>CM062807.1:1299206380-1300477927 GCA_031772625.1 Pinus tabuliformis
TTACGATAAAACTGGTGGAAAATTTTCGTATGGCTTGGTTTGAAAGATGAAGCCGCCATATGTTGGAGCTCACTTGACAGAGAGAAGTTGTACAAACTTTCAGATGAAGATTTTGAAAAAAATCCTTTTAGACAAATGGTCTCATGCTGGAAAACAAGATAATGAGAAATGTGTGGGGTTATTTTCTACAGGTATCTCCCTGTTATAGGTTCATGGATGTATTCAGAAGGAGAGGATCATTGTGTCTATAAATCCTACTTGCAAGCAAAATTTTATAAATGTTAATTGGCAAATAGATTGCAAGTACCAACCAAACAAATGAAGCACACACAGGTTGATAATGTGGATGTTCAAGTTTATAAAGATTTGAAGATTTCTATGGACAAGTATGTATTGCATTATGATTTGTATGCTTTAGATATGGCTACTGTAGATGTTGTTTTGGGATACCCTTAGATGGAATGTGTGGGTACTATCAATATTAATGTGCAGAAGAAATTCCTGAAGCTCTGGTATAAAAAGAAGAAAATTACATTGTAGGATATTTTTATCAATAAACAGGTAGAGTCCATGGACGTTGAAGCGGAAGATGTTCCAAGGACTGACACATCAGATAATGATCCATTGATGGTCAACAACCAAACACAAACATCAAACCAGGCACGATAAAACTGGGTAGAGGCCAAGGAAGTTGAAGCAGAAAATGTTATAGGTACGGATACATCAGATGAGGGATCTATGGTTGAAATAATCTTGGAAGATAAGCAACAACAGTAGACGCTAGGACATGTACCAAATACCAATCAATCTCCTTTAGGTGGTGAATTAAAGAAAGGTACACCATTGGCTAAAACTTCAGCATATAGCCACCCACATCACCATGCAAGAAAACAACCAACACGATGGCAACAAATTAGCCACAAGGAAAACAACCCCCACATGACAAATAGAGAGGGGCGATAATCCATCTACTACACATCAACATAGAAGAGTTGCCAGGATCAACTTCCATCTCAAGCAAGCAAGGCACCAGCTAGATTGAGGGTTCACCTTTATCTTGGATGGCTAGATGCTCGTGCATGGTACCAGTGGACTACTCCTTTTGAGTAGATCTTATTATTTGTGTTCTTCTTATGTTTCAGGGATGAAACATGTTTAAGGGGGGTGGAATGCAGTATACCTAGGGGGATAGTATGGGGTACAGCAGGAGGTACCCAAGGGAATAATGTAATAATGGGATGGGCCATAGTAATAAATAAAGTGGTTAACCCGTATCATATAAGGGACCACAACTAGTTAGAAATAATGTAATAAAACCATTGTATTAGATAGATGGTATTGAGGAAACCATGGTAATGACCCATGGTATTGTATGTATGAGGCCTATATAGAGGCTAGAAACTCCCCATTGAGAGGTGTTAAGGAATATTGTATGGACAAGCATATGGTTTGTGGAGTATTCTCCTTCCTTAAGGAATGAATGTATGGTGTTCTCCTACCTTAAGGGTTTGATCAATAAAGAGAAGCTTTTATCTATATTCAGTTCTTGTTATTTCTTGGGTATATTTGTATTTTCATATATTTTCATGTCAGATCTATAACACCTTATTTGAGGCTAAGGGTTTTTCATATATTTTTTCCAATGCCGACATTAAACCATTTGTTTTCATTTCCTTTGAAATATTAAATGCTACTGATGCTGCTAGGAACAACCGTATTGTTCCAAATGTCTTTATGTCAAGAATATCCCATTTTGTGTCTGTCATACGCATCAACTTCTTTGCCTTTTTGCTCAATGGTTGGTATGGATCTTTTTGGTACAAATAATCTTCCATTTGCATCTTCCACAGCTGGTGTTGAAAAATGTGCAACAAGAAATGTTAAATTTAGAATGTGCTAAAAATAGGACTTCTAAAAATAGCATGTCTAAAAATAGCAGTTTGACCAGTGAGGTCATTGGCCACCTTGGGTGAGAGGTGAAACTGCTAAAAATAGAAAGTTCTAAAATTAGCATTTCTGGGTCCCTTCCTATTTATAACAATCCCTGGTCTATCTATAGGAAGTAAAAACAAATTTGGTCTTAACAAAAGTTTAAAATAATAATTAATTAATCTCCATGAGTTAATTAGTTAAGGAAAAACAAACTTGAAGTCTTTGTGAGATCACACAATTATTTTCTCCCTTGATTTAGGAATTTATCCCCTAATTAAAGGAGATAAGGTTCAGTTCTATATTTAGAGGATCAGTTGACTTAGTTTAACCTAGTCAAGTCCAGTTAGACTAATTTAACAAGTTGTTAAATTAGTGAAAAATAGTTTGTTAATGCTTGCATGCATGTGACAACTATTATTTTAGATAACTGAGGATTCACTCATGGATAACTGTTGCATGTCAGTTCTGTTAGAGACCCAGTTGAGATCAGATGTGGCACAATGTACTATCAGATGCTTGGATATTTCTAGTAAGTATTCCTTGCATGGAGAAGGATCTATTATAGGAGATTGGAGGACTTGTGGCCTATATATTGAGGCCTAGGTAGTCCATGATTTTCATCTTCTGATTGAGATCATCAGAGACATCTTCTGATTATAGAGAGAGAGAGATAGCTATTGAGTTTATTCTTTTTGTATGTTGAAGAGGATTTCCACTTGATTGATAATACAGTGTTGGGGTTTTATGCTCGTGCTTTCCCCAGTGATATATTTTTTGTTATGTGTGTTTGATTTCTCCATATCAGTTATATGTGTTCTTATTGATGTTGCTAATGGTTGATTATGCTTCCGTTAAATTGTTTGTAGAAGTAGATCAAGTGTTTTGCTTTAGTACATTGCATTACCAGGTGATCTACAAGTGGGAAATTTCTACATGGTATTAGAGCGAGCTGATTTGTAGAAAAAGTTCTACATGGTATTAGAGCTAGCTAATTTGTAGAAAAATTCTACAAAATTCTACATGGTATCAAAGCACAGGTGATCAAGGAGAGAATAGTATACTGAGAGGAGATTTCAAAGTATTTAGTTTAGGGTCGAGAGTTTGCAGAGAAGATCTAAAAATTTCTTTACAGTCTTTTCAAAAATAAATAGCAGATTTGGATTCCTTGTAGATAAATACCCAAATTCAAAAAAAGATTGGCTGAATCAGAGTTCGGATGAGGGAGATATTGCTGATTTAAAATCAACTCTTTTTCTAGACAATTTCGTGACAGTGGGAAAGTGGAAATAGATTGGTGTGCTAGCCAAGAACCTATATGCACTTGAGGTGCAAGATGCATGCAAAGCCTTGAGGAGCAAGGCAAAGGTTAGATACTTGGTGGTTGAGAGGGACAGTAAATTACCTCTCAACATGCAGAGCCAGAAGAAGTCTCAGACAATTGTGGAGGAACCACGATTGGTGCAGTAGCTTCAGGAGATTGTGGAGCAACCACAACAAGGGGAGTTGAGTGGAGATCGAGTAGAGACATCTACTCATGCAGAGACCTCCAGTAGGGGGAAACTTTGAGCCAAGTGGGCTGGGGGATCACATGCAGCCATACCTCCAGGTAGAAGGGGGGGCGATATAGAGTGATTGTACCAAGAAGGAGGGGCAGGATCCTTGAGGTACCCAACCTCTTAGATGAGACCTTGCTACAGGAGCCCCGATTTGAAGTAGCAAGAACTGACTGATTGGGTAGAGACAAATGCGGATGGAGCGGCAGAGAAAGTGACAATGCCTGGAATCCCAGGACAGCGCATAGCTAGCAGGCTGCAACAATGCGAGAGGCACAAGTGTTTTGCACAGTGCTAGGTGGCACAGAGAGGTGCGCAGTGGTGCGAGATGCATAGAGATGTCACAGTAGCGAAAATGTCAGAGAGGGAGTACTTGTCAGCAGCAGGTACAGCTTCAGCATCAGAGTATGTTCCTAGCCCAATAGAGTTGTCAGTTGGGAGTGTTTTTGTTCCAAGTGTTGTTGGAGGAAGTGGATCGGGTAGATGTGTTGCATGCAAAACATTCCAGAGTTACAGGATTAGGTTCGAGAGGAAGCCTTTCTTGTTGAGAGGAAGTGTTGAAAAATGTACAACAAGAAAGGTTAAATTTAGAATGTGCTAAAAATTAAGACTTCTAAAAATAGCATGTCTAAAAATAGCAGTTTGGCCAATGAGGTCATTGGCCACCTTGAGTGAGAGGTGAAACGGCTAAAAATAGAAAGTTCTAAAAATAGAATTTATGTGTCCCTTCCTATTTATAGCAGTCCCTAGTCTATCTATAGGAAGTAAAAACGAATTTGGTCTTAACAGAAGTTTAAAATATTAATTAATTAATCTCCATGAGTTAATTAGTTAAGGAAAAACAAACTTGAAGTTTTTGTGAGATCATGCAATTATTTTCTCCCTTGATTTAGGAATTTATCCCTTGATTAAAGGAGATAAGGTTCACTTCTATATTGAGAGGATCAATTGACTTAGTTTAAACTAGTCAAGTCCAGTTAGACTAATTTTACAAGTTGTTAAATTAGTAAAAAATAGTTTGTTAATGCTTGCATGCATGTGACAACTATTATTTTAGATAACTGAGGATTCACTCATGGATAACTGTTGCATGTCAGTTCTGTTAGAGACCCAGTTGAGATCAGATGTGGGACAGTGTACTATCAGATGCTTGGATATTTCTAGTAAGTATTTCTTGCATGGAGAAGGATTTATTATAAGATATTGGAGGACTTGTGGCCTATATATTGAGGCCTAGGTAGTCCATGATTTTCATCTTCTTATTGAAGATTATCATAGACATCTTCTGATTACAGAGAGAGCAGGATAGCTATTGAGTTGATTCTTTTTGTATGTTGAAGAGGATTTCCACTTGATTGATAATACAGTGTTGGGGTTTTATGCTCGTGTTTTCCCCAGTGATATATTCTGTGTTATGTGTGTTTGATTTCTCCATATTAGTTATATGTGTTCTTATTGATGTTGCTCATGGTTGATTAAGTTGCCACTAAATTGTTTGTAGAAGTAGATCAAGTGTTTTGCTTTAGTACATTGCATTACTAGGTGATCTACAGGTCAAAAGTTTCTACATGGTATTAGAGCTAGCTGATTTGTAGAAAAAGTTCTACATGGTATCAGAGCTAGCTAATTTGTAGAAAAATTCTACAAAATTCTACAGCTGGTAGTTTTTTTTGTTAAATTTTTCTACCCTAAGCCTACTATCTTCTACCATTGCTCCCACTCGAACCAAGAACCCTTCTCTCTTATGAGTTTATTAGCCAAATAGACCTTCGGCTCTAATACCAGTTATTAGAAAATTATATATTATAGAGAAATGGAAAACATAAAATATATTGCAGAAATATAAACATTGAAAACACATAAAACAAGAGAGACACAAATATACATGGTTCACCCAATTTGGGCTACATCCATGGGAAACAACTAGTCCTTCCTTTTATATTATCCAGAAAATTGAAGAGATACAACCTACAACAGATCTACTGTAATTACCTCTTTTCTCTCACACAATCTCCTCTCTCTTTCTCACTCAGAATACAGATCTACATTGACGCAATACAATTCCCTCATATATAGCGAGGGGTTCCCTTCTAGGGAAAATAACCCTAAACTAAACATAACTTTTATTGTCAGATATCTACCTAGTGAATGGACAATATTGACTACGAATTACAACATTTCACAAGGAAATTTTACATATATTTTTAGCTTCGATTACAACGCCCCCCTTGGACCCCCATTTCAGCGCAAATATTACAGGCGGCGTTGCCACCACATTACGAAATGGGTTCCAATGCAGTGATACCTCTGAATAAAGAAGATAATTAGACTCCACACCCAACATAACCATCACTTTGGATTGTCAACTTACTTGCCTTCTAGTTTGTGATGCATCCTTGCTCGTGTGTTCCCTTCTTAACCACGTGATTTCACATGTTTCCAAGGGGTGCACTCACCTCACTCTCTGTTGTGAGAACCATATGCACCTTCTTTGGCTTGTTGCACATGTCACACCCTTGCTACCAACAAGGACATCTTACTTGCTTCTGCATGCAACTGCGATCAAGGCGATACCATATGACCCACTGTTGGGACTCCTACACCAAACAATTTGAGGTCTAGTTGGGAATTCTTACTGGGGAGATCCCATGACATGTTGGTGGGTGCAGCATCGTCAACTCCTTCCAAGATATGTAATTTGAGCTTCCCTCCAAGGCATACTGAAGTCTCAAATTGTAGAATGACATTCTGTTAACTTTAAAGTATGAACTGCAAATTTGATTTCACCTGCACAAAAAATTTGAATTCTTCTCTTCTATAATGTCTTCATCTCTGATACCATGTATATTTTTACTATAGATTCAACAACATATGTGATATGCTAAAGAAAGACAAGAATCTACTCTACTCATTAGTAGAAACCAAAATTGATCAATGAAAACACTAAGAAGAAAAGGAAGAATTTCAATCACACATAACACACTATTTTTTTGGGGAAACCAACTACTCAAAACCCCAACTATCTATGTTACATTAACCACAAGATATGATAATAAATTACAATTATTTTTCAACTCGAATAATTCCTACACGAGTACAATCTATCTCTCTACTTCATAAACTAGCTTAAGCCAACATTTAGCCAAATATGTTGTCTGCCAAGCCCCTAATTCCTTGCACAATTCCCCAGATAATGAGCCCATATTTAATTGGGAAACTCCCCATTCATAATTGCACAATCCATCATAGGCCCTCAATTGATTGCATGCACCATCTGTACAACTCAAAAAATTATACAACTGATAGTACATTGTCCATGAACTCTAATCTCAATTTGTTCTTCCTCTGAAATGACATGCATGAGTTATTTATGAGTGAATCTTCAGTTAACTGGTGGAGCTGCACTATTCCTCATCCCCATTACTATACCTCCTACTAGTTCCTCCAACATTTTGACCTATTTTAATTGACAATAACTCAGTTAGACTAAGTTAATTAATTACAACTCAAAAGAACTCCACCTGGACCCATAAAATTTAGGAATCACTCTACATGAACCTAGATAGACTTCAAACTCAAATTTACCGAGTCAACTAAGTCAAATTAACTTAGTTAACTATTACAAGTTGCTTGAGAATAGAATTGCAATTTTATTCCTAATTTAATTCAAGGACAAATTAAATTAGGATTTCTTGTTGCTATTTTAACACTAAGTCACATTAAGGAAGTGGAACCGATGGAAACACACCATACCGACATTCAACATTAGCATTAGGACCCTTAGACACCAATCCAACCTTTTTTCTAACCAACCTATGGGTCCTACTAAGATTTTGGACTACTTAACCTCTGGACGCGCTCATGCTATGGGTATTTCAGCATCCAGTAACCTCTGGATGCTCTCACAGGCCTGTAAGCTAACATCCAAGGGCTCTTTTGCTCAGTGTTGTGCCAGCGTACTCGGGATTTGAGCCACTTTTTTAGGCCCATAGCCTAGGTCAATGCCTAGAAATGAATGACATCTTCATAAAAATAATACAACATGGAGATGACAATACAGATGCAATTACTTGAATGAGACCTTAACTGCACCCTTACTAGCCATGACATACATTTCGTCAAACATATCATGAATATGTAAACTATAGGTGTAAATAATAGATTTGAGCATAGGGGTCTCATAGTTAGCTGAGAACTACTAAGAGACATTGATGCCTCAACATATTAACTACCATTTCATCGATTAGGTCATAGATACAAAGTTCGTTCATTTACCAGTAAAAACATGATGAGAGGCATACATAGCTACTATCATAAAACACATATATAACCAACATAATAGCAGCAGAAATACCAATGGAATCACAACCATATCGACCACATATAATCTAGTATAATACTTATATAAATACAAGGAGAAATAACCTCATATTGATAGTGCAGAATCCAAACCCGGTATGGGACTTCCATGTTCCACCCAACCATAGAATTGTTGAGCCAAATCTCTCTTCAACCATTCACCACCATGCCATATTCCAAGCATGAATGTGTGATATCATAGAACACATCAATCCAAAACCGTCAAGGGTTTCCAGAGGCCATCCACCTCAAGCCATCAAACAGTGATTCCACCTCACGATTGGACATCACAAAACCATCATCAAATTTATCTCTATCAAAGCATTCTAGGGCTCCACAACATTTTTCCAACCAAGGCTCCAAGACTAGTAACTCAACCCATATCTTTCACTGGGCTCCAAAGCATTTGTCCAACCAAGGCTCCAAGACTAGTAACTCAACCCACCAGGGGCTTCAGAGTGTTTTCCCAACCAATGCTACAGGACTAGTAACTCAAACCAAGTTGTTACAGGGCTCCAGAGTGTTTGTCCAACCAAGGCTCTAGGAATAATGACTCAACCCAAGCTAAGGAACCATGAAAACCAACCAAAACAAAACAATGAAAATGAACCCACAATATCCATGGATATCCAGGAAATGGCAAGGCTAGTCAATCCATTTTCAATATCGGCTATCATCCATGCCAATGAAAGATCATAACCAAAGAACCACATGATTATGCCATGGATGCCAAAACTAGTTAATAAAACATACATGCAACTCGGTACCTACAAGGAAATTCTGTTGTAATTGTTGATCATGATGCCCTCTTGTGATTTCGTACTCTTCCTTTTCCTTCTTGCTCCAAAATCCAAGTATGCCACACCCTCCAAGAGTGCTCCAAGAAAATTCCAAGTATCCAAGAGTATGAGAGAGAGAGATAGAATAATGAGAGAGCTCCAAACCTAAACTGACAAAAGGTTTCCAACTGATCCTCAGAAGCCTTTTTATGAATGAGGCCTCTATTTTCTTCATTTACCATTATTTTCCTTCATTTTCCTCCTCACAAGCAACCTATGACCTTTCACTTCCCTTTTCTCCTAATTTCCATTATTTTCATAAATAAATGTGCCAAAAATGCCATTTTGCCTTCCCAAAACCTTAGTCATTGCCTTTGACAATTTCCTTAGCCATTAATAACCAAATGAACGCCCATACTAGGATGTCTTGCCTAACATTTAACTTGGAATAAGTTTCCTATCAACCATGGTTATTATTTTTCCTTTATTAACTTTTATTACATGGAATTTTCACCAGGGCTGTTATAGAATATTCCCCCTTTGGGGAACACCATCCTCAGTGTTTAATAACACCTATAACCACAAAATTGTTGTAAGAAAAATATACTACCGATGGAGTTTTATAACTTAGCTCGTTGCATTATTTACAATGATCAACGTGCTGATAAGAAAAACAACATGAAAAAATAACAAACATAACATCATAATGTCATGAAACCCATACCACTTATTGAATCTTTATAACATATCTCACAGCGGTATTTACATCCATATACATATCTACATAGAGCAACATCACAAAAACACATACGAAAACATATACCAAGTGTTGGGTAGCGGAAGCCCCGCGCAACGGTCATGGGGCGCAAAGCCCACAATTTTGGGAAAGGTAAAGGTAAAGAATCTGCGAGAAGGGCGAGGCACGATTTGTAGTAGGTTGAAGTCAAAGGGTAGTCTGCCCAAAAATAATGTAAAGAAATATACGTTTAGTCGGCCTACCCTAGGATCAAGACCATGTAAAGGTATAAATAGAGCAAGGCTCTATGGGTAGAGGTAGCTAAGTTTTAGATATGATCTTAATGTAATGGGTTTTTGAGGGAGAACAATCTATAAGCATCTATATGTCCGAGTCGAGAGTGTGGGTAGTGGATAGAAGCTCTGCAGTTGTCTGCGTAGAGGCTTGGAAGAGTCCCTAGCTATGTGCCGAGACCCCTGCAGCTAAGTGCGCAGGGCAGGTCTAGATGTATTGGTGAAGAAAGTAAATAAAGATAAGTTGCTTTGATAATTTCGTGTTAATCTGAAGCATCGTGGATCTAGCTATTTGAATGATATTACTATTTTATCTATGCGCATATGCTTACATTTTAATATATGGTTAATCTAAGTATGTGAACTGAGTTAAGCTAATAAATGTTTGCATAAAGACCTTTCTAAGTAATAATTCATCACATAGATTAGATCAGTAAACAACATGCTAATAACTAATAAAAAGTGTTCCGGGTTTGGATCTGTGCAAAACAGGCCAGCGCGACGCTGCAAAACGGTGCGTGAACCATCCAGATCACATCTAGACATCCCAAGGGTGTAGAAACATGGTTCTAGCACCCTCCCCTGCTACCTCGGGTGAGACCTCAGTCCGCGCTCTAGAGACTGTTGCCGAAAGGGCCAATAGCTATGGGATTTGTTTGGCTAAATAATTCTTCCGAACCTGGGTCAGACCCATATAAGCCAACAAATGGTTCCATTGCCAAGACTAGGATCTGCCTAAAGGGTGTCTAGTGTGAAACACGGGGACTCAAAGAAATCAGGGACAGGGTAACAATGATGAGCGCGATCCAGTTACCAGTATTTAAAGTAGTAGGAGGTGAACACCTAGAACAATTCTGGTTCGTATTAACATCAGTATGGGCACGCAGTGAATTACGAATGATAATATCATAAAGGCTACCTTAGTCAGCACGCTGCAGGACCGAGCACTGACATGGTACATAAAGTACTCAAGTGATCACCCAACAGCAGGGACAACAGACATCCAAACTGAATTAAAGAAGGAATTTAGTTGGCCGAAGTCAGAAACACAGTTGATTATAGGGTTCAAAGAGATCACAATGATGTTGGGTGAAACCCTGTGGGATTCAGACCAAAGACCGAAAATTATTATTCGCGAGGCTAACATGACATTGACAGATGCACAACACTGCGCTTGGTTTATGGCATCCTTAACACCACATCTGAGGACAACTTTATCACAACAGAAGATCTTAACCCAGGCCAAAGCACTAGAGACAGTGATGAGGTTACACGAGACTACGTTACAAGACTCGGGGTTGGGAGTTCAGCAAATCCAAGCGCAGATCCAAAACTTATGTTTGGAAATGATGAAGTTAAAACAAGAACAAGTGCTGCAACCAGAAGTCTGAAAGGAAGTATGGTGTATAAAGTGCAGAAGCCAGGGACACGACAAAGATCATTGCCCAATCTCAGAGAATCTTGTGACGACAGGGGGACCAACACTGTTGCGACCAGAGGTACAGGTAGGATCTGGCACCGTAGCCCCACTCTGATGCGCAATTTGTCAGGTAGGAGGAAAGCACAACATGGATAACTGTCATCTACTACCAAAATACAACCAGACCCCCCAGAAACTATTTTGCAACTTTTGCAGGTCGGTAGGCCATGAGGAAAGAGACTGTCGTAGCTACCAATTGTTAATGGACCATTCATCTATGTACAGAATGCAAACTGAGGTGCGCAGTCAGGATCCTACTGCAGCGATTGCCCATGGTGGGTTCTAGGGCCGTGGATGAGGAAGGGGTCGTGGGTAGCGAATCTGCTACAATTGCGGGGGACCAAGAAATTATGCGTGGGATTGTACCAACCCCACCAGAACTTCATTCGATTATTGTGAACAATTCAATAATGAGCTAATAGATTGCCTGACACTGATAGCACAGATTCGAGAAAAAAGGGCAGCGCAACCAACAACGACTCAGAACGTACAAATGATGAGGTCTAAACCTCGCGAGGAAGATCCGAACGTCAACATGGTACTAAGAAGTGGCACGAACACCAGGAACTTAAGTAAGGGAGATGTAGGGGTTGGCAAGGAGATATCTCTAGAAGCTCGGGAAAGCTTCGCGAAAGTCTCTACCCCAGGTAGTAGGGATTAGCCTAAGATGGTCAGGGATCCCTCAATGATAACTACCTTTTTAGGGACTTGTATAAAATTGCTTCATGACAACAGGGCAGTTAAAGGCTTGCGGGAAATAATAAATAGATGTGTAGGATGGAGTGAAACTCGCATAGTTCAAAAGTTAGGAAGACATGTGTTGCGGACTGAGAGGTAAATACGACTCACAGTGAAAATCGGCGAGTATAAAATGGATCAGGTCATTTTGGATCTAGGATCAGATGCCAACATACTGCCTAAACAGACGTGGGAATGCATGGGTAAGCCTACACTACAATGGTCCCCTACCCAACTATGGATGGAAAATCAGCAAAAGGTGCTACCCATGGGAAGGCTGCAAGGAGTAACGGTAGACCTTGATGGTGCAAGTACTCGGACGAACTTTGAAGTTATTGAACTCATGGATGAAATTACACCCTATTCTGTGTTGTTGGGAATAGATTGGGCCACCGACATGAATCGAGTTATCAATTTAAAGAAGCGAACAATGGTGTTTGAAACAAAGTCATTCTACATAGTCATTCCGCTAGATTCAGCTGAAGAACCTGTGCGTGATAGAGAAAGTGACAATGATGTAGATTGTAGCTATAGAATGTCTACACAAAGGTGAGAAGGGGTCAAGATAGCGCAGGATAGACGAATATCACAAGGCTATTAAGAATCCTGCACTTCCGAGTCAGAAGACAAGCGGGGGCACAACAGGTTGAACAGAGTAACTACGCTACATTGCAACATGGTCACTAAATCTCTGTACTACGTGAGGGTCCAAGATCATGAAATGCCGACGTTTGATGGGTTGACGATAATAGATGAATTCTTGACTAAATTTGAAGTCAGAGTACCAGAGCACCAACGGTTTGATGTGTTGAGGTGGGCGTTGTGCTCGACACCTGCACGATGGTGGGGAACACATGAAGGAACTTTCGAGGATTGGCGCGCCTGTAGGCGTATGATGAAGATCAGATTTGGAAAGCCAAAATTATGCCTAACGAAGAAATACGATGGATGAGATGATCCATGCATGCACCTTACTAGATGGATCAAAGACTACAGAGAAGAACCTCAACCAGAATGGGTACACTTATTTTATCACACCCTCGACATCATTCCCAGAAACTGATACTGAAGTAGAGCTTTGGCACGACACGGGCAAGTGGGATATCTTGTGCGAAGGGTTTTTCTTGACTTTCCTCTTTGAAGATCAATGGATGGATCCCATGGATGACACATTATAGCTGTTAAAGGTCGCCATTTTCAAGACGCCACTAGAACCAAAAGAAACAATGCAGCCTGATTGGTCGCGACAACTGAGTTAGTCTCTAGAATGCTATAATGTCCAGGTAGAAGATGATGAGGACGATCTGTGAAACGTCAATATTCCGAAATTAGAAGGGAGTCGTGAGGTGCACAGACCCACGATCGAAGATCTAGATATCACGACGCCGTTGAAAACGAGACAAGTCAATATCAGAACAGAATACGAACTGAAGTATGCAGTGCTTGGGGACTATTGGGATGATGCCATAGTGGAGAAGGTTATCGAATTGCTTTGCGAATATCAAGATTTATTCCCAACAAAAATCACGGAGCTCAAAGGGATCCTAGGCTATAACGTTGAAGCCAGATGTGAAACCGGTTAACCAGTGACCCTACCGATTGAACCCAAAATATAAAGCAAAAGTCTGCGAAGAACTGGACAAGATGTTGGCAGTAGGAATCATTGAACCAATCGAGGAGTCCGGTTAGGTAAGTCCGATGGTTGTGCAGGTGAAGAAATAGAAGGGTGAGATTCGTATCTGTGTGGATCTCCCGCAGCTCAATGATGCCTATGTCAACGATCCATTTCCAACTCCATTTACAGATGAGGTACTAGAAAATGTGGGGGCACAGGAAGCCTACCCCTTCATGGATGGGTTCTCGGGATACCACCAGATCAAGATTGCGCCAGAAGACAGGAACAAAATGACGTTCGCCACTGAATGGTGTTGCTTTTAGTACACCATGATGCCTTTTGGACTGAAGAATGCGGCACTGATATTTTCACGAATAGTGGTAGCGGCATTCAAAGTATTTATACATAAGTTCTTAGAAGTCTATCTTGATGATTGGATCATGTTTGGACTAGTTAAAAAACACGTAGCGAGCTTACAGTCGATGTTGGATACTTTCCGTTGACACTAGATTGCACTCAACTTAAAGAAGTGTACTTTCCTTGTCCCATTTGGGAACCTACTGGGCCATGTGGTTTGTAAGCAAGGCCTGATGGTGGATCCAGAAAATATCGCCGTCATACTCAATTTACAAGCACCGTGAAGTGTCAAGCAACTACGTGCCACACTAGGACACACGAGCTACTATCGCAAGTTCATCAAAAGCTACGCCCAGATTATAGTGCTGATGGAACAATTGTTGAAGAAGGATGCTACGTATTGTTGGAATGGGGAATGCAACAAAAGTTTGGAGACGCTCAAGGAAAAATGGCATCAACTCCTATATTGGTCTTTCCAAAATGGGATGTTGAGTTTCACGTGCATGTCTACGCATCGTGTATCGCGCTAGGGGCAGTACTTACGCAACCAGGAGCAAAGGGAATTGATCACCTGATTTCGTTTGCAAGTCATCGGTTGTCAAAAGCCAAGAAGAATTACTCCACTACTGAGCGCGAGGGATTAGCAATGGTATACGCGCTTCAAAAATTCCGCCAATATCTACTTGGAGGCCACTTCAAGATGTATACTGATCACTCAGCGTTAAAATACCTAGTGAGCAAGCCTGTGTTGGGGGGGCACATTTGCAGATGGCTATTGTTATTCCAAGAATACGACTTTGAGGTTGTCGTGAAGCCGAGACATCTAAACGCAGGCCAAGATCACATGTCCCAAATTGAGACTGGCGAAGAACCCACAAATCTAGAGGATGGACTCCCAGATGCACAACTATATGCGGTGCGCGTAGCGGATGGTCACTTTGAGGATATAATCCATTTCTTAACTACAGGAACTGCGTCGCAGGGATATTCCATTCAGTAGAAGAAGGAATTGGAAATACGTGCAACAAACTTCATCGTGATTGCAGGACACCTCTACAAAATGGGCAACGATGAAATATTGCATAGGTATGTCCCGGAATTTGAGCGAGGTCAGATCCTGGCCGAAGCACATGGGGGCTTGCTAGCAGGCATTATGCAAGTCGCGCCACAAACCGGAAGATTCTTCGCATAGGATTATGGTGGCCCAATTTGCACCAGGATTCAAAAGCATATTGTCGAGCCTGGGACGTATGCCAGTGGATAGGGAAACCATCACGAAGAGATGAAATGCCGCTCGAGCCACAAATGCCACTATAGCCATTCAAGAAGTGGGAAATTGACTTTGTAGGACCTATTGAGCCACGAGGGAAGATAGGCACCCACTATATCATCAGTGCAACATAATATTTGACCCGATGGGTAGAGGTACAGCCAGTCAAGGATTGTACGGTTGCAACAGCTGTGAAATTTCTGTTCGAAAAAGTATTGACAAGGTTTGGATGTCCTAAAATTTTCATGAGTGATCAGGGTACGCATTTCCTGAATGAAACAATCAACACACTCATTGAGGAATTCCAAATATATCACCAAAAAAGTACGCCATACCACCCGCAAGCGAATGGGACAGTTGAGGCATTCAACAAAATCTTGGAGATCACGTTGACCAAGGTCTGTAATGTGCAGCGAAATGACTGGGACTTGCACATCCCTATTGTGTTTTGGGCATATCGGACCACGTGTAAGAAGTTGACAGGCCAGACACCGTTTCGGTTAGTCTATGGCAAGGAGGCCATCATGCCTATGGAATATATTGTGCCTAGTCTGCGGATCACGGTAATCACAGGTATGGTAGACTGTATTATCGGGAAAATTAGTGTCTATGCAGAGCTGCTAGTCCCACTAAGGCTGGTAGCTACCTTAGAAACAAATAAACTAAAAACTACTTTTGTTTTCCTTTATGAGAAATAGATAAGAGGGGAATAAGGAGACCAACCTCTGTCTTGCGCTTGGTTCCTTGCTTGATTCCTCTCCCTTCTGATAGGTCTTCGCCACTCGCTTCCTCATCTACCCAGCTTCAAAGAGCACCTATAGAATAAAAGAAGCATAACACTATCCAAGAACATAGATCTATTATCATAAAAAAATATAGGACCAGATATATATTGACCACACAAATGCATATAACATCAATCATACAAGAATGTGGAGGAAAACTTGAATAGCTTTATTAATAATCAAGAAAGAGCAAAGAGGATTACAACCAATTGTTCTGACCCAGCATCATCCTCTCAGCAAGAAAGCCCTTCTTCACCTCATGAAATTCTTAGATCACCCAACACTATGATATTGCACCAAGAAACCAACAGCACTTCCTTACAAGATACAAAATTCCAGCCTCCGGATCTCTGGGATGAGGGATCCATATATAGATGTTTGCAAAGGGGGTGAGTCAACTTTTGAGATTTGACTAGTGTCCTCTCTCTGATAGTTCTTGATTCCACTTGGAGATTGATGATCTCTTACTCATCCCTGGGCGAATGCAGAGAGGCAAGTGTCACAGGAGAAGTTTCTGGAAGATTCCATGATCCTCCACCTTGCGGATTGACCCTACCATTTGTCCACTCTCGCCCATCGCACCCCATAGAAGGGTTGTTCAACATGCATCGCACCTAATGTGTGTAGGCAGGTGGGATGCAACGCACTTTGACCATGGAGCAGTTGAAATGGTCCAGTTTTGACCAATTCTGAGTAGTTTTTCATGGAGAACTTCTGGGTAGTTTTTCATGGAGAACTTCTGGGAGATGCTGTAATCAGTTGACCTTGTTCTTTTAGGGGTTGGAGCAAAACCTTTAGGGACTTAGGAGCCCTTGGTTTATGGACATTTATGATTGGGGTTGCAGTGCCCAAAAATGTCTATAACAGACCGCCAGGCTTTGGAGGAAAGGCTCGCATAGCTAGCAGAACTGGAAGAGGAATGGTTTTTGGCTAGATTCCATCAGCAAGTACAATAGTAGTGCTAGAAAGCGTGGCATGATTGCCATATTAAGTTGCAGACCTTCAAGGAGAATGATCTAGTGTTGTTGTATGACAGTAAGTTTGAGAAATTCCCTGGAAAACTCCAATTGCATTGGTTAGGGCCCTATATCATCAAAGAAGTTATCGCTGGGGGCGTGGTTCAGCTTGCCAAACTCAATGGAGACATCTTCCCAGGCCGAGTGAATGGCAATTACCTGAAGCTCTACACGGGCAGCTAGGCCGCCTAACTAACCATTCGAGGGACAGTCTCACCACTCCAACCAGTTGAAACAAAGCACAAGATGGTAAAGCAATCTAGGGGAAAGAGGTGCAAGGACTAGGTTACGTGTCGATTTGGCTCGTTAACAAGCTTGCGGTTGCGCGACAAAAAGTGCATCAATGCATTGATATGAAGAAAGGTGACCATTCCTGTCACTTTTCATGACAAGATGTCTGCATTATGGCAAAAAGGAGCGAGCGGCGAGCAATTAAGAGAGGAAGTACGAGGAAGATATGAAACGAGCTGCCACATATTTCACACGAGGTCGCTAGAACAAGTCGGAACCGATGAATTTGAAATAAGAATTTCTTATAAATCACTAAGGGGCATCCACCGGGTCATTTAAACTTCTGGGGAATACATGGAAAGTATCGACATGGAGCTGTTTCTTATATCTGCACAAGCAGTAAGCCCAAAGGTGGTGTTATGGTCGATGGAGCAATAGGGTTCTCTAATGCGCATGGTATTGACAGCTACGGGTGTTCCACAAAAGACATCATCCACAGTCGGGGATGTACCAAAAAAGGGGAGACATGCAGCAGAATTGGTCCAGATGCCATCACCCCGCCTAGAGGCAGGTCAGCCAACCACAACAGAGAGGCAAAAGGATGGATGAACAAAGACCAAGGTAGACACAAAGTTCCTAAGTCACCTTTGAAGGACCTTGAGGATTGGGATCTTGCAGACAATAGCATAGGTCTTGCAAAATTGCAACACAAGCTGCAGCAGATAGTATGACAAGTAGATACGAAGGTTGAAAATGGCTGCGGTGATACAAGGAGGTCCCAGATGGGGCTCGCTCGCTAGAGCTAAAATCCTAGCATGGGGTGTTCTCTGTTGACGGAGCAGAGCAGAATGAGCACTATCGGTCACAAGGATGGGTAGCAACAATGAAGTAGGAGACGGACGAAGCATCATAGGAGACAATGAAGAAGCAGTAACATAACAAGTGTCACTTAGAGGCAGGTGAACCGCAAAGCCACGGTAGTGCGTCTTGGTGCATCAACGAGTGACTCAGGATGAGTCATGGTGATTGTGTTGGGGGACTGTTGGGTAGCCGAAGCCCCGCGCAACGGTCATGGGGAGCGAAGCCTACAATTTTGGGAAAGGTAAAGGTAAAGATTCCGCGAGAAGTGCAGAGCGCGATTTGTAGTAGGTTGAATTCAAAGGGTAGTCCACCCAAAAATAATGTAAAGAAATATAAGTTGAGTCAGCCCACCCATGGATCACAGTCCATGGAAAGGTATAAATAGAGCGAGGCTCTATGGGTAGAGGTAGCTAAGTTTTGGATATGATCGTAATGTAATGGGTTTTTGAGGGAGAACGATCTATAAGCGTCTGTAAGTCCGAGTCGAGAGTGTGGGTAGTGGATAGAGGTTCTACAGCTGTGTGTGCAGAGGCTTGGAAAAGTCCGCAAATGTGTGTGCAGACTCCTACAACTGAGTGCGCAGGGCAGATCTGGATGTATTGGTGAAGAAAGTAAATAAATATAAGTTGCTTTGATAATTCTGTGTTAATCTGAAGTATCACGGATCTAGCTGTTTGAATGATATTACTGTTTGATCTATGTGCATATGCTTACATTTTAATCTATGGTTAATCTAAGTATGCGAACTGAGTTAAGCTAATAAATATTTGCTTAAAGACCTTTCTAAGTAATACTTCATCACATAGATTAGACCTATAAATAGCGCGTTAATAACTAGTAAAAAGTGTTCTGGGTTTGGATCTGTGCAAAACAGGCCACCCTGATGCTGCAAAATGGTGGGTGAACCCTCCAGATCACATCTAAACATCCCAAGGGTGCAGAAACCTGGTTCTAGCACCCTCCCTTGCTACCTCGGGTGAGACCTCAGTCCACGCTCTGCGGACTATTGCCAAAAGAGCTGGTAGCTGCGGGATTTGTTTGGCTAAATAATTCTTTCGAACCTAGGTCAGGCCCATATAATCCAACACCAAGACATATACCAAAATGCCATATCAAAACTACTTTTCCTCAACCGGCAAAAAATGAAGGATACATAGCGTGCATCTGATTCGCCATCTCCCATGTAGCTTCATCGGGCCCAAAGTGCTTCCATTGCACCTTAAATTGCTTGTTTTCTCGGTTCGGAGCATGAGCATATTTTTATGCAATATACATTGAGGCTTCGACTGTAATTCTCCATCTGATTCCACCTGTAATACAGAACCGTAAATCACATGATCAACATATCTAACATACTTCTTAAGTAATGACACATGGAAAATATGATGGACTTTCACTGTCGGAGGCAGTCCAAGTTGATAGGCCACTGGCCCAATCCTCTCAATGATACTGAAGGGTCCACAAAAATGTGGTGCCAGGTTGGCACATGATCTAATCAATAAAGAACTCTTCTTCGGTTTGATGCACAAGTATACATGTTACCCAACTTGGAACCCCTTGAACAACCTGTTCCAATCTGCATAGCTCTTCCACCTATCCTGTGTCGCCTTTAGATTTTTCTTGATTACCTACATTTCCTATTCCATACCTGCCAACATGTCTGGTCCAATCAACACCCTATTAACCATATCACTCCAACTAATAGGAGTATTGCAATCGCTTATCCTGCGTAGCCTTTAGGTTTTTCCTGATTACCTGCATTTCCTGTTCCATGCCTACCAACATGTCTGGTCCAATCAACACCCTATTAACCAGATCACTCCAACTGATAGGAGTATTGCAACTCCATTCATACAATGCCTCAAACAAACTCATCCTCAAATATTCCTGATACCGGTTATTGTAAGCGAACTCTACCATTGGAAGGTACTCTTCCCACTTTCATTATTGATGCATCATGCACATCCTCAACATGTCCTCCAATATCATGTTGACCCTCTTTGTCTGTCCATTTGTCTGTGGATGATAAGATGTAATGAAGGCCAAATCTGTGCCCAAACCTGTAAACAACTCCTTCCAAAACTTGGAAGTGAACTTCGCATCCCTTTCTGACACAATCTTCTTCAGAACACCATGCAATTTGACCACATCTGATCTGATGAATATCTATGCTACATCGCTAGCCGATAATGTAGACTTCACTAGAATGTGAAACCTTTGTCAACCTGTCCACAATAACCATGATGGAATCATGTTGTCTCACTGTCCTCAAAAAACGTGTGATAAAATCCATGGAAATGACTTCCCACTTCCACTCTGGAATTGCAATTGGCTATAACAGCTGACTTGGATGCTTACACTCTGCCTTCACACACTGAAAATTAAAACACCTAGCCACAAACTCTGCTATATCCCTCTTCAAGTTCAACCAATAATAAAATCTCTTCACTATTGTTAGTGTCTTCTAATAACCTAGTTGATCAAAATATGGTTTCACATGAAAATCCCTCAAGATCACCTTGTTGAGCTCACTTATGTCTGGCACATATATCTTTTCTTGGAATCTAACCAATCCATATTCTATAAGGCGATAGTCCACATCCTGTGTACCTGTACCTATACTTTGCTACAACCTGTGCATGATCTTCATATATCTGACATCTTGTTAATTTGCCTGCAAGATCCTATCTTGTAGATCTGTCCCATAAGAGCTCATAGCAACTAAGTGATTTACTTGTATCCACCTGCTAAGATCATCTGTCGCTCTCTTCTCTTTGCCTTTGATATAATTGATCTCAAAATCAAACTCACTGAGTAGCCAACTACTGAGCTTGCCTACCATTTAGATTCGGTTGGTCAAATAAATACCGCAAACCATTGATCACTCATCATTTAAAATCTCTTGTCTAGAATATAGTGTCTCCGCATCTTCAACACATGTATAATCACTACCAACTCAAGATCATGTGTGGGGCAGTTCTTCTCATTCTCATTTAGTTTTTTTGATTCATAGAATACCACATGTCCATCCTGCATAAGGACTCCACCAAATCCTCTCTTGCAAGCATATGTGAATACTACAAACTCTTTGTCTGAATCTACAATATTTAACACTGGTGCATGTGTCAACAACTGCTTGAGTTGCTCAAAACTAGCCACACACTCCTTTATCCATTCAAAATTCTTATCTTTTCTTTGAAATGATGTGATAGGATAAGCAATCTAGGAGAAGTTCCTGATGAACCTCCTATAATAACCTGCCAATCCCATGAAATGTCTCACCTCATCCACATTCCTGGGGGATGACCACTTGATGCAGGAGCATGAGACTTGGAGGGAAAATCTTCAAACTTACTCAAAAAATCCAAAAAATCTAAAGGCAAAGGAGTGGGGTCCTTTAGCCAGCAATTTCCATGCTTTTCTAGTTTAAGATAAGGTTAGAATTAAGAATAAAATCATGTTGTAATAATTGCATATGGATAAGTTGTAACAAGATTTATGCATAATTGCTTTAAATCACTCTATGTAAAAGGCATGCTTTTGTATGTGATAAGGACCAAGAGGTCTTATCTATTATTTATAAAATGAAATAACGAGACGCTCTAGAGAAGTCATGCCCAGAAGCATTATCATCTGTATAAAAACCTCTCTCTGTGCATCTAATTTTATGGTTCCCTATCAACTGGTATTTTTATGCGTGTATCAGTTCCGATTCAGTTGTTTTCTGTGTTTTATTAATAGTGATTCAATCTTTATTTTCTAATTAACACTTAAGCTTAGGCCTGTTTGGTTGTTTCCCTTTCATATCAGCATGCCTGTTCTCTTACATGCATTGTTAAGCTCCACAGCGAAACCTCTGTTTACACAGGAAATATTTGAAAAATACTTAATCTGGACATAGTTCTGGACTTGAAATATTATTGAATCTGGATCACACCCGTATCAGGTCCGAACCATTATCGCATCACAAGAACCACAAGTGGAGTGGAAGGGACCTTTTGAACCACTGAAGTCCAAACTCCGACAGCCCGGACCTGAAACATTATAGAGAAGAGTGGAAGGGTTATCAAGTCCGCGATTGTTATCACATCGCCAGATGGGAACAGAAGGAGCCTAGCATTGGAGTGTTAGAATCACCGATAGTGATTTTCGATAGTCCATGTACTATGGCATCAAGGTTATTGGAGCATTATGTTATTGCTCTGTTCCATGCAAAATTGCCGACAACGATTGCCGATAGTGCTTTTGCATATAGCACAATCCTATGGAAAATCAACGCCGATAGTGTAATTATTTGGAATTAACACTATAGAGGTTTTAAAATAACCGATAGTGTTGCTATGTTCCTTTGGAACGAAAAAGCCGCGCCTGTGTATATTTTGTTTTAAACGCATTTCCCTTGTTTTAAAGCAGCAATATTGTATCTTTATAACTCCTGTGGGATTATAGTCCCGAAGGAAGGAAACAAGCCTGTGATATGTTTTGCACCGATAAGGAAGGTTGGAGTGTATTAGAGGAAAACTCATGAAGCTGTCAATAGATGACGGATACACCTGTTGAAGCAGAAAGAGAAATTCAACCGGGTTAGAAGAAAATATATCAGGCTTCGGTCGTTTGTCCATATCGCCTGCACCCATGCCACCATTAGTGGTATCAGAGAAACCAGCTGACATTGAATTGAATCTAAAAAGCAGGAGAAGGAAAGTTACTATGGATTTCATAGTTGGAAGAGGACAAGGACGTGGTGGAACAGGATGACCTGTTTCAAACGCTGAAATAATGGAAGTTGTGCAACAGATGCAAGCTAGATTGGATGCATTAACAACAAGCATAAATATAGATGATGGAGATGTTAGTGAACCTGAGGTTGAAGCTATAGAGGAGGAAGCTATAGCAGTTACCCCTGAGATGAGATTCTTCCAGTCAGTGTTGAAATCCACAGCTAGGCCAAAGGCTGAGGTTTCAATATATGAAGGATGAATTAATCCAGAAGAATTGATAGACTGGATTAATGGCATGGAGAAATTCTTTAACTATGAAGAAACAGAAGATGAGAAGAAAGTACAGTTTGTTGTCACCAAGTTAAAAGGCCATGCAACGCTTTGGTGGGATGGTGTGCAAGTAGAAAGAGAGAGACTTGGCAATAAACTTATCAAGAATTGGAGCATGTTGGTAGCAAAGCTAAGAGGTAAGTTTCTACCAAGTAATTATTAGCAAACCTTGTTAAGACAGATGCAGAATCTTAGACAGAAGTCTTTGATATTGAAAGAATACACAAAGGAATTCTACAAGGTAAGCATAAGAGCTGGAGAAGCCCAGGATACAAATGAGAAGGTGGCTATATATGTGAATTGCCTTAGGATGGACATTTAAGATGAGATAAGTATACTCTCCTAAAACAGTAGAAAAATCTTATCAGATAGCACTGAAAGCTGAAGAAAAACTCATGAGGAAGTAGTCTGCCAGAGGGAGAGGTACTTTTCGAGGAAGGGGAAGTCAAGGTGGTAGAGGGAGAGGTACCTTTCAAGGAAGGGGAAGTCAAGGTGGTAGAGGGAGATATACAGCACCTAAATATGGAGCCAGCAGTAGCTCAACCCTACATGCACCCACAGGAGGTGATGCAAGAGGCAGAGGGAGTTTTTCTAGAGGGAGAGGAGGCAGAGGAAGAGGAAGAGAAGTAAGATGTTACAGATGTAAAAAACTAGGACATAGAGCCTTTGAGTGCCGAGAGAAAGCAGAAATAGATTAGAGGAATGCTATTGTTGCTCAAGCTGAGGGGGAAGCAACAACAGTAGTGATAGAAGAAGAAAATATACCAGACAGAGGAGAATCTTTGGTAGTTAATAAAGTTTTTCTCAACCCAACAAAGGAGATAGTTGAACCATCACAAATAAAGACTTTATTCAGGATAGTGTGTAAAGTTCAAGGAAAATGTTGTCATATGATCATTGATAGTGGCAGCACTGATAATTTCGTCTCTACAGAAGTGGTGGAGAAATTGAATTTGAAGACAATAAAACATCCAACACCTTACAAGGTGTCATGGTTACAAAAGGGACATCAACTGTTGGTGAATGAACAGTGTGAAGTGGAATTTTAGGTGGGAAAGTATAAAGATAAAAGTGTGTGTGATGTGATGTCAATGGATATTTTTCACATATTGCTTGGAGGAAATTGGCAATATGACAGAGGATCCATGCATGATGGGAAAAGAAACACCTACAAGTTTGCAAAGGATGGTGTCAATCATATGTCGTTGCCTCTGCAAGAAGAAGATGTATCAGGAAAGAGACCAATCCAAAAACTCTATTACTAGGAGGAAAGGAATACTTGAAGCAGATTGAACAGAATGAGGTAAATTTTATTGTAATTTGCAAGCCCAAGGTAATAATGACTTCTACTAAAATTTCTGATTACCCATTGAAATTCAAGAAATGTTGGAGAAATATTGTGATATTATTGTTGATGATTTACCAAATGAGTTGCCACCCATTAGAAGAATTAGCCATCATATAGATTTGATTCTTGTAGCAAGTCTACCTAACAAAGCAGCTTACAGAATGACTCCTACAGAAAATGAAGAGGTTAGAAAGCAGGTGCAAGAATTTCTTGACAAAGGGTTGATTAGAGAAAGCTTGAGTCCTTGTGCAGTACCAATAGTGTTGAGTCCAAAGAAAGATGGAGGCTGGAGAATGTGTACAGATTCAAGAGCCACCAATAAAATCACAATCAGGTAAAGATTTCCTTTACCTAGAATTGAAAATTTATGGATTGCTTGAGTGGAGCAAAGTGTTTTTCAAAACTAGATCTTAAAAGTGGGTATCATCAGATAAGGATAAGAGAAGGGGATGAGTGGAAAACCACTTTTAAGACAAATGAGGGATTGTATGAGTGGAGAGTAATGCCTTTTTGGTTGTCAAATGCACCAAGTACATTTATGAGACTCATGAATGAAGTTTTTAAAGATTTTATTGGTAAATTTGTAATAGTATATCTCGATGATATATTAGTTTATAGCAGGTCTAAGGAGGAACACATGATGCATCTGAATTATGTCTTACAAAGGCTACAACAAGAGAAATTATTGTTGAATTTGAAGAAGTGTTCATTCATAAAAGAAGAGCTAGTGTACTTGGGCTTTGTTATTTATGCTAAAAGGATGAAGATGGATCTAGAAAAGATCAAGGAAATCATGGAGTGGCCTTCACGTAAAAGTGTTTTTGAGGTAAGAAGTTTTCATGGTCTTGCTAGATTTTATAGAAAATTCATTAAGAATTCTAGTAAGATTAATGCACCTATTATTGAGACCATAAAGAAGGAAAAACAACCACTTAGATGGACCGCTAAAGCAGAAAGAATAATTTCAACTGCTAAAGAAGAAAATCACTGAAAAGCCTATTTTGGTTCTACCTTATTTTAGTAAACCTTTCCAAGTGAAGTGTGATGCCAGAGGAGAAGCAATTGGAGGTGTTTTAAGCTGTGAAGATAGACCTATAGCCTACTTTAGTGAAAAGCTAAATGATTCCAAAAAGAAATATTCTTCTTATGATAAGGAGTTCTACGCAGTTGTACAGTCATTAAAAAAATGGAGGCATTATCAAATGTCAAAAGAATTGATCCTTTACTCAGATAACCATGCACTACAATATATTATGCAGCAACCAAATCTTAGCCAGAAACATGCCAAATGGGTGGAGTATCTTCAAGATTTCCATTTTTTTTTGAAGCATATAAATGGCCAATCAAACAAAGTTGCAGATGCCTTAAGTAGGAGGAATGTATTATTTCAAGAGAGTCAAATCCAAGTGTTGGGTTTTGATTTTCTTAAAGAATTGTATGTAATAGATCCAGATTTTAAAGAGGTATTTGAAGCTTGTAAAAATCCTATTTTGATGGATAGGAGTAGATGGTTGGATTACTTCTTACAAGATGGACTGTTGTTTAAGAAAAATCAGTTGTGCATACCAAACTTCTTAATGAGGGAGAATTTAATCAAAGAAAAACATAGTGGAGGACTTGCAAGACATTTTGGCATAGAGAAGACTTTTGAACAGTTGAACAGATTTTATTTCTGGCCGAAAATGAAATCTGAAGTGGAGAAGTATGTGAAAACTTGCAAAGTCTATCAATATGCAAAGGGAAGGAGCCAAAACACAGGTTTATATATTCCATTACCAATTCCAAATAGGCCTTGGGATATGGTAAGTATGGATTTTGTTTTGGGCTTACCAAAGACTCAAAGAGGTAATGATTCAATTTTTGTTGTAGTGGACAGATTTTCAAAAATGACACACTTTATTCCATGTTATAAGACTAGTGATGCTTCTCACATTGCTAATTTTTTTTTTAAGGAGGTTGTAAGATTGCATGGGTTGCCTAAAAGTATTGTCTTAGACAGGGATTCCAAATTTGTTGGACATTTCTGGAGGACACTATGGAAGAAATTGGGAACTAAATTAAGTTTCAATTCTGCCTATCATCCACAAACTAATGGACAAACTGAAGTTGTGAACAAGAGTTTAGGCAATCTTTTAAGGAGCCTTACTATAGAACATCCAAAGCAATGGGATCAAGTGTTGGCACAAGCTGAATATGTATATAATCACTCACCAAATAGGAGTATTGGACAGAGTCCATTCCATATTGTTTATGGAATGCATCCAAGAGGAGTATCTAAGTTAAGAAACTTGGGAAAAGATGAGATGAGAAGTGCAGAGGGTGAAGATTTTGCTTCATAAATGCAAGCAATACATGAAGTGAAACAACAGCTGCAAGATAGCAACATCAAGTACAAAACTAGAGCAGACATGAGAGGAAGAGAGGTGAACTTTGAAGTTGGACATCTAGTTTTAACACATCTCAGAAAGGAGAGGTTTCCAAAGAGGGAGTATAACAAATTGAAGTTCAAAAAATTGGACTATGTAGAGAGTTGAGGAAATTTTCTGCAAACGCCTATGAGATTGAGTTACCCCCTCATGTTGGAATATCACCAATTTTTAATGTTGCAGACTTGTACAAGTATGAAGGTGAAACTGCATATGATATAGCACAAGATCAAGAGACCTAAGAGATTGACTGGGTAAAAAAATTACCCACGGTAAAGAATTTGCAGCCAAAAAGAATTTTGGAAAAGAAGGTGTTTAAGAAAACAAGGGGATGAGAATACTTCTAGTATTTGGTAAAGTGGAAGGATTAGCCAACCGCTGAAGCTACTTGGGTTACAGAAGACATGCTACAGAAACTGGGCAGTTCTGTAGATGAACTCATGTACAGGAGCCCATGAAGAATTTTGTCCTCAGGAGTTTGATGCGTGAGCATGAGACTTGGAGGGAAAAATCTTCAAACTTATTCCAAAAATCCAAAAAATATACAGGCAAAGGAGTGGGGTCCTTTAGCCAACAATTTCCATGCTTTTCTAGTTTAAGATAAGGACAGAATTAAAAATAAAATCATGTTATAATAATCGCTTATGGATAAGTTGTAACAAGCTTTATGCATAATTGCTTTAAATTGCTCTATGTAAAAGGCATGCTTTTGTATGGGATAAGGACCGAGAGGGCTTATCTATTATTTATAAAATTAAATAACTGGACGTTGTAGAGAAGTCGTGACCAGAAGCATTATCATCTATAAAAAAAAAAACCTCTCTTTGTGCATCTAATTTTATGGTTCCCTGTCAACTGGTATTTTTATGCATGTATCAGTTTCGGTTCTGTTATTTTCTGCGTTTTATCAATAGTGATTCAATCTTTTTTTTCCAATTAACACTTAAGCTTAGGCATGTTGGGTTGTTTCCCTTTCATATCAGCGTGCCTATTCTCTTACATGCATTGTTAAGCTCTGCAGCAGAACCTCTGTTTACACAGGAAATCTTTGAAAAAGACTTAATCTGGACGTAGTTCTGGACTTGAAATATTATTGAATCTGGTTCATACCCATATCGGGCCTAAACCATTATCGCATCACAAGAACCACAAGTGGAGTGGAAGGGACCTTTGGAACGACCAATGTTAGAACTCCGATAGCCTGGACTCGAAACATTATAGAGAAGGGTGGAAAGGTTATCGGGTCCGCGATTGTTATCGCATCGCCAGATTGGAATGGAAGGAGCCTAGCACTGGAGTGTTGGAATCGCCGATAGCAATTTTTAATAGTCCACATACTATTGCATTAGGGTTATTGGAGCATTATGTTATTGCTCTGTTCCATGTGAAATTGCCGACAGCGATTGCCAATAGTGCTTTTGCATATAGCACAATCCTGTGGAAAATCAGCATCGATAATGTAATTCTTTGGAATTAACACTATAGAGTTTTTAAAAGTGCCAATAGTGTTGCTCTATTTGTTTGGAACGAAAAATCCGCACCTATGTATATTGCATTTTAAACGCATTTCCCTTGTTTTAAAATAGCAATAGTGTATCTTTATAATTCCTATGGGATTATAGTCCCGAAGGAAGGAAACAAGCCTGTGATATGTTTTGCGCCGATAATGAAGGTTGGAGTGTATTAGAGTAAAACTCATGAAGCTGTCAATAGATGACGGATACACCTGTTGAAGCAGAAAGAGAAATTCAACCCAGATTAGAAGAAATTATATCAGGCTTTGGCCGTTTGTCCATATTGCCACCCAGGCCACCACCACTCCATGATGCCCCTTATATTTTCTAGATCTACTACAATGCCCTCCTTGGAGACAACATGCCCCAAGTAATGTACCTTAGTTTGAAAGAAACTGTACTTTTTGAGCTTAGCATACAATTGATGCTCTTTCAACAATCTCAACGATGCTGCTAAATCCTTGACATGCTCTTATTCATTTTTGGAATATACCAATATATCATCAATGAACATAATAACAAATTTATCTAAATACAGATGCAATAAACGATTCATCAAGCACATAAATGTAGCTAGAGAATTAGTCAAACTGAATGGAAATACAAAAAACACAATGCCCACACCTGGTCCGAAAGTTGTCTTATAAATATCCTCCTCTTGGATGCGTACTTAATGATATCTAGATCTCAAATCAATCTTCGAGAACACTAATAATCCCTTTAACTGATCGAACAAGTCATCAATCCTCGGTAATGGATACCTCTTCTTGATGGTCACTTTATTCAACTGCTTGTAGTTAATTCATAATCTGAGTACCATCCTTCTTCTTCACAAACAATACCGGTGTGCCCCATGGTGATACACATGAACTAATGTATCCCTTGTCCAAAATTTCATTCAACTATAGCTTCAACTCTACAAACTCAAGTGTGCTCATCCTGTAAGGTGCTTTTGATGGCGGAGCTGCCCCTTGCACCAACTCTGTTGTGGGGAAAAATGCCTATTTAGGACGATCCTATCCACCTAAGGTGTGACAGTGCCTTAGCAACAAACAAATACAGCTATCATGATTTCTTCCTTTATGAAATATGAAAGAGAGGAGATCGGCAGACTTACCGTTATCTTCCGGTTGTCCCTCGAACTAGATCCTCTCCTCTTTGTGTGTCCACAGCTACTTGCTTCCTCGCTTGATCAAGAGAACAGCTACTTGAATCCCACGAGCTCACAAGAGAACAGCTACTTGCAACAAGAGAAGAAAACAATACAAAGGCAAATATACATATTCATAAATGATTCAGGATTAGAAGTAAATCAAATATACTAATGCAATTACACAAAATACACCAGCATATAGGAAAGAATCAGGATAGCTTTATTGAAAGTAACAGGGTTCAGGAAGAGATACAACCCATAGGGTTCCAACCCAGCATCTCCTTCCCAGCAGAATTGAATTCCCTCTTCAGCTCCTTTCAAAGCATAATACACCCAATATTTCTAGCCACAAACCAACAGCAATTCTTTGCAAATACCAAATTCCAGCCCCCCTGATCTCATGTAGAAGAGATCTATATATAGGGATATTGGAGAGAGGATGAGTCAGCTTGAGACTGATCTGAGACTGACTAGTGTCCTCTCCCACTTCAGTTCTTGAGTCCACTTGGAGGTTCTTGCTTCCACTTGGAGATTTGGAACCTCTTACTCATCACTAGTCGAATTCCCTGATCCAAGTGTCATTTTGGAAGCTTCCTGGGCATTGACACCTTGAGAAATGACTCTGCCACTTGTCCAAACTCGCTCAGCGCAGGTAGCCTTCTTTGCAGTTGACATTCAACGCAGGTAGACAGTGGAGCAGTTGACATTCAGCGCAGATGCTCAGTGGAGCAGTTGACATGATCTAGAATTGCCTTGTTTTTGAGTGTTTTCAGGTGGAGAACTTTTGTTAAGTGCTGTGGTTTGCTGGCCTTGTTCCTCTAGGGGTAGGAACAACATGTTTAGGGACTTTGGATCCCTTGATTATTGACATTTCATGCTCAGTGATGCAAGGCACAAAAATGTCTATAACAGTTGCCCCCTAAAGTATGAGGCCGTTTATCGGGTGAAATGCTTTATCCAGGAGGGTCCGAAGTTCATCCATCTGCTGGGAGGAGACCTGTAATAAAATACAATACAATACATTATGATTCATACTGCTTTCATGATCTAGCTGAGGCGGGCATTCCCATGCTCAGCTTTATAAATTCATTTTTGTACAAAGAACAGACGATCGTCTGATGGTAGACTGATAATTTTGGTGAATATTATCATCCTTTGAGTAGGATGATCATCTGCTGCAATGATGTACATGTCAAATGTCTTTATCTTTCCTGAATATATATCGCAGCCCGGATGGATGAAACTAGATCCGGGGTCTTCAAACTCGTTCGATCTTCACTCTAAGTACAAGTCGATCCATGTGAGAATTGCGCTGAAGTCGAACATGGAAAGACATCGCCTGATTACCGGTCAATGAGGTAAACCGTTAACAAGCGCGAGAGGAATCACCGATAATGATAATGACCCTCAAGGTACTGCAGTACAATTCACGTGGTGTGAATAAAGGACTTGGCGTCGAACAACATGCAAAATCTTCTGGTCGAAGGTCATTGATGTATACCTGTCGCCGGAAGTGAGAAACCTGCCATTGAGGCATGCAAGCTTCAAAGTACTGAAGAGGTTGTTCCTAGATCAACTCCTTGGATAATGAGCTGATGTCGACAAGGAGCGATCCGTCAAAGGAGGGCCTTAATGAATCCCACATCAGTGACACGGAACGGAGCTAATGATTTTAATGGAGGTGAAAACAATTTGTGACATATGATTCAGGGTGGCGGTCATGAATGGATGAAGGATAATGTATGACAGTGGATGGGACCCGGTTGACTCTTTCTGAACGACTTCTCTTGAACATATGGCGACACTGATGCGATGGATCGGTAGCATTACCCCAAATATGGATGGTATGGCAAGACCATGGTGATGTGACCGGTGAATGAAACAACCCAACCCGAATTGTGATACGGAGGAAAAGTGTCATGTTCAAGAGCGACCTACTACCATCAAAGTTTTCTTGATTTTTCCCAAATTTTCCCCAGTCATTGCTGACCAATACCTCTTTATTTTTGTCAAGCTTGAGGAGGATAACATATGCTTGTTCTATAACCTGCCCTTCGGGCAAGCCCATCGCTATGTTTTAACGAGCCTAGCGATAGTGAAACTCGTTCTCGTCTAAAGACAAGTTTTTCGCTATTTAATAATTTTAACGAGTCTAACGACAAGGATAACTCGGTCCTTTTCATTTTTAGAGAGTCTGAAAAGGTACATAAAGTTAACTCCAAAATTCCTTTTTCGTCATCTAATCCCTTAAGTCCGAAAAGGTATAAAACAATACAGAAGGGATGAGTTTTCGATAACTTTAACGAGCCGAATAAAACAAGCGCTCGACCATTTTGTGCAATAATCCCTCAGGTCCAAAAAAGATTAAAATCTAGAGGAGGGATAGCTCTTCCGGTCCTTTAACGAGCTGGAAGGCCAAAACTCGGCAATATTTTCATATTTTACGAGTCAGTTGAAAAGAGCTTAAAGAAGACTCGTCTTTTGAGGAACGAGTGATAAACAGGGATAGCAACTGATTCCAGGTACAGGTTGGAATTTTCCAATCACGGCAGTGTCACAAGGATGGCTAGGTGAAATCACTCTTCGCAGCTGTTCCTCAAAATGGGTAAACAATCATATGGAGGTGAACGATCGGCCAAATGAAAGTGGAGGTGGCAGGTGCAAACACGACCAAGGCTTTTATGGCTGATAAATTTACGATCACAGCGGTTATTTACCGGGATAGGTTCATTTTTTAGTTAAAAATGAGCTTAAACTCTGGAGGAAACATTGCTCACTACTTATATTTATTTTTTAACGAGCATGAAGACCGCGTTAAAACTGCTCGGATCCTGCGTTTATTTTTTAACGAGCATGAACTTTATGCTAAAACTGCTCGATTACCCAGTCATTTGATAAGAGTGTCTCATCAAGATTCTATTTTTTTATGGAGCTTCATCTCACTAAGCTTTGCTCTTGATCCTTTCTTTATGCAAGCTCGGAAACGGCTAATCCTACGAGTTTAAAGGGTTAGACCTACAGGTTTAAAGGGAGGACCTAAAAATTTAAAAAATAAATAGCCGCCCCTTGCTTGCACTCCAAAAGGTTTGCATGCCCCCACGTATAAAACAGAGTTTCAAGGTTACCTCTACTTACCCTCCGCCAAAACATTTGTTTTAATCGAGAGAGGATTACCTCTTTCAGGTTACCCAAAGATTGTCTCGTTACTCTTTCAAACAAGACACTTCCTCGGCAATGTCTACCGAAATAGACAAGGGTGAATGACTCTGGCGCCAAACACTTAACTTTGACAAAAGAATCCTATTCTAGAACAACCCCTCTTCCATCCACGGACGGGGTACGGACTAGTCATATTCTCCCGCGGAAACCTACCCTATACCCAAAGTTTCCGTGCCGAAGCAGGCCAGGATGCATGCCCCCTGGGTTCCAGTCATATCCTCCCGGATTACTCGCGCTCATCAGGAGGACGGACTATGGGTTGAGACACTTCTTGCATGAATAGACCATTTAGGGATGGCACATGACTATTTGCGATGTGTGATCCGGGAAACAAAAGTTGGTCCACGAGCTTGACCATTCTTCCTCCATGCGGAAAACACATTACTCTAAAGAGTGAGGAGACTACAGCTCCCATGCAATATATATAGTCTCGTCCAAGGAGTAGGTTATAATCCAAGGGTCCTTGAACGACCATCACGTTCATTTGAACGGTCTTCCTTTTCAATGTTATAGGCACATTGGGGAGGATCCCTAAAGGTCGACTGGTTCCTTTATCAAAACCTGATAGATTTCTCATCTCAGGTAAAAGCGCCGGCGAACCAAGCGCTTTCCAAGCAATAGAGGAAAGGATACTCACAGATGCCCCCTCATCAATGATAGTGCCAGCCATTACCATTCTGCATATTTGACAAATAATTCTGAATGGCACACTGGCTGGCAACCGGGGTCTGCCTAGTTGGTTCCAATCAAAGGACACAACCAGGTTGCTTGGTGGTGGGACCGAATATACGGCCGGACAGTGCTCTGATGAACTTCCTTCCTACGACAAAGGAATGGTGGCATTGCCCCCTTGATCATCAGAGTCAGTGCTGATGAAGAGAACTTGGGCAGTGTCGTCTGTATTCTCCTCTGTGATGGTGTCATTCGAAGATGGAGCCTCTGAAGGCAAAACCGGGTCAACTGCCGTATCAACCTTTTGACTTTCGTCAGGCATGGATCCAGACGGTTCTTCTTCAATGACAGGTGCTTCGGCTGACCATCTAAGTGGCTCAGCCGGATTCTCAACTAGTGAGGGACTTGGCAGGAGTCTTTGATATCCAGGAGGAAGATTCGCTCGTAAAATCGGACGATCTTCCAGAACTCTTTTTGCCTTGTCTAAGAAGGGACAACGGTGGATGGCGTGATCACCTTCACACAGTCTGCAGGGAAATTTAACTTTCCCATTCTGTCCTGGAGCTTCACTCCCACTAGTTGACGGTGAGCAGTCGACATGGCTATCAGAGGTCGATGCTCCCGAATTGTGCAAACGGGGGGAGCAGTCTCTTAGTATCCGTGGGATACATGGACAATCTCTATGGAAGTGGTCTCCCCTGCATATGATGCATGGTGATTTAGGCCTTACAAGTGCGTTGTGTGGATTTTTGTTAGATGACACTTGTTTGCCCCCAGTCGCCTTAGGCTCCTTCTTCTTCTTTTCTTTCTTCTTCTTCTCCTTCTTCTCCTTAGGAACCCGATTTTTTGATTGACCAGTTCCATCAAGTGAAGAGGAAGGAGGGGAGGAAGATGAAGTGGAAGGCTGGGAGGCAACTCTTGTTTGATCTAACTGTTGACTCGACTGTTCAGGAGTGGTGGTATTCTGAACGACATTGGTTGAAAAGAGCCAAACTGGTAGGCCAATTGTCAGTCCTGGGAGCGACAATGTGGCCATGTGGGGTGCACCAACATCTCCCCAAGAGGAGAAGGGACTAGGATTTCCACCCAAGGGAACTCCTTGGTTGGTGTGCTCCATCTTTTCAACCTAAAGATCAACGCAGGATTAAACGGTGATTGTTCCGTTTAAAATAAATTGTTAACGACGCTTTTAGACACAACTTGCTTTTTCAGTTTTAAAGAGTCGAGAAAAAGCTAAAGATGACTCTAGTCTTCTTCGATGTTTTAACGAGCCCGAAGTGACAAATGCTCGGCTAGACTTTTTCTATTATAGAGTCTGAAAAAGGCCAAAAGAAACTGCTCTGGAGATCTAGGCAGAGGGTGTGCCAAACCTTTCGCAAAACCACAGAATACTTTTTACGGTACGGGTGGTCGATCTTCGTGAATGCTGTGTTCACTGCATTGCGATCAGTAGGGCGGCCGACACGACTTCCTAAGGATAAAAGATATATGCCTATAGGGGTCTCCCAATATATACGTGATGATACGTGGGAGCACAATCCGTATTAGCGCCAGCGACTCTCAGGAGGAATCACCCACCTTCTTCGAGATCGACAGTCACTATGTTTAACGACACCGGAACACGTCTCTAGCCTAGACCTCTATGTTGTGCGTTATGTTACAAAGCGTTGTTAGATTCATTCAGTTTATTTTAGGTTGATCTTTTTAAAGTTTGCCTTTCAAGGTTCACCACGAGATGTATGATACAACTTCCTAAATGCAGTCTAAGATGATAAGCAAGCTTTACAATCTTTCAACTTTGAAAATCCTAGCTACTAAGGGAAAAGAGAGCGACTATCTTTTTTCAAAGAGCAATCAGCACACTCTAATGCACTTTCCCTAAATCCAACATGCAAACTTATCAAATGCAAAATGCACAATGCAGGTGTTTGTTTTCACTTTCTTAGTATAAATGCCTACAAAGAAAGATTTTTGCACAACTTTGAATTTGCTTTTACAATGATCAAAATAAACAAGTTCACTTTCTTTGAAATCAACAAGGGTAGAAGAGATTACAATCACTTTGCGATTTTTGAAACAAAGACTCGTTTTGATACTTTGAAAAGAACAAATTCAAACCAATAAGCGAAAGTAAAACAATAATCAATCTGAACAAACAGCCAATGAACTCTCTTCTAAGATCACTCTCAATCAGATCTGAATCAAAGGCTACAGAAAGACCACTTTACTCATGCAAAGGAAGACTGTAAATGACGCCACAAACACATAAAAACATTCACAATATTTTTGTACAAAAATTGGGGCGGAATTCAGGCAAAGAAAAGGGTTATCAGACCAGCACCTATACTTGGTTAAAGGCTGCAAAAACAGAGATCAAAACAGGGCAAAAAAGGACAAAGAACCCCAGCTGCACAAGGTCACACTGGTTCAGCGCAGGTCCAACACTGTCAGTTTGACATTCAGCGCAGGTAGCCCCTTCGAGACCTGCGTTGAAATGCAGACTGCCTTCAAAGTGTCTGCGCTGAAGAGAGAAACTCTCGTTTCTCTTGGTTTCTGGGTCACAAAATGCTCAAAAATCAACTGTTTCAGGCCAAATCAGAAACACAAGCAAGGTATAAACAGAGGGATGCTTTGATAGGGTACTAAAGACTATCACAAGGATCAATCAAATCATTTGTGGATCTAGTTTAAATCATAGACAAGTCCAACGTACTGGATCAAAGCAGCAACTTTTACTTTGCATCCGGGAAAGATGCAGTTCAAGAGCTGCTGTCAAGTCTATGAAGTAAACAAATGACGGAAACACAAATGAAATGAATAAACAAGTTCTTCCCCAGTGGAGTCGCCAATTTGTTGTGGGGAAAAATGCCTATTTAGGACGATCCTATCCACCTAAGGTGTGACAGCGCCTTAGCAACAAACGAATACAGCTATCATGATTTCTTCCTTTATGAAATATGAAAGAGAGGAGATCAGCAGACTTACCGTTATCTTCCAGTTGTCCCTCGAACTAGATCCTCTCCTCTTTGTGTGTCCACAGCTACTTGCTTCCTCGCTTGATCAAGAGAACAGCTACTTGAATCCCACGAGCTCACAAGAGAACAGCTACTTGCAACAAGAGAAGAACACAATACAAAGGCAAATATACATATTCATAAATGATTCAGGATTAGAAGTAAATCAAATATACTAATGCAATTACACAAAATACACCAGCATATAGGAAAGAATCAGGATAGCTTTATTGAAAGTAACAGGGTTCAGGAAGAGATACAACCCATAGGGTTCCAACCCAGCATCTCCTTCCCAACAGAATGGAATTCCCTCTTCAGCTCCTTTCAAAGCATAATACACCCAATATTTCTAGCCACAAACCAACAGCAATTCTTTGCAAATACCAAATTCCAGCCCCCCTGATCTCATGTAGAAGAGATCTATATATAGGGATATTGGAGAGAGGATGAGTCAGCTTGAGACTGGTCTGAGACTAACTAGTGTCCTCTCCCACTTCAGTTCTTGAGTCCACTTGGAGGTTCTTGCTTCCACTTGGAGATTTGGAACCTCTTACTCATCACTAGTCGAATTCCCTGATCCAAGTGTCATTTTGGAAGCTTCCTGGGCATTGACACCTTGAGAAATGACTCTGCCACTTGTCCAAACTCGCTCAGCGCAGGTAGCCTTCTTTGCAGTTGACATTCAACGCAGGTCGACAGTGGAGCAGTTGACATTCAGCGCAGATGCTCAGTGGAGTAGTTGACATGATCCAGAATTGCCTTGTTTTTGAGTGTTTTCAGGTGGAGAACTTTTGTTAAGTGCTGTGGTTTGCTGGCCTTGTTCCTCTAGGGGTAGGAACAACATGTTTAGGGACTTTGGATCCCTTGATTATTGAAATTTCATGCTCAGTGATGCAAGGCACAAAAATGTCTATAACAAACTCAATCGAAACATATACCTCCCTGTGAGGTGGAAACTCTGAAACATCCTCATGAAATAAATCCTGGAACTACTGTAGCACTAGTTACCTACTCAAAACATTTCCATTCTCAACCTCCTTACCTTTATCACTAGAAATGTGCACTACAAATAGCTTACACCCTTCCTGCAGCTACGCTTTTCTTGCATATTTGTAACCATCCTAACTAATGTGGATTTCTTCTTTCCTTGCAAGACTCTTGGTTCCCCATTGTCATCCAAGCACTCAATAGATTTGTCATAACACTCCACTTTGGTTCTATGAAGGTACAACCAATCCATTCCCAACAACATATTGTATGATCCCAACAATAATACATTAAAATGTGTTGTTGTAGGCATACCATTCAAATCAAATGCACAAGCTCTTAACCAATGATGAACTCGCTTCTTTGTACCCATAACCAACTTCACTAATCAAGACTCTGCATGAAATTCCTTACTCAAACCACACTTATCCACCAAGTCAGGACCAACATAGCTATAATTAGATCCAATATCAATCAAAATAGAAATAACTTGATCACAAAGCTTACCGTCCATCTCAATGATAGATTCCTGATGGTATTCCTTTTTGTTATCCAATGCTGCATAGATATGAGGAACACTATAACCAACATCCCCAACAGTTTGTGCATCTTGTGCACTATATATCTGAGACATACCACTCTGATACTGTGGACAATCTCTCCTACGAGGATCCCCTCCACAAGTCCAACACCACATGGGCTTCTTATTCTGCTCCTCAAATCCATGTCCATGTCCTCTATCAAATGCATTGAACCTCTTAGGTGGTGAAACATTCTCTTTATTACTTGAATCTTGTGGTCTTACTCACTTCATGTTCCATTTTCCTTTGTTTTTTTCATTACCCTTCTAATCGCTCTTAGTCTTAGACTTGTGCTTCAATTTTTCATAGTAATGCTTTGGTTTTCATATGGCCTCCTCCAATGATCTAGGCTCACAGAAATCAATTCTATCTTTGAATGCAATCAGGCTGGTGAATCTCCAAATCTTGGCCTTCTCCTCCTTAAGATAAGGCACATACCTCAGTAGTTCCAAGGACTTGCCAGAGTACTCATCATCTGTCATAGATCCCATCTTTTGCTCATATAATTCATTTTCCCTATCATCAAAGTATCTCTCTGGTAGTTACCACCTTTTGAATAACCACTCAAACTCTCTCCAAGTCAAATATTCCTCATTTATACCTCTAACATTCTTTACATATTCCCATGAAATGTCTACTTTACCTTTGAGACTGAATGTAGCTACTCTAGCTTTCATGTTCTCTAAATAATCATGCAACCTGAATAACTTCTTCATACCAAGCAACCATGCCTCTGCATCCTATGATTTCTTCATATCTCCATCAAAAGTAGGTGGCTTTTCTCTCTTAAACTCATCTGGAAACTATTCCCTATCACTCCTCTTGTAAGGATGATAACGATGACGATCATAATTCCTATCTAAATTAGAACTAGAATAGCACCTGTGTTTATCCCCTCCCTTATCCGGAGTATCTAACAATCTTCCATCTCTGACCGTTTCATCTCTATCTGACCTGTGACCACCATGCGATCTACTGCCATATGCCCCCTTAGTTTTTTCCTCCTGCTCATGGTTGATCCAAAGTGGCCCTTGTCATTTCAAATCTGACAAGCTTTGAAGTATCACTGCATTTACCTCTACTAGCTTCTCACTGTATCTTCCAAATTGGAATAATTCCCAACGTCGTACTGCTCATCTAATTCATAGGGAGATTCTTTGTAGTCTACCATCTTGCTAGCCATTTGATATTTCTTATTGCAAGGTATATCATGTCAGCTAAACCAAATCACAATAAACCAACGTACCTTAGTATAGCTTGGGGAGGATACCTTATCTGCAGGATCAAAAAATTAGTGTGATACATGTATAAAATGATCATGATTTCATATAGGAACATAACACATAAGCATATCACCATGCAACCATCATTCTAGCTAGGGTCCAGTAATCAATGCATGACCTTAACAACAACACACACCATGACCTCATGTATGACAAAAACCACTACATCATTGTACACTTGACCACATGAAAACACTAACATGCATAAGCAATGCGCAATCAACCACACACATGCGCATGAACACATATAATCAACAATAAACGAACAACACTTGTAACCAAGCCTACAAGAATGATACAGGCAACCAACCATACAAGAATGCAACCAAACATACAAGAATGTAACCAAGTGTACCAAATGATACATGTAAGTGACATATAACGACATGTAACCAGTCTTACCCTCACGACTATGCACTCCTCAATAACAACATCAACTCCCACATGATGACGTCACTACAACAATGATCAACATCATGTAAATGCAACAAGCACATGGAATGCAAGTGTAAGAGACACATGCAACTGACATGCATGCATGACCAACACACAGCCCATCCAGTCTGAGGGGTGAACCATGCTCTGATACCACTCTGTAACACCCTCCTCCCACATCTACCCAAGCAACCAACCAACCAGAGTAAACATGTGACGAGAGGCCACTATGATATGATTCAACCTCTTAAGTCACGTTAAGGAAGTGGAACCAATGGAAACACACCATACCGACATTCAACATCAACATTAGAACCCTCAAGAACCAATCCAACCTTTCTGCTAACTAGCCCCTAGGTCCTACTGAGATTTTGGACTACTTTACCTCTAGACTCTCTCATGCTATGGGCATGCCAATGTCCAAGGACATCTAGACACTCTCACAGGCCTATTAGCTAGCATCCAGGGGCTCTTTTTCTTAGTGTTGTACCAGCGTCCTTGGGATTTGAGCCACTTTTTTAGGCCCAGAGCCCAGGTCACTACCCAGAAATGAATGACATCTTCATAACAATAATAGAACAGGGCAATGATAGTACACATGCAATTAATTGAATGAGACATTGACTGGACCCCTACTGGCCATGACAGGAATTTCATCAAACATATCATGAATATGTAAACTACATGTGTAAATAATAGATCTGAGTATAGGGATCTCATACTTAGCTGAGAATTGCTAAGAGACATTGATGCCTCAACATATTAACTACCATTTCACCCATTAGGTCATAGATACACATTTCACTCATTTACCAGTAAAAACATGATGAGAGGCATACATAGATACTATCATAAAACACATATATAACCAGCATAATAGCAGAAGAAATAGCAATGAAATCACAACCATATAGACCACATATAATCCAGTATAATACTCATAGAAATACAAGGATTATTAACCTCATATTGATGGTGCAAAATCCAAACCTAGGATGGGACTTCCACATTCCACTCGACCATAGAATGGCTAAGACAAGTCTCTCTTCAACCATTCACCGTCATGCCATATTCCAAGCATGAATGTGGGATCTCAGAGAAAACATCAATCCAAAACCATCCATGGCTTTCAGAGGCCATCCACCTCAACCCATCAAACAATGATTCCACCTCATAGTCAGGCATCACAAAACCATCATCAAATTGGTCTCTATCCAAGCCTTCCTGGCTCCAGAGAATTTTTCCAACCAAGACTCCAAGGCTAGTAACTCAACCCACAACTTTTACTGGTATCCCAAGAGTTTATCTAAACAAGGCTCCAGGACTAGTAACTCAACCCACCAAGGGCTCTAGAGCATTTTTCCAGCCAAGGCTACGGGACTAGTAGCCCAACCAAAGTTGTTACAGTGCTCCAGAGCATTTCTCCAACCAAGGCTCCAGGACTAATAACTCAACCCAACATAAGGAACCATGAGAACCAACCAAAAAAAAACAATGAAAATGAACCCACAATCTCCATGTCTATCAAGGAAATGGCAGGACTAGGCAATCCACTTTCCGTCTCAGTGATCCTCCATGCCAATGACAGATCATAACCACCAAACCACATGCATATGCCGTGCATGCCAAAACTAGTGAAGAAAACATACATGCAACTCGGTAGCTGCAAGAAAATCACGTTGTAGCTACTGATCCTGATGCCCTATTGCACTTTCCTGCTCTTTCTTTGCCTTCTTGCTCCAAAATCCAAGTATACCACACCCTCCAAGAGTGCTCCAAGAAAATTCCAAGTATCCAAGGGTATGACAGAGAGAGAATAATGGGAGAGCTCCAAAACTAAACGGAAAAAAGGTTACCAACTGATCCTCAGAAGACTTTTTATGAATGAGGGCTCTATTTTCTTCATTTTCCAATATTTTCCTTCATTTTCCTCCTTGCATGCAACCTATGAGATTTCGCCTCTTTTTCTCCTAAGTTCCTGTTGGGTGTGGAGCCTGATTATCTTCTATATTCAAAGGTATCGCCACATAGGACCCCAATTCGAAACGTTGCCACCTGTAAAATATTCGCTGCAGGGGGGGTCCAGGGGGGGCGGCTGCGACCTTTGGGAGCCCCCCCTGGTGGGGGGTTTCGGGGGTAGCGCCCCCGAAGCTAAAAACAGCTGTAAAATTGCCTTGTAAAAGTATAGTAATTTCTAGTCAATCTGGGCCGTTCATTAGGCGGCTGATCTGACGGTAGAACTTATGTTTAGTTTAGGGTTTTTTTCCCTAGAAGGCAACCCCTCTCTTTGTATGAGGGTATTGTATTTGAGGCTGTGAAATAGATGTGTATTCTGTGAGCGAGAAACAGAGAGGTGAGACTGTGAGAGAAAACAGAGGATATTACAGCGGATTTGCTGTAGGTTGTGTCTCTTCAATTTGCTGGATAATAGAAAGGAAGGACTGGCTATTCGGGGTGGACGTAGCCCAAACTGGGTGAACCACGTATATCTGTGTCTCTCTTGTTTTGTGCGTTCTCTGTGTTTATATTTCTGCAATATTTTATGTGTTCCATTGCTCCGTAATATATAATTTTCTAACAGTTCCATTATTTTCATAAATAATGTGCCAAAAATGCCATTTTTCCTTTCCAAAGCCTTAACCATTGCCTTTTCCAATTTCCTTAGCCATTAATAACCAAATGAACACCCACACTAGGATGTCTTATCCAACATTCAACTTGGAATAAGTGTCCAATTAACCGTGGATATTATTTTTCCTTTATTAATCTTTATTACATGGAATTTTCACCAAGACTGATACAAAATTTTTCAAATCAAAGGAAAGTATTTACACAAACCTATTGATGAGAAGGAAATGTTGGAATTACTACATGCACTAGAGAAATGTCAACCTTACTTAATGGGAAGACACTTCAATGTAAAAACAAATCATGCTAGTCTTAAACACCTTTTGGAGCAAAGATTATCTTCAGAAGAGCATCAAAAATGGCTCACAACGATGTTGGGTTATGACTTTGAAATCATCTACAAAGCAAGGAAGCAAAATGTTGTTGTAGATGCACTCTCAAGAAATGATGAGAATGTGGAAGGATTTCTTTGTGCCATTTCTATTATCCAACTATATTGCATAACCGAAGTGAGGGATGAATGTAAGAATGACAAAGAAGTGTGGACGCTCATTCACAAGTTGCAACAAGATCCTAGTACATTTGATACATTTAGCTAGAAAAATGATTCATTATGGAACAAAGATCGCTTATATATTTATAAGAATTCCCAAATCAAACAAAAGATTATTTTGGAATTGCACACTTCTCCCTTGGGATGGAACACGAGATTTTTAAAAAACTTACCACAGGGTTGAGAAGGATTTTTTTGGGTGGGCATTAAATCTAATATTCAAAAGTTTGTGGCAGAATATTTTTTTCTGCCAACAAAATAAAGTTGAGACAATTAAAACTCGAGGTCTGTTACAACCTTTAGCCATTCCAAATCAACATTGGGAGTAGGTTTCAATAGATTTTATCATATGTTTACCCAAGTCCGAAGGAAAGAGTGTCATCATGGTGGTAGTTGATAGACTTACCAAGTATGCACATTTTTGTGCATTATCTCATCCATTTAATGTCAGTACAATTTCTATTGCATTTATGGAAACAATTTGAAATCTACATGGAAACCCAAAGATTATTGTAAGCGATAAAGATCCCATTTTCACTGGAAATTTTTGGACATAATTATTTTCTTGTTTGGGTACTCAAGTAGCTCATAGCTCATTTTATCATCCTCAATCTGATGGGAAAAATAAGATACTGAACAAATGTTTGGAAGGATATTTTCATTACTTTGTATCTAATAAACATACACAATGGGTCGAGTGGTTACCTTTGGCTGAATGGTGGTATAGCACTTCTTTCCATATTGTAGCAAAAATGACCCATTTATGGAACTTTATGGATATCATCCATTGTCCATCACATCATCTTTAAGAGAAAATTCTAAGGTTCAAGCAGTGGAAGATCATATCGAGCATCAACAAGAAGTTCTCCAACCCTTAAAGGAAAACCTCAATTTGGCGCAGAATCGAATGAAACAACAGGTAGATCAGCATCACAACGAAAGAAGTTTTGATGTCGGTGACTGGGTATTTTACGGCTATAACCATACAAACAAATGTCCCTCAAGCAAGCTATAAAGGATAATAAATTATCACCAAAGTACTACGGTCCTTACAAGGTGTTGCAAAAGATTGGTACTATGGCATACAAATTGTAGCTTCCTACATCTTTCCAAGTGCACCTTTTTCATGTTTCATGCTTAAAGAAGGTTATATGTGACAAGCTCACAGTTCAAACAATATTGCTAGAACTTGATGCGAAAGGAAAAATCATATTGGAACCTGAAGAAATCATGGAAACAAGAACCTGACAACTACAAAATCGATCAATTTCAGAGTATCTCATCAAATGGAAGACTTTAAATGCTAAAGATTCCACATGGGAGGATGAGAATTTTATATAGAAGCATCTAGAATTACTCAAGCATTGAGAACACCACCTTTTTGAAGGAGAGGAGCATGCTAGGTACCTATAGTACTAGTGTAGCCCCTTATTTTTATTGTTAGTGTAGCCCCCTTATTATTATTGTTGTGCCCATATAGTCCTCATATTTATTATTATGACCCATAGAAGCCCACTATGGTTATTGTTGTGCCCTTGTATTATTATTGTTATGTAGGTTGTGATTATATTATGACCCCTTAGACTCTTATATATAGAAAAGACGTCTTATCATTTGTATCATCCAAGAATTGTTCATTTATGTAATGTAAAGGAGGTTTCCCCTTGAACATAATAATTTTTAAGTCATTGATCTATTTTTTTTATGAGATCGTTGCATAACAGAAACTCATGCTAACTTGGAAGGTTCTGACACTCACCTAGATATTTGGAGGGTAAAGATGAATAACAAGCAAAAGTCCATCAAAAAGAGGTCAAATTCATAGCAACAAGGAGAAGAGCTTTGCATTGATGAAATGAAGTCTTATGTCATTGTCACCAAGTCATGGCCTCTCAGAGTGTCATTACAAATTCATGTGTGTCAATGTATTTTTTCAAATCACTTGCAGAATATAATTGTGTAATTTCCAAAAAAATGAGAAAATGTAAATGTGTGGATGCCCAAGGGTCCCATATGGAATGTGAAAGGTCATTACAAATTTCTAAAGTCATGTAGAAGCTCAAAGGTCACATAGGAATTTGAAAAATCATAATAAAATCTCAAGAGTCATGAAGGAGGTAAAGAGGCACATGGGAGGTGGAGAGTCACCTCATTTGTTATAAATACACCCTCATAGCTCAAGAGAAGGGACTTTGGACATTTCACCTTGAATTCTTTAGCTCGGCATGGGAGAGAAGATCTTTCTTTGAAAGAGCAAGTAGTGACTTAATGTTGCACTATTGAGGCTAGTGTGGCAACATTGTTATTGTGTATCAATGATGAACCACACTTGTTGGTTTGAAACATGTCGGCTAACAATTTCTCTTATGTGATTTCTACCGAAAGACTTTGCTTAATTGCTTCCTTGTTTTTATTTATAGGCACTGCCTAGGGAGGGTTAAACATTGAGGGTTATCCATGACAATGTAATGTTCAACACATTTTTGATTTATGACGATAAAAAATGTTTAATCTACACAACATTCAATAAAAGATGTCTACCAACTTAAAAATAAAATTTCATAATATCAAAGTCGCATAAAAAATATAATAATACACAAAACAATTTTATAAGATCGACTTCAAACTAAAATTTCATAACATCAAAAATCACACAAATATATATATATATATATAACAAAAACAAATATACATAATTGTATATAAAATAACATCTGAATTTCTACCTAATTATAAAGCTTCAATATTTTGATAAATAAAATATAAATCATCAAAATTAAAAGCAATTCAGATCCAGAAACTTCTATACGACCCACCATAACATTTAACACTCAATAAATAAATAAATACAACCAAACTTAAAATGGTTATACATACAAATTCATTCACTACAAATTATTCATCCATCCTTTCCTACATATTATCCATTTTTTTAAAATATCATTTAACATTTTCAATAATCATCATGCATTACCTCAGGCATACGGACGGCCTTTAAATGTATAAAATCTCCATTTTAGCCTCTACTTAAACCAATTTTAACTTATAAAATAAGTGGTAAGTATCATATGTTACATGTCATAATATCATTATGTATCATAAGATCATACATCCATTTCCATATGTACCCATTATGTACACAATTTACCCATTCATGATGGGCATACAAGCATGAGATGCCATCTTCTAGGCGCACTCAAGTTTACAGTGAGAACCACAAATGAGTTCCCATTCAAAATCACCATAATTGGAACTTGAAGACTGGGGCAACTGAAATCATTTATGTCCACGACTTTGAAATGCCTATAGGAACAAACCACGACTTTTGCTTATCAAATTAATTTCACAGGGTGCAGGAAACTGATCCGACCTCTGCGCTACAATGTCGTCAACATGTAATCTCTTGACAGTCAGGCTCACGAAATGCTGACGATTTTGAGAAATATCCTGCGCATAAAACCTAATCATGGCTGTGTACATAAAATCGCTCAGTCCACTCTAAGGGACCACCAATAAATTTTGATGAAGCTTATGTGAAACCAGCAACGCAATATCTCGATATTTTCATGATTGCGTAAGGTCATTACAAGGACAATCCGCACAATCTATCGAGTAGCCCTGGCCCCCAACGGAAGTTTCAACTTTGTTTGTTCCAAAGAGAGAAGTATTAAGTTTTATCAATGGTTGTATGGGTCCAGGAGATCCTACCCGAAATTGCATGATCACGACGTGTTAAGCAAGATAAAATCAGGGAGGGAAGCACTTGTCTGAAATAGGGTTGATGATGTTGTTTCTGGATACCAAGTACATTAGTGGGGTTTCTGAGCAAAGAGCAGGTTTGCAAGAGGTATATTTCACAATGCACGTCAATTGCTGTATAAGCATGAAGGTTCAGATTGCTGATTTGAGATTATCACTGCAACACTCAACTTGTACATTAGTGGGTTCTGTGAGCAAAGAGCAGGTTTGCAGGAGGTATTCACAATGCACGTTAATTGTTGTATAAGCCATCAAGATTCAGATTGCTGATTTGAGATTATCATTGGAACACTCAACTCAATTTTTTTTCGCTATAATTTAACAATGGTTGTTTATGGGAAAGTTCGTAATATTATAACTTGAATGGACTTAATGGTTAAGAGCATGTGTTTTCTCTTAAAAAGTCACATGGTCAAAATCAGAGGGGTAGAGTATGTATGCCTTTGTAGACTTTGTAGTCAAATTGGATAATAATAATAATAATTTCATTGGTGGGTAGTTTTGTGATAACATTCATTAGTGGATGGATTAATAATTTCATTGGTAGGTAGATTTGTGATAACATTCCATTAGTGGATAGATTATTCTATCCAAGATGAGTCCCTTGTCCTACAAACAAAGAAGTATCATACACCGATTTGGATAATAATAATAATTTCATTAGTGGGTAGATTTGTGATAATACATTAATTTGGATAATAATAATAATTTCTTTGGTAGGTAGATTTGTGATAATATTTATTTTTCTATCCAAAATCGTCCCTTGTCCCACAAATAAGAAGTATCATATACCAATTTAGTGTTGAGAGTGATCTTAAAATTAGATAATAATAATAATTTTATTGATGATCAGTGTTATTCAATATATATATGAGCCGACCTCTAATCTAAAAAAGAAGCCAAAGCTTATACATGCAAGCCCACCTCTAAAAGTCAAAAAAGAAAGAATAAGACAGATAAATTGCAAATTTGTGCACTCAGTGCACGGGTCAACGGTTGGGGCAGTTGGTTTTATCGAACCCCACCAGCCATCGAATCCCTGTATGTGGCGCTGCACGGCAGCCTATAGTGTTTCATTGAGAATGTACGGTATATTGTGATTGATGTGATGGATTCACCCCGCAACTTCGGCTGTTGTATCTACTCACTTGTGTATATATGTAATATGTTGCTTCTTCAGGGAATGTACTTCCCCCTAAAAAATAAATTGCAAATTTGTAGGTAAGGGTTGTGGCTGACGGCTGGGTGACATTTTTTGATACTCACGTTCACTTTCTCTTTTATTAAATCTTAATGCTCTCCCTTGAATTTTAGTTGTTCCTGCCTCGATGTGGTCTTCTGTCAAAGGGGGCATAGCTGCAGCAAGGAATTAATTCAATGAATATTGATTGAATTTTGTTTCAAGTCCAGAATTAAAATGTGTGCCGTGCTAAAAATATTAATTCGTATTGAATAATTCTTTCAAATTATTGTAAGTAAAAGTCGAAAAACGACCACGCTTCGTGAGCATGACGGTCAAAATTGAGCTTTTCTACGTCCTGCACGTGTTCAAGGTTCTCTTAATACTTGTCATCCATTAGGTATTTAAAAGTCTCTTGATATTTCTTGTCGAGGTGACCCTACGAAAGAAAACGTGTGTGTATATATTGCATATATCCACACACTATAATTGCTCACAAACAGGTAATGATAATGTTGTAAACACGGTGCGAAATTACAATTTTGATTGAATTGTTAGTATGTTTTGTGCTATTAAAGAGTTTTATAGATTACAATCTGAGAAAGTTTTTAATTTCTAATAATAACTTAAACCAATTTTGAAATGTAAAATAATGAAATGTAAGTCGAACTAATGTATTAATAGGATACAAATTATACGAAAAAGACAACCCAAAAAGGCATTAACATTTTGTAGCATTGAGTATGTAGCAACAAATTTTCCCTAAGATGAATCAACTTATGAATTTGTGATTTTAAGTGATATGTCTATGAGCTGAGGGAAGCAAGTCTTTGCATGAAAAAATTAGAATGTGATGAAAACATTTTTTCACAAGTTCTATTGCTAAAGGTTGGATAGCATAAATTAATTAATAAGATAAGGATTATGTATTGATTGGGGTTAAACCTAATGTTTTTTCAACAATAATATGAATAAAAATGTATTGAGTAAAGTTAAAAATACCAAAATGTTTGAGGTTTTAAATCAATTTCAAAGTAGATAAATGAAAGATGATGTTCACAATTAATGATTGAGAATAAAATAGAAGAATTGTCTCGATCACAGTGGGTGGAAAAGCATGTTTCATGTCAACTTACGAGCTTTTTAGACACTTTGATGACTAAGAAAAGTGAATATGAACATCAAATCCACTAAATTTATCATTGTTGCAAATGATTTTGAAGATAGTGATAAAGTTGAGAAAATAGAACGATATGTCACAAAGTTGAGAAATTCATTCCCACTATTGATATGTGCATGTAAATCTTAGCATTGCAAATGCACAATCCATTACCATGGGAGATGTTCATCTCGTGTTCTATTTCGATGGAACTACTAATGTAGTGGGTAGGAATCATATCAAGTTCCCATCAATTTTTTCGAATGTTATGGTGCATTGGATCAACAATTCTACACATGAAAATGCCTAAAATAATTCTTCTAATCAACAACATGAGAGCTAATTGATTTCCTCACTCATATTGCCAATCTACATTCCCACGGGATCCTTGGCTTTGGTCATTGCCTCATGGTCAAATTTCAAAATGCATGCCTTCATATAGTTCATGGATGATTCATAATCCTCTATTTTTGGTAGATTTTGACCCGTTGTCCATGTCAATAGAGAGCATCTTAATAATCACAGTTATGTTATAGCATGCCAATAAGAAAATAGAATCGGTGTGAAAATATAGATTCTATTGATAGGAGATTCCGAAGTAACATTTTGTAGTGTGGAAAATGCACCTAGAAATGCACACCCAAATGACATCAATATGGTGACCTGTTAGTTTCCTATGTTATAGTAATCAAAGTCAAGTTTAGTCTTCTTATTATTCTAGTCAATTTGTAAAATGTTGTTATGATATCATAGAGATCAAGTATTAGTGTCAATTTAGGATATGATATACTAAAGTTTTGAGTGGTGAAAGAGATCAAGTTATCAAGTTCTTAAAAGGTCTAGGTTTAGTAAGTCTAGGGTTAATGTGTCATCCAAATCATGGATAAAGGTAATAATGGATTTGGTTTCTCATCATTGGGATAAGTTAGTGGTGTCTTTTCAGTCAGTTACGTGGTCAAATCAGATAGTACATCATATCATTAAACATCAAAGATGTCAAGTTGATGTTGTGTTACTCCCTTGTGCTGCGCTTGAACATTTTGATTTGAAAAGTCATCATTGTAATTAAAGGAATTTCTAGACTGCGTCAAGGATTATAAAGAGAGATTTTGGCTTTAAACAATTCATCAAGCTTGTCATTCATCTTGCCACCATGACCACTCTCATGGTCCAAATTTCTTGTTTCTAGAATGATTCATGATGCATGTTGTTTAATTCATCTTTAACAATTAAGGAGGGAACCTAGATGAGATTTTAACCCACAAAACCTTCAACTCAATGTGCTTTCCTCGATGCACCTGTGTTTTGGTAATTTTGCTGTGTGTAGAAATAGTTGATGTGTTTTTTCCTGTGACTCAAATTCTTCGAGTATGAGCTTTTAACTAGAGAATTTTCCATTCAAAAACTTGCTAAAAAACCATCACTCAAACTTTAATTCCACTATTGTTGCATTCTTGTTGCGCTAAGTTGTTGAGCGTTGTCATTATATTGTGAAACCCTAGAATGTTTTTCATTGTGAGCCATGACAACGCCAAACAGGAAGAAAAGGGACAAAGGGGGTGACATAGTTAGATTTGAGCCTCAAGATCTTGCTTTGGTGAATTTAGATCCAGCTATTAGTGTTGCATTTGAGTAATCTCGTTGCATTAAGTTCTGTGAAAAAATACAAGGTTACAGTGTTCAGGTGACCAAAATATTTGCCTTAAACTTCACTAGTGTGGAATCCAAGGTCGAAGAATTGAGTTTCCCACTTTCAGATGTTACTATCTCAGCTACTATAGAGATCCCTTCGCATGAAGAACAATGGTTCAAGGGCATGTTGTTAGATATGGTCAACTACAAATATTTTCTAAAGCCAAGGCATAAAAACAAAGAATATGGGGCTATCGTTCCAAGGGAATATCTTCTTGAACCTTACAGAAAATTACTCAAGGTGATTCAAAGATATTTCACTTGTGAAGGTATATTTGGGAGGGTTTATCAATACCACTTTAGGTTGTTCATGCATTTTACAGGTAAAAGCCCTTTAAATCTACCTTTTTACTTGTTCAGGAGCATTAGTAAGATGGAAGATAAGGTTCAGGGTAAGAATATTCAAGTGGAGCCCAATCTCTTTCATCTCTCCTTGATCAAATTGTTAGTAGTGGAAGAGATGAGGAAGAGAAAACAGTCATGGCAAGCATTTTTGGATTCATCCAAGTTGACATCTAAACTTTTAGATAGTCCCTGGAGCAAAAATGATACACCTTCATTAATGGCAAAGGATTTTCATCCAAAAATAGAAAGCTTAGTCAAAAAGTCACAGACTTCATTTCACCAATATGACAAGAAAAAAGGAAAAAAACTTCATTTTTCTCCTAAGGTGGTAGAGGTTTCCTAGAAACCATACACAAGAGTTGCTGCAAAAAGGTTGCACATGGAGAAAATACCCAAACACCCTACTGAAGTTCAAGATACTATATCATAAAACATTTATAACAAGGATAAAAATATTATGGAACTGTGGGAACAATTGAAAAAGGCTCACTTAGTCATTTTTCAGCTTCAACGTGATAATAGGGAGTTGAAGAAGAATATTTTGGAGAAGGCATCTAAAGCTGATGATGCAGAACTAGTAATTAAAACAAATCCACTTACCACCAGATCTAAAAGTAAAGGAAAGACAGAAACTGAGGACATCGAAGAGCTAGAAACCTCACAACCAAGAATCCATGTAACCAGATCTTCAGCCAGGAAATTGGAGCTACAGAAAGAAACTCTGATGAAAGGAAAGTGTTGATGGTGCTCGAAATATGTCAACTAAGGGGATCTCCCCAATATGAAGTCCCAATCAAACCTCACACCATTTGGTGTAGGATTCCCATCCAGTATAAAGGCTCGGTTGCCAAATCCTTAAAGATCTTCCTTGGCTCTAGCTATCAGCCAAAGAGAGTGATGCAATGGTGCCTTCGAAAAGCAAAGGAGGTGTGCTTGATGAGTGTGAAGTTGTAATTGTGTTAAGGTTATTCTACTGCAAAGGGGGGAGAAAATTGAGCCTCTAAGCGAGAGGTAATAGTACCACCCAAGAAGAGACACCCATGAACCAAAAAGCTCTATCTAACATCCAGTGAAGTAGTCCATAACGGATGTAATGGTCATTACAACCAACATCAGGGAAAGATTTATCTAGTATCCCGCGGAATATTCCACAAGGATGGGACAACGTTAACAACTATTAAAACACATTCTCAATAAGATAAGCACTAAAATAATCAAAATAGTTCAATTATCTTAGTACAAGTGAAAGAAAACATGAAATAGAAATGTCCACAGAATAGTCTTACAAACATTCATAGTCCATGCATGAAGAACGTGTTGGCTTTAAAAGGCTTATATTATGAAGAAAAGGTTCCAAGACACATGTTTACATTGTACATCACTAGCCCCAATAGTGGGACATTGGAGCCACTCCTTGCTCTTCAAAGAACTAGTTGATCTCTCTAATGCCTTGTGGGAGGAGCCAAGGTGAAAACGTCCTTTGCTCATATGATGAGGGGGTATATATAACAAAGGTGTGATGCTTCCCCTTTGTGACTCTTTGAATACCCTCATGGCTGTTCAACTTACATGCCTCTCCATATTCATTTGTATCCTTTGGACTTCCACTTTACAATACATGTGAATATAATATACATGGTCTACAATGATGATGTGTCATATGACATCTCACGATAAGACATGGCATGGCACTACTTGATCCAGGTGGATATTGGTGGCCACCTGCCAAGTCCACCTGGACCCCCACCATTGTCGTTCTCAGCATTTTCAGTTTCCTTAATTGTAGCACAACTTACTATTTTTAGCAGTTTTTCGGGTCCTGAACTTCCAGAGCCGTTTTGAGGCCCTAAACGACGTTTTTTGGGGAATCCGGGGGCAACACCAGTCCATTGACTGGTGTTGCCCGTTCCAACAATGATAGTGCTCGGATAGATCTTTCTAATGAGCTATTGTACGCATCAAACGGAGATCATATGCCAAAGTTACGACCCCGGGAAGTTGATGTACCAACTTACCCCCAAACGGGGCCCACAGTTTGGCGTTTCATCTCCTAGGGTTAGGTTTTGGAATGTTAAGGGTTTTTCCATTGTTTCTCAACAATAAATAGGCCTTCGAGCCTCATTGTAACACAGTTCAGAGGCATGTAGCCATCACATCTCTTCTCAGAGATAAGCTACCATCGCCCTAGCTAGTTTATTGCCATTTCTGTTTGTAAGCATATTTCAGTATTTTCCATTAATGAAATGAAGTATTATTTCCGCTGCATCTTTGTGTATATGGTTATCTCTGTAATTTGTTGCGTTCCTGTTTAAATCCGGATCAGTGGTATCAGAGCGGTCTGCTTTTTCTCTGTTTTTCTTTGCATGTCCCCAACAAGGTCGGGATATAAGGAGTTAGGGCTTGAACTGGTTGAACCTTTGCAAGACCAGCCTCGCAAATCCCGACGGCCTCCCATGGCGGACGAGAAGAAAGACGAGGGGGCAGGAGATCCCATCAAAATCTTGCTCGAAGAAGCGCTCGAGCGACAACGGAACGCGATGATGGACAGCTTTGCGCAGATCCTTCAGCGGCTACCCAGAAGCGGCGCATCGGCTTCCAGCAGCTCCTCTGGAAACGCCACACCCTTTAAGGTACAAGTTAATTTTGAAATCCCCATATTCGAGGGTCAGATAGACGCTGATGCCGTAGATAAATGGTTAAATCTGCTAGAGGGTTATTTTTCTGTTCATGAATTTTCGAGTCGGGAAAAGATTGTTTTTGCTCTTCTCAAAGTAGCCCCCCACGTCAAGGACTGGTGGGAAACCTACTGCGAGCAGAAGGATGAAAGTACTGGCTCACTATTTTCAGTCGCACCCACCTGGGATTCGTTCCGGGATGCCATCAAGGAGCAGTACTACCCTGTCGGAAGCTATGAGGATGAATACATAAAGTGGACCACGCTGCGGCAGGGAAGGGACCAAGACGTGCCGGAGTTCACCAATCTTTTCCATACCCTTCGCACAAAGTTGGGTATCAAGGATTCGGAGCAACATTTGATACTCAAATACCGTGGCTGCCTGCACAAGTACATCCAGGAAGAAATACAGTTCCTAAACATCCCCTCGCTCGGCGCAGCATACCGGTATGCCGTCAAGGTCGAGCAGAAGTTTAAACAAAAGAAGCGAGACTTTGGATCTGCGAATCCAAAGCAGGGGAAAGGTACCCCTAAACCACAGAACAAAGGACAAAGCCAAGGCGGGACAGCCCAAGACAACCAGCCGAAGCTGCAAGCAAAGAGCAATGCCGCGAAGCCGAGAAAGGACACTGGAAAATGGTGCGAGTTCCATAAGAGCTCCACTCACAACACAAGTGAGTGTCGGGCCAAGCAGTCACTGGTGGCTGAGCTAAAGGTTTCAGAATCAGATGCATGTTCCGACTCTGAGTCAGAACCCGATAAGGGGTATGAAAAAGGGAAGCAGATCATTGATGCGGATCCCAGCGCCACTGTTGCTACCGCAAAGATCCAGAAAAATGAACCCGAAGATCCAGAGGAGGAGGAGCATCTCTTCCACTCCCAGATGTGGGTAAAGGGCTCCCCGATACAGTTCATTGTTGATAGTGGGAGTCAAAAGAACCTCATTTCGGCAGAGGTCGTGAAGCGGTTGGGCTTACCGACCACAGCACATCCACAACCATACACCATTGGGTGGCTTCACCAAGGGCGAGATCTTCGCGTGAGCCAGCAGTGTCGCCTTCCATACAACATCAAGCCCTTCACGGATGAGGTACTGTGTGACATTGCTCCCCTTGAAGTTTGTGATGTATTACTAGGACAACCATACTTGTGGAAGCGACATGCTGTGTATGAATCAAGGCCCCGTGCTGTTATTATTACATTGGGAAATAAGTTGTTCAGGATACCAGAGGTAGCACCACCTGCCGCCATCTCTTTGATTACTGCAAAACAATGCAGTAAGATCATTTCCAAAACCAGGAAATTTGTTTTCCTGATGATACGCCCTCAAGGGAAGAAGAAGACAGTGGCCGCGGCCTCCAAACGGGGTCCCTCTACATGGTAGCTACAGATGGACAAGATTGTGGAGGAGTACGAAGACATCTTCACCTCCCCGGCAGGGGTTCCTCTGCACTGTCAAGTCAAGCACTCCATCGATCTGACCCCAGGTGCGCCGCTACCCAATGGACCAATTTATCGGCGCTCCGTTCTGGAGAACAATGAAATCAAGAGGCAGATTCAGGAGCTCCTGCAGAAAGGTCACATCCGTCCGAGTTCTTCGCCCTGTGGGAGCCCGATAGTGTTGGTACAGAAGAAGGATGGGACATGGAGACTCTGTATTGACTATCGGGCGCTGAACAAGATCACTGTCCGTAATAGGTACCCGATCCCGCGGATTGATGACCTCCTAGACCAACTAAAGGGGGCGAAATATTTCAGCAAGATCGATCTGAAGTCAGGATATCACCAGGTACCAATTGAACCCTCAGATGTGTGGAAGACTGCCTTCAAATCCAAGGAGGGCCTCTTCGAATGGTTGGTCATGCCTTTCGGATTGACGAATGCTCCTGCAACCTTTATGAGGCTAATGGATGACATCTTGCGGCCATTCACCAACTCCTTTGTAGTAGTATACTTGGATGACATTCTGATCTTCAGCCAGAGTTGGGAAGAGCACCTCCACCACATCCGACAGGTTCTCCAAACACTGCGGCAACACAAGCTATGTGCCAATTTGGAGAAATGCACTTTTGGCATGACCGAGGTTCAGTATCTGGGATACATCATTGATGAACAGGGGGTGCATGTCAATCCAGCCAAGGGCCAAGTCATTCAGGATTGGCCCTCTCTAACCACTCTAACAGAGCTCCGCAGTTTTCTAGGTCTTGCCAACTTCTACCGCAGGTTTGTGTTGGGATTTTCTCATATTTCTTGGCCCTTGAGTCAAGTCACCAAGGGCGGGGCGAAAGCAAAATTCTTTTGGTCTGAATCTCAACAGAAGGCATTCAGGGAGTTGAAGGATCGCCTCTGCACGGCACCAGTGCTCGCGTTACCAGATTTACAACAACCATTTGAGGTCGAGACAGATGCCTCTGACTATGCTATTGGGGCAGTCCTTACTCAACATGGACATCCAGTGGCATATCACAGTGAAACACTTTCAGACACAGTCCGGAAGTACCCCACTTATGATAAAGAGATGTATTCCATTGTACAGGCATGTCGACAATGGAAGCATTACATTTTGGGGAAGGAAACGGTCATCCACACAGACCACCGACCTCTGCAGTTCATACAGACCCAAGGGAAATTGCAGAATGATCGCCATCAGAAGTGGTCTACATACCTGCAACAGTTTCACTTGAATATCAAGTATAAAAAGGGCAACACCAATAATGTTGCAGATTGCTTCAGTCGACCATCGATCATGGCGCTAACCACCGTGCTCAACTCTTGCGGGCACGAGACTTCTGATTGGCCACTTCTCTACAAAAGCGACCCAGAATTCGGCCACACATACCAGACACTCTTGGAGGGTCGGCAGGTTGCAGATTTTCACCTCCAGGATGCCCTATTATGCCACCTCGGTCACCTCTGTGTTCCTTCAAGTGAGCGTGCCAAGATGATTTGGGAAGCACACTACAGTCGAGCTGCTGGGCAATTCGGGGTCGAGAAAACAGTGGCAGTACTGCAAAACTATTTCTATTGGCCGAATCTTCGACAGGATGTTGGGAAGTACATCCGATCATGTACTGCCTGTGCCATTGCCAAACCGACCATTAAGAAGCAAGGCCTCTGTACCCCGTTGCCTACCCCTAGTCGACCTTGGCAATCCATCTCCATGGATTACATGTCAGGCCTTCCTTCCACTAAGCATGGAAATGACTGTGTTTTTGTGGTCGTCGACAGGTTCTCAAAGATGGCCATTATGATGGCCTGCAAGAAGAATATCACAGCAGAAGCCACTGCTAAACTCTTCTTTGAACGAGTGTGGGTGCACTTTGGGATCCCACAGTCTATCATCTCAGATCGGGACAGTTGGTTTCTCAGCACCTTTTGGTCTAGTCTCTGGTCAATGCTGGACACCAAACTCACGAAGTCCACGGCCTTCCATCCTCAAACTGATGGCCAGACAGAGGTTGTCAATAGGATGATTGTGCACATTCTTCGCATGTATAACTCAAAGCATCCACGCACATGGGACGAGAGCCTCCCCTACGTTCAGCACAGCTACAACCGAGCTCTTCACAGCTCCACTGGCCATAGCCCTTTTCAGGTGGGTTTGGGATTCCAGCCACTATGCCCCATTGATGTGGCCATGCCACTTGCAGCTACTCACATGAATTCAGCTCATGTCCAGTCCGAAACAGATAAGGCCACCAGCTTCATTGAGCGCATCCAACATATTCGCCAGCAGGTCCATGACATTCTTGAGAAATCAAATGCCAAGTACAAGCAGCAACATGATCAACATCGGGTGCCACACAAGTTTCAGGTGGGCGACAAAGTCTGGTTGCATTTGCAAAAGGAACGCCTTACTGGAGCCTATCGGAAATTGAGACCACTCCGATATGGTCCTTACACCATTACTAAGGCTATGGGATACAATGCATTTGAGCTCAACATTCCCCCATTCCTTGGCCTACACCCAGTATTAAATGTGGACCGCCTTCGGCCATACTTTCCACCATTGCTAGACACATCCGACATTGCAGAACAGCTCAAACCCACAGAATTAAATCCAGGTTGCATGGAACAAGCTGCAACTGATCGGATCATGGACACACAGATCAAGAACACTCGCCAACAGAATATCCAACTGTATCGAGTTGTCAAAGCGGGCCAACTCCTTCAGCAGGGCAAGTGGCTCACCAGGGAACAAGTTCAGCAGAAGTTTCCTCATCTCATGGAGGAGCTCAACGCAATGGGAACCATTGCTTCCTAAGGGGGGAGGAATGATCCAGGTGGATATTGGTGGCCACCTGCCAAGTCCACCTGGAACCCCACCATTGTCTTTCTCAGCATTTTCAGTTTCCTTAATTGTAGCACAACTTACTATTTTTAGCAGTTTTTCGGGTCCTGAACTTCCGGAGCCGTTTTGAGGCCCTAAACGACGTTTTTTGGGGAATCCGAGGGCAACACGAGTCCATGGAATGGACTGGTGTTTCCCGTTCCAACAATGATAGTGCTCGGATAGATCTTTCTAATGAGCTATTATATGCGTCAAACGGAGATCATATGCCAAAGTTACGACCCGGGGAAGTTGATGTACCAACTTACCCCCAAACGGGGCCCACAGTTTGGCGTTTCATCTCCTAGGGTTAGGTTTTGGAATGTTAAGGGTTTTTCCATTGTTTCTCAACAATAAATAGGCCTTCGAGCCTCATTGTAACACAGTTCAGAGGCATGTAGCCATCACATCTCTTCTCAGAGATAAGCTACCATCGCCCTAGCTAGTTTATTTCCATTTCTGTTTGTAAGCGTATTTCAGTATTTTCCATTAATGAAATGAAGTATTATTTCCGCTGCATCTTTGTGTATATGGTTATCTCTGTAATTTGTTGCGTTCTTGTTTAAATCTGGATCACTACTAATCTAAATTGCTTGGATGTTGTGGCAGTGCCAAGCCACTGTTGCTATTGTGAGTCGTGTCTTCTTGAGAATACTCTTTTCTTCCACCTCATCATGGCTTGGTGACAAGAGTATTCAATTATCTCAAGTTTTAGGTTGTGGTCACGAGTTGGTGTCCTTTTGCCTTGATGGATCAACTTGCATGCTCAACTACAATAATTCCCTTTACATGTCTTCCTCCTTGCATCTTTTTCTTCATCATCCCACCAGGTTCCTGTATCTACAACTCACTCATGATGAGATGACACCAGCCCAAAAACCTCCTAGCCTAAGATGATGCATTCTGGTCCAGGGATTGAGCCAGAACTGAGTTACAAGTTGGGACGAGAGACTCAGTGATTATGCATTGAATAGTCCTAGCAGCTAAGGTTGAGGCTTGAGGCCTAGAACTGCACAATGCACAGTTCAAGTTGGGCTGAGGGATAGTCTCTACACAGTTTTGAGAGACAGTGAGTCTGGCTGAATCAAGGGCCATTGTGGAATATTTCTTCACAGTTTCGGAGAGGAAGGTTGACTGAGTTCTACTTATTTCTAGGAGATAATGGGTCAAGACGAGGGAAGGACCACTAAAGGTAGCCTATACACAATTCTTGAAGGGAAGGCTGACTGAAATAATTGCACAATTATGGAATGGAAGTCTGGGTCTTGGGCTTAGGAATTGCGCAATGCATTAGTAATAGAGGATAGGAATTGTACATTTTGCAAATCCAAGGGTCAAGATCACAGCCTACTGACTGGAATTGCACAATGCATAGTCCATTAAGGCTGGGTGAAGTAAAGGTGAAGAGTTAGGGAGCTTCTTTGGAAAAGGCTAAGTGTTGGACCAGTGAGACTGACAGGTGAAGTGATGGAGCTTAGACTGTGTCCTAACACTTATAATACTTGACGACTCAACAACATTGATCACCCATGACACATGAACAACACTTTCGCTTGTGTGTGACTGCTTCATGACCAACTATGACAAGTGCGACACCTAAGATGAACTTTATGACGACCATGACAACACTTGTGCGACTACACTGAAAAATTTGTGAATAAGTGTGATAGGTGTTTACATGGTTAGGAAAACTCATAAACAAAAATATGAGCCCTTAGAACCACCAGAATGAGCTTATGCATAATGTGCAACAACCAGCATGTAAAAATATGACATCTCGCCTATCTTGCGAAAGTAAGTTAAACACTTAGCAAAAACACATGGAATGACTTTCAGTGTTTGCGACCATACATGTCATTGAAGACATAATGATATGACAATGATAAGTTTTCCTTCATACTACACTAAGAGGTGCATTTCAACTTCATGAAAGATGTGCTTTTTTTTTCGTACCTACCCTCCAAAGGGTTGTGAATTAGATAGAGTCTTCATGTGGTCCTGATCTCTGATCTTCTATCATACCCCAAGGTTCCTTGGTATTCTTATCTAATGATTATCTTTTCTCCTCGGCCCCTTAAGTGTCATCTAGCATGTCCTCCTTCTTCATCATCTTGCCGTAACATGGTAGAATTCTTGTATCTGCAATCCACTCATGACAAGACAACATTAGTCTGATAAACTCTTAGTCTAAGATGTTGCATGATAATCCATTGACTGAGCCAGAACTGAGGGATAATATTTCCCACTGAGGGAAAAATTTTCACAGTGCCCACTAAAGGACAAAATTGTGCATTTCAAGTAGGTAGTGGCTTCTATAGGATGGGGCCTTGGGGGAACAAGCTATGGATTTTTAGGAGGAAAGGGGGACTAGGCAGATGAGAGGCTTGAGAGACAGAACTATGCAGTTTCTAAAGGCAGTGAGCTCCGTCTGAGGGAAGGACACTGGAGGAAGCATCTGCGCAGCTTTGGAGGATAAGTGAGGCTGGGATTTTTGCGCATTGCACATTTCCAACAAGAAAGGAAAAAGCTTGAGGGTTGAAGATGTGAAGTGTGCAGTTTAGGAAGGCTGGACGAGGCTAATTTGCTAGGACTCCTCTGGAACTTGGCTAAGTGTGGGATGAGTGGAATTGATGTGGGCAATGATAGAACTTGACTATGAACACACACTTAGATACTTGGTGATACAACATAGATCATCAAGAACATATGAAAGAATACTTTGCTTAATGCAACAATCTTTGTGGAAACTTACGAAAAGTGCGGCCTCGTTGATGGACTTTGTGAGGATAATGACGACACTTGTGTAATGATGTGTGAAACCTTGGAAATGAGTGGAAAACATTTCTATATGATGAGAAAAAAATCAATTTCACAAATATTACCCCTTGATGCAAACCAAAAATCCCCTTTGCATGACAAGCGATAATTCCCATGCCCGAAGATGAAACTTGCTATATAAAGATAAAAGCGTGAACAACACTTGATATCTGAGAAAAGGATTTGAAATCATAAACTTACCAATAAGTAACTAAGGAATGATCATTCACAGTATCCACAGTAGGCTCCAAAATTTGAGTGTAGGCCAAAATTTTGGAGGGTGTTGCAGCCGCTACAACACTTGGTGACACACTAGTATAATCCAGCTTCTCTATTTTGGTTAACTCCTTCTGTGCAAGGCCTTGGTTTTTCAGGGATTATTGATTCATCGTGCATATTACCTTGTCCTTTTCCACTTACCCCATGTCTAGACATGGTCCCTTCTATACCTTATCCGTCGAACAAAACATAAGATTTAGAATAATCTCAATGTTTCGAGTTGGGGAGGGTAGTGTAGCTCGCAAGCTTAATTTTTCATCTTTGGTGTTGCTCTGCTGCTAGCAAGCCTGGACAGTACCCAAGATGGAGTCACATAGGAACACAAACATTACTCTACTACCAGCTAGCCTGTACAGTACCCCGACAAAGTTGCTTGCTTCACCTTTCTACGCAAGAAACCTTTCTCTTCTTTCACCTTTATTTATTTATTTAAAGAGAACTGTACATTGGCACTTATTTATTTTGGGGCGAAATAGGGATCCCGACTTATTGATAGCAAAGGAGTTTGTTCCTTCAGAGAAGCATATAGAGACCTCTAATTTAGGTTTTCTCATTTAGACTTTTCCCCTTCTCCTCTTCTACTAGTTGGATAATATTCAGAACACCAAAGCAGAAAAAATTGAGTATAGGCATGAGGTTTCCAAACTAGACGTGGGTTCATGGTTGGACCAAAACTCTCCTTATGGATGGATCATATCTTCTGTCGAAACTTCATTAGCCAAAATACATAACCAACATAAGCAAGACAAATCGATGGCTAGCCAAATGCTGAAGTGTCACAAGACTCTTTATAGTTCGACCACACACACACTAAGAAGCCAAAATAGGTCCAGGAAAAACACTTATTCACATGATGAAAACAAAAGGAGAAGCTCAACCAAAAAAAACAACACGAAAAGAAATAAAATAGACAAGGAAACAAACCAGAATATAAGAGAACAAAATGGGTAAAGCAAACATGATGTTGAACTAGAATAAGAAAACAAGGATAGACAATAGTGAATGAGTGCAGAATGAGTGCAAGAAAGGAAAAACTAGGATGAAACTAATCCTACTCCTAACCTAACAGATAGAAGGTTGGGGTCACATATAATCAAAATTTCTAGTGAATCCACTGTAGTCGTTCCCGACCTGCATCCGCAAAGACATAAACAATTAAAATAGATAAAAAGTGATGTGCAACAGAAGATATAAAAACTTGAAAAAATAGTACAAGAAAAGGAAGGTTTTTCCTGTGGGTAGAAAGATATGTTAAAACTACTACTTTCATCCAATTCACATGATTACCTTTTCAATGAATAACGTATTTCAACAAACCTCAGAAGCATCTTGCAGATGTGTCTTCATCTACATTGATCCACTTAGCAAGCGTGAGTGAATATTGAAACATGTTGTTTTCTAAAGAGCTTTCCAGGTAAGTTTGTTCCATCCATTCAACGATTGGATCGTAAAATTCATAATGGCCCTCTTCAAAACCTTGAAATATTGGAAAATATTAATTTTCAATTAGAGGAGTGGGATCGTGATGGGAATCTAGTAAGGGAAAATAGATATGATCATTCTCATTAGTCATGCCAAGACAGTGAGGACTTGCCGTAACCATCAGCAAAGGCTAAAGTGACTCACGTGCTTGACAAAAATATGAATAAGGAGATGTTGAACAATGAAGATCAAGGAGTGTGAAACAATTTTCATTGGATGTGCTGATGGGAAACTGATAAGCTGAATGATAGTCAATAAAGATAGAGAAATGGTCAAATGAGCTGATTGAAGCATCAAATTCCTAGTTTGCAATAAACAAAGAAAAATCGATTTGAACAGTCTTGCGAATGCTTTGAACAATCGAACGAGGTTCCTTGTGAGACAAATATGACATACCATTTTCCTGCAATTGGTGACAAATTGTACAAGCATCGTAATCATCAAAAGAATTTAAAAAGGATGTCAACACCACAAATACATGAGACTAGTTGGGACATGATGAATGGAGAAGAACTTGATTCGTGTGAAAACTTGTGCATTCATTATTACTCAAGAGGATTTGTGGTGCGATGAGAGGACAAATGTGCAACATAAAATTCCCAAGAAGACCTAGGAGTCGTCCATTAAGGGATGAATTCAATAAGCATGTTTTTTAGGGGAAAAGATAGTCCTTGGAGTGATAAAATTCACAATTCCATGACTCTATGAGAGATGCACACTCCCAACCTAATTTTGATACGAGAGATTCGCATGAAGATGAATGAACTGTAATAGATTCTTGAATTCGGTCAGAAGTAAAATCTTCAAAATTTGAAAGGTCACACATGGAATATCAAACATTTTTCCCAAGGAATTTACATCGAGTGAAACCATGTTGAGAGACAGATTGTGCAGGAGAAACTAGATCTGACTTAGTTCAGGTGTCTTACCAGAATCACGACATCCTGACATAACCATCAACGAAAGTTGAAGTGCCTCGATTCCTTGGCAAGTCCTGGAACTTCCCAGGATTGTAGAATCGCATTTTGATGATTGAACCAGATCATGCATGGTTTGAGGATAGCTGCTATTCCTGGTTTCAGTAAGACCACTGCTCATCAAATAGAAGCCACCTCTATCACAGATTTTACCAAAATTTTCAACTTCAAAAACCAGATTGCTCAAGTCAAAAGACTCTTCTGATTGCAAATTCAAATTTAAATGAATCAATGAGATCTCATGAGAAATTTGTTTTGAATATTTGTCCTCATGACAGAGAAGAGATGATGAGGGGTGGGAAGGGTTCTCTATGATTTGACTATTTTTAATTTCATCATGGACAACCTCATCACCTTGTGTCAATCGAGGGGATAACTCATAAAATGAAGAAACTGAAGAGCATTGAGTATCTCTGTCACAAGTAGATGTGTTGTAAACAGTAAGACATAAGGGATAGTGAGGTGAAGAGGAAGTTCCGATATGAACATATTCTTTAACCAAACCACATTCTAGATCTAAATTAAAATGTTTATGAGAAACTGAAAGATCGCGTGATGTTCTTGGGCATTCGTCACGACATACAACAATAGAGTCGTCATCATTAGAATGATTACTACCCAAGGCTAGGGGTTGATTGAAAGAATTGATTACAATGGATTGTCTACTGAGATTAACATATTGAGAATCATCCAAGAGTGGAAACACAATATCTTGACATGAAAGATTCTAAAAAAAGAGGAAATATTGATAGTGTCTTCACCTTTTTTCTCCTCTGCCTGCATAATGTCACTGCTTTGTACCTAATCACAATTTGATCCAGCATCTTGCGAATCAAGAGAATGTGATCCGGATTTAAACAGGAACGCAATAAAATACAGAGATAACCATATACACAAAGATGCAGCGGAAATAATACTTCATTTCATTAATGGAAAATACTGAAATATGCTTACAACCAGAATAGAAATAAACCAGCTAGGGCGATGGTAGCTTATCTCTGAGAAGAGATGTGGCGGCTACATGTCTCTGAATTGTTCTAAACTATGTTATAATGAGGCTCGAAGGCCTATTTATTATTGAGAAATAATGGAAAACCCCTCACATTGCAAAACCTAACCCTAGAAGATGAAACGCCAAATTGTGGGCCCCGTTTCTGGGTTAGTTGGTACATCAACTTCCCGAGGTCGTGAATTGGTCGTATTATCTCCATTTGACACGCATATTAGCCCGTTGGAAAGATCTCTCTGAGGAATACGACGAAAAAGACGATTTTTTGATAGAAAAATCGTTGGCAGTAGATTTCCTAAAAAACCTTGTTTAGGGCCTCAAAACGGCTACAGAAGTTTAGGACCCAAAAAACTGCTAAAAATAGTAAACTATGCTACAATTTAGGAAACTGAAAAGACTGAAAGAGACACTTGTGGGGGTCCAAATGGAATAGGTGGGTGGCCACCAACATCCACCTGGATCATTCCTCCCCCCTTAGGAAGCAATGGTCCCCATTGCGTTGAGTTCCTCCCTGAGATGAGGAAGCTTCTGCTGAGCTGGATCTCTAGTGAGTTGTTCTGCAATCTCGGATTTGTCCAGAAATGGTGGGAAGCACGGTCGACGATGGTCCACATTGATCACTTGGTGCAAGCAAAGGAATGGAGGAATGTTGTGCTCCAAATCATTGTTGCTTGTAGCCTTGGTACTGGTGTAAGGACCATGTCGGAGTGGTCTGAGCTTCTGATGGGTTTTGGTAAGGCATTCTTTCTGTCGATGCAACCAAACTTTGTTGCCCACCTGAGACTTGTGTGGTACCCCTGTGGGTGAGGAGAAGTTGTTCCTATGTTTTGTCATGACCGTATCCCTTTGTTGCTGCTGCGTGGAGGAACCCTTCGCAGGGGTCATGGATGTAGCAACGATCTTCCCCTTACTTTGGGAGTGAATCAGACAGAAAATGAATTTCCTAGTCTGGGAGATGAGCTTGCTGCCTTTCTTGGCAGTGATCAAAGAGGTGGCGGTAGGTGGGGCTACCTCCGGTATCCTGTATAATGAATTATCCAAAGAAATAATGACAGCACGAGGCCTTGACTCATACACAGCATGTCGCCTCCACAAGTATGGCTAGCCTAGTAGTACATCACAAACATCCAGAGGTGTAACATCACACAATACCTCGTCTGTGAAGGGCTTGATGCTGTAGGGAAGGCAGCACTGCTGGCGAACTTTGAGATCACGTCCTTCGTGAAGCCACCTGATACTGTACGACTATGGGTTTGGTGTAGTTGGTAGGCCCAACCGCTTCACGACCTCTGCTGAAATGAGATTCTTTTGGCTGCCACTGTCGACAATGAATTGTAGCAGTGAACCCCTCACCCACATGTGTGAGTGGAAAAGACGTTCCCCCTCCTCTGGGTCTTCGGGCTCATTTTTCTGGATCTTGGCGGTGGCAACAGTGGCGCTAGGCTCCGCATCAATGACCTGCTTCCCTTTGCCATTCCCCTTGTCAGGTTCTGGCTCAGGGTCAGAACAAGCATCTGATTTGGAAGCCTTCAACTCGGCCACCAATGACTGCTTGCTCTGACACTCACTTGTGTTATTAGTGGGACTCTTGTGGATCACACCACTTTCCTGTGTCCTTCTTCGGCTTCGTGGTGGTGTTCTTTTCTTACGACTTCGAGGGGTTGTCTAGGTTCACCCCGCCTTGGCTTTGTCCTTTTGGTTTCGGATTTGCAGATCCAAAGTCTCGCTTCTTCTGTTTGAACTTTTGCTCGATTTTTGACAGCGTATCGGTATGCTGTGTCAAGTGAGTAGATGTTCAAGAAATCCATCTCTTCCTGGATGTATCTGTGTAGGCAGCCACGATATTTGAGTACCAGATGCAACTTAGAATCTTTGATACCCAATTGTGTGCGAAGGGCATGAAAAATGTTTGTGAACTCCAGCACATCTTGGTCTCGTCCCTGCCGCAGTGTGGTCCATTTGATGTATTTGTTCTCATAGCTTTTGACAGGGTAGTACTGCTCCTTGATGGCATCCCGAAAGTCATTCCAAGTGGGTGCAGCTGAAAATAGTGAGCCTGTACTTTCATCCTTCTGCTCGCTGTAGGTTTCCCACCAGTCCTTGACGTGAGGGGCTGCTTTGAGAAGAGCGAAAACAATCTTTTCCTGACTTGAAAATTCATGAATAGAAAAATACCCATCTAGCATATTTAACCATTTATCTACAGCATCTGCATCTATTTGACCCTCGAAGATGGGGATTTCAAAATTAACTTGTACCTTAAACGGTGTGGCATTTCCAGAGTAGCTGTTGGAAGCTGATGCGTCGCCTCTGGGTAGTCGCTAAAGGATCTGCACAAAGTTGTCCATCATCGCATTCCTTTGCCGCTCGAGGGCTTCTTCGAGCAAGATTTTGATAGGATCTCCTGCCCCCTCGTTTTTCTTCTCATCCGCCATGGGAGGTCGTCGAGATTTGCGAGGCTGGTCTTGCAAAGGTTCGACCAGTTCAAGCCCTAACTCCTTATATCCTGGCCTCGTTGGGGACATGCAAAGAAAAACAGAGAAAAAGCAGACTGCTCTAATACCACTGATCCAGATTTAAAGAGGAACGCAATAAAATACAGAGATAACCATATACACAAAGATGCAGCGGAAGTAATACTTCATTTCATTAATGGAAAATACTGAAATATGCTTACAACCATAATAGAAATAAACCAGCTAGGGCGATGGTAGCTTATCTCTGAGAAGAGATGTGACGGCTACATGCCTCTGAACTATTCTGAACTGTGTTACAATGAGGCTCGAAGGCCTATTTATTATTGAGAAATAATGGAAAACCCCTCACATTCCAAAACCTAACCCTAGAAGATGAAACGCCAAATTGGGGGCCCCGTTTCTGGGTTAGTTGGTACATCAACTTCTCGGGGTCGCGAATTGGTCGTATTATCTCCATTTGACGTGCATGATAGCCCGTTGGAAAGATCTCTCCGAGGACTATGACGAAAAAGACAATTTTTTGTTAGAAAAATAGTTGGCTCTAGATTTCCCAAAAAAGTCATTTAGGGCCTCAAAACGGCTCCAGAAGTTTAGGACCCAAAAAACTGATAAAAATAGTAAACTATGCTACAATTTAGGAAACTAAAAAGATTGAAAGAGACAGTTGTGGGGGTCCAAATGGAATAGGTGGGTGGCCACCAACATCCACCTGGATTATTCCTACCCCCTGAGATGAGGAAGCTTCTGCTGAGCTGGATCCCTAGTGAGTTGTTCTGCAATCTCAGATTTGTCCAGAAATGGTGGGAAGCATGGTCGACGACGGTCCGCATTGATGACTTGGTGCAAGCGAAGGAATGGAGGAATGTTGTGCTTCAAATCATTGTTGCCCATAGCCTTGGTACTGGTGTAAGGACCATGTCGGAGTGGTCTGAGCTTCTAATGGGTTTTGGTAAGGCGTTGTTTCTGTCGATGCAACCAAACTTTGTTGCCCACTTGAGACTTGTGTGGTACCCCTGTGGGTGAGGAGAAGTTTTCCTATGTTTTTTCATGACCGTATCCCTTTGTTGCTGCTGCGTGGAGGAACCCTTCGCAGGTTCATGGATGTAGCAACGATCTTCCCCTTACTTTGGGAGTGAATCAGACAGAAAATGAATTTCCTAGTCTGGGAGATGAGCTTACTGCCTTTCTTAGCAGTGATCAAAGAGGTGGCGGTAGGTGGGGCTACCTCCGGTATCTTGTATAATGAATTATCCAAAGAAATAATGACAATGCGAGGCCTTGACTCATGCACAGCATGTCGCCTCTACAAGTATGGCTGGCCTAGTAGTACATCACAAACATCCATAGGTGTAACATCACACAATACCTCGTCTGTGAAGGGCTTGATGTTGTAGGGAAGGTGGCACTGCTAGCGAACTTTGAGATCTCGTCCTTCATGAAGCCACCCGATACTGTACGACTGTGGGTGTGGTGTAGTTGGTAGGCCCAACCGCTTCACGACCTCTGCTGAAATGAGGTTCTTTTGGCTGCCACTATCGACAATGAATTGCAGCGGCGAACCCCTCACCCACATCTGTGAGTGGAAAAAATGTTCCCCCTCCTTTGGGTCTTCGGGCTCATTTTTCTGGATCTTGGCGGTGGCAACAATGGCGCTGGGCTCCGCATCAATGATTTGCTTCCCTTTGCCATTCCCCTTGTCAGGTTCTGGCTCAGGGTTGGAACATGCATCTGATTCGGAAGCCTTCAACTCGGCCACCAACGACTGCTTGGTCCGACACTCACTTATGTTATGAGTGGGACTCTTGTGGAACTCACACCACTTTCCTGTGTCCTTCTTCGGCTTCGTGGTGGTGTTCTTTTCTTGTGGCTTCGAGGGGTTGTCTTGGGTCACCCCACCTTGGCTTTGTCCTTTGGGCTTCGGATTTGCAGATTCAAAGTCTCGCTTCTTCTGTTTGAACTTTTGCTCGATTTTGATAGCGTATCGGTATGCTGTGCCGAGTGAGGAGATGTTTAAGAACTCCATCTCCTCCTGGATGTATCTGTGTAGGCAGCTGCGATATTTGAGTACCAGATGTAGCTCAAAATCTTTGATACCCAATTGTGTGCAAAGGGTATGAAAAATTTTTGTGAACTCCAGCACATCTTGGTCTCGTCCCTGCCGCAGTGTGGTCCATTTGATGTATTTGTCCTCATAGCTTTTGACAGGGTAGTACTGCTCCTTGATGGCATCCCGAAAGTCATTCCAAGTGGGTGTGGCTGAAAATAGTGAGCATGTACTTTCATCCTTCTGCTCGCAGTAGGTTTCCCACTAGTCCTTGACGTGGGGGGCTGCTTTGAGAAGAGCGAAAACAATCTTTTCCCGACTTAAAAATTCATGAACAGAAAAATACCCATCTAGCAGATTTAACCATTTATCTACGGCATCTATGTCTATTTGACCCTCGAAGATGGGGATTTCAAAATTAACTTGTACCTTAAACGGTGTGGCGTTTCGAGAGTAGCTGTTGGAAGCCGATGCGTCGCCTCTGGGTAGTCGCTGAAGGATCTGCATAAAGCTGTCCATCATCGCGTTCCTTTACCGCTCGAGGGCTTCTTTGAGCAAGATTTTGATAGGATCTCCTACCCCCTCGTTTTTCTTCTCGTCTTCCATGGGAGGTCATCAAGATTTGCGAGGCTGGTCTTGCAAAGGTTCGACCAGTTCAAGCCCTTACTCCTTATATCCCGGCCTCGTTGGGGACATGCAAAGAAAAATGGAGAAAAAGCAGACCGCTCTGATACCATTGATCTAGATTTAAACATGAACGCAATAAAATATAGATATAACCATATACACAAAGATGCAGTGGAAATAATACTTCATTTCATTAATGGAAAATATTGAAATATGCTTACAACCAGAATAGAAATAAACCAACTAGGGCGATGGTATCTTATCTCTGAGAAGAGATGTGGCGGCTACATGCCTCTGAACTGTTCTGAACTGTGTTACAATGAGGCTCGAAGGCCTATTTATTATTGAGAAACAATGGAAAACCCCTCACATTCCAAAACCTAACCCTCGAAGATGAAACGCCAAATTGTGGGCCCTGTTTCTGGGTTAGTTGGTACATCAACTTCCCAAGGTCGCAAATTGGTCGTATTATCACCGTTTGACATGCATGATAGCTCGTTGGAAATATCTCTCCGAGGACTACGACGAAAAAGACGATTTTTTGATAGAAAATGACTGGTGGTAGATTTCCCAAAAAACGTCGTTTAGGGCCTCAAAACGGCTCCGGAAGTTTAGGACCCGAAAAACTCCTAAAAATAGTAAATTGTGCTACAATTTAAAAAACTGAAAAGACTGAAAGAGACAGTTGTGGGGGTCCAAATGGAATAGTTGGGTGGCCACCAACATCCACCTGGATCAGAATGTGAGGAACCAGCTGGTGGAGCAGGTCAATCAAGCAGGTAATGGTACAAAGGGTCAGGATGTGTAGATGATAGAGGATAACAAAAATATGGATTATCTTTGAGACTAGAGTTGTGAACAGTGACAACTCCTTGTGAAACAAAGGAGTCAGTCGTCATCATAGGCTTCATGATCCATTTTGGACTTTCCTCAGTTGAATCTAAATCATGAAAAATGGAAGAAAAATGAGAAGATGGACTAGAGATTTGGTTTGCATATTTTCTAATTTTTCAACCACCGAAAGGAGGCACCCACGTCAGGACTGGAAAGGGAGGAGAACAAAGAACAAAAGGGGTAGTAAGCTCCTCCTCTGAAATTTGAGGTGTCTCATGATTCACAAGAGTTGGGAAAGCAGAAAAATCAGGAGGTTCAAGTTCACCATATGAAGAGACAAGAATCAAGCACAGAAACTCTTGTTTCGAGCAGTTCAGATGCTTTTTAGAAATTTCATAACAAAGGTGAAGGAATCGATTAGAAAAATGTTCAACTGCTCATTAGGATTCATTCTTAAAATATTGAATCTTTCACAAACATTTCGGTAGTTATACTTATCGAAGGCTTTATGAAGCATCTTGGCAAGCTGGTCAAATGAATGGATAGAAACAATGGGTAATGTATGACACCAACGATTAACAAGACCTTCGAATGTGAGCATGAGTAAACTAGCCATGAAATCTTTGCAATGTATTCTATTAGAAAAAAATATGAACAACTTGAAACAAATGTTCACAAAAAGTTGATTCACCCTCACCATCGAACTTAAATTCAGACCGGTTATGAATAACTTTTGCAAGGATGGTACAATTAATATCTTTAGAAAAACATCCCAGGATTATGATTTGGGGAAGAGCCCTTAAGAGATTCAAACCAGACTGAATGGGCACAACCTGTCATCTAGCCCTCCTTCCAGCACCATTTTTTTGATGGTTTTGAAATTCGTCAACTAAGGGGATCTCCCTGAGATGAAGTCCCAATCAAACCTCATACCATTTGGTGTAGGAGTTCCATCTGGAATAAAGGCTCAGTTTCCAAATCCTTAAAGATCTACCTTGGTGCTAGCTATCAACACAAGAGAGTGATGCAATGGTGTCTTAGAAAAGAAAGGGAGGTGTGTCGGGTGAGTGTGTAGTTGCAACTATGTCAAGGTTCTTCTATTGCAAAGGGGGGAGAAAAGTGAGCCTCTAAGCGAGAGGTAATAGTACCACCCAGGAAGAGACACACATGAACTACAAAGTTTTGTCTAACATCCAACAGAATAGTCCATAATGGATTCGATTGTCGTTACAACCAACATCAAGCAAATATTTGTCTAGTATCCCACAGAATAGTCCACAAGGATGGGACAATGATAACAACCATTACAACACATAATCAATAAGATAAGCACTAAAATAACTGAAATAGTTCAACTATCCATTAGGGGATTTTTGAGGTCTAAAATGGGCCTCCTAAGAAAAACGTACAACCAAAATAAACTTTATAGGAACCAATAGAATTGAAGATGATGATGTCAACCATGGGGGATGATTCACCATTTTTGAAGTAAAAAAGTACAAAGATTAAAAATAATAATAATAATAAAACTATTTTTTCAACACATATTTTCAACTTATCTCCGTAAGTTTTTACTCAAATTTCAAGCGGGAGTATTTGTTGGATGAAAATTTTAACTCCTCATTCAAGGAGTACCCATGTTCCATACTTTCGATGGACTCTACTACACAAAAAATGATAAATACATGAAAAAAATGTGATTTCAATCACATTTTTCATGCATTTTTCATTTCTCGTGTAGTAGGGTCCATCAAAAGTATGCAACATGGGTAATCCTTGGATGAGGAATCAAATTCTGCATTCAATGAGTGTTTCCGCTTGAACTTTGAGTATAACTATATGGAGATAAGTTGAAAATACGAGTTGAAAAAATAGTTTTGTTTTTTTTCCCTCTAAAATTTGATTATGTAATCTAATCTTATTTTATTATTTACACTATTATTTTATAATTTCCTTAGGAGGCCCATTTTAGACGTCAAAAATCCCCTAGTGTTAGTACATGTGAAAGAAGACATGAAATATAAACATCCACGGAATAGTCTTACAAACATTCATAGTCCATGCATGAAGAACGTGTCGGCCTTAAAAGGCTTATGTTATTAAGAAAAAGTTCCAAGACACATGTTTACAATGTACATCACTAGCCCCAATAGTGGGACATTGGATCCACTCCTTGCTCCTCAAAGACGTAGTTGATATCTCTAATGCATTGTGGGAGGAGCCAAGGTGAAAACGTCCTTTGCTCATACAACAAGGGGGTATATATAACCAAGGGGTGATGCTTCCCCTTGTGACTCTTTTACTACCCTAAAGACTATTCAACTTGCTATGAATTTTCAACTTACATGAATCTCCATATTCATGTGTATCCTTTGGACTTCCACTTTACAATACATTTGAATATAATATACATGGTCCACAATGATGATGTGGCACATGACAACTCATGACAAGACATGACATGGAACTGATGATGTAAACTGCTTAGATGTTGTGGTAGTGTTAGGCCACTATTACCACTATGAGTGATGTCTTCTTGAGAATACTCTTGTCTTCCACCTACGCATGGCTTAGTGACAAGAGTCTTCAATGATCTCAAGTCTTAGGTTGTGGTCATGAGTTGGTGCCCTTTTGCCTTGATGCATCAACTTGCATGCTCAGCTACAAGAATGTCCTTCACATATCTTCCTCGTTACATCCCCTTCTTCATCATCCCGCTAGGTTCCTATTGTTGCGAATGGAAACACCCTAGGGCCTTGGGTTGAAAACCCCAACAGAGCAGAGGGCATACAGTAGCAAGAAATGTGTAGACAAACAATCTAAATGCTTAAACTACTGAACTGGGAAGAAGTGGTATTACCCAGAGGTCCTATGTTCAGTGTCGATCTCATAGGGTCCAAACCCTCTACTTCTTTCGATTCCTTTAAAACCTATAACTTATTTAAGAAAAGCATATACAACAGCATTAATAGAAATCATGTCATGATATATGTGTTAGATCATATACGCAAATGAGAAATTACGCATTAATATAAGATTCATAAGCAAATCACAACATGGATTAATGCATAAACACGATAAATATCAGGAACAGAACATCAATTCTTTATTGATGTAAGCTAAATGAAAGGTGGAAAACTACAACCTGAGTCTTCCTCTAGCTCCAAGAAGAACTGTCCTTCGGAACCGTCTTGTCCTGGCCTCAGTAATCTTCCTCCATCAATACACACAAGGATTTCATAAGAGGGATGAAAAACATATCAAAAGAGGAAATAAAGGTTTCCTATAACTTGGGATTGCATGAGGCACAAGGTTTTCTTCAGACTTGATGAGGGATCAATCAACTATAATATCAATATCTCATCTCTCCTCCTCCTAGGCCTTCCCATGGAGGTTTATTTATACTTCTACAAATTAGTTTTTCCAGTTGGAAAACAGTTGGGCCATGGGCTATAGTAGGTGAGTAACAGGTAAAACCCATAAACTCCGCACAAATTTAAGGAGATTTATTATTTTTTAGTGTTTTAACACATATAAGTGGGTTGGGTATATACTGACCCACGTGTACACGCTTTTAACATAGGGAAAAGTAGTATATGGGAAATAAAACATTGTTTTTTAGAATTTGGACCAAGTCTAGAAAGGAGGGGTTGCCCTAGGCCATAACCAGAGCATCAAATATACCAAGAGTGGTAAATGGTGCTATAACACCTATATCTACAAATCACTCATGACGAGACGACATCATCCTGAAAAAATCCTAGTCTAAGATGATGCATTCCGGGCCAGGGACTGAGCCAGAACTGAGTTACAAGTTGGTAAGAGAGCCTTGGTGACTGTGCATTGCACAGTCCCAGTAGCTAGGGTTGAGGCTCGAGGCTTGAAACTGCACATGTGAAGTTCAGGCTGGGATGAGGGATAGTCTCTATGTAGTTTTAAGAGACACTGAGTCTGGCTAAAGGAGGGGCCACTATGGAATATTTCTACGTAGTTATGGAGAGGATGGCTAGCTTACTTATGCGTAGTTCTGGGAGACAGTGGTTTAGGATGACGGGAGGACCATTGGAGGTAGCCTCTGCGTAGTTATGGAAGAGGAGGGTGACTGAAAATTTTGCGCAATTCTGGAAGGGAACACTAGGTTTTGGGCTCAAGAATTACACAATGCAACACTGCTGGGGGAAAAGAAATACGCATTGTGTAGATCCAAGGGTCAAGGTCACAACCTACTGACTGTAACTGCACAATCCATATTCCAGGTAGGCTGGGTGAAGCCGATTTGAAGGGCTAGGGAGCTTCTTCAGAAAAGGATAAGTTTTGGACCAATGAGTCTAACGGGTGAAGTGGTGGAGCGTAGACTGTGTCCTAACACTTAGAATACTTGATGAATCAACAACATTAATCATCCATGACACATAAACAACACTTTCACATGTGTGTGACCACTTCATGACCAAGTATGACAAGTGTGACACTTAATATGGACTTTATGACGACCATGTCGACACTTGTGCGACAACGCTCAAAAATTTTTGAATGAGTGTGAAAGGTGTTTACATGGTTAGTAAAACTCATAAGCACAAATATGAGCCCTTGGAACCACCATAATGAGCTTATGCATAAAGTGTGACAAGCAACATGAAAAAATATGACATCTCGCTTACCTTGCGAAAGAGAGCGAAACACTTAGCAAAAACACATGGAATGACTTTCAATTTTTTCGACCATACATGTCATGGAAGACAAATAATATGACAATGATAATTTGTCCTTCATACTCCACTAAAAAGTGAAATTCAACTTCATGAAAGACGTGCTTTATTTTTCATACCTACAGTCTAAAGGGTTGTGAATCAGATGGAGTCTTCATGTGGTCTTGATATCCGATCTTCTATCATACCCCAGGGTTCCTTGGTATTCTTATTTGATGATTATCCATATATTATATTATTTGGGATTCCATATATTTTGAACCCAAAACATCCCCAACAACAAGTAACCTAATATAACTATGCCAGTGATTATGCCAAGCACATAATTTGTCTTATTCCCCCTCACACTTTGTTATAAAGTGCCATTCGAATGGTTCAAGGGGAACCATGGAGAATACATGAGAGAGGAGGGCACATACAGGCCAATTCAGATACAAACCTTAAGAAGATTCTAGGAATATTCTCATAGCATATGTTAGGGAATTTTCTTATGGAATAGGGTCCCTAGGGTCAGTTTTGGGGTTAATTTAACCCAACTTTGTAAAAATTTTGTAAAGAATGTCAATTCTCTGCAAAATGTGGATGTGGAGCGTGCAACTAGATAGGAGTCAAAAGGGGCTTTAGCCCCTTGTTTGGGTAAGTAGTAGATCGGCTGTTGAGACTCACCCATGGTCCATGAACCATGGTATTATATTCGAAAAATCTATATATAGTTGAGTCATAACGAGTCTAAGAGGTAGCTACGAGAAGACAACTCAAGATAGAAATTGTTTTGGGAAAGTGCTAAGACAGGAAGGCTTTGCTTCCTATGCTTAGGTGAAAGGGGAAGGCTCCTGTAGCTGAGTATGCAGGAGGCCTTGGAAACTCCGCATCTAAGTGCGTAGACCCCTGCAGCTGAGTGTGCAGGATAAGGAAATCTGTAAATTGAATGTTGGAACTAAATAAAGACTGATTTTGGAGAAATATCTTGCATCTGAGTATTATGGTTAATTTTGTTTATGTTATGTTCTAATTGCCCACTGATATGTTTTCTCTGAAATAATGTGTAAATGTTGCACGAATCTATTGAATCTATAATATTTATGCATGAACTAAGTGATTATCTATTTTCAAGAAGATAAATGTGAATCTGTTATGATTTCTGACGAATTAGATAGATCTGCACGAAGGTAGATCTAGGGTTATTAATTAGTTCGCGAAAGTAGATAGACTGCTTCTTTAGGGTCTATAGACACTTATCGCAGACCTTCATGAAGGTCTAGAAGCCGTTTTCTTAAAGCTACAATCGCAGACCATAATAAAGTCTGATCGCAAACCTTCGTGAAGGTCTAGAAGCCATTTTCTTAGAGTTATAGTAGTGGACCATAGATGGATATAGATCTGCACAAAGGTAGATATGAGCTACAAGGTATTAAGACCACTTATCACATCGTCTCTGGATGCAGAAACCTGGTTCTAGCATCCCCCAATACTGCTTCGGGTGAGACTACAACCTGCGTTATGCAAGTTGTTGCTGAAAGGACCAGCAATTAATGTTTTGTTGGTTAGCACAAACAACTCTAAACCTAGGTCAGGCCTGTACAGTGAAGGATATGGGAGTCAACTTGGTTGCGTTTTTGCTTCATACCCTCCACGCATTGCATCACGGGGTGTCAGATGAGTTAAGGATCAAAGAGCAGTGGACCCTTGCAGTCATAAGTGAGTTAAAGGTGAATAATGAACAGATGTTCGTGAAGAAAGATCAGGAATTGAAAGAAAAGGAGGAACTACAAGCACAAAGTCATAGCCTAGAGACATCCATAGAATAGGCCTGCAAGATAGTTCTCGAGTTGAACATCCCGGAGGATGCCGCAACTACAGCAAAAGTCAAAAAATTGGTTGATGTAGTCTATGCTTCAAAGGATGAGATTGGCAGAGTTACCTTCGATTTCCAAATGAAAATCTTAAAATTGTATCTGAATTTGCAGCCAACTACTCCACCAGAGGTTCGAGAGCAATGCGAAGCAGCGATCAAAGAAAATATGGGGACATTGGATATCGCAATCACAGACTACGCAATGATGTTTGATCATGCCATGGAGTTGTGGAAGAAATTGTTGGAGGACCTGCACTTGCAGAGGTTGAACATAGATATAAGAGAGACACAGTGCCAGTATGATGAAGTCCAAGCGACTATGCGCACTTTAGCGCTAGCACAATGCCTCACGAAATTACAAGAAGGAAAGCAACTGCAAGAACAGACGAAAAAGCTACAAAGGAAAGAGGCCTTCTAAAGGCTAGATTATAGCCATGGATAGAGGAAGCCTACCAGATTACTCTATTACTTCAGGAAAATTTAAAAGTACTGCAGCATACAAAGAGAACAATGTTCCTAGCAGTGGAAGGCCCAACAACAGAGAAATTGGTGGAAGAAGTGCAGCAAGATGCGGTGCAGAGCACTTCTCACATAGTAGCTTTACAATTTGAGTTAGGTGGCCTCCACAACAAGATCGAGGTGCCAGCCGAGTGACTCGAGGGCAAGTCACCATATTTGTGTTGGGGTCCTGTTGGGATAGGGTCCCTAGGGTCAGTTTTGGGGTTATTTTAACCCAATTTTGTAAAAGTTTTGTAAAGAATGTAAAGTCTCCACGAAATGTGGATGCGGAGTGTGCAACTAGATAGGAGTCAAAAGGGGATTTAGCCCCTTTTTTGGGTAAGTAGTAGGTCAATTGTTGAGACTCACCCATGGTCCGCAGACCATGGTATTGTATTGGAAAAATCTACATATAGTTGAGCCATAGCGAGTCTAAGAGGTAGATAAGAGAAGACAAGTCAAGATAGAGATTGTTTTGGGCAAGTGCTAAGATAGGAAGGTTTTGCTTCCTTTGCTTAGGTGAAATATGAAGGCTCTGTAGATTCCAAGAACTGCTTTATCTTGACCTCCTTTTTGTCCATATTTATCTCCTTTTTCCTACCGCTATCATCCAAATAAATGCAGTAAACATAAGGTTTTGATAAGGTAAACATTCATATGTCCACTTTTTCTTATTTTGTCAATATGTCTTATTATTCTATTAAAGTTTACATGCAGCTATAGAATTGACCTGATTCTGCAACTAATCCATAGATCTACAGCTACTTCCATTGTTGACAAGGTTCTAGTGCGCCGACTCAACAAATGATTATATGGGTAGATAGGGAATGATCCTCTCATGGATTTCTTCATATTTACTCGAGCTAATTCACCAGGAGATCCACACTATAACACGGTCAACCATGGCAGTCAACAGCAGGACAGCGCGCTAGAACAAAATTTGAATTTTAATAGATTTCATCGATTTTATTTTTCAATAGAAAATCGACAAATAAGTGATATTATTTAGTTTTGATAAGGATTATAGTGAAGTCCTGTAGGCTTAAATGTCTCATATTGTTAATAAGAACTCTATAAAAACATAGGCAACTCTATGTAATGCATGTGCCACCATATGTAATTTGAGAATCCTGTAGAACTCTTTTTCACTTAATGCAAAGTTCTTGTTTCATATATTTTATGTGTTGTTGATTTAAGGCAACTGACTGCCTCGTGGAGGGCCCCTATGCGTAGATCAGGTCTTTGATTCGTAGTAATTATATTTTCTTTTGTTTCATAGATTTAATTCATGGATGCCCTATTTTCATGTTTTTAAGATGCAGTTCAATGAAGTTCATGACTAGGTTCACTTGATTGATTTTTGTATCGTTCATTTTGTTTGCTTAATATCTAGCATAAAGTTAGTAATTTTGTTTGCTTAATACCTAGCATAAACTTAGTAATTTTGTTTCATTCATTTTCCTAGCATAGCTTAGTGATTTCATAGCTCAGTAATCTCGTTTTTGTTTTGCTTTTTGCATTGAAATAAAGTTGCAGTAGATAAGAGTGGTAGTCTTTCTCAGCTTCTGAATTCAAGCACATTTCATTTCCAAGTTGATAAATTAGGATTTTATTTATGTCATTTCATGCTTTCATAATTAGCTTTGTTTAGCTACAACATAAAAATCCAAAAACAATTGATAAGTTGAAAAGAAGATTAACATAACATATTCATTGAAAAGAGTTAAAATCATTATCCAATCATTCTAAAAACTCAATTCAATCAGAACTAATTCTAGAGATAACATTTAGGATAATCAATTAACAATAAAATCTTAGGAATAACATCCTAGTATAGAAAATAACATCATCTCAACACTAATTCTAGAGTTTGACATTAACTTAGATAAAGATAACATAATCACCTTAACAACATAAAAGACTTCTAGCACATATAGTGCACTTGAACTTCATCAGTTTACCTGCCTTGGTCGATAATTTATGCTTACAATTTAAGAACATTAAACTGACTAAACATTTTGGTGTTGTTTCCAGGGAAGTGCAAATAAAAGTTAAAAAACAAATCAAATAAAAGCATGATATGCATAGGGAAAGAGAATATAGAGGTAGATTTGTAGGTCAAGGGAGAAGCTTAATTCCCATAAATCCACTCACTCCACTACAACTTTGAAGTTCCACACCACCCACTCAAACTCGAATTCCATCCATAGGCCGACAAAGACTTCTTGAAGTCTTAAGATCTGAAATCCAATTCAGAACTTCACCTACTTCATCTGTTGAGACTACAATCGAAAAAGATTCTACATCCCCATCTATAGGAGTATTTCTATCTTCCACCGGTGAACAAATTCTAGGAGAAGAATTAGAATTCCTAGTGAAGAAGAGGAACAAGAAACTAATCTTGATTATCCATTCATAGAGGAACCAGATACTGAATAATCCATCATGGTTGAAGAAGGATATGGAGAAGTACACAATGTCAATGGTGAACAACCTAGGATTGGAGGAGGAGGTAGAGATACAGAAGGAGGTGGAGATAGAGGCAGAGGTCGAGGTATAGGTAGAGGAGATAAAGATCCTTTTGGATTTCCTATCTTTGATGAGGATACAACCCTCACAATGAAAAATATTTCACCTTATATTCTTCCTAATTTCCATGGAAAAAGAAGTGAAGACCCAGAGACATTTCTCTTTGAATTTCATGTATTATGCAGATCATATGATTATCTACATGATGCTCAAAAATTAAAATTGTTCCCTGCTACCTTAAAGGATTCAACATTGAAATGTTTCATGAGTCTAGAAATGAATACTATAAGGACATGGGTACAAATGATAGATGCATTCTTAGAGAAATACAGGGACTATTGTATGCCTCACAACATTAGGGACGAAGTCTTCAAAATGACGCAGAAATAAAATGAGAATCTTGAAGACTTAGTCAAGAGATTGTTTATAATCTTAAAAGGGAAAAATGGATAGTCTGGATGAGGAAACTTTGAAATCCATCCTACTCAAATCTATTAGAGATGAGTTGATTGATCTCCTTAACTTGACAGGAAAAGGAGATATTTCTAAATTACCATTTGCAGATATTTATGATCTATGTGTACATATCTCAAGGGGTAAAGCATGAGTTGGAAAAAGTCGTAGGGATCCTCTCTTATCAAGAATCAATAAATCTAAAGTTGGGACAGCCAGTAGGGCAGAATTAGGAAGCTTTCTTAATACTTTTAAGATAGATATTTTAGGGAGTCTTAGTGAACAAATTGACACCCTTAAAATACAAAACAAGCAAAAGGCCAAAAATGTTGCATTATCCATCTTTTGTCCCAGGAAAAAAGAAGCATTCTCTAAGAGAATGTCCTTTAGGCTTAAAAACCATAGAAACGTGTGCCATATGTGAAGATAACAATGATACTAAATAATATCCTTCTCTACCATGTCTTAAGGTTGTATTTAATGATGAAGGAATACCAGAACAAGTAGATCCTCTTTATTTTATTGCCAAAAGACCATGGAAAAACTCTCAAGAAAATCAACCACAAGGCTTTAAATCAGAACAAATTGCTCAGTCTTCACAAAATAATTGGAATCCATCTTGGCAACCTTGGGATTAGGCACAATCAAAATCTTGGAATCAAGGATGGAAAAATCCTTATGGGGCTTATGCTCAATATCAAAAATATTCACCATCCTATTCTAATTTCCCACCACAATTCTTACCTCAATGTAATCAAAATCCTCAATCTAATCAAAATCCTCAATCTAATCAAATTCCTCAAACTAATCAATTACCTCAAGTTCAAATCCAAAATCAAAATCCACAGCTCTCCCTACAATTTGCACAAAAACCAAATCAATTACCTTCTCAACCACTTCCGAATCCAAATAATTAAATGTCACAACCTATTTACAATATGGAAGGGAAAATCCTCAAACCTATGTAATAAATCCACTAGATCTAAATAATGTTCAATTAAGATCTGGTAGAGTATTACAAAGAAAACCCCCTATTGTCATTCAGGAAGCAAGGACAAATCTTCAAAAATATAAAAATCAATCTAAAGAAGGAGAAATCTCTCTTCCTCAGAAAGAAAATAACCAAACAGAAAATGTTCCTATAAATTCTGATGATACTCATATTATAGAACAACCCTTAATATCCATTAAACCACCTTTTCCTGAACGGTTGAAAATTGATGGAGTAGAAAAACAAATCACATTGCCTGATTATAATATGTTGGATGAATTAAGAAATGTTTGTATAAAAATTCCTTTCTTGCAAGCTATAAAAGAAATACCATTTTTTGCAAAAACAATCAAGGAATTGAGTTCTCAAAGATCAGGAAGAAAAAGAAAAAACATAAAAGGAATTCAATTAGTTGGGAAAATTGTAGACATGATGATGGGGAAAGAAACAATACAAAATTATCTAGATCCATGGAGCCCCATTGTGAAAATTCACATCAATGGAATTGAAATACCAAACACACTGATTGATCTAGGAGAAGCCATAAACATAATGAGTAAACAAATCATGGATTCACTAAGGCTTCCTAATCTTCAATACACACCAACATTGTTGCAATTAGCAAATAGGTATGTAATTAAACCTGATGGTGTACTAGAAGATGTTTGTGTATCCTTAGATGCTTGGTAATATCCATCGACTTCATGGTTTTAACACCCAAGAATAATTTAGGAGGACATCCATTAATGCTACTAAGACCTTGGTTAGCTATGGCTGATGTGTTCATCGGTTGTAGATCACGTGACATGTTTATCTCAGATGGAAGTTCTACAAAGAAATTTACATTGTATCCACCTGTAAAAACAACAATAGAAATAGAGAGTGAGGAATGGATAGCTAATGATGATGATATACAATCTGTTTTCACTACTAAACAAGTAAGTGATGAGGACCAAATTTTAAATATAATGGAAAATAATGAACCCTACTTACATTATGACCATGGCCGAATCGAATATCTATCATCTAGAAAAATGTCTTTACACACTATGGAAAAATTTGGAAATTCTTTAATAGAAATTTTTCCAGGAAAAACATTGAACATTAATGAAAACCTGGAAGAATTATAGAAAAATCAATTGGTAGAAATTTTACAAAAACACTCTTCTACTTATGCGTGGGAATACGTTGATATGTGAGGAATTAATCCTAAAACTTGCATGCATCATATCTACATTGAACAGAGTGCGAGACAACTTGGACGACCACAAAGAAGAATGAATCCAAATCTGAAAGAAATTGTTAAAGAGAAATTACAAAAAATACTAAATGTAAACTTCATCTATCCAATATTAGATAGTCAGTGGGTTTCACCCCTAGTAATCATTCCTAAGAAAAATGGGAAATGGAGAGTATGTATCGATTACAGGGAATTGAATAAAGCATTAAAAGACTGCTTTCCACTTCCTTTTATAGATCAAGTTTTATATACATTAGTAGGGAAAATGTATTTTTCACTTTTGGACAGTTTTAGTGGATACAATTAGATTCAGGTAGCACCTGAGGATCAAGATAAACCCACATTTACCTGTCCATGGGGAACTTATGCTTACTGAGTACTTCCTTTTGGATTATGTAATGCTCCAACAACATTCCAAAGTGCAGTCCTTGGAATTTACTCTGATCTTATTCATGATTGTGTGGAAGTATATATGGATGATTTCACAGTTTATGGAGATTCTTTTGAAGAAGCACTTGAAAATTTAGAAAAAGATCTAATAAGATGTAAAGAAACAAATATTTCGTTAAGTCATGAGAAATGTTTTATGATGTTTAATGAAGGAATTGTTTTAGGTCACCATATTTTAGGAGATGGAATTAAGGTAGACTCATCTAAAGTAGAGGTCATTTCTAAATTATCAGTACCAAATTGTCAATGAGATGTTAGGAGTTTTCTTGGTTTTACTAGATATTATAGAAGATTCATAGAAAACTTCACAAAAATTGCATCTCCACTCTTCAAACTACTTACCAAAGACTGTGAATTCAGTTGGGATTTTGATTGTCAAAATGCCTTTGAAACTTTGAAAAAGAAAATCTCTGAAGCACCTATTTTAAAAGGACCTAATTGGAAATTTCCTTTCCATATATCAACTGATGCTTCAGACATAGCCTTAGGAGCTATGTTAGGAAAAAAATACCTTACTCCTTATGCAATCTATTATACCAATAAAAATTTAACTCCAACAGAGCTAAATTATACTGTAACTGAGAAGGAGTTTTTAGTTGTAGTTCATGCCATTAATAAATTCAGACATTATATAATTGGCTATGAAACTTTCATTCACACAGACCATTTTGACATTAGATATCTAATGAATAAACCAATCACTAATGGAAGAATAACCAGATGGCTCTTACTGTTGCAAGAACATCACCATTGTAGATCAACCCGGAAAACAAAATACAATTACTAACTTTTTATCTATAATTTAGAAGGATAACAATGATAAACCCATGGAGGATAAATTTCCTGATGAATATCTTTTTGCAGTATCTACTAAATCACCTTGGTATGTAGATATTGCTAATTATTTAGCTACAAGGAAATTACCATTTCATTTGTCTCCTAGAGAAAAGAAGAGGATAATTCAAAACAACACATCTTACTCATGGATAAACAAAGAATTGTACAAAACAGCATCATATCTCATCATTAGAAGATGTGTTCGAGAAGACGAGATACCGGAAATACTTAAATCATGTCATGATGAACCATGTGGAGGAAATTTCTCTGACAGAAGAATTGCTTATAAGATCCTTCTCTTAGGATATTATTGGCCTTCCATTTTCAAGGATACCAAGGAATATGTTAAGAGATGTGACAGTTGTCAAAGGATGGAGAAACCTACTCTTTCAAATGAAATGTCATTACAACCTCAGGTACTCACTGAACCTTTTGAGAAATGGGCGCTAGATTTTGTTGGTACAATCAATCCACCTTCAAAACAAAAAAGGTATATTCTAGTATGTACTGATTATGTCACTAAATGGGTAGAAGATAAAGCACTTCCTTTTGCTACTGAAAATGTTGTAGTTTCATTTCTTTTTGAGGATATTTTCACTCGTTTTGTTGTTCCAAGAGAAATTGTAACAGATGAAGGAACACAGTTTACATCCAGATTAGTGCATAAGCTTGTGGAATAGTACAAAATCAGGCATCAGAAATCTACTCCATTCCATCCACAAGCCAATGGACAAGTTGAGTCTACAAACAAGGTGATTGAAGCAATTCTCACCAAGACTATACACTTATAGAGGAAGGACTGGGCAGAAAAGCTTCCAGAAGCTTTGTGGGATTATATAACTACATGGAGAAGCACTACAGGACATACTCCCCATGAACTTGTTTATGGGAAGCAAGTCTTACTTCCAATAAAGTTCCAGATCTGGACCTATAAAATAGTAGTCCAGATGGATCTTGACTTATCAGAAGCACAAAAACAAAGGATGGGACAACTCAATGAGCTTGATGAAATAATACAAGATTCCTTCCTGAAGATCAGCCTAGTTCAACAACAGAGATCTAGATGGCATGAGAAATACATCAAAGAAAGAAAATTTCATCCAAGATATTGGGAATTACTTTTTGATTCAAAGTTGAAGAACTTTCGAGGAAAATTCCAAACTCACTGGCTTGGACATTATGAAGTTGAAAATGTCATTGAAAATGGTGCAGTCAAAATCAAGACTATTAATGAAGAGAAAATTCCTCTTTTAGTGAATCGACATCGACTTATACATTATCAAAAGCCATTGACAAAATAAGAATTTGTCAAAATTTTCCAAGATAACTTAGAATTGAAAATGGTTGAGAGGAATTCTTCTTCTTTTCCACCTTACAAATTTTATTTTTCTTGTTTCCTAAAAAATTAATAATAATAATAATAATGTTGTATAAACATGAAAGACAACTCTTGTTGGCACCTTAAATTTTCTCTTAATCCTTTTTCTAAACATCCCCTTCTTGAAAAAAATTTATCTACAGAATTTGTGACTTTCTGCAGCTCTAACAAGTTTCTACAACTCTGATAAGGTTTCTGTAGCCAATCTAACAGGGACACTCGGTGGCTCAAATTGAAGAAATGATTGACTCCTTTAAAAGTGCAAAGTACCTGCAAATGACATCAAAGGACAAATAAAGGTTAGTAAATAAACCTAAGGTATATAGCACTTTAATTTTGCAATGGGGGTTAGCATATTTCATATATGAATTATGTGGACATAACATTACCAAAAAACTGAAATCATTGTAGTTCAAGGATGATAGTCCCTTGTCAAATCCATTATAATCTGCCACCATTTTAAGTCCTATCCCATAATCATTTTGGATCAATTGATTTGATCGCCAAATCATTGAATTAAATGCATTCAAATAGCTAAATCATCCCTGTGAACCTTCATTATACTTACCCATTCTCTCATTCTTTCAATACATACAGTCTCTCCATCCTAGAGTGAAACCCTACTGAGACTATTTTCCCTGTCAAGTAAAACAGTTCTTGAGATGAAACATCTCTCACCATGGGTGTTATTGTTCGAATAGAACCAACAAGAAGGAATTTTTTGGAAGGATACCCCAACACCATAGAATTGTTACAGAAAGCTCAATGGTTAGATTTCATAGAAAATTTTGATGGTTTCCTCAGGGAGGTGACAAAAATCTTTGCATGATCTTTTCAAGGAACAGAAGTTGAAATAGGTGATGTCAATTTCGTAGTGATAGAGTCCCTGATTACAAAAGCCATCATACAGCCTAGAGCTGGAGAAAAGTGGTTCAAGAACAGAGGAATCAAAGGGGAAGACTGGAAAATTTTCTTAAAAAACCAAAGCATGGATACTACTATCTTCAGAAAAGGTATTCCTAGCTCTGCCCTCAAAAATAAATGGAGAAATTTTCTCCTTATCCTTCAGAAATTTGTTACTTGTGAAGGTCGATTTGGGTGTATATTTTTCTATCACATTAGGCTATTGATGAGTTTCCTTGAAGAACATCAAATGAATCTTCCATACTTTCTGTTGCATATACTTAAGAAAATGTTAGTAAATGTTGAGAAGAAAATCTAGCTTATAGACAACACAATGTACCATCATAGGTTAGTAAAAATTTTGATCGACTTTCATCTTCAAGTCATAGGTGATAATTGGGAAGATTTTCTATTGAGAAATCACTTTGAAGAGAAAACCCCTGAACAACCAAGTGGCATGAAAACCCCAAGGGGAAGAAAGAGAAAAATTGAGACAGTAATAAAACAGGAACCACAACATCAACAAGATTTGTCAGAAGATGATCTACCAATTGTAGAAATTTTGCAGAAAATGAACATAGAAAGTCTTAGAAGAAAGAAAGACAGCAAGAAAATAGAGGTTTTATCCCAAATAAAAACCCTGCCTCAGAAAGAAATTCTAAAAGTTAAGGAAAATAAGATTCAAAGGTTGTCGACCACAGGTTTGAGAAGAAGCACCATATTGAACACAATGAAAGAAGCAGCCTCAAAAGTTGCAGAGCATATTGATCTTGAGTCAAAAGAGAAATCTAAAGATCTCGAGGACTCTCCAAGAGAATCACTGAGACTGTCACCAAGGGTATCACCACCTCCCTTCATTTAACCTCCAAAGAGTCCAGTACAAAGCCTAGGTATTGATCCTGTACAACAAGAAATCTATGATTACATAGAATCATTAGAGAGAAAGGAAGTAGTAGCCAAAGGAATAATTCAGAGCTCAGAAGAAGGAATCAACCAGTTTAATGAGCCACAAGAACCTCTAGCATCTAATGTATTGAAACAATAAATATTTGCGTTGGAGACATTGAACAGATACCTCAAAACTGAAAATCAAATGTTGAAGGCACAAAATGGAATTCAAATTGCCAAAAGTGATAACCTCATTCTTCACTTAAGTCTATAGTATTAAAAGTATAAGAAATTGAAGAAAGAAAAAAATGCCATGAAAAGAGAAATCATTAACCTGAAGTACAAGATCCTTATGAGGAAACCAAGGATGGAAGTAACTGCCAAGAAGAAGAAGAAAGTGAAACCTGGATGTGTTGGCAAACGTATCTAAACACATACAGAAAAATGACAATTTTGTGTTGTATGAGGACATATAAAACCTCCTGTGTGGGGGAATGTAGAGTCCAAGAACTACTTTATATTAACATCCTTTTTGTCCATATTTACCTCCTTTATCCTACCACTATCATCCAAATAAATGCAGTAAACATAAGGTTTTAATAAGGTAAACACTCATATGTCCTCTTTTTCATATTTTGTCAATATTCCTTATTGTTCTATTAAAGTTTACATGCAGCTACAGAATTGACTTGATTTTGCAGCTAATCCACAGATCTATAGCTACTTTCATTGTTGATAGGGTTCAAGTGTGCCAGCTCAGCAAAGGAGTACATGTGTAGATAGGGAATTATCCTCTCATGCATTTCTTCCTATTTACTCAAGCTAATTCAACAGGACATCCGCACTATAACACGGTCAACCATGGCAGTCAACAGTAGGACAACACATTGGAACAAAGTCTCAATTTTAAGATATTTCATCGATTTTCTTTTTCAATAGCAAATCGACAAATAAGTGATATGATTTAGTTTTGATAAAGATTATAGTGAAGTACTGTAGGCTTAAATTTCTCATATTGTTAATAAGAACTCTATAAAACACAAGCAGCTCTGTGTAATGTGTAAGCCACCATATGTAATTTGAGCATCATGTAGAACTCTTTTTCACTTAAGGCAAAGTTCTTGTTTCAAATATTTTATGTGTTGTTGATTTAAGCCAATTGACTGCCTTGTGGAGGGCCCCTATGCAGAGATTAAGTCTTTGATTCACAGTAATTAGATTTTCTTTTGTTTCATAGATTTAATTCATGGATGCCCTATTTTCATGTTGTTAAGATGCAGTTCAATGAAGTTCGCAACTAGGTTCACTTGATTGATTTTTGTATTATTCATTTCGTTTACTTAATATCTAGCATAAACTCAGTAATTTCATTTTCTTAATACCTAGCATAAACTTATTAATTTTGTTTCATTCATTTGCCTAGCATAACTTAGTGATTTTATAGCTCAGTAATCTCGTTTATGTTTTGATTTTTGCATTAAAATAAAGTTTCAGTAGATAAGAGTGGCAATGTTTCTCAGCTTCTAAATTCAAGCACATTTCATTTCCAAGTTGATAAATTAGGATCTTCTTTATGTCATTTCATGTTTTCATAATTAGCTTTGTTTAGTTGTAGCATAAAAATCCAAAAACAATTGATAAGTTGAAAAGAAGATTAACATAAAATATTCATTCAAAAGAGTTAAAATAATTATCCAATCATTCTAAAAACTCAATTCAATCAAGATTAATTCTAGAGATAACATTTAGGATAATCAATTAACAATAAAATCTTAGGAATAACATCCTAGTATAGATAATAACATCATCTCAACACTAATCTTAGAGTTTGACATTAACTTAGATAATGATAACATAATCCCCTTAACGACATTAAAGAATTCTAGCACATACAGTGCACTTGCACTTCATCAGTTTACCTGCCCTAGTTGATAATTTATGCTTACAATTTAAGAACATTAAATTGACTAAACAAGATCCTATAGCTAAGTGTGCAGGAGGCCTTGGAAAGTTCACAGCTGAGTGCGTGGACCCCTACAACTGAGTGCATGGACCCCTGTAGCTGAGTGCACAGGGTAAGGAATTCTAAATTGAATGTTGGAACTGAATAAAGACTGATTTTGAAGAAATATCTTACATTTAAGTATTATGGTTAATTTTGTTTATGTTATGTTATAATCGCTCACTCATATGTTTTCTATGAACTAATGTGTAAATGATGCGCAAATCTATTGAACCTATAATATTTATGCATGAACTAAGTGATTATCTGTTTTCGTGAAGATAAATGTGAATCTGTTATCATTTATGATGATTTGGATAGATTTGTGCGAATGCATATCTAGGTTATTAATTAGTGCATGAAAGTAGATAGACTGCTTCTTTAGGGTCTATAGAGATTGATTGCAGACCTTCACAAAGGTCTAGAATCCGTTTTCTTAAAGCTACAGTAGCAGATCATAGAAGGATATAGATCTATGCGAAAGCAGATCTGAGCTACAAGGGCTTAAGGCCACTTATCACTTTATCTCTGGATGTAGAAACCTAGATTTAGCATCCCCCAATACTGCTTTGGGTGAGACTACAACCTACGCTATGTAGTTTTATTCTGAAAGGGACAGCAGTTAGGGTTTTGTTCGTTGGCGCAAATAACTCTGACCTGGGTCAGGCCCCATTAAGCCAACACTACACTAAGAGGTGAATTTCAACTTCATGAAAGACGTGATTTTTTTTCGTACCTACAGTCCAAAGTGTTTTGAATCAGATGGAGTCTTCATGTGGTCCTGATCTCCGATCTTCTATCATACCCTAGAGTTCCTTGGTCTTCTTATCTGATGATTATCCATATATTATATTATTTTGGATTCCATGGATTTTGAACCCAAAACCTCCCCAACAACAAGTAACCTAATATAACTATGCCAATGATTATGCCAACCACATAATTTGTCTCATTCACCCTCACACTTTGTTATAAAGTACCATTCGAATGGTTCAAGATGAACCATGGAGAACGCATGAGAGAGGAGGGAACATGCAGGACAATGCCGACATGAACCTTAAGAAGATTCTAGGAATATTCTCATAGCATATGTTAGGGAACATTCTTATGGAATATTTCAATGCAATATTGTAATGGAATATTCTAAGTATATTCTGATTGTTGTGGAATCTTGAAGATTCTCTAGGGGTCTAAAGATGACGGTGGTGGAATATAGCTGAGTTTATACTCATTTTAGTCAGAATTTCACAAGGATCGTAGTGGTGTAGTCAGTTTTTTCATCTTAGTAGCATATTTCAGGGGTGATTGGGCATAAACTCGTCTTCTTCATTAATTATTGGGCATGAAGTTTGAGATAGAAATGTGTCTTTTAGAAGTGGGTCATGTTTACATTCAAAAGTCTGAGGAAGATGAGATAGACTCGTTGGCATTGTATTGTTGTGATTTAAGCAGCCAAATTTCAATTCAGTCCAAACAATGGAGGTATAATGATGTATTTTTCCATGTACCGGTCTTTCATTTGATGAGATGAATGTAGTAGCCTCCCCACTATTTAAGTAAGACTCGAAGATGTAGTCCACACTGGATGAACTCCATTACCAAACATTTTTGTGCATTGTCTTTATGGTCTCCTTTATGTTGCTTCTTTTTTAAGTGTTTGCATACATGGTTTTTACATACTCTTTCATGCAATTATGCTAACATCAACCGAAGAAAATATCTTGGATGATGTCGGTAAATTAGAGATTATGGATCAAATTTGGTATCATAGCGGTCTTCTTACTGATGTGAATTGTGAGTGTGAATGATAACTAGAGATTGGACATACAACATGAAGAAGGAAAATGGATAATGATAAAGCTTTCCGTTAGGCTTTCTACCAAATGGCAGAAAAGGTAGACAAATTATTTCCAAATTTTGAGAAAATAATAGCAAAGAAGGAAAAAAAAAATAAGAAAGAGAGAGGAGAGGACAATGCTTTGGTAAATAAAGGAAAATAAGAAAACCTTCCTAAACCTCCATCTCCATCTTCAAGTGAATGTTCTTCTTCTTCATCTTCTTCTTACCATTCAAATCTTCATCACAGGAGCATTCAAGCAGAGAATGTTGAATTGAGGGGACTACTACAAGAAGCAGAAGAGGAAAAGTAGAGGTGCAGCTTCAGTTATAATTCACAAAAGAGGCCTTGGAAAGGTTGAAGTGTAGCGAAGGCTTAGAGAAGCCATCATCACCAACTTCGGAATCGGTAACTAAGGTAAACTATGTCAGTGATCCTTCAGTTTCATATTCTCATTATGATGATGATTTTGGTAAATTTGAAAGAAACTCCAAAGCTACAGAATCAAGGGAGTATGAATCAATGTAGGATGGTGTGAGAAAATCACAACCATCCAGTGATAGTAAGCATTTCAAAAGAAGAGCTAAGACAAGCTCCTTGTGAAAGATGGGCTCCTGTGGATTATTAGTCATTGCAAGGACTCCCATACCCTTCTCCCACCTTCAACTACTCTTCATCACCTTCATATCACCCTCCAAGCCCTTGGAATGTTCTTGAATTCAATCTTCTAGCAATACAAGGCAATATTGTAGCATACTATAGCATCTTGTAGCAATCCTGAAGCATCCTATAACACCACATAGAAACCCTAAAAACTTGACCAGAATTGTCCTTTAAGCTTAATTTTTGCCTCTGAACCCTTCACAACATCTCCTAGGCATAGAAACCAAGCTTGAGGAAGTTCAAAGACCACTTAGGACCTTTGTTTTCATCCCTACAATTTATTTATGCAATTAGGGTTAGTAATTGAGCTCATGAATTTAATAACACATGGATAGATTATGTTGTCATTTCTTGAAACATTTCTTGTGTTTTGTCATTAGATTAGGATCTGTTTTTGAATACAATATTTTAGGATTGATTTCGTGTTATTTACTTTATGCACCTAGATTAGGTTTATTTTCTGCAATAGCTTAGGGTTTTCATTTCAAGCATTTACATTTCTTGTAAGTAGATCAAAATTTCCTTTTATGCGACATTTACATTTCTTACAAGTAGATTAGAAGTTGCTTCTATGCAACATTCACATTTCTTGTAAGTAGATTAGAACTTCCTTTCATGCAATGTTTACATTTCCTACAAGTAGATTAGGATTTCCATTCATGCATCATTTACATTTCTTGCAAGTAGATTAACATGTATTTTTATGCAACATTTTAATTTTTTGCAAGTAGATTTGGATTTCCTTTTATGCAACATTTTTCCCTTCTATAAAATCTAGATTTAGTTTGCAAAATGGTCTTTGTACACCTTGGTTTGATCCACTAGCTCAGAGTAGCTTAAGTAGAACTCAACTTATTCTGCATACAACATTGTGACCTCTTAAGTTTGCATGAATCCTAGATTGATAAATTGAAACCGGTTGCCCTGGGAATTGCAACACCCTTGTTGCAATATCAAAGCTCATCACTAAGAAAGTCACAATAATTTAGACGTACTCATAAACTATATGTTCACTTAAAAATACACTTCAGTGATTCGCTAGGATCCTTCATAATGAAGTCTCCAACATGTTTAGCATTATGTATGTGGTCACATATAAATATCAACTATGCTTTACTTGGTACATTTAACTAACAATTTGGCTCAGTAACACTATCGTCCTTATGTGATTCATGGATGAAAAGGAATTTGAGTTGAAATAAGAATAACACTATTTTATTCTATAATGAATGTGACAAGTTCACTGGAGATCAATTAGTTCCCCTCTATGAAGAAGTAGCTTTCAATCATTCCCTTGAAAGAACTTTGGAGGGTGGTCGTTTTAAATTCAAAAGTACCTTGTAAAAGTGGAGAAAAACTTACATTGATTAGAATTATTAAAATTTAATATCCTTTTTTCATATATAATAATTATAGATTTTTTAACATTAAATTTTTTAAATAGATTATGGTTTGAAAATTTTAGATAATAAATAGAATATTTTATATATATATATATATAAATTAAAATTAATAAGAAATTTAATTTTAAAAATTATATATTGAATTTATATGGAGTATTACAGGATGGTTTTTAGTTTTGTTGTTTTTTTAACTATAAAAAAATATTTTAGCCTTACATATAATATAATGTTTTTTTTTATGATATGTATATTCTTCATAATAATATTAAAAGTTAAAAAGTTTATTCTTTTATCAATGTTATTTTTACCATATTTTAGTAATCATGTTTAACCTAAAAAAAAACTATAAACATTATGAAATTTAAGAGATTTCCATTTATAAAAATAAAAATAAAAAAAATTATTTCATCCCATTTTATTTTATAAATTAATATACTATTTTAAATGTCAATTAAAATAACTTTTAATTTATTTATATATTTTTATTCCAAAAAAATAGATATTATATAATTGAAAATAACATTAATATTTTCAATATTATTTTTAAAGATTAATAAGAAAATAATATTTAAATATTTTTATTTTATTTTTTTAATTACACAATTTTTTACTTATAATTACTTTACAACATATTGATTAATTTTTAATTATAGCCCATATTATTTTTCTATTTAAAACATAATTTTTATTTTTTATTTTTATTTTAAAGAGCAAGAATCCACTGCTACATCATTCACCTCATATTGGATTATAGAATGAGCCTCTCCCTCAATAATTTAAAAATCAATTAATATATATGAATGACAAGTTAAAATCTCTACTTATATAAATAATTATATCTTTGTTAATCTTTAGTCTACTATGGAAAAACAATCCATTAACAAAACTAAAATTCTCAATATATACAATGCTTAATGTCCATACCTTAATAAAAATAATAAAGCTTTTATTGAATTCATTTTATGTTAAATAGTATTGTAATTTAAATTTTAAATATGTAAATATTTTAATAAATTTATTTTATTTTTAAATAAAAATATAATTAAAATTTTAAATATAAACACTTAGTGTAGGAATTTAAAGGGTAAGTTCCTCAGACAGAACACCAAAGGACACCGCTCACAAACAGGTCACAGATCAATACACCAGTATTTTGATGTGGTTAAAACCCTCAAAGAGGGAAACAGTCCACGGCCTGAGCCAACACAGCCACTTCAGGCAATTTATTAATAAAAGAATGAAAATTTACATATGATTCTCTCATAGACAGATTACCCTACAAATGACCCTCCAAGCTCTTTAAATAGAGATCATGGACCAATTGGGTGTTAAGCTACGGATCAAGTGTCGGTAATACCGAGGAGAGAATGAACCGTCGGATCACTACATATCGTGACCGTCGGATTGTAAGTTACAAAATGTACATAGTAAAGAAACACACTTTACCTAACTCTATACCTAACTCTATACTAGACCAAGTTGTACTTAACTATTTCCTATGTGTCGGAATATCCTAACATCCCCCCTTAAGAACAACTTGGGATAGGATTGAAGGATTTACAAATATGACACAATAGGAGAAGGAAGGAGGCACTAGAGCCTATCCCCCCTTAGTGACAAATTCCTAAACTCCAACCATAAGTCGAAGTTTAGTGAACTTCGCCTCTGTGAGAGCCTTTGTAAAGATGTCTGCAACTTGATCATTTGTTGAACAATATTGCACTTCAAGAACATGGTCGTGAATGAGCTTTCTGATGAAGTGCATGTGCAGTTCAATGTGTTTGCTGCGATGATGTTGGACTGGATCTTTGCATAGCTGAATGGCACTTTGATTATCACACCAAAGTGTAGTCGGATGCTGCTGCTGAAAGCCAAACTCTGACAGGATCTGACGAAGCCACAAGGCTTCCTTACTAGCTTCTACGGCACCACGATATTCTGCTTCTGCTGAAGAAAGAGAAATGGCACCTTGTTTCTTGCAAGCCCATGTAATAGGTCCTGAACCAAGAGTGAACACATAACCTGCAGTACACTTCCGATCATCAGGGTCACCAGCCCAATCGGAATCAGTGAAACCAACCAATAGAGGAGATGCTTCGGCACTGTAATGAATCCCAAACTGAACTGTACCTCGAACATAACGAAGTATTCTTTTAGCTGCTTTCCAATGACTTTCACGTGGGTTTTGCATAAATCGAGCAACAAGGCCAACAGCAAAGGAAAGGTCAGGACGAGTATGGGTTAGATACAAAAGTTTTCCTACAAGTTGACGGTATAAGGAAGCATCAACTTCAGGAGAAGTACAAGTGACTGAAAGTTTGACTCCAGACTGAAAGGGAGAAGGGGCTGGCTTACAGTCTTCCATGTGAAAGTGGCGTAGAATATCACAGGCATACTTGGACTGAGAAATGGAAATACCTTCCTTGGATTGCAAGACTTGAAGACCGAGAAAATAATGTAAGTGCCCTAAGTCTTTCATTTCAAACTTCCTTTTAAGGCTAGACTTCACATGGTTTATAAGGTTGGAATCACTACTAGTCAGGATAAGATCATCAACATAAAGAACAAGAATGATAAGAGACTTGCCCACTTTCTTGGTGTAGACAGTATTGTCAGAATGGCACCTAGAGAAGCCAGATTCTAAAAAAAAGTTATCCATTTTGGCATACCAAGCTCGAGGAGCTTGCTTGAGACCATAAAGGGATTTCTTAAGCCGAAATACAAGGCTGGAGTCTGTTTGTATAAAGCCAATAGCTTGTTCCATATAGATTTCTTCATGGAATTCCCCATGCAAGAAGGCGGATTTAACATCCATCTGATGGACTTCCCATTTGAAAGAGGCAGCAATGGAAAGAACAAGGCAGATAGAGTTCATTTTGGCAACAGGGGAGAAGGTTTCAGTATAGTCAATGCCTTCAACTTGTGAAAAACCCTTAGCAACAAGACGAGCTTTATGTTTATCAAATTTCCCATCTGGTCCATTCTTGGTTTTGTAAACCCATTTGCATCTAACAAGTTTTCGTCCCTTTGGTAGAGGAACAAGATCCCATGTATCATTTGCCAATAATGAATGATATTCTTCATTCATAGCTGCTTCCCAATCTGGATGGCTTGAAGCTTCTGTAAAGGTGTCAGGATCATAATTCACTGACACTTGAGCCAGTAAAGAAGAGGCTCTCTCGAACTGAGAACGTGTACGTCGTTGATCTGTAGGATCACCGGCAAGATCACCTGCTGCATCTTGAGTAGCACGGACCCATTTTGGAAGCTGAGGAGCTAAAGGAGGATCCTGAGAAGGTGGGGGAGGATTTTCATCCTCGCTTTCATCATCTGAAGAAGAAATATTTTCAAAAGTAGAAGAGATAGGGAGAGGTGGCACATCTGCCGAACTAGGCTCGCAGGCCGATATATTTTCATCAAACTTTACATCTCTTCTAATGATAACATTTTTGGACTTAAGTGGAATAAGTCTATATCCTTTGACATCTTCAGAATATCCAACAAAAATACATTTTTCACTCTTTGGTTCTAAAGCTTTATGTTTCTCATCTGGAATATGGGCCCATGCTTCACTTCCAAAAACACAAAAGTGACTTACATCTGGTTTGTTTGAGCTCCATGCTTCTTCTGGAGTGATATTCTTTAAAACCTTAGTAGGAGTGCGATTTATTATGTAATTTGCACAGTTAATTGCTTCTGCCCAATAATTAAGACTAAGTCCTTTAGATTGAAGCATACAATTAGCCATTTCCTTTAAAGTGCGATTCTTCCTTTCAGCTACACCATTTTGTTGTGGAGTATATGGAACAATATGTTGCATTTGAATTCCATTCTCAGTGCAAAAGTTGATGAATGTGTTTTTAACATATTCTCCACCATTATCAGATCTTAGCTTAAGAATTTTATGTTCAGATTGTTTTTCAACAAAGGCCTTAAAGGCCAAGAACATGTTAAATACTTCACTCTTGAGTTTTAAGAAGTATACCCAAGTGCGTCTGGAGAAATCATCAATGAAAGTTAAGAAATACTTGTAGCCAGAGAATGAAGCAACTGGAAGTGGACCACATAAATCACTATGCACGAGCTGTAAAGGGGCTGAGGCGTGCCAAGAGGCACGTTTTTCAAAACTGTCCCGATGATGTTTTCCGAGTACACATCCGGAACAAACACCATCTCCGCAAGATACCATTGGAAGACCTGTCACCATATTTTCTTTACATAGATTCTGAAGAGAGCAATAGTTTAAGTGACCAAATCGCTCATGCCAAAGTTTGCTCACTTCATCATTATGAGCAACAAATACTAAGGGAAGATTTGGTGACCCAAAGTTGTGAAACTTATACAACCTTGTAGAATCATCAGCAATGCCAGTAGCTAAAATCTGTCTAGGATCTCTTAGGTCTTTAACTACAACATCGTGAGGTGAAAATTCAACGATTTTACCTTCACTTGAATGCATTATCTGATATACAGATAGAAGGTTGCAGGATAAGGTTGGAACACATAATACATCATTAAACTGACCATTGTCTAGATGAACAGTTCCAGTCCCTACAACACTAAGAGATCTATCATCACCAACATATATATTTTTGGTGTTACAATCACTTAAAGAAGAAAACATGGCTTTGTTTTTGGCCATGTGATAAGAAGCTCCAAAATCAATGAGCCACTCATGAGAATGAGAAGAAGAAGATACATTTAGTGCATAGCCAGACCGAGATGCTTGACAACCACATGCAGAAAGTGCCATTCCTGAAGATGAAGTTGAAGTTGAAGATTACTCCAAATGGATGTTATGCTTCTTCATTGCTACTTCCAAGGCTTCCACCTTCTTAAAGCATTTGGATTCTAAGTGGCCATCTCGATTACAAAAGTTGCAATGTCTATCAGTCTTCTTCCCTTTGTTTTTATTTGTCTTATCATTTTGTTGAAATGATTTTTCATTTTGAGGCTGAAATTGCTTAGGACCCTTGTTTGGTTTAGGACCATTCTTTTTAGGATACAACTTCTTAGGATTCTTTGGATTTGGTTACTGCTGGGCGGCTAACGCTTTCTTAGAAGAGTTTCCAAGATGAAGAAGACCAAGGTGTAAGAGTTTTTCTTGTTCTCTTATTAAAGAATCACAAAAGGAATCAAAGGAAGGGGACTTGTAGGTTTGTCCTTGAGAAATGAAGGCTTCTCTTGTAGAATGGAAGGTGGAAACAAACACAGAATAGGTTGGTCCCAACTTAGTAAGAATGCAGTAGATAAGGCTACTATCTTTTTTCTTAACCTTAACACCTTCCAAGAGAAGTCTAAAGGTCTTGAACTTAGACAAAAAATCTTCAATGCAAGAAAAATTGTTGGGGTCCAATGTAAGCAATTCATTTTCAAGTTGATAGGCTTTAAGTTCATTTTTAATTCCAAAGACTTTAGTAATTTGTTGCAGTGCTTCATCAGGAGTATCAAGTTCTGCAATATGGAATCTAAGATCTGGAGAAATAGACATCCCTATCAACCCACGTGCTTGGTCTTGCCTATTTTCCCATTTAGCTGCCTTATCTTCATCTTTCGGTTTGGTCTCTTGGCCTGTGGCTATTCTGTAAAGACCTTTACTTCTAAGTAAATCCACAATGTAGGACCACCATTGGAAGTAGTTAGTGCTATCAAGAATGACTTGGCATGGACTTTCCATTTTTAACAGAAACTGAAGTTGTAGATGCTGAAACTAAGTGAACCAGTGGAAAGATCTCGAAAAATTAGGCCGTTTAAAAAAAAACGGTTCTGAAAACGGCTTCCTGATGAAGAAGTTATGGCTTTTTGAAAAAAAATTGACGAAGTCACCGACGAAGAGCGGGAATGTGCGAAAATGAAAAATCCGCCCCCACAAAATGGAGACTTGAACCCAAGACCTCTACTCTCATAAATTAGCTTTGCACCAAGTGAGCTATACAAAAAGTTTGAGAGAGAGAGAGAGAGAGGGGGGGGTTGACGCTTTGGGTTGCGTGCTTGCTTTGAGAAAGCTCTTTTTCCCTACAAAACAAAAAACAAAAAACCCAACACGGACATACAAAAAAAAACGAACCTTGCGGCTCGAAGTTAGCTTTAGCCGGAAACTAAATATTTTCCTCAATGTTTCTGATTTTTCGAGATCACACTAAGGCGCAGCGGAAAATAGCATACACATGAGAAAAATCCTTCCTTTCTGTTTCTGATTTGCCCAGATCGCACAGAGTCGCAAGGCAAAGAGCATATGCAGAAATGAAAGGTATAGATCCGGTAATAAAAAAAAGCTAAATAAACCGAAACCAAAATAAACAGAGAGAAAATAACTGTAAACTGCAAATAAACATTGTATACCTCCAGATCTTAAAAATGACGCAGCTAGGGCTACTGGAAACCTTTTCGCGTGAAACGAAAGGGGTTCCTCACTGGAACAGATGCTCCCAACACAACAGAGCAGTCCTCTCGGCCCAAAAGTAGTCAGAAACAGTAGATCTAGGAAATGGTAGTGGGATTCAGTTCTACCGGCTTCAGATTTGGATCACCAACGGACGCGGCCCTCAAATAGCTCTGATACCATGTAGGAATTTACAGGGTAAGTTCCTCAGACAAAACACCAAAGGACACCGCTCACAAACAGATCACAGATCAATACACCAGTATTTTGACGTGGTTAAAACCCTCAAAGAGGAAAACAGTCCACGGCCTGAGCCAATGCAGCCACTTCAGACAATTTATTAATAAAAGAATGAAAATTTACATATGCTTCTCTCATAGACGGATTACCCTACAAATGACCCTCCATGCTCTTTAAATAGAGATCATGGACCAATCGGGTGTTAAGCCACGGATCAAGTGTCGGTAATACCGAGGAGAGAATGAACCGTCGGATCATTACATATCGTGACCGTCGGATTGTAAGTTACAAAATGTACATAGTAAAGAAACACACTTTACCTAACACTATACCTAACTCTATACTAGACCAAGTTGTACTTAACTATTTCCTATGTGTCGGAATATCCTAACACTTAGTTAGGGATATATTTGATTTTATATTTGACCATCCAAATTATATAAGTTTAATTAATAATTCATTTAAAATCATTTTCAAATGAGTGCATTTTTAACCCAACTATAATGAAAAATACTTTGAATTTATCATTTCATTTTAATATAAAATTATAATTAAAATTTTAAATATATAAATTTTCAATAAAATTTTAAATATATAAATTTTCAATAAAATTTTATTTATTTTAAATAATTTCATCTTCACACATAATTTCAACCAAATAAACTAAAAATTATGTGCCCAAGGTATACAAATAAATAGTGACATATCACCACATCATTCTTGTTTTGCAAAATGTATTTAGAATTTTTTTATATTTAGGTTTTTGTTAAATATATTTTTTAATTTATTTTGTTTAAAAATTATAAGATATTTGGCAATTTATTTGTATAATGTAAATATTAAAATTTATTTATATATTGGAAAATATATTTTAAATAATAAAAATTACGCTCTTCTTAAAATTATATTATTGAATTAAAAAAAACAAACAAAATATCAAATAATTAATTAATCTTGAAATTATCGCCGGCTTGGACAAGCCCCTTTAAAATTAATTTGAAATTTCAAGACAGGAAGCGTGTGGTTTTAGCGAGCCTTTGCAATTTCCAAAGTTGGATATGGTTTTAGCGACCCTGGCAAGTTTCAAAGTTAGATAGAGACAAATTTTAGGTAGTGGCAAAATAGCCAGTGACATTTAATGGGCTATCAGCATGGTAGGAAGTTATCCTCAAATATCGAAGAGTCAGCCGCATTTTTTAATAATTGCTGGCATTTAGTGCAACCTCGATTGACCACCCTTCTCTTCAATACCAGCATTGCAGCCTCACCTCCATTGTCAGGATTCATCAATGCAAAGTAAAGAAAATTCTGCAGGGTTTATCGTGTCTTGTAAAAGGTCTGCAACTCCTGGTGTTCCTTCTCGGTATCAATCTGCTTTCTTCATGAATCTTGAGCACTGTGGTAAATATAAAGTTGTTCTGAAATCACAAAATGGCATGTGAGCTTCATTGAACTTTATTCCTTTCATCAATCCACATTGGAGACCTTTTGGTATGGGTAGATGTCTCTTTCTACCATTAAAGCTCTGACAATGATTTGATATATGAACACTTGTTAATTGAAAATTGGTGCTGGATTCTCATAAATTGTCAGCCTTAGTTTGGCACGTGCACGTGTGTCGAGATTGAGATAATAAAACTGAGCTTTTTATAGTAATGGGGTCGTTTTTTTTTTTTTTTTTTTTTTATTTATTTAATTAAGAAGTTCAGTTTTTTAGGCAAGTTTATTTAATAGGAGCAATTGGTTTCACTGTCAAAATGTTAAAAAAAAATTAACAAATCTTGCAGAAGCGGTGTTTAAATAGTGTTTTTGATGGTGGAAATGGATCCAGCACCATCAAAAAATTCTGGGTACCCAAAATTTTGAAGTTTGATAGCTGTAAACTGGATTTACAAAAATCTCTGAAGGAATTTATCAAAATATTGACGGAATTTCCAAGGTTTTCAGGGCAGAAAAACAGTCTGGTAGACCACTGTTTTTTTTAATAAAGGTTTTTATTAGTTTGGCTTTTTATAATGCAGTAGTCTAACAATTGTGCCTTTTTTCCCTGAAAGTTATGGAAATTATAGCTATATTTTGAAAAAATTCGGGAGGGATTTCTGTAAATCCAAGTAAAAGGTGCCTAATTTCATAATTTTAGGTGCCCGAAAGGTTTTTGATGGTGCTGAATCCATTTCAACCATCAAAAACATGATTCAAACACTGCATCTACAAGAATTTTTGAAAATTTTTAGCCCGGATTCCAGCGACTTTTAGCCAACCTCCTGGGCCTCCGTAGACTACTCCTTTTATAGTCACTGAAATTAAAGTGTTTTTAAGGTTATTGAATTCATTTATGTATTTAAAAATATATATGATGAAAATTTTATAATCACTGAAATTAAAGAGTTTTAAAGGTTTTTAAGAATATTGAATTGATTTATGTATTTAAAGATATATATGTTGATAAAGTGTTTATTTTCAAATAAGATTTCTATAATTTTAATTTAATTATCAATCATTATTAGGTGGATGTTAAAAATTTAATCTCCAAGTCATAGTACTATACACAAATTATGGGTTTTTTACCTTTTTAATTAATTAAAAAATTTGTCATATGAGCAAGTGTCAAAATGTCATATGAACAAGTATCATATGAAGTGAGTCATGGTATTGGCCCATAATATTATAACAAAGCCTATTTATATATATTAAGAATCTTCATGATAAAGTGGGGTAAATCTTAATAATTAACTACCATGTTCCATGTTTTTTTAAATGTATATATGTTTAATTTATATATTAAATATTTTAATATGTAATAATATATTTATAATTTAAAATAAAGCTATAATTTACTTAGTTTTTAGGATTTTTAAATTTTAATAAGATTGCATATATAAAAAGTGTTTTGATGTTTCTTATAAATTAATACTTATAATTTTTTATCAATCAATTTATATAGTTAAATTTATTTAAATGATATAAAATTACAATTCTACTCAATTATATTTCTAAATTTTAACAAGGCCGCATCGCTAGCGTTCCAGACTTAGTTTAATTATTGCACTTTGAAAGGAATAAATTAGGTGGTTTACTACTCATCCTCCATATATTGGCCCTTTTTGATAAGGCTAAAAACTTAGGATCCCCTTATAGATGCATCTCAAGATACTAAGATTTGTCAAATTACCAGTAATTATTGAACTTTGAAAGGTATAAATTAATTGGTTTATTACTCATCCTCCATATATTGGCCCCTTATGATAGCCTAAAAGTGTAAGATACCAAGATTTGTCAAATTACCAATTCCCTCCTATCTTTTGAAAAAAACTAGAAATAAAAAAATCAATATTAAAATTTTATAATATTTTCCCCACACACACACATATACAGGTTAGGAGTCATTGATGTCTCAATCCAAACTTGAATCTGAGCCAAGTACTATCAAGTTATCAATTTTTTTTAGATCTTTTAAAGAATAAAATATTGATAATCGAATTCAAGCTTTTCTGATCCATAACTTGTCAATGAATTTTTTTGGAAAAAATCACATTGAGAATATTTGGTCTAAGCGTTTCGAACCAACTAGTGTGGTTCATCTTCCAGGAAAGCGTGGAAACTCGTAGACAAAATATTCTTAATGTGATTTTTTCCAAAAAAAATCATTAACAAATAAAATATTATTAAATTTTTGTAATATGATTTATGTTATAAATATTTTTTTATAAATATATTTTATGTATATATAACACGATTATTATGTTAATTATAACATTGGTTAAGAGTAATAAGAAAGATAATTCTAAGTTTTTATCAAGTTATCAATTCTCTTAAATAAATAAAAATATTATTACATTTTTATAATATGATTTATGTTACGCATATTTTTTTTAAATACATTTTATGTATATATAAAGCAAGCTTATTATGTCATATAATTAACATAGATTAAGAGTAATAAGAAAAATAGTATTAAATTCTTATCATGTGATATATGTTAAAATTTCATGTTAAAAGTGTTTTTTTTAAATGCATTATATGTATATAATGATATATAGTAATGTATTAAAAGATCATGGTAGATGATATTTGTGAGTAAGTCATGTTTTACTTTACAACCATTTGAACATGTCACAAGTGGAAAATGCATATGTTTTAATCAATGAACCAAATTAAGAAAAAGTGAGACCACATAGCCCCTTGCCACCCTTACTCTCCATGTTGTAATATATGTCATAATTGACTATAAAAATTCCTCTTCATCACATCTTTTCTAGGAGCAAAGGCATCAATGTCATGTTATTGTTTCTTTAAGTAGATGATGATGGTAGTGAAAGAGGTTGCACTTTACTCTACATAATTCAAGTCCTAGCTTATTTGAAGGCAACTAGGGATGGGATCTTCAATGATAACTCATCAATTGCTCCAATAACCACAAATAATATATTTAGTCATTAATTTTCAATCCTATACAAGTGAAAATAACAAAAATTGTTTCTCAACTCAACTTATATATGCATCCTCAATTCACTTCAATGTTCTATTTACCTATTTCAAGATTATACTAAGGAATTTAGACTTCTGTGATCCATAACATTGTTAGATAATCTTCGGCAAAATCACATAATCAATCTTTTGTCGACGCGTTTCGAACCAACCAGTGTGGTTCATCGTCAGGACAAGTTGAAGACTAATCTGGTTAAGCTGGTTTAAATATAGTATGCAGAGATTCCAACGGCTATAATGCCAACGGCTAATTTTGACCAAAGGTCTTAGTCAAACCACTAATTATATTATTAATATTCTTAGAAACCGCTAAAACATATAATTTATTTATAATAGTTTATATACTAAGGGAGTTCCTTTGTTATTTTTGAGTATGAATAATATAATATCATTCCAATGTTATTTAGTATTAAATTATTCCTATTCTAAAAAATATTGTTACATTAGGTAAATTGTGTATTAATTTAATAATAATTGTTTAAAGCTAGAAGTCCAGAGGTAAACTCTAATATATTATTTTAATTAATTATGTCTGCGGTTCTTCAGATCTGCGAAGGGCGTAGCATCTGTCTCAAGGTTATTCGTGAATATACCAAGTGTTCTTCAGATCTGCGGTTCCGGTGAAGGGCGTAGCATATCTCGCATTTTTTCCGGCAGATCTGCGGTTTCGGTGAAGGGCGTATATATATATAAACTATATTATTTTATGTGCTGTGGAATTGTCTGCGGTTCTTCAGATCTGCGAAGGGCGTAGCATATCTCGCATTTTTCTCCGGCAGATCTGCGGTTTCGGTGAAGGGCGTATATATATATAAACTATATTATTTTATGTGCTGTGGAATTGTCTGCGGTTCTTCAGATCTGCGGTTCCGGTGAAGGGCGTAGCATATCTCGTATTTTTCTCCGGAAGATCTGCGGTTTCGGTGAAGGGCGTATATATATATAAACTATTGCATTCGGTGAAGGGCGTAGCATATCTCGCAGATCTCTTCCACAGTTTTCTCGCAGTTTTCTCTTCAGATCTCAATCCTAAATTAAATTAATACCTTCTCCCAAGATTGGGAAGAGATCTTTTTTTAGCCTTCGGTATAGATCTGCGGTATTGAATTGAATCTGCGGTATAGATCTGGTGCAGATCTGCGTAAAATATGGCTCCGAGCTTCGCAAAAATAACTGGTGGCTCATCCGCCTCTGGAGGGCAATCTCGTGCCCATATCGTGAGTGAAGCCCCAGCTCCCACTATCCAAGTGGTCCAGGACTCACTCGATGAAGCTTTGAAGTTCTCCGAAAGTGCCCTAATTTGCCGGTTCAATGGTTTTTGGCCGCGGCTGATAGCACTCCACAATTGGATCTCGGAGGTATGGAAGCCTATCATTTCTGATGAAATTAATATCTACCCCTGTGCTAGAGGTTTCTTTATAGTAGATTTTGAAAATCCTGAAAGCAGACAATGTATTCTAGATTCTGGCCCTTGGTTTTGGGAAAAATCAGGCCTATTCATGAAGCCATGGAACCCATCATTCGATCCCTCTACAGCAGTGATAACCTCAGCACCAGTTTGGGTGAGATTGTCAAGCCTACCCTTGCATCTCTGGAATCTCTCCTCGCTAAAAGCCATCGGAAATGCAATTGGGAAATTTTACTGCAGGTGCCCAGAAACAGAGGAATATGCCAGAACCACCTATGCACGCATCTGTGTGGAAATGGATTTCAGCGTCGGATTCCCAGCTGAAATAAACCTAACAAGTAAAGACTATGTGTGGAACCAGAAGCTTGATTATGAAAGTGTCCTCTTCAGATGTCGATCGTGCTTTGAGACGGGGCATCTAGCCAAAAATTGCCCAAAAGCCTCTGAGAAAAATTTTGCTAGAAAAAACCACCACAGATCTACATGGTGGGAAGGAGCACAAAAAGAACACTACACTGTCATCAAAGAAGAATATTCTAGAGAAAACTCTGAGTCACAAGAAATCAAGGAAGAAGGAAACAACTCTCAAAGTAAGCAAGGAGAAAGCCCGCCCCAACAAATCAACAGTTATGAGGATTTGAATACCGCAGAAAATAAATCTTCATTTAACAGCAAATCAGATCTCCTAAACCAAACTTCTCCGACTATAGATCGCAAAGCTAAGACACCAATGTCCCAAGAACCAGAAGAGATGAAGGAGATGCAAGACAAAGGAAGTTGGAAGACCGTAGAGAAAAGAAAGAAAGCTACAACACCAATCTCGCCAAGAAAGACGAGGAGCCAGACAAGTAAAAATTAAGAAAATTGTAGGTCCGATAGACCAATTTGGTCTCAGTGGACGTTAACCATCATCATCATCATCATCATCAAAAATAATTAAATCATCTATATAATTGATAATTCCAATATTATTAAATTAGTATTCTTGTTAAATCTTTAATATTTAGTTACAATAGGTAAATACATAATTAAAGAATATGTTTATTAATAATAGAATATAGTTAAATTGTGTATTAATTCAATATTAATTGTTTAAAGCTAATGGTACAAAGGTAACCCTTATTATATTATTTTAATTAATTATATCAAATTGGCCCAAAAATAATCTATGTTTATTAAAAGATCTATATAATATATAATTCCAATGTTTTTTAAATTAGTATTCTTGTTAAATCTTTATTATTTAGTTACATTAGGTAAATACATAATTAAAGTATACGTTAATTAATAATAGAATATAGGTAAAATGTGTATTAATTTAATATTAATTGTTTAAAGCTAATGGTCCAAAGGTAAACTCTAATATATTATTTTAATTAATTATATCAAATTGGCCCATTCGAAAATAATTTATGTTTATTAAATAATCTATATAATTTATAATTCCAATATTTCTAAAATAGTATTCTTGTTAAATCTTTATTATTAAGTTACATTAGGTAAATACATAATTAAAGTATGTTTATTAATCATAGAATATAGGTTAATTGTGTATTAATTTAATATTAATTGTTTAAAGCTAATGGTCCAAAGGTAAACTCTAATAAATTATTTTAATTAATCAAAATGGCCCATTCGAAAATAAAAATAATGATTTATGTTTATTAAATAATCTATATAATGTATAATTCCAATCTTTTAATTTAGTATTCTTGTTAAATCTTTATTAATTAGTTACATTGGGTAAATACCATATTTAAAGAATATGATTATTAATAATAGAATATCCAACAAATATAACGAACTCAAACTCACTCACTATTATAGGTATATCATATAATAATATCAAATTATTATATATAAAAATATAATAATTTCTTATTTATTATTTGACATAAAGGTCATTTTTCAACTATATCACTTTCTATAATTCATATTTAATAATTATATTCATTAAATAAGTAATATTAATTCACTAAAAAGATATCTATGTCAATTAGGTAAATAGATTATTACTAATAGTCAAATATATAAGCAATTAGTTAAAGGGAAATTCTAAAGGAATGGGAGAAATAAATAAAAATGCATAACAAAAAAAAAAAAAAAAAAAAAGGAGATAAAAAACTAATCTAAAGGAAAATACCCCTTAGAATTAAACGGGAAAAGCCCGAAATTGCTTAGTAACTAATTAATAATCCATACATTCCTTAATAATAGGAATAATCCGCCAAAAACACACCTACGGAGAAGGAAGACAGAGACCCTAAGACCTAACAAAAGGGGGATGAGGAGGCTAGGAAGACAAGGCTGGGACCCAGCAACTGCTAATCTTCCAGCCATCATCCCTATTAAGATTGTTCGGCCTTTTCTCAATCTCCAGGGCCTCTCTAAACTTGCGATGGTGAAACTGCGCTACTTTGGCAATGACTTGAGCCTCTTCTATACATACATGATGCATAGTCTTCCCCGCATGCTCAGCCAGGGCTGAGGACTTGGTCCTACCATGCCTTAAGTCCGCCGAATGCTCGCTAATCCGTTGTTTGATAGAGCGACCAGTCTCACCAATATAAGGGGTCCCACAGGAACAAGGAATGACATAGATGCCCTTCATGTCCTTAGGATCGATAGGGTCTTTCACAGACCTGAGGGAGCCACGGATAGTGTTGAGAGGCCTAAAAGTAGCGGGCACATCGTACTTCCTCAGAATCCTTGCAATCCTGTCCGTGGTCCCTTGGATGTAAGGGAGGTTCACACCAGAGATATGATCTTTAGGAACCCTTCGGGTTGAAGGCTCCTTCCTGGCCTTGAGGAAGGCTTTCCGACCCAGGTGCCTATTGTAACCATTCTTCTCAAAGACATCCAGGAGATGGGCCTTCTCCGCTTCCAGGTTCTCCTCATCCGAAATTCTAACAACACAGGTGGCAAGCGTGCTAAGAACCCCTAACTTCTGAGCTGGGAAATGATGCGAAGACGCATGCAAGTATTGCTCAGTATGCGTCTTCTTCCTAAACACCTGATGAGAAAAGGAACCATCCGCCTTCTTAGAGATGAGAACATCCAAGAACGGAAGACAACCATTAACTTCTTTTTCCATCGTGAATTTAATGGCGGCGGACTGGTTATTGAGGTGATTGAAGAAACGATCCAGCTCGTCAGGACCATGAGACCAGACAACACCAGTATCATCAACGAATCTTTTCCAAAGCTTTGGTAAGAGACGAGAGGAGGCTAAAGCCTTAGCCTCAAAATCCTCCATGAAGAGATTGGCGATGACAGGGGACAGGGGGGAGCCCATGGCAACCCCACAAGTCTGCTCATAGAACTCTCCCTCGAAGCTGAAAAAGGTGGAGGTAAGGCAAATCTCAACTAACTTAGCCGTATCCGGGTCAGTTAGCTTATTAATCACCTTCATGGCCTCATTGATAGGAATGCAGGTATAAAGAGAGACCACGTCGAAACTTACCAGAATGTCCTCGGGCTCAAGATTAATTCTCTTAAGATCCTCGATAAAAGAAGCTGAGTCTTTGACAAAGGACTCAGTCTGCCCAACCAAGGGTCTCAACTTTGCAGCGAGGAACTTGGCCAAGAGGTAAGTTGGACCACCAATGGTATTGACAATGGGTCTCAGGGGGACCCCATCCTTATGGATTTTAGGAAGACCATAAATCCTAGGCGTGATGGGGTTTCCCTCAATAAGTTTCTGGGCTAGAGGAATCGTGGAATTTCACGACTTGATCGCAAGAGCGACCGCTCTGGAAACCTTTTTGAGGGGATTTTTCGAAAGCTTCTTATAACTCCCACTATTACAGAGATGGTCAAGCATCTTATTCTTGTAATCCTTTCTATCCAGGATAACGGCAGCCCCACCTTTATCAGCTTTTAAGACCACTATGTCACGATTTTCGTTTAAGCTTTTTAAAGCCTCAAATTCAACCTTGCTGATATTGCTACGGGGAGGCTTAGCCCTCCTCAGGGTAACGGCACAATCCTGTCTAATTGTGTCTTTAATCTTATGTCAAATAATAAATAAGAAATTATTATATTTTTATATATAATAATTTGATATTATTATATGATATACCTATAATAGTGAGTGAGTTTGAGTTAGTTATATTTGTTGGATATTCTATTATTAATAATCATATTCTTTAAGTATGGTATTTACCCAATGTAACTAATTAATAAAGATTTAACAAGAATACTAAATTAAAAGATTGGAATTATACATTATATAGATTATTTAATAAACATAAATTATTATTTTTATTTTCGAATGGGCCATTTTGATTAATTAAAATAATTTATTAGAGTTTACCTTTGGACCATTAGCTTTAAACAATTAATATTAAATTAATACACAATTTACCTATATTCTATTATTAATAAACATACTTTAATTATGTATTTACCTAATGTAACTTAATAATAAAGATTTAACAAGAATACTATTTTAGAAATATTGGAATTATAAATTATATAGATTATTTAATAAACATAAATTATTTTCGAATGGGCCAATTTGATATAATTAATTAAAATAATATATTAGAGTTTACCTTTGGACCATTAGCTTTAAACAATTAATATTAAATTAATACACATTTTACCTATATTCTATTATTAATTAACGTATACTTTAATTATGTATTTACCTAATGTAACTAAATAATAAAGATTTAACAAGAATACTAATTTAAAAAACATTGGAATTATATATTATATAGATCTTTTAATAAACATAGATTATTTTTGGGCCAATTTGATATAATTAATTAAAATAATATAACAAGGGTTACCTTTGTACCATTAGCTTTAAACAATTAATATTGAATTAATACACAATTTAACTATATTCTATTATTAATAAACATATTCTTTAATTATGTATTTACCTATTGTAACTAAATATTAAAGATTTAACAAGAATACTAATTTAATAATATTGGAATTATCAATTATATAGATGATTTAATTATTTTTACTTTCGATTGGGCCTTTTGATATAATTAATTAAAATTATATATTAAAGTTTACCTCTGGACTTCTAGCTTTAAACAATTATTATTAAATTAATACACAATTTACCTAATGTAACAATATTTTTTAGAATAGGAATAATTTAATACTAAATAACATTGGAATGATATTATATTATTCATACTCAAAAATAACAAAGGAACTCCCTTAGTATATAAACTATTATAAATAAATTATATGTTTTAGCGGTTTCTAAGAATATTAATAATATAATTAGTGGTTTGACTAAGACCTTTGGTCAAAATTAGTCGTTGGCATTATAGCCGTTGGAATCTCTGCATACTATATTTAAACCAGCTTAACCAGATTAGTCTTCAACTTGTCCTGACGATGAACCACACTGGTTGGTTCGAAACGCGTCGACAAAAGATTGATTATGTGATTTTGCCGAAGATTATCTAACAAGATTATACTAATTATATGAATATTGATGAGAACAACCATGATTATTATAGTATTTACTAAAATCAACTTTGGTGTATTAGACTTTTAAAAAAAACCATAAGGAAATGAATGATTTGTTTTATAATTTTATTTTCATAACAAAAAAATAAAGAATAAAAAAAAAGTAGAGAAGCTTTTTAAAATTTTTATAAATTTGATGAATTAATAAATTAAAAATATCAATATTATTACAAATATTTTAAAATTTTAATATAGACTTATACTTGACATTTTAAAAGAAAGTGTTTTTATTATTTAACTTTTCACCATTACAAAAATAACAAATTCTTTCATTCCATAATACTTTATATTGATGACGATGATGATGATGATGATGGTTAACGTCCACTGAGACCAAACTGTGGTCTATCGGACCTAAAGAAACGAATTATTTAGTTTGATTTAAGATTTTATTACTATGCTCAAAAAGCTTGGAGAGAAGCCTCCCTAGATCACTGTAATTTTGACAACGTAAAAGGCTAGGAAGGTCAGTGTTGCAACAAAGATTTTGAAACTGAGATCTAATGTGGTTGTACGCAGGGCACTCTAAGAGGAAGTGATTTTAATCCTCAATTTTCGTATTCTCACAGAGATGGTAGAACCTTTCCATCCATGGTGTTTTAGGAACTGCCCAACGACCCGTTTCACTATGGAGCTCATGAGAGTTCGTTCTAATCTTGGCTATATTAATTTTCTTCTTTGAGCTAGATAAAACAGAGAGATACTTTTGATCTTCTAGGGTGGAGTTGATGACCTCCTTATAATATCTTAATTTTCTTTTAGCTGCTAAATCTTTCTCACACCACATTTTTTCTTTGAATTTAGAAGTAACAATATTTTTAATGTTATTAATATTTTGTAATGCAACATTCTCATCGATCTCCCAATGGTTTAACCAAGCCCTGGTATCTTTATACCAACCTCGTTTGAGCCTTAGGTGGTTTTGGCTGGAATTTAAAGCTAGCTTAGGAAGTCTATTGTCTTCTATGTTATTGAGTTTGTGCTTGTACAACAGAAGCCTAGTCATAGCTAGGCTCTCGATAGGGGAAAGTCCCACTTCTATAAGGAGAATAGGATAGGGTGTGTTGCTGATCTGATATTCACCCTATGAGTGACATCAGTTAAATATTTATTCAATTGAGGTATTACAGACTCATGTGCTGGTGTGTGTTTTGTGTTATTGAAACAACGGAGCAATCAGATTGTCAATACACAGACAATAAAATGGAAAGACAACAGAGAAATACAGTAAGCAATAGAAAGACACAAACAATTTTAATAAGGAGTTCACCCTATTCTCTAGGGTTACGTCTCTGGTCCAGCAATCAGTGGTGGCCTTGTTTTATTGTGCCTTTGGGCAGAGAATTTACAATACAGGGACTCAATGTGAGTTCACCTAAAGTAGGGTTTTGCTTGGCAGGGTGGTTCTTAGATTCCCCAAGCCACTGGAGTACACAGACTCTTCTTCTTCCTACCAGCTCTATGACCTTCTAGTCTATAATGGAAAGAGCCAAATGTGATGCTAAATCCAGATAGATTCCTCTATGGGATGGCTTAAATCCTCAAGCTCTCTGGTGCTCGATGTTGCTGCTGATCAGCTCGGCCCTCTGTCTCTTTTGCTTTGCTTTACTGTTCTCTGTGTTCAGTCCTCCTCTCAGAGTTCACTGTTCACTATCTCTCTTGATCACTTGGACTTTACTCAATTCTAACTTGTTTCGATTGTCTCTATTCATGGCTTTTAGCCATTCAAACCCTATGCCTATTCGGTTCCTCTTCCGCTTGTGCCGATTCACCTTCTTCATCTTGGCTTGGAGTTCCCTGTGTTCGGCATCATCATGAATGCTAAGGGAGTGGCCGCTTGTCCTCCTCTAAATGGCGCCAGCATGCTTCGTCAGTTCGTTTCTTCAGTTACACTGTGGATGCGTTCTTCCTCCATTGTGGCATTCAAACGGATTCCAAACCCCTTTAGAACGCAACTAAATTCCTTGTCGATTCTGCTTCTTTCCATCGAACGCGATCTCAGCCATCCATTCTGGGCCCTCCAGATCCAACGTCATACACACATTTTACGCAGTTGACTTGCTCGTCTGATAGCGTGTGATCAACGACGGTTTTCTCTCACCTCCGCCTGCCATGCATCGATCGATGTATGGAATCACTCCGATCCTGTTCAAAACCTCTTACCGTTCAAGGGTGCCGCGATCAAAACTATTGGTTTCCAGAGTGCGGGTCCCACTGTGTACGTTTAACGCTTTTTCCTTTTTCTACCCACGGTCCTCCAATTCCCCCATGTGACCGAGTGCTTGGGATTTTCCATTATGGCCCTGTTCACTTAGTGATGTGCTAATCGCGCATCAAAAACCTCTTCCTTTTCCCATTTCGGGGCTCCCAGAGGCTACTTTGGCCTCCCGCACGGTCTCCATGGGCCTCGGTCAACACGCTTTGACCGAGGTCCTCGTTGTTCCACGTTGGCTGCCATTTCCACGGGTTCGGGGTGTTTTTTATCGTTGTTTTGGATTTCTTTAGAGATTTGTTCGACCTGATTCAGTCATGGTTCTTTGACAATCTTCTATGGATCCAATTCAGATCACGACCTTCCCACTGAAAAGCTTTTGGACCACCAAAATTTGGTTTTCAAGCATCGACTAAGTGAGGATACTGTTTATTCACTTGTCCAATCTCAATCCACTTTGCGTTGCTCGACTTTGAACCTCTGAGCCCAACCCTCAGGTACTCAACATCTCCCCTGTGCGTTGTCCTTACCTCCCTGTCCAACACCGTGTCTTCCTGCAACTCGTTAAGATATTCAGGTAGCAATTCATCAATAGAAGGTAATTGACTTTGGTCTTCAGGGTCCTCAATCATCGAAGGTTCAAACAACCTCAAGCAATCTGCATTTACGACTGAGCAGATGTGCATGTAAGCTGGTAAATCAAGGTGAAACACATTTTCACCAATCTTCTAAAGTATCCTAAAATGTCCATACTTGATAGGCTTTAGCTTTTTACCTTCACCTTGCATCCTATCCTTGCTGATATACAGCCAGACTTGGTCCCCAACTTGAAAACTATGCTCCATCTGATGCTTATCATGCCTAGCCTTGTACTTGGCATGGCTCCTTTCCAATTGTTCCTGTACTGCCTGGTGGATCTCCTGGATCTGTTCAATGAACCTAGTTGCCTTGTCCACATCGTTGTGTCTATCAACCATGGTATCTTTACCAAAGACAAAATCCAAAGGAGACCTTGTTATGAAACCAAAACAGGTCTCAAAAGGAGATCTCTGTGTAGAAGAGTGTTTGGCTCTGTTGTAAGCATGCTGCACATAAGACAAGTGTTCTTCCCAAAGTTTAGGATGTTTACTACAATATCCTCTCAGTAACTGGATCATGGTCTTGTTTACTACTTATGTTTGGCCATCTGTTTGTGGATGAAAAGTTGTGCTTTTCTTTAACTTGGTGTCCATTAGTTCCCACAGACTAGACCAAAAAACTTCCCAACAAATCGGGTGTCTCGATCAGATACAATGGAAGTGCGTAATCCAAAATGAACCCATACATGTTCAAAGAAAAATTTTGCAGTAGGGTCAGCTATGATTTGTTTAATACAAGGTATCAAAATACACATTTTGTTGAACCTATCCACAACAACATATAGATAATCATGACCTTTACTAGATTTAGGCAGTTCTCCAACAAAATCCATGGGAACACTTTCCCAAGGATGAGAAGGAACTGGCAATGGAGTGTACAAGCCTATTTTTCTATTGTTGGGCTTGCTTTTAGCACACATGGCACACCCTCTTACATATCTAGAAACTGTCTCATTCATTTTCGGCCAATAGCAGAACCTTTGCACCTGTGCAACTGTCTTACTTACCCCAAAGTGACCTGATATCAGAGAAGTGTGTGCTTCCCTAATTATCTTTATCCTCTCAGTTTGTGGAATGCAAAGTTTCCCACAATGGTATAAGATTTGGTCCTTTACATGATAGTCCAATTATTCTGCTCTTTTGCCTTGACTCAAAGTTGCATATACATCTTTAAAATCCATATCGTGAGCATATTATTCAATGTATCTTTCATGTAGCACTGAATTATGCTTAAGTATGGTAGATGAATTTATAATGGGTCTAGATAACATATCTGCAAGCTTGTTATGTATGCCCTTTTTATATCTGTTGACTAAGTGAAACTATTGTAGAAAACCCATCCACTTGTAATGTCTTGACTGCTGCAACTTAGTTTGGGAGTGTAGATATTGAAGTGGTTGATGATCAGTATGTATTATTGTCTCTTTGTCCATTAAGTAATGTTTCCACTTTTTCACACTCTAAACTAATGCATACAATTCTTTATCATGTGTAAGATAGTTAACTACTGTAGGATGAAAAGTCTCAAAATGATAACATATGGGTTTATCGTGCTGTGTCAACACTACTCCCATGGCATAGTCACTGGCATCAGTTTGGATCTCAAATGGTCTTTGTAAATCAGGCAGTGCTAGTATAGGTGTTGTACTAATTTTCTCTTTCAAGGTGTCAAAGGCTTTCTGATGTTTGCCTCCCCACTGAAACACCTTATTCAATCATGTTAAAGCATGTAAGGGAGCTGCAATCGAGGAGAAGTTAGAAATGAACTTCCTCCAATATTGTGATGCTCCTAGGAAGCTTCTCACTTCTGTAGCAGAATTGGGTTTAGGCCAATCCAAAATGACTGCCACTTTAGAGGGATCTATTTTCAATTCACCTCCCCCTACTATATGACCCAAGTAGTTTAGAGATGTTTTGCCAAATTCACATTTTGAGAGTTTAACATAAAGTTTTTCTCTTTTCAAAACATCTAATGTCCGCTTAACATGCTTCAAATGTTCTTCCCACATTTTACTAAAAATCAGAATGTCATCCAGATACACAATAACAAAATCATCAAGAAAAGGTCTGAGTACATCATTCACTAATCTCATGAAAGTAGCAGAAGCATTAGTTAAGCCAAAAGGCATAACCAGCCATTCATACAATCCCTGCTTTGTTTTGAAAGTAGTCTTCCATGTATCTTGCTCTACAACTCTGACCTGATGGTATCCATTGTGCAAAGCCAGCTTGGTGAAATAAACAGCTTCTTTCAATTGATCTAAAAGATCATCTATGTGAGGAAGGGGATAACGATTCTTGATTGTTATCTTATTCAGTGCTCGGTAATCAATGCACATTCTCCAAGAGACATATTTCTTTCTCACCAAAATGATTGGTGACCCACATGGTGATGTGCTAGGCCTGATGAAGCCCTTCTCGAGCAACTCCTACACCCGCTTCTTGATTTCAACATTCTCTAAAGTAGAAAACCTATACATCCCAATGTTAGGCAATGGAACATCTTGCTGCAAAATAATATCATGTACTATTCCCTTTTTGGGTGGCAGACATTTAGGTTCTTGAAACAAGACATCATACTCTGAAACAACCTTTTCTATATCAGCTTGTCGTTTAGCATTACAGCCCTCAAATACATTTGTTTTATCAGGTTTCTTTTCCTTTACAACCATCAATGAGAATTGTTTGCATGAATTAATCATTCTTTTCATCTGTCTTGAGTTTATGAGAGTATAATTATTCTTGAGCTTATGAGCTCTTACGAAGTATTCAATTCCATCTTTAACCAGTAGATACTTGTTCTCGGCTCTATAGAAAATAACCTTTCTATCATACAAGTAAGGACTTCCTAAAACAATTCCACATATATCCAAAGGAATTATGTCTAACTCAACCTCATCTACAAATGTGGACCCAAAAGAAAACTTGAGTTTGCACTGTCTAGTCACTTGTAGTTGTGCTTTATCATTCAACCTTCCTAATGGGTATGGTTTCTTGTGAGGTGTAGTTGCTAATCCCAATTTCTTTACAATTGCTTCAGAAATCAAATTTACTTGTGAGCCACTATCAAACAAAGTATCAATCTTTTGATTTTTGAAAATAACTCGAATATGGAAAAGCTCATGTCTTTTTCTCTCATTTTCTTCATCAATAACAGATTGAGCAGAATTACTAGTAGATGCTTCAGAATTCTTACCTCTTATACCTGTAGCTGCTATAGTTATTTCATCTCCTGAGTCTGACCCCAAATCTCTTTGAATAGCTGCAGTTGTCTTCTTCTTCTTGCCCTTGGACTTCTTAGGCCTCAGCTCTGGATGCAGAATCCAACAATGCTCGTCATCATGCCCCTCCTTTCTACAGTGAGTGCATGAAGCTTTGGTTTTCTGTGCAGTGTTAGCCTTCCTTGCTTTCCACTTCTGTTTTCTTTTCTCCTTGCTCTTACTTACAGTGGGTTGGGATGGTCCCCCAACTTCTAGATTTCCATTCTTTCCTCTAGCTTCTAGATGAGTAGCCTGTACAGATACCTCATCTATACTAATGGGATTAAACATGAGGATGGTATGCCTCATGTAGCTGTGTAGACCACCAATGTACTTCAAAAGAGTCTCTGGTGAGTCTAGTGAGATACCCAAAGTCAATTCTCTCTTTCTGAACTCTTGAGTATACCCTTGCACACTTTGCCCCTTCAACTGTCGAAGAGTTTGCCAACTCATCATGGCTTGTTGCATGTAGGCCAATGGATAGAACTGATTTTTTATTGCAGAAACAAAGTCACTCCAGACAGAGATGGTCTTACCATGTCTTTTCATATCAGCTTGGGTTCTACCTTCCCACCAAACCAAGGCAGTGCCTCCTAGGCATAGGCTTGTCAGCTGAATCTTACTCTTGTTTGAGTTTATGTTTTGTACCCTGCAATACAGATCAATTTGTCTAATCCAGTTGTCCAATTTTCAGTATTTAGCTCTCCATCATATATAGGCAAATAAAATTTGACATCTCACTTAATCAAAGATGCTTTCTTATTATGCACATGGCTATTAGGAGGTGTGAGAAAGTTTTCCTCTTTCCCCTTTCCTTTGGAGTTGTCATGGAAGTGAGACTCGTCTTCTTATTTCTCTTGCTTAGAGCCTGATGCTTCTTCCACCTTTTGCTTTCTAAAGTCTATGTACATTTCTTCAACCATAGACTTTATAGCTAGGAAACTCTCTATGAATTGAGGGTCTAGCGCTACAGAACCTTCTTCTGACATCATCTTTCAAGAATAGAATCTCCCAATTTCAGGATTAGTTTCCACCAACTCTCCTTCTCCTAATTTGAGCTTTGATCTTGTGAGCATTCACAACTAAACCAACACAGGCTTGTCTAACCTTACAGCCTAGAACTCTGATACCACTTGATCTGATATTCACCCTATGAGTGACATCAGTTAAATATTTATTCAACTAAGGTATTACAAACTCATGTGCTGGTGTGTGTTCAATGATATTAAAACAACAGATCGATCAGATTGCCAATACACAGACAATAAAATGGAAAGACAACAGAGAAATACAGTAAGCAACACAAAGACACAAACAATTTTAATAAGGAGTTCACCCTATTCTCCAGGGCTACGTCTCTGGTCTAGCTTTCAATGGTGGCCTTGTTTTATTATGCCTTTGGGCAGAGAATTTTCAATATAGGGACTCAATCTGAATTCACCTAAAGCAGGTTTTTGCTTGGCAGGGTGGTTCTTGGATTCCCCAAGCCACTGGAGTACACAGACTCTTCTTCTTCCTACCAACTCTGTGACCTTTTGGTCTACAGTGGAAAGAGCCAAATGTGATGCTCAGTCTAGATAGATTCCTCTATGGGATGGCTTGAATCCTCAAGCTCTCTAGTGCTGGATGCTACTGCTAATCACCTCGGCCCTCTGTCTCTTCTGCTTTACTTTATTGTTCTCTATGTTCAGTCCTCCTCTCAAGGTTCATTGTTCACTGTCTCTCTTGGTCACTTGGACTCTACTCAACTCTAACTTGTTTCGACTATCTCTGTTCATGGCTTTTAGCCATTCAAACCCTATGCCTATTCGGTTCCTCTTCCGCCTGTGTCAATTCACCTTCTGCAGCTGCACTTGGAGTTCCCTGTGTTCAGTGTCATCATGAATGCTCAGGGAGTGGCTACTTGTCCTCCTCTAAATGGCACCATCATGATTCATCGGTTCGTTTCTTTAGTTACGCCGTGGATGCATTCTTCCTCCACCGTGGCAGTCAAATGGATTCTAAACCCCTTTAGAACATAGCTAAATTCCCTGTCGATTCCACTTCTTTCCATCGGGTGCGATCTCAGCCGTCTGATCTGGGCTCTCTAGATTCGACGTCATACGCACGTTTTGCGCAGTTGACTTGCTCGTTCGATAGCACGCGATCAACAATGGTTTTCTCTCACCTCTACCTGCCACACGTCGATCGGTGTATGGAATCGCTCTGCTCTTGTCTAGAACCTCTTACCGTTCAAGGGCGCCCCAATCAAAACCTCCGGTTTCCGGAGTGCGGGTCCCGCTGTGTACGTTTAGCATTTTTTCCTTTTTCTGCCCGCGGTCCCCCAGTTCCCCCACGCGACTGAGTGCTCGGGATTTTCCATTATCACCCTGTTCACCTAGTGATGTGCTAATCGCGCATCAAAAACCTCTTCCTTTTCCCATTCCGGGGCTCCCAGGGGCTACTTTGGCCTCCCGCGTTGTCTCCAAGGGCCTCAGTCGGCGCGCTTTGACCGAGGTCCTCGTTGTTCCACATTGGCTGCCATTGCCACTGGTTCGGGGTGGTTTTGATCGTTGTTTTGGATTTCTTTAGAGATTTGTCCGACCTGATTTAGTCATGGTTCTTTGATAGTCTTCTATGGATCCAATTCGGATCAGTTGCTTTTAATTTTGAGGTTATACGTTATAAAACGCTTCTGGATTTGCTCAATCTTTCTCCACGATTCTCTAGAGATGCTACAACCCCAAACCTCATATCCATATAAGATAACCAGCGTGACTAAAGCTTCAAAGAGGAACTTATTTCTATCCCACATTGCGAGGTTTGTCATTTTACAGTTATTTTCAAGACCAAAATAGGCTTTCCATCCCCCATTAATCCTTTTCTCAATGCTATAGTTCCAGTTGAGCTTGTGATGAATATCAATTTCTAGGTACTTGTAGGAAGACACTTCCTCCAAGTTACTATTGTCATACATAAAATTAGCATAAGTGTCCTTCTTGGATTTGATAACCATAACTTTTGTTTTGTCAGTGTTAACAATCATACCCATGGTAGAGAAGAAATCCTTAAGAAGTATAAGTTGCTTATCAAGATTAGATGGGCACCTTGTGAGAAGAACAATATTGTCAGTGTAGAGAAGAAGGATAAGAAGTATAAGTTGCTTATCAAAATTAGATGGGCACCTTGCAAGAAGAACAATATTGTCAGTGTAGAGAAGAAGGATGATGACTATCCTAGCTAAGGTCGTGCCAGCACATCCTGCTTCCTCTAAACAACTTTCTAGCTTGTCGATGTAAATGCCAAATAGGGTTAGGGAGAGGGGGCAACATTTCTTAACTCCGATATTACACTTAATATCTTTCGACCACCTCTTATTTCTCTTTAACTTGGCAATTACATTCTCATATAACTTTATAGCGGCAACTCTCAACTCAAAAGGAACCTTTAGCTCTTCTAATTTGTTCCAAAGGTTGTTTCTAGGAACTATATCAAAAGCCTTTCTAAAGTCCACAAAGCAACAAAAGAGATTGGATTTATCATTGCGGCATTCCTCCACAATGATCCTAAGTGTAACGAGGTGATATGTTGTTGAGTGTTGCTTTCTAAAACCCACATGGCCTTTAGCCCGCTTACCTTCACTTTCAAGCCATATGCTCAACTTCCTTTCGAAAATAATACCATATAACTTGGTTAAGAGAGGGCTGATCATAATTGTCTGATAATTAGAGGGGTTATTTGTATCCCCACTTTTAAAAATAGGGATAATGAGGCTTTGAGTCCATGCTTTAGGGAACCCTTGCTTGACCACTTGATTGAAAATCTTGTGAATGTGGGGGATGAGGACAGGACCTCCAATTTTTAATATTTCCACCTGGTAACCTTCAATGTCCTTAGCTTTCCCATTAGCCAAGTGATTAACCCCAAAATCAATGTATTCGATTGAGAAAACTTCTTTGGTTGTGAGCAGGGTTTCAAAGTTATCCATGACATTTGGAGATTCATAAAGCTTTTTAAGATAGGAATTCCAGTCGTGTAAAGCAATTTTATTATTATCTTTAGTTTTCCTAGTTAGAATCTGCCTCTAGAATTTCTTAGGAGCTACCTTAGAGAGGTGTAAGAGATTCTCTTGTCTTTTACAAATATACTGCATTTTTTTCCTTTTAGTTAGGGCTTTGTATATTTTTATCTTGCTAATTTTAAGAGATTCATCAACAACTTCCTTATTTGCTCTCCTCGCACTTTTACAATATTTGTCATACCATGGGTTGGTTTTGCTATCTCTTTTATTACTTGAAACTTCAATTGAGAACTTGTTAATAGAATATGAGAGGGTTGTAGTAGAATTATGATAGAGATCTTCTATGTTGTCTATACTATATAGAGGAAGCAAATTAGTTTTTAATTCATTTAGAAAGAGATATTTTTTATTTCTATCGAAGATTAACTTCTTTTGGCTATAAGGATTATCTTCTATGGGATCGCTATGCATGAAAAAATTGAGAGTTATAAGTAAAGGCCTATGATCAGAGTCAGGCTCGTGGTCGTTTAAGATGTCAAAATTTGTTATTTAATTGTATAGAGGGAGATCAGAGATAACATAGTCTACCACACTGCTACCAAGCCCATGGCTGCAGGTCATCTCGATAGAATTAGGCCACTTCTTTAGACCATTGCAAATTATGAGATCCTGAGCACTACATAGCTTGACTAGCTCCGACCCAAACAAATTCTCCCTAAGTTGCTTAGAATAATAGCTTGGTTTCTTGAAGTTCGAGCATTAAAGTCACCCATTAAAAGGATATTGCCTTCATTCCTTAGGCTACAAATATCATTCTCTAAACCATTGTAAGGACTATTTTTATCTAGATTCTTTTTCTTATAGAAGTTAGAATTGATGAGGGGGGAATAACAGATTGCTATGTAGGTCTTTTCATCATAAATGTCAGTAATTTCTATAGAGCACTATAGAGCTTGACTAGCTCCGACCCAAACAAATTCTCCCTGAGTTGCTTAGAAGAATAGCTTGGTTTCTTGAAGTTCGAGCATTAAAGTCACCCATTAAAAGGATATTGCCTTCATTCCTTAGGCTACAAATATCATTCTCTAAACCATTATAAGGACTATTTTTATCTAGATTCTTTTTCTTATAGAAGTTAGAATTGATGAGGGGGGAATAAAAAATTGCTATGTAGGTCTTTTCATCATTGTAAGGACTCTTTTTATCTAGATTCTTTTGTCTTAATACATGTATATGACAGATTTTGTGGATGTCCAGCTTTCCTGATTTTCCTTTGCTTTTTCTCTTTTTCATCTTTTGTCTTAATACATGTATATGACAGGTGTATATGATAGGTTTTGTGGAGGTCATGCTTTCCAGAATTTAGATCTTTTTCTTTCAATTGCCATGCATGAGATGCATGTATTTTGATGCACATATGTTGGGTATTTGTTGGGTATATGCCTCTCATGTAATGTTTTTCTGGAACAACTCAGGTGTTTTTTCTTATTCACAAGGAACTCTACCTATAGTTTATGCTTTCATGATCAAGATACTTACGCTTCTAAGAGCGGATTTCTGTAACTATCTAGATCTATTATATATTCTCAATATAATACAATGTTGCTTTTTCTCTCTGAAAATTTTTAATCGAAATCCTCTGATTTCATCCTCTCAAAACTATAATTTAAAATAATTATAATTATATATATATATATATATATATATATATATATATATATATATATATATATATATATATATATATATATATATATATATATATGACCACGTAGATTTTGTTAAAATTATAATATTTTGTATGATGATGATGGTGGTTAATATCCGCTAAGACCAAACATCCAATGTAAACATAAATTTAATGTTTTAGAAAAATATTAAAACATTAAAATTAAATTATGTATATTAAATAACTTAAAATTAAAATTATTTTATTTTTAACTAAATATTTAAACAAATTAACCAAAATTTCTAAAAGCATTAAAATTAAATTATTTATATTAAATAGCTTAAAATTAAAATTATCATATTTTTAATTAAATCTTTAAACAAATTAATCAAAATTTCTAAAAAAAATAATAAAAAAAATCACAATAAATAAATTTAATTATTAAAATAATAATTATGTGATTTTAAATTTAATTATTAAAACGACAAATGATTTTTTATGTGATTTTGCCGTAATTATTCTCACAAACATAATAATAATAAATAATTAAATCAATTTAATTATTAAAATAATAAAAAATAATTAAATAAATTTAATTATTAAAATAATAAAAAAATTATAATTATAATTTATATGTTAATTTTATTTCAAACTTCTTTATATATCAAAATATTAATTTTCTTTAATAAATTTCCGTATTTTTTTTCATTTTTTTTGGACAAGTTTTTAAACAATATAACAATTTGTCAAAATATTTTAAAATTTAGATTTTTTGAAAATATATCTATATATATTCACAATTTTTTTACTTTAATTTAGCTTACTAGGTGAATCAATCAAATTTTCAAAAATAATCGTATTGATTTTCAAAGAGTTCAAAACTAATTCAAATTTGACAACACACTAGCTACCATATTAAATACTATACAAGATCAATATAATAGGTTCACATCCAATTTTGTAACATTGATATTTTGTTAGCCATTATCTTGGCGTCCATTTCCAACAACCATAATCATGCAATTCGATATGTCACCCCAAGTACACATATTTACTTAATATATATAAATAATGTATATTGATTTTTGTTAAAACTAATGCTGTTAATATATGAAATAACTTCCACTATATCAATGATGTAATAGAATATTAAATAATTTTTAGTTAATATGTTCAATTATATGTGATTATGTGATTTTATGATACGTTGTTGTGATTTTGCAAATTATTTTAAATTTTGATCTCTGCGGTAATAATTTAGGGTGATGTACTTACGATCTCTCTGCGGTAATAATTTAGGGTGATGTATTTACCATCTCTCTGCGGTAATAACTTAGGGTAATGTATTTACGATCTCTTTGTGGTAATAATTTAGAGTGATGTATTTACGATATCTCTGTGGTAATAATTTATGATCTCTTTGCGGTAATAATTTAGGGTGATGTATTTACAATCTCTCTGCGGTAATAATTTAGGTGATGTATTTACGATCTCTCTGCGGTAATAGTTTACGATCTCTCCGCAGTAATAGAAAAACAATTTAGGGCACGTGCGTCTGTGGTCTAGCTTGCTGATATCAAGTGCACACATTCCTTATATTTTTCTAATACATATCTACTCATATATTTTCAAGTATGAATAATTCACCACAATTACCAAAGATTACCAAAGGTAGACCTAGCACAGTTACTCTACAGAGCCTCTATGAGTATATAGAGTCTTTATAGAAATGTAGAGAAGAAAGAGAAGTCAGGCTACAAACAGGGTTAGCAGCCATGCTGGAAAATAAATTCACATCTCTTGAAGACAAGATCCAAAAACAAATAGAAAATAAAATAGAACTATTGGAGAATAAGATGGAGGCAATGGAGACTAGGTTGCAGGTTATAGAAAAACAAAACTAAGATATGAACCCGACATCCCAGCAAGTAGATGCTGATACTTTAGAGAGTCTTAAAATGAAGGACATGATTAAAGAGCTAGATGAAAAAGTTAATAGCAACCTCACCCTAAATAGTGTGGCAGGTAAATTAGGTATCAAACCAATTAAAGATGAAATGAAAAAATTGATATAAATAGACCATGAGCGTAACAAAAGGGCCTTGAACCTTATAATCTTCGGTTTGAAAGAGGAGGTAGACGAGGATACTTTAGCCATAGCTCAGACAGAATTACATAACAGATTACAAATTGAAACAACGTGTCTCACAGAAGCAACAAGGTTGGGGAAACTAACGAGAATAAAGGAAGGCTGATCTGAATAAAGGTGAGCTCTACTAACTATAAGTATGACATACTTAGTAAAACCTCAAGTCTAAAAGGAACAAGAATATTTATAAATGAAGATCTCATTCCAAAAGATCAAGCAGAATTGAGAAAGGAGGTTTGAAAGGTAAAGGAAGCTAGGAAGGAAGGAAAATGGGCAATAATCAGAAATAGAAAAGTCGTTATTCGAGATAGAAACCAAAAAGATAATAATAAATAGCAATTGAACATGCTCTGGATTCTTTCTTGGAACTATCGGGGCTTTCCATGGAACAAAAGCCCCAAGCTAAGTTGGATCTCGAATGATGTTGATATTATTTTGCTTGTTGAAACTTGGGAGCACGAAGAATCTAAGATCCCTAACATAGATGGCTTTACATTATGGTCTACCTGGAATAAGCAATCATCCCGTAGAGGCATTAGGGGTATAGCTTGTTACATTAAGAAGAACATCTCTCCCCATGCTATGATTTATAAAAATGACCCTTACAACCAATATAGTTGGATAGAAATTATTAACATTTATGATGAAAAGACCTACATAGCAATATGTTATTCCCCCCTCATCAATTCTAACTTCTATAAGAAAAAGAATCTAGATAAAAATAGTCCTTACAATGGTTTAGAGAATGATATTTGTAGCCTAAGGAATGAAGGCAATATCCTTTTAATGGGTGACTTTAATGCTCGAACTTCAAGAAACCAAGCTATTCTTCTAGCTTGGGCAATAGTGATACACATTTCCTAAATGAAACCATCAGCGCGCTCATAGAAGAGTTCCAGGTGTATCATCAGAAAAGCACACCATATCACCCACAAGCCAATGGGATAGTAGAAGCATTCAACAAAATACTGGAGACTGTGCTAACCAAAGTGTGCAATGCACAGTGAAGTGATTGGGACCTGCGTGTAGCTGCAATACTATGGGCTTATAGGGCAACGTGCAAGAAACTAACGGGACAAACACCTTTCCAGTTAGTTTATGGTGTGGAAGCTGTCATTCCAATGGAATATATTGTACCTGGTTTGTGCATAGCAGCGCTCTCAAGTATGACGGACTGCGAAGCTCTGGAAGAAAGGCTCGCGCAGTTGGAAGAACTTGAGGAGGAACGGTTCTTGGCTAGTTTTCATCAGCAAATACAAAAGTAATGTGAAAAGGCATGGCACGATCGCCATATTAAGTTGTACACCTTCAAGGTAAATGACTTAGTGTTGTTGTATGATAGTAAGTTTGAAAAATTCCTAGGAAATCTTAGAATGCATTGGCTGGGACCATACGTGGTTAAGGAGGTCACAGACGGAGGTGCGGTCCAGCTAGTCAAACGAAATGGAGAACCTTTCCCATGAAAAGTGAATGGCAGTCGCTTGAAGCCCTACATGGGTGGGCTGGTTATTTGACTAGCCAGCAGAAGCACGGTCTTCACGCTCCAAGGATCTAGACAAAGGCGTGGGACTATAAACATATGTAGCAGATACTGGTACATATGTAGAGAAGAGTTTGGACATAGAGGTCTCGGAACAACATATGCAGCAGATCCAGCAAGCAGCAACTCAGTGCACTGCTGACCTCCGCGCAGTTCGAGAACAGTTGGAGGGACTTCACACAAAGATCGTCGCAGCGACAGAGTGACTCGAGGGCAAGTCACAATGTTTGTGTTGGGGGCTTGTTGGGCATGGAATCCCCCCAAGGCATGTTTTGGGGCTCAAAGCCCAAGTTTTGACTGAATTTTGTTGTAAAGCTCCGCCAATTGCGTGCACGGAGCGCGAAAGTATGATAGAGTCACAGGGTTGTCCACCCTAGTTTTGTAATGTAATGTCAGCTGGATAGACCTACCCATGGTCCGCAGACCATGGGATTGTATAAATAGAGCGAGGCTCTAAGTGTAAAAGATAGATAATGGTAGAGAAGAATAACAAGTCGAAGTGGTTGAGTCACGAGTGTAAAGTGTGTCTTTGGGTCATAAAGTAGGAGAAGGCTCTGCAGCTGAGTGCGCAGAGGCCTAGTAGTCCGTAGTTGAGTGCGCGGACCCCTGCAGTTGAGTGCACAGGGCGAAGTCGAGTCTGTAATCGAGGAAGAAATTAATAAAGAGAAGTTTTATCATAATTATGTGTATTTGTTCTTGGGTTAATGCATGTTTGATATAATTTGCAAATATACTGTTTATTTACTGCACACACCTGTATGAATGGTTTATGTTGTTAAGTATAACTTAGAGCATGCAAGTAAGCTAGGATAATCAACTATCATTGAATACTAGTAAAGTCTTAGGTAATAACGCAGAAGCGCAGCATTCAACCCCTGAGTAGGGCTGCACATAGGCAGTGTATCGAGCCGCGAGGTACGGGAAAGGGCGCGAAGCAACCTGCACGCAGGGTCAAACTCACTTATGGCTTTTCATCTTCCTCTCAAGTGAATAATCTAAATTTACATAATCCCCAAGGAATATGTTTCCAACGGGTTATGTACATCACATTACAACATCGAGGTATACTCATCACATTACAACAATGGGATATGTTAGTCATAATGAAACATTAGATTATGTTGGATTGCATCACGTTGTGATGTTAGTGAAGGCTTATGCTTGAATGTAATGTCAAGATATGTTCATCACATTGTGACATCAAGTTATGTTGGATTACATCATAATGTGATGGTTGCAAAGGGGTACATTCAATGTGATGGTGGGACATGTTTGTCACAACATTGGGTTATGTTGGACTGCAACTCAATGTGATGTTTATGAAGGATTATGTTTGAATGTGACGTCAGGATATTTTCATCACATTGTGATGTTTTTCTTATATTGGGAACATTTCTGTTTTGCTTATGTTGGGAACATTTCAATGCCCAATTATGTTTGTCATAAAGCGATGTTGGGAATGTTTTGACAATGGGTCATGTTCATCACACTCTGATGTTTGTGAAGGGTTATGCTAGTTTGTGACACATTGTTATAGTTATCTTTGTTTATTTATGTCTAATCAGTGTGGTCATCAACGCTATTTTGCAATGTCATGTTCCTTAAGGGTTTTGTTAGTTTATAAAGTTCCTTAGAGATCTTTTCATATAATGATGTTTATCATGATTGACTTATATTATTCATAATTTATTTAGTTGAAAATAATTTAGTATGGACATAGTTAACCATGGCTAAATACCCTATGTCACAATATTATGTGAAATTCATATGTTCCTCAATGGTTATCACATCACAATATTCATGAACTTCATTGAGTTGAGAATAATTTATATCATAAGTTTAATGAATATTTTATATGGCGAGGATTCTTTTATGGTTATATAAAAAACATAGTAATAATAACCTAAAACACTAGTATTTTCTAAATTTATTTTACATTGTTGTTAGGTTTACATTTTTGAAAGCTTATGAATGTGAATGAAAGCTTAGGAACGATAATGGGACATCGCTAATTGGTGAACTTGGGATATGTTTTGAAGCTTCAACTTATGGTATTGAAAACTTTAAATTAGAATTCTATTTTTGGTATTAATAAATATCTTTTTTTAGTAGTATTAAATTAAAATGTAGATATTTTAATTCAATTATTACAAAGAACTTACTTTATTATAAATAATTTTATTATATTTATTCGAAATATTACTATAAAACAAAAATACTAATATATGTGAATTTTATTCCAAAAATTATGTAAATAACAAGACTTCATAATATTCACTTTATAATTGTGGATATGAATAAATTTTAATACGTATATGCTTGTTTTTATTAGGAAGTAACATGGAAGTCTAATACATCAACATGAAAATAAAATAAATCAACATTTGTTGTCACCCAGCCACATTATTGATTCAAATTTATATATATATATATATATATATATATATATATATAGATATGAGAATTTGAATAATAATGTGGTTGGGTGTTATCTCCCAATCACATTATATATATTGATAATAGTTGGGTGTTATCACTCACATATATATATATATATATAATGTGGTTGTTGATTCAAATTCACAAATATATATATATCTGAATTTGAATCAATAGTGTGGTTGGGTGATACCAACGACACACTAGAACGTTGATTTATTCTATTTCCATATTGATGTATTAGACTTTCATGCTACTTCCTAATAAATACAAACATGCATATGTTAAAAGTTATTTATATCCACAATTATAAAGAGAATATTATTAAGTCCTTTTATTTACATAATTTTTGGAATAAATTAAGGGCCTTGAACCTTATAATCTTCAGTTTGAAAGAGGAGGTAGACGAGGATACTTTATCCATAGCCCAGACAGAATTACATAACAGATTACAAATTGAAACAATGTGTCTCACAGAAGCAACAAGGTTGGGGAAACTAATTGAGAATAAAGGAAGGCTGATCTGAATAAAGGTGAGCTCTACTGACCATAAGTATGACATACTTAGTAAAACCTCAAGTCTAAAAGGAACGAGAATATTTATAAATGAAAGTCTCATTCCAGAAGATCAAGCAAAATTGAGAAAGGAGGTTCAAAAGGTAAAGGAAGCTAGGAAGGAAGGAAAATGGGCAATAATCAGAAATAGAAAAGTCGTTATTCGAAATAGAAACCAAAAAGATAATAATAAATAGCAATTCAACATGCTCCGGATTCTTTCTCGGAATTGTCAGGGCTTTCCATGGAATAAAGGCCCCAAGCTAAGTTGGATCTCAAATGATGTTGATATTATTTTGCTTGTTGAAACTTGGGAGCATGAAGAATATAAGGTCCCTAACATAGATGGCTTTATATTATGGGCTACCTAGAATAAGCGATCCTCCCGTAGAGGCATTAAGGGTATAGCTTGTTACATTAAGAAGAACAGCTCTCCCCATGCTAGGATTTATAAAAATGACCCTTTCAAACAATATAGTTGGATAGAAATTACTGAAATTTATGATAAAAAGACCTACATAGCAATCTGTTATTCCCTCCCATCAATTCTAACTTCTATAAGAAAAAGAGTCTAAATAAAAATAGTCCTTACAATGGTTTAGAGAATGATATTTGTAGCCTAAGGAATGAAGGCAATATCCTTTTAATGGGTGACTTTAATGCTCAAACTTCAGGCAACCAAGCTATTCTTCTAAGCAATCATTCCAACCCTAATCCTCTTTGGTTAGATGAAGACCTTCCTCTGGCTAGCCGATGCAAAACGAGCTCTGAAGTACTTGGGAAGAATTTGTTTGGGTCGGAGCTAGTCAAGCTTTGTAGTGCTCAGGATCTCATAATTTGTAACGGTCTAAAGAAGTGGCCCAATTCTAGCCAAATGACCCGCATCCATGGGTTGGTAGCAACATGGTAGACTATTGTAGAAATTTCACCTGTAGAACAAACCGATATATGCAATGTCTTAAAGAATAATACTTGTTCTATTTCTACAAAACATTAAGTGGAAGCATAATCGAATTCATGAGCAACATCAAGTAGAAACATGCATAACTGATCAAGAGAAATAATCACACATAACACAAGATATATCCAGGGGAAAGCACCAGCATAAAACCCCAACCATGTATTATCAATCAAGTGGAAATCCTATTCACAATACAAAAATAATTAGCTCTCAAGTTATTCAATTCTCAATGAACTATGAAGATATGAGGATATGTCTCATGAACCAACCAAGCCCTATTTATATAGGCTTTACCTATGGTCCTTGCGTAGTTTGCTTAGGAAATAATAGCAAAAGCATATGCTATTAATTCCAAACATACCAAATTAACCAATGGTCCAACTACGCAATCCTTGAGGACACTAGTTCCTCAACCATGCAAAAACTACTTACTAGAAATAGTCAAGCATCTGATAGTACACTGTCCCACATCTGATCTCAACTAGGTCTCTGACAGAACTGACATGCAACAGTTATCCATGAGTGAATCCTCAGTTATCTAAAATAATAGTTGTCACATGCATGCAAGCATTAACAAACTATATTTTATTATTTTAATAACTTGTTAAAATAATCTAACTGGACTTGACTAGTTAGAACTAAGTCAACTGATTCTCTCATTATAGAACTCATACTTATTCCCTCAATCAGTGGAGGAAATTAAGGATAAATTCCTCAATCAGTGGGACAACTCGTGTGCATGCTCACAAAGACTTCAAATTTGAATTTCCTTAACTAATTAACTCAACTAAATTAATTAATTAATATTTCCAATTGCTGTTAAGACCAAAATTAATTTTACTTCCTATAGATAGACTAGGGACTGCGATGAATAGGAAGGGACCCAGAAATGTTATTTTTAGAACTTTCTATTTTTAGCAGTTTCACCTCTCACCCAATGTGGCCAATGACCTCACTGGCCAAACTGCTATTTTTGGACATGTTATTTTTAGTAGGTCTATTTTTAGCACATTCTAAATTTAACATTTCTTGTTGCACATTTTTCAACACTCCCTCTCAACAAGAAAGGCTTCCTCTCAAACCGGATCCTGTAACTCTAGAATGTTCTGCATGCAACACATCTACCTGATACACTTGCTCCAACAACACTTGGAACAAAAACATTTCCAACTGACCACTCTGTTGGGCTAGGAACATACTCTGATGCTGAAGCTCTACCTGCTGCTGACAAGTTCTCCCTCTCTGACATCTACGCTACTGCAACATCTCCATGCATCTCGCACCATTGCACACCTCTTTGTGCCACCTGGCACTGTGCAAAACACTTGTGCCTCTCGCATTGCTGCAGCCTACTAGCTATGCATTGTCCTGGGATTCCCTGCACTGTCGCTCCATCCGCATTTGTCTCTACCCAATCAGCCAATTCTTGCTACTCCACATCGGGGCTCCTGTAGCAAGGTCTCATCCAAGAGGTTGGGTACCTCAAGGATCCTACCCCTCCTCCTTGGGACGATCACTCTATATCACCCCACCTCCTACCTGGAGGTATGGCTGCATGTGATCCCTCAACCCACCTGGCTTGAAGTTTCCCCCTACTGGAGGTCTCTGCATGAGTAGATGTCTCTACTCGATCTCTACTCAGCTTCCCCTGTTGTGGCTGCTCCACAACCTCCAAAAGTTGTTGCACCAATCGTGGCTCCTCCACAATTGTCTGAGACTTCTTCTGGCTCTGCATGTTGAAAGGTAATATACCCTCCCTCTCGACCACCAAGTCTCCATCCATTGCCTTGCTGCTCAAGGCTTTGCATGCATCTTGAACCTCAAGAGCATACAGGTTCTTGACCCGTGAACTAATCTGCTTCACCTGTCTAGTGATGATGTGTCTAAGGAAAACCTTTCCCTTACTGAAGACTACATCATAGCCTCTATCTTCCAGCATCGCGATCGACACCAAGTTTCTCTTCAGTCCTGGTACGTACTTAACATCGGTCAAGGTAAGGCGAGATTCATGCTCCCTCTGAAAAATAATCATGCCTACACCTGAGACACTATACTTCTCATCATTACCCATCGCTATGAGTATCTGGAGATCTTTCTCCTCCAAAGTACTAAACAAACTCTTGTCGCCAGTCATGTGGAAAGAAGCTCCACTGTCAAGAAACCAACCACTTCCTACCATGGATGAAACCATGCATGCGAAGAGTGTGAAATCCAACTCAAACTGTGAAGCAAGTGCCTCACCTTCAGATCCTTCCCTGGATCCCTTCTTGGATTTCCTCCGTGGACAATTTGCAACATAATGGCCCACCTCATGATAAAGAAAGCATCGCACTTTCGATTTGTCAACCTTCTTCCCATCATTGGAAGAACTGGATTCGGAAAGAGAAACCTTCTCCTTCCCCTTCTTCGCCTTACTCGCTAAGGCACAGTTCTCTTCATCATGCATGGATGAGGAACTGTCTCTGGTGCTCCGTTTGATCTCCTCTTGCATCAAATCCAACCACAGTCGTTCCCAATCTAGCAGTTTCTCCCTTCCATTCACTGAGTCTTGGTAGCTATGCCAGCTCTTAGGAAGGCCAAGGAGTGCTAGACTCACCATATCCTCATTCAATGTCATGACCCCTACACTTGCAAGCTCATCCTTGCATGTGATGAGCTTGGTCAGATACATAGAGATCGTCTTATCCCTTTCACACTTGATCTTCCGAAGTTTGTCCTTCAGTGCCAGCTTCCTCTGATCACTGCTATTCTGATATAAATCTTTCAATGTTTTCCACATTGCATGCAGAGTCTCCTTCCCATGGAGGCTCAAAACAATGTGATCTTGCACTCCCTCCAAGAGAATTCTCCTAGCTCTAGCCACACACTTCCTCCATTCCACCTGCTCAGTCTTGTTAGTAGGCTTAGGGATTTCTTGATCACTAAAATCCTTAAGACCATTATCTTCCAAAAAAGCCTCCATGTGATCCTTCAAGCTATATAGTTTGAGCTACCATCAAGGGCATACTCAAGCCTCAAACCATAGAATGCCATCAATGAAATAGATGTGATAAGAACTTGAGATCTATATCTCGAATAATAAACTTCGATTTTCTCCTGCTAGTATACTGTTCTTGCTTAATCACCCGTGCTCCGGTACCATGTAGAAATTTCACCTGTAGAACAAACCGATATATGCAATGTCCTAAAGCATAATACTTGTTCTACTTCTACAAAACATTAAGCGAAAGCATAATCGAATTCATGAGCAACATCAAGTAGAAACATGCATAACTGATCAAGAGAAATAATCACACATAACACAAGATATATCCAGGGGAAAGCACCAACATAAAACCCCAACCATGTATTATCAATCAAGTGGAAATCCTCTTCATAATACAAAAAGAATCAACTCTCAAGCTATTTAGTTCTCAATGAACTATGAAGATATGAGGATATGTCTTATGAACCAACCAAGCCCTGTTTATATAGGCTTTACCTATGGTCCTTGCATAGTTTGCTTAGGAAATAATAGCAAAGGCATATGCTATTAATTCCAAACATACCAAATTAACCAATGGTCCAACTACGCAATCCTTGAGGACACTAGTTCCTCAACCATGCAAAAACTACTTACTAGAAATAGTTAAGCATCTGATAGTACATTGTCCCACATCTGATCTCAACTGGGTCTTTGACATAACTGACATGCAACAGTTATCCATGAGTGAATCCTCAGTTATCTAAAATAATAGTTGTCACATGCATGCAAGCATTAACAGACTATATTTTATTATTTTAATAACTTGTTAAAATAATCTAACTGGACTTGACTAGTTAGAACTAAGTTAACTGATTCTCTCATTATAGAACTCATATTTATTCCCTCAATCAATTGAGGAAATTAAGGATAAATTCCTCAATCGGTGGGACAACTCATGTGCATGCTCACAAAGACTTCAAATTTGAATTTCCTTAACTAATTAATTCAACTGAATTAATTAATTAATATTTCCAACTGCTGTTAAGACCAAAGTTAATTTTACTTCCTATAGATAGACTAGGGACTGCTATAAATAGGAAGGGACCCAAAAATGCTATTTTTAGAAATTTCTATTTTTAGCAGTTTCACCTCTCATCCAATGTGGCCAATGACGTCACTGGCCAAACTACTATTTTTAGACATGTTATTTTTAGCAGGTCTATTTTTAGCACATTCTAAATTTAACATTTCTTGTTGTACATTTTTCAACAATCTCTGATCTCCCTCTATATAATGAAATAACAAATTTTGACATCTTAAACGACCATGAGCCTGACTCTAATCATAGGCCTTTACGTATAACTCTCAATTTTGTCATACATAGAGATCTCATAGAAGATAATCCTTATAGCCAAAAGAAGTTAATCTTTGATAGAAATAAAAAAGATCTCTTTCTAAATGAATTAAAAACTAATTTGCTTCCTTTATTTATGATAGACAACATAGAAGATCTATCATAATTTTACTACAACCCTCTCATATTCTATTAACAAGTTCTCACTTGAAGTTTCAAGTAATAAAAGAAATAGCAAAACCAACCCATGGTATGACAAAGATTGTAAAAGTGTGACGAGAGAAATTAAGGAAGTTGTTGATGAATCTCTTAAAATTGGCAAGACAAAAATATACAAAGCCATAACTAAAAGGAAAAAAAGGTAGTATATTCGTAAAAGACAAGTCTAGAATCTCTTACACCTCTCTAAGGTAGCTCCTAAGAAATTCTGGACACAAATTCTAACTAGGAAAACTAAAGATAATAATAAAATTGCTTTACACGACTGGAATTCCTATCTTAAAAAGCTTTATGAATCTCCAAATGTCATGGATAAGTTTGAAACCCTGCTCACAATGAAAGACATTTTCTCATTAGAAGAAATTGATTTTGGGGTTAATCACTTGGCTAATGGGAAAGCTAAGGACATTGAAGGTTACCAGGCGGAAATCTTAAAAATTGGAGGTCCTGTCCTCATCCCCCACATTCACAAGCTTTTCAATCAAGCAGTCAAGCAAGGGTTCCCTAAACCATGGACTCAAAGCCTCATTATCCCTATTTTAAAAAGTGGGGATACAAATAACCCCTCTAATTATCAGACAATTATGATCAACCCTCTCCTAGCCAAGTTATATGGTATTATTTTGGAAAGGAAGTTGATCATATGGCTTGAAAGTGAAGGTAAGTGAGCTAAAGGCCAAGCAAGTTTTAGAAAGTAGCACTCAACAACAGACCGCCTCGTTACGATTAGGATCATTGTGGAGGAATGCCACAATGATAAATCCAATCTCTTTTGTTGCTTTGTGGACTTTAGAAAGGCTTTCGATACGGTTCCTAAAAACAACCTTTGGAACATATTAGAAGAGATAAAGGTTCCTTTTGAGTTGAGAGCTTCCGCTATAAGATTATACGAGAATGTAATTGCCAAGTTAAAGAGCAATGAGGGGTGGTCGAAAGATATTAAGTGTAATATCAGAGTTAAACAAGGGTGCCCCCTCTCCCTACCCTATTTGGTATTTACATTGATAAGCTAGAAGGTTTTTTAGAGGAATCAGGATGTGTTAGCATGATCTTAGTTGGGATAGTCATCATCCTTCTTCTCTATGCTGACGATATTGTTCTTTTCGCAAGGTGCCCATCTGATCTTGATAAGAAACTTATACTTCTTAAGGATTTCTGCTCTACCATGGGTATGATTGTTAACATTGATAAAACAAAAGTTATGATTATCAAATCCAAGAAGGACACTTATGCTAATTTTATGTATGACAATAGTAACTTGGAGGAAGTGTCTTTCTACAAGTACCTAGGAATTGATATTAATCACAAGCTCAACCAGAGCTATAGCATTGAGAAAAGGATTAATGGGGGATGGAAAGCTTATTTTGGTCTTGAAAATAATCGTTAAACGACAAACCTCGTAATGTGGGATAGAAAGAAGTTCCTCTTTGAAACTTTAGTCACTCCGGTTATCTTATATGGATGTGAGGTTTGGGGTTGTAGTATCTCTAGAGAATCCTGGAGAAAGATTGAGCAAATCCAGAAGCGTTTTATAATGTATAACCTCAAAATTAAAAGCAACATACCCTATCCTATTCTCCTTATATAAGTGGGTCTTTCCCCTATCAAGAGCCTAGCTATGGCTAGGCTTCTGTTGTACAAGCAAAAACTCAATAACATAGGAGAGCATAGACTTCCTAAGCTAGCTTTAAATTCCAGCCAAAACCACCTACGACTCAAGTGAGGTTGGTATAAAGACACGAGGGCCTAGTTAAACCATTGGGAGATCGATGAGAATGTTTCATTGCAAAACATTAATAACATTAAAAATATTGTTACTTTTAAGTTCAAAGAAAAAATGTGGTGTGAGAAAGATTTAGCAGCTAAAAGAAAATTAAGATATTATAAGGAGGTCATCAACCCCACCCTAGAAGATCAAAAGTATCTCTCTGTTTTAACTAGCTCAAAGAATAAAAGTAATATAGCCAACATTAGAACGAACTTTCATGAGCTCCATAGTGAAACAGGTCGTTGGGTAGTTCCTAAAACACCATGGATGGAAAGGTTCTGCCATCTCTGTGAGAATACGAACATCGAGGATGAAAATCCTTTCCTCTTAGAGTGCCCCGCGTACAACCACATTAGATCTCAATTTCAAAATCTTTGTTGCAATACTGACCTTCGTAGCCTTTTATGTTGTCAAAATTATAGTGAGCTCGGGAGGCTTCTCTCCAAGCTTTTGAGCATAGGAATAAAATCTTAAATCAAACTAAATAATTCATTTCTTTAAGTCCGATAGACCAAAGTTTGGTCTTAGTGGACGTTAACCACCACCACCACCACCATCATCATCATGAGAGTTATATATATACTCTTATTTTGTAGAGAAATATTTATGGATATTAAAGTTTTCATATTTTGTTAAATATGTTCATATAAGATTAGCACAAATTAAAAAGATTTAATTTTGAATATTTTAAATATTAGTAATATAGTTATGTCTACTCTACTATATAGAAATTGCAACACATAGTAGGAACAAAGTTGTCCTAATTTAGATTTTGATTCGTTTGAAATAGTATTTAAAATGTATCATTATCTAAATATATTATAATTTAAAATATATTTTTTAAAGCTTAGTTTAACTGGCACGAAATGGAATACATTTTTTCTTGTTAATTTTAATCAAAATCTGACAGATATTTTAAAAATCTTAAGTTCAAATTCATCGTGCCCTAGGGTGTTGAATCTATTTATGCATTCAAAAATGCATTTTAAGCACCAAAAAAACACATTTTTGCTTGAAATTGTATGGCCGGATTTTGGTGAATTTGCCTTTAATAATATTTCCCTTTCTAATTTCACATTTTTACTGAAAACTATTAACAATTCAGCACAAACAACTTTTTTCATTCCAATACAACCTAACAATTATATAATAAATATCCTAAAAAAATTACATTTTTACTATAAAAAAAAGTATTAATAATTCAGCGCTATCTATAATGCCAACTTTTTTCATTCCAATGCAAGATAACAATTATATAATAAATATCATAATAAAATTGATGTATATCTTACTACTATAACAAAATTAATTAATAATTTTATTTTTGCTACTCTAACAAAATTAATTGATAATTTTATATATATTAAATTAAAATCATAGAATATTTAATTAATTAATTTCGTATTGGCTTTATAGAACATTTATTTAATTCATGCCAACCATATTTTTAGCTGGTGTTTTTTCACAAGAGTCTAAATAGGGGAGCAAATGATCAAAATTAATTCAAATAAAAAAACTTATTTTAGTTGATAAAAATAATATTTTCTAATAGTGTTTTTAAAAATTCAGTAAAAAGGGGTTTGCCAAATTGGACAAATAGGTAACCAGCGATTTCAGTCAAAAACCTCAGAAAACTCTCATATTTTCCTTACCTTAACGAGAAAAGCGACAACGCTCATTTCGTTGGCCCTTTTCCAAAACTAATTAATTTTTCAATCATTTTCCACACAAAATTAATTAATTTTGTTAATAGTAATTTAGTAAAACTGGATTTGCCGAATTGGACAAATAAATAATCTGCGACTTCATAATAACATAAAGGGAAAGGGGAGCATTCATTGGCCCACTTCCATTAACTTCCTTACAAAATTCCCTTCCTACATTTCCTACATTTGGCATAAGGACGAAAATGGAAAACTGACGATTCGTAATTACTTAAAAGTAATTGGAATCCCGGTAAAAAAATTCAAATTTTTTTGTAGAGGTAATATTGGAATCGTGTTTTTAATGATAAAAATGAATTTAGCATCATTAAAAATTTATAAAACACTTAAAAATATGAATTTAGATAATTTTTACTTGGATTTACAAAAATCCCTACCCAATTTTTTCAAAATATAACTAAAATTACCATAATTTTTAAGCAAAAAAACAAAAAACATAATTATTAAACTACGGCAAAAATATGCTCACCGATGGCCGCGTTTCTTAAAAACTGTGTATGGAAGCCACGGTCGTGTTTGTTGGAAACTTGGCAGAGAAGCTAACGTCACGCCGCGGCAATGCACTGCGCGGTACTTTTAAAAGGCGTCAGTACAGGTGTCGAAATTGAAGTACTGTGTAGTCAGTTACGGTTTTTTCTCTTTTCTGGATTCCTTTTTGGGTTCAATTATGTTTAGATCCGGTAGGAATTCCTTGAAATTTTACATAAATCCTGTTGGAATTCTTTGAAAATTTAAATTTTCATGGTCTAATCTTCACGCAATTTGCTGTATCGCATTCCTTGAAAATGTAATTTTCTCGCCTACCCGCTCGAACACTACAGATTAGCGATTTATTCCATATAGTTTCCAAATCTCCCCTGAAACACTGGCAGGAATTATTGAATATTCACAAGCTGTCAAACATCCATTGAATAACTCACTTATTCATGGAATGTTCGAACCTATTTTTTTCCTTCTTTTTTTTTCTTCCAGAAAGAACAAAAACGATTTCTTTGATAGTGAAAGAAAGTAGAAAGTACATTTGCAAATATGCGATCCATATATCCAGAGAGTACAGAGTCACGGGGGAGCCAGAGGGCTGCAGCCTGCCAGAATAGCCCACTCCAAACTGTCTAAAATGATTGATTAGATAAAATAAGCACCGTCTAAAATGATTGATTAGATAAAATAAGCAGCTAAATACTAGCATAACGAGATAATTAGTAGCACAAGAAGACAAAAACACAATATAGCTAGATAAAAGCATGGTAAAAGCGGAAAGATGATGAGAGAAACAAAGAATAGAGTGAACCCCTTCAGAGATCGCAGCAAAACATCTATGACAAAAATTCCTGGAAGTCGATTGTCACGTACCCATGTAAATATTCCTGTGCATCAAAATTTTCTGCTAAGGTAGTAGTTGCTTCTGTATCTTCGTCCAAAGTTCAGGAAGTTCGCCAAAGGAACGAAGAGACGCCAAGGCTGTGTAAAGCGAGGAAGCCGTTGAGAAAGTCGCAAGAGCGTGAAAGTTGAGAAAGTCACAAGAGCGTGAAAGTTCCCAGTAGGTTCACCAGGATTTCGTTGCAGAGTCAAACGAAGAGACTTAGCAAGTAACAACCCTGTTTAAATGGAAATTTAAATTTAAAGATAATAAATTAATCAATATAATCTTTATACTATATTTCCTAATGGTGAAAATGTTAAAACATTAAAGTAATTTTCATTCTTTTATAAACATACCATATGTTTTGTCCTTCTCAATTTGTCCAACATTTAATATGAAAGCTACTAACTGACCTTATATTATTATTATGTTACATTTCAAGGCGAAACAAGGAAGAGGCTAAGCGGAAGATGGAACAATTAGCAAAAAAGAGGAAGAAGGAGGCTGAGGACAAAGCTAGGGTAGAGTGCGCTATCAAAAAAAGGACAGAGGAAGAAGAGGAGCATGACTCTAACAAGAGTCAGAAGTCGCCTTCCCCGAAAACAAAAGAGTAGAAGGAACAATAGAAAGGGCAAGGAGGAGTGGACCCGAAGACTACTCCATTCTGGATTAAGCGCAATAGGGAACCAGAGAAAGTAGGGCCGCAGAAGAAGTCCAAGGCCAGCAAGACTTCCCTCGACCCGATCACCTTGACAGAAGGTGATCTGAATGACATTGGTGATACGGTGAGGGATGCCACCGCGAAAATTCTACAACAGTTCGAGCAGCAGCAGGAGCATGCCTTGGGCTCCATTCATATGGGCCTATGTGAGCTGCAGATCCAGGCATCACATGTGTAGACCAGTGTGGGTTGAAGTAGTGCGGCATCAACTAGCTTGGTGCTCAAGACAATTGAAGTAGCAGATGCAGTTCGCCCCTTGGACCCCCGGTTTATTGTGGTACCAGATGGAGCGCTAACTGCGAAATCAGAAGATGATCGGGCCACTGTCTGCGCCCTCCAGAAGGTCGCACTAGACTTGGTCATGGTTCCAAGAGAAGCCCTTCACACCTTGCATGATGGTGTGATCACAGAACTTCAGTCTTGGGAACAATGAGCATTGAACATCATCAGTGAGAAAAAGGTGAACAACGCCCAAATGTTTGCCAAGAAGACCTCTGCCATTGAGCTCTTTAAGGCTATCACGGCAAAGAATGAGCGCACTACCAAGGTAGTGGTGGAGGCATGTAGGTTTGTCCCCGAGCTAGATATTCTTGAAGATGTGCCTGTGGACAAACGAATTCAGAAGTTCACTGTCAGAGTACACGAAGTGAGATCAGAGCTGGCCAAGGTTCAGTTGGACCTGAACCTTAAGATCATAGAACTTGCGTTGAGGGACCAGCCCTTGACTCCACCAGAGGCAAAGGAGCTATGTGAGGCTGCTGTCAGAGATGCAGTAGCCACTGTAGTCGTAAATTTGGAGCTAGGAGTTCTTTGTGACAAGATCTTTGCGCCAACAGAGTGACTCGAGGGCGAGTCACCAGATTTGTGTTGGGGGCTTGTTGGGAACAGGTCCCCTGGGGTCAATTTTGGGGTTAAAAACCCAAGTTTTGTGTAAAGTCTCCGCATTTTGTGGTCGGAGAACACGAATATGTCAAGCGTCAATAAAGGGTTTCTGCCCTTCTTTTGTGTAAAAGCATGTTGGCTTTAGAGATCTACCCATGGTACGCAGACCATGAGAATGTATAAAAAGGGAGTCTTAGAAGAGTCTAAGGGATATAATTCATAGTTGATACTTGATGTTAATGAAGGTAATGGGTCTATGAGAGCTAAGAGCGAAGAGTATTAACGTAGAAAGAGGCTCTATGTGCAGAGGCCTAGGGTAGAAGTCCACAGCTGAGTGCGTGGACCCCTGCAGCTGTGTGCACGGGGCGGTCAGAGTCTGTACTGGAAATCTGGATTATTAATAAAGAAGAATATTCTACAATTATCTGTGTATGCGTTATTTTACTTCTGTTATGAATGTTGCGATTATGTTGAATACTAGGTCTATGTTTTAATGCTAATCTGATGGGTGAATCTATATGTTTCTCTATTTTATATGACCACAAGTAGAGATATATGTCTACATGAAGATAATCATAATTGCATGTTACAATAACTAATACTTAAGCAAATCTGGGTAGATATAGAAGTAAGAGTAATTACAAGGAAGCATAAGTACCTGATCTATCTATTTAGGGCCCGCGAAGGATGACCATAGACTTTCGCAGAGGCTTTGAGGATGAATAAGAGAAGTACTTTGATAAGCCCTAAAGGGCTTATCGATCTGCATGAAGGAAGTTTAGGGAAAATAACCGACATCACAACCATCTCAGGGTGCGGAAACTTGGTTCCTACATCCCCCAATACTGCTTCAGGTGAGACTTCAGCCTGTGCTCTGCAAATTGATGTCGAGAGGGCTAGTAGTGTAGGGATTTCCTTGGCTGCTTAATGCTGAACCTGGGTCAGGGCCCATCAAGCCAACTCATTGAGAAAATTTCAATTGTGAGTCCTAGTTTTTTAATTTTATTTTTTGATATGATATTTTTCAAAATCCGCACTAGAGTTTTATTTCAAGATTCAACTAGTCCATTCCCCTGCGAGTAGTATGTGGTGGAGCACCCCACAGTGATGTCGTAATTTTGGCAGAAATTAAGAAAATTGGCTGAATTATACACCTGAGAATTTTTAGTGATAATCCTCCTTGGACAACAAAATATGGCAAGGATATTCTCCTCCATAAACGTAATGACCACTGCACTGGTTGCATTTCTAGCTAGGATGGCCTCCACCCTTTTCATGAAATAATCAATGGTTATAGGTATTCGCTTGTGCTGACCATTGGATGGTGGATGTATTTATCCTAAGAAGTCTAGCCCCCATTTCCTGAAGGGATCCTCTATAAAAATAGGGATCAAAGGGAGGGGTGCCAACTTTTGCTTCTCTACAAAAATTTGACATTTCTCACAGGCTTAAACATATGTATGCACCTCGCTGAATAGTTTGGGACAATAGAAACCATCTTTGAGGATTTTGTGGGTTGTGGCTCTCCAAATGTAATGTCCCCCACAAACAAAATTGTGGAATTCATCAATCACCTTTGAATCTCCTCTTCTACCAGACATAATAGAAAAATCCCCACCAAGTCCTTCCAATACAACTAGCCATTTGAGATAACAAACTCCTGGGCTTGCAGTGTCAAGGCCCTATATTTAACTTTGTCAAAATTTACAGGGTGCTTTAGAAAAATTAAATAATAGAAAATATATTTGTACCAATGTGAGGAGAGGTACTTCATCTGAATTTTTTGTGTTGAGGATACAAATATTTTGTGCCCCTTTTCTCCTTTACCCTCTTCTTCCATATTTTCCACTAGGTTTATGCCCAAGGCCTGGAAGTTAGTTTCATATAATACTTTTGCTAATCCCTGCCCCTTAATCAATTTGGTGGATTGATATCCATGTTGTGTTCTTGAATCTTAACAATCCACTTGCCTCTCTTACCTTCACTATCTCCCTGCACAAGAATGTCTTTCACAGCGGCTGTTGGAACATAAGCTATTATGTTCGACTGCAGGACGTAAATTTAGAAAGCCTTCAGAGCTTTTACCAAGGCATAGGCCTACTTATCTAAGATATTGTACTTCATCTCTGCCTCTCACAATGCTTCGCTGAAAAACACAATTTTTGTTCCTTCCCTTCACTATTTTTCTGCAACAAAACAACTGCCACCGTGTTAGGAGAGGTAAAAGAGAAAATGAGGAATGGCCTTTCATAATATGGGCTAGCTAAGACTGGGGCTTCTGCAAAAAAAAATCTGGAGAATTACTCCCGAGCTTCAATAGTCCATTTGATCTCCCTATCCTTCTTTAGCATTTCTTTGATTTCTTTGACAATTTCAACATAGTTTGGTATGAATCTCCTCACAAAATTTATTCTGCCCAGGAAAACCTGAATTTCTTTTCTATTCCTTGGTAAAGTAATATTATTAATAGCCTCCATCCTTTTGGGATCAATCTTTACTCCTTCCTTTGCTACAATGTGGCCCAATAGCTTCCCTTCACTTAAAGAAAACTGTGATTTCTTGGGATCTAGGGATAGACCATAACTTCTGCACTTTGCAAAAGTGAGTTATAAGTGATTGAGGTGCTCTTCATATGATTTAGAGAAAACAACTATGTCATCCAGATAGATTACTACGAATTTATCCCATTCTCCAACAAATGTTACTTCCATCACTCTTTGGAAAGTAGCTTCAGCATTTATGAGGCTGAAAGGCATTTTGGCATACATAAAACTTCTCCAAGGTTTAGTAAAAGTTTTCTTCTTCTAATCCCCAGAGTGTACACCGACTTGATTTTATCCATAGAAACCATACATCGTGGACATCTGGGCAAGCCCTACCACTTTTCAAAAAATCTAATCCATGTTAGGCAAAGGGATAGTTATCTTTCAGGGAGGCTTTATTCAAATTTATGAAATATACACATAGCCTATTTCCCCATTCTTCTTCTTGACTGGGACTAAATTTTCTACCTAGACTGAGTACCTCAAAGGAAAAATTTTCTTAGCCTCTAACCGTTTCTTAACTTCCCTTTCAATTGATGGGAGAAACAAAGGATTAATATACTCGAGTTTCTGCTTATATGGCTTCACTCTAGTTTTTAAAGGAATTTTGTGTTGCATGACAGAGGTGTCAAAAGCTTTTAAATCCTCACACGACCAAGCAAAAACATCTATGTACTCTTTGGAAAGGTCAATGTACCTTTGTTTGTATTCTTTAGGAAATCCCTTAGATGGCTTGATGACTTTAGGATCTTCTTCTATGCCAATATTACAATATCCCACCTCCTCCTCAAGATCTTGTTCAGTTGTGTTAGCAACCACATCATTTTAGTTGAAAATAATTTCCAATGGGACCAACCCTCTGGGGATGGTATTCCCCTTCATTTGAAATATCTTGTGACCAACAATGGCTTCCTCCCAATTGGCCTATTGTTCACATGTCATCTCCTCGTTGTCCTAATCAATCATCGAGTTTGAGAATTCCCCAATGACCTCCATGAAGTGCTTGATATGTTCTTCATCTTCAAACACCTGCCAGTACTTCACATTGTCTGGTACCGACGACCTGTACCTGACCTCGACTTCATATCTGAGCAAGGGATTTTGGGGAGGCTTAAAATTTCTAGCAGTGATGGCCACGGAATTTGCCATCGTATTATGCTCCCTAAGAAGAAACTGAATATTGAAAGCTAAGAAAACGTTTTCAATCAAATCCCATACCTCGTTCCTATAGGCCTTCAATCTTGGATGCTTGGTTTGAAACTGATTTTTTATTTGCTTCACCACTAGTTCTGAATCCCCAAACACATTCAAGCACCTGATGTTAAAATTTTTAGCAGATTGCAACCCCAACAACAAATATTCATATTCTACAACATTTTCTGTGGCCTCAAACTCCATCTTGAATGAGAGAGGGGTCAAGCTACCTTCTGGAGATACCAATAACATGCCTACCCCATTTCCTTTCCTAGAATAAGTGTCATCAAAATACAATTTCCATAACTTGTCATGCTTCGATGATTGTTTACTCAATTGAGTTGTACATTCCACCTAGGTATCTCCCATGATTCGATCATATTATTCTAACAACAGACAAGAAAAATCCTTCTCCTTACCATACACAGGAGCATTGTTGGAACAATCTGCCTTTGTAACTATCTTCACAAATCTGGATTCCCTATATAATCGACACTCTTCTCCACCAAACACGGTAATGGTAGCATATATTAGATCCAGTTTAATGGCACCCTCAAGTTTCATTTCTCACGACCTAGAAAAAATCATACCAAATCTTGCAAGTATGTCATCAACTACAATTTCCATTACTACGTTCTTTACTAGGATTTGAGCCAAATTGACCACCTGATCCTTGATCATACCCGCGAACTTTACTCTTTTGGAGTCAAAGGAGTATAGGTCTTTTTATGGTTTTGTTATCTGTGGTACCAACTATTCCATCATAGATAATGGCATTAGGTTGTGAGATGCTCCTGAGTCAAGCATATGATTGTGTAACAACAGGTCATAAATTGTAGGAATTTACAGGGTAAGTTCCTCAGAAAGAACACCAAAAGGACACCGCTCACAACCAGATCACAGATCAATACACCAGTATTTTTGACGTGGTTAAAACCCTCAAAGAGGGAAACAGTCCACGGCCTGCGCCAACGTGGCTACTACAGGCAATTTATTAATCAAAGAATGAAAATTTACATAAGCTTCTCTCATGCACGGATTACCCGAACAATGACCCTCCATGCGATTTAAATAGAACTCATGGACCAATCGGGTGTCAAGCCACGGATCAAGTGTCGGTAATACCGAGGAGAGAGTGAACCGTCGGATCACTACATATCGTGACCGTCGGATTGTAAGTTACAAAAAGTACAACGGTAAAGAAACACACTTTACCTAACTCTTATACCTAACTCTACACTAGACCAAGTTGATCTTAACTATATCCTATGTGTCGGAATATCCTAACATCCCCCCTTAAGAACAACTTGGGATAGGATTGAAGGATTTACAAATATGACACAATAGGAGAAGGAAGGAGGCACTAGAGCCTATCCCCCCTTAGTGACAACTTCCTGAACTCCAAGCATATATCGAAGTTTAGTGAACTTCGCCTCTGTGAGAGCCTTTTTGAAGATGTCTGCAACCTGATCATCTGTTGAACAATATTGCACTTCAAGAACATGGTCATGAATGAGCTTTCTGATGAAGTGCATGTGTAGTTCAATGTGTTTGCTGCGCTGATGCTGGACTGGATCTTTGCATAGCTGAATGGCACTTTGATTATCACACCAAAGTGTGGTTGGATGCTGCTGCTCAAAGCCAAACTCTGATAGGATCTGACGAAGCCACAAGGCTTCCTTACTGGCTTCCACGGCACCACGATACTCTGCTTCTGCTGACGAAAGAGAAATGGCAGCCTGTTTCTTACAAGCCCATGTAATAGGTCCTGAACCAAGAGTGAAGACATAACCGGCAGTAGACTTCCGATCATCAGGGTCACCAGCCCAATCAGAATCAGTGAAACCAACTAATAGAGGAGCTGCTTTGGCACTGTAATGAATCCCAAACTGTATTGTACCTCGAACATAACGAAGTATTCTTTTAGCTGCTTTCCAATGACTTTCACGGGGGTTTTGCATAAAACGAGCAACAAGGCCAACAACAAAGGAAAGGTCAGGACGAGTATGGGTTAAATACAAGTGTTTTCCTACAAGTTGACGGTATAAGGTAGCATCAACTTCAGGAGAAGTACAAGAGACTGAAAGTTTGACTCCAGACTGAAAGGGAGAAGGGGCTGGCTTACAGTCTTCCATGTGAAAATGACGAAGAATATCACAAGCATATTTGGACTGGGAAAGGGAAATACCCTCCTTGGATTGCAAGACTTGAAGACCGAGAAAATAGTGTAAGTGTCCTAAGTCTGTCATTTCAAATTTCTTTTTAAGGCTGGACTTCACATGGTTTATAAGGTTGGGATCACTACCAGTAAGAATAAGATCATCAACATAAAGAACAAGGATGATAAGGGAGTTGCCCACTTTCTTGGTGTAGACAGTATTGTCAGAATGACACCTAGAAAAGCCAGATTCTAAAAGAAAGCTATCCATTTTGGCATACCAAGCCCGAGGAGCTTGCTTGAGACCATAAAGAGATTTCTTAAGTCGACATACAAGGTTGGAGTCTGTTTGGATGAAGCCAATGGGTTGTTCCATATAGATTTCTTCATGCAAGTACCCATGCAAGAAGGCAGATTTAACATCCATCTGATGGACTTCCCATTTTAAAGAGGCAGCAAGGGAAAGAACAAGGCGGATAGAGTTCATTTTGGCAACAGGGGAGAAGGTTTCAGTGTAGTCAATGCCTTCAACCTGTGAAAATCCCTTAGCAACAAGACGAGCTTTATGTTTATCAACTTTCCCATCTGGTCCATACTTGGTTCTGTAAACCCATTTACATCTAACAAGTTTGCGTCCCTTTGGTAGAGGAACAAGATCCCATGTATCATTTGTCAACAATGAATGATATTCTTCATTCATAGCTGCTTCCCAATGTGGATGGCCTGAAGCTTCTGCAAAAGTGTCAGGATCATGATTTACTGGAGCTTGAGCCAGTAAAGAAGAGGCTCTTTCAAACTGAGAACGTGTACGTCGCTGATCTGTAGGATCACCGGCAAGATCACCTGCTCCATCCCGAGTAGCACGGACCCATCTTGGAAGTTGAGGATCCTGAGAAGGTGGGGGAGGATTTTCATCCTCACTTTCATCATCTGAAGAAGAAATGTTTTCAAAAGTAGAAGAGATAGGAAGAGGTGGCACATCCGCCGGACTAGGCTCGCAGGCCGATTTATTTTCATCAAATTTTACATCTCTTCTAATGATAACATTTTTGGACTTAAATGGAATAAGTCTATAACCTTTTACATCTTCAGAATATCCAACAAAAGTACATTTCTCACTCTTAGGTTCTAAAGCTTTATGCTTTTCATCTGGAATATGGGCCCATGCTTCACTTCCAAAAACACGAAAGTGACTTACATCTGGTTTAATGGAACTCCAAGCTTCTTCTGGAGTGATATTCTTTAGAACCTTAGTAGGAGTGCGATTGATTATATAATTTGCACAATTAATTGCTTCGGCCCAAAAACTAAGACTGAGTCCTTTAGATTGCAGCATACAATTAGCCATTTCCTTTAAGGTGCGATTTTTCCTTTCAGCTACACCATTTTGTTGTGGAGTGTATGGAACAGTATGTTGCATTTGAATTCCATTTTCGGTGCAAAAGTTGATGAATGTGTTTTTAACATATTCTCCACCATTATCGGTCCTTAGCTTAAGAATTTGATGTCCAGATTGTTTTTCAACAAAGGCTTTGAAGGCCAAAAATGTGTTAAATACTTCGCTCTTGAGTTTTAAGAAGTATACCCAAGTGCGTCTGGAGAAATCATCAATGAAAGTTAAAAAATATTTGCAGCCAGAGAATGAAGCAACAGGAAGTGGACCACATAAATCACTGTGCACAAGCTGTAAAGGGGCTGAGGCGTGCCAAGAGGCACGTTTTTCAAAACTGTCCCGATGATGTTTTCCGAGTACACATCCGGAACAAACACCATCTCTGCAAGATACCATAGGAAGACCTGTCACCATATTTTCTTTACATAGATGCTGAAGGGAGCGATAGTTTAAGTGACCAAATCGCTCATGCCAAAGTTTGCTCACTTCATCATTATGAGCAACAAATACTGAGGGAAGATTTGATGACCCAAAGTTGTGAAACTTATACAACCTTGTGGAATCATCAGCAATACCAGTAGCTAGAATCTGTTTAGGATCTTTTAGATCCTTGATTACAACATCATGAGGTGAAAATTCAACAATTTTACCTTCACCTGAATGAGTTATCTGATATACAGATAGAAGGTTGCAGGATAAGGTTGGAACACATAATACATCATTAAACTGACCATTGTCTAGATGAACAGTTCCAGTCCCTACAACATTAAGAGATCTATCATCACCAACATATATATTTTTGGTGTTACAAGCATTTAAAGAAGAAAACATGGCTTGGTTTTTGGCCATGTGATAAGAGGCTCCAGAATCAATGAGCCACTCATGAGAAAGAGAAGAAGAAGATACATTTAATGCATAACCAGACTGAGATGATTGACAATGACATGCAGAAAGTGCCATTCCTGAAGATGAAGTTGAAGTTGAAGAATGCTCCACATGGATGTTATGTTTCTTCATTGCGGCTTCCAAGGCTTCCATCTTCTTAAAGCATTTAGATTCTAAGTGGCCATCTCGATTACAAAAGTTACAATGTCTATCAGTCTTCTTCCATTTGTTTTTATTGGTCCTATCATTTTGCTGAAATGATCTTTCATTTTGAGGCTGAGTTTGCTTAGGACCCTTGTTTTGTTTAGGACCATTCTTTTTAGGAAATGACTTCTTAGGATTCTTTGAATTTGGTTGTTGCTGGGCGGCTAACGCTTTCTTGGAAGAGTTTCCAAGATTAAGAAGACCAAGGTGTAAGAGTTTTTCTTGTTCTCTTATTAAAGAATCACAAAAAGAGTCAAAGGAAGGGGCCTTGTAGTCTTTTCCCTGACAAATGAAAGCTTCCCTTGTAGAATGGAAGGTGGAAACAAATACAGAGTAGGCTGGTCCCAACTTAGTAAGGATGGAATAAATAAGGTTACTATCTTCTTTCTTAACCTTAACACCTTCCAAGAGATATCTAAGGGTCTTGAATTTGGACAAGAAATCTTCAATGCAAGAAAAATTATTAGGATCCAATGTAAGCAACTCATTTTCAAGTTGATGGGCTCTAATTTCATTTTTAATCCCAAAAACTTTAGTGAGTTGTTCCAATGCTTCATGAGGAGTCTCAAGTTCTGCAATAAGGAATCTAAGATCAGGAGAAATAGACATCCCTATCAAACCACGTGCTTGATCTTGTCTATTTTCCCATTTTGCAGCCTTGTCTTCATCTTTTGGTTTCTTCTCTTGGTCTGTGGCTATTATGTAGAGACCTTTACTTCTAAGTAAATCTTCGATGTAGGATATCCATTGGAAGTAGTTAGTGCTGTCAAGAATGAATTGGCATGGACTTTCCATTTTAAAAAAAACTGAAGCTGAAGATGCTGAAAGTAAGTGTTCCAATGGATAGATCTCGAAAAATTAGGCGGTTTTAAAAAAAAACGGCTCTGAAAAAGGCTTCCAGATGAAGAAGTTATGGCTTTTTGAAAAAAAATTGTTGAAGTTGCCGGAAAAGTGCGCGAATGTGCGGAAATGAAAAAATCCACCCCCACAAAATGGAGACTTGAACCCAAGACCTCTACTCTCTTAAAATAGCTTTGAACCAATTGATCTATACAAAAAATTTGAGAGAGAGAGAGAGAGAGAGAGAGAGGGGGGGGGCCTTGGTTTGCGTGCTTGCCTTGAGAAAGCTCTTTTTCCCTACAAAACACAAAACACAAAACCCAACACGGACATGCAAAGAAAACGAACCTTATGGCTCGAAGTTAGCTTTAGCCAAAAAACTAGATATTTAAAAAAAAAGGACCTTGCGGCTCAAAGTTAGCTTTAGCCGAAAAACTAAATATTTTTCTCAATGTTTCTGATTTTCCGAGATCACACTAAGGTGCAGGGAAAAGAGCATACGCATGAGAAAAATCTTTCCTTTCTGTTTCTGATTTGCCCAGATCGCACAGAGTCGCAGGGCAAAGAGCATACGCAGAAATGAAAGGTATAGATCCGGTTAAAAAAAAGCTAAATAAACCGAAACCGAAATAAGCAGAGAGAAAATAACAGTAAACTGCAAATAAACACTGTATACCTCCAGATCTTAAAAAAGACGTAGCTAGGGCTACCGGAAACCTTTTCGCGTGAAACGAAAGGGGTTCCTCACTGGAACAAATGCTCCGAACACAACAGAGCAGTCCTCTCGGCCCGAAAGCAGTCAGAAACAGTAGATCTAGGAAACACCAGTCGGATGCAGTTCTACCGGCTTCAGATTTGGATCACCAACGGACGCGGCCCTCAAATAGCTCTGATACCATGTAGGAATTTACAGGGTAAGTTCCTCAGAAAGAACACCAAAAGGACACTTCTCACAACCAGATCACAGATCAATACACCAGTATTTTTGACGTGGTTAAAACCCTCAAAGAGGGAAACAGTCCACGGCCTGCGCCAACGTGGCTACTACAGGCAATTTATTAATCAAAGAATGAAAATTTACATAAGCTTCTCTCATGCACGGATTACCCGAACAATGACCGTCCATGCGCTTTAAATAGAACTCATGGACCAATCGGGTGTCAAGCCACGGATCAAGTGTTGGTAATACCGAGGAGAGAGTGAACCGTCGGATCACTACATATCGTGACCGTCGGATTGTAAGTTACAAAAAGTACAATGGTAAAGAAACACACTTTACCTAACTCTTATACCTAACTCTACACTAGACCAAGTTGATCTTAACTATATCCTATGTGTCGGAATATCCTAACATAAATTACCAAGGTGACATAGAATGGAGGAGTGGAAGGGTCCTTCTCCTCTACATGGGGTCCAAACACAACCATAGGCCTCTCTTCTTAAAGGTTAATGTTATCTTGTAGGGGGGTAGTGGTGGGTGAACTCATAAACTAAGACACTTGAACTTTCAACTAGGGTTATTCAAAGGGACAACTATCTTGAATTTCTCTAACTCTTTTTGGAGACGGAAGGAAAAGTGATTCTTATCAATTTTAGAAGACTCAACAGGTGCTTTGTCCTCACTGTAGATTGGATTCATCGGTGGGGGAAATTACTTTGGTTTGGAGGCTCAAGACTCATTTGGAATGGGATGGGAGGATTCTTTCTTGGTTGGTGGGATAGGGTTGAGTAGTTTCTTCCCTTTATTTTCTTGATTAAGGGAACTTGGATGAAGAGTTTCTTCATTCAGATATTTCCCCTAGACCTTTTCCTAGATGACCTAAGATCATATTTCCTGTGTAAATGAGCTTGCATGAAGTCAACAAACTGCTTATAATAACTTTCTATCTATCTCATCATCATCCATTGGGGCCTCTAAATCATTCCCTTCTCCTTCATTTGCTTCTATTTCGTTTTCTCCCTCTGAGAGAGAAGAGAACTAATTTTCTTGAACTTTTATCGTTTTTTCAATATTCTCTTCAGCATCATCTTCTAGGTAGAGAGGAGGTTGAATATGATCATGTTGATCCTTTCTCTCCCTTTGCAAGAGCTACAAAGGTGGCCTCCTATATTGAGGATTAAAATTTCTATTAGGAGTTGGATGATTTTATCAAGGGGGGTTTTGTTCTCCAACTCCAGCTTTACCAGTTTGTTAGAAAAATTCCTTATCAGCTTGTTCATCTCCTCTAACTTATGTTCTTGAGTTTCCTTTACATGGCCTAAAGAGATGGCTTCTTCCTTTCCTCTCCTCCTATCACCATATTCAACTTTCCCTTTCCACTTTCCAATAGAGGTGAAATTTTCTTCAACTTCCAGGGCATCTGTTTGGATTTGGTCCAGAGTACGAGACTTTCTTTCTCTGAGGGTAAACCCAAACTCTGGTTCAAAAGATCCAGCAAAAACCACTTTGGAAGCAACCTATGGAGGTTTAATTTCAGCAAGAAGACTATTATATAATTTATTAAACCTCTTTATAAATTTTGAAACATCTTCATTATGCTTTTTCTTCATTGGTAAGAATATAGCCATAGTCCCTTTTCTCACCCCATTTTTGCATGAAAGCATTCTCCATCTCCTCCCATGTATTAATTGAAGCCTTCGGTAGAGTCTCAATACTATATGAAGATGTTCTACGTTTATTTGAAATATTACTATAAAACAAAATATTGATGATGATGGTTAATGTCCGCTGAGATCAAACATTGGTCTATCGGACCTAAAGAAACAAATTATTTATTTTGATTTAAGATTTTATTCCTATGCTCAAACATCTTGGAGAGAAGCCTCCCGAGCTCACTATAATTTTGACATTGTAAAAGGCTAGGAAGTTCAGTATTGTAACAAATATTGTGAAACTTAGATCTAATGTGGTTTTATGCGGGGCATTCTAAGAGGAAGTGGTTTTCATTCTCAATGTTCCTATTCTCACATATATGGCAGATCCTTTCCATCCAAGGCATTTTAGGAACTGCCCAACGACCTTGTTACACAGTAATTTGTTACTGTCTCCCTGTCAGTCACCCTACTATGTCAGGAGTTCACAATAATCAAGTTCATGCCTTCTGAACTGGCCAAAAACCCACTTTCCTAAAGTTTTCCTCATCAGCGCGTCTGTTTCTAAAATACCCGCGATGACTGGCGCTTCATAACAGACCGCGTGCGCTGCCAGCGCGGAAGCACATGACTTTCCCGCGCTGATCGAATTTCATGACCAGTGCAGCCTCTGTTTGTATTTACCCGCGCTGACATGGCCCTTTCCATTATGTCTTTGCGACGTCAGCGCGCCAGACCAGTTATGCACCCGCGCTGATCCAGTTTGGGCGAATTTGTTCCAACAGCCAGCCTTCTAGATAACTCCAGACCTGGTTGTTGGCTTTGTGAGTATCGCCTCCCTTCTATGGCATGTATGTTCAACCCTTTGCAACTACTTCCCTTGAAGATAAGCTCATCCTTCCACCATTCAAGGAGACTCCTTCTCCTATATAAACCTCTACCATTGCCATGAGCAGCTAGTTTGGAATAGCTTGGATTGTGTGGAGCTTATAGTGCTCAGATTGCTGCTACTATAGGTAGTTGGTGTGATAAGTGTTGAAGTGCTTGATAGCTTAGGGAAGGTTGTTTTGTGTTTCTTGTGTGAGAGAGAGAGTTTCTTGTCTTGGGAGAATCATTTCCAAAGGTGAATGCTTAAGAGACTTGCTGAATGGCCCCTCCTGAGAAGGATATCGACATCAGAACATTTGGTTGTACTCTTCTCTGATTTTGATTAATAATAGATGACTACTATTATTGTTCCATTCTCATTTGTCTCTACAATGGTTAATGTGAATTACATCCTTTCTGACTGATGTATAATTGCTTTTATTAGATTTCACGCTCGTGTTTGTCTTCTCTTCGTGTGTGCAGGTATCTATTCGCGGAGATCGTGGAGGATCGTGACCAGCCAGAGCGAAGGAGCGAAGGTGGCATCTCTTCATCAAACAACAGCGCTGGAATCCAAGTAGGTGCTCTTTGCCTACCTTTTAATTGCAATTAGGAACTTGCATAGTAGCATTGACTGATTGTTGCTAGACCCACTCTGGGCTAGTAGGGATCGCCTCTATCCGTAGAGGGGATTTGCCTCTCCAACAATTTGGCGACTCCGCTGGGGAGTTCAGCCTTTTGTCTCTTGTGTCCATTTTTGTGTTTGAATTTGATTATTCTCTCTTTTCGAGTTTGGGGATTAGTTCTCTGTTTTTAGACTTCCTGGGTCAATCTGGGAGGTGTATGAATTGTTTAAAGAGTTCTGGCCTTGGTTTGGGAGTTCTTGGCTTGTTTTTGCCTCTTTTTTAACCTCAGCGCGGTTTATATCAAAACAGTTGCGCTGACAGCGCTTAGCTGTTTCTTTAAACCTGTTGTCATCGCGCTTGTACTTAAAACAGTCGCGACGGTTCTGAAATCGAACCAGCGCGCTTAGTCCGTGTCCTTCCGCGCTGACAGCGCCAAGTTGCTACGCGTGACCTAGTTTCAGCGCACAGTTGCTGAACGCTACCCGCGCTGATCCTGTAAAATTGAAATTGTCTCAATTTTACCTCCTGAACCTGTTGGTTTGGCTATCTCCAGCTCTTTCTACTTGGTTTGTGACTTGATATTCATTGTTTGGACTGTTGCACACTTGCTTGCAAAGCCTTGTCGAACGAATCTCATTTTTGCGCCCGTGACCTAGTGTCATCATCCAGTTTTCACTGGACCAACCTTGTTTTGTTCGCTTGTTCACTTGTTCGCAAAAGTTCGTTGCTGCATGCCTTTGCTACTGCATAAACCTTCCTTTTCGCTTTCTGTGCTTGGTTGTTTAGGTGATTGTCCTCGAACCAGCCCTTCGGTTGTTTCGGCTACTCTTCGCCACCCAGACATAGATTACAATTGCTTGGGTTCAACCAGCTCTTTTCACGCTTGTTGTGTGTTCCATTGAGTGATTTTTGTTTTCTTTACTCGGTGTTGTTGTCTCTCAAAATTCATTGTAAGTGCATTATGTCATTGAAAAGAAAATCGAACTAATATCTTTTGCATTCAATAGTTAATCAAAGAAAGAGCATTTTGTTGATTTGCATTCTCAAAAGGAAAGTCTCATTTCTTTGTCATTAGCTGCATTAGATTGTTTGATTGATTGAGTTCGTTTTGTTTGTTTGAAAGCTCTTAACCTTTTCATAGTTAGAATTCATCGAACAAAATGATGTTCTTTGGCATATAGCTTGCATCTAGGTAATTGTGAGAGACCATACGATAGAGCCTGAAATCGAAACTTAATTTCAAGATCAACCATAAAATGAACTGAATTAACCTAAAAACGCATTGGAACTAAACGCAAACATCTAGAGGTCTAGGTTAGAGACGTGTTCCGGCGTCTTTAAACATAGTCACTATTGTTTCACATTGCGGTTGGGTGATTCCTCCTTCTGTGACTCGATAGTGGTCTAACACGGATTGTGCTCCCATGTACCGTCGCTTATATAGGGAGACCCCACTAGGCTTTTATCCTTTATCCATAGGAAGCCGAGTCTGCCGCCTTGTGAACCGTAACGCACCGAACACAACATTCGGGAAGATTGACTGCAGTACGGAAAGTCCTTGGCTCTCATACGATTGCTAAGGTGTATAAGCAGTTTTACGGGTTGCTTGGTAAACCCTTTACCTAGAGTCTCCAGAGCAGTCACTTTTGATCCTTTTCGGACTCCCTAAATGAAAAGGTGCCTGTGAGCGTCTTGTCACTTCGTGCTCATTAAACATTCGAAGGAGACTGGAGTCATCTTTTCGTCCTTTTCTCGACTCTTGAAACATGAAAAGGTCAAGTTTGGTTCTTGTGTCTTAAAATTTATTCGACCACGATAACATCACCTGGTTAGATCTTGTGTGCGTTAGTTTTGAGTAGGGTCTTTATCGTTAGTTTTCTTTAGGTTTACTAAGGGGTCTTGTCATCCCGGCTGACCCGTCAACTCCCGGTCCGAGTGATCAAGGTTCTCCATCTTCTGTTGCTCCTGAGGTACCAGTTGTAAGCGATACTCTTCCCGTTATTCCGAGTATCCAACCTATCAACGTACGTGCCCCGGGCGACGAAGATTACATAGAAGATTGGAATCCTATCTGGGAGCCTGACAGCGACTATACCCCTCGTACTCCTTCCGGTATGTCGTCTCCGATGTCCACTTCCCACATGGATGAGACATCTCCCAGCACAGGTGAGACACCCGTGGTGACAGATATTGAAAATCCCATCCCAGCTACCTCCCCACTCCCTCCACGATATCAGTCAGTGAGGGATAGGATAGCTGCTAGAACTACTTCTACGACTATATGGGATCCTAGTCTTATTGCCACCACGGGGCCCTTTATTTCGCGACCTCTTAATACGCCTGTTACTTCAGGTCTTAATACGCATGTTACCTCAGTTCCCACCAATCCGACCGTTTGTGTAGCGCACTCGACTCCGGTCGTGAGCGCCGTGTCAGCGTCTTCGTCTGTGAACATTGGTGCTGGTCCTTCTCACAGTCAGGGCCAGCCAGGAGTTCCATCAGGAGTCGTTGATCCTACGCAGAGTCCTCAACCCTCTTCTGGTGGTGTTCCAGGAGCAGGGCCGTATGATGCCCATGGGAAACCCATAGTGGACCCAGATTACCAAGGTCCACTCTTTTATTATGATGCTAACGGTCAGTACCTCGAGAACGTTTCATCCCTGCCTCGTCAACCTTTCGTTGAAAACTCGGCACCGTTGGACGTTACGTATGATCCTGTTACTCATACTTTCCGAGGGCGCCGGAATCCTCCCAGACAGCCCCAAGGACCGCCAAATCAAGGCCAGCCGCCTTATGTGCAAACCCCTCAAGGGCAACCACTTTATGGCCCGCCTTACCCAGGACAATCTGGGGGCCCGCAGGGACAACCCTACCCGGGACAACCCTCGGCCGTTGGTGGTCCGGCATTTTCATATCAGAGTCAACCTTCTGGATATCCAGGGCAACCTGGTACCCAGCAAGGTTACCCAACTGGACAACCAGGGCAGCCTTACATTCAACAAGGCCAACCCGGTTTTCAGCAGGGGTACCCATCTGGACAAGCTGGGCAAGTTTACACTCCTCAAGGTCAACCAGCAGTCCAGCAGGGATATCCTCTTGGGCAGGGGGGGCAACCCTACTTACAACAGGGCCAACCTACTGCCCAGTCTGGTCATCTTTCTGGGCAAGGTGGGCAACCCTACGTTCAGCAGGGTCAACCCACTGCTCAATCCATGCATCCTTCTGGGCAAGGGGGGCAGCCTGCTATACAGCAAGGCCAACCCACTGCTCAGCCTATGCACCAAGGGGGGCAGCCTGCTATACAGCAAGGCCAGCCCTCTGCTCAGCCTGTGCACCCTGGGGGGCAGACGGGCCAACCTTCTATGCAGCAAGGTCAACCCGCTATCCGCCCTAATCATCCATCTGGACAAGCTGGCCAACCTCAGGGTCAACCAGCTGTTCAGCCAGCTCAGTCATCTGTTCCGCAAGGACAACCCTTGGTAGTCCACGGACAACCTGGCACCCAGCAAGTTCATCCTGCTGGCCAGCCAGGTCCATCTCAAATCCAACCAAGTCAACCTTCGGGCCAGATGATCCAAGCCCAGCCGGTTCAAGGACATTATTCTGGGCCTCAAACTCAAATGGGTTATCAAATGCAAGGTGGGCCACAGCCTCAACCTTCTTACCAGATGCAGCCTCCTTATCAGGCTCAGTATGGGGCCCAGCAGTCATATGGCTACCAGCAACCCCAGGGGCAAACTCAGTTTGCTCCTTACCAAAATTATCAACAACCACAGGTCACGCCTTACCAAAATTATCAGTATGCTGCACCTGTAGGGCAAGTTGCTAATACATGGGGAGCTGGGGGGCAGACACAGGGACAACTGTCCGCATATGGCCAGAATCCGTATGGACAGAACTCCTATGGGCAAGGTCCCTATGCACCAGGCCCTTTCGGGCCGGGTCCATCTGGACAGAGCCCATGGGGGCAACCACCACCTGGTTGGAACCCTAATGTTGCCTCGAATCCGCAGCCACAAATGTCCTTTAACCCTCAGTTACCGTTCTTAGCGACGTTGGAACTGCCTGACGTGTCCAAGTTAACAAATGATCCTATTTTGCATAATCCATATTGGCCACCGGTTCCAACCAAAATACCAGGTGATTGTCCAAAGTTTGATGGCAAAGCTGGTGAAGACCCTCAGGCCCATGTAATGACTTATCACCTTTGGTGTTCATCGAACTCATGGCTTGATGATTCTATCCGGCTCCGCCTCTTTCAAAGAACTCTCACTGGTTCAGCTGCTAAGTGGTACATCGAGCTGAATCGCGGCATGTTTCAAGATTTCAACTCGTTGGCTATGGCCTTCTTGACTCATTTTCAGTTGCCCATTCGGTACGAGACTGGGACACATCTCCTCACGTCTCTCAAACAGGATACGGCTACGCACATCTCTGATCATATACATGAATGGAGAAGGCGTCGTCGCCTGATCAAATTTTGGATTCCTGATCAACTCCTGACCGATTGGTTCACGACTTCCTTTGTCCCTAAGATTGCAAAAGACATCGCAATGGGAGCGTGTGTAACTGAAGAGCAAGCAATCGCGCGAGCTCAGTACCTCGACTTAGTGTACTCTCAGTCGGGTACTTTGTACGAGTATTTTCCAGATGCCCCGAGGCCTGGACAGCCCAAGGCTCCACCAAAGCCTTTTGTTGATGGAGTCATTGGTTCTGTGAATTCGTCATCAAAGAAATCGGCCGCGAACCCTGGGAAGCAGAAACAGAACGCCTCTAACGAAAATGCTTCTCAGGGCCAATCAATTTCTGGGAGTACCTCCGAGGTAAACGCCGTTCAGTCCACCGTGGCAGACAAATCCTCAAAAGGGAAAAAGAAAGGGAAAGCTAAAGATAAATTTGGACAGCCCAAGCAGGATCCCCCTAAGCCTCCCTCCGAGGAAGGAGCTAAGCGAAAACCTAAGTATCCTTGTCTCATCTGCGATGAGGATCACTATACCAAGGATTGCCCAAGGCGGTCCGAAGTTAGTCGACTTTTGAAAGGTGCTCCGGGGCCTCCTGCTGTGCTAAAAGAGCCTTTCCCTTCCCAGCAGACCCAAATGGTGGCAGATCCGTCTCAATCCTCTTCCTCGTTCGGTTCTCAAGTGTTCATGGCTGGAACGATTCCCATCCATGTTTCAACTCGAGCGAAAGATTATCCATCTCAAGACGGGAAAGAGCCGGAGGTTCCCTCCAGCGCTCCTCCGTCCAGTTCTGGTCCCCTTCACATCGAACGGCCCAGCACTGAGACGATCCCCCGACCCCCTCCCAAAGGTGTACTCAGGAAGTCATCTTATAACCCCAATGCTCGTGCTGCCCAGCACTATAGCATTGTCGAGGACTTAGCTCAGGCTCCGTCTGCTATGTCAGCGTTAGAAGTCCTCCAGAGCTGCCCCTCCCAGAGGAAGTCCTTGCTATCAGCTATTGGTGGCATCGACCCGGCAGATTCGGATTTAATTTCTTTTGATCTCGAGGGTTTCACACAGAGACTGCCTCACCAAGTGGCTTTCCTTATACAGGTCATCATCAATGGCAAAACGATTCATCGTACAGTCATTGATGAAGGTGCCTCAACCTGCATCATGTCTGTTGCTTGCTGGAAGGCTATTGGTTCTCCTGCTTTGAGCCAGTCTCCTATGACCCTGGAAGCTTTCGATGGAAGAGAATCTCGTCCATATGGTATCCTCCCACGATTGCCTATCTCTTTAGAAGGGAAGATAGTAGAGGTAGAGGTTGAAGTTGTTGACGCTAATCTCACTTACAACCTCCTCCTTGGACGAAGCTGGACATACGCCATGCAAGCCGTGGCTTCCTCCTTGTTCCGTGTCGTTCGCTTCCCCCATCAGGGGAGGATCGTCACGGTGGACCAGCTGTCCTTTTTTGCTTCTTCTTCTGAAGGTAATGTGCCGTTCGTGGAGCATACCTCCAAGTCATTAGTAAGTGTGGGTGCCGGACTGTTCAAAGATCCCTCCTTAATGGGAGTCTTTCCCCTCCCACCTCCGAATCTCGCCCCTATTAACATGATTTCAGTATGTTCTGATCCATGGGTTCTTCCTCCTTTGAATCAGGAAGACTCTTGGGGTGATATGATGCCGTTGAGTCCTGCCGAGCTCAACTACATCGAGATTGTCGCCGCATCGGCTCCCCCTCCTGAACCTGCTTTTCTAAGCAGTGTTCCCGATTCATATGATCATTTCCCTTGGCTGGGTGATGAGGCCACTTCGGATCCCCTGAAGGAAACATTTCCCTCCGATGAGGCCATCATAGAGACTATGTCTCTCGAAGAGCTCCCTTGGTCAGATCACCACCATCGCTCTTCGTTTCTCCCTCCACATTCGGAAATGGTCGCATGTCTCGAGCGGTTTGCTTCATGTGTCCCATCTCTGCCCCTCCAAACACCTGTTCAGCTATATCAAGTGTCTTCGGAGGGCAATATGGGTAACATCACGCAAACCCAGCCTATCGACATCTTTGTCAAACCAGGGATTGTCGAGAATATTTTCATTGGAGTCACATGCACTCCTGAGGAAATTCAACTCTATACTGCTTTATTTCGTGAATTCCGTGATGTCTTCGCATGGTCTTACGAGGAAATACCCGGCATCGACCCTAGTATTGTGGTGCACGAAATACCTACTTATCCAGATGCTAAGCCTGTTCGTCAGCATTTACGTCCAGTGCACCCTCGAAAGGCTGCAGCCATCAAGGCCGAAGTCGAAAAGCTTCTTCGAGCTGGTTTCATCTATGCCATCCCCCTCACGGAGTGGGTGTCCAATATAGTCCCTGTGAATAAAAAGCAGGGCACTATCCGGGTCTGTGTTGACTACCGCGACATCAATCGTGCCTGTCCAAAAGATAACTTTCCTACGCCTTTCATTGATCAGCTCATTGATGACTGCGCAGGAAGTGAGATTTATTCGTTTATGGACGGCTTCTCTGGCTATAACCAGATCAACATAGCCCCTGCCGACCAGCATAAGACAGCTTTCATTTGTCCTTGGGGCACCTTCGCTTATAAGAAGCTTCCTTTCGGTCTCAAAAATGCCGGTGCCACTTTCCAGCGTGCGATGTCATATGATTTTCATGATATTCGACACATCGTACAGCCTTACCTGGATGACCTCCCAGCTCATTCAGCTAAGCGTCAGGACCATCCATCTCATCTACGCGAAATTTTTCTCCGCTGTCGACACTACTGTATTCGACTCAATCCGCATAAGTGTGTCTTCTGCGTAGAATCTGGCCGACTACTCGGGTTCATCGTCTCCCGGGAAGGCATCCGTTTGGATCCCCTCAAAGTCGAGGCCATTTTGAATCTTCCTCCCCCTGCCTCTTTGCAGCAATTGCAGAGCTTGCAGGGTAGAGCTAATTTTCTCAGACGATTCATTCCGAATTATGCCGAGGTGGCTAAGGGTTTCACACGGTTATTAAAGCGAGACACACCCTTTCGTTGGGATGCTATCGCCCAGGAATCTTTCAAGTGCCTTAAAGACCTTCTTGTCTCAGCTCCGCTCTTAAGACCTCCGAACTACCACCGTGATTACACTCTCTATCTAGCTGCTGCTGACACCACCATCGGCATGGTTCTAGTGCAGGATGATGATGTCGGCACCGAGCATGTTATCTATTATCTCAGTCGCAACCTTCTGGATACGGAAACTCGCTACGCATATGTCGAGAAGTTGGCATTGGCAGCTGTCTGCGCCGTCCAACGATTCCGGCATTATATCCTGTTGCGCACAACGACCGTGATCTCTGATTGCAACCCCATGACCTACATTTTGTCGCGTCAACTGCTGGGGGGCAAATACTCGAAGTGGATTGTAATCCTCCAAGAGTTCGACTTGGAATTCACTGCGGCCAAGTCTAAGAAATCTCTGGTCTTTGCTGAACTGCTCTGTTCCTTACCATCTCATTCTGCACCATCTCGTCCGGAGGAGCATATCCCGGATGAAACATTGTTTCTCATCAGCACCCTCGACCCGTGGTACGGGGACATTATCGTATATTTGCAGACGTCTTCCTTCCGTCCCAATGTATCGAAAGATGCTCGACGGCGAATTTGTCACCAATCTCAACCCTATCGCATTTTGGGCGATACCCTGTACCGCCTCGGCGTTGATTCTGTTCTCCGCCGATGTTTGACTCTCGAGGAGGCTGAGCGGGTGTTGAATGACTGCCACTCTGGTGCTTGTGGCGGTCACATGTCTGGATATGCTACCGCCCAGAAAATTCTCCGTGCTGGTTACTTCTGGCCTTCTATTTTCAAAGATTGCATTCTTGCCATTCGCGCATGCCATGAATGCCAAGTATACCACCGGAAAATGCGTGCTCCTCCTGCACCACTGCACCCTGTTGTCACCGTAGGTCCATTTGCCAAATGGGGCATCGATTATACGTCCTGTAACCCTCGTTCGGCCGGGGGGCATGGGTATATCATCGTTGCCGTGGATTATTTCACCAAGTGGGCCGAAGTAATGCCTACATTGAACGAAGACGGTTACACAGCGGCACAATTTTTATTTAATCATGTCATTACTCGTTTTGGAGTCCCTCAGGCTATTGTCACGGATCACGGAAAGCATTTCCGTAATCACATGATGACGGAACTAACGACCCAACTAGGCTTGCGTCAAGATAGTTCGACACCATACTATCCACAATCCAACGGTCAAGTCGAGGCCGTGAACAAAGTTTTAATCACTATGCTTCAACGCACCGTCAATACACACAAGTCTAATTGGCATCTGATGCTGTTCCCAACCTTGTGGGCCTACCAGACTTCCGTGAAGGATGCCACCGGTTTCACTCCGTTTCAGTTGGTTTACGGACTGGAGGCCACCCTTCCCGTTGAGTGCGAGATTCCTTCGTTGAAATTAGCTGTCGAGTTGCTTCCCAACACCACTCCAGTGGAGGAACGGCTTCTTTACCTAGAACGGTTGGACGAGACTCGTCGTTTAGCTTCTCTGGCTATCGAAGCGCAAAAGAAGAGAGTCAAGGCTCACTTTGACCAGAATATTCATCCTCGTTCCTTCGTTGAGGGAGATCTAGTATTGCTCTATCATCAAGCTAAAGATAAGCTGGGGGCAGGAAAACTCGAATCCATGTGGCTAGGTCCCTATATCGTGAAGAAAGTTTTACAAAAGGGCGCATATGAGTTGATTGATTACGAAGGAAATCCTCTTGACAAGCCCCGCAACGGGATTTATATGAAGAAATATTATGCATAACTTCGTGCACTCAGTTTGTACATACGCGTGCTTAGTGTGTTTTGTGTGCATGATTTCATGTTTTGCTTTGGTATGAAGGCACGTTTGCCTCTTATTGTGTTTTCTCCTTCTTGTGCAGATGTCTAGTGCACCTTATGTTGGTTTCGCTGATGGCGCCTGCCGTAGTACTTGCAATTTGTCCTCTGCGGCGTGGGCAATATATGATCCTCACAGAGAGTTGCTAGATCTTCAAGGAGTCTGCCTCGGTCGTACCACTAATAATGTTGCCGAATACAGTGCCGTAATTAAACTACTAGCCGAAGCAGTTGATCTCGGCATTCGTGCAATGATGGTCAACCTGGACTCCCAGCTTGTCGTTCATCAACTCAACGGGCGATATTCCGTCAGAGACCAACGCATCCTAAGGTTGTATCTACGTGTCAGATTGTTAGAAAGGAATTTTGACTATATCACATATCAACATATTCCGAGACGATTAAACACGTTGACTGATGCATTGGCAAATCATGTGTTAGACAGACATTTGCGAAATGGATAAACATCATACAAGAAAACATAGAAAGCATAATAAGACCATAGAGTAAAGCATATGTAAATAAAATATTTTCCAAGCATAGTTTGCATGCGTGTCGTGTGTGCTTTTAAGCTTGCATTTAAAAAATTAAAATACATGGGTCGTGTGTTGTGCGATAGATGCATAGATCACAATTGTATCGAACATTTGCATAACATAAACAAAACATCATCACATGTAACAAGATCCATCCAAAAATCGGTATGTATATATATATATATATATATATATATATATATATATATATATATCTATATATATATATATATATATATATATATATATATATATATATATATATCGTGTGGCGCACTAAGGCGCTCAAAAATAAGTGTATATGTCAAAAATGGAATCACTGTCCTCAGTACATCCGAGACATATGTCTCTCAAAACATCAGTGGAAGTAAATCTAGGCGACTACTGTGCTGGGTTATGCTCTCTGTAGCATACAGCTGCTCGTGCCACCCGCCTCAAAAGGCGATGCATCCTGGGTGCCACCCCCACTGTGTGGATCTGATGCTCTATAGGGACCTCCTCGACCCCCTGGTAATCTGGCACTCCCTCCAGCAAACCCTCAAGGTTGCGAGCCACCGTCTCCGACGTATCAACTCCTGGAGGAACTAGGGCCAAGGCTCCAGCTCCTTGCCCCTCCCTCCGTGCCGTTGGGGCTAGGCCAATGGGTCTCACGGGTCCCACATCTGCATACAGTGACATCTATTAAGACATGTACATGAAAAATCAAAAAATATTAAAAAATATTGAAAAAAGATCAAGTATCATACCTCCGTCGTCCCAATGCTCTCCTGCGGGCAGTGGCATGTCAGGATCGTTGCGGAAGTCCATGCCAGCATATGGCCAGTCCTCCACAATGACAACCTGGCGGTCCAGCCACTCTCTGAAATACACTCCCCAAGATACTGGGCGGCCTCCACCTCCACGTGGCATGACACGGGCCCATCGGCTGGCCCTCGTCTCCCGGGGACCTCTAGGTGGATCCACAGCCATCGTCTGTAGCTGTAGAGCTGGCACCCGCTCCAGCATGAGCGGAAGAAGAAGCGACCCGTACGCAAACTGCTTCGTCTCTCCGCGACGGCAGTTGTTTAGTTGCCTCTTCATGCTGTTAGTCACAGCTGTCGCCCAGTTGAAAATGGTGGGCTGTAGGCACTCCAAAGCTAGCAGTAGTTGGTTCTTTGAGGCCTCATGATTGGCCAAAGAACCCGCTGCTCGTGTCACTAGGAAGAGTATAGTGCGAAGAGGCATGTCTCGCACTGTCGGGATACCAACCTTCCCGCTCCGTGTTTTCGCGGCTCCTGGGCATACTCGAGCCATCAGCTGGTCCAGTGTCTCACCGCTGGGTCGCTGCCCTTCCAGGATGGGCATTTGACCCCGGCGTGACAATCCAGTCAAAAAGTAAATGTCCGTGGAGTCAAACTCGATATCCTCGCCACGGATTCTGAATTTCCCATCTACGGGGTTCCAAGCTCTGATTAGGAACTCCAGTAAGTCAGGTTGCGCCCTCAGGCGCGGAGTCAGGAAGAATTTCAGGAAACCGCATGCCCGCATTGCATTTCGGCATTCGGGAAGTGCATAAGCCGCTATATCCTCGTCATCATGGGATCTCTCTTGCCACACAAAAGACATTTTGCCCTGCAAGACCATGAAAAAACATTAGAGTGCTAATTGTGGAAGTTTGAACGTTCATTTTATTAAAAATCAAATTTTTCCGCGCCAGCGCGACTGTTTTTAAAACAGTCGCGCTGAAAATGGCGCCCCTTTGTTTTTTCCTTGGGTCAGCGCGGAAGCACACGTGTTTTCCGCGCTGACCCAAGAGGTGGTACGTGTAAAGATAAGTCGATCAGCGCGGTCCCGCGCGGGAAATCCGCGCTGACCGAGAGCGCACCAACGCTCAAAGAATTTGCCCAAATGGCCACATTCCACCATGGAATTGCTTAAAAAAATGCTCAAAATGAAACGCAGGGAGAGGAGAACCTACCTGGAAGAAGCTACCGGATGAATGGTGTCCGCACGGGCTGGAAATCGCTCCGTCAACTTTGCAGCTCCTCAACGTTCTTCACAATCCAAAATGGTAACAATGGTAAAAATGACTTTTACCCCCCTATTTATGGTAAAAAATTCATGATTTGCTATAATTTCTTATCAATGTGGGTTTTGGTCGTATTTTTACCATGGATTTGGCTCTAATGTCGCTTAATTATGCCTTTATGCATGTTTTACTATGTTTTTATGCATATCGAATGGATTTATGCGGGTGGTGTTCTTGTGCAGGTTCAGGTAACCGGCGTGGTCGTAAGCAGTCTTTCGTATACTTGGTCCCAAAAAATGTCGTCTTTGAGCTCTTTTCCGACATAAATCGAGAAAATATTGCCGAGCTTCCTTTCGGCTCGTTAAAGGGAATGAGAGGCGGTCGTTTTAGGCTCTTTTTCCGACCGTGTAACTTAAAAAGATTGCCAGGTGTTTGTCGTTTCGCACTCGTTATTGGCTCTGAAACGACGTGTTTCCGACCGCTTTTTTACTTTTTCGGGTCGAAGGCACTATTTACGAAAAGTACTCCTCGATCGTAATGGTCAGGCGGTTCTGTCGAGCATTGTTTTATACTTTTTCGGGCTCGAGAGACACAACTTTACGAAAAAGGACCCCCCTGGAGTTTCCTTTTCCGCTGTCTTTTCAGACTCTCTAAACAAGAAAAGGCGCCGAGTTTTTCCTTTGTCAGGCTCGTTAAACACTTGATGACATCGGGCATCGTCGAAATGACACTCTTCAAGCATATGCTATCCCCGTCAAGCTTGTCATCCAAAAATAATCGGGGTACCTGCTAGAAATGGTGGGGAAAAAGGAACTGAAATTGTCGTGTCGGCAGTATGTCGCTCTTGAACATGGCACTAGTCTACATTCGTGTCGGGTGGGAATTTCTCATTTTGTTTCACAACTGACCTCCGTGGGTACGGGTTATCCTATTTGACCTCTCATTTGCTCATTTCCGTCGTCATCATACCCTCTGCTCATTTGATGTCAAATACTGCCAAATCCATTGTCGTGCCGCCGATATGTTCAAGAGAAGTTGACCTCTGCAATAATACAACCTCATCTGCTATCTCACACAAATCATTTTACCTCTGTCTCGTGTCGATGATGTGGGAAACATTATGGCCCACCTTCGATCAAGGTCACTTCCTGTCGACTTCAGCTCATTATCCAGGAAGGTGACTTAGAGACTCCCTTCAGGTGCCTTAGAGCCTGCATGCCTCAATGGCAGGTTCTTCGTGTTCGACGCGAGGTTTTCATCATTGGCCTCCGATCGAATGATTCTGCGGGTGTTCGACACCAGCTCATTGATTCACACGCTGCAGATTGTGCCTATAGTACCTTGAGGACCATTGTCATTATTGGTGGTACCTCTCGCGTCTGTTAACAGTTCTCATCATTGACTGGTAATCAGACGATGTCCATGCATGTTCGACTTCAGCTCATGTATTCACATGCTTGGACTTGTACTTTGTTCGGGTCGGGACGGAGCGCAAGACCCTGGATCTCTGTCTGTTATGGTCCAGGTTGCGATTTTGTGGATGATCATTACATGACTCATTGATGGATGGCTGCGCCCATACCTGAGTCTTCATGGATGGCTGCGACCATACCTTATCATTATTTTGGTCTCTTTAGCCGGGTGGCTGCGTCCATTCCACAGACGTTTTCGCATGTCTTTCGGATGGCTGCGCCCATGCCTAGATTGCATGTACTTGATTATCAGAGATATTCGGTCCTTCCTAGTGGTGTTCCAGTTCGGCGAGTTTTGTAAAGCATTTCACCCCTCCCACTCTTTCGGTCTTCATGCTTTAGGGGGCATCTGTTACACAGTAATTTGTCACTGTCTCCCTGTCAGTCACCCTACTGTGTCAGGAGTTCACAATAATCAAGTTCATGCCTTCTGAACTGGCCAAAAACCCACTTTCCTAAAGTTTTCCTCATCAGCGCGTCTGTTTCTAAAATACCCGTGATGACTGGCGCTTCATAACAGACCGCGTGCGCTGCCAGCGCGGAAGCACACGACTTTCCCGCGCTGATCGAATTTCATGACCAGCGCAGCCTCTGTTTTTATTTACCCGCGCTGACATGGCCCTTTCCATTATGTCTTTGCGACGTCAGCGCGCCAGACCAGTTATGCACCCGCGCTGATCCAGTTTGGGCGAATTTGTTCCAACAACCAGCCTCTCAGATAACTCCAGACCTGGTTGTTGGCTTTGTGAGTATCGCTTCCCTTCTATGGCATGTCTGTTCGACCATTTGCAACTACTTCCCTTGAAGATAAGCTCATCCTTCCACCATTCATGGAGACTCCTTCTCCTATATAAACCTCTACCATTGCCATGAGCAGCTAGTTTGGAATAGCTTGGATTGTGTGGAGCTTATAGTGCTCAGATTGCTGCTACTATAGGTAGTTGGTGTGATAAGTGTGGAAATGCTTGATAGCTTAGGGAAGGTTGTTTTGTGTTGCTTGTGTGAGAGAGAGAGTTTCTTGTCTTGGGAGAATTATTTCCAAAGGTGAATGCTTAAGAGACTTGCTGACTGGCCCCTCCTGAGAAGGATATCGACGTCAGAACATTTGGTTGTACTCTTCTCTGATTTTGATTAATAATAGATGACTACTATTATTGTTCCATTCTCATTTGTCTCTACAATGGTTAATGTGAATTACATCCTTTCTGACTGATGTATAATTGCTTTTATTAGATTTCACGCTCGTGTTTGTCTTCTCTTCGTGTGTGCAGGTATCTATTCGCGGAGATCGCGGAGGATTGTGACCAGCCAGAGCGAAGGAGCGAAGGTGGCATCTCTTCATCAAACAACAGCGCTGGAATCCAAGTAGGTGCTCTTTGCCTACCTTTTAATTGCAATTAGGAACTTGCATAGTAGCATTGACTGATTGTTGCTAGACCCACTCTGGGCTAGTAGGGATCGCCTCTATCCGTAGAGGGGATTTGCCTCTCCAACAGACCTGTTTCACTATGGAGCTCATGAAAATTCGTTCTAATATTTGCTATATTAATTTTCTTCTTTGAGCTAGTTAAAATAGAGAGATACTTTTGATAATATATGTGAATTTTATTTCAAAAATTATGTAAATAACAAGACTTCATAATATTCACTTTATAATTGTGGATATGAATAAATTTTAATACATGTATATTTGTTTTTATTAGGAAGTAACATGAAAGTCTAATACATCAACATGAAAATAAAATAAATCAACATTTGTTATCACACAGACACACACACACATAATGTGGTTGGGTGATAACAAGAACACACTAGAATGTTGATTTATTCTATTTCCATGTTGATGTATTATACTTTCATGCTACTTTTATTTATATATTTATATATATATATATATATAAAATGTGGTTGGGTGATAACAACAACACACTAGAATGTTGATTTATTCTATTTCCATGTTAATGTATTAGACTTTTATGCTACTTACTAATAAAAACAAACATGCATATGTTAAAAGTTATTTGTATCCACAATTATAAAGAGAATATTATTAAGCCTTTTTATTTACATAATTTTTTGAATAAAATTCACACATATATATGAGAGTTATATATATACTCTTATTTTGTAAAGAAATATTTATGGACATTAAAGTTTTCATATTTTGTTAAATATGTTCATATAATAATTAGCACAAATTAAAAAAGATTTAATTTTGAATATTTTAAATATTAGTAATATAGTTAAGTCTACTCTACTATATAGAAGTTGCAACACATAGTAGGAACAAAGTTGTCCTAATTCAGATTTTGATTAGTTTGAAATAGTATTTAAAATGTATCATTATCTAAATATATTATAATTTAAAATATATTTTTAAAGCGTAGTCTAACTGGCACGAAATGGAATACATTTTTTCTGGTTAATTTTAATCAAAACCTCATAGATATTTTAAAAATCTTTAGTTTAAATTGATAAGTTCTCTAGGGTGCTGAATTCATTTATGCATTCAAAAATGCATTTTAAGCACCAAAAAAACACATTTTTGCTTGAACTTGTATGGCCAGATTTTGGTAAATTCACTTTTTTTAATAATATTGCTCTTTTTAATTCCACATTTTTACTTCAAAAACTATTAATAATTCAGCACAAACATATCTATAACGCCAACATTTTTCATTCCAATACAAATTAACAATTATATAATAAATATCATAATAAAATTGCATTTTTTACTTTAAAAACTATTAATAATCCAGCACTATCTATAATGCTAACTTTTTTCATTCCAATGCAACATAACAATTATATAATAACATCATAATAAAATTGATGTATATCTTACTACTATAACAAAATTAATTGATAATTTTATTTTTACTACTATAACAAAATTAATTAATAATTTTATTTATGTTAAATTAAAATTATAGAATATTTAATTAATTAATTTCAAATTGGCTTTATAGAACATTTAGTTAATTCATGCCAACTATATTTTTAACTTGTGTTTTTTCACAAGAGTCAAAGTAGGGGAGCAAATGATCAAAATTAATTCAAATAAAAAACTTATTTTAGTTTATAAACTAAAAATAATGTTTTGTAATAGTGTTTTTAAAAATTCAGTAAAAAGGGTTTTGCCAAATCGGACAAATAGGTAACCAGCGATTTCAATCAAAAACCTCAGAAAACTCTCTTATTTTCCTTACCTAAACGAGAAAAGCGACAACGGTCATTTCGTTGGCCCTTTTCCAAAACTAATTAATTTTTCAATCGTTTTCCACACAAAATTAATTAATTTTGTTAATAGTAATTTAGTAAAACTGGCTTTGCCGAATTGGACAAATAAATAATCTGCGACTTCAATCAGCTTTCTCGCAAAAAGCTTTGCCAGACTCCCATAATAACAAAAAGGGAAAGGGGAGCATTCATTGGCCCATTTCCATTAACTTCCCTACAAAATTCCCTTCCTACATTTGGCATAAGGACGAAAATGGAAAACTGACGATTCGTTAAGAGTTTGTTATCTGAAAAATATGGGAGTCTTCTTCGGAGGCGGAGGAATGGCTAGTTAAAAATGGCTGAAAATTGTTACTTAAAAGTAATTGGAATTTTGGTAAAGAATTCAAAATTTTTTGTAGAGGCAGTATTAGAATCGTGTTTTTAATGATAGAAATGAATTCAACACCATCAAAAACTTATGAAACACTTAATATTTATGAATTTAGACAGCTTTTATTTAGATTTACAAAAATCTCTGCCTATTTTTTTTAAAATATAACCAAAATTTCCATAATTTCAAAAAAAAAAAAAACACATAATTATTAAACTATGGCAAAAATATGCTCACTGATGGCCGCGTTTCTTAAAAACTGTGTATGGAAGCCACGGTCGTGTTTGTTGGAAACTGGCAGAGAAGCTAACGTCACACGCCGCGGCAATGCGGGGCGCGGTACTTTTAAAAAGGCGTCAGTACAGGTGTCGAAATTGAAGTAATGTGTAGTCAGTTACGGTTTTTTCTCTTTTCTGGATTCTTTTTTGGGTTCAATTATGTTTAGATCCGGTAGGAATTCCTTGAAATTTTACATAAATCCGGTTGGAATTCTTTGAAAATTTAAATTTTCACCGTATAACCTTCACGCAATTTGCTGTAACGCATTCCTTGAAAATGTAATTTTCTCGTCTACCCGCTCAGATTCCCCTCTCGAACATTACAGATTAGCGATTTATTCCATATAATTTCCAAATCTACCCTGAAACACTGGCAGGAATTATTGAATATTCACAAGCTGTCAAACATCCATTGAATAACTCACTTATTCATGGAATGTTCGAACCTATTTCTTGCGTTTTTCTTTCTCTTTTTTTTCTTCCCGAAAGAACAAAAACGATTTCTTTGATAGTGAAAGAAAGTAGAAAGTACATTTGCAAATATGCGATCCATATATCCAGAGAGTACAGAGTCACGGGGGAGCCAGAGGGCTGCCAGAATAGCCCAGTCGAAACTGTCTAAAATGATTGATTAGATAAAATAAGCACTGTCTAAAATGATTGATTAGATAAAATAAGCAGCTAAATACTAGCATAACGAGATAATTAGTAGTACAACAAGACAAAAACACAATATACCTAGCTAGACAAAAGCATGGTAAAAGCGGAAAGATGATGAGAGAAACAAAGAATAGAGTGAACCCCTTCAGAGATCGCAGCAAAACATCTATGACAAATTCCTGGAAGTGGATTGTCACGTACCCATGTAAATATGCCTATGCCTAAGTACAAATGTAACAATGGCAATTTAAATTTAAATTTAAAGATAATAAATTAATCAATATAATTTTTATACTTTCTAATGGTATTTTCACCATTAAAATAATTTTTATTTTTTTATTAACATATGACAATGGCTAACGAGCCTGCCATCTGCTTAGTTGCATACTCTTTAAGCCGATAACACAGGCATGCGATGATTAGATAAATAAAAATAACGACGGTATGTTATCCGGTTAAGGAGTATGCAGGTAAGCGAACATTTAATGCCTTATAACAGGGTTTTTAAGGCTGGTAAACATACCATATGTTTTGTCCTTCTCAATTTGTCCAACATTTAATATGACAGATACTAACTGAGCTTATATTATTATCATGTTACATTTCAAGGCTATTACAGTTCTTTAATTAGTGCGCATTTGACATTACATTTGATGGTCATTTGAATTAAATGCTATCTTAAATCCTGAGGGGGCGATATGGCTGCCTTAGATTTGGTGGTACTAGTATCAGAGATGAGGATATTGCAAAAACTGCCTTCCGAACACGCTATGGGCACTACGAATTCGTAGTGCTACCTTTCGGTTTAACCAATGCACCTGCCACTTTCATGTGCATGATGAATAGCGTGTTTCACCAATTTTTGGACAAGTTTGTGCTGATATTTATCGATGACATATTGATATATTCTCGTTCCCGGCAGGAGCATGAAGAGCACCTTAGACTGGTGCTGCAAACTCTCAGGAAACATCAGCTTTATGCTAAATTTAGCAAATGTGATTTCTTTAAAGAGGAAATTCAGTATCTGGGGCATGTAATTACAAGTGAAGGAATTGCGGTTGACCTCGAGAAGATAAAATCGATTATGGAATGGCCTACGCCCAAGGATGTTTCGGACATCAGGTCTTTCATGGGGTTAGCTGGCTATTACAGGAGATTTGTGGAGGGCTTTTCAAGAATAGCCTATCCTATTACGTCATTGCAAAAGAAAGGAAGGGCATTTAAATGGACAGCAGCGTGCCAGCAGAGCTTCGATCGCTTGAAACACCTACTTACCACCGCACCAGTTTTAAGCATCGCAGATCCTAATAAGGAATACGTGGTATGTACCGATGCAAGCAAGGAGGGCGTGGGGGGAGTGTTAATGCAAGAAGGTAAGGTAATTGCGTATGAATCAAGAAAATTGAAGGAACATGAGCAGAGGTATTCTGCCTATGACTTAGAACTAACTGCTGTAATTCATGCACTTAAGATGTGGCGACATTACCTTCTCGGAAAGAAATTTCTGCTGTTAACTGACCATCATAGCTTAACGCATTACTTCAATCAGCCAACTTTGAATGCGAGACAAGGCCGTTGGGCAGATTTCCTCAGTGGATTTGACTTCGAAATAAAACACTTAAAAGGCAAGGAAAATCGAGTGGCAGATGCCTTAAGTCGGAAAGTTCATTGTTTATGTGAACTTTCAGCTAGCCGGTGGCGGAGTTCGTTAGTAGAAGAAATAAAAGTAGCAGCGGACAGCGATACAGCATATCAGCAGTTGAAGCAGCAGCTACAGCAGTCTGTCCATGGACAGTTACAGCAAGAGTACACACTGGATAATGCTGGATTGCTGTATTTCAATAAGAAAATGTATGTACCTAATTCCGAAGATCTTAAGAAGCTGATCCTGGACGAATTTCACACCAGTCATTATGCTGGTCATCCAGGTTACCAGAAGATGATTACAGCACTCAGGAAAGAGTATTACTGGCCAAGGATGAAGAGGCAAGTGGTGGAATATTTGGCAAAATGTCTGGAATGTCAGCAAATTAAGGCTGAACACCAACATCCAGCAGGGCTGTTACAGCCTTTGCCTATTCCGGAATGGAAATGGGAAACCATCTCCATGGATTTTATAACTGGTTTACCAAGGACAAAGAAGGGTAATGATTCTATTATGGTCGTAGTTGATAAACTAAGTAAAGCAGCACACTTTATACCTGTACAGTCTACCTACAAGGCGGTACAAATTGCACATCTGTTTATGCAGAATGTTTTTCGCTTGCATGGAATGCCAAAGATAATCATATCGGACCGTGATGTGAAGTTCACATCTATTTTCTGGAGAACCTTGTTTGCTGAGTTGGGTACCCAGCTGAACTTCAGCACAGCTTATCACCCGCAAACTGATGGCCAAACGGAGCGAGTCAATCAGGTATTAGAGGATATGTTAAGGGCAAATGTGATGCTCAAGCCTAATCAGTGGGAAGAATATTTACATTTGGTGGAATTTGCTTATAATAACGGGTATCATACCTCCACTCAGTTAAGTCCCTTTGAGGTTTTGTATGGGCGGAAGTGCCGCACACCCTCAAGTTGGAGTGGGCTAGAGGATAAATTGTGTTTAGGTCCGGAAATGTTAAAAGACATGGAAGAGATGGTGAAGAAAGTGCGGGCAAACTTAAAAATTGCACAAGACAGACAAAAAAGTTTCGCAGATAAGAAAAGAAGATTTGCAGAATATAAAGTGGGTGATCATGTATTTGTAAGAATTCAACCCAGAAGGAGCACACTACAGTGGAGCGGGTGCGCCAAGCTGGCTCCCCGATATTTTGGACCATTTCAGATTCTAGCTAGAGTGGGGCCGGTGGCTTACCAACTTGCTTTACCCAGTCACATTAAAATTCACAATGTGTTTCATGTTTCTGTTCTAAAGAAATATGTATATGACCCTAGACATGTCATTCAATGGCAAGATGTACGGGTAAGAATTGACTCGATTGGTTTGATTATACAACCAAACTTAATGAAAATTGACTAAGTGTTGGTTGTTTGCAGGTCGAACCGGAAGGCGGGGTCCTAGTCGAACCGCAGAGCATTCTCGACCGGAGAGAAGTGCGGCTGCGGAAACGGGCTATTACCCAAATTAAGGTGCTGTGGCAGCATTACGGGCCTGAAGAGGCTACGTGGGAAGATGAGGAACTCTTCAGAAAGGCCTATCCAAATTTTTTTAAAGAGAATGGACCTCGGGACGACGTCCAATCCCAGGGGGGGAAGATGTAATAACCCTGACAACTTGTAATTCCAGTAAAAGCTGTGGTAAAAACAATATGGATGACAGTTTGTTGTTTAAAAGACATTATTAATTGTTAAAGAAAATACAATGAATTATTTTTTTTACACATGTGTTGAGTGAAATGCTGGCAGTCTCCAAAAGGAGGTTTTCTTTTCTAATTAAAGAAATTAATCAGTTAAGGAACTGAACAGAAAGAAACTGCCTCTCACCCTGAAGAGGGTTGGGAAGGAAAAACCTCTGGGCTGTTTGGGAACAGGCAGAGGGAGATTCCGAAGAAAAGAGAGTGCAGAGTGAAAGAAAAGGGTTATGTCTGATTGTGATCAGATGACCCAGCACCGTGGTGCATAAGTCTTGTTGAGGGCTGCAGGCCTGCAAGACCGCTCGGGGGGAGAATCCAGTGCAGTGGATCTCATGGTTGGGAGGTCAAGAGCGTAAACTCTACAGGTGACTACCGAAAACAAAGCATTCTTGTGACCGCCTCCAGGTACGCTTTCCAACTTTAGTTAAGAAGGTTCAGGTACTGAATGTACTTAGTTGTATTTTAATCTTTAAAGTTGCTGTATGTAGGAAGTATAGTAAGTTTATTATTATGGTTAAGTATTAGGAAAGAAAACTGTGACGTGTGGAAACAGTCATACAGTCTATATAGAGACTCTGTAACTTAATAGCAAGAACAGAAAGATTAGTTCTGATGACAATATAGTTAGAAAAGTATATAGATTTTCTGTTGAAAACTATTACTATGGAAAGCCGAGGAGGCTGTATAGTCTCAAAGATTAGGTAGCATGACACAGAATACCTCTATATACATCAAGTCAATTAATAACCCTGCTTGACATGTAAATCTCAGCAGTATAAACAGAAGAAAGTCAGGGCGGAACACCAAGACAGAACGTATTCACATTTGAATCAGTACATATGCACGATACAGAGACAGAAAGACTCTGAGGATAACCTTTAACTTTCGAATAACTCTCAGATGCCAGTAATTATTTATTAACATACAACGAAAAGAAAAGACGGAGTACTCATAACCATGTTATAAAGATGCAGTAAACCCTAACCAGGGATGAAATGCGATTAACCTTCTTTTACCAACCGAGAAATTAACCATAAACCGGAATCAAACAAAAAGATAATCCTGTAGTCATGCAAAGGTAGGACTGTGCGCGGAAGAGGGTTGGACTACACATCCATGGCCGAATGCGAGCCTGCCCTCTACGCTTGGTTATAACGACAAACCAACAGCAGTGCTGTGGAGCATTACATTCCCATAAACCATAACTTTAAACCAGAAATAATATTTATATATCCATGAAACGAGTAAACAATGGAAAAGGCAGCGCGTAGCTGGAACTCGTATGAGTTATTAAACCTTGGCATGAAATACTTCTAACGGATTGTGACCAAAACTAAACCTGAGGAGTGATTATGACCATAAGCAAGATAAATATGTAACTCTGAAAATACAGTCACCGAAATAAACTATGCATACAGAAAGACAAGTAATATTGCTGCGGCTAGGGTATTAACCGTATAACCAGCATAACAGACGAAGCTGTTGATAAAGAACGGCATTGAAACAAAATATGGAAGCATATATAACATCTAAAGTTCAACTGGATATTAGATATATTCAGAATCCAAGTCGGGCCAAAACCCTTAACAAAACCAGAGAAGTCAGACAGCGCCGAATGGCCAATATGTACAGTTATACAAACTATTATAAATACAGATTCGAGCCATAACTGGAGGTACTCGATACATATACAAAGTTCTGAACAGACATTCAACAATAACTGTAATGAAGGCATCAAGCCATAACCTAGGCGTAGTGGAAAGCTATCAGTTCAGTCAAGGCCGTCATGCGTAGCTGCATGAGGGTTGAACCGTTCACCAACCTGAGACATAGGTAGAGACAGGCTGTCTCAGCTATGTAGAAAACCCATGAAATATAACTAAAGGTATGTAAAGAGAACAAGAAGGGGACGGCTTACCTGGGTACTCTCGCTGTCGTAGCAGATGAACCAGCATGTTACCCCGCATCTCCACCATCGATCGAATATACCCTGCAGCAATTAAAATTGAGCAGGAGGTCATAACCAGCTAAGTAATTACAGGAGCTTCGAATCAGTGAAACAATCGTTAATGAACTGGAAGAGGTGAGACGTACCTGGTAATGACAGAGGTTCGGTGGACCAGAATAGCTCAGAGAGTCTGGAGGATACAGAATGAACCCGCGAATGTAGCGTGAACCAGCAAAGAGAACTGATAGCTGAGCATGTCAAATGAACTATAACAAAGACGTTTAAACCTTTATACCCACGCCCAAACCCTAACCAAGGCAGGACCGTCCGATCATGCCCAGCAATCTCCACCGTTGAGTTTGGGCGGGAGGCCGAGCGTGAGTCCCGGAGCTGGTCAACCCTCTCGGACCATGTGATCTTCACGTGATAAGGGGCCAGTTGGCAGTGGTAGTGTTGAGCTGGCATTCTTACTCTGCCAAATGGCAGTAATCACCAACCACCGCCGTCAACTCATTTGTACCATCACGTACCAGTAATAAAGTGTGTGCAAAGAATATGGTAGAACTTAACATCATATGTATAACCGAGCTGTCATGTGTTGAAATTAAACTATGACTCTTTTACACCAAAACATTACCATATGTAGTAGATGAGTTAGACGTAGGTGGGTGGCAAATTAAGATTTCAATGGTAAGGTTAACGTGTCATAAAAATTTTTTTTATGGCTGTATTCTTTGATTATAGAAGGGAGTGTGACAATGTGGTATCAGAGCCAGAGTTCCAAAACTGAGACCTCTGGAACAAGCAATGGGAACAGAAGAACAATTATCCTATACATGTGAACAGAACAATGTCATTAATCATGTTTCTTGTGTAACCAGGAACATATCGAGATTTTCAACAGCTGACAGTTATACAGCAAGATGGAGGAAATGCCGGGAGCTGGCGGCATCCCACCAGACAATACCGGAATGTGGGTTCAGCTTGGTGCTGAGACACGCAGTACTAATCAAGCAATACTTCAAACAGTTCAAGAACTGAAGGGTGAGATGGCCCGCTTACGAGAAGACAATGCACGATTAACCATGGAACAAGAAAGAATATTGAAAAGCCTATCTGAAAAACAAAATCCACCCTTACCCAGTCCTAGTGCGGAGCAACGAAGAGGCACTGAAGAACGAAACTATGCACCTGAGTTTTCAGCAGAACAGGAAGACCATTCTGACAATGTGCAAGAGCAGCAGGCTACCAAGAAACAGAAAACGGAATTACAGGGAGAATTTCGTAAAATCAAACCCCCGCTTTTTGATGGAGAACAAGAGGAAGCGGCGGAAGCATGGCTGATCAACATTAATAAATATTTTCAACTGTATGAATATGATCAAAACCTGAAGGCACGTTTGGCCATATTTCAGTTGCAGGGCAAAGCCACCCTGTGGTGGGAAGAGATTAAAATTGTGAAGGGTGTAACTGAGCAGAGCATAACCTGGGAAAAGTTTCAGAAATATTTTAAGGAGAGGTATTTAACTGAGCGCTTTTATGATGAGAAGGCGCGAGAATTCCATGATTTACGTCTAGGACAACAATCCATGGATGAATTCATAAATCGCTTTACTTCACTATTGCGTTATGTGCCCTACATAAAGGAGGAGAAGGCCAAGGTGCAAAGGTTTGTGAGTAGTTTGCCAGCTTACATAAGAGAACGAATTGAATTTGATAACCCCCGAACCATGGACGAGGCAATTAGGAAGGCCAGAATTTGTTACCAGCAGAATAAGCAAAAGGGAGAAATTTCGAGCAGAAAATGGAATGAGAGAAAAGGTAGCAGAAATGTCGGAAGCAACAAGGGCAGCCGCGGAAATGGTAGTAAAGGGGTTGGGAAAGGGCAGTGGAACAGAAGCACAAGTAAGGGTACCCTCCGTTCTAAGCCCAACGAGAGCAGGATGAGTGAGCTCCCTGCTAAATCAGAGGTTGAAGGAACCAGACCTCCAGTTCAATGTTGGGTATGCGAGGGGCCACACTATGCTAGGAACTGTCCACAACGAAAAAGAACCGATCAGATATCTCAAGTCCATGAAGCCTCCACTGTAGGAGATGTGGCACGCAGCGTACCAAGGATCAACGCAGCCTTGGAGGACCGACAGGCAGAATATCAACCTTCCATGGTGGAATTCGAAGGTAAGATTTCAACCCTTGCTGTAGCTGTGCTTATCGATCCAGGAGCTACTCTAAGTTATGTTAGTCCAAAAGTAGTGGAACATTGTAAGTTACCATCTGAAAAATTTAAAAACCCATGGCTAGTCCAGTTAGCTACGGGAGCTAAAAGGCGAGTTCTAGCAAAAGTTAATAACTGTGCTTTCAGTATAGCTGGACAGCCTGTGACAGCGGATTTGAATGTGCTTCCATTGGGCTCTTATGACATCCTTATTGGCATGGATTGGCTGGAAAAACACTGGTCACTGGTGAACTGCAAAACCAAGACCATATACTATAAGGATGATGTGGGACAGCAACAGGAGTTACAGGGAATTAAACATCCTGTTCAGATCCGACCCATCACTGCAAATCAGCTGGCCAAATGTGTAAGAAAGAAATGCCAGATTTACGCCGTACAGGTTGGTTACGTGAACCAGAAAGATAAGATGTCTGCATTAAATGACATACCAGTGGTGCAGGAGTTCACGGATGTTTTTCCTGAAGATATCCCGGGTCTACCCCCAAGAAGAGACATAGATTTCACTATTGAGTTGATACCTGGGGCAGCCCCAGTATCAAGGGCACCATATCGGATGAGCATACCGGAGTTAACGGAATTGAAGATGCAGCTCCAGGAATTGCTGGATAAGCAGTACATTCGACCTAGTGTGTCACCTTGGGGAGCTCCAGTTTTGTTTGTGAAGAAGAAGGATGGGACCCTTCGCATGTGCATAGATTACCGACAGCTGAATAAACTCACGGTCAAAAACAAGTATCCTCTACCCAGAATAGACGAACTCTTTGATCAGGTGAAAGGAGCAAGGTTGTTCTCCAAAATTGATCTGCGATCTGGTTATCATCAGATCAGGATCAGAGATGAGGATATTGCAAAAACTGCCTTCCGAACACGCTATGGGCACTACGAATTCGTAGTGCTACCTTTCGGTTTAACCAATGCACCTGCCACTTTCATGTGCATGATGAATAGCGTGTTTCACCAGTTTTTGGACAAGTTTGTGCTGATATTTATCGATGACATATTGATATATTCTCGTTCCCGGCAGGAGCATGAAGAGCACCTTAGACTGGTGCTGCAAACTCTCAGGAAACATCAGCTTTATGCTAAATTTAGCAAATGTGATTTCTTTAAAGAGGAAATTCAGTATCTGGGGCATGTAATTACAAGTGAAGGAATTGCGGTTGACCCCGAGAAGATAAAATCGATTATGGAATGGCCTACGCCCAAGGATGTTTCGGACATCAGGTCTTTCATGGGGTTAGCTGGCTATTACAGGAGATTTGTGGAGGGCTTTTCAAGAATAGCCTATCCTATTACGTCATTGCAAAAGAAAGGAAGGGCATTTAAATGGACAGCAGCGTGCCAGCAGAGCTTCGATCGCTTGAAACACCTACTTACCACCGCACCAGTTTTAAGCATCGCAGATCCTAATAAGGAATACGTGGTATGTACCGATGCAAGCAAGGAGGGCGTGGGGGGAGTGTTAATGCAAGAAGGTAAGGTAATTGCGTATGAATCAAGAAAATTGAAGGAACATGAGCAGAGGTATTCTGCCTATGACTTAGAACTAACTGCTGTAATTCATGCACTTAAGATGTGGCGACATTACCTTCTCGGAAAGAAATTTCTGCTGTTAACTGACCATCATAGCTTAACGCATTACTTCAATCAGCCAACTTTGAATGCGAGACAAGGCCGTTGGGCAGATTTCCTCAGTGGATTTGACTTCGAAATAAAACACTTAAAAGGCAAGGAAAATCGAGTGGCAGATGCCTTAAGTCGGAAAGTTCATTGTTTATGTGAACTTTCAGCTAGCCGGTGGCGGAGTTCGTTAGTAGAAGAAATAAAAGTAGCAGCGGACAGCGATACAGCATATCAGCAGTTGAAGCAGCAGCTACAGCAGTCTGTCCATGGACAGTTACAGCAAGAGTACACACTGGATAATGCTGGATTGCTGTATTTCAATAAGAAAATGTATGTACCTAATTCCGAAGATCTTAAGAAGCTGATCCTAGACGAATTTCACACCAGTCATTATGCTGGTCATCCAGGTTACCAGAAGATGATTACAGCACTCAGGAAAGAGTATTACTGGCCAAGGATGAAGAGGCAAGTGGTGGAATATTTGGCAAAATGTCTGGAATGTCAGCAAATTAAGGCTGAACACCAACATCCAGCAGGGCTGTTACAGCCTTTGCCTATTCCGGAATGGAAATGGGAAACCATCTCCATGGATTTTATAACTGGTTTACCAAGGACAAAGAAGGGTAATGATTCTATTATGGTCGTAGTTGATAAACTAAGTAAAGCAGCACACTTTATACCTGTACAGTCTACCTACAAGGCGGTACAAATTGCACATCTGTTTATGCAGAATGTTTTTCGCTTGCATGGAATGCCAAAGATAATCATATCGGACCGTGATGTGAAGTTCACATCTATTTTCTGGAGAACCTTGTTTGCTGAGTTGGGTACCCAGCTGAACTTCAGCACAGCTTATCACCCGCAAACTGATGGCCAAACGGAGCGAGTCAATCAGGTATTAGAGGATATGTTAAGGGCAAATGTGATGCTCAAGCCTAATCAGTGGGAAGAATATTTACATTTGGTGGAATTTGCTTATAATAACGGGTATCATACCTCCACTCAGTTAAGTCCCTTTGAGGTTTTGTATGGGCGGAAGTGCCGCACACCCTCAAGTTGGAGTGGGCTAGAGGATAAATTGTGTTTAGGTCCGGAAATGTTAAAAGACATGGAAGAGATGGTGAAGAAAGTGCGGGCAAACTTAAAAATTGCACAAGACAGACAAAAAAGTTTCGCAGATAAGAAAAGAAGATTTGCAGAATATAAAGTGGGTGATCATGTATTTGTAAGAATTCAACCCAGAAGGAGCACACTACAGTGGAGCGGGTGCGCCAAGCTGGCTCCCCGATATTTTGGACCATTTCAGATTCTAGCTAGAGTGGGGCCGGTGGCTTACCAACTTGCTTTACCCAGTCACATTAAAATTCACAATGTGTTTCATGTTTCTGTTCTAAAGAAATATGTATATGACCCTAGACATGTCATTCAATGGCAAGATGTACGGGTAAGAATTGACTCGATTGGTTTGATTATACAACCAAACTTAATGAAAATTGACTAAGTGTTGGTTGTTTGCAGGTCGAACCGGAAGGCGGGGTCCTAGTCGAACCGCAGAGCATTCTCGACCGGAGAGAAGTGCGGCTGCGGAAACGGGCTATTACCCAAATTAAGGTGCTGTGGCAGCATTACGGGCCTGAAGAGGCTACGTGGGAAGATGAGGAACTCTTCAGAAAGGCCTATCCAAATTTTTTTAAAGAGAATGGACCTCGGGACGACGTCCAATCCCAGGGGGGGAAGATGTAATAACCCTGACAACTTGTAATTCCAGTAAAAGCTGTGGTAAAAACAATATGGATGACAGTTTGTTGTTTAAAAGACATTATTAATTGTTAAAGAAAATACAATGAATTATTTTTTTTACACATGTGTTGAGTGAAATGCTGGCAGTCTCCAAAAGGAGGTTTTCTTTTCTAATTAAAGAAATTAATCAGTTAAGGAACTGAACAGAAAGAAACTGCCTCTCACCCTGAAGAGGGTTGGGAAGGAAAAACCTCTGGGCTGTTTGGGAACAGGCAGAGGGAGATTCCGAAGAAAAGAGAGTGCAGAGTGAAAGAAAAGGGTTATGTCTGATTGTGATCAGATGACCCAGCACCGTGGTGCATAAGTCTTGTTGAGGGCTGCAGGCCTGCAAGACCGCTCGGGGGGAGAATCCAGTGCAGTGGATCTCATGGTTGGGAGGTCAAGAGCGTAAACTCTACAGGTGACTACCGAAAACAAAGCATTCTTGTGACCGCCTCCAGGTACGCTTTCCAACTTTAGTTAAGAAGGTTCAGGTACTGAATGTACTTAGTTGTATTTTAATCTTTAAAGTTGCTGTATGTAGGAAGTAGAGTAAGTTTATTATTATGGTTAAGTATTAGGAAAGAAAACTGTGACGTGTGGAAACAGTCATACAGTCTATATAGAGACTCTGTAACTTAATAGCAAGAACAGAAAGATTAGTTCTGATGACAATATAGTTAGAAAAGTATATAGATTTTCTGTTGAAAACTATTACTATGGAAAGCCGAGGAGGCTGTATAGTCTCAAAGATTAGGTAGCATGACACAGAATACCTCTATATACATCAAGTCAATTAATAACCCTGCTTGACATGTAAATCTCAGCAGTATAAACAGAAGAAAGTCAGGGCGGAACACCAAGACAGAACGTATTCACATTTGAATCAGTACATATGCACGATACAGAGACAGAAAGACTCTGAGGATAACCTTTAACTTTCGAATAACTCTCAGATGCCAGTAATTATTTATTAACATACAACGAAAAGAAAAGACGGAGTACTCATAACCATGTTATAAAGATGCAGTAAACCCTAACCAGGGATGAAATGCGATTAACCTTCTTTTACCAACCGAGAAATTAACCATAAACCGGAATCAAACAAAAAGATAATCCTGTAGTCATGCAAAGGTAGGACTGTGCGCGGAAGAGGGTTGGACTACACATCCATGGCCGAATGCGAGCCTGCCCTCTACGCTTGGTTATAACGACAAACCAACAGCAGTGCTGTGGAGCATTACATTCCCATAAACCATAACTTTAAACCAGAAATAATATTTATATATCCATGAAACGAGTAAACAATGGAAAAGGCAGCGCGTAGCTGGAACTCGTATGAGTTATTAAACCTTGGCATGAAATACTTCTAACGGATTGTGACCAAAACTAAACCTGAGGAGTGATTATGACCATAAGCAAGATAAATATGTAACTCTGAAAATACAGTCACCGAAATAAACTATGCATACAGAAAGACAAGTAATATTGCTGCGGCTAGGGTATTAACCGTATAACCAGCGTAACAGACGAAGCTGTTGATAAAGAACGGCATTGAAACAAAATATGGAAGCATATATAACATCTAAAGTTCAACTGGATATTAGATATATTCAGAATCCAAGTCGGCCAAAACCCTTAACAAAACCAGAGAAGTCAGACAGCGCCGAATGGCCAATATGTACAGTTATACAAACTATTATAAATACAGATTCGAGCCATAACTGGAGGTACTCGATACATATACAAAGTTCTGAACAGACATTCAACAATAACTGTAATGAAGGCATCAAGCCATAACCTAGGCGTAGTGGAAAGCTATCAGTTCAGTCAAGGCCGTCATGCGTAGTTGCATGAGGGTTGAACCGTTCACCAACCTGAGACATAGGTAGAGACAGGCTGTCTCAGCTATGTAGAAAACCCATGAAATATAACTAAAGGTATGTAAAGGGAACAAGAAGGGGACGGCTTACCTGGGTACTCTCGCTGTCGTAGCAGATGAACCAGCATGTTACCCCGCATCTCCACCATCGATCGAATATACCCTGCAGCAATTAAAATTGAGCAGGAGGTCATAACCAGCTAAGTAATTACAGGAGCTTCGAATCAGTGAAACAATCGTTAATGAACTGGAAGAGGTGAGACGTACCTGGTAATGACAGAGGTTCGGTGGACCAGAATAGCTCAGAGAGTCTGGAGGATACAGAATGAACCCGCGAATGTAGCGTGAACCAGCAAAGAGAACTGATAGCTGAGCATGTCAAATGAACTATAACAAAGACGTTTAAACCTTTATACCCACGCCCAAACCCTAACCAAGGCAGGACCGTCCGATCATGCCCAACAATCTCCACCGTTGAGTTTGGGCGGGAGGCCGAGCGTGAGTCCCGGAGCTGGTCAACCCTCTCGGACCATGTGATCTTCACGTGATAAGGGGCCAGTTGGCAGTGGTAGTGTTGAGCTGGCATTCTTACTCTGCCAAATGGCAGTAATCACCAACCACCGCCGTCAACTCATTTGTACCATCACGTACCAGTAATAAAGTGTGTGCAAAGAATATGGTAGAACTTAACATCATATGTATAACCGAGCTGTCATGTGTTGAAATTAAACTATGACTCTTTTACACCAAAACATTACCATATGTAGTAGATGAGTTAGACGTAGGTGGGTGGCAAATTAAGATTTCAATGGTAAGGTTAACGTGTCATAAAAAATTTTTTTATGGCTGTATTCTTTGATTATAGAAGGGAGTGTGACACTATTACAGTTCTTTAATTAGTGCGCATTTGACATTACATTTGATGGTCATTTGAATTAAATGCTATCTTAAATCCTGAGGGGGCGATATGGGTGCCTTAGATTTGGTGGTACTAGTATATGGAGTCTTTAGTGGCTTATTTTAGCCTGGCAGCGGCTAACCAGCTTGTCATAGGGCATTAAATGCTAGGGGAGATGCAGGCTGGATAGCCCGATAACACGCCAGCGGCCATTTCTTATTTAATATCCAGTCTCCCCGCTCACATGTTATCGGGTTATCCAGCCTGCATCTCCCCAGACATTTAATGCCCTATGGCACGCTGGTTAGCCGCTGCCAGCTTATCTTGGCCTCTGTATGTGCTCCACATCTACGTCGATATTGCAAGTGATGACGTCGATATTGCAAGTGTTCACATCAGACGGTAGAAGGGCATTCTCGTCGTTCTATGTTTTCTCCGCTGCATTGTTTCCTTGGCATTTTCTCGCTTTCGGCAAGGTTAACCTTCTCCAAGCCAGAATTCCGAATTCTCTGCACAAACAGGGCTTCACAGTACCACTTACCTTTGTTTTTTTTTTTTTTGTCTTTATCTACTGTATCTAAGTTAAGGGTTTGCTCCTTTGCAGGCTTACCAGTTTCCCTGGTTCTCTTCTCCGGAGATGACGACTAAACAACTGTTCATTTCTAGGTATGGAGTTATGCATTCAATCGCATAAGCTTGTTTCTTTCTCTATTAACTTTCCAGTTCTAAATCTGCGTATTTTCCCTTGCCTAGGTAATTGCTGGAGGGTTTCATCGCCCTCCCTTGCCTGGAATGGATGTTGGGGTTCAAGTCTATTGTTCGGCTTGCGAAGCTTTGTGGAGAACGGCCATGCTTGGATGTCGGGTATAGTGCTTCGCCCAAGTTGTGATTCACACTTGGGGTTTAGTATTAGAAGAGGGATTTTGTTAATTTGTTTGAATCTTCAGTTGAAACTGATAGCTCTGCCTCGCATAATTCCTAAGCTTGTTTCTTTTGATATTATATGGTCTCTGTTGTATTAAATTGTTCGCCGACATGGGCTCGGTCTAGACCTTCAGAAGCTAATTATTTTTGTTTATAAGCTTTTGGGTTGGCTGGACTATCTACCTGACCTGAATCCTGGTTTAATTTTGGTGTTAGATCAAGATTCATTTGCAACACTACCCAGCAGTGTTAAGTTGTATGAGGGCAAGTACCCGCTTTACTGTGGCGAAACCTGCGGTAAAGGAATAGACTGATGTTTCTTTACCACATGACTTCGGTTCTCCGGATTGTATCATTATTCTACTACTCCTGTGTATTAACAATGTCGAGAGCTTAAAGGTTTAATTCATGTTTAGTTTGACTATTATTCAAATGTATTGCAATTTTTGTATTTGCATAGAGTTACAATGGTTATCTTATATATGTCTATTACTGTGTTTAGAGTGGTTCTTGTCTCTTCTTGGTGTTAGAACCATAATCTAGCTCCAAGCGAATTCACATAATCATTACTTGCTAATTTGGTCACACTGCACATTTAAACTGTAAGTTTTTTTAGCATTGTATATATTTGATCTGTCTTTAGCAGTACTTAATCACATACTTTGGTTTTCTACTCTCTTTCCCTGAAGGGACTAATGCCTGAGTTGTTTTCCTTTATGAAATATAAGTTAAATCTCCTGTCAATTCCCTATTTAGAGGATTAAATAGTTGTTATGTAATTTGTGCAATGAGTTTGTAAAATATTTTCTTATACAAAATAGTAATAATAAATCTTTCATTTACAAGAGTTGTTCGTTCAATTCGGTATAATAAATATTTCAACCATATAGTAGACCTACTACCTATACAACACAAGGATATACTTATCTGAGTATTCACTAATTTCCTGAAGTCTGTTTGATACCAGACCTTAGATTACTTGTTGTTTTCCTCCCAACCATGAGACCAATTATTCCACCCCATATTACTTGTTGTTTTACTCCCAACCATGAGACCAATTATTCCACCCCGAGTCTCCCCCAAAGCTGCTCTTCACACACAAAATTTATTTCTTAAGACTAACATTCTTAACTTGTCATTGCTATCTCGTCCTAACTAGGCTTAGCTAGCTGCTCTTCACACACAGAATTTATTTCTTAAGACTAACATTCTTAACTTGTCATTGCTATCTCGTCCTAACTAGGCTTAGCTTCCTGAACCCGGCTGACATTTCAGCACAATGTTCTCATTCTTAGTGTTAATCTTTTTCCTCTCTCTTGATCTAAAGTACGCATACCCTCTTGATCTATTCCTTGAGAATAAATCTCCAAGGAAGTAGTTAGGGATAGGTAACCACCTATCCTAACTACCTGTCATGTGAGAAATACATAATTGTCATTATTATGACATTCCACTTTCTGCATAGCTTAATCAAAATAAAAATAAATATATAAACTTATAACAATATTCAGTTTGTTTAACTATAGTAATTAAATGTTTACAATTACTGGGGACATCACATGGATTGAACCCGGGGCCGAACAACAACCTCCGTTGGACAAATAATCAACCTCACTATTCTGCTCTGAAAATATGTGTAAAAGAAAATCTCCTTGAAGGGGAGTGTTGTAAGCATACAACAAGCATGAACATACTACATTTAAACTAGCAAGAACATACTGATATACAATTATACATCTCGCATAGAAGTATTGTGAAAGGAATTCCAATCTAGAGTTTATTTATTTTAGTGTATATTTATACATGATGTATGTGATTGGAGCGGTTGTACCCGCTCTTAATTATTTATTTATTTTACCTTACATATTTACCCAAGATTATTATTATTTACCAAGTATAATATATTTACTCAAGATTACTATTATTTATCAAGTACAATATATATGATGATAATATAGGTCTAACAACCCTCTACAACATCACCCCCGGCCTCAATGCCTTGCTCATCCCAAGCAAGGATGCAAAATGTCTTAAACCACTATGCTCTACAGAAGTATCTTTACTGTGCATCAACCATGCATATCGGTCTAGATAGGCAACTCAGTTACAACCACTGCCTCTTAGATAGGAGGACGCATGTATACGAGGTTCACTGTGGCTGCTTCATGTCTAATGGCCACTTCTCGCAGATGTCCACTGTTCACAACCTATGGAGTCTTCTCAATCATCTGGACTGTAACTCCTACCAGGAACCCTCAACGGCTCCTCTTCACTCCGGAGTCGTCCTTTTTTATCTCTCTACGAATGAGTCCAGTACGGGACTGTCATTCATGGGAACCCTTCATTCAACAAAAGATAAGAGATCATATACCAAATCAACCATCCTACATTTTTCCTTTGTCATGGTCCAAAATCCATTCAAAAATTTATATCAGGGAGCTCAATCCTTACATCCTTTTGATGTCATCATCATTCAATACTTTTTCATGTCCCGCTTGTATAATTTCCCGCTCTTGAAATTTATCTGTTGCAAGTATGCTCACCTCAAAACACTGTTGTGCTATTGTATGTTTAATAAAGCTTGTATATAATGAATTACATGAAAGAATGGACAATCATTGTCAATTAGATATCGACAGAACCTAAATCCAACTAACTTAACTTTAAACTATCCTTTATATAATTCTTAAAATAACACTCTTTGCATAATAATTCATATCCACTATAAATTTTGATGACTCTACTAATGATAGATAGTGATCAATTCTCGTAACTTCATTGTCACTTATTTCCCAAAGTTGACTAGCCCAAAATCTGTACAAAGTCTATGTTGACAAAGTAAAGATGACAATTTCAAACATAAAAAATACTTCGTGGATGTCAAAGTCGACGTATTTCTTAACTCAGTTGGTCTTGCTAGTCGGTTGATGACCTTATTGGTCGGTTGAAACCCATTAGCAGTGTGAGGTCCAATGACCAAATCAAGCAAATCGACAATATTAAATCCATCGATTAAATTACTACCCTATATGGAAGGGCCATTGCTATTAAAGTTCATCACTTTGAACGATCTCGCGTAAGGGTTTCCAAGTTGAAGACATATCTGCCTTTAAGCCTTTGCCATGGTCTGCGTCTTCATCTGGTCCTGATGATGAACCACACTTGTTGGTTCGAAACGCATCGGCCAAAAAATTCTCTCATGTGATTTCTACCGAAACTTTGTTTAATTCATTATGGATCACAGAACCTTGAATACAAAAAAAAATCGGTTTTTGTCGTGTATACTCATAACTAGTCACACCAATGATAGGTCAACATATTTGACTATAGGTGTATTTAGTCGACTTCACTATTCTACAATCTTATAACTCGCTTTAGAACAAAAGGTCTGTCAACTTTCTTAGTAATATCTTTATGTAATTGAAGACATCGGTTCGTGCATACACAATCTAGAGCATACCGTGTCGAATGAAGCGACACTTAGAGAACCATAGGTATGATGAGCAATAATGACAAAGATCAGTCAAACACAGTTCCAAAGGAACAACATGCGGCTTATCTCTTTTCTTCTTCATATATGGATTATGGTTGCATTTCCTTATGCATTACTTCCTTTTACTTCCTCCGCTAGTCATCATGTCTTTGCAGAGTTGAAGTGATCGGGTGACAACATCTCAGTAACTTCGAGCATCTTAGATTCACCGTTTCAGGTAGCATGCAACACCATGGTCTTTAGAAAGACCATTGGCATGATAGGCAACATCGATGAATGGTTCATCAGTATATATGGGCACACCAGAACGTGGTCAACGACCAACATCGAAATTTGATCCAGATCTTGGGGGGAGGCCCCCAAGATCTAAAATATTGAAATGGATCTTGGGGGGGAGGCCCCTAAGATGATTCGAAATTAAACATGAACGATAAAAATTAAAGATATATCATAAACACAGAGATGCAGCAGAAAAACACTTCATTTCATTAATAGAAAAATATTGAACTATGCTTACAAATAGAATGGAAATAAGATAGCTCGGGCGATGGTAGCTTATCTCTGAGAAGAGATGTGGCGGCTACATAACTCTGAACTAAGTTAAAATGAGGCTCAAGGGATTTTTTATTATTGAACAATAAGAGAAAACCCTAACCTAAGGAGATGTAACACCAAGAGTTTATGGGCCCCGTTGGGGTTAGTTGGGTAGCCAAATTCTCGGGGTCGTAACTTGGTCATATTGTCTTCGTTTGACACATATAATACCTCGTTGGAAAGATCTCTTCGAGGAATACAACTCCTGACATGATTGCTACTAGAATTTTCAAATGAATTTTTCCAAAAAAAATGTCGTTTAGGGCCTCAAAACGGCTCCAAAAGTTCACGACCCGAAAAACTGCCAAAAATAGTAAATTGTGCTACAATTAAGGAAACTGAAAAATTGAAAGAAACAATGGTGAGGGTCCAAGTGGAATAGGAGGGTGGCCACCAATATCCACTTGGATCAATCCTCTCCCCTTAGGAAGCGATGGTCCCCATTGCATTGATTTCCTCCATGAGATGAGGAAACTTCTACTGAACTTGGTCCCTGGTGAGCCATTTGTCTTGGTGAAGGAGTTGGCTTGCGTTGACAACTCGATATAGTTGTATCCTCAATTTCCAAGTGTTCTTGATCTGTGTGTCCATGATCTGATCAGTTGTGGCTTGTTCCATGTAGTTCGGGTTGAGATCTGTTGGTGTGAGCTGTTTTGCAATGTCAGATGTGTCCAACAATGGTGGAAACTATGGCCGAAGGCAATCTACATTGAACATTGGGTGCAGACCAAGGAACGGTGGGATGTTAAGCTCGAAGGCATTGTCACCAACGACCTTGGTGATGGGTATGGCCCATATCGAAGCAGATGAATCTTGCGGTGGGGTCCAGCAAGGCGCTCCTTCTGCAAATGTAGCCAAACTATGTCGCCCACCTGGAACTTGTGCGACACGTGATGTTTATCATGTCATCTCTTGTACTTAGCATTAGCTCTCTCCAATATATCATGGACATGTTGGCGAATGTGTTGAATGCACTTAATGAAGTTATTAGCCCTTTCAGCTTTGGACTACACGTGAGCTGAATCTACTTGAGTGGCTGCAAATGGTATGGCCACATCAATGGGTCATAACTGTTGAAATCCCAGCCCTACCTGAAAGGGGTTGTGGCCTTTTGAGTTGTGGAGAGCTCTGTTGTAGCTGTGTTGGACATAGGGGAGACTTTCATCCCATGTGCGTGAATGATTTGAGTTGTATATGCGCAGAATGTGTATGATCATCCTATTGACAACCTCTGTTTGGCCATTAGTTTGGGGATGGAAAGCCGTGGACTTAGTAAGTTTTGTATCCAACATCGACTAGAGACTTGACCAAAATGCACTCAGGAATCTGCTATCTCGATTTAAGATAATGGACTATGGGATCTCGAAGTGTACCCACATTTTCTCAAAGAAGATCTTAGCAGTGGCCTCTGCTGTGATACTTTTCTTGCAGGATGCCATGATGGCCATCTTAGAGAATCTGTGGATGAACGCGAAAACAAAATCATTGTTTTTCTTAGTAGAAGGAAGGCCTGACATATGATCCATGGAGACAAATTCCCAAGGCCGACTAAGAGTAGGTAGAGGAGTATACAGGCCTTGCTTCTTGATGGTTGGTTTTTTAGAAATTCTCACTGTAGATCACCTGATAATGCAATGTACTAAAGCAAAATACTTGATCTACTTCTACCATCAAACTTTGCGGAAGCTTAATCAATTTGAGCAAGATCAAACAGAACACATATAACGGAGAAGAAGATTCAATCACACATGAAACATAGAAGAATACTTTGGAGAAAGCCTCAGCTAAAAACCCCGCTATCTGTATTATCATACAAGTGTAAATATATCAGGATTACATAAAGCTTTAGCTCACAAGCTATCCAGCTCTCAGTACAATCCCTCATTACTACTCATAGACAGAATATACAACACCTGTGCCTTCCTTCAGTTCTCCAAGCCTCCTATTTCCTTGCGTAGTTTCTCCTGCGTCCTCTAGCTGCCAGCTGTGTGATTCTCTCCTCACACACTGCTCTGACCTCTGTAATAACTGCGCAATCTTGAAGGAATGAATTCCTTCTACATGGATGAGTTTCTTTTATAGGAAAATTCCTCCAACTGATAGTACACTGTCCCTTCCTTTAATCTCAACTGGGTCTCTGTCTGAACTGACATGCATGAGTTATTTATGACAGAATATTTAGTTATCTGAAGAACACTAGTTGCATGCATGCATGCATTAACTGACTGAACTCATAATTAGTTCCACAAACTGTTTGGAACTAATTTAACTGGGCTTAACTCAGTTAACTGAGCTAACTAATTACAACTCAATTACAACTCATCCTTATCTCCTTAATTAAGGGATAACTGTTGCATGTCTTCACAAAGACTTCATGTTTGATTTTCTCTAACTAATTAACTCAAGATGAGTTAATTAATTATTTTTCAAACAACTAGTGAGACTAAATTCGAATTTTAATTCTCAATTTTGATTCAAGGACAAATCTAAATTGGAATATATCCTGAAATGCTATCTATAGCAATGCTATTTTTAACATTTCTATTTTTAACATTTCTTAATGCTATTTTCAACAGAGTTGGAGTATATCCTGAAATGCTATTTATAACATTTCTATTTTTATCATTTCTTGTTGCGATTTTCAACACTCTCTCTCAACAAGAAAGGAATTCAACTTGAACTCGATCTTGAACCTTTGGAATGTTCTGCATGCAACACTTCTCTCATGTGTTGTTGTTCCAACAACTCTAGAAACAAAAAATATCCAACCTGAATCAGAATGATGCCTCTATCATCAAAGTCTCTGAATGCTATTGCCTCTGTCAACTGAAAACTTTGCACCTCTATGCTCTTCAGTATCTGACTGCTCTAGTCTCTGTCACTTTGATCTTTGATTGCATCAATCATATTGATTCCTACTGCTGCATCCATGCTACTACTGGTCCTATGTCCCAGCATGCATCTGCACTGCACCTCCTCTCATCATGTTGCATTGTGCTGCCCACTGCTGCACTGCAACTCAGTTACTAAGAAGTAAGTAACTGATCTCCCAACTGACCTCCCTATTGGGTTAGAAACATCCTCTAATGCTGAAGCTCCCTCTGTCGCTCCATCCACATCTGTCTCTAGCCACTCAGCCAATCCTTCTACTCCTCGTCGGGGCTCCCGTAGCAAGGTCTAATCAAAGAGGTTGGGTACCTCAAGGATCCTACCCCTATTTCAGCCTTCTTGGGACTATCTCTTCACATATCCCCACCTCATACCTGGAGGTATGGCTGCGTGTGATCCCTCTACCCACTTGGCTCGAAATTTCCCCCTACTGGAGGTCTCTGCATGAGTGGATGCCTCCACAACCTCCTGAAGCTACTTCACCAATTATGGCTCCTCCAGAATTGTCTGAGACTTCTTCTGGCACTGCATGTTGAGAGGTAATGTACTCTCCCTCTCAACCACCAAGTTTCCAACATTTTCCTTGCTCCTCAAGGCTTTGCATGCATCTTGAACCTCAAGAGCATACAAATTCTTGACTAGTGAACCGATCTGCTTCACCTGTCTCGTGGTGATGTGTCTAAGGAAAACCTTTCCCTTACTGAAGACAACATCATAGCCTTTGTCCTCCAACATCGCGATCGATACAAAGTTCTTCTTTAGTCCAGGCACATACTCTACATCTATCAAGGTAATGAGAGCTCCGTGCTCCTTCTGAAAAGCAATCGTGCCCACTCCTGAAACATTATACTTTTCATCATTACCCATCTCTATGCACATCTGGAGGTCTTTCTCCTCCAAGGTACTGAACCAAATCTTATCGTTGGTCATGTGGAATGAGGCTCCACTGTCAAGAAACCAACCACAACCCATCATCAATGAAACCATGCATGCGATGAGGGTAAAATCCAATTCGAATTGAGAGGCTAGGGCCTCACCTTCAGATCCTTCCGAGGATCCCTTCTTGGATTTATTCAATGGACAATTAGTTGCATAATGGCCCACCTCATGACAATTAAAGCATCTCACTTTAGATTTGTCAATCTTCTTCCCACCATGGGAAGAACTCGATTTGGAATGAGAATCCTTCTCCTTCCCTTTCCTCAACTTGCTCACTAAGGATAGATTTTCTTCATCCTCCTTAGATGAAGAACCATCTATGGTGATCCTCCTAATCTCCTCCTGCATCAGATCCAACCATAGTCATTCCCAATCTAGTAGTTTCTCTCTTCCATTCACTGAGTCCTGGTAGCTATGCCAGCTCTTAGAAAGATTGATGAGAGCAAGACTCACCATGTCATCATCAATTGTCATGATTCCTACACTTCCAAGCTCATCTCTGCAGGTGGTGAGCTTGTTCAGATATGTAGAGATCGCGCTGCCCTTTTCTCACTTGATTTTTCGAAGCTTGTCCTTCAGCATCAGATTCCTTTGGTCGCTGCTGTTCTGATATAGATCCTTCAATGTCTTCCACATTGAAAATGATGTCTCCTTCCCATGGAGACTTGAGACAGTGTGGTCTTGAATTCCCTCCAGAAGAATCCTCCTCGCTCTCACCACAAATTTCTTCCATTTCGCCAATTCTTGGGAATTTGCTGCGATTGGCTTGGGGACTTCTTGATCAATGAAGTCCTTCAAACCGTTGTCCTCTAATACTGCTTCCATGCGATCCTTCCAGGCTATGTAATTTGAGTTTCCATCCAGGGCATACTCGAGTCTCAAGCCATTGAATTCCATTGGTGAACTTTGAGATGTGATAAGAAATCGATTATGTATGTATAATCAAGAACTTCAATCTTCGAACTTCTCCCTTCTTTGTATACTGTTCTTCACTTTGATCACCTTTCCTCTGATACCATGTAGAACTTTTTCTACAAAACCTCACTCTGACACCATGTAGAAATTTTCATTGTAGATCACCTGATAATGCAATGTACTAAAGAAAAATACTTGATCTACTTCTTCTATCAAACTTTGCGGAAGCTTAATTGATTTGAGCAAGATCAAACAGAACACATATAACAGAAAAGAAGAATCAGTCACACATGAAACACAAAAAAATACTCCGGGGAAAGCCTCAGCTAAAAACCCCGCTATCTATATTATCATACAAGTGGAAATGTATCAGGATTACAAAAAGCTTTAGCTCACAAGCTATCCAGCTCTTAGTACAATCCCTCACTACTGCTCATAGACAGAATAGACAACACCTGTGCCTTCCTTCAATCCTCCAAGCCTCCTATTTCCTTGCGTAGTTTCTCTTGAGTCCTCTAGCTGCCACCTGTGTGATTCTCTCCTTACACACTGCTATGACCTCTGTAGTAACTGCGCAATCTTGAAGGAATGAATTCCTTCTGCATGGATGAGTTTCCTTTACAGGAAAATTCCTCCAATTGATAGTACATTGTCCCTTCCTTTAATCTCAACCGGGTCTCTGTCTGAACTGACATGCATGGGTTATTTATGAGAGAATAGTCAGTTATCTGGAGAACACTAGTTGCATGCATGCATGTATTAACTGACTGAACTCATAATTAGTTCCACAAAGTGTTTGGAACTAATTTAACTGGAATTAACTTAGTTAACTGAGCTAGCTAATTACAACTCAATTACAACTCATCCTTATCTCCTTAATTAAGGGATAACTTCCTCAATCAAAGGGATAACTGTTGCATGTCTTTGCAAAAACTTCATGTTTGATTTTCTCCAAATAATTAACTCAAGATGAATTAATTAATTATTTTCCAAATAGCTAGTGAGACTAAATTCGAATTTTAATTCTCAATTTTGATTCAAGGACAAATCAAAATTGGAATATATCCTGAAATGCTATCTTTAGCAATGCTATTTTTATCATTTCTAAATGCTATTTTCAACAGAGTTGGAGTATATCCTGAAATTATATTTATAGCAATGCTATTTTTAGCATTTCTATTTTTATCATTTCTTGTTGCTATTTTAAACAGGTTTGGCAATGGCACAGGCAGTGCAGGATATAAAGTACTTCCCAACAACTTGATGAAGTTTCGGCCAATAAAAATACTTCTGCAATACCAGCATTGTTTTCTCTACTACGAAATGTCTAGTGACCCGACTGCTGTGTGCCTCCAAAATCATCTTGACACACTGACTTGAAGGAACACAAATGTGTCCCAAGTGGCATAAAAGTGCATCATGAAGGTGAAAATTTGGAACTTTCTTCCCTTCCAGGAGTGTCTGGTATATGGTGCCGAATTCTGGATCGCTCTTGTAAAGATGCAGCCACCCGGATGTCTCATGCCCACAAGAGTCGAGCATAGTGATTAGCACCATGACTGGTGGTCAGATGAGGAAATCAACGACGTTATTGGTGCTGCCCTTCTTATACTTAATGTTCAAATGGAACTATTGCATATAGGAGGACCATTTCTGATGGTGATCGTTCTGCAACTTCCCTTGTGTTTATATGAACTGTAGAGGCATGTGGTCTTTGTGGATGCCCGTTTCTTTTCCCAGAATGTAATGCTTCCATTGATGACAGGCCTGCACAATGGAATATATTTCTTTGTCATAAGTGGGGTAATTTCAGACTGTGTCTGAAAGTGTCTCACTGTGGTAAGCCATTGGATGCCCATGTTGAGTAAGAACCACACCAGTAGCATAGTCGGAGGCATCTGTCTCATTCTCAAATGGTTGTTGCAGGTCTGGTAATGTGAGCACTAGTGCAAAACAAAGGTGATTATTCAATTAGGAGAACGCTCGTTGTTGGGTTTGCAACCAAAATAACTTTCCTTTCACCCCACCCTTGGTGACTTGATTTAAAGGCCAAGTTATATGAGAGAACCCCAACACAAACCTACGGTAGAAATTGGCAAGACCCAAAAAGTTGCGGAGCTCTTTTAGAGTGGTTGAGGTTGGCCAATCCTGAATGACTTATATCTTGGATGGGTCCACATGTGTTACAGGTCAATTTGGGCACATCAACCCCGACTTCTAGATCTGTATTATTAGGGTTCATCAATTCCTAATTCAATTGTTTTCATTCCCTAATGAGGTCTACCTACATCATTCTTGCCTCCCAAGAGTTACCATGACACCGTTCATCCAAAAAGTGTCCCTAAGGAGATCAACACAGGTAGCCTTCTATCAGGTTGCATTGCAATGCAGGAACTGCAATGAATGGGTGTGCTACAACGCAATTAGCCTTTATTTCACCTATGGTGAGCAAGTTTCAACTAATTTTTTAATTAAATCCATTGGATTCCTCATCTAATAGATACTTCTGGAAGTTTCCAAGTTGGTTGAGCTTGCATTTGTATGAGGAAGAGGATGAATGAACCTCAATCCATTATCCCTTCCTCCATGGAACCACCTCCCAAATTTGGTAGAGCATTCATGAGGGCCATTAATGGCTTAACCTCCTCCATTCAGCTATAAATTGACCAAGCATTCAAAGGCTGGTCTAGGTTGGAATTTCTTGAGCTAAAGAGATGCTGTTTGATTGAGATTAGTAAGAGTATTGTAACGATGTCGAATTTTTGCTTCATGAGGAGAGAAGGGATTGAATTGGAAGGAAGACATTGAATCAAGCATGAACATTCATGGGTTGTAATCTTTCCTTTTATCAATAAAGAATTCAAATCTTTTTCCATTCATGTTCTTATATGATGTATATCGTATTATGGATTCTATGATATGTTTAATTAATAGATATTTATTGTATGCTTTGATGGGTTTTTGTCTCGGCTTGTGTGCAGGTACTTTCCAAGCAAATTAAGTACGAAAAAGAGTGGCAAAATCGGTCAAAGGAGAGAGGGAGCAAGTGAAAGCTACAGGTTGGTTTCTCTTCTTACCTCTTTTATCTGTTGATTAAAGAAAAGGTAGTGAATTACTTTGTCTATTGTTTCTAGACTAGATACTAAGTCTAGAGGGTTAGGCATTTGTTAAAACACTAAATTTGCCCAAAACAAATTGGCGACTCCACTGGGCATAGTTTTAACCCTTTTAGTAGCTTATCAGCCTCCCAAGACATTTCTACATACTATACTTGTGGTCGTTGATTGAATTTCAGTCTTCTTTCTGTTAGAGTCGTTCTAGTAGCCCTCCATCAGCGATCAAAGCTCTTTGCATTTGCATAAGTAGGTGTCTCATCAGTGTCATCTTATTGCATTCCATTAGGCATGCCATAACCCTAATGGAGGAGCTTGTGTCTTTTATTCCCCTCTTGGCACTGCTGGATTAAGTTTGTTTCAGTCAATAAATTCTTTACAGGGTCATTGGTCTTGTCTTGAAGTCAAAGTACTAGGTCTAGGGTTTAGTCCAATTTTGTCTTTTAAGGTCAATAAGTGCCCAGCAGGCCAGAGGGATGTCCATCAAAGCATCATTTCAGATGATTTCATATTGTATAGCTAATTTTTACCTTGAATTCAAAAACCCTGTTTTTGAAGGCAAGGTCATTTTCTCATTTTTGTAAAAATTTGTAAAAAATTAAAATTCTCCAGAAGTCGGCATGTGGCCTTGGTCTCCTTTGCCAAGACTCCTTAGAAGCTATCCCTACAAAATTTTTCAAGAAAAAGCATCATTTCAACCAATTTCATGACAAAAAGGAAACCACAAGTCAACAGTAATTAGTTTTAAAAAGTGTCATTGCATAAACATTATAAAGTGGGTTTGAAGGGAAATTAATTTAAATCAAGCTTATAAAAGCCCCTCTCTCCTCATTTTGCAATTCATTTGCCTCCAAGACTCTAAGAGCAAGTGTGAAAGGCGATTTAGTGTGAAACTGGGCAAATTGAGCGACAGTACCTGCGCGCTACGCATCAGGGCCTGCGCGCTACGCGTTGGGCACGCGCTACGCGTCAGGGCACACTCTGCAGTGGAAGAATCGGTCGGGCGCTACGCGTTGGGCTTGCGCTACGCGTCAGGACCCACGCGCTACGCGTTGGGTTTTCACCTACAGAAACCGCCAGTGAAGCTTCAAAACGACCTCAAATCTCCTAAGTTTTATAGGTAGGCCTCCAATCATCAATGTGTTTTGCTTGCTAAAGAAAAATGAGCATGGAGAATGTGTCAAATGCCATCAAGTGTGAAGCATGAAATTCATATATATTATGTTTAAAAATTTCAAATTGCAAGTGAAGCTAGGGTTTTGAGTTTGCTCCCCAAGGTCATTCTTTTTCAATCCCTCATTTCCCCACATTCCCATTATCACTTCCCTTGTCACTTTCACACAATTTGCCTAACAAAAATATCAAAAGCCCTATAACCCTACCTATCCCTAAAATTCAATAAAATCTCCCTAAATCCTACCTTTTATCAAACCCCTACAAATTATGATTGTGTGATGATGTATGTGTCATAATTCCTTCCCTAAATTCCCTTTTATGTATATTTTCCCTAAATCCCCTCAAAAGTCCCCCTCCCTAACATCTCCCTTGTGTTTTTGTCCCCTTGGAGCAGCATTCAAACAGTCAAAACAATAGGTCATTTGAGCAGAAGCAGCAGTACATTTCAGCCATTTTGCTCTTGAAACCATGTCAGAAACCGAAACAGACTGTGAGCAAAGTGATGACCGTGAGTCAACACCGGTGGTTGAGGTGCCAAGGAGGCCTCACAGGGGTGGTAAAGGTGGTCAGAATGTGAGAGAGGAGCCCACCTCTTTGGCCTATTTGCAAGCTTGTCCACTTGCAGTCACATGTTTCCGTCATCAATCATGCTATGAATATTGCAAGAGAATTTCCCAAATTCAGCACCACAGGGAATTGGTCCGCTTGTTTGTTTTGCATTTGCACAACGGGCATGTGAATCTTGCAGGGGTGGATTTTACATTGTCACCTGAGGTTGTTGCTCAAGCAACAGGGATACCCAATGTTGGAGAAGAGTGGAACAAGCGCTAGCTGTTGGACAGATTCCAGTTTGAGCCCTACATTAAACTTGTATATATGAGGCACCTGACTGGTGTATTTCCTTTCAGATTCTTGAGGGATGAGTATGCACCCTTGATGAGGCTTATCATTCGCTATTTCACCTGTGAAGGCAGATTTTCACGTTTGTATTCGTACCATATTCGCTTGTTGATGCATTTCACACGGGTACAGATGATGAACATTCCTTTCTTCATGTGCCAGAATATTGAGAGGATGGTGCCCTTGGTGCAGAGAAAGAGCCCAGCACAGCAACACAAGAGCATCTACCATTATGCTTTGATCAAGATTGTGGTCATGTATCAGTTGGCCCAGCAGGGTATTCCATGGGAGGATTTCATCTCTCGAGATTTATTCACAGCGCCACCACCCCCTGAGGTTGTTCATGAGGAGGGAGGACCTTCACAGCAGTATGACATCCCTGAGCCCAAACATGTCAGCTCCCCTCCATTGGTCACATATCAGAGAGGCCACAGGGCCTTATTTGCATCAGCTTGACGAGTATTTTCTCCACATCAGGTGGAAGGGGTCTCGCCTTCTTCATCAACACCGTGCGTGTTATCTCCACACCAGGTGGAAGGGGCCTCGTTTCTGACAGCAGCACAAGTACAAGAGAGAGGCAAGCAGCCCAAGATGGATGAGGGGCCATCAGGTGATCCAGGCATAGATGTTGTTGACCTCGATATCAGTTCTCCTAACCTAGAGGTAAAGGAGATCATCCAGCAACTGAGGGCTGAAAATGACTCGTTGCAACAAAGGTTGGAAATGGAAAATTGGACAATCACCTACTTAGAGCAGCGCAACAAGCAACTAGAAGATGAACACACTCTTGATGAGTTGCGGAGGATCCATGAAGACCGCAACTTGGCTCGTAAGAGACCCGATGATTTGGTACCCATTGAGCGAGAGGCTATGCTTCTCCGGGTCAATGCTCATTTGGAGAGGTTGCTGGCCAAGGCTAACAAAGATAAGGACATACTCCGGAACATGAAAAACCATTATTGGGCTCGAATGCACGTATGTAAGGCAAGAATGAAGGTGCTCAAAGGACGGTTGGCCAAGGCACTAAAACGAAGAAAAGGCCTGATCCCCTCCACATCTTGGCTGAGGCTTCCTTGAAGGATCATGGTGCTAAATGACTTACCTTCTGCACAAATTTCAAAAAATTTTGAGCATTTTTGGTTATTTGTGAATTTTTTGGGCAAAAAACAGGTTTGTTTTCTTCCCCAACACGTAGCGCGTCGCGCGCTACCCTGAAGATGGGCAACTCCTTTTCATGAAAACTCAGCATTTTTGCATTTGTCATGCAAAAATACACTTTCTTAGCAATTGCCAAGAAATTTCACCAAGTTTTGAGCCTCCAGAAGGTCAAAAAACAAGCAAAAAATGACTTTCTGCCACCTTTTTGACACACAGGAAGCAGTCTTGGGAGATTGCAATTTTGGAGGGGCAAATGGTCACCAAATTCAGAAATTCCACTTGGGTTGGAAAGTAGACATACAGAACTTTCCAACAAGCCTACTTTGGCCTCATTTGGATGCCAGGAAGTGCCTCAAAAGTTGGATCAAAGGCGCGCTACGCGTTGAGGATTGGGGCGCTACGCATCAGGACATTTTCTCAAATTTTCATCTACAACTCAGGAATTCGCCTAGCTTTGACCAGTTTTGACTTGTGATGGGATTTTTCACCCTCTTTGATGTAATTAATGTATTTTCATGTTGACATGACACTTATTTACCTATTCTAGAAGATTCATTCATGAAATAGGCAAAAATTTAATGAATGAATTGGTTTCCTAGCTTATAGAGGTAAGTTGTTTTGACTGCCTAGATTGTAGTGCTTTGTTTAGAATTGGTTGAAACAGCTCCTAGGATAGTGAGTTCGACCTCTAGAGGCAAGGAAATATGTTAGATTGCCTATATTATGTACTTTCTTGGTCATTTTCATGGTTGGACTCTTGAGGGAGAAAGCTTCTATTGTATTACTCATTGTATCTATGCAATTTTGGCAAAGGAAGAAAGACCAAGGTTTTGCAGTCCTTTTTGGGATTCCTGTGGTTACATGTATTGATGGTGTGTTTCTCTTTGTACTTGTAAGTTTGTTATGTGAAACATCTTCTTACTTTTCCTTCTGCAAATTAGGCAAATGAAGTGTTAAAGTAGAATTCATGATTGCCATGCTCTGCTTTTAAGTTTGCTTAATATCAATGTTGTCATCTTTTTAAGGAGAACTCAAGGTGTTTAATTGATCTCCTTAGCTCCTCACCAGTAATTCTTGCCCATCTGACTTTTTCAAAGGCATCAATACAGTCTCCTACCTTGCCCCAAAGAACCCCCTGCAAAAACTGTGTCCAATCCCCGCACCCAAAATTGCCTTTCCCCGATTTTCCACCAAAACCCTAAAAATCCCAAATCAAACCTTTTTATCAGTTTACTAGCCTAAAATCAGTGTTCTTTATTGGTTATCTCTGCCTGTTGAAGATCTTTGCTGAGATAGACCGGAGAGAGCCCTCTCCTTCCCCGTAGGGCTAGCTACGAGGCTAAGTGGTTTGATGTTGCCTTGGAGTTTACCTTTTTCAGCCTGAGGTGAAATTTCAAGCGCTAACATACTGGCGACCATACTGGGGAAGAACAAACTTGTTTGCGGATTGATGTTTAGATGGAGCCTGAAGTTATGCCAGGTAGCCTTCGAAACGCTTTTGCTTTGCATAAGCGGAAGTAGATAAACGCTGCTTCAGTCAATATCCGTGAGCTTGTGAATACAACACTTCATTTGCATTCCACCCCATTCTATTTGCAAACTCTGAACTTTTGGATGATTAGTTAAGAGTTTTCACAGGCTGATTGGTTATTTGTTCCTTGATATCCAAACTGGCTTCTGATTCTGGTCATATATTCAAATCTCATTCATGTCCAGCTATTTTTGAGTATCTTGAAGACATTGATTTTGACGAGAGTTTTGAGTTGTCCTTGTTCAAAACCAAATCTGAAAGTGCACTTGATTCTCTAGTTCCCAACCCTGATTTTGCAGCTGCCCTTGACATTGAGAGACACAACAAATTGGTTTACAATTTCATCCTAAGATCTCTTCAGTCAGATATTCACGCTACCAATCTTGCTGAGTTCGTTGAAACTATATCTGTTCATATTGGATCCACTATCACGGCACATGAGCAGAGCAATCCTCCTTTTATTTCTGTTTCTCCTATAATCACTTATCCAGAATCTACAGTTGGTTCGCCCTCTACATCCCATACCACTTCTCCTCCTCATACTCCTCATACTACACCTACACCTACTCCACCTGCTACTCCTAGACCCAATCTACCTAAAGCAATGGCTGCCTGATTTACTCCCCTTGCTCTTCCCCAAAATCTGCATGATATGCCAGCCGATTATCAGAGTAAAATTCCCATGTTTGATGGCACTCCACAAATTATCTCTTCTCAACAACATATAGACAAAATGACGACTTTCTTTGATCTATATGAGATAGATGAAGAGGATGTAACTATGCGTTTGTTTGTACAAACATTTGATGGAGAAGTAAGAAAATGGTTCAGAGGTTTGACAGCTAGAAGCATACCCACCTTGGAAGCATTTCAGAGGCAGTTTCTAGATCAATGGGAAATCAGAAAGGATCCACTTCAGATTAATGCCGAGTACAACAACCTCAAGCGTAATCATGGTGAGTCCGTTCAAGATTACATAATCAGTTTTAATACAGTTTACAATGCTATTCCAGATGATTTAAGGCCATATAGAAAATCAACACTTCTCAAATTCCCGGATGGTTTTGATCCGGAGATGGCTTATTCATTGAGAGATAGAGATCCTCCTACCTTGGAGGATATGCAGAAAATTGCTGTCAGTGTTGAGGCAAACTTGAATGATAAGAGATCAAGGATGAAGGCGGAAAAGCAAGTCACAATCAAAGAGGAATCTTCTACATCAGATCAGCTCCTCCGTAAGGTTGAAAAGATTGAAAGAGCACTTGAACATGTTCATCTTGACAAGCCGGAGCCTCAGATTCGCAATCCAAATTTTCGAGGTCCGCAGCAGCCGCAATATAGAATGAAACAACGTGAAACAAGGGCACAAGAGGCAGTAGTTCAGCAACAAATTAAACCTCCGCTTCAGCAAAATTTTGTGAGCCAAGAATCCGAGGATGAAGGTGATACGGTGGGAGAGGAAAATCACTTCTTCACTCCTGATGATCTGCCCACTTATATTACAGAAGAAGAAGAGTTGGTGAGAAACTCCATCGTCCTTCAAGATGAGCATTATATCCTGTCAAATGATGCAGCGCTTGAAGAAGAATCGGAAGAGTATCAAAGAGGGTACTTGAATGCTTTATCCGCTCAGCAGAGACAACTAAGAAACCGAGTTGTTCCCATAAATCCCATACAGAAGAGGACAGATACTTCAGCAAAGAATGGTTCAGCTGCCCCACAGAAAAAAGGGAAAGAGATAAGCGATCCTCCAGTAGGTCAATCATTATCAGCAAGCAAGATAGATCAGCCATCAAGTACACCGAGAGATAAAGTTGAAAAAAGAGAAGTTCCGGCCAAAGAAGGTGAGAAGGTTTCAGCTTTCAGTTTGGAGAATGAAATTTCAAAGTTGAAAGTGTCCATTCCTTTGACAAAAATCATGAAGAACAACACTTACTGAGGCCAAATCTCCATGATGCTGAATTTTGATCCAATGCTAGACACGGTGAATGTAGAAGATGATCAGCCAGAATTGATTTTTGGGCCCGCTTTAAATGGTGAGTCTCCCGAAAGTGATGTTCCTCCATTCTATATCAGTTTGCGATTGCATGAGTATGTTCTACATAATGCCATGTTTGACTTGGGAGCTTCGCATAATTTGATCCCGAAAGCGATCATGGAAAAGTTGGGATTAGACATCACGAGGAAATATCATGATTTGTATTCGTTTGATTCCAGTCGGGTAAAATGTATTGGTTTGATCAAGGACTTGGTAGTGAGCCTAGATCAAATCCCAACAAAGAATGTTTTGATGGATGTGGTGGTGGCGGATATTCCTCCGCGATTTGGAATGTTGCTTTCGAGATCTTGGGGAGCTAAGCTCAAAGGTACACTTCAGCTCGATTTTTCTTATGCTACAATCACGGTCTTTGGTCAGATGAGGAAATTATATCTGGAACAAAAGATGAAATACATGATCACTAGTAAGGAAAAGCCAGTTAATCATCCTGTAAATTATGTACATACAGATTTAGAGTCATTTGTTTTGTTTGCGGATAAATTTAATGAGATAGATAGCCAGTTAGTTCAAGCAGAAGATATACCAGACATTACAGAAAATTTTAGAGAAATTTTGAGAAAGGAAAGTGAAGAAAGGTTCGCTGTCATGGAGCCAACAGCTGAAATTAATGGGCAGCAAACAGAAAATGCAGAGACACCACATTTTCAGCACTTAGAGGACGATGAGGATGGTCTTTGGACCATGGATTTTGATGGCGCTGTTGTTATAGACATTTTTGTGCCTTACAGCTATAAGCATGAAATGTCCATAATTCAAGGGATCCAAAGTCCCTAAAGATGTTGTTACAGCTCCTAATGGAACAGGGTCAACCAATGACAGCTTCTCCCAGAAGTTTTCCACCAAAAACCACTCAGAAACAATCAATTCAGGATCAATTCAAGTGCTACACTAGCTGCCTGCATTGCAAAGCACCCAAATGCACTGGCTAGGTGCGTTGCAACGCACTTGGATACACTACCCAGGTGCACTGAGCGGGAAATGACAAGTGGCAAGCTCATTCAACGAGGTGGAAAGACCATGGAAGCTTCCAGAATCTTCTCCAATGACACTTGCCTCAATGAATTCGACTAGTGATGAGTAAGAGGCTCCCAACCTCCAAGTGGAAGCAAGAACTGACAGAGAGAAGCCACAAGTCAAAACATAAGCTGACTCATCCTCTCTGCTTACATCTATATATGGATCCCTCATCCCAGAGATCCAGAGGCTGGAATTTTGTACTTTGCAGAGAATTGCTGTTGGTTTGAGGTTGAGATTAGTACATTGGGTGATTTATGCTTTGTTGGAGGAGAGGAAGGGATTCCTTTGCTGGGAGGTAGATGCTGGATCGGGACTCACTTGGTTGTATCTCCTCTTGGACTTTATTATCATATCAATAAACTATTTGAGTTTCTCCTACATGCTGTGTATCAATGATGTTTTGTTATATTTGCATGTTTAGCTTAATCTGATCTTGAGCTTTTTATGAATGTATATCTATATCTTCGTGTAGTTTCTCTATCTTGTGATCTTGCAGGAATTCGGTGAAGCTGGGCCGGTAAGGGAGCAGGGAGCTGGGAGCTATCGAAGAGAGGAGCGATTGGATCAACAAACTAGCGAAAGACACAGGTTAGTTACATCCTTCCTCCTCATTTACATTTCGTAAAGAAGAAATACTCAAGTAAGTTTCCTTGTTTGTTGCTAAGGCACTATCACACCTTAGAGTGGGATAGGGGCATTCCGAATGGATACTTTTCCCAACAACAAATTGGCGACTCCACTGGGGATCGTATCTAGTTAGTTTATTTGTGTTTCTATTGTTGTTCTTCTCATAAACTCAGGAGTGCCGAATCGAACTGCATTTGCCATTTACAAATGCAAAGTAGAGATCTGCTACTCTAGTCCATTCACTGGGCCTATTTTTATGACCTGAACAAGCTGATCCACAAATGCTCTAACAACCCTTTGTGATAGATCTTAGTCCTCCTTTAAATCATCCTCCTAATTGTACCTAATTGATAGCTTTTATCCGGCCAAAAACCGTAGATTAAACTGCAAACCGTGACCCAGAACCCAGAGACAATTCTCGTTTCTGCTTCAGCGCAGGCTCTGTGAAGAGGTTCTGCATTTCAACACAGGTCCCGAGAGGGCTACCTGCGCTGAAGTTCAGTTTCTCTGTGCTGAGGGTGCGCTGATCAGCCTTTGCCTTGTGCAGCTATGGTTCTCTGCTTATTTTTGCTCAGTTTTCTCTCTGATTTTTGCAGCCTGTTATCAGTGTGTGTACCTATCTGAAACCTCTTTTCTTTGCCTTAATTCCATCTCAGTTGTATAAAGAAACTGTATTTGTTTTTGTGTATTTGTTACATCATTTGCAGTTTCCCATTACAAAAGTAAACTAGTCATACTGTCGCCCTTAGATCTAGACCTGTCGTAAGTGTTGTTTTGATCTTAGGAGTGAGCTTGTTTGCTGTTCACAGTTGATTTAGATTTTACTTTTGTCTTTTGGTTTGAATTTATGAATTTCTAGTGTCGAAACAAGTGTTTACTTCAAAATCATAAGTGTCGTAATCGTCTTTTTGAGTTCAAAAATAAACTTGTTTGTGTTTTCACTTGAAATCGAATTCAAATTTTGTACAACAACTTTCTTTTTAGGCATCAATATTAAGAAAGCGAAAACAAATACATGCATTTGTGTATTTGCATATTGATCGTTTGTATGGTTTGATTTAGGAAAAGTGCATTTTACAGTGTGCTCTTTGCTCTTTGAGAAAAGATTGTGTCTTTCTTTTCCCCTTGTAGCTAGGATTTTCATTGTTGAAAAGAGATAAATGCTTGCTTATCATCTTTAGACTGCATTTAGGAATTTTATATATACATCTCGTGGTGATCCAAAAAGGCAAACTTCTAAGAAATATCAACCTAAAATAAATTGAATGAACTTAACAACGCATTGGAACTTAACGCACAACATAGAGGTCTAGGCTAGAGATGTGTTCCGGCGTTGTAAAACCTGGTGACTGTCGATCTCGCTGATGGTTGGGTGATTCCTCCTGAGAGACGATAAGCGCCAGTACGGATTGTGCTCCCACGTACCATCGAGTATATATTGGGAGACCCCTATAGGCATAAAACCTTTATCCATAGGAATCCGTGTCGGCCGCCCTACTGATCACAATGCACTGAACACAACATTCGGGAAGATTGACCGCCCGTACCTTAAAAAGTATTCTGCGGTTTTGCGAAAAGTTTGGCACACCCTCTACCTAGAACTCCAGAGCAGTTCCTTTTGGCCTTTTTCAGACTCTATAACAGAAAAATTCCATCCGAGCATTTGTCACTTCGGGCTTGTTAAAACATCGAAGGCGACTAGAGTCATCTTTTGCTTTTTCTCGACTCTTTAAAATTGAAAAAGCAAGTTGTGTCCAAGCGTCGTTAAAATTTATTTTAAACGGAATATTCATACCCTTTTCCTGCGTTGATCTTTAGGTTGAGAAAATGGAGCCCACTAACCAAGGAATTCCCCTTGGTGGAAATCCTAGTCCCTTCTCCTCTTGGGGAGATGTTGGTGCGCCCCATATGGCCACATTGTCGCTTCCAGGACTGACAATTGGCTTGCCGGTCTGGCTCTTCTCAACCAATGTCATTCAGAACACCACTATTCCTAAACAGTCGAATCAGCAATTAGACGAGTCCAGAATTTCCCACCAACCTTCTACTTCCTATAATTCTTCCTCTCTTCCTTCCTCTTTGCGTGACGGAACTGGTAAAACTAAAAACCAAGTTCCTAAGGAGAAAAAGGAAAAGAAGAAGAAAGAGAAAAAGAAGAAGGAGCCAAAGGCAAATAAGGGAAAACAAGTGTCGTCTAATGAAAATCCACACACAACACTGACTAGGCCTAAATCGCCATGTGTCATATGCAGGGAGACCACTTTCACAGAGATTGTCCCTGCATCCCTCGGATACTAAGGGACTGGTCTCCCCGTTTACACAATCCGGTGGCGTCAACCTCTGATAGCCATGTTGAAAGCACACCGTCAACTAGCGAAAGTGAAGTTCTTGGACAAAAAGGGAGAGCTAGATCTCCCTGTAGACTGTGCGAAGGCAATCATGCCATCCATCATTGTCCCTTCTTAGATGAAGCGAAAAGAGTTTTGGATGATCGTTCGGTTTCACCGTTACAACTTCCTCCTGGATATAAAAAACTCTTGCTGAGTCCTTTGTTAGTTGAAAATCCAGCTGACCCGCTCAAGTGGTCAGCTGAAGCGCCGGTCATTGAAGATGAACAGCTGAATCCATACCCGACGAAAGTCAAAAGGTCGAGGCGGCAGTTGACCCGGTCTTGCCTTCGGAGGTTTTATCTTCGAATGATACAGTTACTGAAGAGGATAAAGATGACACCATCCAAATTCTCTTCATCAACACAGACTCCGACGAGCATGGGGGCAATCCCCCCATTCCTTTATCGCAGGAAGGAAGTTCGTCAGAGCGATACCCGGTCATCTACTCGGTCCCATCACCAAGCAACCTAGTTGTCTCCTTCGACTGGAACCAACTAGGCAAACCCCGTTTGCCAGCAAGCATACCATTCAGAATTATCGTCCAAATATACAGAATGGTCATGGCTGGCACCATCATTGATGAGGGGGCATCTGTGAGTATCCTTTCCTCTATTGCTTGGAAAGCGCTTGGTTTGCCAGCGCTTTTGCCTGAAATGAGAAATCTGACAGGCTTTGATAAAGGAACCAGTCGACCTTTAAGGATCCTCCCCAATGTGCCCATAACATTGAAAGGGAAGACCGTTCAAATGAACGTGATGGTCGTTCAAGGACCCTTGGATTATAACCTACTCCTTGGACGAGACTATATATATTGCATGGGAGCCATCGTCTCCTCACTCTTTAGAGTAATGTGTTTTCCGCACGAAGGAAGAGTGGTCAAGCTCGTGGACCAGCTTTCATTTCCGGGATCACGCATCGCAAATAGTCATATACCGTCCCTAAATGGTCTCTTCACACAAGAAATGTCTCAACCCATGGTCCGTCCTCTCGATGAGCGCGAGTAATTCGGAGGGATATGACTGGAACCCAGGGGGCATGCGTCCTGGTCTGCTTCGGCAGGAAAACTTCAGGTATAGGGTAGGTTTCCGCGGGAGAATATGACTAGTCTGTACCCCGTCCGTCTTGGAAGAGGGGTTATTCTAGAATAAGATTCTCTTGTCAAAGTTATGTGTTTGGCGCTCGTTGTCACTCATCTTTGTCTATCTCGGTAGACATCGCCGAAGAAGTGTTTTGTTTGAAAGATTAATAAAACAATCTTTGGTAACCTGAAAGAGGTAGGCCTCTCCCGGTTAAACAAATGTTTTTCCTGCAAATTGAGGGGTAACCTTGAAACCGTACTTTATACCTGGGGGCATGCAAACCTTTTGGAGTGCAAGCAAGGGGCGGCTATTTATTTTTTTAAATTTTTAGGTCCTCCCTTTAAACCTGTAGGTCTAACCCTTTAAACTCATAGGATTAGTCGTTTCCGAACTTGCATAACGAAAGGATGCGGGGCATAGCTTTGTAAGGCGCAAGCTCCATAAAAATGGAATCTTACATGAGACATTCTTATCATATGACTGGAAGATCGAGCAGTTTTAGCGCATAGTTCATGCTCGTTAAAAAATAAACATAAGATTGAGCAGTTTTAGCGCATAGTTCATGCTCGTTAAAAAATAAACATAAAGATCGAGCAAGTGTTTCAATCCGCATTTAAGCTCGTTAAAAAATGAACTATCCTCCGGTAAATAACCACCGTGAATGTAACATTATCACCCATTAAAGCCTTGGTCGTGTTTGCACCGTCACCTCCACTTTTCCATTGGCTGATCATTCACCTCGTTAAAGCGACCGGAAGAGCTATCCCTCCTCTAGATTTTAATCTTTTTGGACCTGAGGGATTATTGCACAAAAAGATCGAGCGCTTGTTTTATTCGGCTTGTTAAAACTATAAAAAATCCATCCCTTCTGTATTGTTTTATACTTTTTCGGACCTAAGGGATTAGATGACGAAAAAGGAACTCTGGAGTTAACTTTACGTACCTTTTTAGACTCTCTAAAAATGAAAAGGACCAAGTTATCTTTGTCGTTAGACTCGTTAAAAACATTAATAGCGACAAACTTGTCTTTAGACGAGAACGAGTTTCACTATCGCTAGGCTCGTTAAAACATAGCGATGGGTTTGCCCGAAGGGAAAATTATAGAACAAGCATATGTTATCCTCCTCAAGCTTGACAAAAATAAAGAGGTACTGGTCAGCAATGACTGGGGAAAAATTGGGAAGAAACTCAAAGAACTTTTATTGGTAGCAAGTCGCTCTTGAACATGACACTTCCACTCCATGCCTGAGTCGGGTTGGGTTGTTTCATTCACCGGTCACATCACCATGGTCTCGCCATACCATCCATCTTCGGGGTAAATGCTACCAATCCATCATATAAGTGTCGCCGATATGTTCAAGAGAAGTCATCCAGAGAAGTCAACCGTGTCCCATCCACTACCGTACATTATACTTCATTCTTTCATGACCGCCACCCTGAACCATATATCATCAGATCGTTTTCACCTCCATCAAAATCAATTGCTCCGTTCCGTGTCACTGATGTGGGATACATCAAGGCCCTCCTTTGACGGATCGCTTCTTGTCGACATCAGCTCATTATCCAAGAAGTTGATCTAGGAACACCCACTTCAGTACTTTGAAGCTTGCATGCCTCAATGGCAAGTTTCTCACTTCCGACGACAGGTATACATCAATGACCTATGACCGAAATATTTTGCGTGGTGTTCGACGCCAAGTCCTTTATTCACACCACGTGAATTGTACTGTAGTACCTTGAGGGTCATTATCATTATCGGTGATTCCTCTCGCGCTTGTTAACAGTTTACATCATTGACTGGTAATCAAGCGATGTCTTTCCATGTTCGACTTCAAAACATTTCTCACATGGATCGACTTGTACTTAGAGTGAAGATCGGACGAGATTGAAGACCCCGGATCTAGTTTCATCCATCCGGGCTGCAATATATATTCAGGAAAAATAAAGACATTGACATGTACAACATTGCAGAACAGATAATCATCCTACCAAAAGGATGATGATTTCATCAGAATCATCAGTCTACCATCAGACGATTGTCTGTCCTATGTACATAAAAAATGAATTTATAAAGCTGAGCATGGGAATGCCCGCCTCAGCTAGATCATGAAAACAAGTATGAAAAATAATGTATTGTATTGTATCTTATTACAGGTCTCCTCCCAGCATTGAATGAACTTCAGATCCTCCTAATAAAGCATTTCACCCGATAAACGGCCTCATACTTTAGGGGGCAACTGTTATAGAAATTTTTGTGCCTTACAGCTATAAGCATGAAATGTCCATAATTCAAGGGATCCAAAGTCCCTAAAGATGTTGTTACAGCTCCTAAAGGAACAAGGTCAACCAATGACAGCTTCTCCCAGAAGTTTTCCACCAAAAACCACTCAGAAACAGTCAATTCAGGATCAATTCAAGTGCTACACTAGCTGCCTGCGTTGCAAAGCACCCAAATGCATTGGCTAGGTGCGTTGCAACGCACTTGGATACACTACCCAGGTGCGTTGAGCGGGAAATGACAAGTGGCAAGCTCATTCAACGAGGTGGAAAGACCATGGAAGCTTCCAGAATCTTCTCCAATGACACTTGCCTCAATGAATTCGACTAGTGATGAGTAAGAGGCTCCCAACCTCCAAGTGGAAGCAAGAACTGACAGAGAGAAGCCACAAGTCAAAACATAAGCTGACTCATCCTCTCTGCTTACATCTATATATGGATCCCTCATCCCAGAGATCCAGAGGCTGGAATTTTGTACTTTGCAGAGAATTGCTGTTGGTTTGAGATTGAGATTAGTACATTGGGTGATTTATGCTTTGTTGGAGGAGAGGAAGGGATTCCTTTGTTGGGAGGTAGATGCTGGATCGGGACTCACTTGGTTGTTTCTCCTCTTGTACTTTATTATCATATCAATAAACTATTTGAGTTTCTCCTACATGCTGTGTATCAATGATGTTTTGTTATATTTGCATGTTTAGCTTAATCTGATCTTGAGCTTTTTATGAATGTATATCTATATCTTCGTGTAGTTTCTCTCTCTTGTGATCTTGCAGGAATTCGGTGAAGCTAGGCCGGTAAGGGAGCAGGGAGCTGGGAGCTATCGAAGGGAGGAGCGATTGGATCAACAAACTAGCGAAAGACACAGGTTAGTTACATCCTTCCTCCTCATTTACATTTCGTAAAGAAGAAATACTCAAGTAAGTTTCCTTGTTTGTTGCTAAGACACTATCACACCTTAGAGTGGGATAGGGGCATTCCGAATGGATACTTTTCCCAACAACAGCTGTGGGCAGCGATGGTGCTGGTATAGGTGTGTGGATTCGAAGTCCATTTTCTGTCCGAAACAAAGTCCCAAGCAAGGTACGAGTATGTTCTTACAAATTGGCATTCGATTGTTCAAACAATGAGGCGGAATATGAGGCTATCATTGTTGGCCTGAAAATCCTTCGGAAGCTGAAGGCAAAGAAGATAGCAGTATATGGCGACTTCGAGTTGGTTATAAAGCAAGTGAAAGGTGAGTTCCAGGCCAAGCATCCTCGTATGCGAGCATATCGAAATGCTGTCCTAGATATCTTGAAGCTGTTTTCTGAACATACTTTGACATGCGTGCCCCGTATCCAAAATGGTGTTTCAGATGCATTAGCTAAGGCAGCAAGCAATCTAAAAATTCCCATGAATTCCAGCAATAAGTTTGAGATTTATGTGAAGCACCATCCTACGGTTCCAGACAATCAAAGATGCTGGCAAGTTTTCCAAGATGACGAAGAAATCAAGGATTTTCTGCAAGTTGAAGGTGAGTTCAGAGACATCTCCATAGACACAGAACCTGAGGAAGTAAATCAAATGGATGTATTGCAACTTAAAGATAATTTCATTCCTAAAGGATTAATTCCTTTGGAGGAGCTGTTCGATCAAGATGACGTGGCCCGCAAACCAACTTTGAGGCCAACGGAAGAAGGTGTTGAAGAAGTGAATGTCGGAACAGCTGAAAATACAAAGATGGTGAAACTATCGAAAGCATTGTCGCCAAAGGTAAAAAAAGAATATATCAGATTGTTGTCTTCGTTTTCTAATGTTTTTGCATGGGATCATTCAGATTTGAAAACTTATGACACAAGTATCAGTCAACATACCATTCCTATAAAGCCAAATCAAAAGCCTTTCCGACAAAAGTTGAGAAGAATTAATCCTAAGTTGCTGCCATTGATCGAGAAGGAAGTTAACAGGTTGTACAAGTATGGAATTATAGTGCCAATCAGATTTTCCGACTGGATTTCCAACTTGGTGCCCGTGAGAAAGAAGACCGGTGAGATCTGCTTGTGTATAGACTTCAGAAATCTGAATAAGGTGTCGCTAAAGGACAATTATCCGCTGCCCAAGATGGATCATATATTGCAATGGGTAGTTGGGGCATCAAGGATGTCGCTACTTGATGGTTATTCCGGGTACAATCAGATTTTGGTGCATGAGGATGACCGCGACAAGACTGCATTCACTACTCCATGGGGGACATTTCATTATGCCAAGATGCCGTTTGGATTGAAGAATGCAGGTGCTACCTTTCAGTGGGCGATGGACATGGCCTTTGCTAATGAGAAGGATGTCTTTTTGGTCGTTTATCTTGATGATTTAACTGTGTTTTCTAAATCTGATGAAGAACATTTGTATCATTTAACAATGGTGTTTCAAAAGTGCAGAAAATTTGGTATCTCATTGAATCCAAAGAAGAGCCTTTTCGCTATGAGTGAAGGCAAACTGTTGGGCCACATCATTTCCAAAGATGGCATTCGTATAGATCCTGCACGTGTGGAAGCTATTCAGCAATTAGAGCAGCCCCGAAACAAGAAAGAGATTCAGTCCTTTAATGGCAAGTTGAATTTTCTGCGTCGCTTTATTCCGAATCTTGCCGAACACCTCAGAGAAATCACTAGCATGCTAAAAAAGGACAGCCAGCTCAAATGGACCGAAGAAGCGGTAAAATCTTTCAATTTGGTAAAGTTAATTTTATCTTCAGCCCCAACTCTAAACAGCCCAGATTATACGCAAGATTTTATTCTATTTTCATTTGCTTCTGAGCATACATTGGCAGCTGTGCGGATGCAAAAGAGAGATGGAGTTGAGAAGCCCATTGCTTTTTTCAGTTGTATTATAAGGGACGGAGCGCTGAAGTATAATATCATTGAAAAACAAGCATTGGCGCTGGTAAAAGCCTTGAAAGATTTCCGTGTGTACATATTGAATTCTCACATTTTGGCATATGTTCCTAACGCAGCTGTTAAAGATGTTTTGGTACAAGCGGAACCGGAAGGAAGGCGGGGTAAGTGGATTGCTGCACTATTAGAATATGATGTGGAAATTAAGCCTACCAAGCTGATCAAGGGTCAAGGTCTTGCTAAATTGATGGCTGAAACAAATCTCCATGTCCTAGACATTAATTTGATAGCTGCCCTATCCGATGAAGATGAGGAGAATTCAGCACTACAGGTATCTGACATCTTTATTTCTTCTCCTTGGTATGCTGATATTGTATATGTGCTTCAAAATTTGTCTTCACCTCCCGGGATGCCTCGAAACAAAGCTAGGACATTGAAATTAAAGGCTGCCAAATTTTGCATCATCAAATCTGCAATATATTGGAAAGACCCCGGTGGAATATTGCTGAATTGTTTGGTCGAAGAGGAAGCTAAGAGAGCTGTAGAGGATTTCCACAAAGGTGACTGTGGGGGCCACTCGTTTTGGAAGGCCACGGCAAACAAGATCTTAAGGGCAGGTTTTTATTGGCCTTCATTGTTTTCAGATGTATATAAAGCAGTCAAGAGTTGTCATGAATGTCAAATTTTTCAAGGAAAGCAAAAATTACAACCATTGCCTCTCAAGCCCATTGAAGTCAGCGCACCATTTCAGCAGCGGGGCTTGGATTTCATCGGCGAAATTCATCCAGCATCTTCCAGACAGCATCGATGGATATTGGCAGCCACCGATTACTTCACGAAATGGCTTGAAGCCATTCCCACCCGGCAGGCACGGACTTGGTAATTATTTCTTTCCTTGAAAATAACATATTGTCACGTTTCGACTGTCCACATAAGCTGATTACAGATAATGCAGCAGCGTTTAAATCAAAGAAGATGGTTGATTTTTGCTACAAATATAATATCCGCTTGGGGCATTCGACCGCCTATCATCCGCAAGGAAATGGGCTGGCTGAATCTTCGAACAAATCCTTGGTAAACATCATAAAGAAATTGTTGGAAATCAATAAGAAGAGCTGGCACAAAAAGTTAGTAAATGCATTATGGGCTGATCGTGTAAGTCAGAAAAGGTCAATTGGTATGTCACCTTTTGAACTGGTGTACGGGACAGATGCAGTGTTTCCTACTTCACTTAGTATTCTGGTAACAAAGTTTCTTCAAGAAGCTGGTGGTGAGGAGGATTCCATGCAAAGGCGGATTGGTCAAATGATTCATTTACAGCAGACACGGGAGGAGGTTCTTCACAATACTCTCAAGTTGCAGGAGCGCATAAAGAAAATTTATGACAGGAAAGAAAAACCGGATGATTTCCAGATAGATGATGTGGTTTTGAGGTGGATGCCCGAAATGAAGACAAAGGGAAACATGGAAAGTTTGACAACCTATGGAAAGGTCCCTACAAAATTGCAGCATACCGTGGTCCAAATGCCTTTCTTCTCAAAGAAATGAACGGTGATGATTGTCTCGGAGGGTCGGTCAATGGTCGACTGCTCAAAAGGTACCATGTCTGAGCATTTTCTGCTCTAGTCATTATCATTGTAATTACCATTTTACTTTTATTCCACTGCAAGTGTGAACTGATCTTTCATCTTTAGTCTAGGGCCCGCGGTGAAGGCTATAATTCTGAAGATGAAGATTAGTTGGTGTGAGTTTGTCATGTTGTTTTTATCAGTCCATTTTCTATCCAAAGTTGAAGTCAGTTTGAGTCAAAATTGGTCCAATTTTCAGTCACTTGTCAAGTCAATAAAGCTGTCTCAGTTTGGGTCAAATATGTGAATAATGACTCCATTGCCCAATGGTTGAAAGGCACTGGTCTACTCTCCCAGAGGTCTAAGGTTCTTGGCACCTCCAAGGAGCTACAATCCCCATTGGAGCCAATGTTAGAGTCATTCTAGTAGCCCTCCATCAGCGATCAAAGCTCTTTGCATTTGCATAAGTAGGTGTCTCATCAGTGTCATCTTATTGCATTCCATTAGGCATGCCATAACCCTGATGGAGGAGCTTGTGTCTTTTATTCCCCTCTTGGCACTGCTGGATTAAGTTTGTTTCAGTCAATAAATTCTTTACAGGGTCATTGGTCTTGTCTTGAAGTCAAAGTACTAGGTCTAGGGTTTAGTCCAATTTTGTCTTTTAAGGTCAATAAGTGCCCAGCAGGCCAGAGGGATGTCCATCAAAGCATCACTTCAGATGATTTCATATTGTATAGCTAATTTTTACCTTGAATTCAAAAACCCTGTTTTTGAAGGCAAGGTCATTTTCTCATTTTTGTAAAAATTTGTAAAAAATTAAAATTCTCCAGAAGTCGGCATGCGGCCTTGGTCTCCTTTGCCAAGACTCCTCAGAAGCTATCCATGCAAAATTTTCAAGAAAAAGCATCATTTCAACCAATTTCATGACAAAAAGGAAACCACAAGTATGCAGTGATTAGTTTCAAAAAGTGTCATTGCATAAACATTATAAAGTGGGTTTGAAGGGAAATTAATTTAAATCAAGCTTATAAAAGCCCCTCTCTCCTCATTTTGCAATTCATTTGCCTCCAAGACTCCAAGAGCAAGTGTGAAAGGCGATTTAGTGTGAAACTGGGCAAATTGAGCGACAGCACCCGCGTGCTATGCATCAGGGCCTGCGCGCTATGCGTTGGGCACGCGCTACGCGTCAGGGCACACTCTGCAGTGGAAGAATCGGTCAGGCGCTACGCGTTGGGCTCGCACTACGCGTCAGGACCCACGTGCTACGCGTTGGGTTTTCACCTACAGAAACCGCCAGTGAAGCTTCAAAACGACCTCAAATCTCCTAAGTTTTACAGGTAGGCCTCCAATCATCAATGTGTTTTGCTTGCTAAAGAAAAATGAGCATGGAGAATGTGTCAAATGTCATCAAGTTTGAAGCATGAAATTCATATATATTATGTTTAAAAATTTCAAATTGCAAGTGAAGCTAGGGTTTTGAGTTTGCTGCCCAAGGTCATTCTTTTTCAATCCCTCATTTCCCCACATTCCCATTATCACTTCCCTTGTCACTTTCACACAATTTCCCTAAAAAAAATATCAAAAGCCCTATAACCCTACCTATCCCTAAAATTCAATAAAATCTCCCTAAATCCTACTTTCTATCAAACCCCTACAAATTATGATTGTGTGATGATGTATGTGTCATAATTCCTTCCCTAAATTCCCTTTTATGTATATTTTCCCTAAATCCCCTCAAAAGTCCCCCTCCCTAACATCTCCCTTGTGTTTTTGTCCCCTTGGAGCAGCATTCAAATAGTCAAAACAGCAGGTCATTTGAGCAGAAGCAGCAGTACATTTCAGCCATTTTGCTCTTGAAACCATGTCAGAAACCGAAACAGACTATGAGCAAAGTGATGACCGTGAGTCAACACCGAAGGTTGAGGTGCCAAGGAGGCCTCATAGGGGTGGTAAAGGTGGTCAAAATGTGAGAGAGGAGCCCACCTCTTTGGCCTATTTGCTAGCTTGTCCACTTGCAGTCACATGTTTCCGTCATCAATCATGCTATGAATATTGCGAGAGAATTTCCCAAATTCAGCACCACAGGGAATTGGTCCGCTTGTTTTTTTTGCATTTGCACAACGGGCATGTGAATCTTGCAGGGGTGGATTTTACATTGTCACCTGAGGTTGTTGCTCAAGCGACAGGGATACCCAATGTTGGAGAAGAGTGGAACAAGCGCCAGCTATTGGACAGATTCCAGTTTGAGCCCTACATTAAACCTGTATATATGAGGCACCTGACTGGTGTATTTCCTTTCAGATTCTTGAGGGATGAGTACGCACCCTTGATGAGGCTCATCATTCGCTATTTCACCTGTGAAGGCAGATTTTCACGTTTGTATTCGTACCATATCCGCTTGTTGATGCATTTCACACGGGTATGGATGATGAACATTCCTTTCTTCATGTGCCAGAATATTGAGAGGATGGTGCCCTTGGTGCAGAGAAAGAGCCCAGCACAGCAACACAAGAGCATCTACCATTATGCTTTGATCAAGATTGTGGTCATGTATCAGTTGGCCCAGCAGGGTATTTCATGGGAGGATTTCATCTCTCGAGATTTATTCACAGCGCCACCACCCCTTGAGGTTGTTCATGAGGAGGGAGGACCTTCACAGTAGTATGACATCCCTGAGCCCAGACATGTCAGCTCCCCTCCATTGGTCACATATCAGAGAGGCCACAGGGCCTTATTTGCATCAGCTCGGCGAGTATTTTCTCCACATCAGGTGGAAGGGGTCTCACCTTCTTCATTAGCACCGCGAGTGTTATCTCCACACCAGGTGGAAGGGGCCTCATTTCTGACAGCAGCACAGGTACAAGAGAGAGGCAAGCAACCCAAGATGGATGAGGGGCCATCAGGTGATCCAGGCATAGATGTTGTTGACCTCGATATCAGTTCTCCTAGCCTAGAGTCAAAGGAGATCATCCAGCAACTGAGGGCTGAAAATGACTCGTTGCAGCAAAGGTTGGAAATGGCAAATTGGACAATCACCTACTTAGAGCAGTGCAACAAGCAACTGGAAGATGAACACACTCTTGATGAGTTGCGGAGGATCCATGAAGACCGCAACTTGGCTCGTAAGAGACCCGGTGATTTGGTACCCATTGAGTGAGAGGCTATGCTTCTCCGGGTCAATGCTCATTTGGAGAGGTTGCTGGCCAAGGCTAACAAAGATAAGGACATGCTCCGGAACATGAAAAACCATTATTGGGCTCGAATGCACGTATGTAAGGCAAGAATGAAGGTGCTCAAAGGACGGTTGGCCAAGGCACTAAAACGAAGAAAAGGCCTGATCCCCTCCACATCTTGGCTGAGGCTTCCTTGAAGGAGCGTGGTGCTAAATGACTTACCTTCTGCACAAATTTCAAAAAATTTTGAGCATTTTTGGTCATTTGTGAATTTTTTGGGCAAAAAACAGGTTTTCTTCCCCAACGCGTAGCGCGCCGCGCGCTACCCTGAAGATGGGCAACTCCTTTTCATGAAAACTCAGCATTTTTGGATTTTTCATGCAAAAATACACTTGCTCAACAATTGCCAAGAAATTTCACCAAGTTTTGAGCCTCCAAAAGGTCAAAAAACAAGCAAAAAATGACTTTCTGCCACCTTTTTGACACACAGGAAGCAGTCTTGGGAGATTGCAATTTTGGAGGGGCAAATGGTCACCAAATTCAGAAATTCCACTTGGGTTGGAAAGTAGACATCCAGAAATTTCCAACAAGCCTACTTTTGCCTCATTTGGATGCTGCGAAATGCCTCAAAAGTTGGCTCAAAGGTGCGCTACGCGTTCAGGATTGGGGTGCTACGCATCAAGACATTTTCTCAATTTTTCATCTACAGCTCAGGAATTCGCCCAGCTTTGACCAGTTTTGACTTGTGATAGGATTTTTCACCCTCTTTGATGTAATTAATGTATTTTCATGTTGACATGACACTTATTTACCTATTCTAGAAGATTCATTCATGAAATAGGCAAAAATTTAATGAATGAATTGGTTTCCTAGCTTATAGAGGCAAGTTGTTTTGACTGCCTAGATTGTAGTGCTTTGTTTAGAATTGGTTGAAACAGCTCCTAGGATAGTGAGCTCGACCCCTAGAGGCAAGGAAAGATGTTATATTGCCTATATTATGTACTTTCTTCGTCATTTTCATGGTTGGACTCTTGAGGGAGAAAGCTTCTATTGTATTACTCATTGTATCTCTGCAATTTTGGCAAAGGAAGAAAGACCAGGGTTTTGCAGTCCTTTTTGGGATTCCTGTGGTTACATGTATTGATGGTGTGTTTCTCTTTGTACTTGTAAGTTTGTTATGTGAAACATCTTCTTACTTTTCCTTCTGTAAATTAGGCAAATGAAGTGTTAAAGTAGAATTCATGATTGCCATGCTCTGCTTTTAAGTTTGCTTAATATCAATGTTTTCATCTATTTAAGGAGAACTCAAGGTGTTTACTTGCTCTCCTTAGCTCCTCACCAATCATTCTTTCCCATCTAACTCTTTAAAAGGCATCAATACAGTCTCCTACCTTTCCCCAAAGAACCCCCTACAAAAACTGTGTCCAATCCCCGCACCCAAAATTGCCTTTCCCCGATTTTCCACCAAAACCCTAAAAATCCCAAATCAAACCTTTTTATCAGTTTACTAGCCTAAAATCAATGTTCCTTATTGGTTATCTCTGCCCGTTGAAGATCTTTGCCGAGATAGACCGGAGAGAGCCCTCTCCTTCCCCGTAGGGCTAGCTACGAGGCTAAGTGGTTTGATGTTGCCTTGGAGTTTACCTTTTTCAGCCTGAGGTGAAATTTCAAGCACTAACACTTTCATTGAAAATTGAGTCGAAACCGTGTCAAAATTACCTTTAGAATGGCTTATTGTCACCAGCGTAGTTCAATGAAGGACACAGTATGTTGTAGCGCACTTCCCACATAGGTCCTGTGCGATTCAACACACTGTCTCTAACTGCGGCCTGCGCTGATCCCTTGAGGATCAATTTCCCATCTAGGAATTGAAATTTTTCTGCCAATTTTCTCTTCTTTGAATGAGTTGTTGAATGTCAATGATGTTTTGTATCTGAAAAAAGTTTTTATCTCCTTATTCGACCTAGTTTAGACTGGTTTGTTGGATGTTTTTATGTATTTGTTTATCATTTGCAATCCACTGTCGAAAGGTAGTTTTGATCGATTGTTTTGTCAAGAATGAAGTGTCGTAAAGTCTTCCTTCATAAATAATCGATTGATCTATTTGTGCATTTGATTTGTATTTTCATTTAAAGTGTCAGAAATATTCATTTCTTTAAAATCGAAAGTGTCGTACGATCTTCCTTTCTCTTTAAAATAAATTGTTATAAGTCGTCATTTTTTATGAAAAGAGTTCTGAATCATTTGTGCATTAGTTTTTCTTATTGCATCATTCACATTAAGAGAAACTGAAAAGAAATACATGCAATTTGGATTTCAGAGTTTGAGTTTGTGTGTTCAAAAGGAATGGTTTAGGGAATTGCATTAGTTTGTGCTCTTTGGTGCTTGTTCAAAAAGTACTTGTATGCTCTATCCCTCATAGCTAGGATTTTCATTGAAATAAATGGAAAGAGTGCTTCTCATTCTAGTTGCATTCTTAGGAATTTCGAAAAACATCTCGTGGTGAACCCTCAAAAGCAAATTTTAAGCAAGATCAACCTAAAATTTATATCAATTAATCTAATAACGCATTGGAACTTAACAAAAACATCTAGAGGTCTAGGCTAAAGACATGTTCCAGCATCCTTAAACCTGGTGGTTTTCGTTTTCACTGAGGTTGGGTGATTCCTCCTCTCTGATTCGATAAGTGCTAGTACGGACTTGTGCTCCCTATACCGTCAAGTATATGGTGGGGGACCCAAATAGATTGAAATCCTTTATCCTTAGGAAGCCGAGTCTGCCGCCTTACCGATCGCAACGCACTGAACAAAACATTCAGGAAGATTTACTGGCATACGTAAAGTCCTTGGTCATTTCTCTTTCATTTATCACCAAGGTGTATATTGTAGTTTTGCGATTAGTCTAGTAAACCCTCTTGTCTAGAATCTACATAGCAGTCACTTTCATTCCTTTTTTACTCTTTAAAAGAAAAGGATCATCTAAGCACTTGTCATTTCAGGCTCGTTAAACATCAAAAGCGACTAGAGTCATGTTTTGTTTTTGCTCGACTCTTTAAAAATGAAAAAGCAAAGTTGTGTTTTAGTGTCGTAAAAATTAATTGACCTCGAATAACATCCTTATTCCTTAGTTGATTTTAATTTGATAGAAACCATAAACAATTCTGGAGGAAAATCAACCTCCACTCCATCGTTCGAGGAGAGTTATGAGCAAACCGCCCTTGCCACCGGAAGCGACTCCTATTTGGTCAAGGCAGACTCGTCAAACTGAGTCTGGTACATCAAGAGTTTTTGGTACTTCATCTGAATTACTAGAGCCACCTATCATGGCTAGTACTGAGCCTCCAGTTACTCCAGCCATTTCTGGTACATCTGTTACACAAGAAGAAGTTACTCAACTACCTGAGGCCACTATAACAGAAACAAGTGAAAAAGTAACTAAAGTTGATCCACAACCTGAAGTTAATCAACCAGAAATTACTTCAGAACTTGTACCAGTTCAATTGGAATTCGATCCAGAACCTATAGCAGTTGAAACCGAAGACATTTCTGAACTAGAAGTTGTTCATGATCCTTCCCTTGAAACTGAAGTTCTTGTACCAGAACATCTGGACTTTGACCTTGAACATTCCGAAGTTGTTACAGAAATACCTCAGTCATCTGTAGTTTCTGAAACTTCATCTTTAACACCAGAAGACTTTTTAAAACCTGACGGTGAAATCCTTCCACCTAGATTAATTGTTGTAGAGGAAGAAATTGAGGAAGATTCTACCCCCGGGAATCCACATCATTTTGGACCTAGCTTGTTTCTTTATTCTTAATCTCCTTCTCGTTCTACTGTTCCAATTTTTACTGCTGCCTCTGAAATACCACTTGAGTCATTAGGTCAACTTTTGGGTCAGTTAACCATGGTAGAACAACCACAAACATCCCAGACTACTTCATCTGATGCAGCTGTGGCATAATCCTTTGCTGCTACTTCTTCGATGTTTTCTACCACACCTGAGTCACATTTATATGGACAGTCGTCCGTCCCATCTAGTTACCACTCTATGTCTGGAATCCACTCAGGGGTTTCTTCTTTTCCATGGTCATCACCCATGTCATCATAGGGAATTTTACCTGGATCTTCTTTTCAAGGACAACAGTTTGATCCTGCTTACCAATACCAGTATCAAACCAGGCAATTTAGTGGACAAAGACCCATATATCCTCTTAACACTCGAATGCCACCATATGGTCAGCAATATGCCTATTCATCGCATCCTCCCTATCAAGGAGGACAACCCTATGGTTATGTCTCGCTGTATTTAGGTCAACCTGAAATGAGAGTCTGTTAGTGGTAGCCAACTTTTCCACTACAACCAAGGCTTGTGTACCCAAAAAAACCTATGCAAACTGAGCTGATTATTTTGAATATACCTGTCGTAACTGTTGAACCACAGATACAAGCTCAACTTGTTGTATCTCAGCCTGCACAAGTTAGTTCTGCTACCTCACAACCACAAGTTTTGAGTCAACAAACCTAAACTTCTCAGGCTGTTATACAACAACCACTTGTTTCCTTGTTACAATTACCTCTGGTTAGTGTGCCATTATCTGGAGCGACTCAAGTTGCTACTGGTTTAGTCTATCCTCAGCCTGGTCAAATTGGCATTGGGGGGAAATATCAGACTTCACAACTGGTACCCCAACAACCTTGGCAACCACAGTATCAACAGCCTCCTTTTCAGGATGTCCAACCTCAGTATGGGCCTGCTTTTCAAACCCAACCTGGGAAAGGACAATATCAAGCATATCAGGACCTTGTCTACCAAGCCCAACCTGGTTACGGACAATTGCAAGGTCAACCTGGTTTTATTCCATATACCGATTATGTCCAACTGCCCTATCAAGGTTATTCGCCTTATGCAGGTATGCAAAGGCCTATCACGCAGGCAATTCCATCTTATCCTAGATATGCTCAACCTGATTTGAATCAGCAGTTGCTATTTGTGGCAACTTTAGAATTACCAGATTTAAACCAACTTACCAATGATCCTATTTTATATGCACCATGGTAAGACTCCTTGAATGATGATTCGGTAAGACTCTGTCTTTTCCAAATAATGCTCACTGGTTCAGCTGCTAAGTGGTACATTGAATTGCTAAGAGCTTCTTTTAATAATTTCACCAATTTAGCCACTACCTTTTTGACCCACTTCCAGTTACCCATCAGATATGAAACTGGAACGAAAATTTTGACCAACTTTAAACAAACAACTTCTAATCACATATCAGATCATACTCATGAGTAGCGTCATCGTCGTCGAATGGTTAAAACCTATGTTCCTGATCAGCTTCTAGATGAGTGGTTCATTAAGTCCTTATTGCCATCTATCATCGAGGATGTGGCTAAAGGTGGATTTGTTACAAAAGAGCAAGTGATTTCTCGTGCCCAATACTTGGATTTAATTTACACACAATCTGGTACACTCTATGACAAAATTCCACATGCACCGCACCTAAATCAATCCATTCCACCTCCACCATTGAGTAGGGACTCTCATGCCGACGATGGTGTGATCAGTTCCTCGAGCACACAAACGACAAGTAAACCATCTGGTAAATCGCTTTCCATTTTGAATCAAACTGTAAATGCATCTGAGATTCCTTCTTCCAAGATTAATGCCATGTCATTTGACAAAGGTAAGAATCAAAAGCAATCAGGAAGAAAGAAGAAAGGGAAAAATAAAAAGAAAACTGAAAACCCTCCTCAAGAGAAATCATCTGATTCCTCTAATTCAAGAAAGAAACCTCGTTATCCATGTCTGATATGTAATGATGAGCACTTTACAAGAGATTTTCCTCACCGCTTGGAAGTTTCTAAACTGTTAAAAACTTCTACCGCATCCGCAGTGTTGACAGATCCATTTCCAAACCCGGATACCAATTTGGTTGAAACAGAAAATGCTTCCACATCCCAGGTATTAATGTTATCCATTTCAAAACTTAAATATGAAATTTTGGTTCAAACACATAATAAATATTATGGTAATTCGCCATCGTCGTCAAATAATCAGGCCACTGATTAACCTAGTTCTTAGACTTCGACCACATCAGAAAATGTTTCACTACCCATTGCACCAGAGTTAACAATAAAGCCACCGAAGGGAGTTGTTCACAAATCAACGTTTAACACTTGAGCTCGAGTTTCTCAAAATTACAACATAGTATAAGATCTCGCTTAGTCTCCTTCTGCTATGTCAACGCTTGAGGTGTTGCAAACTTGCCCCTCCCAGAAGCAAGCTTTACTATCAACAATAGGTGGAGTAGATCCAACGGATTCTAATCTTGTGGTTTTTAATCACTGAGGATATACCCCACAATTACCAACACAATTAGCTTTTCTAATTCAGATTAAAGCTCTCAACAAAAATATTCATCGAACTATCATAGATGAGGAAGATTCTACTTGTATTATGTCAATGAGTTGCTGGAAAACACTGGGGTCACCTATGTTGTCAAGATCACCAACCACATTGAAAGCTTTTAATGGAAGAACATATACTTCATGTGGGATTTTGAATAATTTGCAATTAGAGCTAGGGGGAAAAATAGTAACTGTTGAGGTTGACGTGGTTGATGGACCCCTTGACTACAACATTTTACTTGGATGACCATGGGTTTATGCTATGGCTGCTGTTGTTTCCACGTACTTTTGTACGATTGCATTTCCTCATAAAGGTGGAATAATAGTTATCGACCAAGCCTCATTTTTTGCCTCTAGTTATCAAGTTATGGGAAACATTCCATTTGTTAACGGACCACCCCTTTCACTTCAATCTGTTGGTGTAGGTATTTTCAAAGATCCTTCCCTAATGGGTACTTTTACACTTCCTTCACCATCTCAAATTTCGGAAGTTGTGAGAGTCGAGACATGTAATATGTTATCCTCTACTTCTTTTGACTTAAAGAGGATCACCAATAGCATTGAAGACAAAAGTTTTACTGAGGTTATGCCACTAAGCCCTATCAAGCTTCCATAGCAATCAATTTTTCTGGCTTGTGCGACATTTGCAAATCCACATTCGTTGATTGAATGGATAGATTGTTCACTTGAATACAGTACTTCTTCGGATCCTTTTGCTTGTATATATTCTACAGATGAAGGAATCATCCAATCAATGATGATAGGAGAAGAACCATGGGAAGATTATAATCATTGTTCCCATCTTCTATATTTCAGTGAAGATTATTTAGATGAACTAGTACACCCTTCAATTGTAGATTTCTTTTAAAATTCTATTAGAATAGATTCAGTAGATTCTGAGCGTAATTTTTCTAACATAGAAGAAACCATTTCTATAGACATTTCGATCAAGCCTAACATTGTAGAAAACATTCATGTCGGAAAATCCTGTTCTCCTTTGGAACTCGATAATTACCATGCTCTGTTTCGTGAATTTAGAGATATATTTGCATGGTCTTACGAGGAGATGCCAGGCATTGATTCAAGCATTGTTGAACATCAAATCAAAATGTACCCTGATGTCAAACTAGTACGACAACGGCTTCGACCTGTACATCCAAGGAAAGCTGCTGCTATTAAGACAGAGGTGGAAAAACTTTTGCGTGCTAGCTTCATTTACCTTGTACCTCTTACCGATTGGGTATCAAACATTGTTCCCCTGATGAAAAACAAGGAACAATTTGAGTGTGTGTTGATTACTGGGATGTAAATAAAGCATGTCTGAAAGACAGTTATCCTACACCCTTCATCGACCAAATTATTGACGAATGTGCTGGATGTGAAATATTTTCATTCATGGATGGATTTTCTGGCTACAATCAAATCAATATCCACCCACAGGATCAGTCAAAAACTGCATTTATTTGTCCGTGGGGCACACTCTCTTATAGAAAGTTAACTTTTGGTTTGAAGAATGCTGGGGATACATTTCAGAGGGCAATGAACTATGCCTTCCATGACATTAAGAACATGTACAACCATATCTTGATGACTTTCCTGCTCATTCACGAAAGCGGACTGATCACCTGCAGCATCTTAGAGAAATATTCTTGTGGTGTCGACATTACAAAATAAGGCTCAATCCGCACAAGTGTGTGTTTTGTATTGGCTCTGGTCGATTGCTTGGATTTTTGGTCTCAAAAGATGGAATTTGACTTGATCCAACTAGGGTTTAGGCAATACTTGACTTATCTCCACCTTTGAATTTAGTAGAGTTACAAAAACTTCAAGGGAAGGCAAACTTCCTGAGGAGGTTCATTCCAAACTATGCTGAAATGGCTAAAGGTTTTACTCATCTATTGAAGAAAGGGGTACCCTTCCATTGGGATCAGGTTGCGCAAGCTTCCTCTAGTGCTCTTAAAGATTCCCTGATTAGAGCATCATTAATATATGCCCCAAACTATCAACAAGACTAATACCTGTATCTCGCCGCTGCAGATACAACCATCAGAATGGTTTTAGTCCAAGAAGAAGATGGAATAGAACATCCAGTATATTATTTGAGTCGTAATCTCAATGATACAGAAAGGAAATACTCTTATGTTGAAAAGTTAGCTTTGGCATCCATTCAAGCTGTGCAGAGGTTTCGTAACTATATCCTCCTGCGTAAAACTATAATTATCTTTGGTTGCAACCCTGTGACATATATTTTGTCACGTCAATTTATGGGGGGAAAATATTCGAAGTAGATAGTTATATTGTAGGAATTTGACTTGGAATTAATTAAGTCTAAGTCAAAGAAATCTCTCGTATTTGGCGAACTACTTTTAGATCTTCCCTCATCCTCCAATGATTTAACATCAGAAACATCAATCTTGGATGAGTCTCTATTTTTAATTTCTTCAAGTGATCCATGGTATGGGGATATACTGATCTATCTCCAAACCCAAGCTTTCTGGCCCGATACCTCTCGCTCTGAGCAGCGACGTATCCGATACCAAGCCAAAAATTATCTGATCGTTGGTGAAATGCTTCCGTGGTATCGATACAATTTTACGTAAGTGCCTCACTCATGAGGAGGCTGAGAAAGATTTTAATGAATGTCATTCAGGTGCTTGTGGTGGAAATCTATTTGGATATGCTACAACATACATAATTCTATGTGCTGGTTACTTTTGGCCAAAAATATTCAAAGATTGCATAATTTCTGTTAGAAGTTGTCATTCATGTCAAATATTCAATCGGAAAACCAGATTACCACCTGCAGCTTTGCATCCAGTAGTCGCTGTTGGACCATTTGCTAAATGGGGCATTGATTTTATGACATGTAACCCCACCTCGACCGGGGGCATGGGTATATTATAGTCGTTGTTGACTATTTTACCAAATGGGTTGAGGCGATGCCTACATTAAACAACAACGGTGAAACGACTGCATTATTTCTTCAACCACGTGGTTGCCACGATTGGTGTACCACAGGCCATAGTCACAGATCATGGGTCGCATTTTTGCAATCATATGATGGTTGAGTTGACTGCCAAATTAGGACTATTACATGATAGTTCTAATCCATATTATCCGCAAGATAATGGACAAGTTGAGGCTATGAACAAGGTCCTTAAACACATATTGCAACAAATGTTTGGAGTTCATAAACGAAATTAGCATTTAATCCTGTACTCAGCTTTGTGGTCATATCGAACCTCGGTGAGAAATGCTACCGGATTCACACCCTTTCAGTTGGTGTATAGTTTGGAAGCAGTCTTGCCAATTCAATGTGAAATTTCATCACTCAAACTCGTAATTGACATGCTACCTAATACTTCTGAAGAAGAAACACGTTTCTTGGAATTAATCCATCTGGATGAAACCCGTTGTGATACCACATTGGCTAACGAGGTACATAAGAAACGAGTAAAGACGCAATATGATAAAAATGTCAAGCCTTATGTCTTCTCAGAAGGTGATATGGTCTTGCTTTACAATCAGGAGTCTGATAAAATTGGAGCAGGAAAATTCGAACTGCTTTGGATGGGCCCTTATATTGTTAAGCACGTTTTGACGAAAGGTGCCTACGAGTTAGTAGATTATGATGGAATTCCATTGTCTAAGCCCAGAAATGGGTTGTATTTAAAACGTTACTATTCTTAGTTAAGTATGGTAAAACTCATGTAAATATTCTTGGATTGCATGTATGAGTATGTTTTTTTTAGGAATTTTATTTGGTTAAGTAATCCACTTCGCATTTGTTGCAGATGTCAAACTTTTCGAAACCATTTGTTGGTTACGCTGATGGTGCTAGTCATAGTACGCAAAACCTATCTTCTGCAGCATGGGCTATTTTCTCTCCAAGCAGCGAGTTAATGAGTTTTAGAGGGATTTGCATTGGTCGATCGACAAACAATATCGCTGAGTATAGCACATTGATTGAACTTCTCTCTAATTCCATTTCACTTAGAATTCACCGCATCATCATTAGGTTGGACTCACAGCTCGTTGTACTACAAATTACTGGCGTTTATACCGTTTGAAACTCGGCAATTCATCATATGTTCCTTAGAGTTCGTATTTTGGAAAGGAACATACAATCAGCAAATTATGTGTTAAATAGACATTTGCAACATATGTGAAGCAAATATTTTCAATTAGCATCATCAATTGAATAGGATCGCATCACTCAACCATAATAAAACCTTGAAAGTAAAATAGATGATTGTAAAAAGATTTTACAAACAGTTTGTGTCCAAGACAAAATTTGGTCATCTGACCCAAAACTAAAATGTATGCAGAAAAAAACATCTAAGTAGACTAGTGGAGCTCATGATAATAGGTCACTTCCTGTGCTATCATGCGCAAGAGTCTCATCCAATGACCTGGTACACCAATGGTGTGGTGCTGCAGTTGCATAGGTAGCTCCTCGATCCGGACATCCGAAATACCGAGGGTTAATCCTTCTATGTGATCTTTCAATTCAGCCAGAGTCTCGACCAAATTCAAGTCTCAGAGAACCACTTTCCCTACAAGTCTTTGTGCTGGTCTAGCTACATCTCCTGGGTCCCCCACAGGTTGAACAGGTCTGATATCTGTATACATAAAAAAAAAAATTGATTTTGTTTAGTCTTGGAATTAATAAAAAAACACAAAAAAAGCAAAAACTTTAAAAATTAAAAATACTTGGTCAAACAATTTACCAATAGCACTCCACATTGCTCCAACTAGTAATGGTAACTTTGGATCACCACAGAAATCCATTCCTAAATATGGATATTCTACGAAGGTCATCTCCTATCGATCGAACCATTCAAAGAATGTAGAGGTAAATACGATCGATGAATGGGCACCATGCCTAGCCATAAGATCTACCCACCTTTGCATTTGTGGGTCTCTCGGTCTAGATACACCCAATTAAATAAGCAGTGGCTGTAAGAGAGGAACTCTCTCCAAGGAAAAAGAAATCATGATCGATCCATAGCCGAAGTTTTTTATCTTTCCCTTTTTTACCTTAGTCAGTTGCTCTTTCACAAATGAAAGAATAGCCTCCCACCAGTTGAACACCTTTGGCTCTAAACATTCTAAAGCATACTGCATGTATGATCTATTGGCCAAATGAAGTGTCGCATTGCCAGCCAATCTTGCAATGGTAAAGAGGATCGTCCTTAGTGGTAAATCACTAACATCCTTGATATTTATCCTTCTGTCAATGCTAGGTTGGGCACCCTGCCTACAGAACTGTCGCACATAACATTTCACTGGTCTACCCTAGTGGGCAAGTCTTGTTAGTGAAATGGGGGCACCCCACCTCAACAATCTAGTCAGAAAGTATATATCATCGATGGTAAATGGGACCTCTTTGTCCCAAATGTGAAAAGTCTGATCAGTCGGATCCCATGATTGAAAAATGAATTGTAGAAGATCAATCTGCTGACGCATGTTGGATAATTGGACATACTTGAGTAACCCACAATTTCTTAGGGCCTCAACTGTACATTGATTATTCAAGGCCATGATATCTTGTTCTTGCTCTCGTTCTCTCCATATAATTTCCATTTCAATTCTTGAATTGGGAAAAGAAACCCTAGGGGCCTCAAAACCCTAAAATGTTCTTGAATAAAACATGAAATAAATAAAATCAAATGAAAGAGAATAGAGTTAACTCCTATCTGGTCCAAACAGCACGACGAATGATCCCCTGAATCAACTGGTGAACTTCGAGAAAAAAAAAACTGCTCCAGAGCTCGCAAGTCAAAAGTTAAAAACGAGATGGTAAAATGAATGGTACGAACCAATTTTTATGTTTATTTCTTGCACATTAATTGAGTAAACATTGGTTTTCATTTATTTAATCCATGAACATGTATTTTGTAATCTATTTTGATAGCATCTTGAGTAGGATTAACAACTGATATGCAGTTATGATGTGCTTATGTGTAAATTGAGCATCTTTGACCACAAAGCAAACTTTTATCACTTTTTCAAGCTTTGTTAAAAATGAAAAAGGAACCCCCTTGGAGTCCTCTCTAAGCTCTTTTCAGACTCTCTAAACATGAAAATATTGCCAAGCGCTTGTCGTTTCTAGCTCATTAACGGATTAGAATTGATATCTACTCAATATAGTTTCACCCCTTCTTTGGGCTGAGATAGATTAACTACGAAAAAGGTACTCATTGATTGAACACGATCAATAGGTTCTCTCTTGTATTATTTTATGTTTTTTCAGACTTGAGAGCCAAATTTACAAAAAGGAACTTGTGGAGTTTCCGTTTAGTCCCTTTTCAGACTCTCTAAATGTGAAGAGGACCAAGTTATCTTTGTCGTTAAACTCGTTAAAAACATTAAACAATGACAAACTTGTCCATCTAGACAAGACCAAGTTTCACCTTTGCTAGACTCATTAAAACATCAAATATCGAAGGATTCACCCGAAGGGTGGAATTATACAACAAGCATATGTTATCCTCCTCAAGCTTGATAAAAGGTACTGGTTAGAAATGACTAGGGAAAATGGGAAAAAGCTAAGAACACTTTATGGTAGCAGGTCGCTCTTGAACATGAAACTTTCACCTCATCATTGTGACTATGTGGGTTGGGTCATTAAACTTGATGGTTATCACACCGTTGGTCTATCATACCATCCATTGCTTTGTTTTTGGTCAATGCTACCAATTCACTTCAGTGTTGCCGATATGTTCAAGAGAAGTCATTCAGTTTAAAACTTCATCCTTTACAATACAGTAAAACTTTATTTTCATGCTCGCCATTCCTAAATCTTGTGTCCTCAATCGATGTTTCAAAATCATTTACCATGTTTCATGTCATTGATGTGGGATACATCAAGGCCCTCCTGTGATGAGTCGCTTCTTGTCGACATCAGCACATTATCCAAGAAGTTGACTTAGAAACACCCCTTCAGTACCTTGAGGCTTGCATACATCAATGGCAGGTTTCTCGCTTTTAGTGATAGGTTGACATCAATGGCCTTCGACTAAAAGACTTCGTATGGTGTTTGACATCAAATCATTTATTCACACCATGCGAAATGTATTGTATTACCTTGAGGGTCATTATCATTATCGGTGATTCCTCTTGCATCTGTTAATGGCTTACATCATTGGCTAGTAATCAGATGATGTCTCTCCATGTTCGACTTCAAATTATCTATTCACATGGTTATACTTGTACATTGAGTGAAGATTGAATGAGATTGAAGACCCTGAATCTAGTTTCATCCATCTGGGTTGCGATATATTTTCAAGAGTACTATATCAAATGTACAAATGGCCTTACATTCATGGTCATCCAGTCATGGGTTTATATCAGTAGACGACTATATTTGTATATGTAATGAAAGTTTATAAGCTGAGCATGGGTATGCCTTCCCTCAGCTAGTTTGTGAGAAAAAATAAAAGTATCATGATATTTGTATTGTAACTGATGCACGTCACCTTCCACTTCAAAACCTTCTCTCCAAATGGTAAAGCATCTCACTCGACATGTTTATTTTCAACTTCAGGCTTTAGGGGGCAACTGTTACAGGTCAATTTGGGCACATCAACCCTGACTTCCAGATCCGTATTATTAGGGTCCATCAATCCCTAATTCAGCTATTTTCATTCCATAATGAGGTCTACCTACATCATGCTTGCCTCCCAAGAGTTTCCATGACACCGTTCATCCAAAAAGTGTCCTTAAGGAGATCAACACAGGTAGCCTTCTATCAGGCTACATTGCAATGCAGGAACTGCATTGACTGGGTGTGTTGTAGCGCACTTAGCCTTTGTTTCATCTGTGCCGAGCAAGTTTCAACTAATTTTTTAATTAAATCCATTGGATTCCTCATCCAATAGATACTTCTAGAAGTTTCCAAGTTGGTTGAGCTCGCATTTGGATGAGGAAGAGGATGAATGAACCTCTATCCATTATCCCTTCCTCCATGGAACCACCTCCCAAATTTGACAAAGAATTCATGAGGGCCATTAATGGCTTAACCTCCTCCATTCAACTATAAATTGACCAAGCATTCAAAGGTTGGTCTAGGTTGGAATTTCTTGAGCTAAGGAGATGTTGTTAGAATGAGATTAGTAAGAGTATTGTAATGATGTCAAATTGTTGCTTCATGAGGAGAGAAGGTATTGAACTGGAAGGAAGACACTGAATCAAGCATGAACATTCATGGGTTGTAATCTTTCCTTTTATCAATAAAGAATTCAAAGCTTTTTCCATTCATGTTCTTATATGATGTATATCGTATTCTGGATTCTATGATATGTTTAATTAACATATCTTTTTTGTATGCTTTGATGGGTTTCTGTCTCAACTTGTGTGCGGGTACTTTCCAAGCGAATTAAGTATGGAAAGGAGCAGCAGAATCAATTCAAGGAGAGAGGGAGCAAGCGAAAGCTACAGTTGGTTTCTCTTCTTACCTCTTTTATCTGTTGATTAAAGAAAAGGTAGCGAATTACTTTGTCTGTTGTTTCTAGACTAGCTACTAAGTCTAGAGGGTTAGGCATTTGTTAAAACACTAAATTTGCCCAAAACAACATGTACACCCTGCTCATCAATGATGTACCCCAGAAATTGAACCTAGGTCAGGCAAAAGGTGCATTTCTCCAAGTTAGCACATAGCTTGTGTTGTCGAAGGGTTTGAAGGACCTGTCAAATATGGTGGAGATGCTCTTCCCAACTCTAGCTGAAGATCAAGATGTCATATAAATACACCACCATGAATGAATAGGTGAAGGGTCGCAAGATGTTGTCCAATAGTCTCATGAAGGTTGCAGGGGAGTTCGTCAATCCGAATGGCATGACCAACCATTCGGAAAGGCCCTCCTTGGATTTGAAGGAAGTATTCAACACATCGGAGGGTTCGATAAGCACTTGGTGATAACCTGACTTCAAGTCAATATTGCTAAAATATTTCCCCCCTTTGAGCTAGTCCAGAAGGTCATCAATTCATGAGATTAGGTACCTATTCTGGACAATGATCTTTTTCAGTGTTCGATAGTCAATACAGATCCTCTAGGTCCCATCCTTCTTCTGTACCAATACAATTGGGCTCCCACAGGGTGATGAGCTTGGCCTGATGTGCCCTTTCTGCAATAGTTCCTGAATCTACCTCTCGATATCATCATTCTCTAGAACAGAGTGTCAATAGATCGGTCCATTGGGCAGCGACGCTCCTGAAGTTAGATCAATGGAGTGCTTGACATAACAGTGCAAAGGTACCCTTGTGGGTGAGTCAAAAATATCCGTGTGCTTCTCCATGACATTGTCAATCTGCTGCTATTGTGTAGAGGAGCCCTGCCTGGAATCCGTGGCCATAAGCTTCTTCTTGCCTTGGGGGCGAATCATATGAAAAAAAAAATCCTGGTCTGGGAAAATGATGTTATTGCATTTCTTTTCAGTGATTAAAGAGATGGTGGTAGGTGGGGCTACCTCCAGTATCCTATACAACTTATTAGCCAAAGTAACAATCAGAGAATGAGGTCTAGACTCATATACAAGATTTCATTTCCACAAGTATGGTTTTCCTAACAATACATCAGAAACTTCAAAAGGAGGAATGTCACACAGTACCTCATTCGTGAAGGGCTTGATGATGTAGCGAAGGCGACACTATTGCCTAACGCGAAGATCTCGTCCTTGGTGAAGCCACCCGATGATGTATGGATTTGGATGTGTTGTAGTCTTTAGGCCTAGTCGCTTCATGACCTTTACTGAAATGAGGTTCTTTTGGCTCCCGCTGTCGATAATGAACTGCAACGAAGAACCCTTCTCCTACATCTGTGAGTGGAAGAGGCATTCCCCCTCCTCTAGATCTTCAGGTTCAATTTTCTGGATCTTTGTGGTGGTCACAGTGGCACTGGGCTCCACATCAATGATATGTTTCCCTTTGTCAGTTCCCTTATTGGGTTCTGATTTAGAGTCATAACTTGTGTCTAATTTGAAAGATTTTAGCTCGACCACCAATGACTACTTGGCCCGACACTTACTTGTATCGTGAGTGGAGCTCTTATGGAACTCACACCATTTTCCCATGTCCTTCATCTTTGTGATGTTGTTCTTTGGTTGCGGCTTTGGCGGGTTGTCCTGGGTAGCCCCACCTTGGCTTCGTCCTTTGTTCTGTGGTTTGGGGGTGCCTTTTCCTTGCTTTCGATTTGTAGATCCAAAGTCCTGCTTCTTTTGTTTAAACTTCTGCCCAATCTTTACAATGTATCGATATGTCGTGTTGAGTGAGGAGATGTCTAGGAACTCCATCTCATCATGGATGTACTTGTGTAGACAACTGTGGTACTTGAGCACCAAATGATGCTTAGTATCATTGATACTCAGCTTCGTGCAAAGGGTATGGAAATTATTTGTGAACTCTGGCACATCTTGGTCCCTTCCCTGTCATAGCGTGGTCCACTTTATGTATTTATCTTCATAGCTCCAGACAGGGTAATATTGTTCCTTGATGGCGTCTCGGAAAGAATTCCAAGTGGGTGCAACTGAAAACAACGATGTTGGCATTATGATTCTGGTATGGCTCTATGTTACAGGTTTTGTACTTGATGGCAACTCTCTTAAGTGGCAATGCTCTGATACCAATTGTTGGAAATAATACTGAGAGGGGGGGTGAATCAGTATTATCAAGTTCTTTTTAATAAATCTTCCTTATTTATACTTTGAATTATTCTTGTATGTCAGATGAGCATGAGGTGGGGGGTGAATGCATGTATTCATCAAGTTCTTTTTAATATAATATCTTTTATATGGTATTCTATGTACATGTCATGGTACCAATGATCAGGGTTAGTGCGCCGCACGTGCGGGTTTCACTTCAAGGCAGAGAAGCGCGCTCACGTGTTTCTTATGTTTGCCCGTAGTATTTAGCCCGTCGTTCTTGATTCTATGGTTTTGGCCCGTGGTATAGGATCTAATTTAGCCCCGGTTTGGATCCCTTGTATTGGTTATTGATGGTTTTGTCCCATGGTGTGAATAAGGGCTTGACTATAAATAGGGAAGGAGATCACTTGGCTAAGGTATCTTTTGCAAATTGAATATCTTAAGATCTGAAATATTGGGTTATCGGTTTAAAAGCTTGATCTATATAAAAGTGAAGTTGAAAATGAATCTATGAAGTGTGATCTCTCGGGCGCATGATCAGATCTGGGCATCTGACTATCTGTGGCACACTGGTGGACTGCCAATTTGGCCCTAATCAGAGGTTCGCAGGCGATTAACGGTGCAAGTGCGGGGATACGCATCCCAGAAGAAGGAGCAGTGCGTGGGTACGCAGCGCGACAGAAGTCCAGGTGCGGTGGTCCGCAGTGAAGAGAAAGGAGAAGCGCGAAGGTACGCTGTGCGACAGAAACCGCAGGTGCAGAGGCACAATGAAAGTACGCGGCGTGATAGAAGCAGTAACTGCGGAGGCACAGTGAAAGTACGCGGCGCGATAGAAGCAGTGGGTGCGGGGGCACAGTGAAGGTACGCGGCGCATTTAAAGGAACAGTGCGTGGATATGCAGTGCAGTTCAAGGCTCTCTGCGGGGATACGCAGAGGTGCAGAAGGTGAAGTGCGTAGCAATGCATGCCAGATAAAGAAAAACTGCGGATCTGTATTAAGGCATTTATTTGACTGACTTTTCTCTGTTGATAAGGTGTTCTGGGTTTAGTTTACTGTTACTATTGATCTGGTTACTGCAGTTGACTGGGTGATTTACTTGTACTTGATGAACACTTGATGTTTACGGATCCAGTTTGAAAATTTATGAAAAGTGGTCCTTGAAAGAAAAGAAGTAGGGGGTTGTAGCTCCCTTCCAGGAGAGACAGGAAAACGAGAGAGAGTTGTAGCTCTCTGCAGGTTGCAGCCTGCGTACTGGTAAAGGACTGCACCAGTACAAAACCATTGTAAAAGGAGTTTCTAATTGAAAGAAGATAGAGACATATTGCAGCAGGTGGTTTTCACCCACATTGGGTTTCCACCTTATATCTGGTGTTCTTTGGCGTGACTATCTGTTTTTCTTGTTCATGCTCATTGTTTTATGGTACTGACATACAAGAATAATTCAAAGTATAAATAAGGAAGATTTATTAAAAAGAACTTGATAATACTGATTCACCCCCCCCTCTCAGTATTATTTCCAACAAACGAGGGTTCACTCTCGTCCTTTTGTTCACAGTAGGTTTCCCACCAGTCCTTGACATGTGGGGTGCCTTTGAGAAGTGCAAAAGTAATATTTTCTTTATTGGAAAAGACATGAACTGAAAAATATCCTTCCAACAGATTTAATCATCTATGTATGGTGTCTGCATCTATTAGTCCTCCGAATACGGGAATATCAAATTTAAATTGTACCTTAAAAGGAGTAGCGCCTCCAGAGTGGCTTCTGGATGAATATGCATCACCTATGGGTAGCTGTCGAAGGATTTCGGCAAAGTTATCCATCATCACTTCCCTCTGTCACTCAAGGGCTTCCTCGAGAAATTTTTTGAAAGGATCTCCTTCCCCCTCGTCTTTCTTTTCTTCTGCCATGGGAGTTCGTCGGGTTTCGCGAGGCTGATCCTGCAATGGTTCAACCAGATCGAGCCCTAACTCCTTATACCCTGACCTTGTTGGGGACATGCAAAGAAAAACAGAGAAAGAGCAGACTACTCTGATACCACTGATCCGAACTTACACATGCATGCTGCAACTTACATATATAATCATAAATGCAGAGATGCAACAGAAAAACACTTCATTTCATTAATTGAAAAATACTGAACTATGCTTACAAACATAATGGAAATAAGATAGCTCGGATGATGGTAGCTTATATATTAGAAGACATGTGATGGCTACATGCCTTTGAACTGAGTTACAATGAGGCTCAAGGGCTTTTTTATTATTGAAAAATAAGAGAAAACCCTAAAAAACCAAAACCCTAACCCGAGGAGATGTAACACCAAGAGTGTATGGGCCCTGTTGGGGTTAGTTGGGAAGTCAACTTCCTGGGGTCGTAACTTGGTCATATTATCTCTATTTGACGCGTATGATACCTTGTTGGAAAGATCTATCCAATGACTACAACTACCGATATGATTGCTTTAGCAATCATTTGATGAAATTTGCCAAAAAAACATCGTTTAGGGCCTCAAACTAGATCTAGAAGTTTAGGACTCAAAAACTACCAAAAATAGTAAACTGTGCTACAATTAAGGAAACCGAAAAAGTGAAAGAAACAATGGTGAGGGTCCAAGTGGAATAGGTGGGTGGCCACCAATATCCACCTGGATCATAAGATCTGAAAAATTGAAATGCTAGATGTTACAGATCCATTTGGGCACATCAACCCAAACCTACAGATCAATAGTATTAGGGCCCATCAAACCCTAGTTCAATTGTTACATGCCCTAAATAAGTCAACCATCAGAATGCCTAGCTTCACAAGAAGTTTCATGATTGAAATCATCCAAAAATTGCCTCTAAGAAGATCAGCGCAGGCAGGCTTTCATTAGGGTGCGCTACAATGCAGACCATACAATGATAGGGTGCTATACAACACACTTGAGCCCTCTTTGGCCTGCGCTGGGCAAATTTGAGTGAATTGCATTGGGGTTGGGAATATTTTTACCCATTGGATGCATCTAAAAGTTTCCCAAGTTTATCTACTCCCTTGAGCTCATATTTGGATGAGGTAGGGAGTTAAGGAACATCAATCCCTTTATCCCTTCCTCCATGGAACTAAATCCTAAGTTTGTGAGGGCATTCATTATCACCATTTATGGCTTAACTTCCTTCATTCACCTATAAAAAGACCACTCATCTAAGTGATTAGGGGCTGGAAATCATTGAATTATAGGGAGATGCTGTTAGTATGAGACTTGAGTTGATTCCAAGCATTGTAATGATGTCAAAATGTCTTGCTTGTTATGAGGAGAGGATGGGATTGAATTGGAGGAGAGATGATGAATCGAGCAAATTGGGTTGTAACTCTTCCTTTTACTAATAAGGTGTTCAAAGCTTTTTCCATATGGTTGTGTTATTCATTTATGCTTTCATATGTGTATCATGTACTTGATTCCATGCTATGTTTAATCAATAGATCATTATCATATGCCTTGATCAGTTGTTGTCTTCTGTCTGTGTGTAGGTACTCTTCAAACGGATTAAGTATGGAGAGAAGCGACAAATTTGGTCAAGGGAGATAAGGAGTAAGCAAAAGCTACATGTAGGCTCCTTTACCTCTTATTTAATCTATTGGTCATAGAAAAAGTAGACAATGCTTTGCACTATTATTCTAGACTTAGCTACTAGTCTAGGGGTTTAACCGTTTATCCGTAGACACTAAAACTTCCCAAAATAAATTGGCGACTCCACTGGGGATCGATTATCCATCCTAGTAGCTAAGCCACCTCCTTAGACACCTTGACATACTTGTTGTAATTCAGCCTTTTGCATTGGATTTTGGTCAAAATTTGAGGTTAGATGATTCTTGAGTGGCCTCATAGGAATCAACGCACGCTAGCCTTAGAGACAGTGCACTGCAGCGCAGTTACTCCCTCTTTGGCATGCGCTGATCTTCCTAGGGTCGGATTCCCCCCCTTGGAATTAAATTTTTTGCCAAAATTCTTCTGATTGCTTGTTTGTTGATTGTAAATGGATGTCTTGCCTCTAAAAATAGTGTTTCATCTCCTTACTTGGCCCTACTTAGACTAGGATTGATAAATGTTTCTTATGTATTTCCTTTGTCATTTTCAATCTATATTCGAAAGTTAGTTTTGGTTGATTGATCTTTAGCGAAAGAAAGTGTCGTAAAATCATCTTTTCCTTCGAAAATTGAATTGTTGTCAAGTCTTCATTCATGAAAGATCGATTGATTGATGTGTGCAAATGATTAGTCTTTTCATTGACAGTGTCATATTTCCTCATTTCTTTGAAAACGAAAGTGTCGTAAAGTCTTCCTTTCCTTAAAAAGAAATTGTCGCAAAATCGTCATTTTTATGAAAAGAGTTTATTGATCGATTGTGCATTAGTTCCTTTTTGTTCATTCACATTAAGGGAAATCGGAAAGAAATACATGCATGTTGCATTGAAAAAGTTTGTGAATGCTTGAAAGGAATAGCTAGGGAAATTGCATAAGTAGTGGTCTTCGCTCTTTGTCAAAGATTTGATTTCTCTATCCCTACTAGCTAAGGATTTTCATTATGAAATTGAATGGAAAGAATGCTTATCATATTAGTTGCATTTTAGGAATTGCAAACATACATCATGTGGTGAAACTTGAAAGGAAAATTCTAAAGAAGATAAACTTAAAATTTATCTGAATTTACCTAATGGAGCATTGTCACCTAACGAAAAACAAATAGAGGGCTAGGCCAGAGATGTGTTCCGTCTTCGTAAAACAAAGCAATTGTCACTAACTTGTCTGCAATACATCCCGAGTGTGATACCTCATTCCACGTACGTGAGTATATCATAGCTCGTCCATGTACCTTCAGTTATATAGGGCGGTGTTAGAGTACGTAAAGTATATGGGAATGCTCTCACTGTGCGGTTTTGCATTAGACATCACTTATACACACTGGGCCTCCACGTACTTTCGAGTATATATGGAAGGACAACTCTAGGCTGCTATCCATCCTTAGGTAACCGCGTTAGCTGCCTTGTACACTGTGATACACTGAACACATCATTTGGGGAGATTGCCTCGTCGTACTTCATGGTTCACCAGGAGGTATTCTATAGTTCATAGTTGCTTGGTAAACATTTTGCCTAGATTATCCCTCTTTTGTTTTATTATGTTACTTTGATTAAAATAAAATTAATTGGCTGTGGATAACATCCTCCATGCTTGCTCCTTAGTTGATCTTAGGTTGAAACATATGGTGACAAATCCGAAGTCCATCGATCAAGGAATTTCTATTGATGGGAATCCTAGTCCTTTTCCTTCTTTTGGAGATATTGGTACTCCATATATGGCTACATTGTTCCTTTCGATATTTACCATTGGCTTGCCAGTATGGTTGTTTTCAACCTCCTTGGTTCAAAATGTCGTGATTTCTCCACAATCGAGTACACCTCCAACTGGAAAAAATCAACCTCCAGTTGATCCTAAAGTTGACCCTTTGCCTTCTTCCTGGGTTGTTTCTTCCTCTCCTTCTTCCTCTTCGCCTGGTGAAAGTATTGGTACTAGTAACCAAGTGTCTAAGAAGAAGAAGAAGCAAATTCAGCAAAGGGGAAATCAAGCAACCATTGCTTTGAATGCAACATCTGATGAGAAATTGTCCATCAAGCCTCACAAAGTTCGATATCCATGCAAACTTTGTACGGGAGACCATCTTCTTCGAAATTGTCCTTATATTCCTCAGATCTTAGAAGAATGGTCTTCCTGTTCACATCATCCTATGTCATTAACTTCTGGAGATCATACTGGTGACACACCATCAACTAGTGGTAGTAAAGTTCATAGAAAGAAGGGTAAAGTTAAGTTTCCCTGTAGGTTATGTGAAGGGAATCACCCATTCACCATTGTCCCTATCTGGATGAAGCCAAAAGAGTGTTGGATAATCGTCCTGCTTCACTGTAGCGACTTCCATCTGGTTACAGGAAACTCTCCCTAAATCCTTCACTAGTTGATCAATTGACTGACCAAACCGTCGGTCGAAACCACTCTCTTTGAAAGTGAATCCTATGAGTCTATACCCGACCCAAATTAACAGGTCGAGGTAACAGTTGACCCGATTTCACCTTCAGCTAATCGTACCTTTCCCGAAGAGAGTGAATATGATACCACTCAAGTTCTTTTTATTTCTTCAGATCCTAATGAGCTTGGGGGCAGTCCTCCTGTTCCATCAAGACAGGAGGAAAATCATCCTGCTCTCGTAACTCAAGGGGTTGATTCTTTCGTTTCTATGGTACCCCCTCCAAGTAGTCTGGTCACTTCCTTTGATTGGAATCGTCTAGCAGGTTTCTTTCTTCCTTCTTATGTGCCTTTCCAGATCATAATATAGGTTTGTAATATGATTGTATCTGGCACTATTATCGATGAAGGCGCATAAGTGAGTATCCTTTCCTCTACTGCTTGGCAAGTGCTCAGTTCGCTGCCACCTGTGGCAGTTACCCAAAATCTATTGGCTTTTAATAATGGACTAGTCAACCATTAGGGATCCTCCCTCGATTAGCCATTACTTTGGGAGGAAAAATCGTTTATCTGAATGTGATGGTAGTCGCATGCCCTTTAGATTATAATTTACTTCTTGGGCATGACTATGTTTATGATATGGGAGCTATTGTTTCAACACTCTTTCGAGTGATTTGTTTCCTGCATGAAGGCAAAATTGTCACTGTTGACTAGCTTTCATTTCCTGGACCAAATATGGCTCCTAGTCAACTATCTTCCCTAAATGGTCCTTTTGTGCCAATGGTATCATCCCTGCCACAGGTTAATTATGTGGTAACCTGTTCCATACCTACATCAACTGACGATTAATTCAGTGATGCTGTACATCATGTACTGGGGGCATTGGAACCATATCTCTCCTTCATGACCTTGTATGGGTCGTGAAACCAAGGGAATGAGAACAGTTCCTGGTCTTGTGTCAACCTCGTTAAAAAAAGAAACAAGGAATATGAGGATAGTTCTTATACTGTGTCAACCTCATTAAAAAATGAAACAGGCCCATGAGCATAGTTCCTTGTCTTGTGTCAAGCTCGTTAAGAAAATGAAACAAGGAATATGAGAGAGTTCTTTGTCTTGTGTCAAGCTCATTAAAAAATGAAACAAGGTCCCAAGTTCTAAGTCAAGTCTTTGAGTAGATCTCGTAAACTCCGAGTCGAACCTTTCACTTGATCTTGTAAATGAAACTTCATTCCATCCACCTGATAGCCATGAGTAGTCTACTTAGGTGAATGTAATGAAGCTTGGGGGGCATGCACCTAATGGTAAAGTTAATTTTCCCTGTAGGTTATGTGAAGGGAATCACCCCATTCACCTTTTTCCCTATCTAGACAAAGCCAAAAAGGTGTTGGATAACCATCCTGCTTCACCGCAATGACTTCTATTTGGTTACAGGAGACTCTCCCTTTCATCATGCTGGGGGCATGTAAAATAAAATCAAGCATAGTTTTTCATTTCAAGCTTGTGTAAACATGAAACTGAATCCAAGCATAGTTCCCTATGGTTTAAGCTTGTGTAGAAATGAACCCATTTCCATTTTAATCCTTGTGATTGCCATTCTATCAGCCTTTTCATCGGATGAGCCTTGGTTGTTTTTTCCCATTGCCCACCATCCCTTTGGGCGATCATACGCTTTCACTTGGTTGTTTTACCCTTTTTGAGGAACAGTTGCAATGAGTGGTCTTATTAGCCAGTCTCTTCACATAAATCAACATATGTTTTGAGAAGTTCCAACATTACCGGAACTAGTTGCTACCCTAGACACCACTCGTTCCTCAAAATGGAGTCCTCTTTAAGCTCTTTTCAGACTCTCTAAATATGAAAAGATTGCCGAGTGCTTGTCCTTTCCAGCTTGTTAACAGATTGGAAAATATTTCTCTCTCGTATTGTTTTATGCTTTTTCGGACTTGAGAGACAAAACTACGAAAAAGGACTTTTGGAGTTTCCTCTTCGTCCCTTTTAAAACTCTCTAAACATGAAAAGGATCGAGTTATCTTTATCGTTAAACTCATTAAAAACATCAAATAGCAACAAACTTTTCCATCTAGACAAGATTGAGTTTCACCTTCACTAGACTCGTTAAAACATCAAATAGCGATGGATTCACCCGAAGGGTGAAATTATACAACAAGCATATGTTATCCTCCTCAAGCTTCATAAAAATATAGAGGTACTGGTCAGCAATGACTGGGGAAAATTTGAAAAAGGGGAAAACACTTTATGGTAGCAAGTTACTCTTGAACATGACACTTTCACCTCATCACAGTGACTATGTGGGTTGGGTCATTCAGCTTGATGGTTATCACGCCGTTGGTCTATCACACCATCCATTACTTTTTTTTGGGTCAATGCTACCAATTCATCTTAGTGTCGCTAACATGTTCAAGAGAGTCATTTAGTTCAAAATTCATCCTTTGCGATACCCTAAACCTTCATATTCATGACTGCCATTCCTGAACCTTCTGTCGTCAGTCGATTTTTCATCTCCAAAATCATTTACATCATTTCATGTCGTTGATGTGGGATACATCAAGGCTCGCCTACGACGAGTCGCTTCTTGTCTGTAGGAATTTACAGGGTAAGTTCCTCAGACAGAACACCAAAGGACACCGCTCACAACCAGATCGCAGATCAATACACTAGTATTTTTGACGTGGTTAAAACCCTCAAAGAGGGAAACAGTCCATGGCCTGAGCCAACACGGCCACTTCAGGCAATTTATTAATAAAAGAATGAAAATTTACATATGCTTCTCTCATGCACGGATTACCCTACAAATGACCCTCCATGCGCTTTAAATAGAAATCATGGACCAATCGGGTGTCAAGCCACGGATCAAGTGTCGGTAATACCGAGGAGAGAATGAACCGTCGGATCACTACATATCATGACCGTCGGATTGTAAGTTACAAAATGTACAAGGTAAAGAAACACACTTTACCTAACTCTATACCTAACTCTATACTAGACCAAGTTGTACTTAACTATTTCCTATGTGTCGGAATATCCTAACATCCCCCCTTAAGAACAACTTGGGATAGGATTGAAGGATTTACAAATATGACACAATAGGAGAAGGAAGGAGGCACTAGAGCCTATCCCTCCTTAGCGACAACTTCCTAAACTCCAACCATAAATCGAAGTTTAGTGAACTTCGCCTCTGTGAGAGCCTTTGTGAAGATGTCTGCAACTTGATCATCTGTTGAACAATATTGCACTTCAAGAACATGGTCGTGAATGAGCTTTCTGATGAAGTGCATGTGTAGTTCAATGTGTTTGCTGCGCTGATGTTGGACTGGATGTTAGATACAGAATTTTTCCTACAAGTTGATGGTATAAGGTAGCATCAACTTCAGGAGAAGTACAAGTGACTGAAAGTTTGACTCCAGACTGAAAGGGAGAAGGGGCTGGCTTACAGTCTTCCATGTGAAAGTGGCGTAGAATATCACAGGCATACTTGGACTGAGAAAGGGAAATACCTTCCTTGGATTGCAAAACTTGAAGACCGAGAAAATAATGTAAGTGTCCTAAGTCTGTCATTTCAAACATCCTTTTAAGGCTAGACTTCACATGGTTTATAAGGTTGGGATCACTACCAGTCAGGATAAGATCATCAACATAAAGAAAAAGAATGATAAGAGACTTGCCCACTTTCTTGGTGTAGACAGTATTGTCAGAATGACACCTAGAAAAGCCAGATTCTAAAAGAAAGCTATCCATTTTGGCATACCAAGCTCGAGGAGCTTGCTTGAGACCATAAAGAGATTTCTTAAGCCGACATACAAGGCTGGAGTCTGTTTTTATGAAGCCAATGGGTTGTTCCATGTAGATTTCTTCATGCAAGTCCCCATGCAAGAAAGCAGATTTAACATCCATCTGATGGACTTCCCATTTGAACGAGGCAGCAAGGGAAAGAACAAGGCGGATAGAGTTCATTTTGGCAACAGGGGAGAAGGTTTCAGTGTAGTCAATGCCTTCAACCTGTGAAAAACCTTTAGCAACAAGACGAGCTTTATGTTTATCAACTTTCCCATCTGGTCCATACTTGGTTCTGTAAACCCATTTGCATCTAACAAGTTTTCGTCCCTTTGGTAGAGGAACAAGATCCCATGTATCATTTGCCAATAATGAATGATATTCTTCATTCATAGCTGCTTCCCAATCTGGATGGCCTGAAGCTTCTGCAAAGGTGTCAGGATCATAATTTACTAGAGCTTGAGCCAGTAAAGAAGAGGCTCTCTCGAACTGAGAACGTGTACGTCGCTGATCTGTAGGATCACCAGCAAGATCACCTCCTGCATCTCGAGTAGCCCGAACCCATTTTGGAAGCTGAGGAGCTGAAGGAGGATCCTGAGATGGTGGGGGAGGATTTTCATCCTCACTTTCATCATCTGAAGAAGAAATGTTTTCAAAAGTAGAAGAGATAGGGAGAGGTGGCACATCCGCCGGACTAGGCTCGCAGGCTGATATATTTTCATCAAATTTTACATCTCTTCTAATGATAACATTTTTGGTCTTAAATGGAATAAGTCTATAGCCTTTGACATCTTCAGAATATCCAACAAAAGTACATTTTTCACTCTTAGGTTCTAAAGCTTTATGCTTTTCATCTGGAATATGGGCCCACACTTCACTTCCAAAAACATGAAAGTGACTTACATCTGGTTTGATTGAGCTCCATGCTTCTTCCGGAGTGATATTCTTTAAAGCCTTAGTAGGAGTGTGATTTATTATGTAATTTTCACAGTTAATTGCTTCTGCCCAAAAACTATGACCAAGTCCTTTAGATTGTAGCATACAATTAGCCATTTCCTTTAAGGTGCGATTCTTCCTTTCAGCTACACCATTTTGTTGTGGAGTATATGGAACAGTATGTTGCATTTGAATTCCGTTCTCAGTGCAAAAGTTGATGAATGTGTTTTTAACATATTCTCCGCCATTATCAGATCTTAGCTTAAGAATTTGATGTCCAGATTGTTTTTCAACAAAGGCCTTGAAGCCAAAAATGTGTTAAATACTTCACTCTTGAGTTTTAAGAAGTATACCCAAGTGCGTCTGGAGAAATCATCAATGAAAGTTAAGAAATACTTGCAGCCAGAGAATGACACAACTGGAAGCGGACCACATAAATCACTATGCACAAGCTGTAAAGGGGCTGAGGCGTGCCAAGAGGCACGCTTTTCAAAATTGTCCTGATGATGTTTTCCGAGTACACATCCGGAACAAACACCATCTCTGCAAGATACCATAGGAAGACCTGTCACCATATTTTCTTTACATAGATGCTGAAGGGAGCGATAGTTTAAGTGACCAAATCGCTCATGCCAAAGTTTGCTCACTTCATCGTTATGAGCAACAAATACTGAGGGAATATTTGATGACCCAAAGTTGTGAAACTTATACAACCTTGTAGAATCATCAGCAATTACAGTAGCTAAAATCTTTTTAGGATCTCTTAGGTCCTTGATTACAACATCATGAGGTGAAAATTCAATGATTTTACCTTCCCTGAATGAGTTATCTGATATACAGATAGAAGGTTGTAGGATAAGGTTGGAACACATAATACATCATTAAACTGACCATTGTCTAGATGAACAGTTCCAGTCCCTACTGTTAGTGTCAGTCTTTCCAGCCTTCCTCCAGTGATCAAATATGCTCTTACAAAGTGGTCTCAGAGTGTCAACGTCAAATTTTGTCATTTCAAAGAGTCTTCAAGCAAAATTTGGTCACTAGGCATTAGGTCTAGGGTTTGCTTTCACTCTTTTCAAAATTGTCCAAATGTCGGTCCATGTCATCATTCTGCTGAGTCTATCATCATTCATGGGGTTTTCATTATCATGTCAGTGTCTAATGAGTCATTTTACACCTTGTTCATGCTTCAGTTGCGCCTAGGCAACGTCATTTCCCTCTCCTAGGGTTTTGAAAGCTAATTTCTCTTGGATGGTCAAATAATTAGCAAAACTTGTATCCAGATGTTCATACACCTTCCCTTATATTTCATATACCTTATCAAACACTTCCCATCTCTGATATCCCCCAAATTCCTCATTTTTCCACAAACCCTAGTTTCTTGCTACAACTTGGCAATTTTCTAGGTTGGGCCTGTGTTTTGCCCGTTTGGACCCCTTCCCCTCACTCAATCTCTGAGATTCCACTTTCCCCTGCTTCCTAACATCCCTCCCTACTTCCCAAAATTTCCTCAAGAATTTAGAAGCCCCTTATCCCCTTCATTTCGCTTCATTTCGACAAAATCCCTTGTTCCACACATCGGGATAAGTTTCACTCAAAAGATGTTTTAGAGCAATCAAAGATGAATTTTGGAAAACTGAGAGAGGTTTTTGTCCAAACCATGACAAGGAAGAAACACATCCTTCCCTTTTTACACAAGTGTCATGGTTTTAGAGAAATGTCAAAAATACAATCGCCTCGGGAGAATTGATGCACCTCTGAAGTGACCTTGGGAAAATCAAGTTTTCTCCTAGCTTGGTTGGCCAAATGACTTTTGTGATGAGTCAAATGATAACTAGACACAAATATATTTCCAATGAGCTATCATGAGCTCAGTTTGGAGTTGAGGAAGGCATTCAAAAGTTTACTTCAACAGCACTCTGCCTTGAGGCAGCCTCATTTGGCACATTTTGAACAGTCTTGGGAGATTTGATTTTTGATAAGGAAAATGAACTCCCAATTGAAAAATTCCACTTGTTTTAGAAAGTAGTCTCAGAGACCTTTCCAACGCGCTATCCTACACCTGATTTTGATTTCGGGAAGTGCCCCAAAAGCAGGTGGAAAGGCGCGCTACGCATAGGGCTCAGGCGCGCTACGCATCAGGGTTTTTTGGCACAATTTGTTTTTTGGCTCAGCACGTAGCGCGCCGCGCGCTACCCTTAAAATTGGGAGGTCCAAATCATGAAAGTTTTGTATTTTTGGATTTTTCATGATGAAATACACCTGCTCAGCCACTGCCAAGGCATTTCATCAAGGTTTGGGTCCGCAAAAGGTCAAAAAACATGCAAAAAATGACCTCACTGCCCCTTTTTGGACACACAGGTAGCAGCCTTGGGATAATGCACTTTTGGAGAGGCAAATGGACATCAAATTGGAAAATTCCACTTGGGTTGGAAAGTAGACATCTAGGGCTTTCCAACAAGCCAACCTGAGCTCAATTTGGATGCCGGGAAGTGCCCCAAAAGCAGGTGGAAAGGCGCACTATGCGTAGGGATCAGGCGCACTACGCATCAAGATTTTTGTACAGTTTTCACCTTCCAGCTCAGGAATTCGGCCAGTCTTGACCAGTTTTGACTTGTGATGGGATTTTTCACCCTCCTTGATGTAATTAATGGAACTTTATGATTGACTTGACACTTATTTACCTATTCTAGATGATTCATTCATAAAATGGCAAACATTTAATGAATGAATTGGTTTCCTAGCTTATAGAGGCAAGTTGTTTTGACTGCCTAGATTGTAGTGCTTTGTTTAGAATTGGTTGAAACAGCTCCTAAGATGATGAGCTTGACCCCTAGAGGCAAGGGAATGTGTTAGCTTGCCTATATTATGTATTTTCTTAGTCATTTTCAGGGTTGGACTCTTGGGAATAGCTTGATACACTATTGTACATATTTTATCTGCAATTTTGACAAAGGATAGACCATGGTTTTGCAGCACTATTTGGGATTCATGTGGCCTTATGTGTTGATGGTGTGTTTCTCTCAGTACTTGTAAGTTGTGTATGTGTATCACTTTCCTTATTTAATCTTATGCAATTAAACAAATGAAGTGTTAAGGTAGAATCCATAAATTTGCTATGCTCTGCCTTTAAGTTTGTTTAATTTTCCATGTTTTCTTCAGTTTAAGGAGAATCCTTGAGACTTCCTTGCTCTCCTTAGCTCCTCACCTTTCAGGACTATTCATTCACTCACTTTAAAGGCATCAAAACAATCGCCTATCTTGCCCCAAGTAGACCTCTGCAAAAGCTGTGCCTCATCCCCGCACCCAAAATTGCCTTTCCCTTGAATTCAACAAAACTTCAAAAAATAAATTCCATAATCCTTGTACTTCATACCTAGCCTAAAATTAGTCATCAATTCAGTCATCTCGAGCCTATTTGATTACCTTTTTCCGAGATTGATCGGAGAGAGCCCTCTCCTGTCCTCGTAGGGCTAGCTACGAGGCTGAGCGTGGTTTGATGTGGCCTCGAGTTTTGCCTTCCTCAGCCTGAGGCAAATTCGAACGCTAACACCTACAACACTAAGAGATCTATCATTACCAACATATATATTTTTGGTGTTACAATCATTTAAATAAGAAAACATGGCTTTGTTTTTGGCCATGTGATAAGAAGCTCCAGAATCAATGAGCCACTCATGAGAATGAGAAGAAGAAGATACATTTAGTGCATAGCCAGATTGAGATGCTTGACAACCACATGCAGAAAGTGCCATTCCTGAAGATGAAGTTGAAGGTGAAGAATGCTCCAAATGGATGTTATGTTGCTTCATCGCTGCTTCCAAGGCTTCCATCTTCTTAAAGCATTTGGATTCTAAGTGGCCATCTCGATTACAAAAGTTGCAATGTCTATCAGTCTTCTTCCCTTTGTTTTTATTTGTCTTATCATTTTTTTGAAATGATTTTTCATTTTGAGGTTGAAATTGCTTAGGACCCTTGTTTGGTTTAGGACCATTCTTTTTAGGATATGACTTTTTAGGATTCTTTGAATTTGGTTGCTGCTGGGTGGCTAACGCTTTCTTGGAAGAGTTTCCAAGATTAACAAGACCAAGGTGTAAGAGTTTTTCTTGTTCTCTTATTAAAGAATCACAAAAAGAGTCAAAGGAAGGGGACTTGTAGTTTGTTCCTTGAGAAATGAAGGATTCTCTTGTAGAATGGAAGGTGGAAACAAACACAGAGTAGGCTGGTCCCAACTTAGTAAGAATGGAATAGATAAGGTTACTATCTTCTTTCTTAACTTTAACACCTTCCAAGAGATATCTAAGGGTCTTGAACTTGGACAAGAAATCTTCAATGCAAGAAAAATTATTAGGGTCCAATGTAAGCAACTCATTTTCAAGTTGATGGGCTCTAAGTTCATTTTTAATCCCAAAAACTTTATTGATTTGTTTCATTGCTTCATCAGGAGTATCAAGTTCTGCAATATGGAATCTAAGATCTGGAGAAATAGACATCCCTATCAATCCACGTGCTTGATCTTGCCTATTTTCCCATTTATCAACCTTATCTTCATCCTTCGGTTTATTTTCTTGGCTTGAGGCTATTCTGTAGAGACCTTTACTTCTAAGTAAATCCTCAATGTAGGACAACCATTGGAAGTAGTTGGTGCTGTCAAGGGTAACTTGGTATTGACTTTCCATTTCAATGGAAACTGAAGCTAAATATGCTGAAACTAAGTGTTCCAATGGATAGATCTCGAAAAATTAGGCTGGTTTAAAAAAAACGGCTTCCGGATGAAGAAGTTATGGCTTTTTGGAAAAAGTTGATGAAGTTTCCGACGAAGTGCGGGAATGTGCGGAAATGAAAAAGTCCGCCCCCACAAAATGGAGACTTGAACCCAAGACCTCTACTCTCTTAAAATAGCTTTGAACCAATTGAGCTATACAAAAAATTTGAGAGAGAGAGAGAGAGGGGGGGAGGGTGCTTTGGGTTGCGTGCTTGCTTTGAGAAAGCTCTTTTTCCCTACAAAACAAAAAACACAAAACCCAACATGAACATGCAAAGAAAACGAACCTTACGGCTCGAAGTTAGCTTTAGCCGAAAAACTAAACATTTTCAAAAATGAACCTTTTGGCTCAAAGTTAGCTTTAACCGGAAACTAAATATTTTTCTCAATGTTTATGATTTTCCGAGGTCACACTAAGGCGCAGGGAAAAGAGCATACGCATGAGAAAAATCCTTCCTTTCTATTTCTGATTTGCCCAGATCGCACAAAGTCGCAGGAAAAGAGCATATGCAGAAATGAAAGGTATAGATCCGGTAATAAAAAAGGCTAAATAAACCGAAACTGAAATAAACAGAGAGAAAATAACTGTAAACTGCAAATAAACACTGTATACGTCCAGATCTTAAAAATGACGCAGCTAGGGCTACCAGAAACCTTTTCGCGTGAAACGAAAGGGGTTCCTCACTCGAATAGATTCTCCCAACACAACAGAGCAGTCCTCTCGGCCTGAAAGCAGTCAGAAAGAGTAGATCTAGGAAATGACAGTCGAATGCAGTTCTACGGGCTTCAGATTTGGATCACCAACGGACGCGGTCCTCAAATAACTTTGATACCATGTAGGAATTTACAGGGTAAGTTCCTCAGATAGAACACCAAAGGACACCGCTCACAACCATATCGCAGATCAATACACCAGTATTTTTTACGTGGTTAAAACCCTCAAAGAGGGAAACAGTCCACGGCCTGAGCCAACGCAGCCACTTCAGGCAATTTATTAATAAATGAATGAAAATTTACATATGCTTCTCTCATGCACGGATTACCCTACAAATGACCCTCCATGCGCTTTAAATAAAAATCATGGACCAATCGGGTGTCAAGCCACGAATCAAGTGTCGATAATACCGAGGAGAGAATGAACCGTCGGATCACTACATATCATGACCGTCGGATTGTAAGTTACAAAATGTACAAGGTAAAGAAACACATTATACCTAACTCTATACTAGACCAAGTTGTACTTAACTATTTCCTATGTGTCGGAATATCCTAACATTGTCGACATCAGCACATCATCCAAGAAGTTGACTTAGAAACACCCCTTCAGTACCTTGAGGCTTGCATACATCAATGGCAGGTTTCTCGCTTCTGGCGATAGGTTGACATCACTGGCCTTCGACCGAAAGACTTTGTATGGTGTTCGACATCAAATCATTTATTCACACCATGAGAAATGTATGGTAGTACCTTGAGGGTCATTATCATTATCGGTGATTCCTCTCGCGTCCGTTAACGACTTACATCATTGGCTAGTAATCATACGATGTCTTCCCATGTTCGACTTTAGATCATCTATTCACATGGTTAGACTTGTACTTGAGCAAAAGATTGAAAGAGATTGAAGACCTCAGATCTAGTTTCATCCATCCGGGATGCGATATTTTCAAGAGTACTAAATCAAATGTACAATGGCCTTACATTCATGGTCATCCATTCATGGGTCTATATCTGTAGATGACTATATTTGTACATGTAATGAAAGTTTATAAGATGAGCATGGGTATGCCTTCCCTCAACAATTTCATGAGAAAAAATCAAATTATCATGATATATGTATTGTAATTGATATAGGTCACCTTTCGATTCGAAACCTCCTCTCCACATGATAAAGCATTTAACTCGACATACATATTTATGACTTCATGCTTTAGGGGGAAACTGTTACAGATCCATTTTGGAACATCAACCCCAACCTACAGATCAGTAGTATTAGGGCCCATCAAACTCTAGTTCAGTTGTTACATGCCCTAAAGAAGTCGACCATCAGAATGCCTAGCTTCCCAAGAATTTCCATGACTGAAATCATCCAAAAAATTGCCTTTAAGAAGATCAGCGCAAGCAGGATTTCATTAGGGTGAGCTGCAATGTACACCATACACTGATAAGGTGCTATGCAGCGCACTTGAGCCCTCTTTGGCCTGCGCTGGGCGAATTTGAGCGAAATTGCATTGGGGTTTGGGAATATTCTTATCCATTGGATGCATCTAGAAGTTTCCCATGTTTATCTACTCCTTTGAGCTCGTATTTGGATGAAGTAGGGAATTAAGGAACATCAATCCATTTATCCCTTCCTCCATGGAACTAAATCCTAAGTTTGGGAGGGCATTCATTAACACCATTTATGGCTTAACTTCCTTCATTCACCTATAAAAAGACCACTCATCTAAGTGACTAGGGGTTGGAAATCATTGAATTATAGGGAGATGCTATTATTATGAGACCTGAGTTGATTCCAAGTATTGTAATGATGTTAAAATGTCTTGCTTATTATGAGGAGAGGATGGCATTGAACTAGAGGAGTGATGTTGAATCGAGCAAATTGGGTTGTAACTCTTCCTTTTACTAATAAAGTGTTCAAAGCTTTTTCCATATGCTTGTGTTATTCATTTATGCTTTCATATGTGTATCATGTACTTGATTCCATGCTATGTTTAATCAATAGATCATTATCATATGCTTTGTTCGGTTTTTGTCTTCTGTCTGTGTGCAAGTACTCTTCAAGCGGATTAAGTACGAAGAGGAGCAACGTAGTTGGTCAAGGGAGATAAGGAGTAAGTGAAAGCTACAGGTAGGCTTCTTTACCTCTTATTTAATCTATTGGTCATAGAAAAAGTAGAGAATGATTTGCAGTGTTGTTCTAGACTTAGCTACTAGTCTAGGGTTTTAAGCGTTTATCCGTAGACACTAAAACTTCCCAAAACACCAGAAAAAAATTAGAGAACACACATTAAACAAAAAAGGCAAGAAATTTTTTATTAAAATAGAGAATAACTGTAAAAGCTACATTGTGGTGGAAAATATGTCATTTTACAAAATGTGACTTGTTACTTATAGTCGTTTTTTGGTTACAATACCATAGGTAAATTCCATGGGTGGGTGAATAACATGGGTGAATGAATACCATGGGTGGATGTCTCTTACAATACCACGGGTAAATTCCATGGATGGATAAATACCATGGGAGGGTGAATACCAAGGGTGGATGCGAGTTACAATACCATGGGAAAATACCATGGGTGAATGAATACCATGGGCGGATGCCATTTTCCATTCAGAACAAAAAATTAGACCTTACAAATATCTCTATGCCAAAAAGAGTGAAATTAAATTTATGGTTGCTAAAATGCTAGAGGTCGGTATAATTCAACGTAGTCAAAGTTCTCTTTCTACTCCATTACTATTGGTGAACAAGAAGGGTGGATCATGGTGTATGTGTTATAATTATAGGGAGATCAACAAGCTCACTATTAAAGAAAAATTTCCCATTCTTGTCACTGATAAATTGTTGGATGAATTACATGGAGCAATTTACCTCACCAAGTTGAATATTTGTTCAAGATATCATGAAATTAGAAAGAAGACTAAAGACATTCCAAAAACAACTTTCAGGACTCATGAGGGTCATTATGAATTTTGTTTCATGCCTTTTGGCCTTACAACAGCTTCCACATTTCAAGTTTTGTTGAATTCCATTTTCAAACCCTTCCTTATAAAATTTGTGTTAGTACTTTTTGATGATATAGTAATCCACATAAAGTCTTGGAAGGATCATGTTCAACATGTTGATAGGGTGTTCAAACTATTTGAGGTGAAATAATTATATGCAAAAACCTCCAAATGTTTCTTTGAAATACAGGAGGTGAAATATTTGGGTCATATTTGTGATGCAGGAAAGTGTTCCCTCTACAGACAGAGGCAACCCCTCTAGCCCTAGAGTGGGTCTAGTCATAGCAAGGACAGATCAACAATAGATTCCCTTAAACAGTCATAGTTGGAGGCCTACCTCAACCAGTGGTTGATGGAGTTCCGTTGCGCTGCTCCAACTTTCGCTTCCTTCTTCCCAATGAGTGATCAACCTGAAACAATGCAAAGGAAATACAACAAAGCACGTAACTGGAAAACAACAATGATCTATTTACTCACAAAGTCAAAAAGTCATGAGCTATCAAGTAAATTACATACAATACATCGACAAAAATCATTGATTGTATTAATAATGAAATAAGAGCAAGCTTACAACCAAAGTCTTGACGTCACAAGCCTTCTCAGAGGGTCCAACCAGTGTATTTCTCAAGCTTTCACTCTTTAAAGATGGATCTCCCAACATACAAAGTTTCTCTCTCATTCATAAGTTTTAGAACAAAGTTAAGGGCACTTCACAACCTTCCACAAGCTATCAACAATCCCACACTTGTCACACCCACACCAATTATCTATCAAACTCAAAAGCACTTATAGCACTGCTCAATCCAAGAATTTACCAACTAGCTAATCATAGCAATGGTGAGTGTTTAAATAGGAGAAGGAGTCTCCATGAAAGGTGGAAGAGAGAGCTTATCCCCAAGGAAGGTAGCACAAATGACGGAACTGCCATACCAGAGGAGGAAGGGTGACACAAACTATGCCAACAACTAGGTCTGGAGACATCCAGAAGGCCGACTGTTGGAACGAATTCGCCCAATCTGGATCATCGTGAGTTTATAACTAAGCTTTAGCGCTGACATCGCTAGTAGGCAATGTAGCCAGTCAGACCGTCGCTAAAGATAGCAAGTAGCCTCGTGCCGGAGCATGAAATCGGACCGTTGCGGGAAACAGATGTACTTCCGCGCTGGAAGTGCGGTTGGACTATTTACAACCGCTGTTCATTGCATATATTAAGTCCATTATCACGATGAGGCAGAAAACTTAGGAAAAGTGGGTCACTTGGCAACATAAGAGAGCATTTGTTCAATATGAGCATGTTTCACTGGGACACATGACACAGTAGAAGGATCGTAGTGAAGGTAGTGACAAATTACTGTGTAATAGATGCCCCTTAAAGTATGAAGCCCGAGAGACTGGGAGGGGTGAAATGCTTTATGAAACTGATTGAGCTGGAACACCATCTAGAAGAACCTGCAAGCATAAGTACAACTGATATCTCTGATGGTGAAATACATGTAGTCTAGGCATGGACGCAACCATCCAAAAGACATATGAACTAGGTCTGTGGTATGGATGTAGCTATCCAGCTAATAAGACCATGATAATGATAAAGGTATGGTCGCAGCCATCCATGAAGTCTCAAGTATGGTCGCAGCTATCCATCAATGAGTCATGCAATCACGAATCAATCCACGCAGCCCGAACATATGTAATCTGAGTTCGGGTCTTGAACCCAACTGATCATAGTACAAATTCTAGCATGCAAATAGATGTGCTGAGGTCGAGCACGATAGAAAGTCGCTTGAGTACTGGTCAATAATGAAAACTGTTAACAAGTGCGAGAGAAACCACCAATAATGCCAATGGTTCTCAAGGTACTATCTAGTACAATCCACGAAGCGTGAAGAAGGAGCTGAAGTCGAACACTCGTGGAATCACCCAATTGATGACCAATGATAAAAGTCGACCGTCAGGCATGAAGAACTTGCCATTGAGGCATGCAAGCTCTAAGGTACTAAAGGGGGTCTCTAGGTCAATCTCCTGGATAATGAGCTGATGTCGACAGGAGACAATCCGTCGCGGGAGGGCTATAATGTTTCCCCCATCAATGACACAAGATAAGGAACAAGCAGTAGATGGCGAATCAGAGTATTGGAAGAGGAGGCAAGGATGTAAACTGTAGAAGGATTATACTCTTGAACATGTCGGTGACACGACTCCGGAAGGTGGTAGCATTTAGGTACCAAGGGATCAGAGGCTCGATGGAGATGGCATGGATCAGATGGAATGAAGCTAAATGGAAACCCAAACCCTCGAAAGGCCAAATAACGATGTATGGATGTCCCAACCTGACAAGAAGCAAAAGTGTTGATGTTCAAGAGTGACTAGCTGCCATAGACAATGATGATTTCCAAATTTTCCCCCACCATTGCTAGCGAGTACCCCAATTATTTTTGAAAACAAGCTTGAAGGGGATAGCATGTGCTTGTAATATAAGTTAGACCTTTGGTCAAATCCAACCTAGTAATAGTTTAATGAGCCCTAGGGAGGAGAAGCTCGAGTCTCGTCATGGTGACGAGTTCGATGTCATTAGGGTTTAACGAGTTCGACATAGGTAAAACTCGGAGTCTTTTTCATGTTTAGGGAGTTTGAAAAAGACATGGAAAAGAAAAATCCAGGGGGGTCTCTTTTCATAGATTTGTTTCTCTCGAGCCCGAAAAAGTATAAAACGATACTCGAAAGAACCGCTTGACCATTAAGATCAAGGAGTACTTTTTGTGATTAGTGATCTCGACCCGAAAAAGTAGAAGAGCGATCAAAACCACGTCGTTTCGTAACCAATAACGACCCCAAAATGACAAAAGCCCGACAATCTTTTCGTGTTTACACGGTCAGAAAAGAGCTTAAAGTAGACTGCCTCTTATTTCGTTTAACGAGTCGAAAGGGACAACTCGTCTATTTTTGTCTTTTAAGTCGAAAAAGAGCATTAAAGAGGACTTTACGGATCAAGTGTACATGAAACACGACATAACTCCACTACCTGTAGTTCTGCACAAGACACATCAAACGTAAAAAACACATTTGCCATAAAATGATCAATATATGCGGAAACATAGTTAAAAAGCCAAAACTCTAATTAACAATGTGATAAAAATGAGAAAAACCCACATTTTAAAGTTTAATTTTTTAATTTTTCAAAAATTACTATAAAAAGGGTGGGGTAATTCATTTGTTTTTACCATTTGCACTATTGATTTTACCCTGGAGTGTTTGGAGCACCAACCTGAGCAAAGTTCTCAAGCTGATTTCGGCCTCATCCATCTACAATTCATCCTGAAACCTTCGTCAAGTAAGTACATTTCGTCCTGCGCTGCATTTCAGTAGCTTTTTTCATGCAATTTGGTGTTGGGTAGGTGAATGTAGATGGATTTTTGAATCGGAGTCCGCCTCTCGGTCATTGTGGGAAAGCCGCTGGGGTTCGCGATGACAAAGCGTGATTTACACGTAACACCTTCATATCGTTGCGAGAAACTGATGTATTCTCGTGATGATCACAAGAAAAATGACTGTGAATTGAGCGCCATCGCGGCTATTTTAAAAACAATCATGATGGTGATGTAAAATTAATTTTTTGTGTAAATTATGATTTTAAATTTACAGGAGTTCTAATTCATTCTTTCTTGTCATGTAGGGAATCATGGCATTTGTTTGGAAGGAACGAACTCACGATGTCAATGATGAGGAAGCCTTCGCTAATGCTGGGTGCTGAAATGCTTTACGTGCATGCAGGTTGCTAAAATTCTTCCTTACTCCACTCCTTCGGGCCCAACCTGATTTGTTAGAGTTGTTGATTCATGCCTGGAACCCAACAGATGGAAAATTCATTATCTGTGCCAGAGACATTGAGTTCGATGCTACAAACATATATTTCCTGATCGGATTATCCTGTCGCGGCGAGAGGCCAATTCTAGAGGGCCAACGGGTTGTGGGTAAGTCATTAGATATGCTGATGGCACGAGTGTGCCCACGGGCATGCAAACCAAAAAGCAGAAAGGTGGAAATTCTGACGGTGAAAGACTTGGTTCTTCGTGCAATTCTATTCATGGTGACGAGGGCAGCAGGTTCCCAAGCCCAACACGAGGCATCAAAGACCCAACTCCAGTTGGCTCTTGAATGCCTCAACCCGACCATGTTCAACTGGGCAGAAATAGTGATGACGAACATGAAAAGACAACTCACCAACTGTCGCCGCGAGGAGGCGAAGCAGTTTGGCTACAGGTCTATCTTGATCCCGCTTATGCTGGAGAGGGTGCCGGCACTGCAGTTACAGGATATGGACTTGGACATGCCCAGACCATGGGAGACCAGGAACACATAGTGGGCACATGTTATGCCACGAGGAGGTGCCGGACGACCAGTGTCGTGGGGGACACTATTTCATGAGTGGTTGGATTGCCAGACGATCTTTGTCAAGGACTGGCCATATGCTGGTATGGACTTTCGTTGAGACCCCAACATGCAGCTGCTCGCGGGTGAGTAGTGGGACGATGGCGGTAAAACAATTGATCATACTACTTTTGTATTTTATCTTTTATGATGTTTTTTTGGTTTTTTTCATGCATATGTCCTAATGATGTACTCTATGGTATTTGCAAATGCGGGACCAGTGAGGCCTGTAGGACTGGCTCCAGAGGCACGGAGGGACCCGCAGGGCATCAAAGAGCTGGCCTTGGCTCCCCCAGCTGGCAATTTGGTGGAGACAGTTGCCCAAAATCTTGAGGGCCTGACGGCGGGGATCCCTGATTCCGTGGGGGTCGAGGAGGTCCCCATAGAGTTCCAGATACATATAGTAGGGGTGATACCTAGGGTGCACCACCTGTTGAGCCGAGTTGTGTGAGCAGTGGTGTGCTATAGGGAGCATAACCTGCCGTAGTAGATGCCTAGGTTTTATTTCTTGCTGATTTTTTTGGAGAGACATGTGTCTCAGATGTACGGATAACACAGACTCTATTTGAAGATATACACTTATTTTTTGAGCACCTTGGTGCACCACACGAGATATATCTATATATATATATATATATATATATATAGATATACATATTCCTATGGCTCATTATTGTGTTTTGAATGCTTCTATATGCTGTTTTGATTACATGTTATGCAAATGTCTGTCTAATACATGGTTTGCTAATGCATCAGTTAACGTGTTTAATCTTCTTGGAATGTGTTGATATTTAATAAAATCAAAATTCCTTTCTAATAATTTAACACGTAAATACAACCTTAAAATCCGATGATCTCTGACAGAATAACACCCATTAAGCTGGTAAACAACAAGCTGAGAATCTAGATTCACAACCAATGTGCGAATGCCGAGGTTATTAGACTCGGTCAATAATTCAATAACAACACTATATTCAGCGACATTGTTTGTGGTGCAACCTAGACAAACACTTTGAAGGTCTACTAACTCACCGTGAGGATCATAGATCACCCATGCCGCAGAAGAAAGGTTGCAGGTACTATGGCAGGCACCATCAGCAAAACCAACATAAGGTGTACCAGACATCTGCACAAGAAGCAAAAGACACAATAAGCAGTAATTATGCCTACACACCAAGCCAAACATGAAAACACACATACAACACACTTGCTGAAAACACACGTATGTACAAATCAGAATGCATGGGGTTCATGCATAATATTTTTTCAGATAAAGCCCATTTCGGGGCTTATCTAGAGGGTTCCCTTCATAATCAATCAACTCATAGGCCCCTTTTTGCAAAACTCACTTTACAATATAAGGCCCGTGCCACATAGGCTCGAATTTTCTTGTCCCAAGCTTATCATTTGCTTGATCATAAAGCAGGACTAAATCTCCTTCAACGAAAGAACGAGGATGGACAGTATGATCGAAGTGAGTTTTCACTCTCTTCTTCTATGCTTCAATAGCTAGAGAGGCTAGTCGACGCGTCTCGTCCAGCCACTCTAGGTAGAGCAGACGTTCTTCTACCGGAGTAGTGTTGGGGAGTAATTCGGCGACTAATTTCAGAGAATGGATCTCACACAGAATTGGAAGGGTAGCCTCTAGACTGTAAACCAATTGGAACGGTGTGAACCCGGTGGCATCCTTCACTGAAGTTCGGTAGGCCCATAAGGCGGAGAACAACATCAAGTGCTAGTTGGACTTGTGCATGCCGATGGTGCGTTGAAGCATCATAACTAGAACTTTGTTGATGGCTTCTACTTGGCCATTGCCCTGAGGATAGTATGGTGTCGAGCTATCATGGCACAAGCCTAGCTGGGTTGTTAACTCAATCATCACATGATTACGAAAATGTTTGCCATGATCAATGATGATGGCCTGAGGGACTCCGAACCGTGAGATGACATGATTGAATAAAAATTGCGCCACTGTGTGACTGTCTTTAGATAGTGTAGGCATCACCTCAGCCCATTTTGTGAAATAATCAATGGCAATGATGATATACCCATGCCCCCTAGCCGAGCGAGGGTTACAAGTCATATAATCAATGCCCCATTTGGCAAAAGGGCTGATGGTAATGACAGGGTGCAAAGGAGCAGGGGCCGCGCGCATCTTCCGTTGGTAGATTTGGCACTCATGACAAGAGCGGATGGCAAGAATGCAATCCTTGAAGATAGAGGGCCAAAAATGACCAGCACGGAGGATATTTTGAGCAGTTGCATACCCAGACATATGACCACCACAAGCACCAGAATGGCAGTCATTTAGAACTCATTCGGCTTCCTCGAATGTTAAGCATCGATGGAGAACAGAGTCAGCGCCGAGACGGTACGGGGTGTCCCCAATAATGTGATAGGGTTGAGAATGATGGCGAATCTGTCGCCGAGCATCTTTGGACAAATTGGGACGAAAAGAGGACGTCTGAAGATAGACAATAATGTCCCCGTACCAAGGATCGAGGGTACTAATCAAGAACAGAGTTTCATCTAGAATATGGTCCTCTAATCGAGAGGGCGCAGTAACAAATGGTAGAGAACAAAGCAACTCAACAAAGACAAGGGACTTCTTAGACTTGGCAGTGGTGAACTCCATGTCAAACTCTTGGAGGATGACAATCCACTTTGAATATTTTCCCCCCAGTAACTGACATGACAAAATGTACGTCATTGGGTTGCAATCAGAAACCACCATCGTGGTGTGCAATAATATATAATGGCGGAAACATTGGATGACACAAACGACGGCCAATGCCAACTTCTTGACATAAGCATATCGAGTTTCCGTATCTAGTAAATTGCGGCTGAGATAGTAAACGACATGCTCAGTGTCATCATCATCATCATCTTTAACTAGAACTATGCCAATAGTGGTATCGACAGCGGCTAAATATAGAGTGTAGTCACGGTGATAATCAGGGGGACGCAACAATGGAGCAGAAATAAGGAGGGCCTTGAGGCATTCGAATGACTCTTGTGCAGCGACATCCCAAAGAAAAGGGGTATCCCTCTTTAATAACCATGTATAGCCTTTGGCCACTTCGGCATAATTCAGAATAAATCGTCATAAAAAATTTGCTTTACCCTGCAAACTCTGCAATTGTTGTAAAGAAGCAGAGAGAGGGAGATTCAGGATGGCTTCGACTTTAAGGGGATCGAGACGGATACCCTCTCGAGAGATGATGAACCTGAGAAGTCTACCTGACTCAACGCAGAAGACACACTTATGCAGATTAAGTCGGATATGATAGTGTCGACAGCGAAGGAAGATTTTGCGAAGGTGAGCTGAATGGTCCTGGCGCTTTGTTGAATGAGCGGGCAGATCATCCAGGTAAGGCTGCATAATGTGTTAAATATCATGGAACGCATAAGACATTGCACGCTGAAAGGTGGCACCGACATTTTTTAAACTGAAGGGGAGCTTTTTATAAGCGAAAGTGCCCCACAGACAGATAAAGGCAGTCTTGTGTTGATCTGCAGGTGCAATATTAATCTGGTTATAACCAGAAAAACTGTCCATGAATGAGTACATTTCACTCCTGGCACACTCATCAATGAGCTGGTCAATGAAGGGTGTAGGGTAGTTATCTTTTGGACAGGCCTGATTAATATCACGATAATCAAAACATACCCTGATAGTGCCCTATTTTTTAGTCACCGGGACAATATTAGAGACCCAATCTGTGAATGTGATGGGGTAAATAAAACCAGCCTTAAGAAGCTTTTCAACTTCTGCTTTAATAGCTACAGCCTTTCGGGGGTGCATGGGGTGTAGACACTGTCGAATAGGTTTAGCACCTGGATACGTAGGTATCTCATGAGCCACGATGCTAGGATGGATGCCAGGCATCTCTTCATAAGACCAAGCAAACACATCATAGAATTCGCGAAAAAGATCAGTATAACGCTGAATCTCTTTCGGAGTACAAGTTACTCCAACATGGATGTGCTCGACAATCCCTGGTTGAATAGAGATGTCAATTGGTTGAGTTTGCATAATGTTTCCCATATTCCCTTCAAAAGACACTTGATGAACTTGGATGGGTGTCTGAAGGGATTGAGATGGGAGACAAGGCGAAAACCGCTCAAGACAAGTAAGCATTTCCCGATGGGCAGGGAGAAACGAGGAACGATGGTGGTGATCAGATCACGGGGGTTCCTCGAAAGACATGGTATCAATAATCACTTCATCAGAAGGGAAAATTTCCTTTAAAGGGTCCGAAGAAGTGCCATCTCCAAGCCAAGGGGTTTGAACGTACGAGTCGAGAGCTCTGCTCGAAGGAGCAGATTCAAAGGAGGGAGCCAATGCAGAAACAATTTCGACGTAGTTGAGCTCGGTAGGACTCAACGACATCTCATCACCCTAGGACTCTATTTGATCAGGGGAGGGAAGAACCCAAGGATCAGAGCGGACATAAATCATATTAATGGGAGCGATGTTGGCAGGTGGGAGCGAAAAAACACCCATGAGGGCAGGATCTTTAAAGATCCCAGTGCCCACACTCTCACATGGAACAGAGGTATGCTCCACAAAAGGCACGTTGCCATCGGAGGAGGAGGAGGTGAAGAAGGACAGTTGGTCTACTGTGACGATCTTCCCCTGATGAGGAAAACGAATGACATGAAATAGAGATGAAACCACGGCTCGCATGGCATATGTCCAGCTTCGTCCTAAAAGGAGGTTGTAAGTTAAATTGGCATCAACGACTTCAAACTCCACTTCGACCATATTCTCTTCCAAAGTAATAGGCAAGCGTTGGAGTATACCATAAGGATGAGACTCTCTCCCATCAAAGGCTTCCAGGGTCGTAGGGGACTGGCTCAAAGTCGGAGAACCAATAGCCTTCCAACAAGCAACAGACATTATACAAGTAGAAGCGCCTTTATCAATGACAGTACAATGAATCATTTTAGAATTGATGATGACCTGGATAAGGAAGGAAATTTGGTGAGGTAGTCTTGGTATATCACTATCTAGGTCAAAAGTGATCAGGTCCGAGTCGTCCAGGTCAATGCCACCGATGGCCGATAGTAAGGACTTCCTCTGAGAGGGGCAGCTCTAGAGAACTTCCAATGCGGACATAGCTGATGGAGCCTGGGCCAAGTCCTAAACTATGTTATAGTGTTGAGTAGCACGAGCATTAGGGTTGTATGAAGATTTCCAGAGCACACCTTTAGGACGAGGTCGGATGACTGCTTTAGTGCTGGGTCGCTTAATATGAAGGGGACCAGAACGGGATGGAGGAGCACTAGGGGGAACCTTAGGGTCCTTCCCGGCAGGCGACAGATACTCTTTTGCTCGATTACTAATGTGGACGGGAATCATCCCAGCCATAAATACCTGAGAACCAAAGGTAGAAGAGGATTGAGATGGATCAACCACCATTTGAGTTTGCTATGAGGGAAAGGGCTCTTTGAGGATGGCAGGAGTCCTGGGGGCACCTTTCAACAAATGACTAACTTCAGACTGCCTAGGGAAATCTTTGGTATAGTGATCCTTGTCACAGATAAGGTAAGGATACTTAGGCTTGAGTTTGGTACCTTCCTTGGGTGGAGGTTTAGGGGAATCCTGCTTCGGTTGATCAGCCTTATTATTTCCTTTTCCTTTCTTTTTCCCTTTTGAGGCTTTATCTGCTGTGGTGGACTAGACGGCGATAACCTCAGAAGTTTTATTAGAATTGGATACAGCCTAAGAAGTGTTTTCATTCGAAGCATTCGACTTTTGCTTCCCACAGTGCGCGGAAGATTTATTAGAGGACGGATTAAAAACACCAATGACGCCGTCAACAAATGGTGTTGGCAGGGCTTTGGAAGTTCCGGGCCTCGGGGCATCAATAAAATAGTCATATAGTGTACCATACTGGGAGTAAACCAAGTCAAGGTACTGAGCACGCGCAATAGCCTGCTCTTCAGTTACACATGCCCCCATAGTAATGTCTCGGGCTATTAGACTGAAAAACAAGGTTGTGAACTAGTCAGTCAGAAGCTGATTGGGAATCCAAAACTTAATCAAATGGCGACGTCATCTCCATTCATGGATATGATCGGAGATATGCGTGGCTGTTGTTTGTTTTAAGGATGTCAGGAGATGTGTGCCCGTCTCATATCGAATCAGCAATTGAAAATGAGTTAAAAATGCCATATCCAACGAGTTAAAGTCCTGAAAAGATCTGCGAGCTAACTCAATATACCATTTAGCAGCAGAGCCAGTGAGGGTCCGTTGAAAAAGGCAGAGCCAGATTGAATCGTCAAGCCACGAGTTTGACGAGCACCATAGATGATAAGTCATGATGTGGGCTTGGGGATCTTCTCCAGCTTTACCGTCAAACTTGGGACAATCATCGGGAATCTTAGTTGGAACCGGCGGCCAATACGGATTATGAAGAATAGGATCATTTGTCAGTTTGGACACATCTGGTAACTCCAACATTGCTAAAAATGGTAATTGAGGGTTAAAGGACATCTGAGGGTGCGGGTAGGAGGTAGCACTAGAGTTTCACCCAGCTGCTTGTTGCCCCCACTAATTTTGTCTAGACGGATTTGGCCCAAAAGGGTTTTGTCCATTGGAATTTTGTCCATAGGAGTTATAGCTGTAACTACACGGTTGTCCCTGGATCTACCCTCCAAAATTCCATTGATTACCAACTTGGCCTGCAGGAGCAACATATGGTTGCTGGTAATTCTGGTAAGGACTCACTTGCAGTTGTTGATAATTTTCGTACGGGGAAAATTAGGTTTGCCCTTGGGATTGCTGAAAACCATAAGGTGGCTGGGCTTCAAACTGAGCCTGGGAGCTAGGCTGTGTTTGATAAGCAGGTTGAGATTGGGATGCAACCTAAATTTGAGGACTAGATTGGGTATGGAGCCCAAACTAGGGCTGAAAACTGGGTGGAGCTTGAGAAGCAACAATCATTTGAGTGCCCGGTTGAGCAGGCCTAGACGGATGTTCTTGAGAGAATTGAGGCTGAGCCATCTGGCTAGAAGGTTGACCTAGTTGAGATTGAGGTTGACCCATTTGCACAGCAGGTTGAGTTTGCTGGGTACTGGGTTGTCCTGATTTGCAGGATGGCTGAGCAGACTGGATAGTTGGTTGGCCTAGTTGGTTTTGAGGTTGACCAATTTGTCCAGATGGTTGACTAGACTGCACAGTGGGTTGGCCTTGCTGAACGTAAGGCTGACCGACTTGCCCAGAAGGGTAGCCTTGCTAGACACCCAGTTGGCCTTGTTGTATGTAAGGTTGTCCTGGATTACCAGAAGGTTGCCCGAAACAGGTAAAAGAGGAACCACCAAAGGCCAAAGGTTGTCCCTGGAAGGGTTGTCCTTGTGGGCCTCCAGGGTTCCCTAGGTAAGGTTGTCTGTAAGACGACTAACCTTGATAGGGTGGTCCTTGAAAATTTGCAGGGGGTACTTGGCCACCATGATAGGTGGTGGTACCCCAAGCAACGGACAACAGAACGGAGACTTCAACTGCAGGTTGAGATGGCAAAGGTCCGGGGTAATAAATATGAGCTCCTCGAGAATCGTAATAATGAAATAGATTTTGGGGATCTAGATTCTGAAGAGCTTGTAAATATTGGTCGTATGCCCGCCCTACTAGAATGGAACCAGAAGAAGGTGGGGCACTTAGTGTAGGATCAACAACTCTGGATATAGATGCCGATGGGCCACTATTTGCCGGTTCAGACGAAGGTCCAGCAACAGTAGTCACAACTGAGGATGCAGTGACGACACTAACAATAGGGGCTGAAGAAGCCACATAAGCAGTTGGAATAGTTGGGACTGAGGTGACAGACACATTATGAATTTGAGTGGTAAAAGGCTCCGAAGTAGGAGTGATGGTACGAGACCACATGGAACTTGTAAGGGGAGATCTAGAACCCATAACATCCTTCAAAGCCTTATACCGTAAAGGCAACATGACACCGAGAGGGGTGACACGGAAGGGTGAAGTTTTCATCGGGATAGGAATTTCACCGCTCGTCACAAAGGACTCTTCACGCGTGATGGGGGATGTGTCATCCATATCAGAAAAAGACATTGGGATAGAAACACTAGGAGGAGTAACGGGAATATCTTCTTCGGAAGGCTCCCAAATGGGGTTCCAACGAATATCGTAAGACTCGTCCTCTGGAGCGCGAGAGTTAAGTGGCTGGATACTCGGGATAACAGGAAGAGTATCACTAACAGCTGGTACTTCGGAAGCTACAGAGGATGAAGACCCTTGGTCACTTGGGACGGGAGACGAGATTAGTGACTTTTCCAGGATGATTCAATTCAAAATCCTAGGAAAACTAATGAGAAAGAACCCTAGACAAGCTAAAATGCAAACAAGATCTAACAGGGTAAATGTGAACGTGGCCAAATAAATTTTAAGACATAGGAACAGAACTTGACCTTTTCATCTTTAAAGAGTCAAGAAAAGGATGAAAAGATGACTCTAGTCACCTTCAAATATTTAATAAGCCTAAAGTGACAAGTGCTCAGATGGACCTTTTCTTTTAGGGAGTCTAAAAAGGAACGAAAGTGACTACTTTGGAGAACTAGGCAAAAGGTTTACCAAAAAACCCGTAAAACTGCATATACACTTTGGCAGTCATATGAAATCCAAGGACTTTTCGTACGACAGTCAATATTCCCGAATACTGTGTTTGGTGCGTTACGATTTCCAAGGTGGCAGACACAGCTTCCTAAGGATATAGGATGATAACCTAGTGGGGTCTCCCAACATATACTCGACGGTACATGGGAGCACAATTCCGTACTAGACCGCCATTGAGTCATAGAAGGAGGAATCACCCAACCTTGAGCAAAAACAATAGTGACTAGGTTTAACGACGTCAGAGCACCTCTCTAGCCTAGACCTCTAAATAGTGTGTGTTATGTTCCAATGCATTGTTAGGTTTATTCAATTCATTTTAAAGTTGATCTTGAATTATGTTTCAGTTTTCAAGCCTTACCGTATGTATACAACAAATCCTAGGATGCAGCTAGAATGAGCAAAATATCATTTTACTTCAACGAACACCTACCTACAGGAGGGTAGAGAGATCATTCCCAAACCAAGAAAACCAAGATAAACAAATGCAGTCACTCAATGCATACAGACATCAATTCCTAAAGTGCACGGGTACTACTAATGAGAGATTTTATCATTCACTTTCCAATATGAAAACTTAAAATGCAAATTCACTTTCACTTTCGTATACTAAATGAATGCAATATTTTGATTTTGATGTCTTTAAATCTAAAAGAAACAAACAAGAAAGCATGGAAAAAACTGGTTGATCCAAACAATTGCGATCTATGTTCGATAGTGAAAAGAAATTGAATCAATACCAAAGATTGGTTCAATAATTGTCACTAAAAATCAACCAGAAAAAAGCAATGGGAAAGGTTGAATCAAACCAACAAGAAAGTTACAAACGAACCTTGGGCAAACCAGCAACCAAGCCAATTGATTCAAGAACTTGAAAGAACGAACTAGGTCACACAGGCAAAAATGCAAGATTCATTCAACAGAGCCAAAGAAAGAGTGCCTTAACTATAAACAGTGAAAAACAAGCTACTGAGCAAGAGGAAAAAAAAGTAAAGGATCAACAGGACTGGTGAAAGGAGGCAGAATTGAAAAAATCAATTCTACAGGAATCGTCGCGAGGACAACACAAGAAACTAGCGCTGATAAGCAACTAGCTGTAGCAACAAAGCGACATCGTCGCGAAAGTACACGTCTTTCCAGCAATGTATCGATTTCAGAAGTCATCGCGACTGTGCGACAGTATTCAGCGATGCACCGAACTTTACAAAAGAGTGAGTGTGACGTCAGCGCTACTGTTAAGCTATTTTCCACAATGATGTTAAAAACAATGACAAACGAACAAAAGACTCCCAAAAAAAAAACCAGTCAATCCAACAGACAATAGAGGGATTTCCCAAATCGATCTTGGTAACCCAAAAGGCTGATAGTTAATCCCCGAAATTCAAGAGAGACCAAATCAAAATCAAAACAAGAGCAAACAAGAGAAGAACATAGGACAGAATCCCCAGCGGAGTCGCCAACTTGTGATGCAGGAAAGTGTTCCCTCTATGGACAGAGGCAATCCCTCTAACCCTAGAGTGGGTCTAGTCACAACAAGGACAGATCAATAATATATTCCCTTAAACAGACATAGTTGGAGGCCTACCTCAACCGGTGGTTGATGGAGTTCCGTTGCGCTACTCCAGCTTTCGCTTCATTCTTCCCAATGAGTGATCAACTTGAAACAATGCAAAGGAAATACAACAAAGCACGTAATCGGAAAACAACAATGATCTATTTACTCACAAAGTCAAGAAGTCATGAGCTATCAAGTAAATTACATACAAGACATAGGAAAACATCACTGATTGTATTAATAATGAAATAAGAGCAAGCTTACAACCAAAGTCTTGATGTCACAAGCCTTTTCAGAGGGTCCAACCAGTGTATTTCTCATGCATTCACTCTTTGAAGATGGATCTCCCAACATATAAAGTTTCTCTCTCACTCATAAGTTTTAGCACAAAGTTAAGGGCACTTCACAACCTTCCACAAGCTACCAATAATCCCACACTTGTCACACGCACACCAACTATCTATCAAACTCAAAAGCACTAACAACACTGCTCAATCCAAGAATTTACCAACTAGCTGATCATAGCAATGGTGAGTGTTTAAATAGGAGAAGGAGTCTCCATGAAAGGTGGAAGAGAGAGCTTATCCCCAAGGAAGGTAGCACAAATGACAGAACTGCCATACCAGAGGAGGAAGGGCGACACAAACTATGCCAAAAACCAGATCTGGAGACATCCAGAAGGCCGACTGTTGGAACGAATTCGCCCAATCTGGATCATCGCAAGTTTATAACTAAGCTTTAGTGCTGACATCGCTAGTAGGCAATGTAGCCAGTCAGACTGTCGCTAAAGATAGCAAGTAGCCTCGCGCCGGAGCATGAAATCAGATCGTCGTGGGAAACAGATGTACTTCTGTGCTGGAAGCGTGACTGGACTATTTACAACCGCTGTTCATCGCGTATATTAAGTCCATTATCGCGATGAGGTAGAAAACTTAGGAAAAGTCGGTCACTTGGCAACATAAGAGAGCATTTTTTCAATATGAGCATGTTTCACTAGGACACATGACACAGTAGAAGGACGGGGGTGAGGGTAGTGACAAATTACTGTGTAATAATATTGTATATCATAAGGGTGTTTAGGTAGACCCTAACAAAATTAAAGCCATTAAGGAATGGAAAATCTTCACAACCATAAAGCATCTTCGAGGATTTATCAAGTTAAAAGGGTATTTCACAAGTTTGTTAAGAATTATGGGAGAATAAAAACACCTCTAACAACATTACTGAAGAAAGATGCATTTTCTTGGACTCCAGAAGCAACTAAGGCCTTTAAACATCTAAAAGAGGTAATGTTCCAAGCACCAGTATTAGCTACTCTGGACTTCACAAAAACCTTTATTATGGAATGTGATGCCTCGAGAAATGGAATTGGTGTTGTTTTAATGCAAGAAGGAAGACCCATTTCTTTTGAAAGTCATCAAATCAAAGGAAAGTATTTACAAACCTATTTATGAGAAGGAAATTTTGGAAATACTATATGCACTAAATCAATTGTGACCTTACCTAATGGGAAGACACTTCAATGTAAAAGAAGATCATGATAGTATTACGTACTTTTTGGAACAAAGATTAACTTCAGAAGAGCGACAAAAATGGGTCACAAAGATTTTGGGTTATGACTTTGAAATCATCTACAAAAAAGGGAGGCAAAATGTTGTTGCAGGTGCACCCCTAAGAAATGATGAGGATGTGGAAGCATTGTTTTGTGCCATTTCTATTATCCAACTTGATTGGATAACAGAAGCAAGAGATGAATGGAAGACTAATGAAGAGGTTTGGACACTCATTCAAAAGTGGGAGCAAGATCCCAGTACATCTGATATATTTAGCTAGGAAAATGATTCATTATGGTACAAAGATCGCTTATATGTTTGTAAGAATTCTCAACTCAAGAAAATATTCTTTTGGAATTGCAAACCTTCCCCTAAGGAGGGCACTATGGATTTTTAAAAAATTATCACAGGGTCAAGAAGGATTGTTTTTGGGATGGCCTTAAATCTCATATTTAAAATTTTGTGGCAGAATGTTTGGTTTGCCAACAAAATAAAGTTGAGACAGTTAACACCCCGAGTCTGTTCAAACCTTTAGCCATTCCAAGTCAGCGTTGGGAGGCAGACTCAATGTATTTTATCATAAGTTTACCCAAGTCTAAAGGAAAGAGTGTCATATGGTGGTAATTGATAGAATTGCAAACTATGCACACTTTTTTGCATTATATCATCCTTTTAAAGCCCATACGATTGCTACTGTATTTATGGAAACAATTCAAAAGCTACATGGAAACCCAAATATTATTGTAAGTAATAGAAATCTCATTTTCACTAGAAATTTTTGGATGGAATTATTTTCTTGTCTTGGTAGTCAATTAGCTCATAGCTCATCTTATCATCCTCAATCTGACAGGCAAGCTAATATAGTGAATTTTTTTTTGAAAGGATATCTTCATTTCTTTGTATATGATAAACAAAAACAATGGGTCAAGTGGTCACCTCTAGCTAAATGGTGGTATAACAATTCCTTCCATACTTAAGCAAAAATGACCCCATTTATGGAACTTTATGGATATCATCCACCATCCATCACATTATCTTTAAGAGAAAATTCTAAGGTTCAAGAAGTGGAATATCACATCAAGTATCAACAAAAAATTCTCCAACTCTTAAAGGAAAAGCTCGCTCTAGCACAGAATCAAATGAAACAATAGGAACATAAACATCATAGTGAAATAAGTTTTGATGTAGGTGATTGAGTATTTTTACAACTACAATGACATAAACAACTGTCCCTCAAAAAATATAAGAAGGATAATAAATTATCACCCAAGTACTATGGTCCTTACAAGGTGTTGCAAAAGATTGGTACTATGGAATACAAATTGGAGTTTCTTGCATCTTTCTGAGTACACCCAATTTTCCATGTTTCATGCTTAAAGAAGGTTATCAGTGACAAGCTCCCCGTTCAAAAGTGTTTCCAGAACTTGATGAAGAAGAAAAAATCATATTTGATCCTGAAGCAGTCACAGAAACAAGAACTCGACAACTACGAAATCAATTAGTTTTAGAGTATTTCATTAAGTGGAAGAACTTACCCGTTGAAGATTCCACATGGGAGGATGATAATTTTATACAGAAGCATCTAGAACTACTCAAGCATTGAGAACAACACTTGCTTGAATTAGAGGGGCATATTAGGTCTCTATAATACTAGTCTATCTCCCTATTGATGGTTTTGGACCCACCAACAAGTCAGGGGATCTCCCCGTAAGAAGTCCCAACTAGACCTTTAGACCATTTGTTGTAGGAGTCCCAACAGTGGGTCGTACAATTTCACCTTAACGACGATTACACGCAAATGCAAGTAAGATTTCCTTGTTGGTAGCAAGGGTGTGACATGCGCAGCAAGCCAAGGAAGGTGCATGAATGGTTCTAATACACGGAAAGTGAGGTGAGTGTGTCCCTTGGAAACCTGTGGAAGCACGCGGCTTGGAAGGGAACACACGAGTGAAGATGCATCACAAACATGAAAGAAAGTAAGCTAACAATCCAAAGTGATGGTTAAACCAACAAACACATCTCACTAATATTCATATATATGTATATAGAAAGAGTCCATACATGCATGCATAAGCAAACATATACATATATCATTAGAGTAAACAAGATAGCTGAAATGCAATAACAACGTAGGCATGAAACGCGTTGGCTCTATTATATTAAGTGTTAGTTCCAATCATATAGTACAACCATGACCAACCACTAGTCCTAATAGCGGAACGATACAGTCACTGCTGCCTGCTCCTCCAAAGTGATATATTAGCTCTAGATAGTGGAGAAGCCAAGGCTCATCATAATACTTTCCAATCTTTCCCTAAGATACTCCTATTGGAAGCTAGGCTGACCAAAATCCCTTACAATGAGTTAAGAGGTACTATAAATAGTAAAGGGTGGGGTGACTCTTGACATTCCCCTTTGTGACTATTCACCTACTCTCATGACTCTTCAACTACTCTATTACTGTTACATTCAACTACCGACACTTGAACTTCCACTTTACAAGATGTTACACCAATCTGCACATCTACCCGTGTGAGACAAAATGTCTTGATCAAGCCATGCAAGACATCACTAGCACTCAGACCATTGTGGTAAGACGAACTCTTCGACATCCTTGCGATGGTCGATGGTGAAGAACTGATGCCAAGATTTGGTTGTCCATGATGGTGCTTATGCGCTTAATGGTGACATCCTACTAAAAGTGAACTCTTGCCTCTGTTGCATTTAGGTACACTGATATGGCTCATTTATCCAACTCATATGATAACATGTGTATCATCGTCTTGAGTGTAGCTAGACCAGAAACATATTGATGCATAGTGTCTGTGCTGATCTCCGAGTGAGTTTTGGTGACCATTCGCATCAACTTGTCAAAATACATGTTCAGCTCCAATTGGACTTGCTTCTTGTCTTCACCTCAGTGAGTGTGCCAAATGGGTGGGATCACATGCATGTGCACAATCACATCTATGCTCCTAAATACCCTTGCGTGCCATCGATACCATTTCTCACCCTGTTTTCTCCATGTCGGTTGCTAAATGGATATAACCTATATGGGCGCAGTTTCATTAGTCTGTGCATGTTGTACCTCCTACTGTGCTTGTTCCCATTGCAACTCCTTCTGTTGTTTGTGTAGCTCCTGCTCTTCCTTGAGTTGTTGCTTCGGCACCTGTAACTCCCCCTCTATTTATCTCTCTGCCTTCGCACGATCCTCTTGTCACGTTGTTGTCTCATAGCCTCAATCTTCAAAGCTGCTTTCATCACAGGTGGATCCGCTTGAGCTTGCAAATTTGTTCCACCTCTACGCTATCAACAACCTTCTTCTTGCATTTGTTGCATGCAGGTGTGCTACATTCCACTGCTGCTGATGGTGCTACTCGTTGTGATGCCGCTACCATTTCATCTTGATATCCTTGTGTATGAACAACTTGATGTCTTCATAGATAAGCAAGTTCATAGACACTTGATCAACTACATCCCTAGTTGTGCTTTGAAAGGTGTCTTTAAATCTGCTCTCCTAGAATCCATTGTACTTGTGCTGCTGGGTGGCAGATGAATACCTATGATACCTTGAGACATAGAAACACTCATGAAAAGTAATATGTCAGTCGAAAACCAAAACAAAATGGAGGACTGACATGCAACATACCTGTGTGACTATCTGTGAAGATAGCACAATTTTCACTGGGGGGCTAGAAGACTGACTTCCAAAACTATGCAAGGCATAGTCTGAGCTGTCAGGAGGCTGAATGACTACTGGAACTACGTAATTCATAATACAACTTGGCCTATTGAGGACTAAAACTACGCAATGCACAATTTCAGTTAGCAGTGACATGCAAACCAGCAAACTACATTGCGTAGTTTCTGGTGCTAGCAAGGCACTGCCTCCCAGAATTGTACAATGCAAGCCTGGAGGTCAGTGCTGGGCCAGACTTGACCAATTTGTGGAGGAAAGGTAGATACTTCACTTCCAGAAATGCATAAGGCTATTCAAGCAAGGCAAGGTCCAGGCTAAGGCAGCCCAGACCCACTGATGAGTGACTGAAAACATGAGAAGTCTAAATGCATGGTTATACTGAGTGTAAGAAAGAGTGAATGATCATGCATTCAAACATTAAGTGTAGGATTTAGAAAATAGGAAAACATGCATGCGTGTGAAGTGAGTCACCACAATGACGACCGTCGGTGAAAAAATAATGTCATGCATGTGACAATAGTGATATGTGAATGAAAACTGAAACGGTGCTTATACAAGCTAACATACATCAAAATGACAACAAATGCTCATTGAAATCAGCAGACAACACTCGCACAAAGTGAAACACAAAAAGTGACAGAAACACAGTGCAAGACATGAAAACCAGACTTGCCTTGAAATAACTAAGCTAAAAGTGTTGAAGACTACTGGATGCAACGTGGGATGTCAGAGCTGCAAGGTTGTTGTGAGGAATGAGCTCTGCAATGTCTGGTTGATGAGTTTTGATAAGATTGGGGTTATGACGCACATGCCACAAATCTAGGAAAAAGTGACACTTGGTGAGAGGTTTCTAAAATGAGCTCTGAATGTAACCTCCAACTGCTAAGAATAGATCCCTAGATCTAGGGATGTCTTTTGCATGCTACCTTTTTCTATTTCATGAAGAGTAGCCCATGGATACAGATCAATTTTGCTCGGTCCTTGAGTGAACCGATCAACCTGAAGGAACATGCAATAATTGCTTGACTGAGAGAGGGATTTGCGTAATTTCTAAGAGTCACTGGGTTGGCTGTCCCAGATGGATTGCAAAATTATTGGGAGGAGCAGGTGACTACTACCCAGAATTGTGAAATTTCTGGGAGGAGCTGGGCTGGTTATCCCAGAGGGATTGCGCAATTTTTGGGAGGAGCAGGTGATTGCTGCCCATAATTGTGCAGTTTTTGGGCTGAGCTACAATGCTGGCCATATTGTGCAGTTTTTACATGGAAGCCTGTCTAACTGCTCTGCGCAATTTCAGAGCTCAGTAGTCTACCCAACTGATTTTCACAATTTCTGCGCTAAGCTGCAGTGATGGGCCAAATTGCGAAATTTTTGTAGGGAAACTTGTCTAATGTTTCTACACAATTTTGGAGCCTAGCAGGTTGCTTGGCTAATTTTTGTAATTTCTAGGCTGAGCTATAGTATTGGGCCAAATTGTGCAATCTTCCCAAGGAAGATTGTCTGACTACATTATGCAATTTCTGAACCCAGTAGATTTGCGCAATTTCTGGAGGGAAGGTTGGTTCCCATCCAAAATTATGCAATTGTCTAAGGGAGGTACTCAGCCAACAACTAGCCCAATTCTGGAGTGGCAGCTTGTGAGGGGAGTGAAGAAAAATAACATGCACAGGTTGGAAAGCTGCTGAAAAACCAATGAAGCCTATGTACTTGAAAGTGTAAGACATGCTACTAGGATGGTGTTGCCTTGAGGGGGCCTGACCCAGGTTCAGTGTTAATTATCTAATCAAATCTCTACACTACTGGCCCTTTCAGCATTAGCCCATGGAGCGTAGACCGAAGTCTCACCCGAAGCAATATGGGGGGATGCTGGAACCAAGTTTCCGCACCATGAGATGGTTGTGATGTCGTTGGATTCCTTCTATCCCTGCCTTCGCGCAGGTCGCTTTGCCCTAGGGCTTATAAGACAAGCCCTTTATTCTGTCCTTTAATACCTCTGCAGAAGGGTATGATCGAACTTTGTGCAGCCCTAGCCGCCTGCTGAGTTACTTTCACGCTGCTATGGCAGTGGGTCGTGCAGATTCCCCAATTAGTCTAAGTGATTTGCTTATCTTATCAAATAATTAAAGTTAACACCGCGTAAATAGATATCCTTGATCACTTCCAGTTATCTAGTGTATTTGTATTCATTTTCACATCATATAAGCATAATAAAGGAAATTCATACATAACATATCAAGATGCAATAACAGAACAAAGACATAGAAATTGCAGAATATCTTTCTTTATTAATATCTTCCAAGTGTTTACAAACTCTGTCCACCCTGTGCACACAGCTGCAGGGGTTCACACACTTAGCTGTGGAATTTGACCCTAGGCCTTTGCGCACTCAGCTGCAGAGCCTCTACCTACGCTATGACCCAAGACTTAGACTTCTTACTTCAGAGCTATGACTCTCTTACATTATTCATCATTCTATATCTCTAAAACTACTTAGAGCTTAGCTCTTTTTATACAATCCCATGGTCCATGGACCATGGATAGATCTCATACAACTGACTTTACTTTACAAAATTAAGGGCGGACTACCCTTTATGACACATAACACCTTCATGCTCTGTGACTACAAACTATAGGGACTTTACTATTTTATTACAAAATTTAACTGAAACATGGGCTTTTAGCCCCAAAACTTCCCTTGGGGGATCCCGCTCCTAACAGGCCCCAAACACAAACCCGTATGACCGCCACCTCGGCTGTGCACTAAGATGCCACCTGCTTTGCATCTTCCACTATCTTCTTGGTCACTTCTCCTATGGTATCAGCCTGAGGCTTTTGTTGCGTCGCTTGCAGAGTCGCAAGCTTGCCTTCAATATTTCCTGTGACTGTGTAAGCTTCCTCCATCTAGGGTTTTAGTCGCGCCTTCAACACTACTTCCTTGTGCAGCACTGCGTCAACTTATTCCTTCAGCTTCTTTGCCTCCTGCATCTTTTCTAGCCTCTGTGTCAGCATGACGGTTCGCACTGTGCGCTTAACTTCATCATAGTGCTATTGTAGCTCACGCACTTCCATCTCTAGCCTTTCTATATTTGGGTTCTCCTGCAAGCTTGTCAGGACCTCAAATTATTGCTCAAACAACTGCGTGTAGTCTTGTACTGCACTTTCCACCTTCACAACTACCTCTGTGACAACAATTTCCCACTGTTCCTTTACTTCTGGCGGTGTGGAGGGCTGGGCCCTCAAATGTAACTCGGTAATTTGCAGGTTCAACTCCAGCTGAATCCGTGCCATCTCAGCCCGAGTGTTGCGCATCACTATGGCCAACTTACAGATGCGTACCTTGACTCACTCTTCCTCCAGAATGGCCAACTCTGGGACCATTCTGCATGCCTCCTCAATGACCTTCATAATCCTCTTGCTCTGGTTGGTCGCCTCGATCTCAGCGGCGATGGCACCATTTCTCTATAGGGTTATCTGTTCGTTGTTAATCTGCTATTCGTTGATCACCTGGAGAGCATGGTGCTCTCGAGCCCTCATTTCTACAATTACTACATCCTGCAAGAGGTGGAGTGCTTCGCACGGAAGCGCTGCCAGGTTTAGCCCAACTCCCTTCAAGGCGCTGATAGTGGGCTTGTCAGCCTCATTTTCTGTGGTCAGTTCTCCATCTAACAGCACTATCACACTCGAAGCCTTCGTGCAAAGCATATTGGCAGCCTCTGAAGTGCCGATGGCCAAGCTGGGAGACACTGTACTAGCCTACGATGCACGGGTATGCAACTCCTACAACTCAGTCTGGATAGCCCCTAGTATGATCTGCTGCTGCTATTCAAATTGTTGCAGGGCCCATGTTATAGACATATTTGGGTACTGCGACCCCAATCACATATGTCCATAAACCAAGGGCTTTTAAACCCCTAAAAGTGTTGTTTCATACCCTAAAGGAACAAGTTCAGCTTATTACATCATCTCCCAGAAGTTCTCCATGAAAATCTACTCAGAACTGCTCAAAACCGGACCATACAGACTGCTCCATGCATAGGGTGCAATGCATCTCATCTATTACACACGGGGGGTGCAATGCATACTGGAAAGCCCTTCTGTAGGGTGCGATGAGTGAGAGCAGACAAATGGCAGAAACAGTTTGCTAGGTGTAAACCCAGAGAATCTTCTAGAAACTGCTCATATGACACTTGCCTCTCGGAATTCTCCCAGGGATGAGTAAGAGATCTAAAATCTCCAAGTGGAACCAAGAACTATCAGTGAAATGACACTAATCAAAATCCCAGAAGCTGACTCACTCTCCTGTAAACATCTATATATGGATCCCTCATCCTAGAGATCCAGGAGGATAGAATTTTGTAATTTGCAAGGAAGTGTTGTTGGTTTCTCTTTGAAGACATTGTTGGGTGATCTTGCTTTGTATGAGGTAAAGAGGGCTTTCATGCTGGGAGGATGATGTTGGATCAGACAGCTTGGTTGTAATCCTCTCTTCTACTACTTCTATCAATAAATCTATTTGAGTTTTCCTCCATATGGTTGTATATCTGTGAATATTGTATTTGTATATGTATTTATATGGTTAATGTACATCTGATCCCACATTGTTTATGGTTATAGATCTCTATGCTTTGATGGTATTTTGCTGCTTTGACTCTATAGGTGTTCTTTGAAACAGGACAAGTGAGAAAGGAGTGGTGAAAGCTCTATCGAAGGAGAGAGGAAACAAGTAAGGAGACTAGCGAAAGACCGAGGTTGGTACTCTCTGCTTCTCTCTCATCTATCTCTCATAAAGGAAAAAACAAGTAACTTTAGTTTGTTTGTTTCTAAGATAGCTACCCGTCTTAGTGGAACTAGCAGCTCTGAATGGACACTAGTTTTCCCGATAACAAAATGGCGACTCCACTGGGGAGCGAATAATTTGTTTGTTTTGTTACTTTTGTTTGCATTATAAACCACAGACGGAGCCTGAAGTTAAGCCAGCTAGCCTTCGAACTGCTTTTGCTATGCAACTGCAAAGTAGATCAACACTGCTTCAGTCAATATCTGGGTTAGTTTATGAACTGAACATCTAGCTTGCAAACATCCTAAGTTCCCTAGTGGTAGCTCAAATAACCTCATTATATCAGCACCTATTCTTTGTGTTTACTGACTATCATTAGCTCAGCTTAAATCCCTGAACTTAGCTACAAACTGTGAGTGAAAACCAAGCCCAGTCTCGTCCCTGGACCATCGTACTGTCTCTTCTTGGAAATCTGGATGCATCGCACTTCCCGTGTGTTGCAGGTGAGATGCATCCCTGTTTCCCTGTGTTACAGGTGCGATGATTGAATGAGACTGTTTCTGCCTCCATATTTTGGTTTTTTCTTCATTGTCTTCAGCTTTATTTAGTAGTTCTGCTGTCTATGATCAGTATATCTCTGTTGAAACCATCTTCCTTTGCATTATTCAGCCTCCATCAGAAGGAATTGTGAATGTTTTTTTTTATGTATTTTTCATCATTTACAGTTCTCCTTTGCAAATAGTAGCTTAATCGAACTGTCGTCTTTTGATTTGAAAGTGTCGCAAGTGTTGTTTTTAGTCCAGAAAAAGAGTGTTGGAAAACATTCCTCTTTTAGATAATCAATTACATTTTTTCCATTGTATTTGATTTGAATCATTAGTATTTCAAGTGTCGAAAGTAGTTTTAAATTCAAAATCGCAAAGTGTCATCTTAGCCTTCCTTTCATTTCTTGAAGAGAAAATTGTTAGTACTGTCGCTTTGAAAGAAGGTAGTTTAGATCTATATGTAGTTTTCTTTTTTTCATTCCCACATTAAGGAAACTGAAAAAAAATACGTGCATGTGCATTTGCATTTAGATTGCATGCTGAAATTGATTTAGGAAAAGTGCATCTAGTGTGTGCTCTCTGCTCTATGTTGAAAAAATTTCATTTATCTTTCCTTAGTAGCTAGGATTTTCATTGCAAAAGGGAAAATAAACGATTGTTTATCATCTTTGATTGCATATTTAGGGATTGTATATCTACATCACATGGTGAACCTTAAAGGCAAACTTCTTAAGAAAGATCAACTGTAAAATAAACCTCAATGAACATAAAAATGCTTTGGAACCTAACGCACAACATCTAGAAGTCTAGGCTAGAGACGTATTCTGGTGTCGTAAAGCCTGGTAACTATCACTTTCATCATAGGTTGGGTGATTCCTCCTCTTTGAGATGAAAAGTGCCACTACGGACTTGTGCTCCCACGTATTGTCGAGTATATATTGGGAGACCACAATAGGCTACATCCTTTATCCTTAGGAAGCTGTGTCTGCCGCCCTATCGATCGCAATGCACTGAACACAATATTTGGGAAGATTGACTGCCGTACAGTAAAAATTATTCTGCAGTTTTGCGATTGGTTTAGTAATCCCTCTGTCCAGATTTCCAGAGTAGTCACTTTTGTTCCTTTTCAAACTCCCTAAAAGAAAAGGTCCATATGAGCACTTGTCACTTCAGGATCATTAAAAATCGAAGGTGACTAGAGTCATCTTTAGCTTTTTCTTGACTCTTAAAAATTGAAAAAGCAAGTTGTGTCAAAGCGTCATAAAAATTATTTTAATCGGAATAACATCACTATTCCCTCGTTGGTCTTAGGTTGAGAAAATGGAGTCTACCAATCAACGATTTCCCCTTGGGGGGAATCCTAACCCTTTCTCTTCTTAGGGAGATGTTGGTGCTCCACATATGGCTACATTGTCCCTTCCAGGACTCACAATTGGCCTGCCAGTATGGCTTTTCGCGACCTCTATCGTTAAAAACACTGCAATTCCTTAGCAATCCAATCAGCAACTAGATGAAGTTTCTCCCCAACCTTCTAATTTGTTTGTTTCTCCCTCTCCTTATTCCTCTTTTCTTGGTGAAGCTAGTAACGCTAAACACTAAGTAACTAAGAAGAAGAAGAAAGTGAGGGAGAAGAAGAAGAAGAATCCAACAACAAAAGAGGGCAACCACGCATCATCTGGCGAAAATCCACACACTGTACCTTCCAAACCTAAATCTCCATGTGTCATTTGCAAGGGAGACCACTATCATCAAGATTGTCCTTGCATCCCACGGATCTTGAGGGACTCATCTCCCCGTTTGCACAATCTGGCGATCATGTTGAGAGCACACTGTCAACTAGTGAAAACGAAGCCAATGTAAAGAAAGGAAGATCTAAATTTCCTTGTAGATTGTGTGAAGGCGATCATGTCCTCCACCGATGTCCTTTCCTAGATGAAGCTGAAAGAGTATTGGATAACTGTCCTGCATCACCGCAACAACTTCCTCCTGGATACAAGAAACTCTTGCCGAGTCCATCGCTAGTTGAAAATCTAACTGACACATTGTTGTTGTCAGTCGAAGCACCTATCATTGAAGATAAACCTTCTGAGTCCACACCAGACCAAAGTCAACAAGTCGAGACGACAGTCGACCCAATCTTGTATTCAAAGGGTCCACCTTCAGATGATACTATCACCAAAGAGAATGAGAACGACACCGTTCAAATTCTCTTCGTAAACACAGACTCCAATGAACATGGGGGCAATCTACCCATTCCTTTACCGTAGGAAGGAGGTTCGTCAGAGATTTATCCGGTCGTTTATTCGGTCCCACCTCCAAGCAATCTAGTCGTTTCCTTCGATTGGAATCTACTAGGCAGACCCTGCCTACCATCTAATGTACCATTTTGAATCATAGTACAAGCTTATAGAATGATCATGGTTGGTATCCTTTCCTCAACTGCTTGGAAAGTGCTTTGTTCACCATCGCTTCTGCCTGAGATTTGAAATCTGACAAGCTTCAACAAAGGAACCAGTCAACCGTTAGGGATCCTTCCAAATTTGCCTATAATTTTGAGAAGGAAAATCGTTCATCTAAACGTGATGGTAGTCCAAGGACCTCTAGATTACAATCTAATCCTTGTGCGTGACTACATTTATAGTATGGGAGCTATCATTTCCTCACTCTTCCGAGTGATGTGTTTTCCACATGAAGGCAGAGTGGTCCACCTAGTTGATCTGCTTTCATTCCCTGGTTCAAACATAGCTATTAGTCAAATGCCATCCCTAACTGGTCTTTTTGCACAAGGAATGTCTCATCAATCTCCAGTCCGTCCACCTGATGATTGCAAGTGATTCGGTGATTGTGACTGAAACCCAAGAGGCATGCGCCCTTGTCTGCTTTGGCAGGAAAACCCCAGATATAAGGTAGGTTTCTGCGTAGGAGTATGACTAGTCTGATACCCCTATCCGTTTAGGAAAATGGATTTGGACTGGAAAAGGATTCCCCCATCAAAGGTTATGTGATTAGCACTAAAAACAGTCACCTTTGTCCATTTCGATGGACATTGCCAAGGAAGTGTTTTGTTTGCGACGCGGATGGAACAATCTCGCTAATGCAAGAAATTCCATATGGTGACCTAGAAAATCTACTTTATACCTGGGGGCATGCAAACCTTTTGGCATGCAAGTGAAAAGCAACCATTTATTTTCTTAGTTTGTAGACTCTTAATCCTTTAAACTCGTAGGTTGGTCGTTCCTATCTTGCATAACAGAAGGCTCAGGAGCAAATTTGCGCATGGGGCAAGCTCCCTAAAAAATGAACCCACCGATGAGACATCCTTATTATATGACTGGTACGAGCAATTTTATGCGAAGTTCAAGCTTGTTAAAAAACAAACCTATCCACGAGCAGTTTTACGCGAAGTTCAAGCTCGTTAAAAAATAAACCTAGCCATGAGCAGTTTTGCGCGAAGTTCAAGCTCGTTAGAAAATAAACCTAGCAATGAGCAAATGTTCCCCCAGAGTTTAAGCTCATTAAAAAATGAACCCCACCTTCAGTAAATAATCTTTATGATCGCATAATTATCAGCTTTTGAACCTTGGTTGTGTTCTTACCATCACCTCCACTCTTTTTTAGCTGATCATACGCCTCCATTTGACTGTTTACCCTTTTTAGGAACAACTGCGATGAGTGATTCTATTAGCCACCTTCTTTAAACTGTCGTGATTGAAAAGTTACAAACCTTACCTGGAATCAATTGCTATCCAAAAACATCACTCGTTCCTCAAAAAACGAGTCTCCTTTAAGCTCTTTTCATCTGACTCATAAAATATGAAAAGATTGCTGAGCAATTGGCCTCTCCAGCTTGTTAAAGCAATCAGAAGTGCCATCCCTCCTCTAGATTTTAATCTTTTTAGACCTGAGGGATTATTACACAAAAAGATCGAGAGCTTGTCTTGTTCGGCTCATTAAACTATAAAAAAAGTCATCCCTTTCGTATTATTTTATACTTTTTTTGGACTTAAGGGATTACATTATGAAAAAGGACTACTGGAGTTGCCTTTATGTCCCTTTTAGACTCTCTAAAATTGAAAAGGACCGAGTTATCATTTTCGTTAAACTCGTTAAAACAATAGCGACAAACTTGTCCATACAGACAAGAACGAGTTTCACTGTCGCTAAGCTCGTTAAAACATCGCGACAGGTTTGCTCAAAGGGAAAATGATAGAACAAGCATATGCTATCCTCCTCAAGCTTGACAAAAATAAAGAGGTACTGGTCAGCAATGACTGGGGAAAAAGGGAAGAAAACTTGAATAGCTTCATTGGTAGCAGGTCGCTCTTGAACATGACACTTTCACTCCGTCACCATGATTGAGTCGGGTTGGGTTATTCCATTCACTGGTCATATCACCATTGGCCCGCCGTACCATCCACCTTTGGGTTAATGCTACCAATCCATTTTAGTGTCGCCGGTATGTTCAAGAGAAGTCACTCAGAGAATTCACCAACCTAGCTAACGCCTCATCCGCTGCGATACCTTCACTCTCCATTTTTCATGCCTCCATAAAATCATTTGCTCGATTTCATTTCGTAGATGTGGGATTCATTAAGGCCCTCCTACGACGGGTCACTTCTTGTTGACATCAGCTCATTATCCAAGAAGTTGACTTAGGAGCAACCCTTTCAGTTCTTTGAAGCTTGCATGCCTTAATGGCAAGTTTCTCACTTCCGGCAACAGGTTTACATCAATGGCCTTCAACCGAAAGATTTTACATGGTGTTCGACATCAACTCATGTATTCACACCACATGAATTGCACTGCAGTACCTTGAGGGTCATCATCATTATTGGTGATTCCTCTTGCGCCTGTTAATAGCCTACATCATTGGCTGGTAATCAGGCGATGTCTTTCCATGTTCGACTTCAGAACATCTTTTCACATGGATCAACTTGTACTTCGGGTGAAGATTGAACGAGTTTGAAGACCCCGGATCTAGTTTCATCCATCCGGGCTATGATATATTCAGGAAAATAAAGACATTAAATTTACATCACAACTGCACAGATAATCATCCAAACTAAAAGATGATGGCTCTACCAGAATCATCAGTCTGCCACACAGACGGTTGTCTATCTTATGTACATAAATATGAATTTATAAATCTGAGCATGGGAATGCCTGCCTTAGCTAGATCATGAAAATATTGTAAAGATAACGTATTGTATTGTATCTTATTACAGGTCACCTTTCAGTTCGAAAAACCTTGGATCCTCATTATAAAGCATTTCACCCGACATCAAAAGATTTACGACCTCATGCTTTAGGGGGCAACTATTATAGACATATTTGGGCACTGCAATCCCAATCACATATGTCCATAAAAAATCAGCTTCTAAACCCATAAAAGTGTTGTTTCATACCCTAAAGGAACAAGGTCAGCTGATTACATCATCTCCCAGAAGTTCTCCATGAAAAACTACTCAGAACTGGTCAAAACTGGACCATACAGACTGCTCCATGGATAGGGTGCGATGCATCTCACCTATTACACACAGGGGGTGTGATGCATACTGGAAAGCCCTTCTGTAGGGTGAAATGCGTGAGAGCAGACAAATGGCAGAAGCAGTTTGATAGGTGGAAACCCAGAGAATCTTCTAGAAACTGCTCATATGACACTTGCCTCTCTGACTTCACCTAGGGATGAGTAAGAGATCTGAAATCTCCAAGTGGAACCAAGAACTATCAGTGAAATGACACTAATCAAAATCCCAGAAGCTGACTCACTCTCCTGTAAAAATCTATATATGGATCCCTCATCCTAGAGATCCAGGAGGCTGGAATTTTGTAATTTGCAAGGAAGTGTTGTTGGTTTCTCTTTGAAGACATTGTTGGGTGATCTTGCTTTGCATGAGGTGAAGAGGGCTTTCTGTTGGGAGGATGATGCTGGATCAGATAGCTTGGTTGTAATCCTCTCTTCTACTACTTCTATCAATAAAGCTATTTGAGTTTTCCTCCATATGCTTATATATCTCTGAATCTTGTATTTGTATATGCATTTATATGGTTAATGTACATCTGATCCCACATTGTTTATGGTTATAGATCTCTATGCTTTTATGGTATTTTGATGCTTTGACTCTACAGGTGTTCTTTGAAGCGGGACAAGTGAGAAAGGAGTGGCGAAAGCTCTATCAAAGGAGAGAAGAAACAAGAAAGGAGACTAGCAAAAGACTGAGGTTGGTACTCTCTGCTTCTCTCTCATCTATCTCTCATAAAGGAAAACACAAGTAACTTTAGTTTGTTTGTTTCTAAGATAGCTACCCTTCGTAGTGGGACTAGCAGCTCTGAATGGACACTAGTTTTCCCAATAACACCTACGCAGTGACATCTCTGACTGTGTCACCGATATCATGTAAGTTGCCCTTCGTCAATGTGATAGGGTCTAGCGAGGTCTTGGTCACCTTGGATTTATTTCTGGACCCTCCCTCCTCCAACTCTCTTGGGCACTTAATGTGGGCAGAAGTCTCCTGAGGGTCTGCATTGTGTTGTTCTCTGTCTTCCTCTTCTGTCGTAGATGAAGGTGAACACACATCTTTTTTAGAGCCATGCTATATTCCACCTATCTGCTTACCTGCCTTCTTTTCTGCCTGTTCCACTTGGGCCTTCTTAGTGGCCTCCTTTTTTCTCCTTTCGACTAGCTGCGCCATCTTCAGCTTGGCCTCCTCCTTCTTATTCTGCATGGTGGACTTGTTGCCACCCACCCTAAGTCCATGGTAGTGCGCCACTCCATCAGCCACTGTTCGAGCATCACATTGATGGTGTCATCCTTGGCCAGATATAGCAAGTCGTAGCACTTCTACGCAGGGTCCTTCCGTGTCGTGATAGATACTCGATGGAAATCAACTTTGAACTCGGCATAGCTCTATAGGTTAGTGTACACCGTGGGAAAAAATTGTGGCTTGCGATTGATGGCCATCCTAATATTCATCTCCATCAAGATCTAGAAGATATTTCTTTCCCAAACTTGTTGCGTGTCGTTGGTCGCCCACAACGAAACATACTTTGCTGCTTCATGGAGGTCTGGCATGACTGAATGGAACTAGCTTTACTCTAGTAGCTCCCATGCTACCAGGAAAATTGACAGCAAGAGCCACGCATAGTTGAATGTCTTGCTTTGCTCTTTTGTTTCGTGGCAGTTCACCAGGAACTCTCCGCGAAGGTAGTTCAACCAGTTAAATTGGACTCCTTCTGCACACTGTTGTGCGAGTGCAAAGACAGGCATCGACACCTTGTCGGTGTGACACTTCCGCATCACCTTCTCTGCAAGGATCTGCATTTCTACCTTCACAGTGGGGTTGCAGATGCTGGAGATAGCATACCGACGTGACTTCTTCACCAGCTTGAATTTTTCCTTCATTGACTCTGCAAGAGCCTGTTCACCACTCTTGCCACCAAAGATCATTGTTGGATTCTCACCTGTATATGACAGGTGCATTATGCGGCGAATCAACATATTTGTGATGGGTATCGGATCCTCCAGCCATAGACACCCATTATACACCAAGCACAACAACTGCTTGATGACCAAAAGTATCATCGGGGTGCAATTATAGTGCGATACCCAGAGTAGGTTGAGCAACCCTACCTTCTCTACTCGTTTGAGCCACCTCCGCGGCTCTAATGTGGTCATTCTCATATTTGTGTCTATGATGCGGCGCATCAGCTGCTCGGTCGCCAAGTGCAGGAACTTCTTGTGGTCCTCCAAGTCCTAGTGTTCAAGCTTCAGTGTCGGCACTTGTGCCAGATTCGGATCGTCGAAAGCAATTTCTTCTAGTAGTGGAGGGGTTTGCAGGGGAGTCTTACTCTCATTAATGTCCTTTGGGACCTTGGAATTAGGATTGCACAGAGGGACATATTCCAGCAACTGCGTAATAGGGTCTGCACCTTGGGCTTCAACCTCCTCTACTTCCATTCCCACATCCTCATCGTCTATAGGGATGTCTTTGATATCTTCCTCCTCGGCTTCTAGGTTTATAACCTTGCCTTTCTCTTGTGCGGTGGGATTTGGTGGGTTTCACCTTGGCTTCCTTGGTTGGGGTTGGCTTCGGTCTCAGCGTTCTCGGGGATTTAGGGACCTCCACCAATAATTTGGCCACTTCCAGAGTGGTTATTTCTGCCTCTCTCTCCATTTCCTATGTCGGCTCCTCTACTACTTGTTCGGTATGTATAACTTCGAGGTGGGGGGGTTGACATGATCTTCTGCAAGAATTCCTGTGTGTCTGTTGGAAAAGACTCAAATACCTTAGTAGCTATCAGAAGCTTGTATTTCTCACGATTCATATGCACTTGAGAACTCAAAAACTCAATTCTTAAAATGCTAAGTGTTTCTTGCTGGACAACCACTTGTAATTTATAGGGCATTATGAATTCAAGTATGACGATTCCCCCCAAAATCGGTTCATTAATGTTGGATTAGTGATAGATTTTCAAGGATCTAAGCCATAAATTTCGTCTTAAATTCCGGCCACCCACTCCATCTAGCCTCACTTCTGCCATCTTTTTATGAACAGTGATCGTAACGGTCAATTTCCGACCGACCTATGCGATTTCGCCATGGGTAGTGCAATTACCTTCGCACTGCCACGGACCCAGTGACACTTCCTTGCTTCGCACCATCCTCCAATCGCACAGCTCCCCAACCTGGGCAATGTATTTTATAGTCCAGCGCCTCCTTTCAGCTGCCTGGAGCACTAAGACTATGCTACCTTCATATAGTCATATGGTTGGACCACCGGTGTATGGCTTCAAATGAATGCTATTGACCATTCCGAGGAAGGGTTCTCCATTCAATTTGACCAGCTATACCACTCCTCTATCGGTAATCTATTTAATAACATAAGGCCCTAACCAGTGCATCTTGAACTTCCCTGGAAATTTATCAAACTTACTATCATATAACAAAACCAGGTCATTTACCTTAAATGAGTGCAGCTTAATATGTCTATCATGCCATGCCTTTTCACACTACTTTTGGACTTGCTGGTGAAATCCAGCCAAAAATCTCTCTTCCTCGAGCTCATCCAACTATGTGAGCCTCTCCTCCATGGCTCCGTGATCCGTCATACCTGTGAGCGCTGCTATGCGTAGACTAGGCACAATGTATTCCATAGGCATTATCGCTTCAACCCCATAGACAAGCCTAGAGGGTGTTTGTCCAGTCAACTTCTCGCATGTCATTCTATAGGCCAATAATACTGCATGTATGCATAGGTCGCAATCACTTCACTGAGCATTACAAACCTTGGTCAGTGCATTTTCGAGCACTTTGTTGAATGATTGCACTGTCTCGTTAGCCTGCAGGTGATAAGGTGTGCTTTTTTGGTGATATACTTGAAATTCCTCCATCAGCACACTGATTATCTCATTCAGGAAGTGTGTACCACGATCACTAATCAAGATTTTCGGACAACCAAATCGCATATGTACATGCTCAAATAGGAACTTTGTGGCAGTAACACCCCTGCAATCCTTCATCGGTTGTGCCTTTGTCCAATGAGTCAAATACTCTGTCGCGATGATAATGTACCTTTCTCCTGTCTTTCCTTGTGGTTGAATGGGTCCTACAAAATCTATCACCCACTTCTCGAAGGGTTGCAACATCATTTGTGGATTTAAAGGCATCTCATCCGTCCACAACGGCTTGCCAGTCCTTTGACACACATCACACGCATTTCAATATGATTTTGAGTCCTGATGGAGGGTTGGCCACCACAACCCTGCACATAGAATCTTCTCCATGGTCGCTCTCCCTGCATAATGTCCTCCCACAGTGCCCCCATGAGTGTCTGCGAGGATGCTTCTTCTTTTGAACTCAGGTACATACCGTCACAATATCTCATCAATCCCCATCTTGTACAACTGCCCAACAATGATAGAGAAATTTGCCACGCGCACCACTAATTCCTTTTTATGCTGGAGAGTGTATCCTTCCGATGCAATACATGTCATTAGGAAATGTACTATATCCTGAAAATGACTATCCGCAACGTGCACTACAAATAGTTGTGCATTAGGAAATCCCTCCTCCAAATTAGTGGGCTCTTCCCATGTTTCGATGCACGATAGATGGTCTGGTCCTGCGTTCAGTCGTCTAGGCTTCACAATAAATTCAAAATCATACTCGAACAATAAGAGCCACCTGCAGATTCTCCCCCCCAACATAGGCTTATTGACAAGGTACTTTAGCGCGGAGTGATCTATATACATCTTAAAATGGCCTCCCAGCAAGTAGTGCCTATACTTCTAGAGTGCATACACCATATCTAGTCCTTCACGCTCAGTGGTAGAATAGTTCTCTCTGCTTTGGATAATCTTCGGCTTGCGAATGCAATAGGATGGTCCAAGCCTTCTCTGCCAGCCTGTGTCAGTACTACTCCCAGCACTATAAATGATGCGTCAATATTCACATGAAATTCGTTCTTCCAATGTAGTAAGACTAGAATCGACATGGTAACCATATTTTCTTTTAATATATCAAAGTTCTTCTTATAGTGATCGTTCCAGCAGAATGTGACATCCTTCTTCAACAAGTTTTCCATAGGCACGGTTATATCAGGGTTCTCGATCTGCGATCCTTGGACCTCGCGGTGACCTTCTGTTTCTGGAATGTTAATCTTCTGCGTATCCTTGTACTCTTATTTAACAATTAAATTATAACATTCTAGCGTGTGACTCAGCCGAGTAGCCCATTCAGGCTGAATCGGGTCTAAAGGATCTTGCGGTATCCTAAAGATTGCTGCTTTCACTTCTTGGAGCGCTTCATTAATACTGTCAAACCCATCCTCAAAACTAAATGTCATCATGAATCCTTCGCATAGGATATCCCATTTGTCTATCCCATGGTGGAGCTCTGTTTCTACATACCAGTTTATCGGGACAATATCCAGGGTGTGACAGAACAAGTGCACCCATTCAGGTTGGGGCTTTTCTCCATAAGTTTGGGTCCATTTGGCCAAATGTGCATGTGGATCATCCTACCCATCATACTTGTCCGTCATTCGCATCTTCGGTTTCCCAAAGCGAGTTATCATCATTCTCTTGCATTCACGCCAAATCATCAAAGCTTCCCTTGTGCGTACTCCACCATCTTGCGGGCGTAGCATGCAATGCCCAGTCCAATGCCTGAAAGCAGTGATTTTTTGGTACCTCCTTTTCAAATGCATCCAAAATGCTACCTACCTCATTTAGGCCATCATAAGTAGGAAAATTTCTTACCTCTGAGGACACACAACGCAGCGATCGGATCATCATGTTGTAGTTCAGCGTTGTCACTTCATGTAACTGGTTCTGCCAGCGATCTAACTCTTCATCGGAGTCTGATGTGTAGGAACTCTCGGGATCCCATGTAATTCGTCCATCTGTGGTGGTATTCACACAATCTTGGTCTCACACCATTATCTTATAGATATAGTCCAAATCGTCATCGCTCTCATAATCGCGGACTGGTTCTGTATAGCGTGATCCCTCAACAGGATCTAGAGGTACTATTACGTGTAGCGCTTTATTCTCAAATATCATCTTCTGCTTCTTTAGATTGATTACCCTATTCATATCAGTGGCCCAATATATTCCTAGGAGTGGAGGATAGGGATTGCTATCATCCACTATCTCTATTACTTCAAAATCAGCCAGTGCACTCGCTCCCTCAATATCCACGGTTACCCCTTAGAGCCGCCCCATGGAGATGATCTTTTGCTGATTGGCCATCCTTAGCTGAATCGGAGACCATTGCAGCGTGAGTCTCCCCATTCGTGCACAAGTCTACTTCGGTAGGACATTCACATCTGACCCTAGGTCCAAAATAACCTGATCCATCTCATACTCTCCTATCTGCACGGTTAGTCTCATCTCCCGTCCCGTCCTTGTTTTATGCTTGCCAATCTTTCGTACTACACGTGGCTCACCTGGTACGGTTCCAACGCATCTATTGATGAGCTCTTGTAACCCTTTCATAACCTTACTATCTCATAGTAATTTTGTACATGTCTCCAGGAAATTTATGAGCATATATGGGTCCATCTCCTGCTCGGGCTTATCCTTGCTTGTTGAGGTGGAGATTTCAGCGAAGCTCTTCTTAGCTTCCATGAAGGTTTCATGTGCATGCTCCAAATCGAACTCAACCTCCTTCATCGAAGCTTTGCAAACCCATGTATTGTCTTCTAGCTATTTCCCCTTATCATCTCCTGTCGCGATTCAACTTTTGAGCACTATATTTACATTTGGATCCTCTTCGCATGGCTCAGACCTCATCATCTACAGGTTCTGAGTCGGCGGAGGTGGTAGAGGCCCTTTGTCACGTATTCTAGCTATTAGCGTAGGGAAATCTTCTGTTTCATGATCAAACATCATGAAATACTTGCACGACAAATGCGTTGGATTCATGCAATTGCGGGCATAGTGTCTTGGTCCTCCACAATTGTATAAAATCAATTATCCTTGACCTCTTCTAGGTCCTCCTCCGCCTCAGCCTCATCCGTGCCCCTGAAATCCTTTCCGTGTCATCCCTGCTCTCTAGTCATGGGGCTACATTTTGGCCTGAACCCTATAGGCGGGAGTTCCATCCATCATCAATTCATAGCTCCTACAAGTATGCTCATCATGCCCTACCGACCTACAAAAGTTGCAGAACAACTGTTGCGGTGTCTATACAAACTTCTGTAGCAAGTGATAGTTATCTGTGGTATGTTTTCCGATTACTTGATAGATAGAGCACCATAATCCAAGCCCCGTGCTAGGTCCTGCTTGAGCTTCTGGCCTTAAAGGCATTGGTTCCCCTCCTGCAATATAGTTTTCAAAGATTGGGAAATGGTCCTTGTCATACCCCTGACTCTTGCATTTCAAGCACCATACCTCCTCACGCACCTCTGGTTGAATTGTCCTGTCCTGCTTTAGACTTTGGATCTCAAGGCACAAATTCTTCAACTACACATGGATCTATTGAACTCCTATATTTGGATCTTGCATCGGAGTTTCATGTAGTCCCATGACAATCTCCAAGGCCTCCACCTGAGTGGTTAACTTTTGCTATGATAGCGCATCCCTTAAGTGTCGCAAGAGTGAAGCAACAAACCACTTGCGATGATGTCCATCTGTTAGGTTCATGTTGGCTTCGTGGATTATACATTTCAACCTCTGAGGTGGTATGAACGGGAATCCTTGTCTTATCAATTGAATAGCATTTTGCGAAGAAACCTTCGCTATCCCTTCTTTGTCACCTCGCAGAGGTGAAATCGATGGACTATACTCCGAACCCTTTTGTCCTTCGTTTCTGTAAGTTTTTCTTCTTTGCATAGTTTCGAACATCAAGGTAGATGCATAACTCATTTTTCACACAATAACATTTTAATCAAAGTATTTAAAGATTTCACGTACTTAGCTCGCAGTCCTTTGAAAAATTGTCGCTCTGCCTCGCTGTAGCTGACTAAGGTGTCGATCACGAATTCAGTCACAAATCCTCCTATGACGCGATCAAGCCAATGATCGACAGCGCGAGAAATCTTATCCTCTAATGCTTCCAATTTATGTATTATCTCTGGGGTCCACACAATAGGACCGTCAAGTTTCCACCTTCCTTGGCTATCTGCTAGCTTCACGATCCACTCATATAGCTCAATAGGGATGGAGTAGAAAAAGATCACGTGGATATCTATATACATGTATCTGTCCAACCACTGTTCCTTTATCAGTCGCAGGTTTTTGTTCTCCTGCACCACGAATTCATGGATCTTCCTATCAAACTAGTCTCCGCTCTACTTCTTAGATGGATTGCAGTGATACAACATCACACATCTCTTATGCAGATTCCAGTCCTAACAACCAAACCATTTGTTGGATTGAGGGGGCCTGACCCAAGTTCAACGTTAATTGGCCAAAAAAATCCCTACACTACTGGCCCTTTCGCCATCAACCCACAGAGCACGGACTGAAGTCTCACCTAAAGCAGTATGGGGGGATGCTGGAACCAAGTTTTTGTACACTGAGATGGTTGTGATGTCGTTTGATTCTGTAGAAATTTCACTTGTAGATCAAACTGATATATGCAATTTCCTAAAGCATAATACTTGATCTACTTCTACAAAACATTAAGCGGAAGCAAAATCGATTTCATGAGCAACATCAAGCATAAACACATATAGCTAATCAAGAGAAATAATCACACATAACACAAGATGTATCACTGGGAAAGCACCAACATAAAACCCCCAACACTGTATTATCAATCAAGTGGCAATCCTCTTTCTCTTACAAAAAATATAAGCTCAAGAGTTATCCTATACTCTCTGCTATCAAAAGATGAAGATCATAGACTCACTAGGCCTCAATATATTGGCCACCAGTCCTCCAATCCCCTATTTCCTTGCACAACTTTGATTAGGGTCCAATTACAAAACATATGTGAATTGGCCCCAGATCATACCTGTTGTCAACCTCTGGTCCAACTACGCAATCCTTGAGGACACTAGTTCCTCCTGCATGCAAGGAATATTCCATGGGAAGATCCAAGCATCTGATAGTACACTGTCCCTCATCTGATCTCAACTAGGTCTCTGCGTGAACTGCCATGCATCAGTTATCCATGAGAAAATACTCAGTTATCTAAAATAATAGTTGTCACATGCATGCAAGCGTTAACAAACTATATTTTATTATTTTAACAACTTGTTAAAATAATATAACTGGACTTGAATAGTTAGCACTAAGTCAACTAATTCTCTCATTATAGAACTCATACTTCATTCCTCAATCAGTGGAGAGAATAAAGGATAAATTACTCAACCAGTGGGACAACTAATTGCATGTTCTCACAAAGACTTCAAGTTTAATTTTTACAACTAATTAACTCATGGAGATTAATCAATTAATATTTTAAACTTCTGTTAAGACCAAATTCGATTTTACTTCCTATAGATAGACCAGGGACAACTATAAATAGGAAGGGACCCAGAAATGCTATTTTTAGAACTTTCTATTTTTAGTAGTTTCACCTCTCACCCAAGGTGGCCAATGACCTCACTGACCAAACTGCTATTTTTAGGAGTTCTGTTTTTAGCACATTCTAAATTTAGCATTTCTTGTTGCACACTTTTCAACACTCCCTCTCAACAAGAAAGGGATTATCAGCAACCCCGATAATATCTCTGTGGAACTCAAACTTGCCTTTTGATAATGCCTTTATCAAAATATCTGCATCCTGTTCCTCGGTTGAAATGTACTACAACATCATGATCCTTTTGACCACACAATCCTGTAGATGATGATAGCGGATATCTATATGCTTGGACCTATCATGAAACACTAGATTCTCAGAGAGTTTAATGCAACTCTGATTATCACAATATATCACTATAGGATCCATCATCTGACCAAACAATCCCACTAGAATCTTCCGCATCCAGATGGCCTCACATGCAGCCTGACTAGCTGCCATGTACTCTGCCTCCGTTGTGCTAAGTGCAACTGATCTCTGTTTCTGGCTATACCAAGAAACTGCAGTTGACCCAAGGTTGAAGATTCCTCCAGAAGTTCTCTTCCTGTCTGATGGACTACCTGCCCAGTCTGCATTTGTGAAGCCTTAGAGCTTCACTCCCTTTGTCCGCCTGTACCATAATCCATACTGTGTAGTGCCTCTGAGATATCTCAGCACATGCTTTGCCGCCTTCCAAAAAAACTTGGTTGGCTGAACCATAGCTTGTCTCAGCTGGTTCACTACAAAGAAAAATTCCAATCATGTGTTCACCAAATACATGAGTGAACCCACAAGCTACCTATAAATAGTAGCAGCTACTACCTCACTTGAAGTAGCATCCACCTTCCTCCAATTACCTGCTAGAGAATCTCCATGGGCTTGCACATCTCCATGTGGAAGCACTTGAGTATCTCATTGGCATACTTGCCTTGAGACACAAATACTTCCCCATCTCTCTACCACACCTCTATGCCTAGAAAGTAGTGCATGAGGCCCATCTCCTTCATCTCAAACTCTCTTGCAAGATCCTCCTTGCAAGACTTGATTAACTGATCATCACCTGTCAAAATTAGATCATCGACATAAAGTACAATAATCAATAGCTTACCATCTACAATGATGTGGTAAAGGTTCGCATCTGCTTCACACTTGGTGAATTCCAACCGGTGAAATAGCTATCGATCCTGGTATACCAAGCACAGGTTGCTTGCTTTAGCCCATACAATGCTCGCTTGAGGCGACAGACATGTGACTCATGATTGAAAGTCTCAAATCCCTCTGGCTGTTCTATGTATACCTCTTCCTCAATCTCCCCATTGAGGAATGTTGTCTTCACATCCATCTGATGGATCTGCCAACCCATCTGTGCTAATAGTGCTAGAATCGATCTAATCGATGAGTACCTTTCAACGGGAGCAAAGGTCTCATCATAGTCAATCCCCTCAACCTGAGAGAAACCATGGGCAACAAACCTTGCCTTGTGTTTCTCAATACTACCATCAACTACCTGCTTTACCTTGTAAAGCCATCAGGATGTAACCATTGACTTGTCCCTTGGTCTAGGAACAACATCCCATACACTGTTCCACATGATTGAATCATACTCCTCTACCATTGCATCCACCCAAACTGGCTGCTGCACTGCCTCCTAAAAAGAAGAAGGCTTGTTCACTACACACTCCTCAACCAGGGCCATGTAGCCAGTGTATATCTCGGGAGATATCCTCTGTCTGCACTGAGAGGATGGATACCCCACATTCTCTCTCACATCCTGCATCAATCTGTCAGCTTCCTGTGAGCGTTTCTGCCCATCTCTGGAAGACTCTCCAGCAGTGGTGATCTCCACTACTAGAATCTCTGCATGCAGCTGATCTGCATCATCAGGAGGCTCCTCCTCCTTAGGAACTAATAGTTCCTCATCATCACCATGCAACCTGAGCTCCCTCTCAAGAGATACTCACATGGCTCACTGCTCATCAAACTTCAAATCCCTGTGCACTACGGTCCTCTAACTGGCAAGAAAAAACACACGATAGTTGTGAGGTGTATCTGTGTACCCCACAAGTATTCCCAAATCAGTTTTTGGGTCTAGCTTCTTTCGAGCATCTTTGGTCACATGACAGAAGAATGGTGATCCAAAGATGCGGAAGTGACTCACATCTGGTCTCTTCCCCGAAAAAGCCTCCATAGGTGTCTTCATCCCCAAAATATGATGAGGACTTCTGTTCTGAAGATATATTATTGTATTGCATGCCTCAGTCCACAAATGAATTAGTATGCCTTGGTCATGCAACATTGATCGAGTTGTGCCCACAATAGATCTATTCTTCCTTTCGTCCACCCCATTCTGTTGTGGGTTATGAGGAGCCGTGAGTTCCCATTTAATTCCTTCTAAGGCACATAAGTCCTTAAATTGTTGGGAAATATACTCTCCACCATTATCACTTCACAAAGCCTTTACTTTCATCCTTGATTCTTTCTCTACCAAAGCTTTGAACTCACAAAACTTCAAGAAGGATTGATCCTTCTTTTGCATGAAGTAGTGTGAAGTAGGCAAGTGTTCCCTCTATGGACAAAGGTAACCCCTCTAGCCCTAGAGTGGGTCTAGTCACAGCAAAGACAAAACAATAATTGATTCCCTTAAATAGTCATTGTTGGAGTCCTACCTCAAACCGGTAGTTGACGAAGTTCCGTTGCACTGCTCCAGCTTCCGTTTCTTTCTTCTCAATGAGAAATCAACCTGAAACACCACAAGAAAACAACATAGCATGTAACCAAGAACAACAATGATCTATTTACTTATAAAGTCAAGAAATCATAAGCTATCAAGTAAATTGTACACAAGATATAGGAAATCGTCATTGATTGTATTAAAATGAATCAAGAGCAAAGCTTACAACCAAGTCTTGACATTGCAAGCCTTCTTAAAGGGTCCAGCCAATATGTTTCTTCAAGCATTCACTCTCAAGAATGGGTCTCCCAAATAGATGGTATCTCTCTCTCACTCACAAGCTCTAATGCAAGGGTAAGGCATTCCACAACCTCTTATCAAACTATTAGTAATCCCACACTTGTCACACTCACACCAAAGCTATCTACGAAATTAAAAGAACTAGCCAGCACTGCCCAACTAAAGAACTAGCAAATCATAGCAATGGTGAGTGATTTTATAGGAGAAGGAGTCTCCATGAAATGAGGGAGAGGGAGCTTATCCTTAGGGAAGTTGCAACAAGAGGTGGAACCATGATCTCAGAGGAGGAAAGGCGACCCATACTGACCCAACAACCAGCTCTAGAGACATCCAGAAGGTCGACTGTTTGAACAAATTCGCCAAATCTGGATCATCACTAGTCATGAACTAAGTCTCAGCGACAACATCTCAAGGAGGCAATGCATGCTGACCAATCGTCGCGATAAATAGCTGAGAGCCTCGCACCGTGCCCTAAAATCCAACCATCGTAGGAAACAGGTGTACACCTATGACAGTGTCATGATGAAACTATTTATGACAAAGGATCGTCGCGTATATTAATGGCTTACTCGTGACGAGGCAGAAACTTAGGAAAAAGGGTCAGCTCTTCAACACCAGAGAGCACTATTTAATCTTTTTTCATAAACTGGAAGATATGAACATGTTTACTTGATACATGACACAGCAGAGGGACTGAGATGAGGATAGTGAAAAATTACTGTCTAACAGATGCCTCCTAAAGCATGAAGCTCGAGAGAGTGGCAGTGGTGAAATGCTTTATGAAATCATGACTGAACTGGAACACCACCTTGAAGAACCTGCAAGCGCAAGTACAACTAATATCTCTGATAGTGAAATACATGTAGTCTAGGCATGGGCACAACCATCCAAAAGACATATGAAATTTGGTCTATGGTATGGACACAACCACCCAACTGATAAGACCATATAGAATGATAAAGGCTTGGTCGCAACCATCCATGAAGACTCAGGTATGGTCGTAACCATCCAATCAAAGAGTCATGTATGTAACCATGAACCAATCTATGCAGCCCGAACATAATTGTTACACAAAAATATCGTCACCATGATTATTTGCAGTCAGTATGGGTCTATCATCACTTGTACTGTCCTCCTAAGCAAGTCTCAGACCTCAGCTCTTCAAATCAAGCTTTGGAAATGAGATAAAGACATTAAAAATCAATGTAACACTGGTTCCGCACTTTCTCTCATAGTCACCTGCGGTCCCGCACCTTCTGTGTACAAAAGCTGCGTACTTGCCCGCTCTGTCCCTAATGGTGTAGGTGGGGACCCCAATGAAACCAAAAAGGTATGTGATCTCTCCTCTTTAGGCTTAACTAGGAAGTCTTGATTTCACTAGCATTTACCCTAAAAAATGTTCAGCTTCTAACCTCCCCGGCAACCAGCCCAATGCCTGTATTTATAGTGCAATGGAGGGAGGTTACTAGGTCCTCCTTCAAAGGGATAAAGCCCTCCTTCAAAGGGATAGCTCCTCTCATCAAGGGATTAGCTCCTTCTATTTTGGGATGCATGAACCACCTCAGAGCGAACAATCCACGTCAAAATTCCTTCTAGAAACCTCTAGAATTAACCCAAAGTGAGTTTTTTAAGATAAAACTTGCGCCTTTTAACTTTCACAGGGGTCCACACCTACACCGTTAGGGACAGAGCGGGCAAGTACGCAGCTTTTGTACACAGAAGGTGCGGGACCGCAGGTGACTATGAGAGAAAGTGCGGAACCAGAGTTACATTGATTTTTAATGTCTTTCTCTCATTTCCAAAGCTTGATTTGAAGAGCTGAGGTCTGAGACTTGCTTAGGAGGATAGTACAAGTGATGATAGGCCCATACTGACTGCAAATAATCATGGTGACGATATTTTTGTGTAACAATAATTAATCTTAGTTTGGGGTCTTGAAACCCTAACTGATAATAGTACAAATTCTAGCATGCGAACAGATGTGCTGAAGTCGAGCATGATAGAAAGTCGCTTGAGTACTGGTCAATGATGAAAACCATTAACAAGCACGAGAGAAACCACCAATAATGCCAATGGTTCTCAAGGTACTTCCAGTACAATCCACGAAGTGTGAAGAATGAGCTGAAGTCGAAAACTCGTGGAATCACCCAATCAAAGCCCAATGATGAAAGTCTGTCGTCAGGTGTGAAGAACTTGCCATTAGGACATGCAAGCTCCAAGGTACCGAAAGGGACATATAGATCAATCCACCGGATAATGAGCTGATGTCGACAAGAGGCGATCCATCACAGGAGGTCCATAATGTTCCCCCCATCAACGACGCAAGATAAGGAACAAGTGGTAGATGGTGATATAGAGCATCAGAGGAGGAGGTAATGGTATGAACTGGAGAAGGATTATACTCTTGAACATATCGGCGACATGACTCCGGAACGCGGCAGCATTTTGGTACCAAGGGATCGAAGGTCTGACGGAGACAATATGGATCAGATGGAATGAGGCAAAATGGCAACTTAAAACCCCAGAAGGCCAATGACGATGTGAGGATATCCCAACCTGACAAGAAGCAAAAGTGTCGATGTTCAAGAGTGACTAGCTATCGTAGGTAACCAATGATGACTTCCAAATTTCCCCCACCACTACTGGCGAGTACCCCATTTATTTTTGAAAAACAAGCTTGAAGGGGATAGCATATGCTTGTGATATAAGTTCGACCTTCGGACGAATCCAACCAAGTAATAGTTTAACAAGCCCTAGGGAGGAGAAGCTTAAGCCTTGTCATGGTGACAAGTCCAATGTATTCAGGGTTTAATGAGTCCGACATAGGGAAAACTCGGAGTCTTTTTCATGTTTAGAGAGTTTGAAAAAGACACAGAAAAGAAAACTCTAGGGGGTTCCTTTTTCGTAAATTTGTGTCCCTCAAGCCTAAAAAAGGTATAAAATAATTCTTGAGAGAACTGCTTGACCATTACGATCAAGGAGTACTTTTTGTAATTAGTGGCCCCGATCTAAAAAATTAAAAAAGCGATTCAAGACTAACCATTTCATAAACCAGTATCGAACTCGAAACAACAAAAGTCTGGCAATCTTTTCATGTTTATACGGTCAGAAAAGAGCTAAAAGTGGACCGCCTTTTTATTCCGTTTAACGAATCAAAAGGAAAATTCGGCAATATTTTCATCTTTATAATTCAGAAAAAAGCTTAAAGAAGACTTGTCCCAGAGGAATGAGTGGTATAAAGGGTAGCAACTAGTTCTGGCAATGGTGGAACTGCTCAAAATATTTAATGGTCAAGAGGTTGGCTAATAAAACCACTCATCGTTGTGGTCCCTCAGGAAAGGACAAACCATCAAGTGAAAGCATACGATCGGCCAAAGAGATGGTGGTGATGGAACGAAACAACAAAGGCTCATCTAGTGGAATTTAGCGGATAAAATCGACAATCACGAGGTGTAAATCGGGCATGGGTTCATTTTTACACAAGCTTGAACCATGGAGAACTCTGCTTGGATTCGGTTTCATGTTTACACAAGCTTGAAATGAAAAACTATGCTTGTTATAAGTTCGCATGTTCGCATGCCCCCAGCATAATGATGCAAATTGAGGTGCATGCCTCCCAAGCTTCATTGCATTCAACGAGGTGGATGGAATGAAGGTTCACTTTCGAGATCTTGGAAAGACTCGACTTGGATTTTATGAGACCTTAATCAAAGACTCGATTTGGAAAAGGGAGTTGTTTCATTTTTTAATGAGGTCAACACTGTAAAAGAACTATCCTCATAACCCTTGTTTCATTTTTTAACAAGGTTGACACAATATCAAGAACTTTCCTCAAGACTCCTTGTTTCATTTTGTTAACGAGCTTGACACAAGACAAGGAACTATGCTTCATGATGCTTGTTTCATTTTTGAACGAGGTTGACACAAGATCAAACTATTCTCGAAACCCTTTTTTCATTTTTTAACAAGGTCGACAAAAGAAAAGAACTTTCCTCAAGACTCATGTTCATGGGTCATATGCAAACATGAATCCCAAGAGATCTTCATTGGATGGAAGAATCATGCTCTGGGAGGAACACATGTCATTAGACACCAATGACAGATTAGGTTCCAATGCCCCCAGTACATGATGTACAAGACCATCTGCATGATCATCAGCAGAGGCAGAGATGGAACGGGTAGCCACATAATTGACATGTGGCAAAGAAGGTACTGCTTGTGGATAAGAACCGATCGGGTATGATGGTGGTACAGGAGGCATCAGGTGATGAAAGAACGACAATTGATCAATAGTCACCATTCTTCCATCATGCGGAAAAAAAACCACACAGAAAAGTGAAGAAACAAGAGCCCCCATGGCATAAATATAGTCACGGCTAAGGAGAAGACTGAAATCTAAAGAACCTTGGACAACCATCACGTCGATATAGACGGTTTTGCCTCCCAAAGTAACAGGGAACTTCGGAAGGATCCCTAAAGGGTGACTGGTTCCTATATCAAATTCTGAAAAATTCTGCGTGACCGGCACAAGCTTTGGGGAACCCAAAGCTTGCCAAGTAGTGAAAGGCATGAGGCTAACTGACGCACCCTCATCTAAGACAGTGCTAGGTACTGCCTTATCATAGGCATGTACTATAATCTGGAAAGGCATGTAGGATGGAAGGTGGAATGCAGTCAAATGACTCCAGTCGAAGGAAACGACTGAACTACTTGGTGGGGGTATCATATGATTACCCCCCATACTCAACAGGAACTGAAGAATGACCCTCTGAATCAGTTAGGATAGGAGGGTCATTCTTGGACTCAGGAGAATCTGACAAGATGAGAAGAACATGAGCAGTATAATCATGATGTTCTTCTGGAACAGAGTGGACCACTGGTGGTGAATCCAAGTCGACACTCTCTCTGACCAATGGTTGGTCAGGAACAGGTTGAGGATAGCTAGGTTCGGGAAAAGGAGGATGGACAAGATAAGAATCTAAGTTAATATCTTTGTCAACTAGGAGCGGGTATGAAGAGAGCCTCTGATAACCAATGTGAACTTGGGGTGAAGAAGTTGTAAGACTTTCCAAAACAGTGGAAGCTTTAACCATGAGCGGACAAAGGTGAAGGGGATGGTTGCCTTCACATAGTCTACAGGGGAATCGAAACTTCCCTTTCTTATTACCGCTGCCAGTTGAGGATTGAACATTGACATGAGCTTTAGAGGATGATGAGGGATGAGCCAGATCATGAGACCATACTACTAAGATCCTAGGAATGCCAGGACAATCACGAAGAAGATAGTCACCCTTGCACAATTTACAAGGAAACTTAACCTTCCCCAGAGGAGCAAAAGGTGGTCCGACCTAAGATGTACTTGGAGTAATAGCTGCACAGGTGGCCTCACGCTTATCAGACTTCTTCTTCTTTTTCATCTTCTTCTTCTTCTTCTTAGTCTCTTGGTTACTAGATGTGGAACTTTCAGCAGCTGAAGTAGGAGATGAAGATGAAGGAACAGGGGAAGAAGGTGCAGGCTCAACCTTGGAATCATTGTGTCGTGATTCGGACGAAGGAGATGGCGGAACAGAAGTTATGACACTCAGGACCACTAAGGTTGAAAACAACCAAACGGGAAAACCGATGGTTAACCCAGGAAAAGACAATGTTTCCATTTACGGAGCACCGACATTTCCAAAAGGCAGAAACAGACCAGGATTTTCATCTGGGGGAAGACCTTGGCCAGCAGACTTGGGGAAAGTTGCCATTGGGAACGAGCTTGAAAAATACTTGTACTGTAACCAATAACTCGAACTATTACCAGGAATATTTCATGGGCAATAAATTTTATGACACAGGAACAAAACTTGACCTTTTCATGTTTCAAGAGTCAAGAAAAGGACAAAAATGTGACTCTATCTCTTTCGAGGTTTAATGATCCTGAAAGGACAAGTGCTTAGATGATCCTTTTCTTTTAGGGAGTAAAAAAGGAATGAAAGTGACTACTCTAGAGAACTAGGCAAAAGGTTTACCAAACAAGCCGGTAAAACTGCATATACATCTTGGTGATCAATTGAAAGAAAAAATGACCAAGGACTTTCCGTACGACAGTTAGTCTTCCTGAATGCTATGTTTAGTGCGTTACGGTTTGTTAAGCGGCAGACACAACTTCCTACGGATGTAGGATGATAACCTAGTGGGGTCTCCTGATATATACTCAATGGTATGGGGAGCAAAAGTCCGTGCTAGACAACTATTGAGTCACATAAGGAGGAATCACCCAACCTTAAGTGAAAGCAATAGTGACTAGGTTTAACGATGTCGGAGCATGTCTCTAGCCTAGACCTCTAAATAATGCACGTTAAGTTCCAATGCATTGTTAAGTTCATTCAATTCATTTTAGAGTTCATCTTGAATTAGGTTTCAATTTCCAGGCCCTACGGTATGTATATCAAAAACTCTAGGATGCAACTAGAATGAGTAAAGCATCTTTCATTCTCAAACCAAGACAAAACCAAGACAAGAAAATGCGAGCAATAAGAAACACAATGCATTAACACACCAATCCTATAGTGCATCAATACTACTAGTGATAGATTTAAAGTTTGCTTTCCAATTTCTCAAACATGAAAATTTGAAATGAAAATGTACTTTCAGTTTCATATACTAAATGAATGCAATCTTTTGATTATTATTATTTTGAATTTAAAGAGACAAACAAGCAAGTCTGAACTGATCGATCCAAACAATTGTGATCTATGCTTGCCAATGAAGAAATCGACTCAATATCAAAAAATTGGTTCAATAATCGACACTAAAAATCAACCAAAAAGAAACAAGCAATGAAAAAGCCTCAAGAAAATCAATAAGATGGTTGTGGATGAGTCTTGGATAGACAAGCAACTGAGACAAATGGTTCAAAAACTTGAAAGAGCTAGGTCACAAGGCTAAAAACACAAGATTCACTCAATGACATCAAAGCGATAGTACCTTAACCAAAATCAATTAAAACAAGCTGATGGGAGAGACGAAAACAACAGGGGATAAACAACACTAGTGAATTCAGGAGGTGAAGTTGTAAAAACAACTTACATAGGAACTGTCGTGGCTATATAACCAACAACTAGTGACGATAAGCCAATAGTCGCAGAAATAGAGCATCATTGTCGTGAGAGTACACCTATCTTCCGCAATGTGCTGATTTCAAGAATAGTCGCGACTGTATGACAGGATTCAGCGACACACAGACTTACACAATGAAGACAGGGCAACATCGTTGTGACTGTCAAACTTTTTCTAGCAACGAGCTCGAAAATAATCGAAAGCGAATGACAAATCCCAAACAAACACTAGGCTATTCTTTCAAATAGTAAGGGGAATTCCCAAATTTACCCAGGTAACCCAAAAACTGATGGTTTAACCCCAAAATTCAAAAGACACTAAATCAAAACCAAACAAAAGCAAACAAGAGAAAAAAACATAGAAAGGACTCCCCAGCGGAGTCGCCAGCTTGTGAAGTAGGAAAGTGTTCCCTCTGCGGATAAAGGCAACCCCTCTAGCCCTAGAGTGGATCTAGTCACAACAAAGACAAAACAATAATTGATTCCCTTAAATAGTCATCATTGGAGGCCTACCTCAAACCAGTGGTTGATGAAGTTACATTGCGCTGCTCCAGCTTCTGTTTCTTTCTCCTCAATGAGCAATCAACCCGAAACACCACAAGAAAACACTAGAGCACATAACCGAGAACAACAATGATATATTTACTTATAAAGTCAAGAAATCATAAGCTATCAAGTAAATTGTACACAAGATATGGGAAATCATTATTGATTGTATTAAAATGAATCAAGAGCGAAGCTTACAATCAAGTCTTGACATCACAAGCCTTCTTGGAGGGTCCAAACAGTATGTTTCTTCAAGCATTCACTCTCAAGAATGGGTCTCCCAAATATATGGTGTCTCTCTCTCACTTACAAGCTATAATGCAAGGGTAAGGCCTCCCACAACCTCTTATCAAACTATTAGCAATCCCACACTTGTCACACTCACACCAAAGCTATCTACAAACTCAAAAGAACTAGCCAGCACTGCCTAACTAAAGAACTAGTAGATCATAGCAATGGTGAGTGATTTTATAGGAGAAGGAGTCTCCATGAAATGAGGGAGAGGGAGCTTATCCTCAGCGATGTTGCAACAAGAGGTGGAACCACCATCCCAGAGGAGGAAAGGCAACCCAAACTGACCCAACAACCAGCTCTAGAGACATCCAAAAAGCTGACTGTTAGGAAAAATTTGCCAAATCTGGATCGTCGCTAGTCATGAACTAAGTCTCAGCGACGACATCGCAAGGAGGCAATGCATGCAGACCAATCATCACGATAAATAGTTGGGAACCTTGCGCTGGGCCCTAAAATCCGACCGTCGCGGAAAACAGGTGTACATCTACGACGGTGTTGCGATGAAACTGTTTATGACAAAGGATCATTGCATATATTAATGGCTTACTCGCAACGAGGCAGAAACTTAGGAAAAAGGGTCAGTTCTTTAGCACCAGAGAGAACTGTTTAATCTTTTTGCATAAATTGGGAGATATGAACATGTTTATTTGATACATGACACATCAGAGGGACTGAGATGAGGATAGTGACAAATTACTGTGTAACAAGTAGATCCAACATCTACAAGAAAAATCTTCAACAAAAATAACATAATACCTTTTCTTTCTGATGGAGGCTATAGAGAAGGGCCCGCATACATCTGAATGAACTCGCTCCAGAACTGCTCTTGCTCTACCATCCTGTTGGGTGTGGAGCCTGATTATCTTCTATATTCAAAGGTATCGCCACATAGGACCCCAGTTCGAAATGGGGGCGGCAACGCTGCCCGTAAAATATTCGCTGCAGGGGGGGTCCAGGGGGGGCGGCTGCGACCTTTGGGAGCCCCCCCCAGCGGGGGGTTTCGGGGGCAGCGCCCTCGAAGCTAAAAACAGCTGTAAAATTGCCTTGTAAAAGTATAGTAATTTCTAGTCAATCTGGGCCGTTCATTAGGCGGATGATCTGACGGTAGAACTTATGTTTAGTTTAGGGTTTTTTGCCCTAGAAGGCAACCCCTCTCTTTGTATGAGGGTATTGTATTTGAGCCTGTGTGATAGATGTGTATTCTGTGAGCGAGAAACAGAGAGGGGAGACTGTGAGAGAAAACAGAGGATATTACAGCGGATTTGCTGTAGGTTGTGTCTCTTCATTTTGCTGGATAATGAAAAGGAAGGACTGGCTGTTCGGGGTGGACGTAGCCCAAACTGGGTGAACCACGTATATCTGTGTCTCTCTTGTTTTGTGCGTTTTCTGTGTTTATATTTCTGCAATATTTTATGTGTTCCATTGCTCCGTAATATATAATTTTCTAACAACTGGTATCAGAGCCGAAGGTCTATTTGGCTAATAAACTCGCATGAAAGAAGGATTCCTGGTTCGAGTGGGAGCAATGGCGGAAGATGGTAAGTTTAGGGTCGAGAAATTTAACGGTCAAAACTTCTCGCTGTGGAAGATGCAGATGGAAGATTATCTGTATCAGAAAGATCTATACCTACCATTGGGCGGAAAAACAAAGATGCCGACGGGTATGAAAGACGAAGAATGGAACCTTCTCGATAGAAAGGCACTGGAACAATACGGTTGTGCCTTGCTGCGTCAGTCGCCTTCAACATTTCGAAGGAAACCACGACAGAGGGTTTGATGCAGACGTTGTCGAAACTATATGAAAAACCCTCGGCCTCAAACAAGGTATTTCTTGTGAAACGGTTATTTAATATGAATATGTCGGAAGGTGGATCTGTTGCAAAACATTTAAATGATTTTAATACAGTTACAAGTCAGTTAAGTTCTATAGGGGTAAACTTTGATGATGAAGTTAGAGCTCTGTTATTCTTGTGCTCATTACCAGAAAGTTGGAATGGTTTGGTAATGGCCATTAGTAACTTCGTTTCTGGATCTAGTACTTTAAAGTTTGATGATGTTGTCGGTGCTATCCTTAGCGAGGAAATGCGACGGAAAAGCTCCGGTGAGACATCGGGAAATGCTTTGAGTGCAGAGTCTAGAGGAAGAAAAATGGAAAGAGGAAAGAGCTCAGGATATCGCAGTAAATCAAGGAAAGGTAGATCCAAGTCCAGATCGGGGATAGTGTGCTGGAAATGTGGAAAGAAAGGACACCTAAAGAAAGACTGTAGATCTCGGAAGGGAAAAGAAGGAGATGCACAGAAGAAAACAATCATGAAGCAAATGTGACAGGTGAGGTGTTACAAGATGCTTTGATTCTTTCTTTCGAAAATATTACTGATTCATGGGTGGTAGATTCAGGGGCTTCATTCCATGCCACACTTGATAAGAAATACTTTCATGACTATGTTCAAGGAGATTTTGGACAAGTTCGTCTAGGTGATGATAAACCCTGTAAAATCGTTGGAATGGGTAAGGTTCTTATAAAACAGCAGAATGGAAACCAATGGCTATTAAAGGAGGTAAGGCATGTTCCAGATCTAAAGAAAAATATGATTTCAACAGGGCAGTTAGGCGGTGAAGGTTGTGTGACAACTTTCACAGATAAAGCTTGGAAGGTCACTAAAGGAGCCCTGGTAATAGCAAAAGGCGAAAAGGTTGGTACATTGTATTTATGCAATGGTATTTCTAACTCTGTTAATGCTTTAACTTCCAGAGGAGCAGATGCAGCATTATGGCATCATAGGCTCGGACACATGAGTGAAAAGGGGATGAAGATTCTTCACTCAAGGAATTTGTTGCCGGGTTTGAAGAATGTTGATTTGGACTTCTGTGAGAACTGCATTTATGGAAAACAGAAGAGAGTCAGATTTCTCAGAGTTGGGAAAGAAAAGAAGAACGAAAAATTAGAGCTTGTGCATACAGACGTATGGGGACCTGCTCAGGTATCATCTCTCGGTGGCTCTCGTTATTATGTTACTTTTATTGATGATGCAACTAGAAAAACTTGGATTTATTGTATTAAGAATAAATCTGATGTATTTTATACTTTCAAGAAATGGAAAGCTTTGGTTGAGATTGAGACAGGAAAGAAATTGAAGTGTCTTAGATCAGACAATGGAGGTGAATATTGCAGCAAAGAGTTTGATAGGTACTGTTCAGAGCATGGAATTCGCAGAGAGAAGACAGTTCCAAGAACACCACAAGAAAATGGTGTGTCAGAAAGGATGAACAGAACAATCATGGAGCGTGCAAGGTGCATGAGATTGCATGCAGGATTGCCTTTACAGTTTTGGGCAGATGCTGTAGATACTGCTGTTTATCTAATAAACAGAGGGCCTTCAAGTTCCTTGGATGGTGGTGTTCCAGAGGAAGCATGGACAGGTAAAAAGGTAAACTACTCTATTTTAAAGCCTTTTGGTTGTGAGGCATTTGTCCATATTGATAAAGAAAATAGAACAAAGCTTGAGGCAAAGTCAAAGAAATGTACCTTTATTGGATATGGTGTTAATGATTTTGGTTATCGCTTATATGATTACGAAAATCACAAAATCATTAGGAGCAGAGATGTAATATTCAATGAAAAGGTCTTGTATAAGAATCAGTTGCAGGAAAAGAAACAGGAAAAGGAAAACAAGGAATATGCAGTCCTTGATGAAATCACTGAAAAAGTAAAGGTGCCTGAAAATAATAATAATCAACAACCACAACAACAACAACCACCACAACAGCAACAGGCACCCCAAACACCTGAAAGTGGTGTTAGAAGATCTACCAGGATAGGTAGACCCCCTGAACGATACTCTCCTTCATTATATTATTTATTGTTGACTGATTCCGGTGAACCCGAATGTTATGAAGAAGCAATGCAGGTTGAAAGCAGGAAGAAGTGGGAGGTAGCCATGGAAGAAGAGATGGACTCCTTAATGCATAACCAGACTTGGGATTTAGTCAGGTTGCCTGTAGGAAAAACTACATTGAAGAATAAATGGGTTTACAGGCTGAAGGAAGAAGATGGAGGAAAACAGAGGTATAAAGCTAGACTTGTGGTGAAGGGGTTTGCACAGAAGAAAGGTATTGATTTTGATGAAATATTTTCTCCTGTTGTTAAAATGACTTCAATCAGAACTATTTTAAGTCTTGTAGCAGCTGAAGATTTGCATCTTGAGCAGTTAGATGTAAAGACAACCTTTCTCCATGGGGATTTGGAGGAAGAGATATATATGTAGCAGCCACAAGGATATGAGGTGAAAGGGAAGGAGAAACTAGTGTGCAGGTTGAAGAAGAGCTTGTATGGCTTAAAAACAGGCTCCAAGGCAGTGGTATCTAAAATTTGACAAGTTTATGTCTGAACAAGGTTATACTAGATGTCACTCTGATGATTGTGTTTATTTGAAAAATCAAAATGATGGCAGCTATATTATATTGTTACTGTATGTAGATGACATGCTTGTTGCAGGATCTATCGTTGCAGGAAATAAATGTGCTCAAAAGAAAATTGGCAAATTCATTTGCAATGAAGGATTTGGGAGCTGCGAAACAAATCCTTGGTATGAGAATAACTAGAGACAGGAAAAATCATAAATTAACATTGTCTCAGAATGAGTACATACAAAAGGTGTTGAAAAGATTTAACATGCACAATGCAAAACTAGTTAGTACACCTTTTGCTAGCCATTTCAAACTTAGCAAGGAAATGTGCCCAAAGACCCAAGAAGACATGGATTATATGTCTAAAGTTCCATATGCATCAGCAGTTGGAAGCTTAATGTATGCAATGGTCTGCACAAGGCCTGATATTGCACATGCAGTGGGAGTTGTAAGCAGGTACATGAACAATCCAGGAAAGGAACATTGGATGGCAGTGAAATGGATTCTCAGATATTTGAAAGGTACCACAAATCAAGCATTATGCTTTGGTGGTTCAAACATCTCCCTACAAGGATATGTTGATGCATATATGGCAGGTGACAGAGATAACAGGAGGAGCACTACAGGATATGTATTTACTGTTGGAGGAACAACTGTCAGTTGGGTTTCAAAAATCCAAAGTGTTGTTGCACTTTCAACAACAGAAGCAGAGTATGTTGCTGCTATAGAGGCTAGTAAAGAAATGATTTGGTTACAAAGGTTTATGGGTGAATTGGGTAAGGAGCATGATATGGGCACGTTATACAGTGATAGCCAAAGTGCCATTCATCTTGCAAAGAACTCAGCATTTCATTCCAGGACTAAACACATACAACTCAAGTACCATTTCATACGATCAGTGTTGGAAGATGGAGAGTTGAAGCTGGAAAAGATACACACTAGCCAGAATCCTGCAGATATGCTAACAAAAGTTGTAACCAGGGAGAAACTGAGAATATGCTCAGTTTCAGTTGGTCTTCAAGGATGACGATGAAGATGAGAAACAGCCAGGTCCAAAGAGGAGTCATTGTCCAGCAAATGGAGTAGCGGTGGAGTTGCTACAATCAGTCTCCAAGTGGGAGATTGTTAGGTGTGGAGCCTGATTATCTTCTATATTCAAAGGTATCGCCACATAGGACCCCAGTTCGAAATGGGCCGCCCGTAAAATATTCGTTGCAGGGGGGGTCCAGGGGGGGCGGCTGCGACCTTTGGGAGCCCCCCCCTGGCGGGGGGTTTCGGGGGCAGTGCCCCCGAAGCTAAAAACAGCTGTAAAATTGCCTTGTAAAAGTATAGTAATTTCTAGTCAATCTGGGCCATTCATTAGGCGGATGATCTGATGGTAGAACTTATGTTTAGTTTAGGGTTTTTTGCCCTAGAAGGCAACCCCTCTCTTTGTATGAGGGTATTGTATTTGAGGCTGTGTGATAGATGTGTATTCGGTGAGCGAGAAACAAAGAGGTGAGACTGTGAGAGAAAACAGAGGATATTACAGTGGATTTGCTGTAGGTTGTGTCTCTTCATTTGGCTGGATAATAAAAAGGAAGGACTGGCTGTTCGGGGTGGACGTAGCCCAAACTGGGTGAACCACGTATATCTGTGTCTCTCTTGTTTTGTGCGTTTTCTGTGTTTATATTTCTGCAATATTTTATGTGTTCCATTGCTCCGTAATATATAATTTTCTAACACATCCTGATCATGAAAGGAAGATTTTGCATACTTACCCAAAGTGCAACCTTTGCATGTGCTTGCTTTCTCCAGCTTGCACTTGGGTAATCCGATAGAAATTTGTTGCATGATCTTCAAAGCCCCATGATGCAAGTGGCCCAGTATCCTATGCCATAACTTGCCAGTATCTTGGCCATGCATCACCTCTGCTTTGGAACTCAAAGTAGCATAGTCTTCTACTTGTAACTTATAAATATTCTTAACTCGAATCCCTATCTGTTTGGTCTATCCAGTGCGTTAGTGTCGGTATCTTCATCCCTCCGTCAGAGATCAAATCCTCTTGTTGCACTGCATATTTAGTGTCCCGCTCAGTCAGCTACATTCCATTAGGAGCATGGATCATATGACAGTAGTGGCTTGTTGTGCATTTTCCCTCATGTCCTTTACCTGCTAACCCATTTTTATTCATCAAAATCATATGCAGTCACCGTTTTGTCTTTAAAATTTTTAGGAGTCATTCTTTTAGGTTATCACTGTCATTAGATCTAGGGTTCCATCAAAAAAGGTTTTAAAATGTCCAATAACAGTCAGCAGGCACATGAGGAGGTTCTAGTACCAATAAATTTCATAATCAATTGCTCAGAGATGTATTTTTCCTCCAAACTCTGTTTTGAGGAAAAACAGAGTATTCTAGATTTTATTGTATTAATTCATGTATTTCCAGTTCTCTTGTATGTAAAGCAGTTTAGAGGCAACCCTAGTCTCCTTCCCAAGCCTCAGCAGCTCCATCCCCTGCAAAGCAAACAAAAATCAAGACAAATTAGGTCATTCAGTTCGTCAAAAGGTTCAAATAAAGTGAAAAGCTCAAAAAACAGAGTGGAAAAATAAAGTCATATTGCAAACATTGTAAAAGTGCATCTTATGAAAAAAAAATTAAAAGCTCTTAGTTATAAATCATTTTTCTCAATTGAAAGGCTCATTGGCATTCAAAGAACAAAGTGTGAGTAAAGTGGAAGCAATGTTTGAGCAAAGGAGAGAAACTTAGAGAAAAATGTGCAAAGTCGGAGGCGCGGCGCACTGGGTGGAAGGCACAACACATAGGGCCGCGATTTCCAGTGTAAAATTGTTCTGGTGTGGCACACTCAGAAGGTGCAGTGCATAGAGCTGCCAAGCCCGACTCTCTCCAAAACTCTCTCAAATTGCCAAAATCATTCAAGGCTTCCATTATGCAAGTAAGTTAAGCCCTCTTCATTTCTAGTAAAGGAGTTTTTCATACAATTTATGGTGGTTGTCTAAAAGAAAAATCAAACCCTACCTCCTTGCCATTTCTCAAGAAACTATTGCCTAGGTTTTGCATTGGTTATTTTGGCTGCCAAGTCCATTCTACTATTCCCTCACCTTTTCATTCCTTCACTCATTTTCTCATGTTATTCCCCCATTCCCCAACTCTCATATTCCCAAAAATCATCTTCCCCTATCCCCAAATCCCATTTTCACAAATTCTAAATATAAATCCCCAAACCCTAATTGTTGTCCCTAAAGCTTACATATCACTCCCTAATTCCCTGTTTCCCTAACAAAACTCTCTCCCAACAGTCCCAAAATCCCTTATACTCTCTCCCTCCACAGTCCCTCATATACTTTTCCCTTGGTGGCAGAAAATTAAAGACACCATAAATTTCATACTACTCATTAAGAAAACTCACTTACTAGCAAAAATGGAGTCTGATCCTTCATATGATCATGAAGAAGAGACACACAATGACTCTCCTACAGAGGTACATGCACCAAGGAGGCCTCATAAGGGTGGAAAACATATATGAGAGGAACCTATTACCCTTCCTGAGCTATAGGCCTACCCTCTCACCATCACATGCTTCCAACACCAATCGTGCTATGAGTTCTATGAGATGGTTGCTAGAGTCTAGTTTCACCATGAGTTGGCCCAGTTGTTTGTGCTTCATTTACATGATGGTCAGGCCACTCTAGCTGGTGTAACATTCACTTTAACACCAGAATCTATTTCTCTAGCAACCGGCATTCCTAATATTGGAGAGAAATGGAACAAAAGGTAGCAAATTGAAAGGCAACATTATGAACCATACATCAAGCCCGGTTATTTGAGACAACTCAGTAGAGTTTTTCCTTTCCGGTACCTGAAAGATTCCTATGCTCCTTTTATGAAACTGATAATGAAGTATTTCAGCTGTGAGGGCCAGTTTTCTCGTTTATATGCCTATCATATCAAATTGTTGATGCATTTTACCAGGGTGAGGATGATGAATCTCCCCTACTTCATATGCCGAAATATTGAGAAGATGACCACCCTAATACAACAAAAGACTCCTCAATAGCAGTTCAACAATATTTACCATTTTGCTCTCATTAAGATTGTGGTCATGCATCAGCTTGGTTTGCAGGGCATCTCATGGGAGGATTTCATTTCTCATGATTTCTTCACAGCTCCTCAGGTACCTCCAGAGACTTTTCATGAGGCAGGTGGACCTTCTCATCAGCAGGATGTTCATGAGACACAGACCGCTAATGTGCTGGTGTTTGTCACCTATTAGAAAGGCACTAGATGGTTATTTGCAACAGCCAAGTGAGTATTATCTCCACCCAGGGTGGAAGGGGTCTCACTTCCTTCATCGGCATAGTAGGTTCAGGACAAGGGAAAGAGGCCAGTACATGATGAGGGACCATCAGGTGAGCAAGAGACTAAGTTCATTCTCATTAAAGGTGATGATATTGATTTGGGCCCACAAAGCTCAAATCTCAAAGAAGTCATCCAAGAATAGCAGGTGGACATCAATGCTTTGTCGCTCAACTTGGAAAGAGCTGAGTGGATAATAAAGTACCTGGAGCAAAGAAACAAGGAGCTAGAGGATCAGCAAGTGACTATGGAGTTGCAAAACATACGAGAAAACTGCCAAGCTGCCAAAAGAAGGAAGGTGAAGCTCACATCACTTGAGCAAGAAATCAATGCCGATCGAGAATCATGGCTTGAAAGAGCTAATATCCACTTGGAGAGGAGGTTGGAGAAAGCCATCAATGAGAAGAATATGTTGAGAAACATGGCATATCATTATTTGTCAAGGAATATGGTGTGCCAAGCTAGAATTAGGAGCTTGAAGGCAAAATTGAAGAAGAGATTGAGGAGGCAAAAAGTGCAAGATAAACTTAAAATCTTGGTTGAGGATTCCTTGGCCCAAAAAAACACTTGATGGAGAGTACTCAGACCAAATTTAAAAAAATTTGGGGCACTTTTTGCATTTTTGGAATTTTTGGCTCAAAAAACAGAATTTTCTGCCCTATGCGCCGGCCACCTGGCGCTTGCTTTTGATGGGAGCCTCCAAATGACAAAAAATCAACATTTTTGGATTTGGCATGGAAAAACGTGATTTCCTACCAATGGCCAAGAAATTTTGATAGGTTTTGAGCCCTCAAAAAGGTCAAAAACACTCAAAAAATGACCTTACTGCCCCTATTTTGACACATAGGAAGCAATGTTGGGAGAACTAAATTTTGGAGGGGAAAATGGAGGCCAAATGAAAAAAATCCACTTGGGTTGGAAAGTAGACAGGTAGACCTTTCCAACAAGCACATGTTGAGAAACTTTGGACACCGGAAAGGCCTCCAAAAGTGGCTGCAAACATACGCTACACATAGAGATATCAGAGAGTGCATACGGGAAATTTTGCTCAGTTTGACCAAGTACACTCTGTTTTTCACCTAGCTTTTGATAGTTTGACTTTTTCTCCTTCTCAATGTCAAACTTGTGATATAATTTAATGTAAATTGATGGATCTTTATGTAATTATGTCTAATTTTCACTTATGGAGGTAGATTCATCTATCAAAAAGTTGTTTGAAATGTAATGAATCAGTTCCCTAGTTTCTAGAGGCAAGATGTTCCACTACCTGATTTCTAGTTCTCAGTTTAGAATTAGTTGGAACAGCTCCTAAACTAGTGAGCTCGACCTGTAGAGGATAGTATGAGTTATGGTTTGTCTATATCTTGTGATCTTTCAGTCATTAGCATGGTTGGACTTTTGAGAAAGCAAGGAGCTTCATTGTATACTCATATCAGCATTTTGTCTAAGGAATTGAGACCAGTGTTTGCAGCACTCTTTGGGATTCATGTGACATTTTGTCTTGGTATAGTGCTTTCTTCTGTTATTGTGAATTTACTTATGTGTTATGTATGCCATTATCTATCTTGTTTCTTCTTAACTAAAACAAACAAGGGAAAAGGTAGAATCCATTGAAAATGCAGTGCTCTACCTAGGGTTTGCTTTAGATTTTGATGTTTTCAGCTGTTTGAAGAGGATCTCTGAGCCTTATTTCCCTCTTCAACTCCTAACCTGTCTAATCTCTCCATCTCATTCAATTTGAAGTGCCAAATCAGTTTCCTACCTTGCCCCATTGAGATCTCTGCAAAACTGAGCCTCATTCCGCACACCCAAAATCTGCCTTTCCATTTGAGTAAAAAAAAACATCATTTTATTCAATAAAACTCTTTTGCACACATACCTAGCCTAAGATAAGTATTTATATCAGTCATCTCAAGCCCTCATTGATCATTTTTTTGTTGAGATTGACTAGGAGAGAGCCCTCTCCCGACCTGGTAGGGCTAGCTACTAGGTCAAGTGTGGTTTGATGTTGTCCTAGATCCTACCTTTCTCAGCCTGAGGTATATTTAGGCACTAACACAGTGCTTGTATGCCTTAGAAAAACCTTTCCCAAACTAAAGACTACATCATAGCCTTTATCCTCAAGCATAGAAATAGACATAAGATTCTTTTTCATCCCTGGTACATACATAACATTAGAAAGAGAGAGGGGAGAACCATGCTCCCTTTGAAACACAACTGTACCTTCACCTGAGATATGGTATTTTCCGTCATCGCCCATCTCGATCCGTATCTAGAGATCCTTCTCCTCCAAAGTGCTGAAAATAGTCTTGTCACCTGACATGTGGAAAGGAGCTCCACTGTCCAAGTACCAAACACATCCCATGCTGGATGAAAACATGCATGCAATAAGTGAGAAATCCATCTCAAATTGTGAAGCTAGAGTATCACCATCAGATTCCTTGGAGGAACCTTTCTTGGACTTCTTCCTCTTTGGGAAACTAGTAGCATAGTGACCCAACTCATGACAATGAAAACATCTCACCTTCGACTTGTCAAACTTCTTCCCTCCTTGAGAAAACTTGGATTGGGATGCCTTCCATTTCCCTTTCGTAGCTTTAGATGGTAAAGTCAAATTCTCTTCATCATCATGCTTTGATGAAGAAGCTCCATCTCTGGTGTTCCGTCTGATCTCCTCCTACATCAAATCCAACCATATTCGTTCCCAATCTGGCATTTTGTCCCTTCCATTCACTGAGTCCTAGTAGCTATGCCAGCTCTTAGGAAAGCCAAGAAGTGCTAGACTCACCATATTATCATCAGCGGTAGTGACCCCTACTCTTGCAAGCTGATCTCTGTAGTTGGTGAGCTTGTTCAAGAATGTAGTGATCATGTCGCCCTTTTCACACTTGATCTTTCGAAGCTTTTCCTTCAGTGCGAACTTCCTCTGATCACTGCTATGTTGATATAAATCTTTCAATGTTTTCCACATTGCAAATGGAGTTTCCTTCCCATGGAGGCTCAAGACTATGTGATCTCGAACTCCCTCTAGGATGATTCCCTTAGCTCTAGTCACGTTCTTCTTCCAGTCTGCAACTTGAGTAGCATCGATAGGCTTAGGGAAATCTTGATCAATGAAGTCCTTAATGCCATTATCTTCCAATACTGCCTCCATGTGATCCTTCGAAGCTATGTAGTTTGAGCTACCATTAAGGGCATACTCAAGCCCTAACCCAGTGAAGGCCATTTGGATGAAATCTGAACTGTGATGAGAACTAGATAACTATATCCCGAATAATAAACTTTGAATTTATTTCTCTTTCTTGAATATTGTTCCTTGCTTGATTAACTGTGCTCTGATACCATGTACAAATTTCACCTGTAGATCAAACTGATATATGCAATTTCCTAAAGCATAATACTTGATCTACTTCTACAAAACATTAAGTGGAAGAAAAATCGATTTCATGAGCAACATCAAGCATAAACACATATAACTGATCAAGAGCAATAATCACACATAACACAAGATGTATCACTGGGGAAAGCACCAGCATAAAACCCCCAACACTGTATTATCAATCAAGTGGAAATCCTCTTCTGGTTACAAAAAATTATCAGCTCAAGAGCTATCCTGTACTCTCTGCAATCAAAAGATGAAGATCATAGACTCACTAGGCCTCAATATATTGGCCACTAGTCCTCCAATCCCCTATTTCCTTGCGCAATTTTTATTGGGGTCCAATTACAAAACATATGTGAATTGGCCCCAGATCATACTTGTTGTCAACCTCAGGTCCAACTACGCAATCCTTGAGGACACTAGTTCCTCCTACATGAAAGGAATATTCCATGGGAAGATCCAAGTGTCTGATAGAACACTGTCCCTCATCTGATCTCAACTAGGTCTCTGTCTGAACTGCCATGCATCAGTTATCCATGAGAAAATACTCAGTTATCTAAAATAATAGTTGTCACATGCATGCAAGCATTAACAAACTATATTTTATTATTTTAACAACTTGTTAAAATAATCTAACTGGACTTGACTAGTTAGCACTAAGTCAACTGATTCTCTCATTATAGAACTCATACTTAATTCCTCAATCAGTGGAGAGGATAAAGGATAAATTCTTCAATCAGTGGGACAACTAATTGCATGTTCTCACAAAGACTTCAAGTTTAATTTTTATAACTAATTAACTCATGGAGATTAATCAGTTAATATTTTAAACTGTTGTTAAGACCAAATTCGATTTTACTTCCTATAGATAGACTAGGGACTGCTGTAAATAGGAAGGGACCCAGAAATGTTATTTTTAGAACTTTCTATTTTTAGCAGTTTCACCTCTCACCCAAGGTGGCCAATGACCTCACTAGCCAAACTACTATTTTTAGAAATGTTGTTTTTAGGAGTTATATTTTTAGCACATTCGAAATTTAGCATTTCTTGTTGCACACTTTTCAACAGCTTCCTTCTATCCCTGCCTTCGCTTAGGTCGCTTTGCTCTAGGACTTGTAAGACGAGCCCTTTATTCTGTTCTTTAATACCTCCGCGAAAGGGTATGATCGACCTTCACGTAGCCCTAGCCTACTGCTTAGGTACTCTTGCGCTGCTATGGCAGCGTGCCATGTAGATTCCCCAACTAGTCTAGGTGATTTGCTTATCTTGTCAAATAATTAAAGTTAACACCGTGTAAATAGATATCCTTGTTCACGTTCAGTTATATAATGTATTTTTATTCATTCACGCATCATATAAGCATAATAAAGGAAATTCATACATAACATATCAAGATGCAATAATAGAACTAAGAAACAAAAATTATAGAATATCTTTCTTTATTAATATCTTCCAAGTGTTTACAAACTCTGTCCACCCTGTGCACATAGCTGCAACACTCAGCTGTAGACTTCTACTCTAGGCCTCTACGCACTTAGCTACAAACTTCTACCCTAGGCCTCTGCGCACTCAGTTGCAGAGCCTCTACCTATGCTACGACCCAAGACTTAGACTTCTTACTTCAGAGCTACACTTTCTTCATCATTCTATATCTCTAAAACTACTTAGAGCTTAGCCCTTTTTATACAATCCCATGGTTTGCAGACCATGGGTAGATCTCTTACAGCCAAATTTACTTTACAAAACTAAGGGCAGACTACCCTTTATGACACATAACACCTTCATGCTTCGCGACCACAAAATGCAGAGACTTTACGATTTTATTACAAAATTTAACTCAAACATGGGCTTTTAGCCCCAAAACTGCCCTTGGGGGATCCCGCTTCCAACAGATGGTTGGTAAGGAGGCTCCAAAATGTAGCTAAGGCAAAATTTTTGAGAGTAGTTGTAGCCGCTGCAACACTTGGTGACACACTGGTAGAACTCCAGCTCTTTGACTGGACCTTGTTCTTGAAAAGCAAGTCTAACACCTCCAGGAGTATTGTTCAGTTCTCTGTTCATCTTGGTTTCCACACTTGCTTGATTGTAAGATGTAGTATCTTCCAAGCTCTTGGTCAGTCAGCACACATTCCAACCCAAGTCAACAAAGTTAATTTGATTGGGGATGAGGGGTATATTGGTGTACAAGCTTTATGGTCATTACAGTTTTACTTTCATCTCTGGTGTTGCTCTGATGTGAGCAGGCCTAGAAAGTACCCCAATGGAGTCACGTAGGAACATAACCATCGTTCCCCTGCCAGTGAGCCTGGTCAGTACCCCGATGGAGTTACTTCCATCACCTCTCTACGTAGGAATCCTTTCTCTTCTTTCGCCTTATTCATTTTTCATTTTTTTGAATTTTTTACACATTTTCATTTTTCATTTTTCGTCACTGTGCATTGCACTTATTCATTTCAAAAGCGGAAGAGGGATCCCAACTTATTAAGATAAGAAGAGGTTTTTCCTTTAGAGAAGTAGTTTATATATACCTCTGACGTGCTTGTTAAGGTTTTCCTCCTAACCTTACTCTACTTGAATGAGTTGATAAGGATTAACAAAAAAATAATCGACTAGAGTAGGTGACACTAGTTAGCGCACAAGCGTTATGTTTTCACCAAGGTTCACTTCGAACAATTCATATTTTCCATTGATGTATCATGGACTGAAGACAACAAGTTATTCATATAGAGGTAGGACGAAAAATTACCAAGTATTGATAATTGCACAAGTCCTCTTGTACTTTACCCAACTTGTTTCAAGAGTCGCGCATGGTTTCATGCGAAACTAACCTACGGATGAAATCAAGCATACAAACAACAAAACAAAACAAAAGCATAAGTAAATGCATAAGCAAAGCAAATAATAAAACAAGAATTCAAACAAACAAACATGTAAGGTAAGAAGCAAACATACATGCAAAAAAACAAACCAAAAGCAAACACTACTCCTACTCCTAAGCTAACGGTGCATGGGTCTGCTCATGTGAAGTGATACTTCCAATGCAGCCACCGGTGCATTGGTCGACCCATGTTGGTGAAGGCATGGTTTTTTAACAAGACAACAATGTGAACCAGCAAACATGAAAGATATAACAATTAAGAGACACACTCCGAGTTTAGATGCATCCACAAAACATAAGGGAGTGGAAGTGCATGGCATGCAATCCGTGGACTTACCATGATGTTGTGTGAAACTATGTGTAAATGTTAAGTGTATACATTCTCTTAACTGTGACATGCAAGCAAATGTGAGAAAGGTTGACCGCTTACATTGTGCAAATGTGCTTGCTGTATAAGATTCCTCCAATGTGTGAGCGATGGGATCATGTATTTCGAGTGGATGAAGCAAAATTTGTGTGTGAGATTGATATTCAATGCATACAGATGAGTGATGAGGAGCCTTAGGTGTTTGAACAATTTCCTGATCGGAAGTGAAACCAACCATAGGACAGCGAGGACCTCACATAACCATAAGATTGGGCTGAAGTGCCTCAACATCCTACGAGGTTTCGACTTTGTCAACAAGTAGATCATGGGAGACTAGTGGCCTAGGTATATTAACAGCGAGTGAATCAACATCGTGATCAAAAGAAGAAGTACAAAGATTAGGACAACCATGATCAGAAAATTCAGGATGTTCGTCGGCATCCTCATGATTTGATGAATCATGCAAAGGGGTAGATGAGAAGCAAGGATGTTCACCCTCTGTGTTTTCAGAAATGACAGATACCATATTGGACAAATCTTCATAGGATGATGTGTCCTCTCCACAATGTAATGACAGACTGACATCCGGCGTGTCCTATGAACGATCGGAAATAGAAACATTCGGAAATGAGTTTTCACAAGGGAAATCAACAATGGAAGAATCACAAGAGATGTCAGGATAGAGCAGGTGAGGCGCAGATGGAAGGGAGTCATCCTTCACCATAGGTTCTTCTTTAGATTCCCGCACACACTCATAATTAACGATGGCGTAGGTTGGTTGCATAACACCAACTCCATCGACAACTTGATCCTCGTTCACAACAGATGAGGAGTCCAGAATGGAAGAACACGAGACATTATAATCCGGAGGATCAACAGAACGTGGGGACGGAGGTTGAGGGAATGAGTGCACGTGACAACCAACAGACTTGCAAGCCAAATCTGTGCAGATATCAGGAGTAGGTGGGGTGGGAGGAGGTGACAGTTCAACAAATGTGTGTGCATGTTCTCCCACATCACTCTGCGTTGGTGGAGTTGTTTGATGAGGTGAAGTCAGACAGTCATTTGTGACAGCAACTGTGCCTGCCTGTTATTGCGCAGCTCCATCATCGAAGTGTGCGGAGTGGGGTTCGGATGATTTCAAGAATTGTGGATTTTCGGATATGTGAAGAAGATACTCAAATCTTCCATCGAGAAATTCCCAATCAATTTCATCTTCGAGAAATTAGTATGCAAGATTACAAAAGCATGTGTGAAACTATTCAATGGATTCATCAGGTGCTTTTCATAATTCCAAAATTTCTTTGTTGAGTGCTTTATGGTTAAAATGATTGAAAGCACGATCTATCTCTGCGACCAGATGAGAAAGAGAATGAATATATTTTTTAGGCAGCGTGGCACACTAGTGCATTGGGTGCCCTCGAAGCGTGTAGAAGAACAATGTGCAGGTCATGTATTCTTCAAATATTCCATGTCTTTTGCATGAGCCTACAATGCCGACCGCATGCCTAACCAAGGCTACGTAGCCTCCACCATTGTATGTTTTATGGGACAATTTATCCCAAAGCTTTTCTGAGATTTTGAAGTTGTTTCCATAAGACATACACTGTGGAAGACAAACTTTGTAGTTCGTCATGATAGATATGTAAAGATTCAAAACAGATTGTGAGGAATCATCTTGTCATCTAGCCCTCCTTCTAGTGCCAAAATGTTGATGGTGTTGAACCCGCCAACATGTCATGGGATCTCCCCGGTAAGAAGTCCCAACTAGACCTCAAACCATTTGGTGTAGGAGTCCCAGTAGTGGTTTGTATGGTATCACGTTGACCTTGGTTGTGCACAGAGGCTGTAGGTTTTAACCCCGTACAAAAATTACCTGCATAGGAATTCTAAAACATAGAAAATAAACAATGCAAGAGCATAACACATAAAACACATACACATAGATTTTCCCCTGGATCCCAAAACCGGGATTACCAGCTTGATTTTTCATTATGTTCCTTTCAATGTTACAATACATATTTATACATGCCGAAGCATCCAATACCATGGACCAAAAACCATCGCATCCAAAACCATGGACCAAAAACCATCGCATCCAAAACCATGTGCAGAAATCATGCACAAAGCCATAGGTATGTCTTCCCAACCTAATATAGGGTCCAAAAAAAAAAATTCCAGTATGCTGCCCCAGACCCCATATAGTGGGGTTACCTGCACCCCTCAAACCCCCGGTGACTCCCCCTGCTACGCAATCGGCGCAACGAAGGGGGGGCTCTGCCCCTGTTCTAACCCACTGGTTAACTATGTGGGCTAGTCGTGGAAAGAATATAACACAAACCAACATTCTCCCACTTGTTGTTTTCTTTCCATAGGAGGCCATAAGAGAGCTTAGTTATTTATCCAGCCCTACAATGCCCATTGTTTCTCTACACCAAGATAACTTCTCAGAGTTCACAGATTTTGTCAATGCATCTGTAGTATTCTTCAAAGTGTCCACCTTTACCAACAACACCTTTTTGTCTTCTATCATATCCCTCACAAAGTGATACTGAACATCAATGTGCTTTGTCTTTGAATGATATGCAGGGTTCTTTGCCAAGAAAATTGCACTTTGGCTGTCACAGTCTATCCTTATAGCTCCTTGTACTAACCCCATACTTGAACACAATCTCTGCAACCAAACTGCTTCCTTGCTTGCATGAGTGGATGCTATGTATTCTGCCTATGTAGTTGATAATGCTACTACAGATTGTTTCTTACTCATCCAACTGACTGCACCTCCAAATAGGTTAAACACATACCCACTTGTAGATCTTATCTGATCCGGATCTCCAACCCAGTCTGCATCAACAAAGCCATGAATATCCAACACTCTGTCCAATCCTAATCTTCCTTGGTAGCACAAACCATAATCACTAGTGCCACACAAAGACCTAAAAACCCGCTTCACTGTTGTCCAGTGCTCCTTCCTTGGTTTTGACATAAACCTGCTTAATACTCCCATTGCATGTGTAATGTCTGGTCTAGTATAAACCATTACATACATCAGGCTACCGACTGCACTTGCATATGGAACATGGGACATGCCCTCTTCTTCTTCTTGTGTCTTGGGACACTGTTCAGTAGATAACTTTACACCTACAGGAATAGGAACCTTCACCAGTTTATTATCCTGCATATTAAACCTTTGCAATATTGTCTCAACATACTTCCTCTAGTTTAACCAGAGGTTCCTCTTTGCCCAATCTCTTTTAATTCACATGCCCAAAATATAGTTTACAGCACCAAGATCTTTCATGTCGAATTTGGAGGACAATTGGGTCTTCAAATCCTGGATAATTTCTTTGTCAATTCCAACCAGCAACATATCATCCACATACAAGACCAGATAAATAACACGGTCACCAATTAATTTAAAATACACACTGTTATAAAACTAGCTCACAAAAAGATAGAAAAGATAGTTGAACACCTTAGAATTCAACCTCTTCAAGGGGGCAACCTCCTTTACATTACACAAATTAACAATTCTTGGATGATTCAAATGAAAAAACCTCCTTTCTTTATATAGGAGTCTAAGGGGTCACAATATAACCAAGCCAACCTAACTATAATAATATAAAGGCACAAAAATAACAATAGAGGGATTCTATGGGGCATAGTAATAACAATATGGGGACAATAGGGGCACAACAATATTAATAAGGGGGACAACTACAATATTAATGGGAGAATCAATAGTATTATAGGGACCTAACATGTCCCTCTCCTTCAAAAAAGTGTTGTACTCAACGCTTGAGTAGTTTTGGATGCTTCTGTATAAAATTCTCATCCTCTCATGTGGAATCGTCAGAAAATAAGTTCTTCCACTTAATGAGATACTCTGAAATGGATCAATTGCGTAGTTGTTGAGTTCTTGTTTCTATTATTGCTTCCAGTTCCAATATAATTTTTTCTTCTTCATGAAGTTCTGGAAATATTGTTTGAACTAGGAGCTTGTCACCTATAAATTTCTTTAAACATGAAGCATGGAAAACTGGGTGCACTTGAGAAGCTGCAGGAAGCTCCAATTTGTATGCCATAGTAGCAATCTTTTGAAACACCTTGTATGAACCATAATACTTTGGTGACAACTTATTATCCTTCTTAGCTTGCTTGAGCGACATTTGTCTATATGGTTGTAGCCGTAGGATTACCCAGTCACCTACATCAGAACTTCTTTGACTGCGATGTTGATCTGCCTGTTGTTTCATTCTATTCTGCGCCAACATGGGGTTATCCTTTAAGAGTTGGAGAACTTGTTGTTGATGCTCGATGTGATGTTCAACTGCTTGAACCTTAGAATTTTCTCTTAAATATGATGTGATGGATGGTGAATGATATCCATAAAGTGCCATAAATGGGGTCAATTTTGTTGCAGTATGGAAGGAAGTGTTATACCACCATTCAGCCAGAGGCAACCATTTGACCCATTGTGTCTGTTTATCAGATACAAAGCAACAAAGATATCCTTCCAATTTTTTTTTTACTATCTCTGTTTGCCCATTAGATTGAGGATGATAAGATGAGCTATGAGCTAACTGAGTACCAAGACAAGAAAATAATTCTGTCCAAAAATTTCCTGTAAAAATGGGATCTCTGTCACTCACAATAATCTTTGGGTTTCCATGTAGCTTTTGAATTGCTTCCATAAATGCCATAGAAGCTGTACTGGCTTTAAATGGATGTGATAATGCACAAAAGTGTGCATACTTGGTAAGTCTGTCAACTACCACCATGATGACACTCTTTCCCTCAGACTTGGGTAAACCTGTGATAAAATCCATTGAAACCTCCTCCCAACGTTGGCTTGGAATGGATAAAGCTTGTAATAGACCTGGTGCCTTAATTGTTTTAGCTTTATTTTGTTGGCATACCAAACATTCCGCCACAAACTTTTGAATATATGATTTAAGGCCATCCCATAAAATTCCTTCTTAACCCTGTGGTAAGATTTTTAAAATCTTGAGTGCCCTCCTAAGGGAGAAGCATGCAATTCTAGAAGAATCTTTTGTTTGAGCTGGGAATTCTTATAGAGGTATAAGTGCTCTTTGTACCATAACGAATCATTTTTCCAGCTAAATGTATCAGATGTACTGGAATCTTGTTGTAACTTTTGAATAAGTTCCCACACTTCTTCATCATTCTTCCATTCCTCCCTTGCTTCGTTTATCCAATCTGGTTGGATTATAGAAATGGTGCACAACAATGATTCCACATCCTCATCCTTTCTTGAGAGTGCATTTGCCACAACATTTTGCTTCGCTTTTTTGTATATGATTTCAAAGTCATAACCCAACATCTTTGTGACCCATTTTTGTTGTTCTTTAGAGGATAATCTTTGTTCTAAAAAATATTTAAGGCTATCATGATCTGTTCTTACCTTGAAGTGTCTTCCCATTAGGTAGGGTCGCCATTTCTTAAGTGCATGTAGTATTGCCAACATTTCCTTCTCATAAATAGCTTTGTGTAAATACTTTCTCTTGATTGGACGACTTTTGAAAGCAATGGGTCTTTCATCTTGCATTAAAACAGCACCAATTCCATTTCTGGAAGCATCACTTTCCACAATAAAGGTTTTTTTGAAGTCTGGTGTAGCTAAGACCGGTGCTTGGCACATTGCCTCTTTAAGATATTTGAAGGCCTTTGTTGCTTTTGGAGTCCATGAAAATGCATCTTTCTTCAACAATGTTGTTAGAGGTGCTGCTATTTTCCCATAATACCCTGTCAACCCAAGAAATCCTCGCAAATGCTTTATGGATGTGGGGATTTCCCATTCCTTAATGGCTTTAATTTTGCTGAGGTCTACCTTAAATCCTTCATGAGATACAATATGACCCAGATATTCCACCTCTTGTACTCTAAAGAAACATTTGGATCTTTTTGCATATAATTGTTTCTCCTCCAATAATTGTAGCACCTTGTCAATGTGTTCAACATGATCCTTCCAAGACTTGCTGTAGATTAGTATATCATCAAAAAATACTAATACAAATTTTCTAAGGAAGAGTTTGAAAATGGAATTCATCAAACCTTGAAATGTAGAAGGTGCATTGGTAAGGCCAAAAGGCATGAGCAAAAACTCATAGTGACCCTCATGAGTTCTAAATGTTGTTTTCAAAATATCTTGAGTCTTCATTCTGATTTGATGATATCCTGAACGAAGATCTAACTTGGTGAAGTAAATTAATCCATGCAATTCATCTAATAATTCATCAATGATAGGAATGGGAAACTTATCTTTAATAGTGAGCTTGTTGAGCTTCCTATAATCCAGACACATGTGCCATGATCCATCCTTCTTGTGCACCAATACTACTAGAGTAGAGAAAGAACTTTGGCTAGGTTGAATTATACTAGCCTCAAGCATTTCTGCAACCATACGTTCAATTTCACTCTTTTGGGCATAGGGATATCTATACGGCCTGATGTTTGGAGGAACACTTCCTGGAATCAAATGAATAGCATGATCGTGATCACGAATAGGTGGGATACCTTTGGGAGTCTCAAATACATTGGAATGATTGTCCAAGACTTTTTGGAGATCTAGAGAAATAGATGATTTCAATGTGGAAACATCTAACGAACATAATTGTGAAATTACACCTCGTTGTTCCTATTTTAGAAGCTTTGTCATACCGTTAGAGCTTATTATCTTTCCTGGTTTCCCTGCAATACCCCTTAATTCAACTTCCTTTCCTTTCACACAAAATTTCATGAAAAGTTCTTGAAAGTTAAAAGCTATTGTACCCAAGGATTGTAGCCATTGGACTACTAGTACAACATCAGCACCTCCCATTGGACTGGAAAGCATTGGGCTATTCAATACATATTCTCCCATGGATAGCTTGATATTATGGCACTTTCTAGAACAATTTATCGTTCCTCCATTTGCAACCATCACTTGACACTCTGGTGCTGGATATAGGAAGCAATTCAATTCTTTTGCTATCTTACAATGAATAAAATTGTGGGTACTTCCTGAATCAATCAACACTATTACCTTTTTCTTCTTGATTTGTCATTCTATCTTGATGGTTTGAGGAGTGGTAATTCCAACCAATGCATTACAAGATATGGTCAGATTCATTTCTTCTTTATCTAGGCTTTGTTCCTGGAGTATATCCTCTTCTTTTGACCTTTCTTGTTCCTTTTCTTCTTCCTCTTCACAATCTATGTAGAATAATTTCTTCTCAGCACACTTATGACCTTTAGTGTATTTGCTATCACAACTGTAACAAAGCCCTTTTGCTCTTTTTTCTTCCAATTTTTGTGGTGTCAACCTTATAGGTTATGAATGGCTAGGGGCAACAACACTTCCTGTTGGAGAGGTAAATCCCCTCTACGGATAGAGGCGATCCCTACTAGCCCAGCAAGGGTCTAGCAACAATCAAACAATGTTGCTCTGCATGTTCCTAATTACAATTAAACAAGAGGTAAAGAGCACCTACTTGGATTCCAGCGCTGTTGTTTGACGAAGAGATGCCGCCTTCGCTCCTTCGCTTTGGCTGGTCACGATCCTCCGTGATCTCCGCGAATAGATACCTGCACACACGAAGAGGAAACAAACACAAGCATGAAATCTGATAAAAGCAACCATACATCAGTCAGAAAAGATGTAATTCACATTTAACCATTGCATAGACAAATGAGATTGGAACAATAATAGCAGTCATCTATTATTAATCAAGACAGAGAAGAGTACAACCAAATGTTCTGACGTCGGTATCCTTCTCAGGAGGGGCCAGTCAGCAAGCGTCTCAAGCATTCACCTTTGGAAATGATTCTCCCAAGACAAGAAACTCTCTCTCACACAAGCAACACAAAACAACCTTCCCTAAGCTAACAATCACTTCCACACTTAGCACACCAAATACCTATAGTAGCAGCAATCTGAGCACTATAAGCTCTACACAATCCAAGCTATTCCAAAACTAGCTGCTCATGGTAATGGTGGAAGGTTATATAGGAGAAGGAGCCTCCTAAAAGGGTGGAAGGATGAGCTTATCCTTGAGGGAAGTGGTTGCAAAGGGTCGAACAGACATGCCATAGAAGGGAGTCGATACTCACAAAGCCAACAACCACACCTGGAGTTATCTGGAAGGCTGGCTGTTGGAACAAATTCGCCCAAACAGGATCAGCGCGGATTATAAGGTGACTGACGCGCTGACGTCGTGCCTCAATAACTGGGAAAGTCATGTCAGCGCGACCCAATACAAAGGAGAGGTGCGCCAGCTCATAAAATGCGACCAGCGCGGAAAAGTGATGTGCTTCCGCGCTGGCAGCGCACTGAATACACTACGAGCAGCCAGTCAGCGCGGATATTTTAGAGACAGACGCGCTGATGAGGAAAACTTTGGAAAAGTGGGTTTTGGGCCAGTTCAGAAGGCATGAACTTGATTATTATGAATTCTTGACACAGTAGGGTGACTGACAAGGAGACAGTGACAAATTACTGTGTAACAGATACCCCCTAAAGCATGAAGACCGAGAGAGTGGGAGGGGTGAAATGCTTTACAACACTTTGCCGAACTGGAACACCACCAGGAAGGACCGAATATCTCTGATAATCAAGTACATGCAGTCTAGGCATGGGCGCAGCCATCCAAAAGACATGCGGAAAGGTCTGTGGAATGGACGCAGCCACCCAGCTAAAGAGACCAGAATAATGATAAGGTATGGTCGCAGCCATCCATGAAGACTCAAGTATGGGCGCAGCCATCCATCAATGAGTCATGTAATGATCATCCACAAAATCGCAACCTGGACCATAACAGACAGGGATCCAGGGTCTTGTGCTCCGTCCCGACCCGAAAAAAGTACAAGTTCAAGCATGTGAATACATGAGTTGAAGTCGAACATGCATGAACATCGTCTGATTACCAGTCAATGATGAGAACTGTTAACAGACGCGAGAGGTACCACCAATAATGAAAATGGCCCTCAAGGTACTATAGGTACAATCCGCGGCATGTGAATCAATGAGTTGGTGTCGAACACCCACGGAATCATTCGATCGGAGGCCAATGATGTAAACCTCGCGTCGAACACGAAGAACCTGCCATTAGGGCATGCAGGCTCTAAGGCACCTGAAGGGAGTCTCTAAGTCACCTTCCTGGATAATGAGCTGAAGTCGACAGGAAGTGACCTTGATCGAAGGTGGGCCATAATGATTCCCACATCATCGACACGAGACAGAGGAAAAAATGATTTGTGTGAGACAGCAGATGAGGTTGTACTATTGTAGAGGTCAACTTCTCTTGAACATATCGGCGGCACCATAACGGATTTGGCAATATTTGACATCGAATGAGCAGAGGGTATAGTGATGATGGCAATGAGCAGATGAGAGGTCAAATAGGATAACCCAAACCCACGGAGGCCAGTGAAAAACAAGACAAGATGGGCCCACCCAGACACGAAGCAGAAGAGTGCCATGTTCAAGAGCGACATACTGCCGACGCAACGATTGCAGTTCCATTTTCCCCACCATTTCTGGCAGGTACCCCGGTTATTTTGGATGACAAGCTTGACGGGGATAGCATATGCTCGAAGAGTGTCATTTCGACAATGCCCGATGTCATCAAGTGTTTAACGAGCCTGACAAAGGAAAAACTCGACGTCTTTTCTTGTTTAGAGAGTCTGAAAAGACAACGGAAAAGGAGACTCCAGGGGGGTCCTTTTTCGTACAGTTGTGTCTCCCAAGCCCGAAAAAGTATAAAACAATGCTCGAAAGAACCGCCCGACCATTATGATCGAGGAGTAATTTTCGTAAGTAGTGACTTTGACCCGAAAAAGTAAAAAAACGGTCAGAAGTACGTCGTTTTGGAGCCAATAACGAGTTCAAAACGACAAACACTCGGCAATCTTTTTAGTTTAAACGGTCGAAAAAGAGCTTTAAAGGCGACCGCCTCTCGTTCTTTTTAACGAGTTGAGAGGGAGACTCGGCTATCTTTTTGTCTTTAAACGGTCGGAAAAGAGCTGAAAGCAGACCTCCATTTTTATTCTCTTTAATGAGTCAAAAAAGGAAAATACTCGGCAATCTTTTCATCTTTTACGAGTCAGAAAAGAGCTTAAAGGAGACTCGTCCTAGAGGAACGAGTGGTATAAAGGGTAGCAACTGGTTCCGGTAATGGTGGAACTGCTCAAAACATGTAAAGGTCAAGAGGCTGGCTAAGAAAACCACTCATCGCTGCGGTTCCTCAGGGAAGGATAAACAACCAAGTGAGAGCATATGATCGGCCAAAGAGATGGCGTCGATGGAATGAAAACAACCAAGGCTCATCCAGCAGAATTCAGCGGATAAAAATGGCAATCACGAGATGTAAATCGGGTATGGGTTCATTTTTACACAAGCTTGAACCATGGAGAACTCTGCTTGGATTCGGTTTCATGTTTACACAAGCTTGAAACGAAAAACTATGCTTGTTATAAGTTCACATGCCTCCAGCATAATAATGCAAATCGAGGTACATGCCCCCCAAGCTTCATTGCATTCGACAAAGTGGATGGAATGAAGGTTCACTTTCGAGATCTTGGAAAGACTCGACTGGGATTTTACGAGATCTTAATCAAAAGACTCGATTTGGAAAGGGAGGTGTTTCATTTTTTAATGAGGTTGACACAGTAAAAGAACTATCCCCACAACCCTTGTTTCATTTTTTAAGGAGCTTGACACAAGATCAGGAACTATGCTCTGATCCAGACTTCATCATAATGAATGGGAAGTGGAGGCCCCCAAGAAAGTGGCTCCGGAGGGAAGGCCGACATCTTGGAAATCAAGACCTAATGCCCCCAGGACACTATGCACGATGGTGTCATCACTGGGTAAGGGCACGGGGTAGGTGGCGACGTAGTTGATTTGCGGCGAGGCAGATGCAACTTATGGATGAAAGCCAGGAGGGAAAGACGAGTGCGCCGGAGGGGCTTGTGGACGAACGAACGATAATTGATCGAACGTCACGATTCTTCCATCGTGTGGAAAACAAACCACACGGAAAAGTGAAGAAACAAGGGCTCCCATGGCATACACATAATCACGACCAAGGAGAAGACTAAAGTCTAAAGAACCTTGGGTAACTGAGATGTCTATATAGACAGTCTTGCCCCCCAAAGTGATAGGAAACTTTGGAAGGATCCCTAATGGCTGACTCGTCCCTTCGTCAAACACGGTGAGATGCAGTGCGACAGGTACAAGCGATGGGGAACCCAAAGCTCGCCAAGTAGTAACGGGCATAAGACTAACCGATGCTCCTTCGTCTAACACAGTGCCAGGCAACGCCTTATTGCAAGCATAGGTGGTGACCCAGAAAGGCACATGGGACGGAAGGGGAGGGGCAGTCAAACGACTCCAATCAAAGGAGATGACCGAACTACTTGGTGGGGGAACCATATGGTTGCCCCCCTGCTCGGAAAGAACCGAATCTAAATTCTCCGGAGAGGTTTCAGGAGAACCTTTATCGAGCTCATGAGAATCTGAGGAGACGAGAAGAACATGAGAATTTTGCTCTTCCGAAATAGGGTGGTCGACAGGAGGTGGACTCCAGTCAACACTCTTTCCGACCAATGGTTGGTCTGGAACAGGCTGGACACAGCCAGGTTCGGGAAGAGGGGCCTGGACAAGAGAAAAATGTGAACCAATCTCATTGTCGGAAGGCGAATGATCTACAGCTACAGAAAGACGTTGATATCCAACGGGGAGTTGGGGTGAAGGAGCTGGGAGACTTTCCAAAACAGTGGAGGCTTTATCCATGAGGGGACAAAGGTGAAGGGGATGTTTGCCTTCACAAAGTCGACAGGGGATTCGAAACTTCCCTTTCTCCTTACCATTCTAAACTGATGAGGTAGCATCGCCATGATCACTAGTGGACGATGAAGGGCGGGCCGTATCGTGAGACCAAACTTCTAATACCCTGGGAATGCCAGGACAATCACGAAGCAGATGGTCCTCCCTGCATAATCGACAAGGAAACTTAACCTTCCGCGGAGGAGCAGAAGGTGACCCGACTTCTGGTGTACTGGAGTGGATAGCTGGACTTGAGAGGGGGACTGTGTGCGTAGGCTCTCCCTTAGGGGACTTCTTTTTCTTGGTCTTCCTCTTCTTCTTCTTAGCCACCTGGTTATTCACATCGAGAATTTCACCAGGCGAAGTACAAGAGGACGACGTAGAAGTAGGCGTCGAAGGGGAGAGATCCACCTTTGGATCAACATGACGTTGTTCAGGTGGAGGGACTGATGGACTAACAGCCGATACGGTAGGGACCAAAGAGGTCGAAAACAACCACACAGGCAACCCGACAGTTAACCCTGGGAGGGACAACGTCGCCATATACGGAGCACCAACATTCCCAAGAGGAGGGAATTGTCCTGGATTCCCATCAGAGGGGGACCCTGGGTTAGTGAATCCTGGAAAAGTTGCCATAGCAAACGAAAATGAAACCTACTCAAGCTAACGCACAGAAGATCTAACCAGGTGATGTTATCGTGGCCGAATAAATTTTAAGACACAAGAACCAAACTTGACCTTTTCATGTTTCAAGAGTCGAGAAAAGGACGAAAAGATGACTCCAGTCTCCTTCGAATGTTTAATGAGCACGAAGTGACAAGACGCTCACAGGCACCTTTTCATTTAGGGAGTCCGAAAAGGATCAAAAGTGACTGCTCTGGAGACTCTAGGTAAAGGGTATACCAAGCAACCCGTAAAACTGCTTATACACCTTAGCAATCGTATGAGCCAAGGACTTTCCGTACTGCAGTCAATCTTCCCGAATGCTGTGTTCGGTGCGTTACGGTTCACAAGGCGGCAGACTCGGCTTCGTATGGATAAAGGATAAAAGCCTAGTGGGGTCTCCCTATATACGCGACGGTACGTGGGAGCGCAGTCCGTGTTAGACCACTATCGAGTCACAGAAGGAGGAATCACCCAACCTAATGTGAAACAACAGTGACTATGTTTAAAGACGCCGGAACACGTCTCTAACCTAGACCTCTAGATATTTGCATTTAGTTCCAATGCGTTTTTAGATTCATTCGGTTCATTTTATAGTTGATCTTGAAATTAAGTTTCGATTTCAGGCTCTATCGTATGTTCTCTCACAATTACCTAGATGCAAACTACATGCCAAAGAATTTCATTTTGTTCGATGAATCCTAGTTATGAGAAGGTAAAGAATTTTGATCAAACAAAACGAATACAAGCAAACCAACAACCTAATGCAGCTAAAAAGCGAGGAAAGGAAACTTTTTCTTTTGAAAATGCAAATCAATGAAATGTTCTTTTCCTTTTCAATTCTCAAAAGCAAAGCTACTAGTTTGATTTTTTTTCAATGGCACAAAGCATCTAAATGAATTTGGAGGAACCAGAACGCCAAGCAAATCACTTAATGAAAGCACACAAATTTCCCAAAACATCCAACAAAGGTTCCCAAATCAAAAGGAAAGCTAAGTTGTGCACGAGCTATGTGATCTAAGCTCGGCAAGACAAGCAAGGATTGCAAGCAAGTAGGAAGCGAAAACCACTCGGAAACACAACCCAAGACACTTCAACAATCACTGAACAAGTGCACCAACAAATCTGAAGTTGGCTGGTTCAACAAGAAAACAAGATCTTGACGGAAGGCTTGACACACACACGGCCACTAGATGCCCTAGGGCTAGAGTGCGAAATCAATGGAGAAAAGCAAACACCCGAAGGATGAGAGTTACAACCAGTCAATTAGAGACTGAACACAATCCAGCAACTGTAAAAGTGATGGCGGAAACACAAACCAAGCAGCGAAAGCAAAGAGGAAGGTATTTGCAAAACCGAAAAAAATGAGCAAAACGAAACCTTACGGAACAAGACTTCGCAAGCAAGCAGCTCAGAGTTCAGATAGTGAAAAACAAGTCACAAACCAAGTGGAGAGAAGAGGGGAAAGCTAAAGCAATAAGTTCAGGAGGCTAATCTGGGCAAAATCAAGTTTTATAGGATCAGCGCGGGTGGCCTTCAGCAACTCGGCGCTGACAGGAGGGGTCCCGTAGCAACTTTGCGACGTCAGCGCGGAAATACACAGATAAAGCGCGCTGTCTCAGAAAGACGAGGTCAGCGCGACTATTAATCACACAGGCACGATGACAGGGAGGACAAAGAAGCAGGTGTGCGACGTCAGCGCGGAAGCACACGGATAATGCGCACTGTCTCTAACAACGAGGTCAGCGCGACTATTGATCGTACAGGCGCGATGACAAGGACAACACAAAAGAAGGGACGCGACGTCAGCGCATCTGTTTTGAATTAAAGCGCGCTGAGGGTAAAAAGCTAGTAAAGCCAAAGCAAAAACTTCCCAAACCAAAGGTAAAGACCTTTTAACAGTTAAAACACTTCCCAGATGCACCCAGAAAGTTTATAAACAGAGAAACAATCCCAGAATCTCGAAAAGAGAGAACAATCAAATTCAAACACAAAAGTGGACTCAAGAGACAAAAAGTTGATCCCCAGCGGAGTCGCCAAATTGTTGGAGAGGTAAATCCCCTCTACGGATAGAGGCGATCCCTACTAGCCCAGCAAGGGTCTAGCAACAATCAAACAATGCTGCTCTGCATGTTCCTAACTACAATTAAACAAGAGGTAAAGAGCACCTACTTGGATTCCAGCGCTGTTGTTTGACGAAGAGATGCCGCCTTCGCTCCTTCGCTTTGGCTGGTCACGATCCTCCGCGATCTCCGCGAATAGATACCTGCACACACGAAGAGGAAACAAACACAAGCGTGAAATCTGATAAAAGCAACCATACATCAGTCAGAAAAGATGTAATTCACATTTAACCATTGCATAGACAAATGAGAATGGAACAATAATAGCAGTCATCTATTATTAATCAAGACAGATAAGAGTACAACCAAATGTTCTGACGTCGGTATCCTTCTCAGGAGGGGCCAGTCATCAAGCGTCTCAAGCATTCACCTTTGGAAATGATTCTCCCAAGACAAGAAACTCTCTCTCACACAAGCAACACAAAACAACCTTCCCTAAGCTAACAATCACTTCCACACTTAGCACACCAAATACCTATAGTAGCAGCAATCTGAGCACTATAAGCTCTACACAATCCAAGCTATTCCAAAACTAGCTGCTCATGGTAATGGTGGAAGTTTATATAGGAGAAGGAGCCTCCTAAAAGGGTGGAAGGATGAGCTTATCCTTGAGGGAAGTGGTTGCAAAGGGTCGAACAGACATGCCATAGAAGGGAGTCGATACTCACAAAGCCAACAACCACACCTGGAGTTATCTGGAAGGCTGGCTGTTGGAACAAATTCGCCCAAACAGGATCAACGCGGATTATAAGGTGACTGACGCGCTGACGTCGCGCCTCAATAACTGGGAAAGTCATGTCAGCGCGACCCAATACAAAGGAGAGGTGCGCTGGCTCATAAAATGCGACCAGCGCGGAAAAGTGATGTGCTTCCGCGCTGGCAGCGCACTGAATACACTACGAGCAGCCAGTCAGCGCGGATATTTTAGAGACAGACGCGCTGATGAGGAAAACTTTGGAAAAGTGGGTTTTGGGCCAGTTCAGGAGGCATGAACTTGATTATTATGAATTCTTGACACAGTAGGGTGACTGACAGGGAGACAATGACAAATTACTGCGTAACACTTCCATCTTTATAGTTGTGAGTGGTATGCTTCCTAGTTGCCATAATTTTTCTTTCCATTTTTCTTGCTAACCTGAATGCCTTCTCTAATGAATCAGGTTCCCAAAGGCAAACATCATGTTGGATATTATCCTTTAAAGTTCCTATGAACACATCAATCCTATGCTCATATAGAATGTTTTTTACCCTTATGTTCAATCTTTGGAACTCATCAATGTGCTCCATTATTGAACCCTTTTGTTTGAGACTTATCAATTGGCTAAAAAAAGTGTTGTTTTTTTGTATCCTCATAATGTGCTGTCATTTCTTTTGTAAAAATTGCCCAAGTAATAATTTGTTTACGACAGCAAAGCCATTGATACCATCCAAACTGATTTGGTTCCAAATATAAAGTTGCAATACGTACCTTTTGTGTTTTTTGCACATTATTGAGATCGAAAAATTGCTCCATCTGTAGTATCCATGTTGCGGGATCCTTGCCATCAAACTTCCTCATATCGATTTTTGGAATATGGTGGGTCTTCGATCTAACATTAGAGTCTATGAAATCATGATTAACATTTCTTTTGTTCTCATCATGAGTTTCCTTTACTACCCTTTCACCATTAGTGACCATTTCTTGTACCAAATTATTCAAATTTGTCTTCAATTCTTCCATATTATCATCCATGCCATTCATCTTAGCATCCATGCCATTCATCTTAGCTTCCATGCCATCCATCTTATCTTCTACGTCGTTCTTTAAAAAATCCATATTAGCTTCTACGCCTTTCTTTAAACCATCCATCTTAGCTTCTACATCTTTCTTTAAACCATCCATCTTAGATTCTGTTACTTTTTGTGCAAGTGACACTTGTTGCACTTGGTCTCGTAATTTTGATATATCATGTTGCATTTCTTCCTCTTCTTCATGAGTCATGCTAGGGCTTTCAGGTTGCTTAGTAGGTGTTTGCATTTTCTTTCCACAGGGCATCAATTACCGATAATAATGCTCTACTATGCCCTTTGAATTCCTTCAAACTAATTTTTCAAACCAAGCTTATGCAAAACTTTAAAAAGAAACTACACACCTTTTTTCACTTTGTAGGAGCTTGATATTGAATCTAATGTATCTCTGTAATTTCAGATCATCCAGTTCTGAAATTGCTACCTGCAGTAGCACTCTGTGTCCTCTTTCCAATGCCACCAGTCTGATCGAATTTAGATTCTCCAAGGCAGAGTTATGCACAATCTCACAAGATGACCTGATTACAGACCTTTCCAGAAGAGCGAACTTGTATGAAGTTCCACTTGTCACTGTTTTGACCTTAGTATCTGAAAAATATACACATGAAACTACAGCCCATCCTCTTTCTGTAACTTCTGATGAAATTTCAATCTAATGCTCGAAACAAAAGTTATGACAATTTTCCCAATGTCACCTGTTTGGAATGTAATTTAGGAGTCTACAAAAAGGCCAAATTCCTCATATCATATCTCCGCAAATACAACGCAAAAAGTTCTGAAATTTAGACCAGAAGTTAATCGCGATCTTGTCTCAAATGGGTTTTTTGTTTCGCTTCTGAAACATTGCAGAAAAAGTTATAGAAAAAATTCCACAATGACCTATTTGGAGCAGCGAAACCCTAGAATCCAAACCTTTGATACCAAATGTTACGAAACCAGCTCACAAAAAGATAGAAAAGATAGTTGAACACATTAGAATTCAGCCTCTTCGAGGGGGAAACCTCCTTTACATTACACAAATGAACAATTCTTGGATGATTCAAATGAAAAAACCTCCTTTCTATATATAGGAGTCTAAGGGTTCACAATATAACCAAGGCGACCTAACAATAATAATATAAAGGCACAAAAATAACAATAGAGGGATTCTATGGGGCATAGTAATAACAATATGGGGACAATAGGGGCACAAAAATATTATAAGGGATACAACTACAATATTAATAGGGACATCACTAGTATTATAGGGACCTAGAACACACAGTGATCTTCTTTGCTTTTGGTGAAGCCAAGTCCCCGTATAAATGTATCAAATTTCTGATACCACATCCTTGGCAACTGTTTTAACCCATACAGAGACTTCTTTAACTTGCATACCAATTCTTTCTTACCCTTCACCGCAAAGCCTTCAGGTTGCTTCATGTAGATTTCCTCTTCCAGATCCCCGTGAAGAAATGTTGTCTTCACATCCATCTGTTCTACCTCAAAATCAAAAGTAACAAAAATAGATAAAAGTAATCTAATAGAAGTTACCTTGGCAACAGGAGAAAAAATATCACCAAAATCAATTCCTGGCACCTGGGAATAACATTTTTCTACCAATTGAGCTTTGTATTTCTCCACCTTTCCTTCTGCATTTGTCTTCTTCTTAAACACCCATTTGCTGCCAATGGGTTTCCTTCTAGCTGACAACTCCACCAGATCCCAAGCCTCATTTTTGTGCAAAGATGCCATTTCATCAACCATGGCCTCTTTCCAGAGTTTTCCATCCTCTAAATCTACTGCTTCCTTCACAGTTCTGGGATTATCGTCAGTAATAGATGAAGCAAAATTTGAACAGAAAGCAGATGGAATATACCTTTGTGGCTGCCTTCTTTCTCGAATTGATCTTCTCACACCCAGATTTTGTGGATCTTCATCTTCTGATTCCTCCTCTGTTGTAGAGTCTGATTCTTCCTCCTTTAACTCAAACTCTATCTTCTCAGGTTCTTTTGATGGGACTTCATGTTTAATAACATCTTTCACCTCTCTAAACACCACATCTCGGATGTACACAACCTTTCTTGTTACTGGGTTCCAAAGCTTATAACCCTTTAAGCCGTCCTTATACCCAATAAAGATGCACTTTTCAAATTTACTATCCAACTTGGTTCTTTTCTCCTTTGGAACATGTACATATGCATCACATCCAAATACCCTCAGATGTGAAAGAGAGGGTTTCTTACCAGTCCATACCTCTTGTGGAGTCTTATCCTCCAACGCTAATGAGGTGATCTATTGACCAGGTAACATGTTGTCTCCACTGCCTATGCCCAGAATTCTTGTCCTAACCCAGCACCACTGAGCATGCTTCTTGCCTTTTCCATCAATGTCTTGTTCATTATTTCTACAACTCCATTTTGTTTAGGTGTATATGGAGTAGTATTCTATTGTGTTATACCACACTTCTTATAGAATTCTTCAAATTCCTTATTGCAAAACTCTCCACCATTATCTGTCCTCAAAACCTTTATCTTCTTCTCTGTCTGGGTTTACACCAAAGCCTTAAATTCTTTAAACCTGTCAAAGACTTTATATTTCTTCTTAAGGAAATATATCCATGCATTCCTTGAGAATTCATCTATAAATGATACATAGTACACAGACTTACCCAGTGATGGAAACTTCACAGGTCGAAACAAATCACTATGCACAAGCTTTAATATTTGTTTCACCCTCTTACCACCAGAGGGGAAACTCACCTGATTCTGCTTCCCATATACACAATTTTCACAGAAATAAAAATCTAGAGAGCTATTACTCATACCTTCTACCATACCTTTACCGTGAAGTATTCGAAGGCCCTTCTCTCCAATATGTCCAAGCCTTTGATTCCACAACATGGTCTTCTCTCTAGAGACCACTAGATTTTCTACTCCACTTTCAGGAACCATAGAACTGCTGCACCCATCAACAACAGTGCTACCTTACAGCTTGTACAAAGTTCCAATTCGAACTCCCCGCACCAATACCAGTTCTCCCTGAACTATCTTGTAGGTATCCTTGTCGAACACTGTTTTTACAGCTACATCATCCAGCTTTCTTACAGAAATCAGATTTCTGGCCAACGCAGGAATATGCAGAACACCCGGAAGTGTTCTAACCCTTCCACCTTGCAACTTCAACTTTACTTTTCTGCGACCAATGATTCTAACCTTCCTATCATCCCCCAAGAAGACATCACCACCATCATTTATCTCATACTCGTAGAAGCACTCTCTATGGGGAGTGAAGTGAAAAGATGCACCTAAGTCAATCAACCATGCCTCATGATCTACATGTGTAATTGAAGAAGCTAAGTACACAACACCACCTTCGTCTGAGGTGGTTTTCACCTCTTCAGAAGGAGCATCATCATATCCCTTTCCTTTGTCAGGAGCTTTAGATTTACAGTCCTTTTTGTAGTGCCCTTCCTTTCTGCATTTCCAGCACACCACCTTTACAGGTTTTCCTGGAGATTTATATCCACCTCTAGATTTAGATCTCCCACTCGATGACTTATTTTTGTTTCTATTCTAGGACTATCCTTGTACATACAAGGCATCACCATTCTGGCTCTCCATATTTTTTCGTCTCATCTCCTCCGTCAGCAAGGATGAGACTATTTCATCAAACTACAAGGCAGTTGCATTGCTACCTATTGCAATAGCCAAACTATCCAACGAATCTTGCAGAGAACACAACAAACTAATGCACTTATCTTCATCTGAAATTTTAATATAAATAGATAATAATTGACTTACCACAGTATTAAATGCATTCAAATGTTTTGTCACTGAGTCTCCATCTTTCATCCTCAGGTTATACAACTTTTTCCGTAGGAACAACTTATTCACCAGAGACTTAGATTGGTACAAAGTCCCTAACTTGTCCCACAAAGCCTTCGTCGTAACTTCCCCTGATACATTCAACAATAATGAATCTGAGACACACAGTCGTATTGTGATCTTAGCCTTCTGATCCAACTTCTTCCATTCTTCATTGGACACTCCCGTTGGTTTAGTACCTGGATCTACCACGATCCACTGATCTTTATACACCAACATATCCTCCATCTCGAGTTTCCATAACTCAAAAATCTAACTATTAAATTTATCGATCTTTATCTTTCCACTGTTCGCCATCTTCTTTCACCACCAGAATCGATCCCGTAGATCTGCCACTGAACAGGGTCTACCATAGGCTTGGGCGAAACCCCTTAGCAACAAAGGAATCCCCTTGAAGCCAAAACAACTTCAATACCAAATGCAGGTTTTAAACCCATATAGAAATTACTTTCATACGAATTCTAAAACACAGAAAATAAACAATGTGAGAACATAACACATAAAACACATATACATAGAGATTTTCCCTTGGATCCCAAAACCAAGATTACTAGCTTGATTTTTCATTATGTTCCTTTCAATGTTACAATAAATATTTATACATTCTGAAGCATCCAATACAATGGACCTAAAACCATCGCGTCCAAAACCATGGATCGAAAACCATCGCATCTAAAACCATGTCTGAAATTCATGCACAAAACCATAGGTAGGTCTACCCAACCTAATATAGAGTCCAAAAAAAAAAATCCAGGGCACTGCCCCAGACCCCATAGGGTGGGGTTACCTGCACCCCTCAAACCCCCTGTGACTCCCCTTGCTACGCAATCGGCGCAACAAAGGGGAGGCTCCACCCCCCTTCTAACCCCCTGGTGAACTATGTTGGCTAGTCATGGAAAGAATATAACACAACCCAACAGAGGCTAGTAAGATGTCCTTGTTGGTAGCAAGGGTGTGACATCCACAACAAGTCAAAGAAGGTGCGTGAACAGTTCTAACAAACGAAAAGTGAGGTGAGTGTGCCTCTTGGAAACCTATGGAAGCACGCGGCTTGGAAGGGAATGCACGAGCAAAGATGCATCACAAACTAGAAAGCAAGTAAGCTAACAATCTAAAGTGATGGTTAAACCAACAACACATCTCAGTAATATTCATACATACATATATAGAAAGAGTCCATACATGCATGCGTAAGCAAACAAATACATATATCATTAGAGTAAACAAGATAGCTAAAATACAATAACAACATATGCATGAAATGTGTTGGCTTTGTTATATTAAGAAGTGAAAGTTCCAATCATACAGTACAACCATGACCAACCACTAGTCCTGATAGCGGAACGTTACATTCACCACCACCTGTTCCTCCAAAGAGATATACTAGCTCTGCATAGTGGAGAAGCCAAGGCTCATTATAATACTCTCCAAGCTTTCCCTAAGATACTCCCATCAGAAGCTTGGTTGACTAAAATCCCTTACAATGAGTTATGAGGTACTATATATAGCAAAGGGTGGGGTGACCCTTGATATTTTCGTTTGTGACTCTTCACCTACCCTCATGACTCTTCAACTACTCTATGACTGCATTGAAGTCTCAAAATTCACTGCAACAACATGGGGGATGACCACCTGGTCCGGACCTTAAAGCAGCTCCTTTTCCATTTGGAATGGTGGTTTCGACTAGTTCAACTAGGTCCAGTTACCCTCTCTCAATCTCCAAGATGGCTTACAATATGACTTTCATCCACCAATGGAGAAGAGACATCAGATCAACCATCTTGTTGATCAGGCAAGAAAGTGATCCTTAAGCTGATCTGGGGCTCAGCCAAGCCACAACTAAAGTTTTCCTCTTTATGAAGAGGAATTTTAGAAATGTAGAATTAATCTAAATGCAAACTTATTCTATAATGCAAGCAAAAGGAACTAAATCCTAACCCTATCTCAATTAGGCAGATATAGATCTTACCCAACCAAGAGCAATATATTTAAATGATTGGGATTTAAATATGTCTGGCTTATAATGAATATCAAGTTAATAAAGTAGTTCAATTAACTGACATTATGAATACCAAGTCACATTCTATTAAGAGACCTCTTGACTGAAATAATCAACCAACAAAATTTAGGAAGAAGTTCACAAAAATGATATTGATTGTTTAATTAGTAATTTGAATAATTAAACAATAATACGAGGAAGAAGTTCACAACATATTGCTATTTGTTAAAATAGTATTAAAAGACATATTTTTGAGTAAATAGTTACTCAGAAATCAGAATTCAAACCATAAGAGAAAAGGTAAATAATAACATAAGATTGAGACAAATTACTCATACTAGCAAAAGTGCACAAATATGAATAAAATGACACATTCCTGCGATCATAAAATGAAACTAGTACTTAAAACAATAGTATTAGAAATACCAATTTATTGAATCCATTTCTCTGGCTCTCATCTCCAACACTCCTTTACATTGCTTGAATTTTTTCTGTTACAACAACAGCTTTAGAAGTGCGAACTCTACCTATCACACATAATTCAAAATGAAAAAGAAAAATCTTCAATAATCCCCGGATATGATATTTTCACTCCTCCCACCTACAACTTTAAATCCCTATTACAGAAGTTCTTTTATAATTCCAGAATTGCAGAGGAGAGAATCCCCTATTACATTCTACAATACGTTATTTATAATATTTACAAAGGAATTCAAAATAGGAAAGTTTGTTGAAGAAGAAATATGTTTAATCAATTTTCATTGTCTCAAATTTTTTTCTTGTATTGCTGGAGCCTTGTCATTGATTAAGATTCTTTTCTATTTATATCTTCAACTGTTTTCCTGCAAAATCAAATAAAAACAAAATTAAAATGCAAAAATGAAATCAAAATGCAAAATATGGAATTTAAAACAAATCTAATCAAATTCAGTTAAATAAATAATTGAAAAGGAAATTTGAGCTTTCTATTGATTCTTATGATGATTTAATTGGCCAAGCATATCATTGACGAATGGATTTGCATTTACAAGAGGCTTGGGCAAATGAAAATGTAGAAAATAAACTCAGAAAAAATAGTTTTATTTAAAAATTAGGATCTTGATCTTCTGCTGGATTTTAGACCCAATAAATAATCAAATCTATTAATGAAACCTCATCAGAAATGTTCTCGTGATTTTATCTTTCCAATGAGCCATCTTGAGCCTCATTTGGCCAAGTACAACTCTATTTATGAGCTTCTCAAGTTGGTATATTAAAATTGCTAGAATTCTGGAATTTCTGTTACTTGGGCTAAAAATCCGAAATTTTTTATTGAATTCTATTTCTAAATTAAATTGTTGTTATTCATTAATTAATAACAATTAATTATAACTGCATTATTGATTTCTTAGTAACTATTTAATTAACAAAATTAATTTATTTTATTTTTTTAATTTAATGATTAATTTATATATATATGTTATAATTAATATGTAATATTATAATATTAATATTATATTATATTAATTAAAAAATTTAATATTACAAAATCTTGTTAATTCATGAAAATTTTCGGAAAATCACATAGAGAATATTTGGTTGACGCGTTTCGAACTAGCCAGTGTGCTTCATCTTCAGTACAAGATGAAGAGACAGATCTCAGAGGAAGGTTAAATAAGAAGATAGATCAACCTATCGGTTAGAGGAAAATGACTATATTTGACTGGGGAGGGAAAATTATATATATAATATTGTGGATGATGATGATGATGATGGTGGTGGTGGTTAACGTCCACTGAGACCAAATTGGTCTGTCGGACCTATAATTTTCTTAGTTTTTAATTATCTGGCTCCTCGTCTTTTTTGGTGAGATTGGTGTTGTAGCTTTCTCTTTTTTCTCTATAATCTTCCAACTTCCTTTATCTTGCATCTCCTTCATCTCTTATGGTTCTTGGGACATTGGTGTCTTAGCTTCACTATCTATTATGTTCGTCCTTTTGAAGATAGTCGGAGAAGAAGTTTGGTCTAGGAGATCTGCTTTGCTGGTAAATGAAGATTTATTTTATGCGGTATTTGAATCCTCATAACTTTTGATGTTTGAGAGGTTTTCAAGTTCACTTTTTTGTTGTTGGGCGGGGCTTTCCCCTTGCTTGTCTTGAGAGTTGTTTCTTTCATGTCTGATTTCTTGTGATTCAAAGTTTTCTCAAGAGTATTCTTCTTTGATGATAGTGTAGTATTATTTTTGTGCTCCTTCCCACCATGTAGATCTGTGGTGATTTTTTCTAGCAGAATTTTTCTGGGAGGCTTTTGGGCAGTTTTTGGTTAGATGGCCTGTCTCAAAGCAGGATCGACATCTAAAGATGACACTTTCATAATTGTGTTTCTGGTTCCACACATAGTCTTTACTTGTTAGGTTTATTTCAACTGGGAATCCCGCGCTGAAGTCCATTTCCACACATATGCATGCATAGGTGGTTCTAGCATATTCCTCTATTTCTAGGCACCTGCAGTAAAATTTTCCAATTGCATTTTCAATGCCTTTTAGTGAGGAGAAATTCCAGAGATGCAAGGGTAGGTTTGGCAATCTCACCCAAAATGGTGCTGAGGTTATGACTGTTGTTGAGGGACCGAATGATGGGTTCCATGGCTTCATGAATAGGCCTGAGTTTTCCCAAAACCAAGGGCTAGAATCTAGAATACATTGTTTGCTTTCAGGGTTTTCAAAATCTACTATAAAGAAACCCTTAGCACAGGGGTAGATATTAATTGCATCAGAAATGACAGGCTTCCATATCTCCGAGATCCAACTGTGGAGAACTGTTAGCCGCGGCCATATATGACTAGGGAAGGAGATTACTTTAAATTGTTTAAATAATTAATAAATAATAATTTAATTTATTTAAATAATTATTTTAAATATTAATTAACTTATTCATTCTTTATTTATTAATTAATATTATTTATTTGATTATCTGATTAGGGAAAAAATGAGTAAATAAAATAAAAATATATAAGTAACTAAATAAACTAAATAAAATATAAAATAAATAAATAATAAAAAGGATAAATAAATAAAAATACACTAAAAGTTGATAAAAATATATAAAAATAAAAAGTGAGGGTGTTCTTAAAAAAATTAAAAAATCTAAAAAATTAAAATGGAATAAAATGAAATCAAAATAAAAAATACAACTAATTATTAAATAAACTAAAAAATATATAAAAGTAAAAATAAATAAATAATAAAAGAGATAAATAAATAATAATACAATGAAAATTATTTAAAAATATATAAAAATAAAAAAGAGGGTGTTGTTCTTCTAATAATAATAATAATAAAATAAAAATAAAAATCAATAAATAATAACAATAATGCTAATAGTGATAATAATAATAGTAATAAATGAAATTGATCACGAATACATAATATTGCTAAAAAACAATAAAAATAAATAAAAAGAGAGGGTAATCCTCTATAAAAGAGGGGAATAGAGCATGAAACAAACAAAGAAAGGGGATAAAAATCTCAAACAGAGAGGAGAAAGACTAGGAAGTTGATGGTTGCCTTCCTTTCCTTGATGTCCTCATTTTTAGAAAGGCTGATGGTCCTTTCTCCCATCAGGTGTATCGAAAAAAGACTCATACTGAGCAGTATCTTCATGCAAGTTCCCATCATTTTCCTGCTCAAAAGATCAGTGTTCTCAGCACGTTAGCCGCTCGTGCTTTAAGGATTTCAGATGAAGACCACCTTTCTAAAGAAAAGTCCCATCTACTCAATGTCTTTGTCCAGAATGGTTATAGTAGGCAGTAGGGTGTTAAAGCTTTCCTCAAAACTGGGAAGGATCCTAAGGTTAAGACTGACACAATTGATCGACGTTCAGGAGTTCACCTCCCCTTCATCCAAGGGACGATAGACAAGATTGCGAGAATCCTGAAGAAACATAATGTTCCCTCAACCTTTAGACCCCTCAACACCATTAGAAGCTCCCTAAAGTCGATTAAAGACCAGGTGAACCCTATGGATTTGAAAGGTGTTTATGTCATCCCATATTCTTGTGGAACCTAATACATCGGCGAAACAGGTCGGTCTATTAACTAAAGGATTAAGGAACATGATGTTGATATCAAACATGGAAGGACCAAATCCTCTGCTTTAGTGAAACATGCAGTGAAGACCAAGCATCATATATGCATTGAGGAGGCTAAGGTCGTTGCAAAAATTTCTCATTTTCATCACCGCAAGTTTAGGGAAGCCATTGAAATTGAGCGGTCTTCTAATGTCATTCATAGGGACGACGACTAGAAAATTAGTAGCTATTGGATTCCTGCCCTCTCTTCTTAGTCTTTCTCCTCTCTATCTGATCTTTTTATCCCCTTTCTTTGTTTGCTTCATGCTCTATTCCCCTCTTTTATAAAGGATTACCCTCTCTTTTTATTTATTTTTATTGTTTTTAGGAATATTATGTATTTGTGATCAGTTTCATTTATTACTATTATTATTATCACTATTAACATTGTTGTTATTATTTATTATTTATTTATTTTTATTTTTATATAATTTTTAGTTTATTTAATAATAAGTTATATATTTTTTTTATTTTATTTTGATTTCATTTTATCCCCATCTATATATATATTAAGAACACCCTCACTTTATTTATATATATATATATATATATATATATATATATATATATATATATATCAATTTTTAGTGTAATTCTATTTATTTGTCCCTTCTATTATTTATTTATTTTATATTTTATTTAGTTTAGTTTATTTATTAAGTTATTTATATATTTTTATTTTATTTACTCATTTTTTTAAATAAAGAATAAATAAGTTAATTAATATTTAAAATAATTATTTAAATAAATTAAATAATTATTTAAACAATTTAAAGTAATCCCCTTCCTTAGTCATATATAGCTGTTTAGTTAGTTTATAATATTATATATATAATTTTCCCTCCCCAGTCAAATATAGTTGTTTTCCTCTAACCTTTAGGTTGACCTATCTTCTTATTTAACCTCCCTCTGAGATCTGTCTCTTCATCTTGTGCTGAAGATGAGCCACACTGGCTGGTTTGAAACACATCGACCAAATATTCTCTATGTGATTTTTTCCGAAAATTTTCATGAATTAACAAGTTATGGATCACAAAAGCTTGAATTCGACTATTACAAAATCTTTTAACAAATGTTCATGTATTAGGATTAGGATGGTGGAGAGTGTAATAATTAGTGAGGAGGGTATGGAGTGATAAGGTGTGAGGTGAGGGTGATGTGACAAAGGGATAAGGAGGATTGAACAAACTTTATGTTAAATATTTTAACCTTCGTATTTAAAAATAAAATCGCGTATCGGAGTTTTAATATTGGTGCATAAAAAATAAAAAGTTTTATTTGTGATATGCAATGTATCGCAATCGTAATATCACATCAAAATTTTTTGATCGCAGTTTTAAAATCGCAATTTTTGGAAGGAAGGAAGTGATATGAAGTGAGACCCACATGGAATTAATAATCCTAAAAATTGGACTAGAGCCACTTTGCAATTTTGAGAATCTGGGCTTGGCAGTTTATTTTAAAATAATAAAGTGGAGTAAATTACCAAGATTCTGAAAACATGTTTTCATCCATTGTATGATTTCGCTGGGTCATTTTGTAGGATTGTTAGTGAAAAAATGAAAATTTAATAAAATTTAACTAAAAGTCAATATTCACAATAAATGACTATTGAACTTAATTAGTTACAAAAATTGAAATACTATAAATTTATTTACAATTTTAGTCCATGCGAGAAAACGATCAAACTTGAAAGGAGTGTCATTTACAAACTGATTGACCAAATGAGTTGAAACAAGTATCGATGGATAGATTGTGAAAAGTCGGATTCAATAAAATAATCAAAACATAAATCCGACGAAAATGATAAAATGATAAAATTGTAAGAGAATTAACTTAAATGAAAATCATAAAAGATGCTTAGCCAAAAATTAATGGAAAGGGTCCCCATTATTTCAATTAATGGGGGGTTATGGGTTTTCCCTAGAACAAACTCTGACATTCAACTGTCGACACTTGAACTTTCACTTTACAAGATGTTACATCCAATTGTTGAATTGAGGCTTCTGTGATCCATATCAAGTATAAGGGAGTTTCTTCGGCGTAAATCACAAGAAATTTCATTTGTCGACGCGTTTCGAACCAACAAGTGTGGTTCATCGTCAGGACAAGTTGAATGAGTAGATCAGGCTTAGAATGATTAAATAGATAGAGCAGAAACTCCAACAGCTGCAATCTGCACATCTACCCATGTGAGACAAAATGACTTGAGCAAGCCATGCAAGACATCATGAACATTCAGACCGTTGTGGTAAGACCAACTCTTCGGCATCCTTGCGATGATCGATGGAGGTGAACTAATGCCAAGCTTTGGTCGTCTATGATGGTGTTAGTGCGCTCAATAGTGACATCCTGCTAAAAGTGAACTCTTTCCCCCGTTGCATCCAGGTACACTAATATGTCTCCTTTGTCCAACTCGTCCGATAACATGCACATCATCGCCTTGAGTGCAACTAGACCAGCAACATACTGATGCATAGTGTCTGTGCTGATATCTGAGTGACTATTGGTGACCATCCACATCAACTTGTAAAAATACATGTTCAGTTCCAGTTGGGCTTGCTTCTTGTCTTCGCCTCGGTGAGTGTGCCAAATGGGTGGGATCTCATGTTTGCGCACAATGACATCCATGCTCCTAAATACCCTTGCATGTGATTGACAACACTGCTCACCCTGTTTGCTCCATGCTAGTTGCTGAGTGGATCTATAACCTGTATGGGCATAGTTTCATTAGGCTTTGCATGTTGCGCCTCCTGTTGTGCCTGTTCCTGCTGCAACTCCTACTATTGTCTGTGTAGTTCCTTGATCCAGATTTAAACAAGAATGCAATAAATACAGAGATGCAGTAGAAATAACACTTCATTTAATTAATGTAAAATATTGAAATATGCTGACAAACAAAAATGGAAATAAATCAGCTAGGGCGATGGTAGCTTATCTCTGAGAAGAGATGTGGCGGCTACATGACTCTGAACTGTATTACAATGAGGCTCGAAGGCCTATTGATTGTTGATAAAATAATGGAAAACCCTAAACATCCAAAAACCTAACCCTAGGAGATGAAGCACCAAACTATGGGCCCCTTTTTGGGTAAATTGGTACATCAACTTCTCAGGGTCGTAACTTTGGCATACGATCTCCATTTGATGCAAAAATAGCTCGTTAGAAAGATCTATCCAAGGAATACAACTTTGGGATGACAAACATTAAACCATGTACCCATGTTGCTCCCAGGTTTCCCAAAAACTGTCGTTTAGGGCCTTAAAATGGTTCCGAAAGTTTAGGACCTGAAAAACTGCTAAAAATAGTAAACTATGCTACAATTAAGGAAACTAAAAAACTAAAAGAGACAGTTGTGGGGGTCCAAGTGGGATAGGTGGGTGGCCACCAACATCCACCTGGATCACTCATGTTCTTCACTAAGTTTTTGCTTCACCACCTATAACTCCTTCTCTGTTTCTCTCTCTACCTTTGCGCAATCCTCTTGTTGTGTTGTCGCCTCATAGCCTCAATCTCCAAAGATTCTTTCATCACATGTGGATCTGCTTGAGCTTACAACTTTGTTTCGCCTCTGCGCTATCAACAACCTTCCTCTTGCATTTTTTGCATGTAGGTGTGCTCGCCTCCGTTTTTGTTGATGGTGTTGCTCATTGTGATGCCACTGCCATTTCATCTTGATATCCTTGTCCATGAACAACTTAATGTCTTCAAAGATAAGCAAGTTCATAGACACTTGATCGACTACATCCCTAGTTGTGCTTTGAATTATTTCTTCAACTCTGCTCTCCTGGAAGCCATTGTACCTGTGCTGCTACGAGGCAAATGAATACCTGTGATACCTAGAAACATAACAACACTCATGACAAGCAATCTATCAATCGAAAAGCAAAACAAACTGGAGGATTGACATGCAACATACATGTGTGACAATCTGTGAAGAGTGCACAATTTTTACCAGGAGGCTAGGAGTCTTATTGCCAAAACTGCGCAAGGCACAATCCAGTCTGTCAGGAGGTTGACTGCCAAAACTGCACAAGGCATAGTCCGGGCTGTCAAGAGGCTGACTGACTGCTAGAACTGCACAATGCATAGTCCAAATTGGCCTGTTGAGGAATGAAACTGTGCAATGCACAATTTTAGTTAGCAGTGAAATGCAAACTAGCAAATTACATTGCGTAGTTTCTAGGGCCAACAAGGCACTGCCTTTGAAAATTGTTCAATGCAAGCCTGGAGGTTAGTGTTGGGCCAGACTTGTGAAATTTCTGGAGGGAAGGCAAAGCGTTCACTTCCAGAAATGCGCAAGGCAAGGTCCGGGCTAAGGCAACCTAGACCTGCCGACGGGCGACTGAAAGCATGATAAGTCTGAAAGCATGGTGATACTGAGTGTAAACAAGAGTGAATGATCATGCATGCAAACAGTAAGTGCAAGACTCAGAAAACAGGAAAACATGCATGTGTGTGAAGTGAGTCGCTACAATGGCCACCGTTAGTGCAAAAATAGTGTCACGAATGTGACAACAGTGAGATGAAAAATAAAACCTGAAACGATGCTTCTAAATGATAACACACATCAAAATGAAATCAAGCACCCATTGAAATCAAGAAGAAAACACTCACACAAAGCGAAACACAAAAAGCGACAGAAACACAATGCAAGACATGAAAATAAGACTTACCCTAAAATAGCTAAGCTGAAAGTGTCGAAGACTCTTGGATGCAATGTGGGATATTAGAGCTACAAGGACTATGTGATGAATGAGCTCTGCAATGTCTGGTTCATGATTTTTGATAAGATTGGGTTATGACGCGCATGCCACAAATCTAGGAAAAACGACACTTGGCGAGAGGTTTCTAAAATGATCTTTGCATGTAACCTCGAACAGCTAAGATCCCTGGATCTAGGGATGCGTTTTGCATGCTGCCTTTTTCTATTTCGGGAAGAGTAGACCATGTATGCAAATCAGTTTTTCTCGGTCTTGGAGGGAACCCATCAACCTAAAGGCACCTGCAACAACCTGCTTGACTGAGAGAGGGATTTGCGTAATTTATGAGAGGAACTGGGTTGGCTGTCCGAGAGGGATTGCACAATTTTTGGGAGGAGCAGGTGACTACTGCTGAGAATTGCATAATTTCTAGGAGGATTTGCATTGGTTGTCCCAGAGGGATTGCGCAATTTCTGGGAGGAGCAAGTGACTGCTACCCAAAATTGTGCAATTTCTAGGTTGTGCTGTAGTTCTAACCAGATTGCGCAGTTTTTCCAAGGAAGCTTGTTTGACTGATCTATGCAATTTTGGAGCTCAGTAGTCTGCCCAACTGATTTTCTCAATTTCTGGGCTGAGCTGTAGTGTTGGGCCAGATTGCACAATTTTTGGAGGGAAGCCTGTCAGACTGTTTTGCCGAATTTTTTAGCCCAACAGGCTACTTGGATGATTTTCACAATTTCTTGGCTGAGCTGCAATGTTGGGCTAGATTGCGTAATTTTCCCAAGGAAGACTGTTTAACTGCATTGTGCAATTTCTGAGCTCAGCAGGCTGCCCAACAGATTTGCGCAATTTCTGGAGGGAAGGTTGGTTCCCCTCCAAAATCATGCAATTTTCTGAGGGAGTTGCTAAGCCAACAACTAACACAAGTCCGGAGTGGCAGACTATGAGAGGAGTGAAGCAAACTAACATGCACAGGCTGGAAAGTTACTAAAAAACCAATGAAGCCTATGTACTTCACAATGCAAGACATGCTGCTAGGATGGTCGGTAGGGAGGCTCCAAAACGAAGTTAAGGAAACATTTTGGAGGGTGGTTGTAGCCGCTACAACACTCCCTTATTGTTATTATTGTTCCCATGTATCCCACATGTTGTTATTTTTGTGCCCCATTGAAATCCACTATTGTTATTTTGGTGCCCTTACATTATTATTGTTATGTAGGCTTTGATTATATTGCGACCCTTTATACTCCTAATTGTTCATTTATGTAGTGTAAAGGGGGTTCCCCCCTCGAAGAGGATAATTTTTAAGTCATTGATTTATTTTTTCTTTTGTTTTGTGAGTTGGTTGCCTAATAGTGACTCCGTTGGGGAACATGATGTTATTTAGTGGTTTTATTTGCCTAGAATTTTAGGACCTCTCAAATAGACTCTATTTGTCTTGCTCATATTGTCTTTAGACTTAGGAAAGCTCTACTTGCTTGGTTAGGGTTTGATTGGCATGTTTTAAAAAAATTAGCCCCATCACACTTTTTCTTTTGAGACAATGAGAATAATTACAGTTTCCATGCACAATAAGTGAAACGCATCACGACTTTGTATGTATTAACTGCATTGATTGGATTCGTTGCAATTTTTCTATGTATTAACTATGATGCATTGCAATTTCCCTATGTATTAAGTGTGATTCATCTCTCTAGTGTAGTTATGTTACCTGCATTGATCTTGTAAATGCAAAAACATTGCATTTTTCCACCTTGCTCTTAACTCTTTTTTGTTTGTCGTGTCTTCGTGAGTCTCTGGTCTATCCATGGTCTCTATAAAGCTAACAACTTGTTTGAAATTATGTGTGTTTACCTTTTTTATAAGAGTTTACTTTTTTTGTTTCTTTTGGTCAATTAGGGTTTCAATCACTTGACTTAGTTATTGATTTGTCATAATACTTTCATGTTACAGTTCTAATCTATGCGAATGATTTTGATTCAATAATCTAGTCATATTTCATTTTTTATTGCGTTGAAAATTTGAAAAGAAAATGAAAATTTTCATTTCTCATGCATTAGGGCTTTGGATCTTTACATTGGAATAGTGAAATTGGAGATCTTGTTTGGGAGTTCTTGTTTTCTATATCATTGTTTGAAGCCCCTTCCATTCCTTAGATATTCATTGAATAAAAAAGAGTTCATTTTTCATGCTAGTTGAATTCTAGGAGTTCAGGGGAGTTTGTTTCGAGCCTTAAAAATGAAATCTTAATCAAGATCAACATTAAAATTTATCAATTAACCTAAGGATCATTTGAAACATTAAAGACACATTTAGTGGTCTAGGCTAGAAGACATGTTTTGGCATCTCTAAAAGTAGGAGGTTTCATTACTTGTCAGTGTTACATCCTGGAGATGGCTAGTTTTCCACATACATCAGAGTATATCAGAACATTCTTCAACATACCTTTTGGTATATAGGATGATGCTCGATGTAAAATAAATATATAGGGATGCCTCCTTTGTATGGTTACGTATTAGGCACCACTACTACAGACTGCATTTCCACGTACCTCCAGGTATATTTTGGAATTCCCCACAAGGTTGTAAACCAGTCATAAGTAACTGAGTCCATCGCCTTGTTAACTGTGATACACTGAACACAACATTTGGGGAGATTTCCTACACATACATAACTGTATATTGCAGTTCACAATGACTTGGTAATCCTTATATTCCTAGTTATCCCTTTTTATTTTTATTTGTGTTTTTACTTTTAAAAATAAATTAATTAACTCACTTTCTACTCCCTAATAGACCCTAGGTTGAGTCTCATGGAAATAATTCCTGAGTCTACCAGTCATTGAAAACCCTATTATGATAATCTTGGTCCTTTTCCTTTTTTTGGAAATATAGGTGCCCCATAGAAGGCTATGTTTTCCATTATCGGATTTACCATAGGTTTAATAATTCAATTGTTTTCAACCTCTTTGGTTTTGAGTGTCTGAACTGCTTCACAACTGATTCCTCCTCCCGAATAACATCAACCTCAACTTGATCTTCTTCAACTATTATTCCTTCGTCCCTTTCTTCTTCCTCTCCTAGTGAAAGTCTTGATTTTAGTAACCAGGAAGCTAAGAAGAAGAAGAAGAAGGAGAGGACAAAGAAGATGAAGAAAAACAAACAAGGGGGAAATCAGGCAACTTTTGCTATGAATGAAACTAATGTCGAGAAACCTTCCAACAAGCCCCACAAAGTTACATTCCCTTGCAATCTTTGTAAAGATGACCACCTTCATAGAGATTTCCCTGGTATTCCACAAGTATTAGAAGTGTGGTCCAAAGGCTCACATCATCCCTTATCATCTGCCTCTCAAGATCATGTTGGTGACAAACCATCAACTAGTTCTAATAAGGTTCATGAGAAAAAGGGTAAAGTTAAGTTTCCCTGTAGGTTATGTAAAGGGAATCATCCAATTCACCTTTTCCCTTATATAGATGAAGCATCCAAAGTGTTGGAAAAACTTACTGCTTCTCAACAACAACTTCCAATTAGCTACCAAAATCTTTCCCCCAATCCTCCATTAGTTGATGAAGAGATCGATATGATTTCAGCCAATTCCACTCTTTGTGAATTTGAAACCCTTGAGTCTATTCCCAACCAACCGTTGGTTGAGAGAGTGGTTGACTCGATTCCACCTTTAGTTGATTGTACTCTCCCCTTAGTGATCCAAATTGGAGAAGATTAGTAATGTTGTGCTAATTCCCCATTTAGAAATAAACCCAATATGCTTATCATTTGCTTTTTCAAGTGCTTAAGGATTCAAAAACTTTTGCAATTAACAAACTCCCATGAGATTTTCTTATGTAAATGTCATAAACAATTTAACATAAAAACATATGCTAAACAACAACAATATAACAACAATGAACATCAATATACAACACACAAGAAGCACATGATAAAGGAGTTCACCCCTCTTGGGCTACATCTCCTTGGTCCAACTTCCAATGTTTTGGGCCTCTCTATTATGATCAAATTATATCAAAAATGTGTATACAATGCCCATATTCCTTTGAAACCTGTCTCAATGAGTTCAGAATACCAAAAACTACTAGAATTGACTATTTTTGCATCAAATTTGGATAAGAATTGAAGGAGTTATGACTTCTCTCAGTTATCCCACTATTCGTTCCACAAAATGCTCCAAAACTGACCAAAACCCCTTTTCTGCTCCAAAATCTGCTAAGGAAGCATAAAAATCGCCATTCGGCGGGCTATATTTTTTCGGCCTTATCGCAATTGCAATCAGCAGTGCTGCAAGCTCTTAACACAACAAACGTTGTGATGCTGTATTGTTGACCTGACGGGATAATGAACTGCAACATATAAAATTCTCGCATCTGGAAACTCCTGATCATCACAATCGGTGAGTTTGGGCAGGCAGAAGGTCTTGTTTACCCGACAGAACATCGCGATTGCGATTTTGCTAACTCGTCAGTGTATTAAATTGCAACATAAAAATTATCGTGTCAAGGTCTATCACATTCAGAACTCAATCGCGCCAAGGCCAATTCCTGTTGCTGCTTCTTTCCTGTGATTGCGATATATGATCACATAGCATCGCGACTCTAAACCTTGTCAGGGTCGGGGCCAATAAGCTATTATGTTCTCCCCTTCACTGATTGTGATTACCGCATCGCATCAGAACCCTAAACCTGCAGGGAGGCGATTTGTAACATCGAAACACTTACCGCTACGATATGTGATTTGCGATGGCCAATGGTAGGCTGCCACTTGGTGCCTCCTTATTCACTGAAGACTTGCCACATCATGTAGGCAAGTCAAACCTGAACTTTGACTTGCTCTAAAATCTACATACGAACTTAGATTTGAGTGTCGTGCACACCGTTGGATTCATAATGATGAGCTCTTCAATCTGAAGCTAAGTTTGAGAAGATTCTGACACTTTTATTTTTTAGCATAATTCTGAGCACCTGATCACTCCTCCCCACTGGAAGCCTTTTGGACCCCAAAAGGATCACTTTCAGTTATTGAATAGATGAGGGTACTGTTCCCTCACCTTCCCCACTTCAATCCATTTGGCCTTTTATGGATCTGTACCTTTGAGACCCTCCTGAAGATAATCAATATTTCCCCTTTTAGTTGTCCTTGTCCTTCTGTCAAATATACTATCTTGCTTAAGCACATCAAGGTATTCTGGAGAAAAGTCTTCAATAGATGGAATTTGAACATTCTCTCCTTGATCTTCAATCAAAGGAAGTTCATATAATCTCAAATTTTCAACATTAACAACGGAGTAGAGTTGCATATATGAAGGAAAATCAAGCATGAAAGCATTATTACCAATCTTTTCCAGAATTTTAAATGGACCATAAAGAATTGGTTTCAACTTTTTACCTTCACCTTGAAGCCATTCCTTGCGAATGGATAGCCAAACTTCATCACCTACTTGAAATTGATGATCCACACGATGCTTATCATGCCTTGCCTTATACTTGCCTTTACTCTTTTCTAGTTGTTCTTGAACTATTTGGTTAATCAACTGTCAATGAATTTCTTTGTCCTGTCTATGTCACTATGTCCATCTACAACTACATCTTTCTCAAAGATGAAATCCAAAGGCATTTTAGGAAAATAACCAAGACATGCCTCAAAAGGAAAAGTTAGAGTAGAAGAGTGTTTTGCTCGGTTGTAAGCATGTTGAATATAATGCAACTGTTCATCCCACAACTTAGGATGTTTGCTGCAATATCCTCTTAGAAAATGAATTATTGTCTTGTTTACCACTTCAGTTTGACCATCTGTTTGCGGATGGAAGGCTGTACTTTTCTTCAACTTGGTGTCCATCAAGTTCCATAAACTTGACCAAAAATTCCCAACAAATCAAGAATCACGATCACTTACAATAGAAGTAGGCAATCCAAAATGAACCCATACATTTTGAAAGAAACATTGATTTGTTTGTTCAGATGTAGTTTTCTTTTTACAAGGCATTAACATGCACATCTTGTTGAACCTATCCACAACTACATACAAATAATCATGACCTTTCCTTGACAAAGGAATACCTCCTACAAAATCCATAGAAACACTTTCCCATGGTCTTGAAGGCACTAGAAGTGGTGTGTACAATCCTAGTTTCCTATTACTAGGCTTACTGACTGCACACAATCAACAACCTCTTATAAAATGTGACACACCTTCAAGCATACGGGCCAATAAAAATACATCCAAAGACTTTCCACTGTTTTACTTACACCGAAATGTTCAACAATAAGAGAAGCGTGTGCTTCCCTTGTGACATTTACTCTCTCTCCCTATGGAACACAGTTTTCCCAAATGATATAACAGATTATCATGTACATGGTAGTCTAATTCCTTAACTTGGTGGCATTGTCTCAAGTTTAAATACACCTCTTGAAAGTCATCTTCCTATGCATATTGTTTAACATTACTTTCAGGCAAAACATAATTATTCTTGAGTAAAATGGCTACATTTACAATCGGTCTAGAAATCATATCAACGACTCTGTTATAAATGCCTTTGTTGTACCAAATTACCAAGTGGAACTGCAGTAAAAATCCCATCCAATGAAAGTGCCTCGAATGCTACAATTTGGTTTGAGATTACAGATATTACAGAGGTTGATGATCAGTGTGAATAATGGTTTCTTTGCCTATCAAATAATGCTTCCATTTCTTCACACTTTATACCAATGCATAAAGCTCTTTGTCATATGTAGGATAATTAATAACAACACCATTAAAAATTTCAGAATGAAATGAAATGGGCTTATCATGTTGTAAAATAACTACACCCATGGCATAGTCACTTGCATATGTCTATATTTCAAATGGTTGTTTCAAATCCGGCAATGCCAAAACTGGGGCTGAACTGATATTTTGTTTCAAAGCATCAAATGCTTTTTGTTGTTTGCCTCCCCACTGTAAGACAACCTTCACGCTGGTCAACGCATGTAGTGGAACTGATATTTTGTTTCAAAGCATCAAATACTTTTTGTTGTTTGCCTCCCCACTGTAAGACACCTTCACACTGGTCAATGCATGTAGTGGAGCTAATATGGAGGAAAAATTGGCAATAAACTTCCTCCAGTACTGTGTTGCTCCTAAAAAACTCCTTACTTCTGTGACTGATTTGGGTATTGGCCAATTCACAATGAATGAAACTTTAGAGGGATCAATCTTCAGCTCACCTCCTCCAACTATGTGGCCAAAATACACTAAGGAAGTTTTCTCGAATTCACATTTAGACATATTTAGAAATAACTTTTCCTTTCTCATGATATCCAAAACTTTCCTAACATGCTTGACATGCTCTTCTCGTGATTTTTTGAATATCGAAATATCATCTAAATAGACAATTACAAACTCATCAAGAAATGATATTATAACATCATTCATAACTCTCATGAATGTAGCTGGAGCATTACAAAGACCGAAAGGTATAACTAGCCACTCAAACAACCCCTGTTTGGTTTTAAAAGTAGTCTTCCATATGTCCACCTCATTTATTCTAACTTGATGATATCCACTTCTCAAGTCTAATTTAGTGAAATACTTTGCATTTTTCAACTGATCTAGCAAATCATCTATTTTGGGCAGTGGCTATCGATTCTTTATTGTGATCTTATTTAAAGCTCGATAATCGACACACATGCATCAGGTTCGATATTTCTTTGGTACCAATACAATTGGTGAACCACATGGCGAAGTAGAAGGACGAATTAATCCTTTATCTTCATAAATTAAAAATTTTATGGACTTGTTTTTTAATTTATAAACTTTCCAGAATTGACATTCGATACATACCAATGTTTGGGAGTGGACAGTGCCGTTGTAGCTAAACTTCATTCTGAATTATGCTTTTCGGTGGCAGTCCCTTTAATTCTTGAAACATGTCCCCATATGGATTAACCACATCAATCAATTCATCTTTCAGCTTTACATCACGGCCTGCAAAGGATTCCTGCTCCATGTCATTTTTTTGCTTGATCACGAGGAGCATGAGACTCTTGCTAGAATTAACTAGTCGTTTCATTTCACCTGCACTTGCCAAAGACAGATTAAGTTCCTGTGATGGGCTGTCACAATATACTCCACCCCTTTTTTGAATAAATGGTATTTGTTCTCAAATATGTGGAAAACAACCTTCTTGTCATACAAATATGAACTTCCCAACACAATTCCTAAGATATCCAATGGCACAACGTCTAATTCAACTTCATTAATGAAATTAGCGGTGATTGTAAACTTGAAAATACATTTCCGTGTGACCTGTAAATTAACATCCTTGGTTATCCATCCCAATGGATATGGTTTATGATGGAGCATGGTTTCCAGATTCATTTTCTTAACCAAATCCGTAGAAATTAAGTTGGACAATGATCCATTGTCAAACAATGTATCAATTTTCATATGTTTGGAAATGACTCGGATATGGAATAGCTCTATTCGGTTTTCCTCATTTGAAACATTGTGGGTATTATTTGTTGTGCTGGTACTTGTTATGGTTGCCTCTTTTCTGACCTCTTTTCTTACTTTTTGCCACGACTTTTCCTTTGGTGACTGTGGCTGCAATTTTTGTTTCATCTCGTGAGTCTGAACCCAAGTCTATTTGTGCAACAACATTGGTCTTATGTTTCCCTTTATTGTTGAATTTCTTCGGTCGTAATTCTGGATGAAGCTTCCAATAGTGCACTTCATCATGTCCTTCCTTGGGAAAATTCTTGCACATAGGTCTATGCCCTTCTTTCTTAATAGAAGCACTTTCCTTCTGCTTTCCTTTAAACTTCTTCCCTTTTTCAACACTTTGAAATGGATTTTCTTACCTTCTTCCAGTATATTTTTCCCTCTTGCTTCAAGGTGTGTAGCTTGAATAAAGACCTCATCAAGATTTGTGGTACTGAACATAAGAATGGTATGTCAAAGATATCTATGCAACCCTCCTATGTATTTCAGCAAGGTATCTTGTGACTGTAAGTCTACTCCTAGCATAAGAGCTCTTTTCCTAAACTCTTGAGTATACTCTTGCACATTTTGAGCTTTCAACTGTCTGAAATTTTTTCAATTCATAATGGCTTTTTTCATATGAGCTAAAGGGTAGAATTTTCTTTTCATAGCAGATCTGAAATCATACCAAGTATTAGATATCTTACCATGTTTCTTGATCTCGACTTGAGTCCTTGGTTCCCACCATACAAATGTTGCACCCTCCATTCTCAATGAAGCCAAATGAATCTTGATATCATCCTCTTGAAGGTTTTGAATTCTACAATACACCTCCAACTGATGAATCGAGTTATATAGCTTCTATGCACTAACTTCTCCATTGTACATATGCAACTCGAATTTAACATCAAGCTTCAGAAAATGTGACTTACCAACCCTTTTGAAGAATGATGATGAGTATGAGTAACGATGGTGTTGGTGGAAGAGTTTGAAGATGCTTTCGAAGAAGAAGATGAAGAAGATGGTGGGGGCTTGTCTCCATTCCCATTATTTCCTTTTCCCTTATCTTCTTTTCCATTACCTTCTCCTGAAGAGCCTTCTCCATTGGGAGGCTTGGAACTTTCTCCTTGTGGCCTGTTGTTCCTCTCTTCATAGAGGACCTTCACCATCTCTGTCATATCAAAGAAATCCTTTCTAAAGGTCTTCTCATATTCTATCATGATAGGTTCTCCTTCATGAGACATGGTCTTTGAAGACTCAACTACAACTTGAGGCTATATTGGTGTTGGAATCTCAACTGCAACTTCTGCAACTTGAGACTGAACTAGTGTAGAAGACTTTGGCCACCTTGCTCTTCTTCCCTTGATCCAATTTCAAGGCTTTCAACTAGCTTTTCTTCACCTCTTTTGAGCTTTAAACTTGTTAGCATGACATAAACTTGTAAACAATTAAATCATTCATTCACAAAGCAAATCTAGTAAGGAAAACCAGTGCTCTGATAGCAACTTGATCCGAATTGGTGCAGATTAGTATTGTTGTGCTAATTCCCCATTCAGAAATAAACCCAAGATGCTTACCATTTCCTTTTTCAAGTTCTTAAGGTTTCAAAAACTTTTGCAATTAACATATTCCCATGAGAGTTTCTTATGTAAATTCTATAAACAATTTAACATAAAAACATACGCATAACAACAATAATATAACAACAATGAACATCAATATACAACACACAACAAGCACATGATAAAGGAGTTCACCCCTCTTGGGCTACGTCTCCTTGGTCTAGCTTCCAATGGCTTGGGCCTCTCTATTATGCTCAAATTACATCAGAAGTGTGTTTACAATGCTCAGATGCCTCTAAAACCTATCTTAATGAGTTCAGAATACCCAAAATTTCTAGAATTGATTATTTTTGCATCAAATTTGGATAAGAACTGAAGGAGTTATGACTTCTCCTAGTTCTCCCACTATTCATTCCACAAAATGCTCCAAAACTGGCAAAAACCCCTTTTCCGCTCCAAAATCCGCTAAGGAAGCATGAAATTCGTTGTTCAGTGGACTATATTCTGTCGGCCTTATTGTAATCGCAATCAGTAGTGTTGTAGGCTCTTAACACAACAGGCATTGGGATGTGGTATTGTGGACCCAACAGGATAATGAGCTGCAACATATCAAATTATCGCGTCTGGAACCTCCCACTCATCACAATAAGCGAGTTTGGGTGGGTGCAAGGTCTTGTTTACCCAACAAAACATTGCGATTGTGATTTCGCTGACCCTCTAGTGTATTAAATTGCAACATAAAAATTATCGTGTGCGGGTCTATCGCATTCAAAGCTCAACCGCACCAGGGCTGATTCCTATTGCTGCTTCATTCCTGCGATTGCGATATCAATCACATCACATCGCGACTCCAAACCTTTCCGGGGTCGGGGCCGATAAGCTGTTTTGTTCTCCCCTTCACTGATTGTGATTGCGATTTGCGATTGCCTCATCACATCGCAACCCTGAACCTATCGGGGCCCAATTTGTAACACCAAAACACTTACCGCTGCGATATGCAATTTGCAAGAGCCAATGGAGGGCTTCCATTTGGCACCTCCTTATTCAATGAAGACTTGCCATATCATCCCAATCCTGCCATGTAGGAAAGTCAAACCTAAACTTTGACTTGCTCTAACTTCTGCATACGAACTCGGATTTGAGTGCCATTTACACCATTGGATTCAAAATGACAAGCTCTTCAATCTAAAGCTGAGTTTGATAAGATTCCAACACTTTGATTTTTGAGCATAATTTTGAGCATCTCATCACTTAGAAAGTCATGTTCTCGATTGTTCTCTCCCCTTTGAGAGTGAATTACATACCACTCAGGTTCTTATCATTTCTTTAGATCCCATTGAACAAGGGGACATGTCTCCCATTCTTACGGAACCCCTTGCAAGTAATCAAGGCATTACCTTTGATTGGAATCAAATGAAAGAACACCATCTCCCTTCATACATGCCTTTCCAAGTCGTGGTCAAGCTTTATGATAAGGACATTTATCACAATTTTATTGATGAGGGTGCTTCACTTATCATTTTATCCTTGACTACTTGGAAAGATTTGTGTTCTCCTCAGCTTGTGTCTGTTACCCAAAATTTGTTATCTTTTAACAAAAGAACTAGTCAAGATTTAGGGATCCTTCCTCAGTTTCTTGCTACATTGGAAGGAAAAATTGTAAATGTTGATGTTATAGTAGTCTTAGGCCCCTTGGATTTCAATTTGATCCTGGGAGAGGACTATGCTTATGCTATGAACTTTTTCATGTCAATACCCTTTCGAGTTATGTATTTCCAACATGATGGAAAATTTGTGACTATTGATCAACTTTAATTCATTGGTCCTGATTTGACTACCAATAATACAACTTCCCTAAATGTTCCAAATATGCAAGTGGTATCTCCCCCGCCATAAGTTAATAATGTACCAACTTGTCCCATGCCTATACCTACTGATGGTGAAGAGCCTCTTAACTTCTTTTGACATGGATCTAGTAGGTGATACGGTGAATAATTTACTGGGGGCATTTGAACCTAATCTTTCCATCGAATCCCTTAATATGTATCCCTTCCAGAGCATTGTTCTCCCATCTGATGATAACCTCTTTTAATCCATGGCCCCCTAGAGGTCATGATCAAGATAACCATGAGAATAGTTCCTTTTCTTGTGTCAAGCTCATTAAAAAATTGAAAAAAGGTGCTATGAGCACAATTCCTTTTCTTGTGTCAAGCCCATTAAAATGAAACAAGGTGTTGAAGTTGAACACCACATAAAATATTCTGGTCGAAGGCCAATGATGAAAACTTCTCACTGAAAGAGAGGAAAATTTCCATTGAGGTTTGCAAGTTCCAAGGCACTAAATGGAGTTTCTAATTCAACTTCTTGGATAATGTGCTGATGTCGATAGAAATCAACTTGTTGTAGGAGGGCCTTGATGTATTCCCCATCAATGACATGAAACCAATATCAAGATTTTTGAGACAAAATGTTGATGATTAAGAGTTGATTCAGGGGCTGCATACATGAAAGAAGGATCAAGGTATTGTTGCAAATGTCAATGAAGGGCGGACTTTCTCTTGAACATATTGGTGACACTTATATGGAGTTGGAAGCATTTACTCAAAGATCCATCATGAAGGATTTCATTAAGGTGTGATAAACAGAGAGACAAGCAGATTCCCCAACCCAAAATAATCACAAAGGTGAGAGAGTGTCATGTTCAAGAGCGAATCATTGGCATAAATAGTTATTATGCCTTGTTTTTCTAATTTCCCAACCTTTTTTGGATAGTACCTCTTTATTTCTAGTCTGTGAAATAAGAGATCCTAGGTTTGGTCCCCAGTGGAGTCACCAAGTTATTTTATGGATGATTTCCTTCTGCGGACAGAAGAAAACTCCCTAGAACCAGTGGCCTAATCTAGAAACAACCAAGACAAAATTTCTTTTCTTTCCTTAAATAAGTTTGAAATATGGAAGAATGACTTACTTGGAAACCGTTATAGACTCTCTTCTTCTCCTTGCTTACAAGATTTAGCTCCAACTACAAATGTTATAAGTGGAACTTGAAAAATGTCTTAAAAAAGAAAGAGAACCAAAACATAAAAATAGAATATATAAAATCCTATAAACAATAAGCAAAGGATTCATTGTTCTACATATTCATAAATGAGACATAATGTATAGTAAAATAAGGCATATTTTTATTAATGAAAGTATGAGAAAATTACAACCCTTTAAAAATATTTACCTTGTATATCTCTCCAAGCTATCTTGTCCTTCCTTTGTCACAATAGAAAGACTTCAATTACACCTCAAGTACATGGATGTATTATGGACCTCTAGACACAAATGGGAAGCATGAGGGAATAACTAAGAGTATCCAAAAGCCAACCCAACCCCAAAAGTAGGTAATACGTTTATAGGATATGTGAGGAGGTTGTAGATCCATTAAACTAGGGTAAGATCCAATTTATAAGGGTATAACCTCCATGGGAGAAGTGATAAGATCTCATTTGTAGGAATTCGAGGACATCCTTAATAGAGAAGGGGAAATTCCATGATAGAAGCCTCTAGAAGTGGAAGCTTCGAAATTATTTTTAACCTCTTACTCATTTCAAAGGGCATTGCACTTGCAGTGAAATCAACCTACACTCAACAACACTTTTCTCTTTGATGCAACTTACGTCATGGCACCTATTATCACTCAGGTTGTCCTTAAGCTCCAGAAATCTTTGCTGATACTCTTTGGCTTCTTTTCTTTCTTCTGATACTCTTTGACAAAATCTGGACTGCTGTTCTGATGTGCTACAGGTCTAATCACGCATTGATGGCCGCTGTTCAGCCTCTGTATCCTCTGGAACTGTCTTCTGCTCCTTTCGGTATGCTCTGCGAAGAAAACGGGTCATTTTTGCGCCTTTTGGGCTTCCTAGGGCCGTATGATGAAAAGATTCCCTGAAGATTCCCTGAAGATTCTTCATTTCGGCCTAAACAATCCTGGCGCAAATCTCTCATCAAAAACTGCCTCAGAATTGGATTCCGGGGCTCCGAAGTGCGACTTTTGCTCCTTCGTGCCAAAAACGTGCTGATGATGTCTGCATGACGTCAGCATGATGTGACGTTGTACGGCGGGTGACGTCAGCGATGACATCAACATGTACGGACAGTGACATGGCATGACACGTGGCAAGGGGCCATGCAGGCAGATGACTCGGCGACATGGTGGCAGGAGGCCATGCAGGCGGTTGACGTGTCGCGGTGACTGGGCAAGGGGGTGACGTAAGCGGCGACGTCACAGGGCAGGAGGTGGTAAGCGGTATTGTGGCGCACCGCTTATTGGGGATGGTGGTTTCGTGAGGGGGGCCTCCGCCACAGCCCAACGCTTGACGCGTGGCGAGAGGTACGGCGGTAATACCGCCCATCTCCCGGACACCAAAGCTCGGGCGCTTAGGAGATGGGACGGCCTGCCCACCGTTCATCTGTGGGGCGGGCGATCCAACGGTCAGCGGTCGGTGCGAGGTGATGGCGGGATAAAGGACGGGGAATATGCGAAGAATATCCCTTTTTTAATATGCGCGCGGGTGGGTTATGACTTAGGGAAAGTGGGTTCGGGGTTTTGAAACGGGCGCGATTAATATTTACAGTTGGGACTTAGGGTAAGGGGTAAAATATGGGTTAAATGTGTGCAGGTTTAGGATTTTATGTACAGAACTTTGGTTTGGGGGTGAATTAGGGGGTTTTTTGAGGGTTTTAGGGCTAGGGGAGAGGTTATTAGTCTGACCAGGTGTCAGATTAATCCCTGTTATGACTCGGATGGGCTAAAAACAGCCCCAGATGGACCATTTTTTCCCCAGACTTAGAAAAATATGGCTATATTGCCAGGGTGGGGATATTTACATAGGGGAGTTTTATGTACATAGTTTTAATAGGGGAAGGGGAAAACTGCTAGGGAGTTATATAATACTGTTAATAGTTAATATGAAGGTGATAAGTAGGCGCTAAGGTCAGGGACCTTAGGCTAAATTTTGGGGAAAAGAATTTGCAAAGAGATGAAGTCCTTGAGTGAAGCAGATCTTCACCAAGGTGACTGATATGGATGATGATGAAACTAAGAGGCTCAAGCAGATCTTGTCCTCTTTGGGAAGTTAGTAAGTGACTTGGGGAATTAGAAGAAGGGGAAGTTAGTGATGTCCAGCTTTGATATCTTTCTGAATGAAAATTGCCTGCAATGTGATCTGTAAAGATAAAACACAGTTTGAGACACAAAATTGATCATGAATCACCATTCTGCAACCACAGCTACCTACCCATCCTACTTTCCTAACATTTTTTCTTCTTTTCTGATTAGGGTGCACTTAGACTTGCAGACCCAGAATTACATTTTTTCTTTTGAATATTTCCTATCTAAATCTGCACTTATTTCTGCCAGGGCCCAGATTAAACAGTTGGGTCCCTTTGATTCTCTACCTATCTACAAAATCTGCCAAGGTTAAACTGTTTGGTTAGATGCATTCTCTATATTCTACAACAGGAAATTGAAACCTAGGGAGACCAAGATTAGACTGTTTGGACCTCCCTTAAATGAAAACTCTTCAAAACTGGGACAACTCATCAAAATGGAATCAGCAATGGCATTTGGACCAGCACACTTCATGGCTTTCTTCTTTGGTCTCATATGGAAATATGGAACACTGCAACTTGCAAAGTATGACATATTTGGCATGTAAAAATGTCAATCATGAAAGATGATACCCTGTTGCAACAGGAGGCTAACAACACCATTTGAACTAAGAAATGTAGGTTTTAACCCTGTACAGAAATTACCTGCATAAGAATTCTAAAAGCATAAAATAAACAATGGCGAGAGAATAACACATAAAACAAATATACACAGAGATTGTCCCCTGGATCCCAAAACTGGGACTAGCAGATTGATTTTTTATTATGTTCCTTTGAATGTTACAATACCTATATATACATGTCGTAGCATCCATAAACACCAATCCATTAACCCTAGAGTAGAACATAACCATAGTTCCCTTGACCGAATCTACAAAATACCATGGACCGAAAGACATTGCTCCCAAAACCAATTGTGAAATCCATGCACAAAACCATAGGTAGGTCCGCCCACCTAATATAGTGTCCAAATTGTTTTTCCCGGGGCGCTGCCCCAGACCCCGTGTAGGGGGGCTTCCGCTCCCCTGCATACCCCTCAACAACACCCGGTGCAACATATAGGAGTGGCTATCATCCCCCTATAACCCCCTCACGTGTGGGCTAGTCGTGAAAAGAATATAACACAACCCAACAACACAGTGTGATGGGACCTAAATTATCATTTTTAGCCACTATAATGCATAATTATTGGAACTTATGGAAAGGGGATGCTTTTGTATTTGTGTGGGATGATTGGAAAGGTGTGAATGGATGATGATTGATCCAATTTCAAGTTCATTTGGTTGAATGTGACAAAGTGGCCTATAATAAGGGGCAGAGAGAGGATGGAGATCAATTTTTAGAGGCTAGTTTTAAATTAAAGGATCAATCAGGGTTGTCATCAATGCTAGGGGCGGGATATTGGCAACAATGTTGTTTATTTGGCATTGATGTCAACCATCAAAGAGATTATGGTTTCTCATCAAGGGAAATAGAATACAATCAATCCTTGATAATCAACGAAAGTAATTAATTCATTAAATGAATTAATTGACTTGGTTTGGTCCTATTTGATATGTTCATAAAGGAAAATGGAATGTAAATAATGTGATGATTAGGTCCAATTTGATGAGGAAAAAATTTGTATAAATGTGTTATGACATGGGTGGAACTCAGTTTAGCTATTGTGCATAATGAAGCTAATATTATGCATGTAGCAGTAATTATATTTGAGATGAACGTTGCAGGGGTTGAGTTCAACACTGTATATGCCTTGTCATGTTGCTTTGTATTTCACTACAATTGATGGTTGGGTTGAATGACTAAGTGAGGGTTTGTACTGCTGCCTTTATACTTTTTCTATGTGAGTTTTTGTGCTACTAATTATGTTGGTTGTAGGAAGGTTTTTTCTTTGTTATTGTTGCAGAAAAGGATCCATTTAGAAAATGAATGAAAGGGTGGCCCATTTTATTTGAGAAGTTTGTGGCCTTTAGCAAGTGATGGCTTTCTAGATAGGGAGTTTGGGCTTTCATGTTGCTTGTGGAAATGATTTTTTTTATGGAGGTTGGGGTCTCTGGCATGTTGTGGCTTGCTAAATAAGGAGTTGGGGCTTCCTAGCTAGTAGTGGCCAACAAATCTATGTAGAAGAATTTTGAAGATTAATGAGAAAAATACATGGATAGCAAGAATACAACAGTTTTTCTCCCCTTGAAGGTTTCCACCTAAAATCTATGGTGTTCATGTGTGGTGTTTCTTATATTTTGTTTTGAAGTTGCATGCATGTTGGATTTATAGTTCTTGTATTATGCTACTGGTTATTTAAATATTAATTGATTCAGTAAAAACTGTGTATATTGTTTAAATCAACATTATAATAACACAACCCCCCATCTCAATATATCTAAGTTTGCAACATATTTTAGTAATACTACCTTCAAGGGTTATTATGGGCACTACGAGTTCTTGGTCATGTCATTAGGGTTGACCAATGCACCTGCCACTTTCCAATCTTGTATAAACCACATCTTCAACAATAAATTGTGGAAGTTTATATTAGTGTTCTTTGATGCTCCCTTATATAATAGTACATGGGAGGATCACTAGGCCTTTAGATGAGATATTAAGTATTATGGGGGAATCTTAATTGTATGCCAAGGCATAAAAATGTGAATTTGGTTTAACAAATATTCTATATTTAGGCCATGTGATCAGTGTGTAGGGGATGCAGGTACATAAAGAGAAGATCCATACCATATTGAATTGGCCACCACCTAGGACCCTTATAGAGTTACGAGGATTCTTTGGATTATGTACCTATTACAAGAACTTTGTTAAGGGGTTTTTGCAGTTGGGTTCACCCTTAATAGATCTTAAGAATAAAAGGCTATTTAGCTCAAAAAAGGAAGCTTAGTAACCATTCAACAAGCTCAAGGAGGTGATGAGCACTTTTATAGTATTGACACTTCCCAATTTCATTTAGCCCTTTGTGCTCGAGTGTGATTCTTTCGGAGAGGGTATAGGATCTATCTTGATACAAAATAGACTTTTCATAGCATTTGAGAGTTAGAAGCTAAGGGAACCATAAAGACTCTATTCCATCTATGATAAGGTGGTGATTTCTATTATGTAGACTTTGGTGAATTTCAAATAGTATTTCATTTGTGGCACATTTGTGGTTAGGAATTACTACAACAATTTATGATATTTCCTAGAATTAAAGGACCTAAATGAGAGGCAACAAAAATGGGTGAGGAGGATACAAGATTATGATTTTTACATTGAGTATATGAAGGGAAATAAAAATATTGTTTCCCTTTCCAAGAAATCAACAAATCACATTTTCTAGTGTAATATTCCAATAATAATTTTGCTTGTGAGTTGATGGATGGTCGCATTTAGGATGACAAGTATAGAGTGGTGGATGACATTATCATCTACAACAAAAGAATATATTAAGTCCCTGAGTCCACACTTAAGGATAACATTATGAAGGCTACTCGTGATACACCTTTGGCAATATGTCCTAGATACTTCAAAACTTACAGGTAGATTAGGGAGAGGTTCTCATGGAAGACCCTCAAGGATGATGTCTTGTGACATGTGAGGGAGTGTATGACTTGTCAGTAGAACGAGTTGGGGCATACTCATCCTATGGGTTTATTACAACCCTTTCCCTTTCCAAAATAGAATTGGGATAGTGTGTAAATGGATTTCATCACGGGTCTATTAAAGGTGTAGGGCCAAGACAACATTTCTGTAGTTGCTAACCGGTTGACCAAATTCACAAATTTGTTCATAATTTCATCATAGACAAGGTAGTGCAAGTGGCATAGTTTTTTCTTACAGAGGTGTTTAGGCTCCATGGGCTACCTAAGTACATTGTTAGTGATCAGGACAACAAATTTATTAATGCATTTTGGTGGGAGTTATTCAGATTGGATGACATTAAGTTGACTCCTAGTACCACTTATCACCCTTAGATGGAAGACCAAATGGAGACTGTGAACAATGTGTTGAGAGTATCTACGTAAATATGTTTAAGGATGGTAGAAGGCTTGGATTAAGTGGTTGCATTGAGGAGAACGTTGCTACAACACCACTTACAACATGTCCATTGGCATGAACCCATTTTGAGCATTATATGGCTATTATTCTCTTTCACTTGCGGATTTGGTGTTTGGGGATAACATGGCTCCCAAAGCCAAATATTAGATATAGTGAATCCAAAGTTGTATAGCATTCCCAGAAGAAACAAAATTTGTGTGCGGGCAAGCATAGTGTTGGTCGCAATTTTGAGCTAAGAAACTTGAGGTGACAACCATACAAAAAGTCTTCTATAAAGAAAAGTGGTACAAAAAAGTTGAAACCATGCTTTTATGGTCCCGATAGAGTAATTACGAGAGTTGGGGAAGTAACTTATGTGCTTGAACTACCATAGGGGAGTAAGATTCATATATTTTTCATGTATCATGCCTCAGTAAGGCATTGGCACTGTAGGACTTCAACGGAGTTACCCCCACTAGACAAGGAGGGGAGGTTGATACTAATCCCTAAGGAGATTTTGGAATTTAGGGAAAGGAAATTGAGGAGTAGAGAGATTGATAAGTATATTATTAGGTGGAAAGATATGGAAATAGAGGATGTTATGTGAGAAGGAGAGAATATTTTGTATCATCTTAGTTTGCAATTGCTTGAGGGAAATCAATCTCCAGAATGGAGGATTGTAATGTTCCTCTCTAAATGATCAGTCAAAGAGAAAGAAAATAAAGTTATAAAAGAGAGGCCCATGATATTTTGATGATAAAATAGATATTGGAGCTCACTTTTTGGGCATGCATAATCATTTCCTCATATTGATTTGGAGATATCGTGTGGCTTTGGAGTGCTAAGTGTGAAAACCTTGATTAGACTAGTTTCGATGGTGAAACAAATCCACCCTAGCTTATGAGAAAGAAATTCCACTCTTATATTTCACAGATATTTATTGTTGAAGATTCCTCTCATTTTTCGATCATGGGTATAACTAGAGATCATGGGATTTTATGGAGGTCATATTTTCCATCTGCAATTCATATGGGAAAATGGGGCCAATTCACTCATTTCCAAACCATGGGATCAATTTAGGAGGTCGTACTAGTTATTACCGGCAAGTTAAGGGTATATTTTTTTGGGTGGTTTAAGCTCAGATTTTTTTTTCCATATCCAACACCATTTTTTTCTCAGCAATTCGAGCCATCATTTGTTAGGTCATGGAATCAAAAGGGACGACCCAACCAATCAAATCAGCTCTATGATAGTAACTTATAGCAATGTAAGGGAACATTTCTGCATTGTCATCATCTCCTATTTTCCTAATAAATCATGCCATTAGCCATGGTTGTTTATGGGGTTTCGAAAATCTATTTGTGTAAGTCAACGGACTACTCTAGCATGTAATTCTAGGTTACATAAATAAAACAGATCAGAAAATATTAGTTAAGCTTGTTTGTTGTGGTATTTCACTTGTGGTATGATGGTTGATTTATTGTTTAGAAAGAAGGGATTTTATAATAGTACTTGTTATCGCTCTAGGAAACTCTCCTAAGTTATAGCTCGGAGATGCCTAGTAACATATAATCTTCAATATTGTTCTAGTAACTATTGGAATGGATGATGGTTTGGTTCAAGCCAGATAACCACTTCAACTCTATTTTCACTCCATACATGCATGAACACCCTCAACCTACAAAGATTTAGACCACTAATGCTTAACAGTTTGCAGATTAAGTGAATGAATGAAGAATACTAACCACACCAGCAGATGCATACATAATATATGATGGCCAGCTGCAACCAGTAAAAGAAACTTGCAAATCTAATCTATCAACAAAGAGATAAGATGACAGTTATCTAGCGTTAGATATAGAAGAAACATGGATGACCTGTTCAATAACAAACCCAATTTACCAATGCAGAGATAAGATGACAATTATCAAGAATTAGACATAGGAGGAAGCATGGATAAACCCACCCAGATGCAAGTTTAGAATAGAAGGGAAATGGGCAAAAGAAGCTTGTATTACTAAAAATGAAGATGAGTCACTGCAAGGAACAGAGTATCTACAGTCTCCAGAAGTTGAACCCTGATTACATCTTGCTTTTAGCTATTTATAGTTTATTTTTACAATGATCCTTAGCTGTTTAGGGTTGGAGATGTCTCAATCGACCACCTACTATCATTAACTATCTGATTGCGTTTCAGGATGCAATTTCCCTTCCATCATGAAAACATTAATCAATTATGGTATTGTGCTGTCCTGTTAGGTGGTTGGCTTGATTGTGGTAGTGGAGCTCCATGACTGTTTAATTCCACTTTCTAGATCATGTTATGTCCTTCTTTCTTTGGCCATGCTTTCTGTTAATTTGGTTCAATGGTCTGACTGTCATCAGATTGATAGAGTTGACCACCTTCCCCTTCCGGTAACAAATAGGGAGTGGATTATGAAGTGCATGGGTGGATGGGCATGCCAAATCGGACAAACAGAGAGGTGACAGAGAAGTGGAGGATGATCCAGAGGGGTCGTGAATGAGGGTTGTCGGATCGAGGGGAATGCACGGTGGAGAACGTTTGTGAGAGGCTTGAGGTCGTGGTGGGAGCGGAACATGTTCGGGCGGTTAGATCTTAGGTGAGCAGATCGGACGGTTATCGGGTGGAGGAGGTGTGCGGATGATAACACCCGGGGGTAGTTGGGCTAGGGCGGTTATGGTTTCTATCGAAAGGGTATCAGGCGGTAAGTGGTAAATGGTGGAGTCTACCCGATTCCATTCAGCGGATGACATGTCGCAGCAGAAGAGAGAGAAAAACCACCTTTATCGGGTGGGTACTCTTCTCGCTAGTTGCCCGTGCGATATGAGCAATAGCCGTCAGATCTGGCAGGGGTGATCTGACGGAGGGAATGATCGGGCAGGTTTCATTAATCGGGTGAGACGTGGGCCATTGGATCAACAGGAAAATCAATTGCGGAGGGACACGGTGGTACGAGATGTCTTCGGGAAATGTGCGAAGGGTGCGCATGGGTGGAAAAGTAAGGTTTTTCGGGGATTTTGGGTTAATTTACTTAGGCTTAAGGCGAAAAGAGGATCCTGTGGGGATGGTTAGGAAATGACGGGAATGAAAGGTAAGTGGAAGGGTGAGGAAAGTGGGGTGATGGCCCATGTGGGGCCCCATCCGAGGCATAAAAGCAGATCATCTCCCTCCTTTAGCCTGCAAAATGTTAGCATTGCACTTCAGGGCTAACACTAGCTCCTTCTGGGGATGAAAGCCTCCCTGTGAGGTTTCAAGAACTGTAGACCACTGCCTTTCCAGTAAACAACAAGATTAAACCTACTACATAGTGTTCCATTGGGCATGGAGTCTAACTAGTATGAAATAAACTGGAAAACATATTTACAATACTAAGGCTTTAGAGCCTTAAACAAAATAAGGTTTCAAAAACCGCCCATTTACTGGGCCATCAAAAACACCTTCCCCCTCTAAATTTTGCAAAGTGAAAGTTTTTTCATCTAAGCTCGAGCAATGATGAACGGTCCTGTCCATAAGGCATCAAATTTACCATGGTTTCCCTTCTTTTCCTTCAATGCATCCCATTGGAGAACCCAGTCACCAACCTAAAAACTATCCATCTTTAACTTTTTATCAAAGACCTCCTTGATATTCTTTTGATGCACTACTGATTTCTCAATCAGTTGATCTCTGATCTAGTGAACTTCAACCAAGTCGCTCATCCTTCTTACCATGTCACTTTCCTCATCCTATTCCTCTTGCAAGAATTTGGCCACAGGGAGGATCAATTGGATTGGAAAAACAACCTCAGTGCTTTACACTAGCTTGAATGGAGAGTTCCCTATGGATTTCTTGGTGGTAACTTAGTCATCCCACAATGCAAACTTTAGCTTGGAATCCCAGCTCCGTTTGTTATCTTCCAGAAATTTTTTGATTATCCTTACGAGTCTTTTATTGGATGATTCTTCTAGGTCGTTGCCTTGAGGATAATATGAGGTAGAATGCACTAAATTAATGCTCATTGATTCACACATGTCCACCAATTCCTTTGCTCTGAAAGTTGCTACATTATCAGTGACTAGCTTGGTTGGGCATCCAAATCTAGTGAAAATATTCTCAGTTAAGAACTTCATGACAACCTGGTGATCAACCTTCTTAGTGGGTATGGCCTCAATCCATTTGGTAAAGTAGTTAGTGGCTACTAAGATCCACCAATGCTGGCCACTGGAATGTGGATTAATCTCCCCTATGAAATCTAAACCCCACTGCTAGAAGGGACCATTAGTGTGTATTGGCTTCAATGGCAGTGATTTCATCTGTTGTCTTCCCGTGAACCTCTGGCATTTGTCACACAACTTCACAAATGAAAATACATTAGAGAATAGAGTAGGCCAATAATACCGAGCCCTTAGGATCTTGTGGGCTGTAGTTTTCCAATAATGATGCCCTCCACAGATGTTGGAATGAAACTGGTGCATAAATTCCACGGATTGTTCCTTGTCTAGACATCTCAAGAGGATTCTAGATGGGTTCTTCCAATAAAGAAGGTTCTTATTAATACAAAACTTGGCTGCTCTAAGCTTGATGGTCCTAGCTTGACTTGAGCTGAGCCTTGGAGGGACTTATAGCTTCAACAAGAAATGAGCTATACTAGAATATCATTCACAAGTAGCCAAATTATTAGCCAATGGTTGGTTCTACCTTTGTTCTTCTATTACCTCCTCTGCTTGTTCAACATTTGAATTTGCACCTATGAAATTTATGTCCAGCAGACTACAATTTTCCTCGGCCATAAGCTGAGCCAGGCCCTGGCCTTTGACAAGCTTGGTGGGCTTTACCTCTATGCTTAACTCTATGATTTTTTCAATCCATTCGGCCCTTCTTCCATCAACATTTGGCTGCATTAGGATATCATTTACTGAAGCTGAAGGTACATAGGCAACCACTTTGGAGTGCAGAATGTAAATTCGGAATGCCTTTAAAGACTTTATGAGAGCATAGGCCTACTTCTCAATGAGGTCATACCTTAATTCAGCATCTCTCAATTTTTGCTGAAGAAGGCCACTGGGTGTTCTATACCTTCGTCATTTTTCTGCAACAAGACTGCTGCAAGTGTATCATAAGAAGCAAAAGAGAAAATATAAAAATCTTTGGTGTAGTCTGGGCTAACTAAGGTGGGAGCCTCCATGATAGCTCTTTTGATGGCTTCGAAATATCTTCTTGCAGCCTCTGTCCATTTTATCTCTGACCCCTTCTTTAACATGGAGGTGATGTGCTTCACTAGTTCTGCAAAATTTGGAATAAGCCTCCTCACAAAGTTAATATTTCCCAAAAAAGATTGAATGGCCCTTTTCAACCTTGGGATGGACAATGTCTCTATTTCTTGAACCCTTTCTGGATCAATCTTGACACCTACAGCAGAAATAATATGTCCTAAAATTTTGCCTTCTTCTAGAGCAAATTGTGACTTCTTAGGATTTACTGAGATCCCAAACCTTCTGCACTTAAGGAACACCTTCCTCAAATGTTGTAAATGATCCTTGTGAGTGCTAGAGAAAACTGTTATGTCATCAAGGTAAATAATGACAAACTTTTCCTTCTCTCCTACAAAGGCTATCTCCATGGCCCTCTGAAAGGTAGCCCCAGCATTCATCAGTACAAAAGGCATCTTAGAGTACATGAAAGTGCCCCAAGGAGTAGTGAAGGTAGTCTTCTCTTGATCCTCTGGGTGTACAGTAACCTGATTGTAACCTGAGAAACCGTCTAAGAAAGACATGACTCTAGCCCCTGAAACTTTTTGCCGCAAATGTTCCATCTTGGGCAGGGGCTAGTTGTCTTTCTTAGAGCACTTGTTCAAATTTCTAAAGTCAACACTGTCTAGTCAATTTAACGTCTTAAATTGCTCTACATAAATTATCAATCCGGGTATCGTAAACTGATGAAGTGTGGTGCACCATATGTGCTTAGTTAACCTTTCTCTTACTTCGTTGTTTTATAGTTTATGTTGTTTTTGGGGTTTTGTTCTTGTTGGTTTCCTAAAGTGTTTAATGCAAATGGAAATCCTATTCTAAGGTCTTAAGAATACTTTTAAAGGACAAGTATGGATAAAGATTTCAAGACAAGGCCTATGTCCCTAATGGTAAATTCCAAAACTTAGCACTTCAAAAGATCTTAAAACATGTTATTGATGGAATTAGTATTTAAACAAAAGTGTAAATATGCAGCTACTTCAATCAAAATAAAATGCAATAACCAATCAATGAGCTAGTGACTATGAGACCCAGTATCCTTGCTGCTTCAGCAGAAGGACAAGATGATTCTATCATGTCATTAGTCATTAAAAGGCTATGTGCATCACTAATATACAATCAAAATAAAATGCAATAACCAAACAATGAGCTAGTGACTATGAGACCCAGTATCCTTGCTGTTTCAGCAGAAGGACAAGATGATTCTATCATGTCATTAGTCATTAAAAGGCTATGTGCATCACTAATCTACAATCAACTTGAAAGCAATTTATGTACAACTAATATACAGAAGCATAACAAAATTAATGTAAAACAACAGTAATCAAAACAGCTTGTTATGTACAGCTAATGTACAGAAGCACAACAAAATTAAATGCAGAATTAAACGACAACTATACAAGGCTTTAGTGTGCAGGGGCCCTCTGCCACTTGCATGAATTAAAATTGCATGAATGAAAAATCTAATCTATCAAACTTGAAAGCAATTAAATAACATAATGAAATCTACTCTACCTTACATTCTACAAAGCAATATTTACAAAATTAAATCTACTCTACCTTACATTTTAATATGCTCCATGACATCTACTTCACATCTCCTTCCATGTTGAGAACATCAAAGCTTTATTCAAATTCTTCAAAAGTACAAAGTACAACAAAGTTCTCCAAAGCTTTCAAAAGCCATCAAAGAAGAACTACAAACTTAAGAACTAGGGACTAAAAGACTAACAAATGAAGGAGAGAGATCTCCTATTTATACAATAAGATGAGAGCCATCTCATTAATGATAGTCCATGAATCTCTCCCTCTACCTCTAGAGTCCTAATCAAAATAGGAACTGATAAGACACATGTCTTTTTAGAGTTATAATACAATTAGGAGATGTGACACATATCCTCATGATCCCATGATTCTTTCCACTCAAATTCGAATTTGGCCTTGGGGTGCCACATAAGGGTCTTCTAGAAGCCTCCTTTCAACCTACACATGTCAACAATCTCAACCCATTTGTTAGGTATAAGCATATGCACATTATTTTCTAATGTTTAACCACAAATTCACTTAAAAGGTTTAGAAATAATAAAGATTGGAAAAACATAAAGGTGGCCCAATGATAATGAAAGTGGGATGAATGTGGTGACATAGTAGTGAAATGGAGGTGATATAATGGACATAATAGTGAAAGTGTAATGGAAATGAATGACATTTTCAAGACTCAACAAACACATAGGCTGATTTCTCCATTTTTCTTCCTTACTACCACTAAGTTAGCTATCCATTTTGAATACCTTAAGGGAACTATGATCTTGGCAGCCAACAACTTCTTAATTTCTTTTTCAATCAAAGGTAGTAATAGAGGATTGATAGGTCTCAGCTTTTGCTTAAGTGGGAGGGTGTATTTCTCCAGTAGAATCTTATGCTGGATGATGTTTTTGTCATAAGTCTTAAGGTCATTGTATTCCTAGGCAAGGACATCAACAAATTGCTTCATCAGGGTGAAATATTCAGAGCTTTGGGCAGCAGACAAGTGGGCAGACAGATTTATGTACATTGGGTGATATGGGCTCCCTATATTATGTCTATGGACTGTAGAGTCATTCTCTCTCTAGGCAGGCTTATAGGGCACATCGTTATGATCAAACAACTTCTCTAGAGGCACCAACCCTTTGGGTATATGATTACTAGGTAGTTGGACGATGTTGTCTTGACCAATTTTGTTTCTCAGCTGGGACTGATGGCATTCCTCCACGGTTTCATTTTCTTGATCAATTTGCATTTCAGAGAACTCATCAATGACTTGTAGAAACCTATTGACTTCATCATCATCTTCAAAGACTTTCCAATATTTGACATTATCAGGCAATGACGGTCTGTATTTTACTTGGACTTCATAAGTCAATCTAGGGGGTAAAGGAGGAACAAACATACTAGTAGACACAGCAAGGGAATCAACAAGCTGATTCTTAGCCCTAGGGGTGTATGAAGTACTAAAGCTACTGAACGAATCATTGACCTTCCATACCTCATCTCTGTATAATTTCAGCCTGGGGTGCCTCGCCTAGAATGTCTGATTCACCTGTTGAATAATAAGGTTAGCATCTCCAAACACCTTCAGATGTTTGATGCCCATTTCTTTAGCGACGTTCAAGCCTAAGATCAAAGCCTCGTATTTTGTTATATTATTTGTGACTTGAAAAGTCATTTTGAAAGATAAATGTATGCACTCTTGTGTGGGAGATATCAAGACTACACCTGCTCCTGCAAATTCCCTAGAACAAGCTCCATCGAAGAACATGTCCTAAATTTGTGGACTTTCTTCCTCTGTGATCTGACAAACTCGTTTCCTGAGCTGCATGGAGGTCAACTGGGATTCTTCTATTTGGAGGATACAAGCTCCAAAATCAGTGTCAACAACGTAGATGGGATGATTAGTGGGATGCGTCTCATCACTGATGATATAAGCTAACTGAGTTTCCCTGTATAATCTCCTACTTTCACCTCCAAAAACTGGGACGGTAGCATAGGACAAATCATTTTGTAGCGTTCCACCCAATCTTTTCATCTAACCCCTGGAAAGAAGCATGCAAAAATTTGGGGGCACATCTACTACCACAATATCTATCATCATGCTCTTCATAGGTAGTTGAGACAAGGTGATAGATAGGTATTTGATTAGCCCCAAACATTTCACCTTCCTAGAATCAAAAGAGAACAAGTCATGATAGGGTCTAGTGATGTCAAGGCCTAACTCATCCATGACAGCCTTTGGCATTAGATTATGGCTAGCACCTGTGTCCAGCAGACAGTTGTGAAGGGTTTTGTCATGAATAGTCAAGGAGACATAGAATGATGGGGAATTGTCATCAGAAGGTTCAATCATTGGGCTAAGCACAACTACAGGTTTGTCATCTTGTAAATTCACATAGTTGTTTGATGCTTGTGTGGCCTTCATCTCGAGGGCTTCAAGGATGGGTCTCTTAAAGGCTTCATTCTTTACCATTTCCATCAGAGGTATAAATATTTTTAGCTTCTGGATTTCTGATTGAAAACTGAAAGGAGAAGGGGACTTTTCAGGGCCTCTTACCTCTTGAGCTAGAGCTTTGAGAATGATGGGATCAGTTGCTGGTCATTTTTGCTTGTTAGCTTGTTGTTTTGTAGGGACAACCGCTCTTTGGACAGGGGTTTCCTTGGCACTATTCGTCTTCGACCTCAAATTGTATATTTGCTGATCTTCAGTTTGTAGAACAATCTCATCGTCCCACTCTTGGCTGGTCTCGTCCCTGAGTAATGACTCTTCATAGGCAGCCAAGGTCAAAAAGGAAGCACTGCCTTTGTCTTCCATACAATGGATCTCATCATCTTCTTCAAACTGCTCCTCTTCCATGACTACATTCTGGAAAGGGGTCTTCACTCTTTGGTCTTCATTGGCATCTTTTCTCCTTTGCATGATCTGCAACTGCTCATTTGCTCTTCTATATGGATTCAGATTTCTAGGAGCAAAAGTATTAGGAATTCTTCCTTTCACAGGGTGCTGCTCAACCTTTAATTTGGAGATTTCAGAGGCTAGTGACTCTATCATCTTGGTCATCTTATCTATCTTGGGGTCTGAAGATGACGAAGATTCAGTCCTCTATCTCCTTCGGTCAACATGGCCCTTGAGTTTCTCTGTGGTCATGATGTTGGACTCTACTTCCAAGGCTGTATCCTGCATTTCAGCCAAAGAAGCACATCTCCTCTCCCTCAATAGTAGACAGAAATCAGAATCCAAGGCATTGGCATAGGTGAGCTTAATAGAGGTAGGGGTGGGTTCCACTTTAGCTGGTATCTTACTGTACATGCGGTTAAACCTTTTATTGAAATCAAAAAGTGACTCCCCATTTTTCCTTTTCAGGTTCCCAAACTCAGTATGATAGTAGAGAAGATCTTTCTTATCCCCCCAATGCTTTAGGAATACATCATCTAGGACCTTAATATCTGTTATGGACCTAGGGGTCAATTCTCTAAACCATTTTATGGCCTCTCCATCTAGGCTCTGGACAAATACTCTCATCCACACATCATCTTCACTAATGTCTAGATTATCAACATAGCTATAAAAAGACTCAAGATGTTCCTCAGTTGTAACTCCTTCAGTCCCAGTGAACTTAGGCATGTATTTCTGATATTCTCCAGTAGGCATTGCATTCAAAGGAGTGGGCAATACTAGAGGTCCATACCTAGCAGCTATGATCCTTTCCATTTTGGTGAGTGCTTGTGGACCTACCATGGCTGTGGTGGATGGAAGAGTACTGGCAGTCTGAATGATAGAAAGTTGAGGAGTGACTGACAGGACTAAAGGTGTATGAGGGATAGGAGGTGAGGTTTCCTTCGGGCTTAAAGCGAGAGGAGAACCTAAAGAATAAGGAGCTTTATGAATCTCTAAAAGTTTTTCTTCACTGCTAGTGTTAGAGGCTATACTCTTGACATGTATTCGTTCTATTACAAGTCTTTCTTGCAGAGATACAAAGAATTGTTTAGGTTTACCTGATCCTAATGTTCCTTTCTGTGATATCTTTCTTCCTTTGATGATATTTTTAGGGTCAGGTGCTGGGTCAGCTGGTGAATTCTGAGGATTTCTCCGAGTATGCCTCACAAACTGAGCTAGAACTATGATGTGGAGTCGCCAAGAGGTTAGGCCTCCAGTAGAGTCGCCAAATAGATAATTACAACAAAAAGTGTGTCCAGACTTTGTCTATCATCAGAGCTGGACCTGCGTCGTCTCCTAGGGAAGCTGAGCTTCAATCTCCTCTCCCCGACAATGGTGCCAATTATGTTATCACTCCAGGAAACTCTCCTTGGTTATAGCTCGGAGATGCCTGGTAACATATAATCTTCAATATTGTTCTAGGAACTATTGGAATGGATGATGGTTTGGTTCAAGCCAGATAACCACTTCAACTCTGTTTTCACTCCAGACATGCATGAACACCCTCAGCCTACAAGGCTTTAGACCACTAATGCTCAATAGTTTACAGATTAAGTGAATGAATGAAGAATACTAACCACACTAGTAGATGCGTACATAATAAATGATGGCCAGTTGCAGCAAGTAAAAGAAACTTGCAAATCTAATCTATCAACGCAGAGATAAGATGACAATTATCTAGCATTAGATATAGAAGAAACACGGATGACCTGTTCAATAGCAAACCCAATTTACCAATGCAGAGATAAGATGACACTTATCAAGCATTAGACATAGGAGGAAGCATGGATAAATCCACCCAGGTTCAAGTTTAGAACAGAATGGAAATGGGCATTGAACATGTAACAGCAAAAGAAGCTTGTATTACTGAAAATGAAGATGAGATACTGCAAGGAACAGAGTATCTATAGCCTCCAAAAGTTGAACCCTGATTACATCTTGCTTTCAGCTATTTATAGTTTATTTTTACAATGATCCTTATCCGTTTAGGGCTAGAGATGTCTCAATTGACCACCTATTGTCATTAACTATTTGATTGCGTTTCAAGACGTAATTTCCCTTCCATCAAGAAAACATTAATCAATTCTGGTACTATGCTATCCTGTTAGGTGGTTGGCTTGATTGTGGCAGTGGAGCTCCATGACTAATTAATTCTGCTTTTTGGATCATGCAATGTCCTTCTTTCTTTGGCCATGCTTTTTGTTAATTCGGTTCAATGGTCTGATTGTCATTAGACTAATAGAGTCAACCACCTTCCCATTCACGTAACAAATAGGGAGTGGAGTATGAAATGCATGGGTTGATGGACGTGCCAAATCGGACGGACAGAGAGGTGATAGAGAAGTGGAGGATGATTGGGAGCAGTCGTGAATGAGGATCGTCGGATCGAGGGGAATGCACGATGGAGATCGTGCATGGGATGCTTGAGGTCGTGGTGGGAGTAGAACATGTCCAGGCCATTAGATCTTAGGTGAGAATATCAGACGGTTATTGGGTGGAGGGGGTGTGCAGACGATAACACCCAGGGGTAGTTGGACTAGGGCGTTTATGGTTTCTATCAAAAGGGTATCGGGCGGTAAGTGGTAAATGGAGGAGTTCGCCTGATTCCATTCAGTGGATGACACGTCGCAGCAGAAGAGAGAGAAAAACTGCCTTTATTAGGTAGGTACTCTTCTCGCTAGTTGCCCGTGCGATATGAGCAATAGTCATCAGATCTAGTGGGGGTGATTTGACGGCGGGGAATGATTGGGTAGGTTTCGTTGATCGGGTGAGACGTGGTCCATTGGATCAGTGGGGGAAATCAATGGCGAAGGGACACGGTGGTGCGAGATCTCTTCGAGAAATGTGGGGAGGGTGCGCATGGGTGGAAAAGTAAGGTTTTTCGGGGTTTTTGGGTTAATTTACTTAGGCTTAAGGCGAAAAGAGGATCTCATCTGGTTAGGAAATAAGCGGAATGAAAGGTAAGTGGAAGGGTGAGGAAAGTGGGGTGATGGCCCATGTGGGGCCCCATCCGAGGCATAAAAGCAGATCATCTCCCTCCTTTAGCATGCAAAATGTCAACGCTGCACTTCAGGGCTAACAGTACTAATAAACAAATATGTTATATTGGTTGAATTTATTTATTGTGATATTTTGTTTTGGGTATATTAGTTGAATTCCTTGTTTAGAAATATGCGATTTACACATTATGTGAGAGACGATTAGGAGAATTCGCTAGACTTGTTGGATGCAACTTAGTTTAGTTACAACTTGTAGAAGAGTGCTTCTATGGGATATAGTCCATTCAAGTTGGTTAATGGGAACACGCATGATACCCCACATATGGTCATGCAGGGTTACTATAAGAGAAGTAATATGGCTTTGAAGTTCATGAACCTTTGGTAGGAGATGTTGGAGATGGCTTGAGTGCAATTGATAGAAGAAATATAAAGGATGAAGAAATGGGAAAACATATATAGGAGAGATGTAGATTTCAGTGTGGGTGATATGGTTTTCCTCAAGATGACCAATGAGAAATTCCCACCACCTACTAGGATGTTTAAATCATTAGTGAGGAGGCTTGAGGGGACATTCTCAGTTGTGAAGCATATTTCTGATGCAACTTATAAGCTAGATATACCTTTCCACTTGAGAGATTGTGATCTAGTGTTCCATATCATTCAGTTGAAGAAGGGAAATGTTGATAGAATTGATTCGAGAATAGTAGAGTCGCCACTTGCTCAAACTCATACGGAGTTAGAGCTTGAGGAGATAGTGGGTTATCAGAGTTCAAATATTGGAAATAAAAGAAGAGAGAGTGCTTTCAAATGGAAGGATGCTCCAAAAGAAGAGAATGTATGGGAGACCCATGAGTCACTTTAGAGATGGGAGAAAGAGCCAAGTGCTTTTGAGAGGAAGCATTAGTTGGGAGTCACAGGGCTGCTGAGGATGACAATTTATCATGGATTGGGAGGATGTCAAGCCCCAAGGTGCGAGGGCATTCCCATGTTTCATCCACCCACCAAGCATGCACACCGGACACCTTGGTGAGGTGAAAAATCAAGAGTGACACTGCCATCGCAAGATTTGCAATGAAAATATTGCAAAAAATGCGATGAAAGAGGGGTTAGGTAAGGGCACGCTAACTTGGGTGTCATAAAAACAAAATTTTGGGTTTCCTTGTGAATAACACACATGAGCTTAGTAGCATGAACACCACAATGACACAACACAACCAAGGAGTGCGCCCCATGTCAAGTTAGAATGAGTTGATCTGAGTTTCACGGGATTGAGTGCAATAGGAGTAGGTGTGGTTGAAAGAATGATGGGTAGACAAGCATGGAATGTGTTGAAAAATGGATGTTGGCTAGGACTAAAGTTATGTTGTGGACGAGTCGCTCATAGAACGATTGGACCCAATTATTGAATGGAATGACTATAAGGCAAGTCGAACTAAAAGGGTGAAGTTTCATATAAATAGAGGATGTGCATGATGGATGAGGACACACAAATCAGATCAGAAAACGAGCAAGTAAAAAGCACGAAGTAGGAAAGTTTAAGCTAAACATGAGCAAGGAAGTTTGGGTGGGTCTACAGTAAGGCAAAGTAGACTCCCAAGTGAGAAGGAACACGAACCGAAGTAAGGTTGAGGTGAGGTGAAAGGGACATGCGTGGGGTGGCAATTAGATGACATGTTTTCTATGTATTGTTTTATGGTTTTTGTCATTGTACTTTTGTGGAAACCTAGTGATTGTGTTAGGTTTGATGTAACTTGTGTTTCTATATAAGAGAAGAAGGTTGGTGTGCCATTCCCATATAAATGTTGTGTACATGCGTATGATTATGTGTTGATGTTTTATGCTGCTACATGATTATTTTTCTATATTGATGATTCCACAATATAATAAAATAGAGTTAACAAGAATAATATATTTAGGGAAAAATTATTTTAAAGTTTAGAAACCTTGACAAATCTTACTAGTCCTTATTATTCTAACTTTAAAATGTTAGGTGATATCTTTGTAAAAATACTCAAAATTTCTAATGATTTTTTTATATAATCTCTATACAATTTTGGCTATTTTTAGGGTGAAATAATTTTATACTATTAAATTTGCACGAATCATCTTTATAAAAAATGGGAAATTGGCAAATCATTTTTTTGGAAAAAACATGTAATATTATCCCACTTGCGAATATTAGACCCTAAAATTTTCCATGAATATATTGTGAAGCATAGTCTATGTGGATTAACATTGTGCTACACTAGGTAGTTGCAAAACACGCCAGTGCGACACACTCGAGGGGTCACGGTGCGTCAAACACACCTTGTAACTGTGTGGATCCCCATGGATCATGACACCAGTAACCCCATATTATGTTGTAACATAAAAACTAGCATTCTCTATATATAAAAGTAACTTTATTTACATATACATAGAATTTGTGTTGCAAATTGGAATCTATTTATTTCATCATTAAGAAATACTATAATTGTTGTATAATACTTTGTGTTTTCCCGTAACACCACCTTGTGTTGTAAAATGTTGCTTGTTTCAAGTATTTGGTAAATGCAATTGCATGAGTTATTAAGATTTGAATGAAAAGTTGATATCACATGTCTGGAGTGATGGGTTACAAGATTCATTTTATAAGGATTACCAGACATATAAATATTGTTTTTATAATGTTTTGTTTTGTTTTTTTTTAAGTTTTTTAAATATACAAGGCCTTGCCAACATACTTTTTACTAATTATACTACCACCCAAAAAAACGTGATATTTTAGTTTTTAATTAGATATATATCTTTTTAATTTATTTTATTTAAATTTTGTAAAGATATAATAAAATTCATTTATATATTTAAAAACCTATTTTAAATAATTAGAATTTACAATCTCTTTCAAAATTATACTATTAAATTTTAAATAAAACACTAGAACATCAAACAAATACAAATAAATAGTTAACATATTCAAATGATTATTAAAAAAATTGAAATTTTGAAACTTTGAAGCATGTCGTTTTAGTGACCCTTTCAAGTTTCAAAGTTAGATAGAAACAAAATTTTATGATGTGCCAAAAAAAGCCGGTGACATTTAATGGGCTATCAGCGTGGTAGAAGGTTATCCTCAAATACTAAAGAGTCATCTGCATTTAATAATCAGTGGCAGCATTGCGGCCTCACTTCCTTTGTCAGGATTCATCAATGCAAGTGTGGAGGGTATGCAACTTCGTGAATTTTGGTAAATATAAGAATATATATATATATATATATATATATATATAAAGTTGTTCTGAGATCACAAAATGACACGTGACATTGATTGAAGTTTATTCCTTTCATCAATTCAGATTGGAAATGAAGAACTTTTGGTATGGGTAGATGTCTCTTTCTACCATTAAAGCTCTGACAATGATTTGATTTGTGAGCACTCATAATTGAAGTTTGGTGTTGGATTCTTATAAATTGTTAGGCTAAGTTTGGCACGTGCACGTGTATGTAAACTGAGAGAAAATTGAGATAAGAAAATAAATATATATAATGTTATAGGGTAGTATATGTTATTGGTGGGATTTTGTAATGGATTAAATTTAACCAGTGACATATACAATGTTGGCATGTTAATGGTCCTATAGCATTGTATATATTGATAGCGTAGGGAGAAATATACAATGTCTGCATATTAATGGTCTTATAGCATTGTATATATTGATAGCGTAGGGAGAATAAAGAGTATATTTTCATAGTGATGGGAAGTTGCATTTGTGTTAATTATGTTTTTTAATTAGTTTTATTTAAAACTGGGTACCAAATTTTGTAGTTATAGATTTTAGTTGTTGAAATTGATTTTAAATTTGAGTGGTTGAAATTGATTTTAGATTTTAGTTTTAAAAGTTTTTTTAAGTGTTTTGAATTAATTTGTCTTTTTTAAAATAAGGTTTTCAAAATTTTAATTTAATTATTAACGATTATTAAGTGCATGGTAGAGATTTATTTTCCATAAAATTTTCTAGAATAATTATAGTAGTACATACAAATTAAAGGTAGAAATTTATCTCTATAGTAGGTATGTCCATTTTCCCCTTTTAATTAAATTAATTAATTAAAAATATGCATTATGAACAAGTGCTATATGAAGTGAGTCATGGTTTTTTTGGACATGTGATATTGATAAGTCATGGCATTGGCCCATGGTATTGTAGCATAGCCTATTTGCAGATTAAGAAATCTCATGATAAAGCGGGGGTAAATTTCCATAATTAAGAATCATGTTCCATGTTTTTAAATGTATATATGTTTTTATATATTAATTTTTCAAAATATCTAATAATCACATTAATAATTTAAAATAAAGTTATAATTTAGTTAATTTTAATGATTTTTACTTATTTAAATTTTTTAATTTTAACAAAATGAGATGTATCATGTAATAAGTGTTTTGATCCTTATTATGAATTGATGGCTATCACGTTTACTAGCCATTTAATTTACTTAGCTGAGTTTCTTTTTCTAAAGGGAGAAAAATATAATTTTATTTCAACTTTTGTAAAAAGGAATAAAATTGAATTTTGTAGATGCTATCCGCATTCAGTAAGAGCATCCTCTCAGCTTATGAGCATAAGAAAGTACTGAAAATTTAAAAGGAACATGAAAAGTTAAGTGTTATAATAAGCACTTAACTTCTCTTTCTTTCCTTTCTTTGTATGAATCTTCTACCATCCCCTTGGGTGGGGGTCAATTGGAACCATTGTCAAAACGCTCACGTTTAGCTCTGGTGGGGGTTCTTTGTCTGAATTTGAACTTTTCGAAACATGAAATCTCTTTGTGCCCACCATCCCATCTTTGTGTGCCTTATTTTTCTATTGTTTTAGTTCATGGATTGCTTTGGATTTTATACCATTCTGCTTGTGGGTTGCATTTCCATCATGTACCTAACTACTCCCTTCTTCTTGGCTTGATGGGTTCTCTGTAATTTCCCCTTCTTCATCCTGTATAAGGAAGGGATTGAAAGTTCGCCATCCTTTTGTTTTGTAGTCCCGCCCCTTTTTCTTTTTTGGATGCTATTTTGCTTGGGGGCATGTGTCCTGCAAGTGTCATGTTTCGTAACATAAAAAAATTACCAACTTAATGAGAACTGTACTGACTTCTCACTTTTTAGAGGTTGCAAAAAATCATCTAATTTTAAAAAGTATTGATTCAGAATATACATTTTTTTAAGCATATTTTTGACACTTTAAATTGTGCTAGATCTTAGATTTTTGTGATCCATATTGATAATGAGATTGTCTCTCGGATTAATCACATCATTGAAATTTGGTCAATGTTTCAAACCATCTAATGTGGTTCATCCTTAGGATTCAAAATGTATTTAGAATGTACATTCTTTTAAAATGTTAGCGATTTCCATGGCAATTTTGAAAAGTGTTGATGTAGCATCAACATTTTCTTTTGGGCTTACTTTTGACACTTTAAATTTTTGATATATTAAATATGGATAATGTTTTTGAAATGTTGGTGATTTTCATGCATATTTTGAAAAGCGTTGTAACATCAATTTATATTGTTTTTTTCTTTTATTTACGAGGGCATATTTTTGACTTTTTTTTTTAAGTATACAATTCAAATTCTTTAGGTGCTCTGTTAAGGCACTCCTTGATGTGAAGTCGCTGGTTCAATTCCCCGCCCCTATCGGGGTGATATATTGGACACAATGAAGATGTATTCCTGCCAAGCTTACAACAGATAAATGGTTATTTAAGAAATTTTCAAGTTGTCTTCTTCTTCTTCATTATTTTCTTAGTGAGATGTATGTTTTTCAAGTTTGTGTTTTTTGTTTCTCTTTGCAATGTTTTTTCTGTAATGAAGTTTTAAATTTGATTGCAAACTTAAAAAAAATAATAATACTAATATTTTTTAGTTAAGATTCTTTATAGATTCATGTAACGTTAATTAATACTTCAATACACATAAAATAATTGTCACTAAAAAAAATTAATTTTGAACAATTGATAAGAATACACATTTTGCATATATATATAATTAAAAAAATACATATTTTGAGACTTTTTGGCTAAAAAAAACATATCAAATAAATGAATTTTTTTAGAAAAAAAAAGGAAAAATAGTAAATTTTATTAAAAAAAAAACTATAAATTTTATATAAAAAAAATAGTACTTCTTTTTCCAAAATTAATCATTTATATAAAATTAAAAAAATTACAAGTAAGAATAATAAAAACATGTTTAAAAAAATAATTAAAACAACTTTTAACTTTAAAAATAGTCAAAATAACAAAACAAAAATAAAATAAATTTATTAAAATAAAAATAAATTGAGAAAAAAGAAAAAGAAACAATTAATTTAAAAAGAAACCATTAAAAAACATTTAAAAGAAATTGGAAAAAAACAATAAATTAACTAATAAAAAAATAAAAAATAAAAAGAAAATGAAAAAAAAACAATTATGAAAAAAACACAACATTGTTTTAGAAAAAAAAAAAACATTATTAAAATTAAAATAAAAAATGAAACCAATAAAAAAATATACTAAACAAATTAGGGAAAAAATAAACCAAACATGATATAATCTCAAAAATAAACAAAAATAAAACAAATTTGAAACAAATTTGAATATATATATATATATATATATATATATATATGAAAAAATATTAATATCAATTATAAATTAAAGAAAATAACACTCTTAAATTATAAAAATATTGTTTAAAACAATAAATAATATATAATAAAATTAATCAAAATGATGATGATAGTTAACATCCATTGAGACCAAACTTTAGTCTATGGGACCTAAAGAAACTAATTATTTAGTTTGATTTAAGATTTTATTCCTATGCTCAAAAAGCTTGGAGAGAAGCCTCCCGAGCTCACTGTAATTTTGACAACTTAAAAGGCTAAGAAGGTCAGTATTGCAACAAAGATTTTGAAATTGAGATATAATATGGTTGTACACAGGGCACTCTAAGAAGAAAATAAAATTAATCAAAATACAAATTAAAAAAAAAATTCATAAAAATAAACCTATTAAAAAAGAAAACATCAAATAGAAAAAAAAATAAAAAAATAATATATATATATATAAGAAAGAAAATAACACTCTTAAATTATAAAAATATTAAAAAATATTGTTTAAAACAATAAATAATAAAATTAGTCAAAATACAAATTAAAAAAAATATTCATAAAAATAAGCCTATTAAAAAAGAAAACGTTAGAAAGAAAAAAAACAAATATATATATATATATATATATATATATATATATATATATATATATATATAATGGGGTTCCTGCCTCGGTCACGCAGTCAAACGATTGTTTTGCTAGGGTGCAAATCGACCCCAGGCAACATTGTTGTCTCAGCAGTGGTGAGGAGGGGTTGATTACAGGAAGTGACCCCGCCCCAATGGCATCACCAAAGGGTTGCTACCAACCCGCTCCTACCACCTTAGCGACGACCCTTTGTAAATGCGCTGGGGTAAGGACTCCTTGTTTAATATTATTATTATTATTATTATTATGTCTATTTTTTTAATATTTTTCTTATGTTTGTTTTTTAATAGTTTTATTCCGGATGGAATGGTTCATGAAGCGAAAATCAATGATTTATTTTTATTTGGAGCAGGATTTGATTCTCGGTACTAAAAGCAAGATTTTTCCTACTAGGGTTTCTTGCAGATTAAAAGACTTACTGAGACTCTGCTGTTGGGTTCTAGATCTAATCTTCTGCCTTATTTCTTTGCGGCTGGGTTTTAGATCTAATCTTCTGCGGCTAGATCTAGATCTAATCTTCTGCCTTATTCCTCTGCAGCTAGGTCTCGACTTTCTACAAGCAAATATGGCTCTCAGCTTCGCGAAAATAGCTGCTGGCTCAGTTCCGTCCGCTTCTGGAGGGCAAGCTCCTACCCATATCGTCAGTGAAGCCCCAGCTCCCATTGTCCAAGTGGTCCAGGCCTCACTCGATGAGGCTTTAAAGATTTCCGAAAGTGCCCTAATTTGCTGGTTCAATGGTTTTTGGCCGTGGTTGACAACTCTCCACAATTGGATCTCTGAGGTATGGAAGCCTGTCATTTCTAATGAAATTAATATCTACCCCTGTTCTAGGGGTTTCTTTATAGTAGATTTTGAAAATCCTGAAAGCAGACAATGTATTCTAGATTCTGGCCCTTGGTTTTGGGAAAACTCATGCCTATTCATGAAACCATGGAACCCATCGTTCGCTCCCTCAACAGTAGTCATAACCTCAGCACCAGTTTGGGTGAGATTCCCAAGCCTACCCTTGCATCTCTGGAATCTCTCCTCACTAAAAGCCATTGGAAATGCAATTGGGAAATTTTACTGCAAGTGCCCAAAAATAGAGGAATATGCTAGAACCACCTATTCATGTATCTGTGTGGAAATGGACTTCAGCGCTGGATTCCTAGCTGAAATAAACCTAACAAGTAAAGAATATGTGTGGAACCAGAAACTCGATTATGAAAGTGTCCTTTTTAGATGTCGATCCTGCTTTGAGACAAGCCATCTAGCCAAAAATTGCCTAAAAGCCTCCCAGAAAAATTTTGCTAGAAAAAACTACCACAGATCTACATGGTGGGAAGAAGCACAAAAAAAACACTACACTATCATCAAAGAAGAATACTCTAGAGAAAACTCTGAATCACAAGAAAGAAACAACTCTCAAGACAAACAGGGAGAAAGCCCCACCCAGCAACAAAAAAGTGAACTCGACAACCCCTCAAGCATCAACAGTTATGAGGATTCGAATACCGCATAAAATAAATCTTCATTTAACAGCAAAGAAAATCTCCCAGACCAAACTTATTCTTCGTCTATCTTCAAGAGGATGAACACAATAGATCAAGAAGCTAAGACACTAATGTCCCAAGAACTAGAAAAGATGAAGGAGATGCAAGATATAGGAAGTTGGAAGACCGTAGAAAAGAAAAAAAAGAAAGCTACAACATCAATCTCGCCAAGAAAGACGAGGAGCCAGACAATTAAAAACTAAGAAAATTATAGGTCTGATACACCAATTTGGTCTCAGTGAATGTTAACCACTATCATCATCATCATCATCATTATATCTATATTTTTTAATTTATATATATATATATATATATATATATATATATATATATATATATATATATATATATATATATATATATATATATAAATATATATATATATATATAATTATAATTATAATTTTTTACTTATTTTTTATGTTTAATTTTCATTTGTTATGGGATATTTTTGGTTAATTTTGGTTGCTTTTTAAGATTTTATGTTTATTTTTTAGTTTAGGGTTTTTTATTTATATATATATATTTTTTTTATCATTTTTAATTTATTTTTTTTCTCAATGTTTTAATTTTATTATATTATATTTTTTAACTATATTTAATTTAATTAATTAATTTATTGATGTAGGGGTTGTGTCGATGTTCGTATAGCAACGCGTCCCCAATATGTGACAATTTGGTAGTTGATTTTTCAGTTTTCATTACAGTAAATCAAGTTCACTTCCACTATGTGTTAATTTGATGGTTGATTTTTAAGTTTTCATTGTAATGGGTTAAGCATGCCCCCACTATGTGTTAATTTGATGGTTGATTTTTAAGTTTTCATTGTAATGGGTTAAGCATGCCCCCACTGTGTTAATTTGATGGTTGATTTTTAAGTTTTCATTGCAATGTGCCAAGTTGTCTTAGGCTAAGTTTTTAAAAGAACAATATTTTTAACATTTGGTGTGATGACTTTTTGATTTAGGTATTTATTTTTAAGGCTTAATTCATTCATGATATTTGATCTCAAAATATGTTGAAAATCTAAGGTTTGTTATAGTCATGATATTTGTTTTTAATTCCATGGCTGAAAAATGTTGAAATTTCAAGGTTTTTCGAAGTCATGATATTTTATCTTTAACGCTATGGTTAAAAAATGCTAAAATTTTAATGGTTTTTCAGAGTCATGATATTTATCTTTAATGCCATGATTGAAAATTTTTAGAGTTTTTAGGTTCTTTGGAGTCGTGTTATTTTATCTTGAACATATTGTTGAAAGCTATTAGAATTTGAATGATTTTTGGAGTCATGATATTTTATTTTTAATGCCATTGGTAAAAAATGTTGGAATTTCATGCATCTTTTTTTTTAATGTTAGCATCAACACTTTTTGATTTTGGGGTGTTATTTCATGTTTATTACACAGAGATTTCAATTTTTAATGCTATTGTAAAAAAATGCAATTTTAACAAACAACAAAAATGTTGGTGTAGCATCAAGTTGCTTCAACACTTTTTGTTTCAAGGTTTTTTTTCATGTTTTTTACACAAAAAAAACAATCTTTACTGTCATTTTTAAAAAATGTTGAAAATTTACCCCAAAAAATAAACATTGTTCCAACATCAACACTTTCATTTTCAAGACATTTTTTCATGTTTTTTGGGGTTTTTCAGCTAGAGTTCTCATTTTTAGGTTACAATTCTCGTTAAGTTGGTAACTTTGTTACATGAGCAACATTCAAATATCATATTTTCATAATCCAGGATTTGGGTCCATTGAAAGGTTTTATGTTTCAGTTGAATACAATCAAGTAGACCTTTACTTAGGTCTATTTCTACACAGATTTTGGCAAAAGGAAAAAACCATTTTTCCATTCTTTCAGCATCCATCATTTTAAATGACCCCAAAGTATTTGCATATCCTTGAGAACCTTGTGATGCCAGAAAGGAAGGGGAAGATTTGGCAGCGTCAACCATATTGGCATCTTTGAAACCACCATTATTGTAGAATCAAAATATAGCAACCAAGGGATGATAGAAAGCCCTACTCTTCCCCAAAACCAAGGTATTTCTTTCAATACTCTCTCAATTCTCCTTGAGTATCAAACCAAACAATAGAAAAACCTTTTAAACATAGGTATATGTCATAATTGTTGCTCCAAGTTGTCAAATCCCACTGATGCAAAGCATTAGACCTAGGCCAAAACCCATTGAATATGCAAATCACTACCCTGGATTGAAAAATAGAAAAAATTTGATTTACCTTTATTAAGTTTACCTCTAGGGGAAGCACTTGTTGCAGTTTTTTGATAATGTAAGGTCTTGGATTTCATTATCATAGATTCGATGGGTTAGATCCCTTAGCCCATGCCACATCCTTATAGGAGACTGAGCCTCCTAGATTCCTAGATCTCGAAGCACCCCCTTGTAGCCATAAAGTTAATGAGATGGTAGAATTTCTTGAAATGTCATAATCCTGCAAATGAGATGGATCTTGAAGTTACTTCCCTTCATGAAGAAGACGTTGTACACCTGCAGGAAAGCTCAACAAATTCTCTATACTCTGCTTGAGATTCACCACATAGTCGAAACTAGAGACTCTAAAAATGAAGGACTTCCCATTAAGGGTCTTAACAAAAATCTAAAAACCATCCCCTCATACCAACTCTTCCAACCTAGATCGATAAGAATGAGGTGTTTTTTTCTAGTGGATTTGTGTCATTTAGAGAGTAGCAGAGGTTGTATGTACATGGATCTAAACTTGCACAACTTAAGGACTAGAGGAATGGAGCTATACTTGCATAAGCTAGATTGATAACATACTTGGATTTATTACTCAGCCTCTTCTTCGTTTCTTTGTCAAGGCAAAAGAACTTGGAGTTGTGAGATGTGATCACCACATAGACTACCCTAACACCAACTTGTTACTTGACCCACAACTTTCGATTATTCTCACACTAGAACATATCACCTCGATGCACTTTAAGTGGACCCAAAATATTAGGTTTGAGGCTTCCATCCCTAGTTTCAACCACAATGTTCGCTAATTTGACATTGTTGTGCTCTATAATAAAGGAATCATCTATATTACCCTGCGAGAACTTGAGAAACTCAACATAGATGCAGAATGGCTTTGGATTCAGTATTTTCGGTTCTAAATTTGACATGGATTGACCACATTACCCAAAATAATAGTTAAACTAAAGACATAATTTATATAGATGGGTTAATTTAAATAATGCAAAATTGCAATTTTACCAACAATTTTATTACTAAATTCCTATATTTTTCCAGGGTAAAAAACGGTAACCTTTTATTTAAAAAATGAAAAGTTACACTAGTAGATGCATTGAAGCATTTCCATAAGCTTCCCATATGGCTCGAGTGCATTCGCACCCCACGCAACGTTAGAGGACTAACTTGCATAAAGAAAAATAAGAATATAGAAGAGAGAAGAGAGAAGAAAGAGGCAAAAAAAAAAAAGAATTCCGGCAGTGAGTAAAAACTCACACTTCAAGTTTTTCTCCCCTTTTTCTTTTTGACCTTGCGCCACTCTCCTTGAGTGGGCTCGATCAAAGCTATGACTAACTGTGTTTCTGCTTTCTGTGGGGCTGTTTCCTTGTCTGAGTCTGAAGTATCTGAGTGATGATGCCGTTTGATCCCTCCCATGCTTTGATCCTCGCTTGTCTTCTCTGCCTGATTTTGGTGGAGCTTTGTGATCTTGTTTTCTGATGTAGTTTCCTTCTGAGTCTCCATTTCTTGGGGTGCCTCTGCATTCTCTGTGGGGGTGTCATCCTCTTCTGCTTCTGATTCTTCATCATCTGAGTCAGGGGGGGGAAATTGCCATCCTTTCCTCTGCTTCCCTTTCTGCTTCTTTTTACTGTTTACTTTTTTGGCTTCTGGGCATGTGCTTTGCAGGTGCCCTGTGTGCCTGCAGAGCCTGCATCTGAAAGCAGTATTTTCATAGTCTAGTGCTTGCAGCCAGTTTTTTTGTTTGTAGATCAGCCTTATGTTATCTGGCAGCCCTTTGCTTAGATCTACTTCCACACAAATGCGTGCAAAAGTGTATACCCTTTCATCAATCCTCTCCAGATCTATTTTGATATATTTCCCTATGCTGTTCCCAATTCCTTCCAAGACTCGTTCACTCCAAAAGTTAAGGGGAAGGTTGTATAGACAGACCCAAACCGGCACTTTGGATACAGTCATGTTGTTTGGATCGAAATATGGGAACCATGGGGTCATGAATAACCCCGATGTTCCCCAGAACCAAGGCCCATCTCTAATGATTGTTTCTCTGACTTCCGAGGATGCGAATCTAACTATAAAAAATCCCTTGGAGCATAAATGTATATCACATTCCATGGTCCAAGTGGAGAAAATCCAATGGAATAGATCCATTGGTTTTGGCCAGAAACTGTTAAAAAAACATATTAGGGCCTGCGTTTCATAGGACTTAACGAAGACATCAAGCCCTGTAGAGTCAAATTTTAGGGCTGGAGTTTGCCCTAACTGATCTACTATGTATGGCCTAGGAGTATACCTGCCTTGATCTGGAGCGGACCTTGTATCTTTGTTACCCTGAAGAATGTTTTTGTAGGAGGAACCTCCTTTGGGTTGCTGCTGAGATGCTGTCTTTTTCCCCTTGTCCCCTCCTGAGGAGTTTTTGTCTCCCCCTGAGCTGCTTGTCTGACCCTGAGGAGGGGCTCCTCCTCTCAGTATGAGGTTCAAAACGATGGTTTCTCCTGGGTTAATCCCATAGCTTCCCATGGTTCTGTTGTCTTGGAGAGACCATCTGCCATTGACTAAGTGTTGGATCTGGCTAGGGTATCCAGTCAATGCACAGATTTGCTGCTTCAGCTACAGCACAGTACTTTCTGCATGTACCCATACTAAAGAAGATTGAGTCTCTGGGGTTTTAATGAAAATATGGAAACGAGTTTTTGTTACCTGATGTCTGCAATTTTGCTGAGTTCCTGCTCTACCTGAAACGGTGACGTTGTTGGTTGCCTTGTGATCTGGCTGTCGGCGGTCTTCCAGATCTGAGCTTCTCATTTGCATGTCGCGATCTGCGATCCCTCTGTTGAATCGATGTATAGATCCTCAGATCTGCAGCCTAGGTTCATGGGAGTCTTGAAACCTACTCGTATCATATAGATCTGGCCTGGATCTACAGGGATGGGGCGATGCAAATGAGTGAAGAGGTAGATCTGCCTCATGCGTTCCCCTGTCTTTGCATGCAGTAAACGCCTGAAGAGGTATCCGCCCGACGCACAATAGACTGGCCGATCCCGAATTCCTATATTATTACTGAAAGAAAGAAAAAATAAAAATATAACAATTAAACTCATCTATTTTGAAATATAACATAGATGTGCAAAGGAAAATGGTAAGACACTTTTCTTACTTACTAATCAGAGAGAATAATGCAAAATATGATATTTAAGAGATACCATGTGTATTTCCATATATTATTCTAGTCATTTACTTGCATCCTTTATATAGTTCATTTCCATGAACAAAGTATCATTTTGTATTTCCCATCCTTTCAAAATGAGACTTTGTCAAAAAAATGTTTTCATATATAATTCTATCTCACTTAAGTTAGGCATTGTTTAATTATATTTTCTTATACTATGTTTTTGTTTGATCTTGATAGCTTTTAATGTTTACCTTTTAATTGTGAATTGGTATATTTCTTTCTTAGTGAACTAGTAACAACCACATTAACAAAATGGGTTGATAGGACCTATCGCGCCGCAAGGGAAGACAGGCGTGTGCTATATCATCACCGCGATAGAATATCTGACTCGATGCGCAAAGGCACAGCTGGTTAAGGACTACAAGGCTGTGATAGTTGTGAATTTTTTGTTCGAGAATGTACTGACCAGGTTTGGATGTCCCAAAATTCTCATGAGCGATCGGGGAACGCATTTTCTGAATGAAACGATCAGCGCACTCACTGAAGAATTCCAGATATATCACCAACAGAGTACGCCATACCACCTGAAAGTGTATGGGACCGTTGAAGAATTCAACAAAATCTTGGAGACTGCGTTGACCAAGGTCTGTAATGCGTAGCAAAATGACTGGGACTTGCGCATCCCTACTATGCTATGGGCATACTGAACCACGTGCAAGAAGTTGACGGGCCAGACACCTTTTTGGTCAGTATATGGCAAGGACACCATTATGCCTATGGAATACATTGTTCCTAGTCTGTGGATAGCGAAAATAACAAGTATGGTAGACTGTGGGGCTTTGGAGGAATGAGTCATGCATCTAGAGGAACTGGAGGAGGAACGGTTTTTGGCTGGATTCCATCAGCAAGTATAGAAATAGTGAGAGAAAGCGTGGCATGATTGCCATATCAAGGTGTGCACCTTCAAGGAGAATGATCTAGTATTACTATACAACATCAAGTTCAAGAAATTCCCTGGCAAACTCTGAATGCATTGGTTGGGACCCTATGTCGTCAACGAAGTTACTGATGGGGGTACGGTTTAGCTTGCCAAACTCAATGGAGACCCCTTCTTAGGAAGAGTGAATGGCAGTCGCCTGCAGCTCTACATAGGTGGGCTGACCGCCTGACTAACTGTCTGAAGGACAGTCTCACCGCTTCAGCCAGTTGAAAGAGAGCGCGGGACGATAAAGCAGTCTTGGGGAAAGAGGCGCAATTGCCAAGATACGTGTAGACTTGGCCAATCACAAAGGTCGCGGTTGCACAGAAAGAAGTGCACTGATGCATTGCTAAGAGGAGAGGTGACCGTTGCTGTCACTATTCATGACAAGATGTCTGCATTATGGCAAAAGGGAGCGGGCGACAGGTAATTAAGAGAAGGGGTACTAGCCAAATATGGAATGAGCTACCACAAGTTTAACACAAGGATGCCAGAACAGGCAGGAGCCAGTGAATTTGAAATTCAAAACACTTATAAATCACAAAGGAGCATCCGCCGGGCGACCTACACTTCTGGAAAACACAAGCTGGTTACCGATATGGAACATTTCATTATCTTTGCGCAAGGAGTAAGCTCGAGGATGGTGATCTAGCCAATGGAAAGGCAGTGCTCTCTGAGGAACATGGTGTTGATAGCTGCGGGTTCCACGTAGAGTTCAACATCGATAGTAGGGGATGTACCAGAAAATGGGAGACACGAAGCAGAAATGGTCTAGTTGTTGTTGCCTTGCGCAGGGAAAGGTCGACGAACTACAACAGAAAAGAGAAAGGATGAAAATATAGAGAACACTGGTAAAAATGTAGTTAATAACTCATCTCTAATGTACCTTGAGGATTGGGATCTCATAGATAGCAACAAAGGTCTTGCAAAATTGCAACACAAGTTGCAGCAGACAGTGCAAAGAGTAGATACGAAGGAAGGAAGTGGCTGCGGTGGTATAAGGAGGTCCTGTATGCGCCTCCCTCGCTCAAGCTAAAACCCTATGAGGGGGTGTTTTGTGTTAAGTGAGCAGAGCAGAATGAGCATTATTGGTCACAAGAATTGGTAGAAACAACGAAGAAGGAGCCAGACGAAGCATTGTAGGAGACAACAAAGAAGCAGCAGGATGACGAGCATCACTGAGAGGGAGGTGAACTGCGAAGCCAAGGTAGCACATCTCGCCGCCCTGACGAGTGACTCGGGACGAGTCACGATGATTGTGTTGGGGGACTGTTGGGTAGCAGAGATCCTGCGTAACAGTTTTGGGTCTGAGAGCCTAGAAGCTAGGATAAAAAAATTGTAAAACTCCGAAAAATGCGGAGTGCGAAATGTAAAATGTCGAGTGAAAGGGTTGTCCACCCATGAAGTAATATAGAATAGTAGGGAGTAAGTTGGCCTACCCATGGTCTGTGAACCATGGGAATGTATAAATAGAGTGGGGCTCTAAAGGTAGAAGGCAGTCTTTGAAGAGAATGAATTGTAGTGCTATGGGTTTGTGAAAGTTATATGTGTGTCTGTAAGTCTCGGTCAAGGGTATTAGGTGATAGATAGAGGCTCTGCCGCTGTGTGTGTAGAGGCTTGGTAGAGTCCACAGCGGTGTGCGCTGACGCCTGCAGCTGAGTGTGCAGGGTAGATCTAGATGTATTGGTGATAAAGTGGAAATAAAGATAAGTTGATTTTGAAACACTGTGTTAATTTGAGCTATTGCAGATCTGGTTAATTTATGATTGGTATTTCTATTGATTCTTTATGTGCATGCTTATGTTTTGGGTTAATGCAAATCTGTATCTCTGTTAATTGCGCGCACTGGTTATCTTGATTAAATGTTTGCTTAAAGACCATCACAAGTAGACCTGATCTATAAGAACTCCTTAAATAAATAGTAGTGAGGAACAGTCCAGCCACGGATCTCTGCGGAAGCAGAGTAGCGTGAGGCTGCGAAACCTCCAGAGCACATCTAGACATCCCAAGCGTGCAGAAACCTAGTTCCAACACCCTCCCCTACTACCTCGGGTAAGACCTCAGTGCGTGCTCTGCGAGCTGTTGCCGAAAGGGCCGGTAGCTGAGGGATTTGTTTGGCTAAATAACTCTTCCGAACCTGGGTCAAGCCCATATAAGCCAACACAGATCATGAAGGCCTTGCAGGTCAGGGAAGTGTGCAAAGTGACCTGTGCAAAGCCATTCACAGTTGGACTAAATCGACCCCTTAGACATCTCCAGGGTGCAGAAACTTGGTTCCAGCACCCCCCCATACTTCTTCGGGTGAGACCTCAGTCTGCGCTCTGTGGGCTGTTGCCGAAAGGGTCAGTAGTGTAGGGATTTGTTTAGCTAATTAACTCTGAACTTGGGTCAGGCCCCCTTAAGCCAACAATCCTCTTCCGGATGAAGCTGTCTATCTTATCGACTCTACTGACCCTTGGTATGGTGACATTGTCGTCTACCTCCAAGGCAACATTTCCACCCTGAACTATCGTCAGGTGTCTGTCATTGCATATGCCACCAAGAACGACACTATTTAGTGCTTAATGATATGTTATATCGCCGTGGTGCTAATAGGGTTCTTCCACGTTGCCTCACTCATGAGGAGGCAGAACACATTTTAAATGACTGCCATGCTGGGGCATGTTGCGGTCATCTTTCTCACATATCTATTGCTCAGAAAATTTTGCATGCACGCTATTACTGGCCAACCTTCTTCAAAGATTGTATCAAAACTATCCGGTAGTGCCACCCTTGTCAAGTGCTTACAAATAAAATGCGCACTCCTCCGAGCCTACTACACCTGGTTATCTCTGTCAGCTCCTTTTCCAAATGGGGGATAGACTTTGTAACTTGCAACCCAACTTCATCTAATGGACACAACTATATTATCATAGCTGTGGACTATTTCATAAAATGGGCCGAAGCCCTTCCCACATTTTGGGCTGATGGAGAAACCGTGGTGCTACTCCTGTTTAATCAGGTCATCTATCACTTCGTTGTGCCCCACACGATCATTACAGACCATGTGTCTCATTTTCAAAATCACATGATGTCTAACTTAACATTGTTGCTCAGTTTTCGCCAAGATCAATCATCCTCCTACTACCCCCAAGCTAATGGTCAAGTAGAGGCCATCAATGGCATCTTAAAAACCATGATCCGTAGGTTAGTAGGGAATCATAAAACCCACTAGCATCGAATGTTATATCTTGTGATGTGGGCATACCAAACTTCAGTTAAAACTTCTATAGGCTTCACACCTTTTCAACTAGCTTATGGCCTAGAAGCAGTTTTACTAATCAAGTGTCAAATTCCTTCCTTAAAAATCACTATTGAACTCTTGCCCGACACATTGCCGAAGAAGAGCGCCTTCTATACCTAAATAAACAGGATGAAACCCGTCGAGATGCCCAATTAGCACTCGAAGCCCACAAGCACTGAGTCAAAGCCCAGTGCGACAAAAAGGTCAAGCCTCGTTCTTACTGAGAGGTAGATCTTATTTTACTCTACAATAAAAGACATGACCTCTTGGGGGCACGAACACTTCAACCCTGATGGCTCGGTCCATATGTTTTCAAGAAAGCCCTCTCAAAAGGGGCATATGAACTTTAGGACTAGGAAGTAGTCCCACTTGCTGAGCCCCGAAATGGGCTCTATCTGAAAAAGTATTATGCCTAGTACTGCACTAGGCATGTGCTTTGTAATTTTATGTATTTATAATTTTGCTTCTTTTTTATGTGACTGGATTTTTTGGTATTTCTTGAAGTATTTGTCGCATACATATTTCTTGTTATGTAGATGTCTTCATTACCCTTAGCCTACGTAGGATACACAGATGGTGACAGTCGTCACACACGGCACATTGCATAAGCTGCTTTGGTCATTTACACACCTGAGTTGGAACTATTTTATTCTGGGGGAGTCTTTCTAGGTACTGCCACCAACAATATTGTTGAGTACATGTCCATAATTTCACTTCTAACTGAAGTGTCATCAAGGGACATGTCCAATTTGGTGGTCAGGTTAGACTCTCAACTACTTGTTATGCAATTGACAAATCATTATCAAATTTGTAATCCAATCTTGTTACGTCATTATTTAAGGGTACGACTCTTGGAATGTCAATTTGAGGTTATCACATATGAACACATTCCTACAGAATTTAATACAGTTGCTGATTCATTGGAAAACTATGTGTTAGATTGGCATCTGTCTCATTCACTATAGATACATGTATGAAAGTAAATATTTACACAGTTAAAAATTTACAAAAAATACTTAAAAAACATTTACATCATAAAATACCAATATATATATATATATATATATATATATATATATATATATAGATATATATATATATATATATATATATATATATATATATATATCGAATCCATTCTTTTACATCAGAAAATTTCCCAAAACTTGGGTGTTTTAAGTAAAAAATGGCTACTAAGCCTAGCTATAAACACCCGCTGGCTATACCACATGTCTACTAATAGAGCCTACTACTCATGAAAAGATAACACTGCTCTAGCTCTCCTCCGAAGAGGAACCAGAAACTGCTCAGGCACACCAACTGTGTGTCGTTGCATATGAGCAGGGATCATCCTCATTGGAAGGGGGGGCACACCTATGCTCAAGCCCTCTAGGTTCCTCAGAACCTCACAAAGACTCTTAACATCACCCCCTCCTTCGAGTAGTAGGCCTCCTCGCCTCACTTGGCAAGGCTCACCAGCAGGCTGTACCGGTGCAACATCTGTGTCAAGCAAAAAGCTTCATGTCAGTACTTGTTCACCCATAAAATCAACAAAAACATAACATAAACATTCAAAAGCTTAAAAATACTTTAAGTACTCTCAAAATCCTTCTTACCTTGAGGCCCCCAGTTTGTACCAGGTGGAAAAATCAAGTCAGGGTCACCTGTGAAGTCCATGCCCTCATAAGCATAGCCATCGATCATCACAATCTAGCCACTGAGCCATTTGAAGAAATCTTCTTCAAAAAAATGTTGGATGGGTCCTCCCCCTATGTGAGGATCAAGTGATGCCCATCACCTCTGTTTAGGCTCCCTCGGATTGAGGGGACCTAAGCTCATTCGTGTGTGCATAACTGGCACACTCTCAAGTATGAAGGAGAGAATGAGAGTTCCATACCCAAAACTCTATTGGGTTTGAGTCTTACATGTGGTCAACTCTGCCTTCAATTAACGAAGCACATAGCTGCGGCTGGAAACAGTCAACTGAAAGCAACAGTTGGGCCTTTGTGGCAACATGGGGATTTTTCGACCCTGCCAAGCACATAATCATCCATAAAATGGCCCTCATAGATCTACATCTAATCCTCTCTATAAGGACTCTGTTGCTAATGAGTCCGCTCTCAAGGATGCAGTAAGCTCGAACTAGCTCTAGGGTGGACTGGGGATCAGGCCTACCACCGGTCAGGTTTGGCCGTGCTCCTTTGCATGGCAAACCTGTCAAGAAATATATATCATCTCGATCAATGGCCAACTCATGATCCCCAATCCTAAACAATTGTTCGTGTTCATCCCAGCGCTGAATAATCCATCTCAAAAGGTCCTCCTAACCTTTCATCATGTCCAACTTTGCATACTTCATCAACCCAAAACGGCGCAATGCAAGTAGGCAAGCAGGATCATTTCGCATCAGCAATTCTTATTAGTCATGGGCCCATTCTATCCATAGACTAGTCATAATGGCTCAAAACCTGCACAAATCAACCCAAAAATTAGTGCAAATGGGGAAAAAAGTCATTAAATCATTTCCTGGGCTTTTGGAGTGCGCCCTCATTCACTAACGCCCCCCCTAGTGACAAACAGGGAGGATTAACACCCTCCCCCAGGTCGTAAAGGGTGTTTAACGCTCCCTACAGGCCTGGAAGGGGGTGTTAGGCATAATTAATGATCTAGGGCTCCCTATATCTCCAAAAAATCACCCCAAAAGTAGCTAAAAAAGGTTGAACAATGCAAGATCAGGGTTTTTTCATCTACCTGGGACTGAAGACATGTTGAATGGTCACTCGGATCTCCCGCAATCGTCCGTGGAAAATCTCCTTTTTTTTAGCTCCAAAACACTCTCACAGCTCTCAAATGATGCAAATGGTGAAAGTGGAGGCTCAAGAACTCCCTTATAGTCACTTTGGAGAAATGATTTATCTTAATTAAAGTCATTAAAGTAGAAGTAGTCCATTTCCAATGGTATTTATCATGTGCCATGCCCCCATATTGATAGAAATTGCTCATTTGATGAAAGAATCTTCAAGATTGAATGACATAAATGACCATGTTCGATTCTCAATGAGCGCTTCCTTTTATGGGATGTTTTCTCGCTCTAAAACTGAAAAATCCCTGAGTTTTTCATTGTTGGGATCGTTAAACACTTACGACGATGGTTTGAGGAACTATTTTCCCCTCTTTTTCTAGCTCACTAAACTGAAAAAGATCGATTGAGCATTCTTTTTGGGGATTTTTTTCTCTTTCATAAAATTGAAAAAACCCCAAGTTCCTTCTTCAGACTTGTTAAAAACTTATGAAGAAGCTTCAAGCATTCTTTTTAGGAACTTTTCTTGCTCGTCAAATAAAAAACCCCAACTTTTCATCATTGGGCTCGTTAAACACTTATGACGACGATATGAGCGCTTTCTTTTTTGGGACTATTTCTTGCTCTTAAATCAAAAAATCCCTGAGTATTTCCCTTCTTCGGGCTCGTTAAATCTACAAAGAAGGAATGAGTAGTTCTTTTACCTCTTTTTTTCTCGCTGACTAAACTGATAAAGATACCTCGAGTTTTCTTCATTTGACTCATTAAAATTCGATGAAGCTATATTGAGTTTGTCGTCGCGTGATTCATTAAAATTTCACGACGAATATCGAGTTTACTCTGTCTCCTTGTACTCATAACAAAATGAGGCAAACATATATTGAGCATAGGTTTCTCTTTATCGGGACTCAGTGGATTAACTTATGAAAAAGGAATTGTTTTGGGTATATTATTAAAGCTTTGTCATACCTAGTTAAAAACTATGACAAAGGTACCACCTTGGAGTCTGTTGTAGCATTTTTTTGGTTTTGTTAAATTAGAATCAATTAGTCAAAAAATGAAAAATATATTTGAAAAAATGTTAAGCTAGGATATGGACAAAAAGAATATTAAATAAAAAATGTTAGGAAATATTTTGATAAATAGGTCTATATCAAAGAAAATGTTAGAATAGATGCCCTAAAAATGAAGGAAAAAATAAAATGTTAGGTTAAAAAGAAAAGCAAAAAAAAAATCAACTCTGAAAGTGTTGCAAATCTAAATGCCACTACTTTAGTCTAATTCAGTTTTGCAAATAATAGTTGTGTGTAGTTTGTTTAGATGCCACACTAGTTTATTTGATCCAATTATACAGTTTAATCATGATTGGATTTGATTTAAATTGATTGTCATAGGTAGAAAATAAAATTGGCTCAACAATTTAATTTGAGCCAATGATGGAAATAAGGTATAGAGGTAGATTAGGCATAAAAAGAAAATGTTGAGCTGCTAGCTTATATGCACTCTGAAAAATAAGTGAAAATGTTAGGAGTAAAAGGGTAGGTAGACATGTGAAATCAAATTGAAGCATCAAATGTTTTAATCCTAATTTGTAACATTGGGAAAACATATATATGACAGGTTTTAATTAACCAAAATTTTATAAGCCATTGTTATTTCTTTTAATTGCCATGACCCACATTTGTCACATCCACCCTCAAAGTCGTGACCCCACCATCATTTCCACTCATATGTTAAATACCCCCCACCTCATCTCTCATCCCACACACTCTTTCATGATTTGATGGCCCATGACCCTCCTCGACCCTCATTCACCATTCAAACTTTATTAGCGGGGGGTTCGAAATGGGTAGTTTCCCATACCGGCCATATAAACTCCTTTTTCCACTTTTTAGTGTTTCGAGACTAAAAATCCCTAAATTTTTACTGCATCACCTTACCCCCTAACGCGGTATATTAAAGGACCATTTATCGTTGCTCCACATCACACTCCATCTCATGTCTGCCATCCAATCAAATACCTCCTATCCTTTGTCCATTCAATTCCGCTCCCTCGAATTTATGACTAAAACATTTGTTAATTAATCCGTTGGATAATTAATGTAAATTCAAACATTCAGTACCACCCCCGCTCCAATTTTTCATTTATAAACACAGTATTATCCATGAGGATGGTTACACAATGAATTTATGCAACGAGATTAATCATTGAAGTTTTCCTACCTATAGCGCAACCACTGTTTGACGTTAAAGCACTCATTCGTCCTGTTCATGAGTCAGACATCCAGGTCCACTTACCTCTTTGTCAGTTATCTGTTTTTACTGCAATCACTCTCTTTCAGACCAATTTCTGTCATTTACAGTCTGCAATTTGTTTGACAAAATTCCTCCCAATGGAAACGAAATCACAGAAGTCCCAAATCCTTTTATTCACCCAAAGGTCTACTTCCATCATACCCCATTGGTCGACAAAGATTGCAAAATTGTTGAGACTTCTTCCCAATTTGATCTATATGAAATCTATTACTAGATGGAAGATCAGCTGATTGACCAGACAAATGAAATAAGGCTCTGGGACTCTCAATTACCTCATTAAATTTTCCCACAGATACACAAAGCACATGAATTTGTAAGAAAATTCCATGAATCTTATGATCCCAGCTAGAGAGAAATTATTTCACCCACAGGAGAAATCCTCTGTTCAATCAATTATGATTCCATTGAAAAAATGTTGCAGGCCCCTTCTACTACACCAACCCATCCTTTTTCCCATGAAAACCTCATAGAAGCTTATCAAAAACTAGACTTCACTAAGATATCCCAGACCCTTGAACTGTTTCTAGCTATTGATAGTCCTCTACCAAAAAGGAACCCTCCTTATGATTCATCCATTTTTCCTGATAGAACCAAGCAAATTACCACTATTTCGTCCTATTTTCTTGGTTATAACTCTGATCAGTCTATCAATGAAGCCATCCTTGGTTTCTTATCCATGTTTTCTACTGATTCTAAACCCACTATTATTTATGATTTCAGTAATTTCATTACTAGAGCCATACATGAGCATTTTGTCAAGTTCAATATTGAAGAAGTATTCAAGTATGTTTCAGTACTTGTTTACCTTTTTATATATTTCCAGGGAGACAAATTCCCATCTTCTTTACAGAAGTTATATGAGGAAGGAAATAAAAAATCAGTGATATTCTGGACTTCAATGGGGATGAAGGAAAAATAAGAGTTCAAATATAAATAGTTCATAGAACTATTTATTCATCTAGCTATCAGTCTTATGACAAGCACTCCAGTACCAAGGATCAGTGAGGAGATTATTAAAGAATTGTAGTTGGTTGATCAAGCTACAACAAGGGATTGGTATTGTTACCAAAACTACCTAGAGATCAAGGTTTATGATTGTGAGCTTCCACCCTACAAACTGCCCAAGTATCTCCCTATCATAATCTTTGCACTAGAATACTTAAGGCAAAGATTAAATGCAGATGAAGTACACTTTGTGGTTGCTAAGAAGAAATCACAATTCAAGCTGAAAGCCCAAGTTGGTCCATTCATCTGTAACACCAAGGCAGCAGGAGAGGAAGCAGACAAATTACTGAAGGAGATGAAGTTTGGTTTCAGTTTCACTTGGTCTTATGACCCATTAGGATTGATTTCCAAACTCAAGGTGGAGAATAAATTTACACCATATCATCACACAGCCAGGCCTAAGATAGAACAATATAAAAATCAGTTGGAATGGATAGAGAACACCCTCCAAGAGGCTAAAAAGTAGGCAATTTCTACATCTAATGTGAAAACTCCACTTGCACAAGAAAAAATAGCCAAAGGAGGGAGGGAAGAACAGTCTTCACCTACAACTGAAGCAACAAGTCAAGGATTTAGGGTTGTACACAGGAAAAAGAGACCTAGGATCTCTGTAATTGTTGGTGCCACAAATGAACCTCAGAAGACATCATTTGATGGACTAGGGGAGACCATGCTTTATACACAGTCTGGTGGACAATCTACATAGTCCCCAACTCATTCTACTACTTCTCATGAACAACAGGTAGTTCAGACTAGTGGAGGCATTCCAAAAGATAAGGAGGAAGACATTTTTCATGTCTTCAGTGAGATCAAAAGGAAGAATGAAGAATTAAAATTGAACACCTACACCCAGTTCTGGAAGCATTCTTCTAGCTCTCAAGCCAGGCTTCTTTCAGTCTTTGATTCTGAGAAGGGAAAGATGCAGATGGATTTCTTGCAAGCCCAAGTTCCACAGCCTAGGACTGCTGCTCAATATCAAAAACAGACTTCTTTTGAGTTCAATGTGAAGGATGTGCATCCAATTGACCAAATTGAGATGCACAAACAAACTGGGCAGATGATTGCTTCCACCTTGACAAACACTGCCATGAGTTTGTCAAAAATGCAGGTTACCCTGGCCAACACTCAGTCACAACTAAAGTTGGAGAAAGTCTCCTCATTAGCAAAGGATACCAAGATCCAATCCTTGGAGAATCTAGTGCTAAAGATGGGATATGATCCCTCAAACATAAATGCTGCAGAAGAGCTCATTAAGAAGAAGAATGTTGAAGTTGCAACATTAAAGAAACAACTAAAATTGCCAGCCTCTAAGGATCCAATGGCCAAAGAAATCTAGGAGACAGAAACTCAAAAGTCTGACATGATGAAGCTTATCATAGAGCAGAATCTGTAGATTAAACAAATGGAAGAGAAGATGGAGAAATTGGTAAAGGAAAAATAGGAAGCTGTTAACATGGCTCAAACTCCAATGGATATAGTCCCCCTTATAGCAATTCCCACCACCAAAGTTTCCACTGCAGCTACAACATCGACTACAGGTGCAGCAGAAGGAGCTGAACAGCTTGCTGAAGCTGTTCAGAACCTGTCTATCCAGACAGGAGAAATTAAGAAACTAAAGGATGAACTCAAGGAGTTACAACTTATGAAGTCAGTAGCTGACAGTTCACATGCAGCTGAATTGAACAGAGTCAAAGGTCAGATTGAAGTATTACAGAGGGAACTCAAAGAATCCTTCATAGGAAACAAATTGGGTTTAGCAAAGGAAATCCTGTGGGAAGAAATTATAGAATCAATCAAGGATATTTGGCCCTTTATCAAGATAGTGTTTGATCAAAAAGATCTCTTAGAAAAAGCCCAGGAAGCAGTGGAGACTATAACCAAGGAGCTGGAGGATATGCCAGAAATTGCCTCTGATATAATCAAATTTCTAAATTCCAAAGATGGCTATGAGCTTGAGGAATTAGGCATAAGTGACAGAACTACAACTATATTGGAGGTAAAGAAGATCATCACCAAGAAAAATCTCACCCTTCAGCTACAGGAAAAGTGCAGCAATGTCAATACCATAGTTCAGAGGTTTTTCAGCAGAATAGAACCCTTGACCAGCAAGGGTTTACCCTCTATGCTTGTAATTAATGATAAGTTGATGCCAATTGAGGATTATGTTCAGAAGCTGACAGAGGTGGGAAAACATGCAGCTTTAGTTTCAAACATCAGAGGTTCAACAACACCAACACTAATAGTAAATACACTCAGGGATACTTTCTTTATTTTGAATGAAATCAGACACATATTTTTAGTAAAGCCCACTTTTACTAAATATACAGAGATGGATGAAGTTTACAGGAGGGTAACCAAGATTTCTATCCTATATAAGAAACGCTGGGAAGAATTGACAGATTTACTTGACTGAAGGGTGATCTAACAACATTCAGTTTTTGGAGGAACAATCAGCCAACTTCAACAGTTTTCAGTTTTTTCAGCAACAGTCATCAACAGCTTGGCATCGAAATAGTGCCAGATCAACTAGCAGTTTTTATTTTTGATTTTGTAATAATCTATTTTTGTAAAAACAATTTAGGATATTTTCTCAGTTCTACTGTTGTATAAATAACTCTCTTTACGAGTTATTAAGGGTTGCACCCTTGAAGAAGCATTTTAAAGCATTTGATGTACTTGACTTTTCTGGATCATTAATATAAAAGAAAAGGATTCTGAATTCTGATTTACACAGTTCTGTGTTTCCTGTAAGTTTTTCCAGTATTATTTATTATGTTTTTCTTCATATTCTTATGTCTTACAAAGATAACTAGGTAGGAATAATTGGGTTTCAATCTATTCCTATAAGCTTCTGAAGTGATAATCTGTAAAGAGAATGAATTAATGAACTGTTTGTTTAATTAATTCCCTCTAAATCAATAAATCATCAACATCTTTTGTAAGCTTAAGCATATTCTGTTAAACCTTCTGAACATAGTTTAAAGGTTTTCATACTTATGATTATTTAATTTTCAATCTGAAGACTGTGATAATCATATCATTTCTCTGTTTCTGCTCACCACCATACAAGCTATATCACTGTGTGAATTTTAATAGCAACCCTCTATTTTAATATTAATATTATTCAAAATGTTAGGCATTATAGTCTTACATTTGTTTCATACATTGGTCCTCCAAATTAAAACAAAACCCCTAAAACAATTATCTTAGATGCCTTGGCATGATAGTTGACCATTATCATCTCAAAGATACGACAGAGTCATTCTTTACGATCTTTTTAGACTCTCAAAATATGAAAAGACCACCGATTTGTCTCGTTTGGACTCATTAAATTACACAGATGAGGAATAGAGTCGCTCTTTTTATGATCCTTTTCAGGCTCTTACAACATGAAAAGATTGACGAGTTTGCCTATCTGGACTCATTAAACTAATCAGATAAGGCATATAGTCGTTTTTTTTACGGTCCTTTTCAGAATCTTAAAACATGAAACTATCGATGAGTTTACCCATATGGACTCACTAAACTAATCAGATGGGGAAAGTGGAGAATATTGTGAAAAGAGTTTTTTGGCAGCAGTCGCTCCCTTAAACATGGCACTCCCTTAGATAAACCTTCCTTGTGATGACCTCTCAATATGAATCTTACCATCCTATGAGTTTAGCCTATATACCGTGATGTTCTTACATCTCTGTATCCTAACTAGTGCTGCATGGTTAAAACCATTGTCATGCCTTCTATTGTTCAAGGGAGAACCTTTATCTTCTATTTCCTCCATCAAACCATCAAACATATCCTATCATCATGCCCTCTATCACTTTGACCCAATGCTCAAAATATTCCTAAAAAAAAAATCATTCTTGTCCTGTTTCGTGTCGAGTGATGTAGGACACATTATTCCTTACCTCTTGACAGGTATCTTCCTATCTACTTCAACACTCTATCTAGGAAGAAGACCGAGAAACACTTCAGTGCCTTGGTACTTGCATACATCAGTGGCAGGTCACCTTGTGTTTGGTCAGAAGTTTTCATTGTTGGCTCCCGGTTAAACAATTCTAGAAGTGTTCGACGACAAAAACATTATTAACACTTGCTAGATTGTATTGTGCATCTTGGAGACCATCACCATTATTGGTGGCCATCCTCACATCTATTAATGGTATCCATTATTGACTGGTAATTAGACAATTTCATGCATGTTCGACATCAATGCCTATATTCACATGTATTGATCTATGCTGCTGTGGTGAAGCGAAAATCAAGACCTTGGGTAGAGGCTTTCATCACTCAGCCTTGTTTCCTCTCCCAAGTTGCATTTATTGTTTTTTGGAGACATCTCATCAGCATGATCCTATTATGACACAAGTTTCGCATTGTGCTTATCAGCGGCTAGCATCATCATTTCTCTTTACTAAGAAAATCACTCTGACATAGCTACTGAGCGTGGGAATGCCCGACTCAAGACATGATTTTATTTGTTTTATATATATGTGTTGTATCAGGTTTCTCACACCGCCCAAATCTCTGATACTCTCTCTCTTTTTTTCCAAAGAAAAGGATAGTTAAATATAAAGTATTTCGGCCATCATCACATCCTCTGATCGCACACTTTAGGGGGCATCTATTACACAGGAAAATGACCTTCTCATCAACTCAGATGAGAAAGACATGATGATTGAAGGATTGACCAAGTTCACAGGCCCAGTTATGAAGCTAACGTTGTCTAAACACTAGCAACCTTCTTTATAAATCTTCGTAGCAAGGCTAAGGGTGTGTTAGTCCCCAAAGTAACTCTATCTGTTACCTCGGGAAGAGCGTTCGTAAACCCTAATGAGTTTCTATGGGTCAAGGGAACGAGTTGACTGAGAAATATCCCAAGATTCTCTCCTATGTTAGCTCACAAAAGCAAGGAAACATCATAACTCGACCTGTTTGGGGGAATTACTAATTCCTAATGGAGTATGCAAATGGGAAAGAGCACAAAGGCATGGAAGCATCACTGCTTTTTCCTAATGGAACCCATGAAGGACTTGGAAACCCTATCCTCAAATCCTATATATGCAAGGCTAGGGCCATTGTGAAAGAGGTCAAACCATTTGAAAGGACTTCCTATTTGACTATTGAGCAGAGTCTCAGACTAAGGCATCAAAAGAGGTTAAGAAGGGAGAGAGGGAGAGGAGGTGGAGGGGTAAGGGAAGGCTGATACAACTGATGGTTTTAATCACTCTTTTTGCATCAATATAGAACTACAATTGTGTTGTCCACTCTGAGATGTTGGCAGTATAACTTGTTTATATGTTTATGCAACATTGTTAGCATGAGTGGCTTAGATATATGCAACTAGATATATTTATATGTTCATGCATTATTTATCAAGGTTTTATGATGTGATATTATGCTTATCTTTGCTATGTGCAAGTTTTTATCTGGAGCTGGATCAGGGGTCTTTTGCTTAGCTACATTGTGCTCTCTAGCAACACCACACTAAGACTCGAGGTAATAAGTCCTTCTCGCTTTGATATTCATTTGTTAAGCATAGATATGCATGCATATTTGTGACCGATGCAACTAATCTGATTGTCTATCGAGGATCCCAGGAAGAACCTTGAGGGTTTCTACATCAACAAACACCCATGCATTAAACTGCAGAAATTTCGACACTATTTGTTGGGTGCGCACTTCAAAATGTACACAGACCATTCTATTTTGAACTATCTAGTCAACAAGCCTATGTTGGGGGGGGGGGGAATATGTCGATGGTTGCTTCTCTTTCAAGAATACGACTTTGAAGTAATTGTGAAGCTAGGGTGATTCAATGTTGGCATAGATCACCTCTCATGGATTGAGAATGGTGCAAAACCTACAAATCTGGAGGAAGGATTACCTGATGCACAACACTTTGTTGTACACGTCGCAGATGACCATTTAGTACACATAATCTAATTCTTGTCTACAGGTACAGCTCTTGAATGGTATTCGACACAACAAAAGAAGGAATTGGTGGTCCAAGCTGCATATTTCTCCATTATCACAGGATACTTATATAAAATGGGATCTGATGAAATATTGCGTAGGTATGTCCGATAGTACGAATGAAAAATTATCCTTATTGAAGTGCATGGAGGGGTTGCGAGGGGACATTATGAGAGAAGAAAAATTGTGCAGAACATTCTACGAGTTGGACTATGGTGACTGACTATGCGTAAGGATTCCAAGGCTTATTGAAGGGGATGTCATGTCTGTTAGAGAATGGGAAGACTGTCATGAAGTGATGAATTTCCCTTAAACCCGCAGGTGTCATTACAAGCGTTTGATAAATGGACAATCGACTTCGGGGGGCCAATTCAGCCACTCGGGAAGGAGAGAGGATCCAGATACATCATTACAGTGACCGAATATCTAACCAGGTGGGTTAAGGTGCAACCTATAAAGGATTGTAGCATGGCTACAACTGCGAAGTTCATTTTCGAATACATTTTATCTTGATTTGGATGCCCTAAGATCTTGATGAGCGATAGAGGTTCACACTTCTTGAATAAAACAATTTCTACTTTTCTTGAAGGATTCCAGATGTATCACCAGAAGATTACACTGTATTATCCTCAAGCGAATGACATAGTGGAAACATCTAGCAAAATCCTAGAGAATGCCTTAATGAAGATTTGCAATGCAAAGAGAAATGAGTGGGATGTGTGCATACAAGCTGTTCAATGGGTGTATAGAACTACCTATAAGAAGTTGATAGGAAAAACGTCATTCAGACTGGTTTATGGACAAGAATTTGTAATGTCGATGGAGTACATAGTGCCCAACTTGCAGATTTTTGCAGTTACAGAAATGGCTGATTGAGATACCTTGGAAGAACACCTTGCGCAACTCGTTGAGTTGGAGTGTTGGAGAGGTAAATCCCCTCTGCGGACAGAGGCGATCCCACTAGCCCAAAATGGGTCTAGCAACAATCAATCACGCTATTATGCAAGTTCCTAGTTGTAAATCGAAAGTGGATAAGAATAACCAGCCTGGAATCCCACGCTATTGTCGTAGATGAGTCAATATCTCCGTTCTCCAGCTCCGGCAGGTCACAATCCTAGCGATCTCCATGTATGGACACCTGCACATGCAAAGAACAAAGCGAATACAAGCATAAAATCCATGATATACAACTATATATCAGTCAGAAAGGTGTTGGGTGTGGAGCCTGATTATCTTCTATAGTACCGGCATATTGGACCCCAGTTCAAAATGGGGCGGCAACGCCGCCCGTAAAATAATCGCTGCCGTGGGGGGTCAGGGGGGGCGGCAGCGACTTTTGGGAGCCCCCCCCTGGCGGGGGGTTTCGGGGGCAGCGCCCCCGAAGCTAAAAGCAGCTATAAAATTGCCTTGTAAAAGTATAGTAATTTCTAGTCAATCTGGGTCGTTCATTAGGCGGATGATCTGACGGTAGAACTTATGTTTAGTTTAGGGTTTTTTGCCCTAGAAGGCAACCCCTCTCTTTATATGAGGGCATTGTATTTGAGGCTGTGATATAGATGTGTATTCGGTGAGCGAGAAACATAGAGGTGAGACTGTGAGAGAAAACAGAGGATATTACAACGGTTTTGCTGTAGGTTGTATCTCTTCATTTTGCTGGATAATATAAAGGAAGGACTGGCTGTTCGGGGTGGACGTAGCCCAAACTGGGTGAACCACGTATATCTGTGTCTCTCTTGTTTTGTGCGTTTTCTGTGTTTATATTTCTGCAATATTTTTTGTGTTCCATTGCTCCGTAATATATAATTTTCTAACAAAAGGACATAAATCAAACATCATCATCATGAACAGTAAGATTGGAACCATAATAATAGTCGTTTATTAATGAACAAATAGAGAAAATTACAACCAATGTTCTGACGTTGAATCTCTCCTCTGGCTGGGCAAGCAGCTACATATGCCTTGCAATATATCCTTCTCTCTCTCTCTTTACTTGTGGATACACAGTTCAAACTTCCGGCAGCATAACCTCACTATAATCAATACTAGCACCAATCAGAACTCAAGAACTCCAGCACTTCGGAATTAGCTTATTCAAGTGCATGAGGATGGGCTTTTATAGATGGAGAAGGGAAGAAGGTACAATGCATCCAGACACTCATTGTGGATTGACATTATCCCTAAAAAGCTGCTGTGGATAGATGATGAGGATAGATGATGAGTCTCGACATCTTTAAAGCCAGCTTTATTCCAAAAAGACTGATGACAATAAAAGGAAAAAAACATCCGACGCGCGTTTGTCAAAAATCTTTCCCAAATTTGGTTGGCGCGAGTGTTGTTCTAAGACAGAGCGCCAATGGTCGCACCCTCTTTTGAGGATCTCATTTATTGGCGCGGGTAAGACATTGTGGACTCGCGCTAATGGAAAAAGGGCACTTTTCAGGGATATTTTGCAGAAAGTGTCTTCAGGGAACATGAAGTACATACTCAGGGGAACATAATGCAAGTGTTTTAGGTTATGTCACTGCTCACAGGTCCCGGAATGCGTCCTCCAACGTGCGGAAACAGGGGTAACAGGGACGGTGACCAATGGTGACAAATTACTGTGTAACAGGAGGAAGATCACTTCTTCGCAGGTTTTCATCAGAAAGTACAGAAGGATCGCAAAAAGGCACAGAATGATCGCCATATCAAACAACACAACTTTAAGAATGGATATTTTGGTATTATTATATGATAGTAAGTTAACAAAGTTTCTGGAGAAGTTCCAAATGGATTGGCTGGGGTCATATGTTATTACAGAGATTACGAATGGAGGTGCAACTCAAATCACAAAGCTAAATGCAGAATTTTTTTGGGAAAGGTCAATGGAAGTTAGTTTTTGGGAACGGGATCCCCCAAGGATAGTTTTGGGGCTAAAAGCCCATGATTTAAGTCGAATTTTGTAATAAAATTGTAAAGTCTCCACATTTTTTGGTCGCAGAGCACAAAGGTGTCATGAGTCATAAAGGGTTGTCAACCCTTAATTTTGTAAAGTAAATTCGGTTGTAAAGATCTACCCATGGTCTGCGAACCATGGGATTGTATAAAAAGAGCTAACCAAGTAAGCTCTAAGTAGTCTTAACGAATCATGAATTGTAGTAAGAAGTCTTGAGTGATAAGGAGAGAAGTCTAAGTTTGTGTTGTAGTGTAGGTAGAGGCTCTACATCTGAGTGCATAGAGGCCTAGGGTAGAAGTCTGCAACTGATTGCGCGGATGCCTGTAGCTGTGTGCACAGGGTGGATAAAATTTGTAATTGTCTAAAGATATCAATAAAGAAAATTATTCTACAAATTTTGTGTCTTTATTTCCTGTCAATGTATCTTGTCATATTGTGTATGAATTTCATTTATAATACTTATGTGATGTGCTAATGTATGTAATTATGTTCGATAATTGAGCGCAAATAAGGATATCTATTTACGCGGTGCTAACTGTGATTATCTGATAAGATAGGTAAGATTCTTAAGATAACTTAGGAATATATGCAATACGCTGCCTTAGCAGCACGAAAGTATCTAAAACGAAGGTTAGGGCTGTGGGAAGGTTAGTATTACCCTTTCACGGAGGTATCAAAGGGAGGAATAAGGAGCTAGGTATACAGAGGCCTAGAACTTAATGACCTGCGTGAAAACAAGAATAGAAGGAAGAAATCGACATCACGACCATCTCAGGGTGCGAAAAATTGGTTCCAACATTCCCCCATACTGCTTCAGGTGAGACTTTGGTCTGCGCTCTGTGGGCTAATGCCGAAAGGGCCAGTAGTGTACAATTTGTTTTGTTTGGATAACTAATGTTGAACCTGGGTTCAGCCCCACTAAGCCAGCGAATGGTTCCGTTGCCGGGACCAGAATATGCATAAGATATGTACGATGTCGTGTCAATGGAATCCAACTAAGAAAGAGATTGGAGACTGGTTGGATAGGAAGATCCACAAATTTGCGGCACAGGAGAACAAAAATCCATGACTGACAAAGGAACAGTGGTTGGATAGGTTCCTATATACAATAATACATGAGATATTTTTCTGTTCCTTTTCGGTTGAGCTATACGAGTGGATCATGAAGCTAGCAGATAGCTAAGGAAGGTGGAGACTTGACGGTCCTATTGTTTGGACCCTGGAGTTAGTACAGATATTGGAAGCCTCTGAGGATAAGATCATCTACGATGTCGATCATTGGCTCAATCATGTCATAGGAGGATTTGTGACTGAATTTGTGGTCAATACCTCAGTCAGCTATAGCGAGGCAGAGCGGTGCTTTTTCAAACGTCCACGAGGTAAGTACTTGAAATATTTGAATACCTAGATTGAAATTTTATTGTGTGAAAATCGGGTTATGCAACTACCTTGATGTTTAGAGCTACACGAAGTTAAAAATCTTACAAGAATGAAGGAAGAAAGGGTCCTGAATATAGTCCCTTAATTTCACCTCCACGACGTGATGAAGAGGGAGTAGCACAGGCTTCTCTGTGAAGTGTTGTTCAGTTAATAAGACAAGGATTCCCGTGACTGCCACCTCCACCCACACCACCTACAACTTCACCACCACCACCTGTAACTTCTCCTGTACCACCTCCACCTCCACCGCGGTTCATCATGGCAAATTCCATGAGTTTCCTTTGTTTAAAGGCTTGGGAAATGAGGACCCGGACTAGTTTTGGTTCGTGGTGAAAGCTGTATGGGAAGCTCAAGGCGTTATAGATGATCACTTGAAGAAGGAAACGCTGGTTAGTGCATTGCAGGATCACGCACTAACCTGGCACATTAAGTACTCTAATGATAACCCAAACGCTGGAGTGGTAGACATCCAAACCATGCTGAACAAACAATTCAGTAGGCCTAAATCTGAGACATAGTCGATTAGGGGTTCAAAGAAATCGCGATGAAGCCAGTCAAAGACACCTTGCGAATTAGATCAGAGGTTGGAGTGTCAAATCCACAAAGATAATATGAACTTAACAGATGGACAACATCTTTAGTGGTTTGTGGCTTTTCTCCTACCACACCTAAGGGTTGTGTTGTCACAACAAAAGATAACGACTCAGGCAGAGGTCTTGGAGATTGCAATGAGACTGCATGAAGCACCGATGCAAGATCCAAATTTTGGGGTTCAATAGATCCATGTGCAGTTGAAAAATCTTTGCCTGGAGATGCAAAGTTTGAAGCAGGACATAACAGTTCGACCAAAGGTGTGCGAAGAGGTATGGTGCCTAAAATGAAAGGGTCAGGGGCATGACAAATACCATTGCCCGGTCTTTGCGAACTACATGGTAGGAGGAGGACCAATGCCTTTGAGGCAAAAAACTCAAGCAGGACCAAGTGCGAGGCCTGCATTGTGGTGCACTATATGTCAGGTAGAAAGAAAACACGCCACGGATAACTGTCTTTTACTGTAGAAGTTTGTACAAAACGCCACAACAATTATTCTGCAACTCGTGTAGGTTGGTAGGGCATGATGAGCGCAACTACAGAAGCTATGAATTGATGATTGACAGAATGCCTACCTACAGGGTTCAGGCACAAACGAGCCCCCCCGACCAGAACGCGGGGATGGCGCAGACAGGCTTTCAGGGGCACGGATGAGGACGAGGTAGAGGAGGACCTGGCATAGGTCGGGGATAGATGATTTGCTATAATTGTGGAGGACTAGGACACTATGCCCACAATTGTGCTAACCCAATGCATCCGTCGTGCAAATATTGCACTCTATTTGATCATGAGATGGAAGATTTTCTACGCTGATAGCGAGGATACATGACAAAGGGGCGTTACCACCTCAACTGACTCAGAACCTGCAAATGATGAGGTCTGAGTCTCGTGAAGAGGATCTGAATGTAAATATAGTGCTCCTAAGTGGAATTGCAATAGGAGATGATAAGGGGAAACAACTTGAAGGTAGCGCATGGGTTCACAAAGCTCTGGCGAAGGAGGCTGAGTTAGATTTGGATCATGCATGCGAAACATTCATGGAAGCAAAGAAGAGCTTCACTGAGGCCTCCACCTCAAAAATCAAGGATAAACCTGATCAGGAGATGGACCCTTATATGCTTGCAACCTTCCTAGAGACCTGCATGAAGTTGCTATGCGATAGCAAGGCTGTAAAAGAATTATAGGAGCTTATAAAATAGATGCGCTGAAAACACTCTAGGTGAACCGCGTATGGTACAAAAAATTGGTAAGCATAAAACAATGACAGGACGAGAGATGAGGCTGATCGCACAGATAGGAGAGTATGAAATGGATCAGGTTATTTTGGATCTGGAGTCAGACGTGAATGTCCTACCAAAACAAACTTGGGAACGGATGGGAAGAACTGCATTGTAGTGGTCTCTGATTCAGTTAAGGATGGAAAATCAGTAGAAGATCATCCCCATGGGGCGGCTGCAAGGGGTGACTGTAGATATTGAAGGCGCGAGTGCACTAGCTGACTTTGAAGTATTAGAAATTGTGGATTATAGCAACCCCTACCATGTACTCCTTGGAATTGATTGGGCTACTGATATGAATTGGGTAATCAACCTAAAGAAGGGAAAGATGATATTTGAGAAGCAATCAGTCTACATAATAGTACCCTTAGGTCTTGCTAAACGATTGTGCTATACTAATAAAGTTCGCGACTATGAGAGTGATGACAATATAGACTGTATCTATAAGATAAAAATGCGAGACCAAGATTGGGTGAATCCAACTGTGGATGGACGAATTACATGGGATCATGAAATTTCGTGCACCTCGAACTCTGATGAAGAATTAGAGCACTAACAGAATCAGTTACATGAAGTAACCACACTGAGTTGTAACATTATGACCCGGTCACTGCGCTGTGTGTCGTTAGAGGTAAGAAATCTGCACACTTATGATGGCTTGAATGATGTAGATATATTTTTGGATGCATTCGAGAGGGAGGTGCTAGAGAAGCAGCTCTTCCAGGCTTTCGATTGGGAACTGTGCGCTACGCCTGTAAGGTGGTGGGGTACACACAAAGGTAGCTTTGATGATTGGTGTGAATGTAGGAGGATGATGAGAACATGCTTTGGGAAGCTGAAGGTATGAATGACAAACAAATATGATGGGCAGGATGATCTGCGCACGCACTTGGCCAAATGGGCTCAGGCTTATGGAGAGAAGCCCCAACTTGAATGGGTGCATTTGTTTTGTCACACCTTGGATGTCATCCCAATGAACTAGTACTTAGAAACAGAGCTTTGCCATGGTACAGGTGAATGGTATATTTTGCGTGAAGGATTCATAACGACATTCAACTTTGAAGACGGGTTTGACTGTATTGACGAGACACTACAATAAGTGAAAGAAGTAATCTTTAGGATAGCGCAGGATCCTTTGGACTTGATTCAACATGATTGGACTACTCAGCTGAGTCACGCGCTGGAATGCTTTAACATGACCGCTGAAGAAGAAGATGAGGATCCCCGAAAGGTTAACATCCCTGAAATAGAAGGTCACTGCGAGGTTGAAGGACCACAGATTGAGAATCCAGATATAACCGCGCCACTGAAAACGAAACAGGTAAGTATTGGTACGGAGGCGGAGCCCAAATTCACGAAGATTGGAGACTACTAGGGTGATGCGACAGTGGATAAGTTCACTGAATTGCTCCTTGAATACCAGGATTTATTCACTACCAAGTTTACAGATCTAAAAGGGATAATGAGGGACCTAGGTGTTATGAAGATCGCGTTGAAGCCTGACGCGAAATCGGTTAAGCAAAGATCATACCATCTCAATCCAAAGTATAAGGAGAAGGTCTGCTTAGAGCTAGACAAGATGCTCGTGGCAAGCATCATTGAGCCTGTAGAAGAATCTGATTGGGTAAGCCAAATGGTGGTACAGGAAAGGAAGCAAAAGGATGAAATAAGGATATGCATAGATCTCAGAAGTTGAATGATGCTTGTGTACATGATCCCTTCTCGACTCCGTTCAATGATGAAGTGTTGGACAATGTAGGTGGCCAAGAAGCCTATTCCTTCACTGATGGGTTCTCTGGGTACCATCAGATCAAAATTGCATTGGAGGATAAGAGCAAGACAACTTTCGTGACTGAGTGGGGGTGTTTTCAGTACACTGTAATGCCTTTTGGATTAAAGAATGCACCTGTGATTTTTTCGTGTGTAGTCATTGCGACGTTCAAGGAATTTATTCACAAGTTCCTAGAAGTATACTTTGATGACTGGACTGTGTTTGGGCTAGTTACCGACAAAGGAGTGGTTCAGTTGGTCAAATTGAATGGATATCCCTTCCCAGGAAAGGTGAATGGAAGTTGCTTGAAGCCATACACTGACGGCCCGACCATGTGACTATATGAAGGCAGCACAGTCTTAGCGCTCAAGGTAGCTGAAAGGAGGCGCAGGACTATAAACTAAACTACCCAGGTTAGGGAGCTGCATGATTTGAAGATCGTGCGAAGCAAGGAAGTGTCACAGGGTTCGCGACAGTGCGAAAGGAGCTGTGCTACCCAGGATAAATCGTGCAGGTCGACTGGAAAGTGACCGTTAAAGTCACTGTTCATGATTTGATGATAGAAATGTGGCCAAATGGAGTGGGCAACCGACATTTAAGACGGAATTTATGGATCAAATCCTTGAAAATATGATGCCAATCCGGCATTAATAAAATGAATTTGGGGGGAACAATCAAATTTGAATTCAAAATGCCCTATAAATTACAAGTGGTTGTCCAGCGAAAAGCACTTGGCATTTTGAGAATTGACTTGTTGAGATCTTAGGGGCACATGAATCGCAAGCACTACGAACTTCTGATAGCCATTTCAGTATTTGAGACATTACCGAAGGAGACACAGGAGTTCTTGCAGAACATCGTGTCGGCACCCACAAAATATATAGATACCGAAGCAGAGGAGTCGGTGCCAGAAATTGAGATGGAGGCCGAAGAAGTGGCTCCCAAGGTTGCCGAAGTATTAGTTAAAGTCCCCAAATCACTGATGATGGCGAGACCAAAATAGACCCTGACCAAGGAGACCGCGAAGGATAAAAAGGGAAAGTAGCCTGCAATACCAGTGCGTGCATTGCCAAGAAGAAACCCATTGCAGCCTACCCCACAGGAGAAGGGTAAAACCATCAATTTAGAGCCGGAGGAAGAAGAACTCGAAAACATCCCGATGGATGATGAGGATGTGGGAGTAGATGTGGAGGAAGTTGAAGCCTAAGGTGATGACCCTATCACTCGGTTGCCTGAACACGTCCCTCCATGCAAGGGCAAGGCCAAGGTACCGAAGGATATCGATGAGAGAAAGACCCCTGTTACACAAAATATTGTCACCATGACTATTTGCAGTCAGTATGGGTCTATCATGATTCATACTGTCCTCCTTAGCAAAGTCTCAAACCTCAGCTCTTCATGTCAAGCTTTAAAAATAAGAGAAAGACTTTGAAAATCAATAAAGCTCTGGTTCTGCACTTTCTCTTACTATTGCCTGCGGTCACGCACCCCTTGTTCATGTTACCTGCGGACCTACCCGATCTGTCTCTAAAGGAGTGGGTGCAGACCCCTGTGAAAGTAAAAAAGGGGCAAGTTTATTCTTAAAAACTCACTTTGGGTTAATTCTGGATGCTTCTAGAAGGAATCTTGATGTGGTTGGTTCGCTCCTAGGTGGTTCATGCATCCCATAACTAAAGGAGCTAACCCCTTGATAGGAGGAGCTTATTCCTTTGAAGGAGGGCTTTATCCCTTTGAAGGTGGACCTAGTAACTTCCCTCCTCTACTCTATAAATTGAGGCATTGGGCTGGTTGCTAGGGAGGTTAGAAGCTGAACATTTTTGAGGGCAAATGCTGTTGGAATTGAGACTTCCTAGTTAAGCTGGAGAGGAGAGATTGCATACCTTTTGGCTTCATTGGGAAGAGAGTGAAACTTGTCAAAGTAGAGGAGATTCTTGCTAGACCCTGGGAGGAGCTTGTACACATCAAGACACCAAGGTTGTAAAGTTCTTCTTTGATTAAAGTTAATACAATCAGATTCATTTTTCTCAACAAATTGTCTTATATGGTTTGTTTCATGAATTCCTTGATCATCATGATAAATATGCTTTATTATATTGGATTTTCAGGTGCTATTTAATGTGTGTGCTTGTCTGTGTTTGCAGATTCTTTACAAGGAAGCTCATTTGGATCAACGGAGCGAGGCTTCCACAAACTTGCATTGGATCCAAGGTAGGCCTAAAACACTTATTTGCCTTTATCTATAAATTGCATATTTAGAGAAAGATAGAATTTGTTTGGTTTGCTTGTCGCTAGATATCATTAGATACTAGGGAGGTCGGTCTTGTCCGCAAGAATGACTTATCCGGCCGACAAAATGGCGACTCCGCTGGGGACTTGAATTTTTTATTTTTTCCTTTTCTTTTACTTTGACTTGAGAAACTGTGTCTTTGTTTCTGGTTTTTGGCTTGATGTGTGTGGGAATGGGTAGGTTTAGTAGATCTTGAATTATTTTTTGTTTTTCATACTTTTGGAAGAGGACCGCACCCTCTGCTTGTAACATAGTGCGAACATACCTGTACTTTTGCTTTACACACAGAGCGGTACCGCACCTGGGTATACTGGGGGCCTGCGGACCCTGTCAAAATTTTTAAAAACTTAAGATTTTCTCTTTCAGTCAGCTTAGGATTTGTTTATGTGTTTTTAGCCTCTGCCCAGATCTGCACGTGACTTGTCAGGAACTTTTCTTAGGTTAATTCCATTGGCATTCCTGTTTTAAGCTTTTATCAATTGGGTGTTTTGAGTCTCCTTTTTGAGAAATTCTTAATTTGATTTCCTTTGGTCATTACTTGGAGGTTTGTCTCAGTCTTTGTGTATGAATGTTAATTGCCTTTGACTGTTTTTATTTTTTGATCTTTGGAACTCTCACCCAATTTTCTTGACTTGCACTTGAATGGTTCTTAGATTACATTAGAATCATCTTGTGTTTGAGAATTCTCTTGCATAGATCACATTTGCATAATTAGAATTCTCATTTTCAGAATATGAATGAAAAATGTGCATAGATTACATTTGCATACTTTTCAAGTGAATTGTGCATCGATTACAATTGCATAGTTTACATTCTGAAAAATCAATCGTAGATTTAGATCAGTTTTCTTTGATTTGAATTTACATATTTTTATGCTTGTTTTTAACACACAAAAATAAAAATAAAAAACTATTTTGGAATTGATTTGCATTAGTTTTTCTTGATGAAATTAGTGCATTAGAGAATTTGTTATAGTTTCTCTTAGTGATCAATTTTTTGCATTGTTGGAAGTGAATGGAAACTCTCTCCTTACTTTAGTTAGGATTCATTGAATTGAAAAGATTAAATTATCATATTCGATTGCATTTAGTTTTGGGTCGAGTCATAACACCATTGGTTTCATATCCATTTACCCTTTTGAGTAATAACATCCTAAATAACACAGCACTTAATTAAAATTTATCTAGTAATTTTTGCATTTTTAGGACTCTTTCCACCAATCTAGCTTAGGTTAGTGCCTTGGAATAGGTTTTAGTTAACTCTCCAAGACATTAAAACAAACAAGTAGCTATATCTTGCGATAGGAAAGAAATTCCAATTGTTACATATATGCTCTGGGAAGCTCCTCTTAAAGGAGTCAAGCATGAGGTCATATCCGAACCAGTGGGGTAATCAATCCTTCCTCATTGGGAACGATAGAAGATATACACGTATTAAAAATGGTAAGCCTCGGATTAACCATTGTCGAGGAGCCTGGGGTCACTTGTTGGTAAACCTTGGATTATGTCAGGGATCCTTCAAGGGGATTGAGCTTGCTACTCTGACCTTGCATGTGTGTCGGATCACAGACTGTTCCCCCAGGTATATTTGTTTCTGTTGGTAACCATAGTGACCATAATCTATAGGATTCTTTCCGAAGGTGACGGTGGAGGGAAGATCCCACTGTACCTGGAGCAAACGTCGACTAGACTCACTTGGATTTTTTGGGGGGTTCTCTTCACTCGAGACGGTTTAGTGGAGAAACTTGTGCCAGTCTATTCATTAAGCAGGTTGTCGGGGTAACTGTTCCAACTGCCATTTCTGTATTGAATTCTGCGACGTTGGATTTCATCACCAACTAGTGTTTTTGGTACGGAAAGTTACTGTTTGTGTGTGGTTTAACTCCTAGATTTGATAGCGTGTGTTAATTTGTTTGTTTTTACTTTTAGAGACCATAGGTGTGAATTGTGAATTTTAATTGTTAGGTGTGAATTGTGAATTGTTAATTTTAGTCTTAAATTGTTAATAAAATTCACTGAAGTTGAATATAATGGCAACTGTTCTGAAATTTACCAACCAGGGAACCCCTCTTAACGAGAATCCTTGTACTTTTCCTTACTTTGGAAATGTTGGTCCTCCTTATATGGCTACTTTGTCATTACCTGGATTTACAATAGGTTTACCGATATGGTTATTTTCAACTTCGTTGGCCCCAAATACTCCAATTGTTCCACCTCAACCGAATGCTTCACCTCAATAGAGTTCACCATCTCAACATCACCAACCTTCTATTGACCCTTTACCTTCTTCACCTGATTTTTCTTCCTCCATTTCTTCCTCTTCTCTTGGTAAAATCCTTGACGCTAGTAACCAGGTAGCTAAGAAGAAGAAGAAAGGGAAGAAGAAGAAGAAGAAGAAGAAGAAGAAGAAGCAAGATAAGAAAGAAGTCAACCAACCAACCATGGCTGTAAGTGTTAGTTGTGTTGAGGAAACCTCCAACATGCATCATAAACCCAAATACCCTTGCAGGCTTTGTAAGGGTGACCACTTCCTTATCCATTGTCCTGGTATTCCAAAGGTCTTGGAAGTATGGTCAGAAAAATCTCATCAAATTTCCATTGATCCATCAACCAGTGATAGTCAGGTTCCTGGGAAAAAGGGTAAAGTTAGGTTTCCTTGTAAGTTATGCAAAGGGAGTCATCAAACTCACATTTTCCCTCACATGGATGAAGCCTCAAAATTGTTGGAAAACCTTACTGTTCCACAACAAGAATTTCCAACTGGTTACCATAAAATTTCTCCCAACCTACCGTCAACTGACGGAGTGATTGATATAATTTCAAGTACAGTCGATCCCACTCTTCCATTGGAGAGTGAAACTCATATCACTCAGGTTGATGATCCATTAGTTGATCAAGTGGTCGATTCAATTTCACATTCGGTCGATCCCACTCTCCCTTTAGAGAGTGAACTTCATACCGCTCAGGTTCTTCTTGTTACATTAGATTCTTCTATGCCAGGGGGCATTTCACTTGTTTCTACAGAACCCCCTCCAAGTACTGAGGTCTTTTCCTTTGATTGGAATAGACTGATAGAACCTCATCTTCCTTCCTCCATCCCTTTCCAAATCATTGTCAAGGTTGGTGGTAGGGACATGCACCGCACACAGGTAGATGAAGGTGCTTCTGTCAGTATTTTATCCTCAACTGCTTGGAAAGCTTTGGGTTCCCCTCAGCTTGCACCTATTACGCAGAATATGAAAGCTTTTAACAAAACCATTAGTGAACCTTTAGGGATCCTTCCTAAGTTTTCTATTACCTTGGAAGGTAAAACTGTCTATATTGATCTTATGGTAGTTCAAGGTCCCTTGGATTTCAATTTACTCCTTGGGCGAGACTATGTTTATGCAATGAAAGCTGTCGTATCGACACTCTTTCGCGTGATGTCTTTCCCTCACAATGGAAATATTGTGACTGTAGACCAGCTTTCGTTCCCTAGTCTTGTTTCAACTACCAATAATATGACACCCCTAAATGTTCCTGATTCTAAAGTGGTATCTACCCCGCCACGGGTTAATTATGTGGCAACTAGTCCCATGTTTTCAGTTACCGATGTACGTGAGCCTCTCATTGTTTGCTCATCTTCCTTTGATTTAGATCTGGTAATTAACATGGAAAACTCTATGGGATTATTTGAACGTGATGTTCTTATCCCTTTTGAGTCCCTTGACATGTGTTCCTTCCAGAGAACTATTCTTCCTTCTGATAAAGACCTCTTGGAAGCCATGATCAAGGTGTGTCCATTGACATGTCTTTCTTCCAGTTGGAAGCCATGATCAGTGAGCGTGAGGATAGTTTTTTCCTGTATCAACCTTGTTAAAAAATGAAACAGGCTGTCATGAGGACAGTTCTATTACTGAGTCAACCTCGTTAAAAAATGAATCGGCTATGAGGACAGTTCTTTTCCTGTGTCAACCTCGTTAAAAAATGAATCAGTTGGCTAGGATAGTTTGTTCCCATCTCAACCTTGTTAAAAAATGAAACTGGATGTTCGAGGAAAGTTCCTTTTACTGTGTCGACCTCATTAAAAAATGAATCAGTGAGTATGAGGATAGTTCTTTTCCTGTGTCAACCTCATTAAAAAAAAATGAATCAGTAGGTTATATAAGTAGATTGTAGAGAGTAGACTTGAGCATAGTTCCTTGTCTTGTGTCAAGCTCGTTAAAAAATGAATCAATGATTTTAGAGCATAGTTCCTTGTCTTGTGTCAAGCTCATTAAAAAATGAATCAAGGATTTTAGAGCATAGTTCCTTGTTAGGTAGATTGTAGAGAGTAGACTTGAGCATAGTTCCTTGTCTTATGTCAAGCTCATTAAAAAATGAATCAAGGATTTTAGAGCATAGTTCCTTGTCTTGTGTCAATCTCGTTAAAAATGAAACAAGGATAGGTTATATAGGTAGATTGTAGAGAGCAGTCAGCGAGGATAGTTTTGTTCCTATGTCAACCTCGTTAAAAAATGAAATAGGGTGTCTTGAGCATAGTTCCTTGTCTTGTGTCAATCTTGTTAAAAAATGAATCAAGGATTTTAGAGCATAGTTCCTTGTCTTGTGTCAAGCTCGTTAAAAAATGAAACAAAGGTTATATAGGTAGATTGTAGAGAGTAGTCAGCGAGGATAGTTTTGTTCCTATGTCAACCTCATTAAAAAATGAAATAGGGTGGCTTGAGCATAGTTCCTTGTCTTGTGTCAAGCTTGTTAAAAAATGAATCAAGGATTTTAGAGCATAGTTCCTTGTCTTGTGTCAAGCTCATTAAAAAATGAATCAAGGATTTTAGAGCATAGTTCCTTGTCTTGTGTCAAGCTTGTTAAAAAATGAATCAAGGTTTTTAGAGCATAGTTCCTTGTCTTGTGTCAAGCTCGTTAAAAAATGAAACAAGGAGTCATCAACATAGTTCCTTATCTTGTGTCAAGCTCGTTTAAAAAATAAAACAAGGGTTTTGAGGATACTTCTTTTCCTGTGTCAACCTCACTAAAAAATGAAACAACTCCCTTGAGTCTTTCCAAGATCTTGAAAGTAAACCTTCATTTCATCCACATGGTTGAATGCAATGAATCTTGGGGGCATGTACCTCGTTTTGCGTCATTATGCTAGGGGCATGCAAACTTATAACAAGCATAGTTTTTCGTTTCAAGCTTGTGTAAACATCAAACCAAATCCAAGAAAAGTTCTCTATGGTTCAAGCTTGTGTAAAAATGAACCCATACCCATTTTACATCTCCTGATTGCCGTTTTTATCCGCTAAATTCTGTTAGATGAGCCTTGGTTGTCTTCATTCCATCGCCACCATCTCTTTGGCTGATCATATGCTTTCACTTGGTTGTTTACCCTTCCTGACGGACCGCATTTATGAGTGGTTTTATTAGCTAGCCTCTTAACCATTACATGTTTTGAGCAGTTCCTCCATTGCCGGAACCAGTTGCGACCCTTTATACCACTCGTTCCTCTAGGGCGAGTCCTCTTTACGCTCTTTTCTGACTCGTAAAATATGAAAAGATTGTCGAGTTTTTCTTTCTAAGCTCGTTAAAACGGAACTAAAAAGACGGTCCACTTACAGCCCTTTTCTGACTGTAAAAACATGAAAAGATTGCCGGATTTTTGTCGTTTCAAATTTGATATTGGTTATAAAATGACGTGTCATTGATCACTTTTTTACTTTTTTGGATCAGAGGCACTAATTATGAAAAGTACTCCTTGGTCGTAATGATCAAGCAGTTCTCTCAAGTATTATTTTATACTTTTTCGGGCTTGGGAGACACAAATTTACGAAAAAGGACAACCATGGAGTTTTCTTAAGTTTTTTCAGACTCCCTAAAATTGAAAAATGTCGAGTTTCTCCTATACTGGACTCATTAAAATTTAACAGTAAAGGACCCGTTCAATTAAAAACAGGAACGGACCACTCCTTCTTAGGGTTCAAACTTAGACTAAGTTGGACTCATCCGAAGGATGAGCTTATAATCAAGCAAATGTTATCCTCCTCAAGCTTGTTAAAAAATAAAGAGGTACTTGCCAGAAATGGTGTGGGAAAAGAGAGAAAAATGAGCCTGTTTGTCATACTTTGTAACCACTCTATAACACGACACTTTTTATTCACCTGGGTTGGGAAATCCTTTGCCTAACAGTTGATCAAACCATATTGAAAGTCTTCAGCCGGTTTCTGGGTATTAACTTTGGGTCAATTGTCACCAAACCATCTGCTATGTCGTTATGTGTTTAAGAGGTCAGTGCAAATAAACCATTCATCTGCAAAATAACTATCATCCATCTTGGCCATCCCTGAGTCAGTCCTTGCAACTGAATTTCTTCAAACTTGATCTATGATTTCATGTTGTGGGCTTGCCTACGATGGATCGCTTTCTATCAACTTCAGCTCATTATCTAGAAAGATGATCTAGAAATCATCAGTACCTTAGGATCTGCATGCCTCAATGGCAGGTTTCTCGCCTTCGACGATAGGTTGCATCATTGACCTTCGATCAAAGGGTTCCGTGACATGTTCGACATCAACACATCTATTCACATCTCATGGATTGTACTGAGTGCTTTGAGAGCCATTGACATTACTGGTGGTTTCTTTCACACTTGTTAACAGTTTACATCATTGACTGGTAATCAAGTGGTTTCTACCATGTTCGACTTCGACACATTCATTCACATGGATAGAATCGTACTATTTTAGGGAGTAGAAATCAAGACCCTGTATCTAGTTTCCACCATCCAGGCTGCGAGGAATTTTGTATTCATTATACAGTGGACTATTCATAAACAGATGGCTGCGTCCATACTGTGTCTACATGTGTCTATACTTGTGATGTATTACAAGATCATTCCTATATCAGAGCAGTAGTTAGTTTTCTAGTCAGTTTTGATCTGAGTATGGGAATGCCTACCTCAGAGATGATATGATCTCATATATATATTTTGTATTGAATGTTTTTACAGGTTCCAACCAGGCTCTCCATAAGATGATCCTCGAAATGATAAAGTACTTCACTCTTCTTAGATGATAAATGAAATCGTCATCTACTACAGACTTCGCACTTTAGGGGGCAATCTGTTACACAAAATATTGTCACCATGACTATTTGCAGTCAGTATGGGTCTATCATCATTCATACTGTCCTCCTTAGCAAAGTCTTAAACCTCAGCTCTTCATGTCAAGCTTTAAAAATAAGAGAAAGACTTTGAAAATCAATAAAGCTCTGGTTCCGCACTTTCTCTTACTGTTGCTTGCGGTCTCGTACCCCTTGTTCATGTTACCTGCAGACCTGCCCGCTCTATCTCTAAAGGAGTGGGTGTGGACCCCTGTGAAAGTCAAAAAGGTGCAAGTTTATTCTTGAAAACTCACTTTGGGTTAATTCTGGATGCTTCTAGAAGGAATCTTGACGTGGTTGGTTTGCTCCTAGGTGGTTCATGCATCCCATAACTAAAGGAGCTAACCCCTTGATAGGAGGAGCTTATCCCTTTGAAGGAGGGCTTTATCCCTTTGAAGGTGGACCTAGTAACTTCCCTCCTCTGCTCTATAAACTGAGGCATTGGGCTGGTTGCTAGGGAGGTTAGAAGCTGAACATTTTTTAGGGTAAATGCTGTTGGAATTGAGACTTCCTAGTTAAGCTTGAGATGAGAGATTACATACCTTTTGGCTTCATTGGGAAGAGAGTGAAACTTGTCAAAGTAGAGGAGATTCTTGTTGGACCCTGGGAGGAGCTTGTACAGCATCAAGGCACCAAGGTTGTAAAGTTCTTCTTTGATTAAAGTTAATACAATCAGATTCATTTTTCTCAACAAATTGTCTTATATGGTTTGTTTCATGAATTCCTTGATCATCATGATAAATATGCTTTATTATATTGGCTTTTCAGGTGCTATTTAATGTGTGTGCTTGTTTGTGTTTGCAGATTCTTTATAAGGGAGCTCATTTGGATCAATGGAGCGAGGCTTCCACAAACTTGCATTGGACCCAAGGTAGGCCTAAAACACTTGTTTGCCTTTATCTATAAATTGCATATTTAGAGAAAGATAGAATTTGTTTAGTTTGCTTGTTGCTAGATATCATTAGATACTAGGGAGGTCGGTCTTGTCTGCAAGAACGACTTATCCGGCCGACAACCCCCTTGAAAACCCCTATGCTACCAGATGAGATTGTTTTCAAAGGACTGCGCTTGGTGCGGGTTCTGCTGTTAAAAATTGAGGATTGGGACTTGGTTGATCATGAGAAATTGCCACACCTGGCGACCGAGCAATTGATGTGATGCATCATCGATACAACCACCAGAATGACTGCATTGGAGCCACAGAGGTGGATTAAAGGAGTAGACAAGGCAGAGTTGCTCAACCTGCTTTGGGTGCCGCACTACACCTGCACCCTGGCTACAGTTGTTGAAATGTGCAACAAAAAATGATAAAAATAGAAAATGCTAAAAATAGCACTGCTATAAATAGCCTGACTATAAATAGCAGTTTAGCCATTGGTGATCTTAGCAACAATGGGTGAAAAGTGAAAGTGCTAAAAATAGCTTTTCTAAAAATAGCATTTCGGGATCTGTTCTTATTTTAGTCTGTCCCTGGACTAAACATAGGAAGTAAAATTTGAATTTGATATCAACAACAGTTTGGAAATTAATTAATTAATTCATCTTGAGTTAATTAGTTAAGGAAAATAAAAATTGAAGTCTATGTGAGGACATGCAATAGTTTCTCCATTAGTTGAGGAATTTAACCTTCAGTTAAAGAGATAAGGATGAGTTGTAATCAGTTGACTTAGTTTAACTGATTCAAGTCCAATTAGATTAATTTAACAGTTTGTTAAATTAATGAGAGTTCAGTTAGTTAATGCTTGCATGCATGTAACCATTGTATTTCAGATAACTGAGTATTCACTCATGGATAACTCATGCATGTCTGTTCAGTCAGAGACCCGGTTGAGATCAGATGAAGGGACAATGTACTATCGGTTGCTAGGATATTCCTTGGTGAATATTCCTTGCATGCAGAAGGAATATTATTCCTTATGGATTGCGTAGTTGGACCTCAGGTTACAGTGAGTGTGATGAGGCCACATCACACATGTGATATCATTGGACCCCAATCAAAACCACGCAAGGCTTGGAGGGCTTGAGGAGGATATATTCTATGTCTATTGAGTCTGTGAGCTATATTGTTTGAGTACAGAGAAAGCAGGATAGCTTGAGAGCTGATTCTTTTTGTAACTTGAACAAGATTTCCACTTTTATGATAATCAAAGTTGGGGTTTTAGGCTAGTGCTTTCCCCAGTGATATATCTTCTGTGTTATGGTTGATTACTTCTCATTCTCAGTTATACCTGTTCATGCTTGATGTTGATCATGTTTGACTAAGCTTTTGCTAAATTGTTTGTAGAAGTAGATCAAATGTTTTTCTTTAGGACATTGCATTACCAGGTTATCTACAGTGGGAATTTATACACGGTATCAAAGCAAAGGTGATCAACGAAGAATAGTATACAAGCAGGAGAAGTTCAAAGTTTGGTTTCTGAATATTGAATTGAGTTCTTATCACATCTATTTCACCGATGGCGTTCAGTGGTTTAAGACTCGAATATGCCCTTGATGGTAGTTCGAATTATATAGCCTTGAAGGATCGCATGGAGGAAGTATTAGAAGATAATGACCTAAAGGACTTCATTGATTAAGAAGTCCAAAATCCCACTGATGTTACTCAACGGTCGGAACGGAAAAAGTGTGTGGCTAGAGCAAGGAGAATCCTCCTGGAGGGAGTTCGAGATCACATTGTCTCAAGACTCCATGGGAAGGAGACTCTATTTTCGATGTGGAAAACATTGAAAGATCTTTATCAGAATAGTAGCAATCAGAGGAAGCTAGCACTGAAAGATAAACTTCGAAAGATCAAGTGCGAAAAGGGTGACACAATCTCTATGTTCCTGAACAAGCTCACCACCTACAGGGATGAGCTTGCAAGCGTAGGGGTCGTGACAGCTGATGATGACATGGTGAGTCTAGCACTCCTCAGTCTTCCAAAGAGCTGGCATAGCTACCAGGAATCAGTTAATGGAAGAGAGAAACTGCCAGATTGGGAATGACTTTGGTCGGACCCAATGCAGGAGGAGATAAGGCGGAGCACCAGTGATGGATCTTCATCAAAACAAGATGATGAAGAAAATATAGCTTTAGCGAGTAAAGCTAAGAAAGGGAAAGGAAGGCGTCCCAATCCAAATCTTCTCATGGTGGGAAGAAGGTTGACAAGTTGAAGGTGTGATGCTTTCACTGTCATGAAGTGGGCCATTATGCTATGAATTGTCCACAGAAGAAATCCAAGAAGGGTTCCTCAAAGGGATCTGATGGTGATGCACTAGATTCACAGTTTGAGCTAGATTTTTCACTTATTGCATGCATGGTTTCATCCATGGTGGGATGTGTTTGGTACCTGGACAGTGGAGCTTCTTTCCACATGTCGGGTGACAAGAATCTTTTCAGTATATTGGAGGAGAAGGATCTACAGCTGCAGATCGAGATGGGTGATGATGGAAAGTATTGTGTCTCTGATGAAGGTACAGTTGTGTTTTAGAGGGAGCATGGTGCTCCTCTCACCCTATCTACTGTTAAGTATGTACCAGGTTTGAAAAAGAATCTTGTGTCTATTGCTATGCTAGAAGATAAAGGCTATCATGTAGTCTTTATTAAAGGAAAAGTTTGCTTGAGGCATATCAACACCGGACAGACCAAGTGAATTGGGATTCGAGTAAAGAATATCTACAAGCTAGAGGTAGAAGACTATGCTACATTGAGTTCCAAAGCAGAGGTGGTGCAAAGCCAAGATGTTGGCAATCTATGGCATAGAAGACTGGGCCAATTGCATCATGGGGCCTTGAAGATCATGCAGAAAATTTCTACTGACTTACCCAAGGGAAAACTGGAGCAAACAGATACATGCAAAGGATGCACCCTGGGTAAGTATGTGAAATCTTCCTTTTAGGATTAGGGTACTAGAGCTGGAGAATTCCTGGAGCGAGTTCACTCAGATGTATGTGGACCATTCTCTATAGCCTCCACTACTAAGCAAAGGTACTATGTTATTGTTATTGATGATTTTTATCATAGATGTTCGATCTACTTTATGTAAAAGAAGGATCAGACCTTCTTGAGGTTTTGTAAGTTTAAAGCCTTGGTAGAGAAAGAATCTAGAAAGAAAGTAAAAGCCTTGCGTAGCGACAATGGTGGAGAGTATGTTTCACAACAGTTTAAAGACTTCTATGCTGCAAAAGGAATTAAACAGGAACTGACGACACCTCATAACCCACAACAGAATGGAGTGGCCAAAAGGAAGAACAAATCTATTGTGGGAGTAGCTTGAGTGATGTTGCATGACCAAGGCCTACCACTTCATCTGTGGGCTTAGGCATGCAATACAGCAGTGTACCTTCAGAACATAAGTCCTTATCGTATCTTGGGGATCAAGACACCTATGGAGGCTTTTTCGAGGAAGTGACTAGATGTGAGTCACTTCCGCATCTTTGGATCACTAGTTTTCTGTCATGTGACCAAAGATGATCGGAAGAAGCTAGAACTAATAGCTAAGTTGGGGATACTTGTGGGGTACACAGATACACCCCACAATATCGTGTGTTTCTGCCTACCAGTCAGAGGACTGTAGTGCTCAGGGATCTGAAGTTCGACAAGCAGAGAGCCATGTGAGTGTCACTTGAGAGGGAGCTCAAGTTGCATGGTGATGAAGAAATTTTAGTTCCAAAGGAGGAGGAGCCTCCTGATGATGTGGATTAGCCACATGCAGAGGATCCAGTAGTGGAGACCACCACTCCTGGAGAGTCTTCTAGAGATAGGCGAAAATGCTCGCAGGGAGCTGACAGATTGATGCTAGATGTGAGAGAGAATGTGGGGCAGCCATCCTCTCAGCACAGATAGAGGAGATCTCCTGAGAGATACACTGGCTACATGGCCCTGGTTGGGGAGTGTGTAGCGACTGAACCTTCTTCTTTTCAAGAGGCAGTGCAGCAACCAGTTTGGGTTGATACAATGGTAGAAGAGTACAGTTCAATTATATAGAATAGTGTGTGGGATGTTGTCCTTAGACCTAGGGACAAGTCAGTGGTTAGTTCCCGATGGCTTTACAAGGTAAAGCAGGCAACTGATGGTAGTGTTGAGAAACACAAGGCAAGGTTTGTTGCCCGAGGTTTCTCACAGGTTGAGGGGATCGACTACAATGAGACCTTTGCTCCCGTAGCAAGGTACTCATCTATCAGATTGATGCTAGCTCTATCAGCTCAAATGGGTTGGAAGATCCATCAGATGGATGTGAAGACGATGTTCCTCAATGGGAAGATTGAGGAAGAGGTATACATTGAGCAGCCCGAAGGATTTGAGACCTTCGATCATGAGTCGCATGTCTACCGACTCAAGCGAGCACTGTATGGGCTGAAGTAAGCACCCCATGCTTGGTATACTAGGATCAACAACTATTTCACCGGTTTGGGCTTCACCAAGAGTGAAGCAGATGTGAACCTTTACCACATCATGGTAGAAGGTAAGCCATTGATTATTGAACTTTATGTCGATGATGTGATTTTGACAGGTGATGACCAATTGATACAGTCTTGTAAGGAGGACCTTGCAAGAGAGTTTGTTATGAAACCAGCTCAAGAAAAGATAGAAAAAAGAGATCAACGCCTTAGAATTCAGCCTCTTCGAGGGGGCAACCTCCTTTACATTACATAAATGAACAATTCTTGGATGATACAAATGACAAAACCTCCTTTCTATATATAGGAGTCTAAGGAGTCACAATATAATCCAGCCGACCTAACAATAATAATATAAAGCCACAAAAATAACAATAGAGGGATTCTATGGGGCACAGAAATAACAATATGGGGGTAATAGGGGCACAACAATATAAATAAGGGGTATAACTACAATAGTAATGGGGTAATTACTAGTATTATAGGGACCCAACATGCCCCTCTCCTTCAAAAAAGTGTTGTCCTCAACGCTTGAGCAGTTCTGGATACTTCTGCATAAAATTCTCATCCTCCCATGTGGAATCTTCAGCGGATAAGTTCTTCCACTTGATAAGATACTCTGAAATTGATCGATTTCGTAGCTGTCGAGTTCTTGTTTCTGTGACTGCTTCCGGTTCCAATATAATTTTTCCTTCCTCGTCAAGTTCTGGCAATATTGTTTGAACTGGGAGCTTGTCGCCTATAACCTTCTTTAAACATGAAACATGGAAAACTGGGTGCAATCGAGAAGCTGCAGGAAGCTCCAATTTGTATGCCATAGTACCAATCTTTTCCAACACCTTGTACGGACCATAATACTTTGGTGATAATTTATTATCCTTCTTAGCTTGCTTTAGGGACATTTGCTTATATGGTTGTAGCCGTAGGAATACCCAATCACCTACATCAAAACTTCTTTCACTGCGATGTTGATTTGCCTGTTGTTTCATTCTATTTTGTGCCAACACGAGGTTATCCTTTAAGAGTTGGAGGACTTGTTGTTGATGTTCGATGTGATGTTCCACTGCCTGAACCTTAGAATTTTCTCTTAAATATGATGTGATTGATGGTGGTTGATACCCATAAAGTGCCATAAATGGGGTCATTTTTGTTGCTGTATGGAAGGAAGTGTTATACCACCATTCAGCCAGAGGCAACCATTTGACCCATTGTGTCTGTTTATCAGATACAAAGCAACGAAGATATCCTTCCAAACATTTGTTTACTATCTCAGTTTGCCCATCAGATTGAGGATGATAAGATGAGCTATGAGCTAACTGAGTACCAAGACAAGAAAATAATTCTGTCCAAAAATTTCCAGTGAAAATGGGATCTCTGTCACTTACAATAATCTTTGGGTTTCCATGTAGCTTTTGAACTGTTTCCATAAATGCAGTAGAAACTGTACTGGCTTTAAATGGATGTGATAATGCACAAAAGTGTGCATACTTGGTAAGTCTGTCAACTACCACCATGATGACACTCTTTCCCTCAGACTTGGGTAAACCTGTGATAAAATCCATTGAAACCTCCTCCCAACGTTGGCTTGGAATGGATAAAGGTTGTAATAGACCCGGTGTCTTAATTGTTTCAACTTTATTTTGTTGGCAAACCAAACATTCCGCCACAAACTTTTGAATATCTGATTTAAGGCCATCCCAAAAAAATTCCTTCTTAACCCTGTGGTAAGTTTTTAAAAATCCTGAGTGCCCTCCTAAGGGAGAAGTGTGCAATTCCATAAGAATCTTTTGTTTTAGCTGGGAATTCTTACAGAGGTATAAGCGATCTTTGTACCATAACGAATCATTTTTCCAGCTAAATGTATCAGAAGTACTGGAATCTTGTTGTAGCTTTCGAATAAGTGCCCACACTTCTTCGTCATTCTTCCATTCCTCCTTTGCTTCGTTTATCCAATCTGGTTGGATAATAGAAATGGCACACAACAATGCTTCCACATCCTCATCCTTTCTTGAGAGTGCATCTGCCACCACATTTTGCTTCCCTTTTTTGTAGATGATTTCAAAGTCATAACCCAACATCTTTGTGACCCACTTTTGTTGCTCTTCAGAGGATAATCTTTGTTCTAAAAAGTATTTAAGGCTATCATGATCCGTTTTTACCTTGAAGTGTCTTCCCATTAGGTAGGGTCGCCATTTCTTAAGTGCATGGAGTATTGCCAACATTTCCTTCTCATAAATAGCTTTGCTTAAAAACTTTCCCTTGATTGGACGACTTTCAAAAGCAATGGGTCTTTCATCTTGCATTAGAACAGCACCAATTCCATTTCCTGAAGCATCACATTCCACAATAAAGGTTTTTGTGAAGTCCGGTGTAGCTAAGACTGGTGCTTGGCACATTGCCTCTTTAAGATGTTTAAAGGCCTTTGTTGCTTCCGGAGTCCATGAAAATGAATCTTTCTTCAATAATGTTGTTAGAGGTGCTGCTATTCTCCCATAATTCTTAACAAACTTGCGATAATACCCTGTCAACCCAAGAAATCCTCGCAGATGCTTTATGGATGTGGGGATTTTCCATTCCTTAATGGCTTTAATTTTGCTAGGGTCTACCTTAACTCCTTCATGAGATACAATATGACCCAAATATTCCACCTCCTGGACTCCAAAGAAACATTTGGATCTTTTTGCATATAATTGTTTCTCCTCCAATAGTTGTAGCACCTTGTCAACATGTTCAACATGATCCTTCCAAGACTTGCTGTAGATTAGTATATCATCAAAAAATACTAACACAAATTTTCTAAGGAATGGTTTGAAAATTGAATTCATCAAACCTTGAAATGTTGAAGGTGCATTGGTAAGGCCAAAAGGCATGACCAAAAATTCATAATGACCCTCATGAGTTCTAAATGCCGTTTTCGGAATGTCTTCAATCTTCATTCTGATTTGATGATATCCCGAACGAAGATCCAACTTGGTGAAGTAAATTGATCCATGCAATTCATCCAGTAATTCATCAATGACAGGAATGGGGAACTTATCTTTAATAGTGAGCTTGTTGAGCTCCCTATAATCTGGACACATGCGCCATGATCCATCCTTCTTGTGCACCAATACTACTGGAGCTGAGAAAGAACTTTGACTCGGTTGAATTATACCAGCCTCTAGCATTTCTGCAACCATACGTTCAATTTCACTTTTTTGGACATATGGATATCTGTACGGCCTGATGTTTGGAGGAACACTTCCTGGAATCAGATGAATAGCATGATCATGATCACGCATAGGTGGGAGACCTTTGGGAGTCTCAAATACCTTGGAATGATTGTCCAGGACTTTTTGGAGATCTGGAGAAATAGATGATTCCAATGTGGAAACATCTAGCGAACATAATTGTGCAATTACACCTCTTTGCTCCTTTTTTAGAAGCTTTGTCATGCCATTAGAGCTGATTATCTTTCCTGGTTTCCCTGCAATACCCCTTAATTCAACTTCCTTTCCTTCCACAGAAAATTTCATGAAAAGTTCTTGAAAATTAAAAGCTATTGTACCCAAGGATTGTAGCCATTGGACTCCTAGTACAACATCAGCACCTCCCATTGGAATGGAAAGCATTGGGCTAGTCAATACATATTCTCCCATGGATAGCTTGATATTATGGCACTTTCCAGAACAATTTATTGTTCCTCCATTTGCAATCATCACTTGACACTCTGGTGCTGGATATAGGAAGCAATTCAATTCTTTTGCTACCCTACAATGAATAAAATTGTGGGTGCTTCCTGAATCAATCAACACTATTACCTTTTTCTTCTTGATTTGTCCTTCTATCTTGATGGTTTGAGGAGTGGTAATTCCCGCCAATGCATTACAAGATATGGTCGGATTTATTTGTTCTTCATCTAGGCTTTGTTCCTGGAATATATCCTCTTCTTTTGACCTTTCTTGCTCCTTTTCTTCTTCCTCTTCACAATCTATGTAGAATAATTTCTTCTCAGCACACTTATGACCTTTGTGTATTTGCTATCACAATTGTAACAAAGCCCTTTTGCTCTTTTTTCTTCCAATTGTTGTGGTGTCAACCTTGTAGGTTGTGGAAGACTATGGGCAACAACACTTCCGTCTTTATAGTTGTGAATGGTATGCTTCCTAGTTGCCATAATTTTGCTTTCCATTTTTCTTGCTAACCTGAATGCCTTCTCTAATGAATCAGGTTCCCAAAGGTGCACATCATGTTGGATATTATCCTTTAAAGACCCTATGAACACATCAATCCTATGCTCCTCTGGAATATCTTTTACCCTTATGTTCAATTTTTGGAACTCCTCAATGTGCTCCATTATTGAACCCTTTTGTTTGAGACTTATCAATTGGCTAAAAAAAGTGTTGCTTTTTGTATCCTCATAATGTGCTATCAATTCTTCCGTAAAAATTGCCCAAGTGATAAATTGTTTACGAGAACAAAGCCATTGATACCATACAAACTGATTTGGTTCCAAATATAAAGTTGCCATACGTACCTTTTGTGTGTTTTGCACATTATTGAGATCGAAGAATTGCTCCATCTGTAATATCCATGTGGCGGGATCCTTGCCATCAAACTTCCTCATATCGATTTTTGGAACATGGTGAGTCTTCGATCCAACATTAGAGTCTATGGAATCATGATTAACATTTCTTTTGTTCTCATCATGAGTTTCCTTTAGTACTCTTTCACCCTTAGTGACCATTTCTTGTAGCAACTTATTCATATTTATCTTCAATTCTTCCATCTTATCATCCATGCCATCAATTTTAGCGTCCATGCCATTCACCTTAGCTTCCATGCCCTTTATCTTAGATTCCACGCCATTTATCTTAGCATCTGTTAGCTTTTGTGAGCGTGACATTTGTTGCACTTGTTCTTGTAATTTTGATATATCATGTAGCATTTCTTCCTCTTCTTCATGAGTCATGCTAGAGCTTTCAGGTTCCTTACTAGGTGTTTGCATTTTCTTTCCTCGGGGCATCAGTTACCGATAATAATGCTTTACTATGCCCTTTGAATTCCTTCAAACCAAGCTTATGCAAAAATTAAAAAAAACTACACACCTTTTTTTACTTTGTAGAAGCCTGATATTGAATCTGATGTATCTCTGTAATTTCGAATCATCCAGTTCTGAAATTGTGACGTATGAAGTGCCACGTGTCACTGTTTCAACCTTTGACTCTAAAAAATATATAAATGAAAACTAAAGTCCGTCCTCTTTCTGTACCTTCTTACGAAATTTCAACCCGATGCTCAGAAAGAAAGTTATGACGATTTTCCCCAGGTCACCTGTTTTGAGTGTAATTCAGGAGTCTGCAAAAAGACCAACTTCCTCAGATCATATCTCCGAAAATATCGCGCGAAAAGCTCTGAAATTCGAACCCAAGGTTCAGCGCGATTTCTTCTCAAATAGGTTTTTTTGGCGACTTCTGAAACTTCACAGAAAAAAAGTTATAGCGAAAATGCCACGATGACCTGTTTGGAGCAGCGAAACCCTAGAATCCAAAGCTCTGATACCAAATGTTATGAAACCAGCTCAAGAAAAGATAGAAAAGAGAGATCAACGCCTTAGAATTCAGCCTCTTCGAGGGGGAAATCTCCTTTACATTACATAAATGAACAATTCTTGGATGATACAAATGACAAAACCTCCTTTCTATATATAGGAGTCTAAGGAGTCACAATATAATCCAGCCGACCTAACAATAATAATATAAAGCCACAAAAATAACAATAGAGGGATTCTATGGGGCACAGAAATAACAATATAGGGGCAATAGGGGCACAACAATATAAATAATGGGTATAACTACAATAGTAATGGGGTAATTACTAGTATTATAGGGACCCAACAGAGTTCGAGATGAAGGATATGGGCCTCATGCACTACTTTCTAGGCATGGAAGTGTGGCAAAAAGATGGGGAAGCATTTTTGTCTCAAGGCAAGTATGCCAATGAGATACTGAGGCGCTTTCACATGGAGAAGTGCAAGCCCATGCAGACTCCTCTAGTTGGGAACTGGAGGAAGGAGGACACTACTTCAGGTGAGGTAGTAGCTGCTACTATTTATCGGTAGCTGGTGGGTTCACTTATGTATCTGGTGAACACATGACCCGACTTATGCTTTGCAGTGAACCAGCTGAATCAAGCTATGGTTCAGCCTACCAAGCTTTTTTAGAAGGTAGCGAAGCATGTGCTAAGATATCTCAGAGGCACTACACAGTATGGATTATGGTACAAACAGATAAAGGGAGTGAAGCTACAAGGTTTCACAGATGCGGATTGGGCTGGTAGTCCATCAGATAGGAAGAGCACTTCTAGAGGAATCTTCAACCTTGGTTCAGCTGCAGTTTCTTGGTATAGCAAGAAACAGAGATCAGTTGCACTTAGCTTAGTAGAGGGTAAATACATGGCTACCAGTCAGGCAGCATGCGAGGCCATTTGGATGTGGAAGATTCTAGTGGGATTGTTTGGTCAGATGATGGATCCTACAATGATATACTGTGATAATCAGAGTTTCATAAAACTCTCTGAGAATCCAGTGTTTCATGACAGGTCCAAGCATATAGATATCTGTAACCATAATCTACGGGACTGTGTGGTCAAGAGGATCATGATGTTGCAGTATGTTTTGACCAAGGAGCATGATGCAAATATTTTGACAAAGGCATTGTCAAAATGCAAGTTCGAGTTCCACAGAGATAGGATCGGGGTTACTGATAATCCCTTTCTTGTTGAGAGGGAGTGTTGAAATGTGCAACAAGAAATGCTAAAAATAGAAAATGCTAAAAATAGCACTGCTATAAATAGCCCAGCTATAAATAACAATTCAGCCATTGGTGATCTTAAAATCAATGGGTGAAAAGTGAATGTGCTAAAAATAGCTTTTCTAAAAATAGAATTTTGGGATCCCTTCTTATTTTAGTCAGTCCCTGGACTAAACATAGGAAGTAAAATTCAAATTTGATATCAACAGAAGTTTGGAAATTAACTAATTAATTCATCTTGAGTTAATTAGTTAAGGAAAATCAAACTTGAAGTCTATGTGAGGACGTGCAATAGTTTCTCCATTAATTGAGGAATTTGACCTTCAGTTAAAGAGATAAGGATGAGTTGTAATATTTAGTTGTAATTAGTTGACTTAGTTTAACTGAGTCAAGTCCAGTTAGATTAATTTAACAGTTTGTTAAATTAATGAGAGTTTAGTTAGTTAATACTTGCATGCATGTAACTACTGTATTTCAGATAATTGAGTATTCACTCATGGATAACTCATGCAAGTCAGTTCAGTCAGAGACCCAGTTGAGCTCAGATGGAGGGAAAAAGTACTATCAGTTTCTAGGATATTCCTTGGTGAATATTCCTTGCATGTAGAAGGAATAATATTCCTTATGGATTGCGCAGTTGGACCTCAGGTTACAGTGAGTGTGGTGAGGCCAATTCACAGATGTGATATCATTAGACCCCAATCAAAACTGCACAAGGAAAAAGGAGGCTTGGAGGGCTTGATGAAGATATATTCTATGTCTATTGAGTCTATGAGTTGTATTGTTTGAGTACAGAGAGAGCAGGATAACTTGAGAGTCGATTCTTTTTGTAACTTGAACAAGATTTCCACTTGTATGATAATACAGAGTTGGGGTTTTAGGCTGGTGCTTTCCCCAGCGATATATCTTCTATTTTATGGTTGACTACTTCTCATTCTCAGTTATATCTCTTCATGATTAATGTTGCTCATGTTCGATTAAGATTTTGCTAAATTGTTTGTAGAAGTAGATCAAGTGTTTTGCTTTAGTACATTGCATTACCAGGTGATCTACAGTAGGAATTTCTACAATAGTATTGGTCATCGAGGGGCTACTATGCTTGGTGCATGATGGGTATCTGTGGTTGGAGGAGCGAATACCCATCACTGACAAATTGATCCACAGGATCATGCAGTTGCCTTACACAGGCGAAAATCCAACCATGATATTTGGCGGAAAAGGTGGTGAGAAAGCCCTCACGGAGCCCATAAAAGAAAAGTTTAAGTTGGTAAATAAGCCATGTGGATATGCCATATCCAACATCTGTGACCCTGCTGTAAAGGTGCCTACACAGATTTTAGCAGGGAAGGTGATGAGGAAGTGTCGCGTTGATGAGGTGTCGACGCCTGTCATTGCACTAACATCCCAGTGCGCCAAAGGAGTCCTATTCGCTCTGCTACATACTTTGATGATTCAAGGGTCAAATATAGGTCTGGTCATGTTGGTTATGCTCACAAAGGACTTGCATCTGTCATTCTCCTCCTGCTCCTTCACACCGTTCATACCCTCATAACCCCCGCTATCTCTTTTTTTTCCTCCAAAATCTGGAATAAACCCATATTTCCTTAGCTCCCCGGGTGCCGAGTCTAAACCATCTTGTAACCGCGATCACATGACCACGCACTTTACACAAACCCTTTCCCGTCACATCAGTTGAAACCTATGAAATCAAGTTCCTGCCGTCCGATCACCTATCACCCGGATCCAATGACATCCGCTCCTCCTGCACCTGTGAGTTGCCCATGCTTTAACTTGCGATAAAGGTGGTTTCTGCTGCGTCCCGTCATCCACGTGTCATGCGTTGAATGGGATCGCGTGCCCGCATACGATTACTGCCCAACCTTCAATAGCGGTGCAAGCAATACCGCTTACCGCTCAAGCCCACTCTCCCCGCTCGATAAACTCCGTACATCTGTTGTGCCTGACGACCGTTGGATTTGCCTGCCCGAGATCCAATGGCCTGTGATCACCAAACTCCCATTTCCTCCTGATCCATCCCGCCGAGAGATCTCCACCGTCCATCCACGTGATCCAATGGATGAGCTTCCTCCTCCATTCATTCGCCATGTAGTCTTTGTGTCCTTGACTTGTACCATGTAGCCAAAGGACGAAGGTGGCCAATGTTCAGTACTCTACGCAGTTACTCCTCAACAACTGCATTCAAGAGTAGTATGACCAAGAACGAGAAGGACGTGCCTCAAGTATATCACAACATTTATCAGTTATGAAACTTCTTCTATACAACACTCTACCTGCTCGAGAAGGACAAAAGAGTACCAGAAGAACATCAAATTCATTCATTAAAGCAGGCAGATTGCATCAGAAACTCTATCATACAGTTAAAGCAGTTGGTGGTCCATTAAGACCCCTCCATGCATAGAAAATTGTAGAACATTTTTGTAATCAAACTCTATATATACCCAGAAAACAGAAGTAATTAGGGATGATGGTTGTTGTTTTGATGTAAGGTTCAACTTCTGGAGACTATAACTACTTTGATACTTGCAGCGTCTCGTGGGAATTTTTAGCTAATACAAGCTTCTTTTGTTGTTAATTTCTCACTTTCCACTTCTTTTCTGTTCTAGGTTATGCTTTATTTGCATTCTTCCTGAGCTCTTGATGTTTATCATTAGAGGGGCTGTCATCCCACCTCTGTGTTTGAATCTTGTATGTATCTGTTATAGCTCCAAATATCACTCTTATGGTTTGTGATGCTGTACTCATGGCCTAGGGCAACCCCTCTTTCCAGACCTGGTCCTAAAATTTAAAAAATAGTGTTTTATCCCTTATACGCGACATTTCCCGGAGTTAAACGCGTGTATATGCGGGTATGTGTATAGCCAACCCGCGTGTATGTATTAAAACACTTAAAAAAATATAAAACTCCTCATTTTCGGGCGGAGATCGCGGGTTTTACCTACTGATCACCTGTTAGTGCCCGTGGCCCAACTGTTCCCAACCAACTCCTAGCTAAAAAACTACTTTGGAGATGGTATAAAAAGACCTCAAAGGGAAGGCCTAAAGGAGGAGAGAATAGAGAGAAAGGTTATTATGCTGAGATTTTTCCCTTGACCAGGTCTGAAGTCCCTTGTGCCTTCTGCACTTCCCCCATTTTGTACAGGAAACCTTTGTTTCCTTGTGTGTTGATGTTCATCCACCATTTATGACATCATGGAGAGAGGCATGGAAGGAGTTTTGTTAGAGGCTTGAGGCTGGAATGGATCCGGAAGGAAGCTTTGCTTGGAGCCTGCTGAAGGTGATTCAGGTGAACATATTCCTTTTTATGTACTTTATTTGTCTATAATAAAAGAAACACATGTCTTGGTTCCCGAAATGAATCTTCTTTATGTTAATGATAGTCATGTTTAGAATTCATATGTAAATGGTTGTTTGGATTTCATAACCAACTACCTTTCTTTATAACATGAAGATGGTTTCTTTATAAGTTTTGTCCATGTACTGCTGTGTTCTTTGAATTGGTTGTTTTGCAGGACAAAAGAGAAGAAGGGAACTCCAAGAAGGGTTTGGACCCTAAAGGCCTTCTCAAACGTAGGACCAAAGGTACGTACCCTTATCATAGAATTTGCTTACTATAACATAATGGTTGTATGAATGTATGTTTCTTTGAATAGATAACTTTCAGTCTGCTAGGGTTTCAACCCAAAAAGCCCTAGGGGAGTAATTCCCTCTATCATAATTGGCGACTCCACTGGGGACAACACTCTTGTTGTTCCTAGTTTGGATATTTTTCAAGCCAATCAGGTCTCAGCTGCCGTGTCTGCTTGCTATTACTGTCTAGTCTGTTCTTGAACTTTAAGCTTTGCCAGTTTCTTCAGTTTGTTTTTTATTTTTCTTGAAGCTTTTCATACACGCTGTTTTTCTTAGATACAGAGGCGTATATATGCTTGTTTCTTTGAGTTAACCCACGTATACGCAGGTTTCCTCAAACACAGTCGCGTATACACGCAATCTGTACTTAAGTACAGTCGCGTATATATTGCAATTTTCGAGATTTATAAATCTTTTTAGTCTCTGAAGGCTTGTCTGGTGGTTTGAGTCAGTCTGAAACAATCATTTTCCAGTATCAGTTATTTGTTTTACAACGAGCATCTCGTTCTGAATTCTCTCTGATTATAAGGAGTATTGGTCTTGTTTTTTGTTGATTGCAAGCGTCATTGTTTTTGGCTAAAGCACGCAAGATTTCTTGATAGGAATCTTGGTTGCTCTGTTTCATCAGGGTGGGGAGATTGAATTCAATCTTTGTGTTAATCTTGCTTTTGGTGACTTTTTGTTTGCTTGACAAGATCGCTTTTTGTGACCATCCACTTCTTTGTTTCATGAAAGTTGTTGTTTGACACTTTCTTGGAATTTGTCTTTTTGATCTTTTTGGTTTTCATTGCCAAGGCTTTCATTGCTGCTTTTGATTGTTAAGAGCGATTTCAAGCACATTTATTTTTGTTGAGTTTTCATCCATTGAGTGGTGTTGATTCGCAAAAGTGTTTAATTGCCTATTCTTCAATCACAAGTTTCAGTGTTGTTGAGAGCATTTTTGAAAAGACTTTTTTTGCTTGTTGCTTTGAAGAAAATCTTTTGAAAATCTTAGTTTTGCTTTCTTGAACTTGCTTTTCATTTGATTTCATTTTAGAGAAGTGAAAGTGCTTTATGTTTGTCTTAGAACTTGTTTTTAGTGGTTAGACGAAATGAATGGTAACATCTCATATTCCATTTAGGCATTGTAAGTGGCAAGATAAAGATTGATAAGCAAGCAACTTTCATTTTTGGTTTTTAGAGTAGTTTTAGATCTTGCATCCACATATAGTTGTTGCATTAGGATAGATTTGCATCCCCTTTTTAGGCATATATAGTTTTGTTAACTTTTGTGAGTGTGGAGTTTGAAAAGAAAAAGAAAATTTTGTTTATTTGAAGTTCCTTTGAACCCTGTAGAGATTACTTTTCATTGAAAAACGAAAACAAGTGCAGGTGCATGTAGTTAAGTTTTTATTAATTTCTTTTGCGTCAAAAAACACCACTAGTTTCACTTTCGTTACCTTATGACTTAAAGAACAGCCTAATAAAATCAAGCGCTAACTAAAATTCACTAGAACTTTTTGTTTTAGTCACTTACACCAACAAGATTAGGATTTTAGGGCCTTGGATTAGGCGAGTGGAGAGTTAACTCTCCAAGGCCATATAAACGTCAAACATAGGAGTCTGAATAACGAGAGAAAATCCAATAGCGTTAGGAAGACTAGGAAAGCTCCGGATCTGGGAGTTAAGCACGAAGGTCTGTGAAGACAGGGAAGAGAGATAACCCCTCTCCTACTTGTCCGAACTTACCTCACGACTGTTCCGCCTGGCTTCTGCGACGAGTTGGTATCCATAGTTGCTGCTCCTAGGGATCTACACAGGTGGCTACGGAGGGGAATCTCGTGGCACCTGAGGTCGACGTTGCATCACTTTCAACGGTACTACTGGAGGGCACCCTTGTGAAGCTTGGGGGCTTGCACCGGCGCAGGCTGTTGTTAGGAGGTCAGCGTAACTTTCCCTGTTACCTTCGCTGATAGGACTGGACCATCATTATCCCAGACTATCTTCGGAAGGCCCCTTACTCCACTTTCTTGTATTTTGGTGTCTGGTCCTCATCACCCGGAACGGAAATACTTGGAAGTTGTTTGATTGGCTGATATCTTTAGGGACTTTATAGTGTGTGCTCTTTGTTCCTTGTATATAGTTGGCTTTAGGTATTTTTGTCTAGTCATGTTTGGACTTTGTGTTCTGAGTGACCGGCTTACCACTCTACCGATCTTGAAAGGCTTTTGGTCGTTCTTTCAGAAGTTGTGGAGTTGCCTCCTCAAGGGCAAAGGTTTTGATTGCTTATCCATATTCCTTGAAAAGTTATTTCTATATTCCCATAGAGGAAGGGTCTTTGGAACAGTTAGATATGGCCAATATTCCTGTGGAAACCAACCAAGGTGCCCTCCCAAAAGGGGAGCCTTGTGCTTTTCCTTCCTTTGGAAACGTTGGTACTCCCTTGATGGCCACTTTGAATATTCCTGGGTTGAATGTTGGACTACCCGTTTGGCTGTGGTCCACTCCGAATATTCCAAATGCTCTTGAAGCCTCTCAGTTGAATGCTTTATTTCAAGGGCATCACATGGATGCTAATTGTTCATCTTCTCTCAAAGAGAAATCTAGGGTTCCTTCTTCTCCTCCTTCTTATCACAAGAAATCTAAAAAGAGGAGAAAGAGGAAGTCAAAGAAGAAGAATAATTCTATCCTTTCATCATCAACCTCTGCGAGTCATGTTGGAGATGAGCCTTCAGCCACTGCTAGTCATGCTGGGGGCACAAGTCTAGTCATTGCGAGTCACACTAGCACTTCATCATCAACCTCTGCGAGTCATGTTGAAGATGAGTCTTCAGCCGCTGCAAGTCATGCTGGGGGCACAAGTCTAGTCACTGTGAGTCACACTAGCACTTCATCATCAACCTTTGCAAGTCATGTTGAAGATGAGTCTTCAGCCGCTACAAGTCATGCTGGGGGCACAGGTCTAGTCACTATGAGTCATACTAGCAAAGAGTCACCGACCTCTGCAAGTCATGTTCAGGACTCTCCGCAAACCACTGCTAGTCATGTTGGCGGAATGGACGTTGATAAGAAACCTGGAAGTAGAAGTTTTAAACCTAAGTTCCCTTGTAAGATATGCAAGGGAGACCATCTTACTCATTTATGCCCTGGTATTCCAGAGGTTCAAAGGATATGGTCTGAGTCTGAAAGTACTTCTACTCCTAGATCTGATATGGTTTCTCATCAATCCCATCAACCATTCGTTGATAATGAGGTAGAGCCAGTGCAATCGTTGGCCGATTACACTCCTATTTTGGGGGGTGAAGTGCCTAACAAAAGAGTCTGTTTGATCTCTAGTACATAGTCTTCTAGTATAGGGGGCATTCTGATTTCTTCGAATGTTCCCCCTCCAAGTTCTAGGAGTGTTTCCTTTGATTGGGATAGTCTTGTTGAGCCTCGTCTTCCTTCTGCTGCACCTTTCCAAATAAAGGTCAAAGTTAATTCCACAAATGTCTATCGATGTATGGTGGATGAAGGATCCTCTACAAGTATTATATCCTCTTTGACTTGGAAAGCTTTGGGTTCCCCAAAGTTGTTGACAGCTCAGAGTCAGTTGTTAGCCTATGATAGAAGATGTGGTGAATCTATGGGTGTTCTTCCTCAATTGCCTATCACTTTAGGTGGGAAGACTGTCTTAATCGATATGATGGTGGTTGATAACCCTTTAGACTTTAATATGCTACTTGGGTGTGATTATGTCTATGCTATGAATGATGTGGTGTCTTCACTCTTTCGAGTAATGTGCTTTCCTCATAATGGGAATATTGTCACTATTGATCAGCTTGCATCTGATAATCACCACCCTAATTCGACTTTACTGCAGAATGCCCCTTGGTTTGTTCCAAGTGTTCAAGTAGACTCTACCCCGCCACGGGTGAATTATGTGGCATTGAGTCCTCAATGTTCAATTACTTCTGAGAAGGATCCTTTGACTTATTATTCTCCTTCTTGGGACTTGGTCCCGGCAGTTGACCAAGAGATTCATCCTATAGGGACATGGGACCCTTTAATTCCCTCTTTTGATCCTTGTAGTTCTCATGATTTCTTAGAACTTGTTTTGCCTTCACAGGAGGAACTCTTTGAAGCCATGAGTTATGACTACCAAAGGAGTCCTTGGTCCGATCCCTGCAAGGGGTTTGTCCAGAAGAGCTATTATACGTAAGCCGCAAGGCTACGTGGTTCCCTGTACCATATTGTATATATGAGGTACGCATTTTCAAGTTTTGTATTCTATAACACAAAAATCTTATATGAAGTTTATATGTGGGATGTATTAACTTCGTGTCTAGTGTTCCTATTTATGTTTACAGAACTTGGAAGATTTCTCCATTGGAAGTTTATGGTTGGTCCGTTCTGACAGTTATTGGTTCTCGAAACTGGCATATAGGTTAGGTTTTTTTTCGCCTGCATTGTGCACTTATCAGTTTCCTTTCCCATTTGGCCTTAGGAACGACCCCACCAAGTTATGGTGCGGAACCTTCTCATTGCTTAGAAGTATCATGACTTGTGTGGTAGAGCCTACCTTATCATGGGTGCCCTAGTTAGTACCTTTTTGTCGCTTGGCACTCATGCTGATTTTTCATCCCTAGGCTCGGGAGTCCTCTGTAGTTTCGCCATGACTTATGCATTGAAGACTTATTCTTCTTATCTTCTTTGCTTCGTTCTGGCCATATACCATAGAGGCTCCTTTGTGTTGAGTTGTACTACTGCATTGCATGTTGACCACTTGCACCTTTTGGCCTAGAGCCGGCTCCACTTGGACTCGTGTTTAAGCCAACTTTTGACCATGGCATCTGCAAAATCAACCTTGCATACCCTTGACTTCTGCAGCTTGACACACCTTGACCCGTGGAAGGAACATACCTTTGAGTGTCACTGACCAGTTTTCACCTCCCTGCATTGAGCATAGGAACGTTCCTTTCCCAGGAACTAGATCATCTGTTTCACCGACACTCATTCTTTCCACTGTACCATAACATTCTTTTATTCTTTTTCCGGCTTAACAGAAAAAGACAAAAAAAATAAATATTCCAAAAAGAGCAGGAACGGGACATTATTTCCATTTATTGTTGGCAGCTAGAGTCAGTCGTGTCGCCCTTGAACAAAGCACTCAAAGCAAAGTCTCCTCCGCATGGGTGGGATTTAGTTTGACTTAGGTACGCCATAACCTTGTTGTTGAGTCATTTCTCCACCGATTGGTTATCTCTTCCAATCATATGGAGGGTTCGTTTTTGCCTCCTGCATGGCGAATTTATACAGAGTCATCATATGCTGCCACATAGTCACATGGAGTCGTGCTTTTGTTCAAGGGAAGTTAGCCTGAGTCGGCCTCTCTGCGGTGTCTCTTGACTCATTTTTCAATCGGCCATCCCTGGTTGTCAGTGTCATGTCTATCATCACAGCAGTTATATTGGTCCTTTACTCGTGCTGGTTTGAGAAGGTCCCCATTGACTTCTTGCTGGCGGGTCTTGTCCTTATCGACGACGACATCTTGCTCTGAGGACAGGCCTAGAGCTGCACCCTGGCCCTATTTTCATTATTGATAGGTTACCTTGTGCTCAACATCGATCAGTATCATGGGTCTTTGACTGAGTGGTTTCCCTTGTGTTCGACATCAGCTTACATTATCACACATTGGGATTCGTGCAGTACCTTGGTTTCCATTTGACCCTATTGGTGGATACCTCGCCTCTGTGTCAGCTTTCATTATTGGTTGGTTCAGAGGGTTTCTGCCGTGCGCTAGCCACATCTTGTGTACACCGGAAACGTACTTCGGTTGGGTTACTACATTTTTTTTTGTCCGATTCCTTCCACATTATTGGCCTACAGGTTACACTCACGCTAGATTGATGAAGGATGCCTTAATGCCTTCCTTCTAGCGGATCTTTCCCTATCGACTCCGACTCATTGCTCTGGGGCAAAGATCTAGAGTCCATTTGGCAGTACCTTGGGGTTTGCAGTCATTAGTGGCAGATCCTTCGCTATCGACAGTGGGAAACCATCATTGTCTCCTGATCGATAGATTCTTACAGGTGTTTGACTCCAGCTCATCTATTCACACTTGTTAGATTGTACTGGGTACCTTGATGCTCATTATCATTATCGGTGAGTAGTCTCGCGTTTGTTAACGGTATACATTAATCACCGGTAATCAAACGATTTCTCACATGGTCGACTTCAGATCATTTATTCCCATGTTGTAGAAATGTACCACGGAGGTTGGTGAAGACCTCAGGTTGTATCAGCATTCATTGGTTCACTTGACAGTTGCTCCTGTTGCTGCTAGTTGATACCACTCCACTTTATATGTTGCAGTCAGTCATGGTGACATTCTATATGCTGGCACCTGAGTTTGCAGTGTAGTACCATCCTATTCCATCATGTTCAGTTGGTACCTTTTTGGGATCAGTCTTTGATATCAGTGATCTGTTGCATCTTTCAGCATCATTGACAGTCTTATATGTGATATTCAGACATGTACTTGTTCATTATGATCAGATGATCCATTATGTATCTTTCAGTTATTTATACTTGTATACTTAGTGGATCCGCTTGTACTTGATATGCGGACATGCTTCACTTTTTTCTGAGCATGGGTATGCCCGCCTCAGACAGTGTTTCTTTCTGATCTCCTTTGGTGGCTTGGGAGGCTGAATTCTGGTGAAGTCCTCCTCGGTTTTTGACAGACTTCCTTTCCATGTACTCGCGTAATATATTTCGGCCATCATGTACCCCTTCTGACCTCATATATTAGGGGGCATCTGTTATAGCTCCAAATCTCACTCTTATGGTTTGTGATGCTGTACTCATGGCCTAGGGCAACCCCTCCTTCCAGACTTGGTCCTAAAATTTAAAAAACAGTGTTTTATCCCTTATACGCGACATTGCCCTGAGTTAAACACGTGTATACGCGGGTATGTGTATAGCCAACCCGCGTGTATGTATTAAAACACTTAAAAAAATATAAAACTCCTCATTTTCGGGCGGAGATTGCGGGTTTTACCTGCTGATCACCTGTTAGTGCCCGTGGCCCAACTGTTCCCAACCAACTCCTAACTAAAAAACTACTTTGGAGATGGTATAAAAAGACCTCAAAGGGAAGGCCTAAAGGAGGAGAGAATAGAGAGAAAGGTTATTATGCTGAGATTTTTCCCTTGACCAGGTCTGAAGTCCCTTGTGCCTTCTGCACTTCCCCCATTTTGTACAGGAAACCTTTGTTTCCTTGTGTGTTGATGTTCATCCACCATTTATGACATCATGGAGAGAGGCATGGAAGGAGTTTTGTTAGAGGCTTGAGGATGGAACGGATCTAGAAGGAAGCTTTGATTGGAGCCTACTGAAGGTGATTCAGGTGAACATATTCCTTTTTATGTACTTTATTTGTCTATAATAAAAGAAACACATGTCTTGGTTCCCGAAATGAATCTTCTTTATGTTAATGATAGTCATGTTTAGAATTCATATGTAAATGGTTGTTTGGATTTCATAACTAACTACCTTTCTTTATAACATGAAGATGGTTTCTTTATAAGTTTTGTCCATGTACTGCTGTGTTCTTTGAATTGGTTGTTTTGCAGGACAAAAGAGAAGAAGGGAACTCCAAGAAGGGTTTGGACCCTAAAGGCCTTCTCAAACGTAGGACCAAAGGTACGTACCCTTATCATAGAATTTGCTTACTATAACATAATGGCTGTATGAATGTATGTTTCTTTGAATAGATAACTTTCAGTCTGCTAGGGTTTCAACCCAAAAAGCCCTAGGGGAGTAATTCCCTCTATCAGTATCAGTGAATCTGTCAATCAAGTTTCTTTTCACTTAGTGACAGAGAGCTGTCATCCTGTCTGTGCACTAGGGAATTAGATTTGCAGACGTTTTTATTGGTTGTAGTCAGCCATCACAGGGTCCCGTGCATCTATTGGTGTGGTCAGTATTCTTCATATTCACCCAATCCCTAAACTGTGAAGTAATTGGTGGTCTAAAGCCTTGTAGTCTGGGGGTGTTCACGCATGTCTGGAGTCAAGCAAAGTAGAAGTGGTTATCTGGCTTGAATATGCATCATTCCTTCCATTCATCCATTTCCAACATTAAGTTGAGTTTGTGATGTCCCAAGCATCTCCGAGCTACAACCTAGGAGAGTTTCTTGGGGCGATAACATTGATTTGCGCCGTTGCCGGGGAGAGGAGATTGATGCTTAGCTTCCTTGGGAGAACGATACAGTTCCATGCTTTGATGATAGACAAAGTCTAGACACATTTCTGGTTGTAATCATCTATCTGGCGACTCTACTAGAGAACCCACCTGGTGGCGACTCCACGTTTCAGTTCTGGCTCAGTTTGTGAGGCATACTCGTAGAAATCCTCAGAAATCATCAGCTGAGCCAGTGCCTGACCCTGAGAAGATTGCTAAGCAGAAGAAACATCACAAAAAGGAGCATCAGGATCAGGTAAGCCCAATAAATCCTTTGCATCTCTGAAAGAGAAAGTTATAGCCGAGGATATATAGTTTGAAGAGTTAGAGCACAACACATTTGGTAAAGAAATTCCTTCAGAGATTAATAGAGCTCCTTGTTCGATCAGTTCCCCTTTGGATCTCAGTCCAAAGAAAGCTTCTCATACATCAATTTCCCTCATTTCTGTCATCTATTTCATTACTTCCTACCATTCAATCTACCAGTATCCTTCCACATATCTCCGTCATGGCAGGCCAGCAAGCTCCTACGAAGATGGAAATAATTATAGCTTCTAGGTATGGACCCCTGGTCTTTCCTATTCCTTTGAATGCCATGCTTGCAGGAGAATATCAGAAATATATGCCCAAATTCACTGGTACGGAGGGAGTAACAGCTGAAGACTACCTTGAAGCTTTTTATAGTTATGTTGATAACTTAGATATCAATGAAGATGATGTGTGGATGAGAGTTTTTGTTCAGAGCCTTGATGGAGAGGCTAGAAAGTGGTTCAGATAATTGCCCCATAAGTCCATAACAAACATTGAGGCATTGGATGGTGCATTCCTAAAACAATGGGGAGATAGAAAAGACCTGCTCTACTACCATACAGAGTTTGGAAACCTAAAAAGGGAGAATGGTGAATCTTTGCCTGATTTTAATAAAAGATTTAACCATATGTATAGTAAGATACCAGCTGAAGTAAAGCCCACCCCCACCTTTGCCAAACTCACTTATGCTAATGCTTTTGACTCGAATTTCTGCTTACTTTTGAGAGAAAGAATATGTGACACTCTAGCCGACATGCAAGATGTAGCACTGGAGGTGGAATCAAATATCATGGCTACAGAAAAACTTAAAAGTCATGCTGATAGAAGGAGGCAGAGAGGTGAGGCTTCTTCTTCCTCTGCTTCATCTTCAGAACCTAAACTATATAAAATGACTAAAATGATAGAGTCATTGGCTGCTGAGATATCCAAGTTGAAAGTTGAGCAGAGTTCTGGGAAGACAAGGTTTCAAAACACATTTGTTCCAAAAAATCCAAATCCATTCAGAAGGGAAAATGAACAATTACAAGTCATTCAAAGGGGTAAAGAAGCAAATGAAGAACAAAAATTCAAGGCCCCTTTCCAGAATGTAGTCATGGAGGAGGAGCAGTTTGAAGAGGAGGATGAAATTCGTTGCATGGAAGACAAAGGTAGTGCTACCTTTTTTACATTGGCTGCATATGAAGAAGCATTACTACTGGACCAAAACAGTCAGGAGTGGGACAAAGAGGCTGTTCTGTAGACTGGTGAATAGAAAAGATATAACCTCAGGTCAAAAGCAAACAATGTCAAGGAGAATCCTGCCCAAAGAGCTGCTATCCAAACAGAGCAACATAATATCAACAGAAGAGACCAACAACTGATCCAACAATCCTCAAAACATCAGCTCAAGAGGTAAGAGGTCCTGATAAGTCCCCTTCCCCTTTTAGTTTTGAATCAGAAGTCCAGAAGTTAAAGATATTTGTGCCTCTGTTAGAACTTGTAAAGAGTGAAGTGTTTAGAAAGCCTATCCTTGATGCTCTTGAGTTGAAAGCCACACAAACCTCCACTGACTATGTCAATTTGCAAGATGACAATTCCGTAGTCATGCTTAGCCCCATGATTGAACCTGCTGATAATAATTCTCCATCATTTTATGTCTCCTTGACCATTCCTGACAAAATCCTCCACAATTGCCTGCTAGACACAAGGGCCAGCCACAATTTGATGCCTAAAGTTGTCATGGAAGAGTTAGGCCTTGATATCACTAGACCATATCATGATTTATTCTCTTTTGATTCAAGAAAGGTGAAATGTTTGGGCTTGATTAAAGATCTAGCCATTACCCTAACTCAGCTGCCCATGAAGAATATGATGATGGATATTGTGGTAGCAAATGTCCCTCCTAAGTTTGGCATGCTGCTGTCTAGAGGATGGATTAAGAGACTAGGTGGGACATTACAGAATGACTTATCTTATGCCACTGTCCTAGTTTTTAGAGGAGAAAGCAAGAGATTGTACAGAGAAGCACAGTTGGCATACATCATCAGTGATGAGAGGAATCCTTCTAATCATCCCATATATGCCATGGACACTGATTTTGGAGCATGTGTCCTCCAAATAGAAGAATCACAGAAGGCCATAATGCAGATCAAGAAACCAGTCAATCAGACCAAGGGAGAAAAAGGAAGTTAGGTTTGGGAGATGTTCTTTGATGGAGCATGTTCTAGGGAGACTGCAGGAGCAGGGGTAGTGCTGATGTCTCCAAAACAAGAAAGCACACATCTGTCTTTTAAGCTGGATTTTCAAGTAACAAACAATATAGCATAGAATGAGGCTCTGTTATTGGGCCTTAACACAGCTAAAGACAGAGGAATTAGGAACATAAAGGTGTTTGGAGATGCTGATCTTATCATTCAGCAAGTGAACAAAACATTTAAAGCAAAGCACCCAAGGATAAAAGCGTATAGAGATGAGGTATGGAGACTCAGAGATTCTTTTGATAATTTTTGTATCTCATATATCCCTAGAGCCAAAAATCAACTTGTTGATTCCCTTGTTGTGTCTGCTAGCATGTTTATTCCTCCCATGCCTCCCAGACTAGTTTATGAAGTCCAAATGAAATATAGGCCATCCTTGCCTGATAATGTCCAACATTGGAAAGTTTTTGAGGATGATGCTGAAGTAAATAGGTTCCTGCAAGTCATTGATGAGTTTTCCGAAATGCAAATTGACCAAGAAAATGAAGCCCTGGAAGAGAGTCCCAAATCCCATCTTAGAAACAGAATTGGTAAAGATAGCATTGTTCAACTGCCCAACAATCATATACCTAGGGTCTAATTCCGCTAGAAAGATTGTTTGACCAGAATGATGTGCCTTATAAGGCCACCCAGAAAGAAGACCAATCTGTAGTTTGTAAACATAATATAGGGAGTCCAGACCAACCTAGATATATAAATCTGTCCACCCATCTATCTACTGCCCAAAGTTCTGAATACTGCAGTTCAATGAAACAATTTGCTGATGTCTTCACCTAGGAATATAGTGACCTGAAAACGTATAACAAAAAGATTATCCATCATAAAATACCTTTAGAGAAAGACACCATCCCTTTCAAGCAGAAGCTGAGACCAATAAATCCTTTTCTCCTTCCTCTCATTGAAAAGGAAACAAAGAAGTTACTAGATGCCAAAATCATAGTCCCTATCAGATATTCCAAATGGGTAGCCAACTTAGTGGTAGTGAGGAAGAAAAGTGGAGAAATCAAACTCTGTGTTGATTTCCGAAACTTGAACAAATGCTCTAAGAAAGACAACTATCCTCTACCAAAGATGGAGCATTTGCTGCAGAAGGTCTCAGGAGCCAAAGTAATGTCTTTCCTGGATGGATTTTCAAGCTATAACCAGATTGTTGTACATCCAGATGACCAAGAGAATGCTACATTCACCACTCCTTGGGGCACTTTCATGTATTCCAGGATGCCTTTTGGGCTGATGAATGCTAGAGCCACCTTTCAGAGAGCTATGTATATAGCATTCATGGGAGAGAAGGATAAGTTTGTCCTTATCTACCTTGATGATATAACAGTATACTCCAGCAGCCATCAAAACCATTTGCAGCATTTAAAGAAAGTGCTCATGAAGTGCAGAAGGTTTGGAATTTTAGTCAATCCTAAGAAGTCACAGTTTGCTCTAGAAGAGGGCAAGCTGTTAGGACATATTATTTCTGCTGCAAGTGTCAAAATTGACCCAGAAAGAGTGAGAGCAATACAGACTTTGTCTGTCCCAAGATCAAAGAAAGATATCCAATCCTTTCTGGGCAAAATAAATTTTGTGAGGAGGTTTATACCAAATTTTGCAGAGCTGGTAAAGCACATTACCTCCATGCTGAAAAAGGGTCAGAGATTAAGTGGACTAATTCAGCAAGAAAATCCTTTGAATCCATTAAGAAGGCTATTATGGAGGCTCCCACTTTAATAAGTCTGGATTACAGCAAGGAGTTCCATATATTTTCATTTTCCTCTGAAGATACCCTAGCAGCAGTTTTATTGCAAGCAGATGAAGAAGGCTCAGAGCATCCAGTGGAATTTTTCAGCAAAACATTAAGGGATGCTAAGCTGAGGTATGATATTATGGAGAAACAAGTATATGCTCTTGTCAAGTCTTTGAAAGCTTCAGAGTTTATATTCTACACTCCAAGATAATCGCATATGTACCCTCTGCTTCAATTAAAGATGTCTTAACACAACCTAATGCTGATGGGAGAAGGGCTAAATGGATTGCAAAGTTAATTGAATTTAATATAGAATTGAAGCCCACCAAGCTAGTCAGAGGTCAAGGCCTAGCCAAGTTAATGGTTGAAGAAATTTGCATAACATTGGACATACATTTCATGGGCACAATTGCAGAAAATGGTCAGGCAGAAGAAGAAACAGTTGAACCAGAAAAGAATTAGACATTGGCCGAAAATCTAGCTTCTTGTGATTGGTACTCTGCAATAGCTAAATTCTTGCTGAAGCTAGAAATCCCTCCAGGCTTTACTCAAAGTCAAGCCAAAACTATTAAACTTAGGGTAGCAAAGTATTGCATTCATGAAAATCTGCTTTATTGGAGGGATCCTTCTGGAATCCTGCTAAGGTGTCTGGATAAAGAACAATCAATGGAGGCTATGCAGCAATTTCATTCCAGCATGTGTGGAGGGCATCATTATTGGAAAACTACAGCCAACAAAATTCTCAGAGCTGGGTACTATTGGCCCACCTTGTTTTTTAATGTCTTTTCATTTGTTAAATATTGTGACAGGTGCCAAAGATTTGAAGGAAAGCAGCAATTGAAGTCCCTGCCCTTGAAACCAATACATGCAAATGGATCTTTTCAGCAGTGGGGCTTAGACTTCATTGGAGAGATCAATCCACAATCTAGTGGCCAACATAGATGGATCTTAGTAGCCACTGATTACTTCACCAAGTGGATTGAAGCAATCCCTACCAGAAAGGCTGATCATAATGTGGTCAACAAGTTTTTAGCAGAGAATATCTTCACTAGATTTGGGTGTCCACATAAAATAATCACAGATAATGCGACAGTATTTAGGGCAAAAGAATTGGTGGTTATGTGTGATTCAATGGGCATTAAACTGGTTCATTCCACCTCATATTACCCTCAAGGAAATGGCCTAGCAAAGTCTTCCAACAAAAGCCTGATAAGAATAATTAAAAAGCTGCTGGAAGACAATAAAAAGAATTGGGATTCTAAGCTTAGGTATGCACTATGGGATGACAGAGTAACCACCAAGAAATCCACAGGGAATTCTCCTTTCAAGCTAGTATATGGCACTGAAGCTATATTCCCAATTCAGTTAACTCTCCCTATGGCAAAATTCCTTCAAGAAGAGTAGAATGAGGAAGAAGACGTGGAAAAAAAGATCACTGATCTAGCATAGGTACATAAAATCAGGGAACAGTTGGTTGAAAGGTCTGCAGCACATTAGAAGAAGGTTAAGGAAGCTTTTGACAGAAAGACAAAATCAGATAATTTTCAGGTTGGAGATCTGGTCCTAAAGTGGGATACATTGAAAGAAAAGAAAGGTAACCATGGGAAATTTGATGCTTTCTGGATAGGGCCTTTTATCATTTCTCTAATCCAAAGGAACAATGCCTTCATGCTGAAAAGTATGGGGGGAGAAGCAGTTTTTGATGGCTCGGTTAACGGGGGTTTTCTGAAAATTTATGTGGTTTAAGGTCTCTTGGCCTTAAGGTTGTATATATGTTATTTTATCAGTTTTTAGTGTAGGTTCAGTCGGACTCCATGCCCAATGGAACACTAGGAAATTTTCTTAATTGGTTTTCATAGGAAAGGCATTGATCTGCAAGTTCTTGAGACCTCACAGGGAGGATCTCATCCCCAGAAGGAGCCAGTTTTCACTCTGCTACATACTTTGATGATTCAAGGGTCAAATACAGGTCTAGCTATGTTGGTTATGCTCACAAAGGACTCGCATCTGTCATTCTCCTCCTGCTCCTTCACACCATTCATACCCTCATAACCCCCACTATCTCTTTTTTTTCCTCCAAAATCTAGAATAAACCCATATTTCCTTAGCTCCCCGGGCACTGAGTCTAAATCGTTTTGTAAACGTGATCACATGACCGCGTGCTTTACACAAACCCTTTCCCGTCACATCAGTCAAAACCCGTGCAATCAAGTTCCCGCCATCCGATTACCTATCACCCAGATCCAATTGCATCCGCTCCTCCCACACCCGCGAGTTTCCCACGCTTTAACTCGCGATAAAGTGGTTTCCACCACGTCTCATCATCCACGTGTCACGCATTGAATGGGATCACGTGCCCACGTACGATTACCGCCTGACCTCCGATAGTGATGCGAGAAATACATCTTACCGCTCAAGCCCACTCTCCCCACCTGATAAACTTCGTGCATCTGCTGCGCCTGATGACCGTTGGATCTGCTCGCCTGAGATCCAACAGCCTGTGATCACCCAGCTCCCGCTTCCTCCCGATCCATCCCGTCGAGAGATCTCCGCCATCCATCCACGCGATCCAACAGCTGAGCTTCCTCCTCCATTCATTCGCCATGCAGTCTTTATGTCCTTCACCTATACCTTGCTGCTGAAGGACAAAGGTGGCTAGCGTTCAGTACTCTGCGCAGTTACTCCTCAGCAACTAGATTCAAGAGTAGTATGACTGAGAATGAGAACGTCATGCCTCGAGTAGATCACAACATTTATCAGTTATGAAACTTCTTCTATACAACACTCTACCTGCTCGAGAAGGAAAACAATGTACCAGAAGAACATCAAATTCATTCATTAAAGTAGGCAGATTGCATCAGAAACTCTATCAGACAGTTAAAGCGGTTGGTGGTCCATTAAGACCCCTCCACGCATAGAAAATTGTAGAACATTTTTGTAATCAAACTCTATATATACCCAAAAAATAGAAGTAATTAGGGATGATGGTTGTTGTTTTGATGTAAGGTTAAACTTCTGGAGACTATAACTTCTTTGATACTTGCAGCGTCTCGTGGGCATTCTCAACTAATACAAGCTTCTTTTGCTGTTAATTGCTCACTTTCCACTTCTTTTCTGTTCTAGGTTGTGCTTGATTTGCATTCTTCCTGAGCTCTTGATGTTTAGCATTAGAGGGGCTGTCATCCCACCTCTATGTTTGAATCTTGTATGTATCAGTGAATCTGTCAATCAGGTTTCTTTTCACTTAGTGATAGAGAGCTGTCATCCTATCTGTGCATTAGGGAATTAGATTTGCAGACCTTTTTATTGGTTGTAGCCGGCCATCACAGGGTCCTGTGCATCTACTGGTGTGGTCAGTGTTCTTCATATTCACCCAATCCCTAAACTGTGAAGTAATTGGTGGTTTAAAGCCTTGTAGTCTAGGGGTGTTCACACATGTCTAGAGTCAAGCAAAGTAGAAGTGGTTATCTGGCTTGAATATGCATCATTCCTTCCATTCATCCATTTCCGACATTAAGTTGAGTTTGTGATGTCCCAAGCATCTCCGAGCTACAACCTAGGAGAGTTTCTTGGGGTGATAACAAGTCCAATTCAACTGGTCAAACTATCTTCGTGGAGAGTTCCTAGAAAACTGTCGCGAAGCACAAGAGCTCAGCAAGACTTTCCACTACGTGTGGATCTTGCTGTCGATTGTGCTAGTAGCATGGGCGCTGCCAGAGGACAGCCAATTCCCTTCAGTTGTGCAAGACCTACCAGAAGCAGTGAAGTACACTTCGCTGTGGGTGACCAAGGACATGCAGTGAATCAAGTACAACAAGATCTTCTAGATCTTGATGGATATGAACATCTGCATGGCATCAATCGCAAACCGTGGTTGTCACCTACGATGTTTTCCAACCTGCAGGGCTATGCAGAGTTCAAAGCAGATTTTCACCATGTGGCCATCAGGGCATGGAAGAACCCTGCGTAGAAGTGGTATCACTTGCCTTACCTAGCAACGGATGACGCCATTGATGCAGTACTTGATCGATGGCCAGCAGAGTGGCGCACCATAGCAGACTTGGCGGTGGGTGAGAGCAAGTCTGTCGTGTAGAGAAAGAAGGAGGAAGCCAAGCTAAAGATGATGCATCTGGCCAAAAACAGAAACAAGGAGGTTGCTGACAAAGCCCATGTGGAGCGTGATGCTGCTTAGCAAACAGAGAAGCAAATGGGTGAAACAGAGTGAGGCTCTGACAAAGGCACGAGTTCACCTTCACCTGAGACAGAGGAGGAGACAGATGAGCAGACAGAACAACATGGCACATACCTACAGGCAACGTCTACCTACATCAAGCATCCAAGGGAGCACGAGAAAGGAGGATCCAGGAAGAAATCAAAGGCTACTAAGACATCACTGGACCCAATCACACTAACTAAGGGTGATCTACATGACATCGGTGACACGGTGGGGGATGTCACCGCAAGAGGCCCTACAACAGTTTGAGCAGCAATAGAAACTAGTATTAGGGGCTATCCAGACACATCTGCTGGAGCTGCAGACCCATGTGACACAGGATGGAACGATGTCTACCAGCCTTGCTATCGGCACTTCAGAGGCTGCCCAGATGTTGCGTGCGAAGGCCTCTAGTGCGATAGTGCTGCCTGATGGAGCATTGAGCACCGAGAATGAAGCTGACAAGCCCACTGTCAGCGCCCTCAAGGGAGTAGGGTTGAATCTAGTAGTGCTCCCTGGTGTTACAAAAAAATATCGTCACCATGATTATTTGCAGTCAATATGGGTCTATCATCACTTGTACTGTCCTCCTAAGCAAGTCTCAGACCTCAGCTCTTCAAGTCAAGCTTTGAAAATGAGAGAAAGACATTGAAAATCAACAAAGCTCTGGTTCCGCACTTTCTCTCACTATTTCCTGCGGTCCCGCACCTCCTATTCATAAAAAGTGCGGACCTGCCCGCTTTGTCCCTAAAGGAGTAGGTGCGGACCCCTGTGAAAGTAAAAAAGGCACAAGTTTACTATAAAAAACTCACTTTGGGTTAATTCTAGATGATTCTGGAAGGAATTTTGACGTGGATTGTTTGCTCTAAGGTGGTTCATGCATCCCAAAAGAGAAGGAGCTAATCCCTTGATGAGAGGAGCTATCCCTTTGAAGGAGGGCTTTATCTCTTTGAAGGAGGACCTAGTAACTTCCCTCCATTGCACTATAAATTAAGGCATTGGGGTGAGGTCTAGAGAGGTTATAAGTTGAACATTTTTGAGGGTAAATGCTGGTGAAATCAAGACTTCCTAGTTGAGCTTAAGAGGAGAGATCACATACCTTTTTCGCTTCATTAGGGAGTGAGTGAAACTTGTCAAAGTAGAGGAGACTTCTTGCTGGACCCTGGGAGGATCTTGTACAGCGTCAAGGCACAAGTTGTAAAGTTCTTCTTCTTTTGAATTAATACAATCAAACTCATTTTTCTCAACAAGTATCTCATGTTATTTGTTTCATGGACTCCTTGACTTTCATGTTAAATATGTTTTATGCAATTGGCTTTTCAGGTGCTATTTAATTTGTTTGACTTGTTTGTGTTTGCAGATTCGCGACAAAGGAGCTCATTTGGATCGAAGGAGCGAGGGCATACACAAACTTGTGTTGGACCTAAGGTAGGCCCTAAAAACACTTGTTTTCCATTGTTTATTAAAGCATATTTAGAGAAAGATAGTATTTGGTTGGTTTGCTTGTCATTAGGTCTTCTTTCTATTCTAGGAAGGTCTATCTTGTCTGCAAGATAGACTCATTCCGTGTGACACCTGGTGAAACGCTCCACCTCTTGCAGGATGGAGTGATTGTAGAGCTGAAGACCCATGAGCACTGCGCCCTCTAGGTGATTACTGAACAACGGATTAACAATGAGAAGATGGCACTATAGTGAGACACTATTATCACCACTGTGACTAAGGCAACCAAGCAAAACAAGTGTATAATGTAGGTCATCGAGGAGGCATGCCAAATGGTCCCAGAGTTGGTGATTCCTGATAAAAAACTAGTCTAGGTGTGCGTCCGTAAGCTGGCCACGGGGGTGCGCAACGCTTGTACAAAAATGGCGAGGGTTCAGTTGGAGTTGAACCATCAGATTATAGAGTTATAGTTGAAGGCCCAGCCTTCAACTCCACCAGAAGTAAAGATGCAGCGGGTGACCACTATCACAGAAGCAGTAGCGGAGGTTGACAATGTAGTAGCAGATTGCACACAATGTTTTAAGCACTCGTTCGAGGTCCTGACGAGCTTGCAAGAGGAACCCAATGTACAATGGCTAGAGATAGAAGCGTGCAATCTACAACAGTGCTATGATGAGGTCAAAGTCACAACACAAACCACCGTGCTCACATAGAGACTAGTGAAGCTGCAAGAGGCAAAGTAGCTGAAGGAATAGGTGGATGCAGTGCTGCACATGGAAGCAATGCTGAAGGCACGACTAAAGCCCTGGCTGGGTGAGACTTACACGGTGATAACCTTTATTGAAGGAAAGCTTATGACTCTACAAGTGTTGAGCCATGGAAAAGGTATGAATTTTCCATTTATTTCTTTATCTTTTTCTTTAATCATAACTCCTTTATATTCTAAGATGGTAATATATCAAAGAATTATAGTAGAATTAATGAGAAATGGAAAGCCACCACTCGGGAAGAAAAGAAAAAGTAGGAGTAATTGTTGTCCCTTTGCCAGGAAGCCATATCCAGACAAGAAGATTGAGATCGGAGCACATAGTCAAGGAAAAGAAAGGGAAAGCGTGGCATCAACGCAAGAAGATGAAAACATAACTGGAGATAAAAGATAGAGCGAATCCCTCAGGATCCTTTGATCCTGAGGGATCGCTACTCCAAAGCTCATCTATATTCTTGTTTTGTCCGCCTGGCTGTTATAAAAGGACAACGCTTGTAGAAATCAAAGGGGGTGTATTATCATTTTTCAGAACTTACTGTTGTATTGCTACTTTGATCATCGACTTTTGTTAATCAAAACAGAGTACGATTATTTGTAAACATTTTCACATGATCAATATATAAGTCGGTTGTTGTTCCATTCCTTCTTATTGAATTAGTCCAGCGGTGCTTCACTAGTGGCTAAGGGCTCGGCCCTGGTGGATCCACTTGCTATTTGTACCATTACTTTACAATTCCAGTCGTGTGATGGTTTGATTTACTTTTCATTTCCTTGAATTGCATTGCTCTACAGTTTCCTGTTTTTACAGTTTACTGTTCTAACATTTTATGGAATCATTTTATTGCATAAGCTGTGATTGAATCACGTTGCTATTCCTTTCCATCATAACAAGATTATTATCCTTTACAACTTATATTGTTATTCATTTCAGTTAGAAAGCCTCGCTTTTCATTACATATTGTTGTTCATTTCCATTAAAATAGCTTTGCTATTCATTTGGATTAAGATAGCTTTGCTATTCATTTTGACTAAGATAGATTTGCTGTCCATTTCTATTCAAATAGCTTTGTTGTTCATTTCTTTCCTGCAAGTATTTGGTTATGCTTTTAAGTGTTATTGCCATGAGCATATTTTCCATTTTCTCTAGCAGCATTATTGAGTTAATTCAGTTCTCATTTCCAATCAGTGTGGAGTGTAAGATCAACAAATGTAAATGACATTGGCTATTATTGTCTAAGTTCTCAGATTGAGGATCTTGTTTATGGTTAATTTCATTTACATTAGTTGACAGAGGAAAGAGTTACTACTACTACATCCTTGACTGATGATTGTTGTAGTTTTCTGAGTGAATGATTTAGTTTCAGAGCATTAAGTTTCTTGTAATTGCACTTAGATTTGTTTCAAGCATCTGTTTACTTTTGTATTTGAAACACTGTACTGCAAAACATTACTCTTGGAATAAATTGCCCACCTCAGACTGAGTACACTCTTGAAATAAAAAATCGTACATGGATTGATAATTAATGTAGGATAAATAGGAGTTAAAAAGACACCTCTTTATCGCTCAACATTTTGGTGCCATTTTTGGCGCAACATTTGATAATGATGTAGAAGAAGATCCCCTGAAAGACACTCATGATCAATCAATACCTACTAGCTTTATTTACCACAAAAAAACTATAGAAATTGCACCAGGAAGAACTTTGAACATTAACAAAAATCTGACTGTTGAACAAGAAGAAAAGCTGGTCCAACTACTGAAAAAATATAAGGAAGCTTTTGCATGGGAATATCTAGACATGAAAGGAATTGATCCCCAGCTATGTACACACCACATTTATATAGAAAAGGATGTTAGACCCATTCACCAACCCCAATGGAGATTAAACTCTCATCTTAAGGATATTGTGAAAGCTAAATTACAAAAACTTATAGATGTAAACTTTATTTATCCAATATCTGATAGCAAGTGGGTCTCTCCACTAGTAGTGGTGCCAAAGAAGAATGAAAAGTGGAGGATATGTGTAAACTATAGAGAATTGAACAAATCAACCTAGAAAGACCACTTTCCCCTTCCATTCATTGACCAGGTATTAGACACATTAGCGGGAAAGAAATTCTTTTCTTTCCTAGATGGCTTCAGTGGATACAATCAGATTCAGATTGCCCCTGAAGATCAGGATAAAACTACGTTTACCTGTCCTTGGGGAACATTTGCTTACAAAGTCTTACCCTTTGGCCTATGCAATGCCCCTACCACATTTCAGAGGGCCATCCTCAGCATCTTTTTAGATTTAATAAATGAAGGGCTCGAAGTATATATGGATGATTTCACACCTTATGGAGATGATTTTGAGCCAGCATTAGAAACATTGGAAAAGGTGCTGCAAAGATGTATTGCCACCAGGCTCTGCTTGAGCCATGAAAAGTGTCATATGATGATGACTGAAGGATTAATCCTAGGACATTATATCTCAGCAGCTGGAATACAGGTAGATTCGGCTAAAATTCAGATAATTTTGTTGATGCCTACTCCTACCACACAAATAGAGGTACGCAATTTTCTGCGATTTTCTGGTTGTTATAGAATATTCATATAGCATTTTTCTCAAATAGCTGCACCTCTATACGCACTAACATGGAATGTTGATTTTGTTTGGACAGATAAGTGTGACCATGCTTTTGAGGATCTGAAAAAGCTTGTATCAACGGCCCCCATGCTAAGGGGCATAAATTGGGATTTGCCATTCCAAATTTCATCTGATGCTTCAGACACAGCTATCGGAGCAGTTCTTGGGCAGGAAGAAGATAAAAAACCATATGCAATTTATTATATTAGCAAGAATCTATCTCCTGCTGAATTAAACTATACTATGACTGAAAAAGAATTTTTAGCTGTAATACATGCTGTAAATAAGTTTAGACATTATATAACTGGGTATCCTGTAGTTTTATATACAGATCACTCTACCATAAAATACTTAGCAAATAAACCTATTACAAATGGTAGAGCAACAAGATGGTTGATTTTATTGTAGGAATTTGACATCACAATAAAGGATTGACCTGGAAAATAGAATCTTGTAGCTAATTTTCTCTCACGAATGCCAAAAGCAGCGGACGCGACAGCAGTTGAAGATCAATTCCCAGATGAACATTTGTTTGTTGTTACTGTCAAAACACCATGGTATGTTGATGTTGCAAATTATTTAGCGGTAGGTAAATTACCCAAACATTTAATGCCCAATGAATGGAAACATATAGTGCAGCGTAGTACTCGATTCTCTTGGATTGGGGGCTACCTATTTCATACAGGGGCAGATATGCACATCATACAATGCGTCCAAGAAGACGAAATATTTGAAATTCTGAAAGCATGCCACGACGGGCTGTGTGGCGGACATTTTGCAAACTGTAGGACTGGTTACAAAGTTTTACAAACAAGCTATTACTGACCTACAATTTTTAAAGATGCTAAAAAGTTTGTTCAAGCCTATGATAGTTACCAAAGGGCGGGATGCCCTCGACAGTCCGATGAAATGCCTTTGAATCCACAGTTAGTAATCGATCCATTTGAGCACTGGGCACTTGATTTTATTGGCTCTATTAACCCATCATCAAATCAGAAAACATACATACTAGTTGCAACAGAGTATGTTACCAAATGGGTTGAAGCAGAGGCACTTCCAAGAGCTACAGAGGACTTTGTAATACATTTCCTTTTCCAAATATTTGTGCGATATGGCCTCCCGAGGGACATAATTACAGATGGAGGGCCGTAATTTGTAGGTAATAAAATCGCTGCAACATTAAAGAATTACCACATTCGGCACAAAATTACAACCCCATACCACCCACAGGAAAATGGCCAAGTAGAGAGCACGAATAAGGTGATAGAGGCAATACTTACAAAAACAGTCGCATCACACAGACGTGACTGGGCTTCAAGATTGCCAGAAACCTTGTGGGCATACCGAACAACATGGAGAAATACCACCGGATATTCACCATATCAATTAGTATTTGGAAAAGAACCCATCTTTCCAATAGAATTTGAAATTCAAACATTAAGAACAGTGCAGGAGGTGGGTTTGAATTTAAATGAGGCCCAGATTAACAGATTACAACAAATCAATGAGTTAGATGAAATTAGGCTCTCAGCTCTTCAACATACTGCATTAATTCAATAGTAGAGATAAAAATGGCACGATGCCCTTATTAAAAAGAAAATATTCCATGAAGGACATTGGGCACTCCTATACGATTCCAGGTTTCAAGATTTCCCCAGAAAACTCCAGACACGATGGCTTGGACCTTATGAGATACAAAAAGTACATGAAAATGGCACCATTACATTAACTGCCATTGATGGATCTGGACATTCCTTTAAAGCAAACGGTCATTGAGTGCGACTTTACCATAAACCGCTTACTCAAGAATCCTTTTACCAACAATTACGGGAAGATTCCACTATGCAGATTCTTGTTGAGGAAGATCACCCCTCCTTGGCATTAATTCACTAAACAATTCCTTCATTTAAGGAACAACAATTTTGTGTGCCTTTATTTTTCATGTTGTTCCTCTTAAGGAACAGTTGTTGTTCCTCTTAAGGAACAACTGTTGTTCCTCTTAAGGAACAGTTGTTGTTCCTCTTAAGGAACAACTGTTGTTCCTCTTAAGGAATAGCAGTCGTTCCTCTTAAGGAACAAAAATTTTGTGTGCTTATATTTGTTTGTTGTTCCTCTTAAGGAACAACAACCGTTCCTCTTAAGGAACAACATTTTCGCATGTTTATTCCTCTTAAGGAACAGTAGTTGTTCCTCTTAAGGAACAACATTTTCTGCGTGTTGATCTTTTTGCTGTTCCTCTGAAGGAACAACATCTTTGCATTTTTATTTTTGCTGTTCCTCTTAAGGAAAAACTGTTGTTCCTCCTAAGGAACAATAGTCATTCCTCTTAAGGAAAACAGTCGTTCCTCTTAAGGAACAACAGTCGTTCCTCTTAAGGAACAACGCTTTTGCGTCTTTACCTTTTTGTTGTTCCTCTTAAGGAACAACACTCCTACCCATTGTTTTTGTTGTTCCTCTTAAGGAACAGCAGCCGTCCCTCTTAAAGGCACAACACTCCCGCTGATTGTTTTTGTTGTTCCTCTTAAGGAACAACTGCTGTCCTTCTTAAGGAACAACAATCGTTCCTCTCAAGGAACAACACTTCTGCCTGATTGTTTTTTGTTGTTCCTTTCAAAAGGAACAACCTTTCCGCCATTTTTTTACTTTCTGCCATTCCTTCTAAGGAACAGCAGTTTCGATTTGGATTGTTTTTAGGCTATTCCACCAAAAGATCAGCATTTTATTTTTCACTTGCTTTATTTGTTGTTCCGCTTAAGGAATAGTTGTTGTTCCTTTTAAGGAACAACAGTTTCGCATGTATCTTTTTCTTTAGTTTGTTGTTCCTCTTAAAGGAACCGCAGTTTTGCGTGTAGATGTTTTTTTGCTGTTCCTCTTAAGGAACAACAGTTGTTCCATCTAAGGAACAACACTTCTTTTAGTGCATTTTTCGTTGTTTCTCTTAAGGAACAACACTTTTTTAAGATTTTCTTGTGAATAATGTTTCACTTTTCATGATCTTTTCAAGGCAAAGATACAAATTTATGCAAGGATACAAAAATTAGAGGTTACTGAAATCAACAAATCAAAGAAAAATTGTAATCTTTAAAGAAAATTGCTTTGTATTTGATAAGAAAAAAGGAAAGGACACAACTATCTATATTACTTTGTTGTTTTTATTTTCACTAAAACTAATTTGATTGATTATTTTTATCATGTTGGTTCCTCCCCAAATCTTCATAATTCTCTTTCATTATTATTATCGAATAAGAATAAGGGCATATTTTCCTCTATTGATATGTTCAGACTTCTTCCACCATCCCTAGTTTGAAGGAGTGTTGAGCCATCCTCTATATTTAAATAGGAAGTGCTATATAAACGAAAAAGAAAAGAAAAAATATATCTATATGATTACTAACAATTCTATGATCTATTAGATGAAGGATAGGGGGTCTCATCAAGAGCCAGCCTACCATGATCATAAGGAAGCAGTGAAGTGGAATTCCCACTATGGCCACCACACCAGGGATATGATCCAGGGGGCACATCAAAAAAATAAAAAGTCCTTGGAATAGGAGGTCTCATCACGAGCCGGCCTGCCCACCTTTCACTCCTTCCTAGTGAATGGCATTGTGATTCATTTGGTTACCAAGCCAGCATAATGACCTCCATCCTGACAACACAAAGCACTTTCCTAGGCATACATAAAGGATTATGGTTCCAAGGGTAAAAAGCAACTTTTTCAAGGTTATAAACACCTATGAGCAACAGAGCTCTGCTGATGGTATTAGAGTCATATTTTTCACACATCAATAGCAACTATAAACCATTTTCTTATATAGTTATCTTGATTTCAAATGAGATTATGCTTCTAAACCCTTTTCGAACCTCTTACACATGAAATATTGTTTAAAAATCATTCGTAATGGTTAAAGTGAATAATGACCGCATAAGCATTTTTACTTACCTCAACTATCCTCTTCCCTATTTTCGCATCATTTCATAGCATTTCCATAACTATTCACGATTTTCATCATAATCTTTAATTTCAGTAATTCGCTACTTTTTGCGATCATATCATGGATACGTACACCTTTCCTTTTTTTATACTCTATGATTTTCGTCCAGTATGCTACTCCTCCATTTGCCGATCGACGACGACCTATCATATTTCAGGGGGGCACGGGTGACTTCCAAAATACACTAGCATACATGTCAATTCCCTATTTGGAGGTACTATGACTTCATCAGATCTCGGAAATAGCAAGTTTAATGGTATTAATATTTTCCGATATGTACAGTTTGCTATTCCATTATCATTTCTGTGTATTGCTATGTAGAATTAACAGTGTGCAGAGCTTAAATGAAATGGGAGGTCAATCAGTACACAGTGAACCACAAGTACTAACAGTTTCCGATGCTGCACGACAAATTTTGGTGAGAGCAGGATGGATTGCCTACCTTACACGATTACAGCAGCCCCATGAAATTGTGGCCATCGAATTTTTGCAGAATTTGCAAGACAATCATTCCATAATAAGAGGAAGGCAAATAACATTGACAGATATAGTAATTGCAGAAGTATCTGGACTACCAGCAGTTGGTCCCGTATGGACACATAAGAAAGTAAGACTTCCAGATGCCATGGCCATCTTTTGGGACGAGGGACAGAGCCTAACTGTCAAAGGAAAAGGAGTCCAGCCCGCAACTCTGCGAGAATCATGGACAAAGCTAGCTAGGGTAGTGCAGAGCTACATCACCTACGATGGGAGAAAGGATTTGGTAAGATCACGCCACCTCAAATTGTTAGCAGTACTAAAACAAAGATGTGTCGTAAATTTACCTGCATATTTAAATTTTTCACTGCATGACGCTGCTCAGAGCATAAGGAAATCTCGTCATATAGGAATGGTAGTAAGACACCATTGTTTAATTCGATTAATAGTTAGTTATAATCTTGCTCAACGGCAGACTAGTTGGGAAGAATTGGTATTTTCAATAGATGGGGGAATGGCCCTATCTGCCCCGAAATGAAAAAGAACCACTAGCACAACATCTAGACCTCAAAAACGTAGACAGTCCTACAAATTAAGAAGAGGCAGGGGAATGTTTGAGAGTCTCCAGGGTAGCAGCAGCCAACCCTTAGAATTACATAGTTCTAGAGATGAGCAACCCTTGCAACTCGAAGAAGGATAAAACCAGGAAGAGGAAGAAATTGAGCACACCAGTGAAGAAGAAGGGGAGGAAGCGGAACTTCTCGTAACCTCCAGCGCAAGTCCACCACAGAACCCATTGAAGGAGGATGAATTGGCCCAAATTTTGGCCAATATGGGTGAGTATATTCAACCCCAGAGGGCACTCAACCTCAATATTGAGGTAGAGCAATCGCAAGAACACTCTGCCCACAGCAAGGACACATCCAAGGAAATGCATGAGGAGGAAGAAGCAAAAGCTTAAGCCTCCTAGGAAGTGGCAGAGCAAACTAGGGTTACCTCCCCTAAGGAACCTAGTCAGGTTAACACAAACACTGAAGATGTGTTCCAAACAAAGAATATGGAGGCAAGCTAGGGCAAGGGCACAGTCCCGAAAGAACAAAACCCAGCTGAGCAACCAAGTCGAGAAAAGGAAACAATTGTTCCTCCCAAGAAGAAAAAGAAGAAGATGCATAAAATTAACAAGCTGCGAAAGGAACAACAAAAGATGCTAAATTTAGTAAAACAACTCAGACAGAAGATAAGGGTCCTGAAAAGGGGGAAAATCTCTAAAATAATCCTCAAAACAAGGGATGAATCCATCCAAACTGAACCCCATAATACAAGGGCCACGGAGACTCAAACTGAGTCCATGTTCATTCAAGAGAGCAAGGAACAACACATGGCTGTCATAGACACAACCACCCAAATAGAAAATGCACAAGTTTGCAATAAATATGTTCAGACTGAGGCACTGTCCTCCAGTTGTACGACCAACCCGACATTTCATGATAAAGAGACACAGACTGTAGGTACTAGACATCATAATAAGAAATCCCAAGTAGTTATTCAAACCAAAAGTGTGTTGTTGGATAACAACCCTGGTGTAGTAAAACTCCAAGAGGATCTGGCATAGGGTCAGTAGACTATAGAAAAGCTTGAAGAAGAGATTGTTCCTAAGAAGAAATACCAAGAGTTACAATAGTAATTAAGGGACATCAATGCAGCAGAGGAAGAAGCCTTCGATAAATGTCGAAAAGCAGAAGAAAAAATTGAAGAGGTAAGGAATAGACTAAAAATAATAAGGAGTCAAATGGATATTCTTTGTTCTCTATATACAAATGTCCTAGCATGTAGGGCCCTTACCAAAAATTATGCCTTGTTTTTATTAGAAAGATATTTGCAGTTAAAAATTAAAGTTGTTAAGGTAGGGAAACCTATAGAATTACAAACTGTTGATGATTTTATAAATTGTTGTAAACACTATGGGGTAAAAGTTTAGCGATTGCTCTGTGAATTTTATTTGCATAATTTTATCTTGGAAGAGGAAATGGAGAAGAATCCCAGTTCTTTTGTGGGATATGTCCAGTTTCGAGCATTCATTTCGTTTGTTGTTAACCAGTTAAAGTGGCTCAAGGCCCATAACACCTTTCAGAGACAAGAAAACGAGTTAGACCTTTGGGTTAGGGGTGAACCGAAAAACCCATTACAACTGTGGACTAAGCATAAAAGCCTAATGGAAAAGGAGGGTGTGATCTAGACATTGGGACCCATCCACAAAGCAATTGTCCAGTAAGGGGTAGAATATTTCCTGTCTATCAAAGACCATGCTGTAGCAGCAGCTAAACTCCGATGGAAGACTTCCAATAGGAATATTTAGGATAGAGAGCCATTCAATTACAAAAATTTTAATTTAGCTGCCGACGACCTGATCACATATAGTAACCTCATCTTGAGGGAGGGACCGTATTGTCTAGGCTGTAGATTTCGAAGCCCTATTATATGTATCCTGCAGCAGGGTATAAGGCCATATGTGAATTACCTGAAGGACAGACATGATGTATTTTTAAAGTTTTAGTTGCAAATCATGGTTTTAGACCACTTCATGAAAATCCTTCTCCAGCCTATTCTCTAACTACTTTGCATGCAAATTACATGGTTTTCATGAGGGCATGAAAAAGGGTAAGCAGGGGGGTGTGTCGAACCATGGAAAAGGTATGAATTTTCCATTTATTTCTTTATATTTTTCGTTAATCATAACTCCTTTATATTCTAAGATGGTAATATATTAGAGAATTATAGTAGAATTAAGGAGATTTGTGATTGTTACAAATTAATGAATTATTGTCTTTTCTTCTTTACAAAAAATAGAAGAAATTGAAAGCCACCATTTGGGAGGAAAAGACAAAGCAAAAGTAACTGTTGTCCCTTTGCCAGGAAGCCATATCCAGAAAAGAGGATCGAGATGAGAGCACACAGTCAAGGAAAAGAAAGGGAAAGTGTGGCATCAGCGCAAGAAGACGAAAAGATAACTGGAGATAAAAGATAGAGTGAATCCCTAAGGATCCTTTGATCCTGAGGGATTGCTACTTCAAAGCTCATCTATATTCTTGTTTTGTCCACCTGGCTGTTATAAAAGGATAGTGCTTGTAGAAATTAGAGGGGATGTATTATCATTTTGCAGAACTTATTGTTGTATTGCTACTTTGATCACCGAATTTCGTTAATCAAAACAAATTATGATTGTTTGTAAACATTTTCACATGATCAATATATAAGTTTGTTGTTGTTCCATTCCTTCCTACTGAATTAGTCCGGCGGTGCTTCACTAGTAGCTAAGAGCTCAACCTTGGTGGATCCACTTGCTATTTGTACCATTACTTTACAATTCCAGTCATGTGATGGTTTGATTTACTTTTCATTTCCTTGAATCACATTGCTCTACAGTTTACTATTCTAAAATTTTATGGAATCATTTTATTGCATAAGTTGTGATTGAATTGTGTTGTTGTTCCTTTCCATCATAACAAGATTATTATCCTTTACAACTTATATTGTTATTCATTTCAGTTAGAAAGCCTTGTTGTTCATAGATTGTTGTTCATTTCCATTAAAATAGCTTTGCTGTTCATTTCCATTAAAATAGCTTTTCTGTTCATTTTGACTAAGATAGCTTTGCTATCCATTTCTATTCAAATAGCTTTACTGTTCATTTCTTTCCTGCAAGTATTTGGTTGTGCTTTTAAGTGTTATTGCTATGAGCATATTTTCCATTTTCTCTAGCAGCATTATTTAGTTAATTCAATTCTCATTTCCAATCAGTGTGGAGTGTAAGGTCAACAACTGTAAAGGACATTGGCTATTATTGTCTAAGTTCTCAGATTGAGGATCTTTTTTATGGTCAATTTCATTTACATCAGTTGACAAATGAAAGAGTTACTATTACTACATCCTTGACTGATGATTGCTATAGTTTTCTGAGGGAATGATTTAGTTTCAGAGCATTAAGTTTCTTGTAATTGCACTTAGATTTGTTTCAAGCATTTGTTTACTTTTGTATTTGAAACACTGTACTACAAAACATTACTCTTGGAATAAATTGCCCACCTCAGACTAAGTACACTCTTGAAATAAAAAATCATACCTGGATTGATAATTAATGTAGGATAAATAGGAGTTAAAAAGACACCTCTTTATCGCTCAACAACAAGCAACTCAACAAAAGCTTCAAGTTGACAATTTAGGAGCAGTGATTGAGCAAATGGTTCAAGACCCGAAGCAAGTAGCCACATAGTGCATTGCTGAGGTTGTAGTCATAAGGGTCGAACTAAGAGGTCTTCGTGCTAAGATCTCCGCACCTGCTGAGTGACTTGAGGGCGAGTCACAATGTTTGTGTTGGGGGACTGCTGGGAATGGGATCCCTCAAGGATAGTTTTGGCGCTAAAATCCCATGTTTTGGGTCGAATTTTGTAATAAAGTTGTAAATTTTTCTCATTTTGCAGTCGCAGAGCACGAAGGTGTCATGAGTCATAAAGGGTTGTTCGCCCTTAATTTTGTGAAGTTGGCTGTAAAGATCTACCCATGGTCCACAGACCATGGGATTTTATAAAAAGAGCTAAGTAAGTAAGCTCTAAGTAGTCTTAACGAGTCATGAATTGTAGTAAGAAGTCTTGAGCGATAAGGGGAGAAGTCTAAGTTTAGGTTGTAGCATAGGTAGAGGCTCTACAACTGAGTGCGCAGAGGCCTAGGGTAGAAGTTTGCAGCTGAGTGCGCGGACCCCTACAGTTGTGTGTGCAGGGTAGATAGAGTCTGTAATCGTCTGAAGATATAAATAAAGAAAATTATTCTACAAATTTTGTGTCTTTGTTTCCTGTCAATGCATCTTGTCATATTGTCTATGAATTTCATTTATAATACTTATGTGATGCGCAAATGTATGTAACTATGTTAGATAATTGAGTGCAAATAAGGATATATGTTTACATGGTGCTAACTATGATTATTTGATAAGATAAGTAATATTCTTCAGATAACTTGGGAATCTGTGCAATACGTTGCCTTAGCAGCGTGGAAGTATCTAAACGGAAGGTTAGGGCTACGTGAGGGTTAGTCGTACCCTTTCATGGAGGTACCAAAGGGAGGAATAAGGGGCTAGGTAGACAGAGCCCTAGAACTTAACGACATGTGCAAAGGTAGGAATATAAGGAATAAGTCGAATCATGACCATCTTAGGGTGCGGAAACTTGGTTCCAGTATCCCCCCATACTACTTTGGGTGAGACTTTGGTCTGCGCTCCACGGTTTGATGTCGAAAGGGCCAGTAGTGTAGGGATTTGTATGGCTACCTAACGTTGAACCTGGGTCAGGCCCCACCAAGCCAACATCAGTTAAAGTTGTACAGGGGTGATCCCAACCCTGCGTAATGACTATAAGAAGGGGGAATAGTCTTAGTGCTCCAAGTAGTTACAAGGGAGTGCGAGATTATAAACTACACTGCCAGAAGGATGGTTGGGCGAATCAAAGAGGTTGCGTGATGAATCAAGGGAAGGTTTAGAGGATAATTGTGATGAAGGAGCTACGCTAGGTTGGTGGGTCCCATGTAGCTTGGCCAAAAAGTGATCATTGGAAGCACTATAGCTGATTGGATGGTGATTTTTCCATTAAAAGGAGCATGGGGGAGCATTTATGGAGCATATCTTTGGAAATCTATCGCCAAAAATGCAATAATGACAAGGAATTGGAGGGAACAGATGTATTTGAATTCAAATTGAGCTATAAATATGGCACGCTGCTTCACATTCGAACACTTTTCTTCCTAAGAATTTTCCTTAATATGTTGCGCTTTCATTTGTGCCAAGAGAAGTGTTGTATGTCTGACAAGGATTGGGAAAGAATTAGGGAGAAAATTTCATGGTTGGGATTCACAAACTTACCTGAATGGAAGCGTGAGATATTCATTGAGAGAATGAATGCAACTTGACCTGATATAGAGCCTGATCATCCTGTACCTACAAGGTTTCCTACTACAATGCCTAGGTCACCAAGGCCTAAGACATATGCTTCCACAGCGGGAGATAAGAAGCAGAAGAAGCCTCTACAAGCACAGGTGTGGCAATCATCATGCAAAAATATAACAGATATCTAACATAAGGGAAACATGGATTGCTCCAGGTAGCCAATGAATCCCCTAGACTTAGATGAGGAAAAACTAGCTAGGGGTATGGAGGAGATCGATGTAGAGGAGGTTGAGTCGATAACTTGCATACTGCCATGTATACTACCAAGAAAATCCACGGCTAAAGTTCCCAAAGACCCGGATTCAACGAAGTTCATGGTCTCCACACCTTTGCTGCCAGAGAATGTGCCATTTGAGGGAAATTTTTTTGAACGATTACCATACTTGAAAATGGAGGATTGGGACCTAGAGGACCAAGCGAAGTTCCTGCAGTTGGAGTCGAGAAAGTACTTGAAGAATGTATACTATGAAGAGTCAAACATCACACGGCTTGAGTCGATGAAATGGGTAGTCAGAGTTGTGTGCACGAGGCTACTGAATATGTTGTGGGTGTCGCACTTTAGCCACAACGCTATAATCACAATTTGTGTGCATGAACTTTTGATACTGGTGCATGATGGGTGCCTCTGGTTAGGAGGGAAAATCCTCATCACTGATATGCTAATCCACAAAATAACCTTGTTACCATATCAAGGAGTGGACCCTGCAAAGGCGTTTCAAGGAAAATCCCAGGTGAATAAATTGGCAGCTCAAATGAAGAGCGACTTCAAGCTAATGAAGAAGTCACGCGGATATGCAATTGGTTCCATATCCAATGGCGTGGTGTAGTTTACTTCACAAATCTTGGTTGGAAAAATCATGCAAAAGTGTCACATGGATGAAGTACCAATGCAAGTAGTCTCTTTGGCTTCGCAATGCGCCAAAGGAGTAGTATAACTGGGCTCAATACCTACGTCACGAATTTTTGGAGGACTTCACAGAAGCCCAAGTTGAGGGCAAGGCGTTCCACTACGCGTGGTTGTTTTTGTTGATCATGTTGGTGGCATGGAGGATGTCCGAAGAAAGTCAGTTCCCTCAACATGATCCAAACCTACCTAAGGTCATGAAGTTCTCTTTGTTGTGGGCCACCAAAGACCTCGAGCATATCATAGAGACAAAAATATTTTGGGTTTTATTTGAGTCCGAGTTGAGGATGGTGATTAACTAGCGGCCAAGGTTATCAGCAAGTTTTCATGTGCAATACCTCAATGTCACAAATTTCAAGGCATATTTCCATAATCTGCACATCTTAATGAATAAATATGCCACATGCACATGGCACAAGTTTCCATACTTAGTCGCCGAGGACAATATTTTGGGAGTCGTCAGTAAATATCCAAGTTACTAGGTGACCCCTTCTAATGTCAGCTTGGGAGCTAGTAAGGTTGTTGAAGGCAAAGAAGCGTAGACCACAACAAAGACAAAAAAAACAATAGAAAAGAAGAAGGAAGCACATAAGGCTTCCATGAAAGAGACAACAGCAGTAAAATAAAAGTTCGTGGAACAGAAAGAAGTTGTTGCAAGGGAGAATGAAGCAACCAAAGAACGGGTCTCTGCCAAAGAGATCGACGCGACTAAGGAGAAGATTTCCACTATGTCATAGGCCACCATTGACCTCGATGAATCAAAAATGGAGCACACAAATGTGGAGGAAGACATAGAGGGAGAAGAGGAAGGAGCACGTGCTGGGAGTCCCCCTTCCTCATCAAGAAGAGGTAAAAGAGGAGTTCTACAGGGTCGTGCAAGAAGAAGAAGTCACACAAATCGGCGACCGTGACACCTTTGGTCCTCATAAAGGGGGACTTAGACAAGATCAGCGATGTGGTCTATGACACCATGGAGAACCTTTGGGTCCACATCGAAGAACATTACCAACAAATGTTGGGTAAGGTGCAGCAAGGTTTGCAGGAATTGCAGTTCCAAACAAGTATTATTCAAGAAAGTGTGGGACAGGTGAGCCTAAAACAAGAGAGTTGGTTGGACTTAGCAGCAAAACTCACCATGGACATCCACATAGTGCATCTACCAGAAGAGTCCCTATGCGCCGAGTCAGTAGAAGGCAGACGCACCTCTTACACATGAAGGACTTGAGTTTGAATCTAGTGACATTTCCTATTCAGACAATGTACCAGCTGCATCAACGGGTGTCAGATGAGCTCAAAATTTGGGAACAATGCCCACTATTGATTATCAACGCGGTCAAAAACAATAATCAGTAGATGTTCAAGGAAAACACGTGAGCCCTAAGGGAAAGGGAGGAAGTGATGGTGCAAAGTCAGCAACTGGAAGCAGCAATTGTGCAGGGCTGGAGTGAGCTTCCCGAGCTCTGAATTCCAGTAGAAATGGCCCCTGCAGGGAAGATTCAAAAGTTAGTTGGCGCAGTCAAGGAGTCAAAGGAGGAAATTGGCAAAGTTAGATTTGAGCTGCAGAGTTAGGGCTAAGACTCAGAGAGGGCTGGCTAAGAGGAATCCGAGCAGCTATCCGAGCAGCTAAGAGCAATCCAACCTCAGCAAAGAGGGCAAGCCCATCACTCTCTAACAAAACAGCTCAGCGAAGAGGCAGCCCAGAAGATATATTCTTTCTTACTGCAGGGGAGCTCTGAGGATGCGAAAGCATGCTCGACTGATAAGGAGAGGACTACTGCTAAGAGCAAAGCAACAGACAGAGAGGAGTTAGCTCAATAGGAAGACAAAACCATCGATAAACTACCCAAATAGGCGTATCGTGAGGAGGGATGACGTTACCTTAGAACGAACGGAAATGTTCAATTTACTTATTGGGTGGGGGGGCTTTTGGTCGAGCCTGCTGTCGCATCCTCTCCTTAACAGTCAAGCACCTAAAGGTCCTTGAAACTGCAAATATTTGAGCTAGTTTTGTATTATTGTAAAGTCTCCACATTTTGAGGAGTGGAGCACGAAGGTTTTTAGGGCTCAAAGGGGCTTTAGGAAGGTCAAAGCCCCTTAGTTTTTTAGAATTTAAGTTGTTTTTTCACCCACCCATGGTTCGCAGACCACGATATTGTAAAAGAAAATGCTATAAAAAGTAGTCATAGTGTGTCATAGGGGGGAATCAATCCATCGAATATCTATGTGTGGGAAAGTGATCTAAGTCAGAAGAGTCTTTTTTTTGTACTTAGGCGAAGGGGAAGGCTCCTATAGCTATGTTCACAGAGACCATGGTAAGTCTGTAGCTAAGTGTGCAGGCCCCTGCAGCTATGTGTGCAGGGAAGAAAGAGTCTGTAAGAGAAGATCTGAAAATAATAAAGACTATTTTGGAGCAATATTTGTCTATCTGTGCATTTATGTTTACTTTTGCGTTTATTGTGAATTCGCTCTAGTTATTAAAATTATCATAAGAAACACTTAATGAATGTGTTAAAGTGGTAGATATGTTAATTTACTTGATAATATGAATGTTTAAAGTAATCAGCGCAGGGTTAGAATCTATTATCTGTAAGTTACTGTAATTTCGTAATTCAAGGGCTAGGGTTTGCGAAGGTTGGTATAAAGCCCTAGGAGTGACAAAAACCCATCACACAGAACTCTGGATGTAGAAACCTAGTTCTTAAATCCCCTAATACTTCCTCGGGTGAGACTGCAGCCTATGCTACACAGGTTGTTTCTGAAAGGGCTAATAGTGTAGGGTTTTGTTGGTTAGCGTAGCTAAATATGAACTTGGGTCTAGACCCCCTCAAGCCAATAGTAACCATGCCCCCTAGCTGAGTGAGGGTTACATGTCATGAACTTGATACCCCATTGGGAAAACGGTCTGACAATGACAACTAGATGCAATGGAGCAGGTGGAGAATGGGATTTACGGTTATGGATCTAGCATGCGTGACACTTTTGGACCACTAGAATACAATCTTTGAATGTAAATGGCCAAAAGTAACAAGAAAAAGATTCTTGGTTCAATCCCTAGTGTTGTTTCCAAGTTGTTTTATGAATAAATTCCTTCTGTGGACAGAAGCCATCTCCCTAGACCCAGTGGCTTGATCTAGAAAGAACCAGGACAAAATGGCTATGCTTTCCTTAAACAAATTTGAAATATGGAAGAAATACTTACTTGGGAACCAGTTCAAGCTCTCTTCTTCTCTCTACTTGCATGGATTAGCTACAACTCCAAATGCTAAAATTGTAACTTTCAAATCTCCCAAAACAAGCAAGAGAACCAAAACATACAAATAAAATTTATAAACAACTCTAAACAAGAACCCAAGGATTCATTACTCTACATTTACATAAAATGAGACATAATGTATAGGAAAACAAGGCACTTTTGTATTAATAAAAGTAGGAGAATACTACAAACCTTATAGGCCTTGACCTTGTAGATCTCTCCCAACTACCTTGTCCTTCCTTTTCCACAATATCAAGCCTTCAATCATACCTCAAGCATATGGATGGATTATGGAACTCTAGGAACAAATCATCAACATGAGGACATAACTAAGAGTCTTCCAAAACCAACCCAAATGCTATGGAAGATAGTGAATTTATAGGGTAAATGAGGTGGTTTTGGATTTAGCATTACAGCGCTTAGATCGACATTATAGGGAGGTAAGTTCTAGGAGATAAGAGATAAAACCTTTGATGGGCCTCCAAATTAGACACAAATTAAGGCCCATAGGACCATGATTTAGCACATTTAACCTCTCTTTTTGCATTTGATAACATATTTTTGAGCTATAATGTTTTAATTAGGAAGGTTTTGAGATAATTGCATATTTGTGCCTAATATTATTTATTTTTGTAGAATATTGTGAGAATATTGGGCAAATTATGAAGATTTGGAGGATGAGATAATCTAGGGACTTTCTCCCTGCTACAGGATGGACCAATATTGGAAAATAAACAAACAAGATATGATGAAATTATTAAAAAAATTATGGAACTCCAGTGATTGAGAAAACCTAGGAATGTGCCCCCTATCATTTAATGAAGATTCCTAGTGTTGGGAACCAGATCCACTTTTGGAGGGATTTTAGAGGGGAAAGCCACCTCCTTTCAAGGAGGATGCTTCCCCATCTATTTTTATAAGTACCAATTCGAGTTTCCCTCTAGAGGCATGCATTTATTAGTCTTATTGTGGAGAAAAAATGTTATTTAGTAGCCCTACTCTCATTTCTAGTAGGGATGTAATCAAATTGATTCAAATAATGAAGTTTGATGTCATTTTTTTATGCAACTAACTCACAAAATAGAAGAAAAGGTAGAGAAACGACTTCAAGATCAGCCTCTTCGAGGGGGAAACCTCCTTTACATTACACAAATGAACAATTATTGGATGATACAAATGAAAAGACCTCCTTTCTATACATAGGAGTCTAAGGGGTCACAATATAGTCGAAGGCGACATAACAATAATAATGTAAGGGAACAACAATAACAATAGTGGGCTTCTATGGGGCACAATAATAGAAATATAGGGACAACATGGGCACAAAAATAACAATAAGGGGCTATAATGACAGTAATAATAAGGGAATACACTAGTATTATAGGGGCCTAATATGACCCTCTCCTTCTAAAAAGTGTTTTCCTCAACGCTTAAGTAGTTTTAGATGCTTCTTTATAAAATTTCATCCTCCCATGTGGAATATTTAGTTGGTAAGTTCTTCCACTTGATGAGATACTCTGAAATTGACCAATTTCGTAGTTGTTGAGTTCTTGTTTCTATGGATGCTTCATGTTCCAATATGATTTTTCCTTCCTCGTCAAGTTTTGGCGATGTTGTTTGAACTGGTGTTGTCATGTCGAATTTTCGTTGTGCCAACAAAGGGAACCAACCCGATCGCAGACCCCAATTAGATCCGCTTTCGTTTGGAGTGGCTAGTTCCAATGGGTTTTAAAGGATCCCGTAAACTATTATAGGTGTTGAAAGATTGCTTCTTGGAGGAAGACTTCAATTAAATCAACAAAAGAAACAACTAACCTATATGTATTAAGTCCTATCTACATTGATTCTACCTTCTTATGCTAGTTCTAACTATTCTAATCTATCCTATAGGAGCATAATAAAAGAGATTAAACATCATATATATATTCCAAGTCCAAGTAAATCAATTACTGAGTTCACCGATGAACAAGGTAGTATTTAATCTTAATTGCAATCTAATTATTCATACAAGAATACACATTCCTGTTTCTACAAATAAAAATTGCAACTAATGTTTAATGTAGCTTCAAATCGGAGACCACTCATGAGTTAACCATAATAAAAAATTATATTCAAATAACCAAGACTAGTCATAAGCTGTTTGTTATCATTGTGCACAAAAACAAAACATATATATCCTGATGCCAGTCACAATACCCTGATTCCAAACATAAAAAAGAAAAAAAGAAAATCAATCTGAAAAAAAAGAGGCTTCTTCTTGATGAAAATAGTCTTCTTTATTAGCACAATAAAATCGACCCTTGTTCTGCCCCAAAAAAAGGTCATTTTCCTTTGTCCAGAGGTGATACTTATGGAGAAAGAGAACTGACCATCGGTTTCTCCCGACCTTCGGCCTTCCCTCTTCCTTTCCATATTCAAATTAAAATATACAAAATGTAATGGTTAATGAAACAACGAACATGTTGAATCCATTGCTACTGGATTGTTCTATTTCTTGAAGAAAAATGAAAGGATGTCGGTAGAAAGATTAATGACTGCATGCCATCCCTTTGCAGACGTATTGACTGAATCTTATTCCTTTTTATTCCTTGAAGGCAAATGCATACTGTGCGTTAATTTTTTGACATCTGGCTTGATTTAAGGTGTATCTGGAGGTAATAATAACTCGATTCGATGTGTTAATACGTTTCTTCGATAGATTGCAAGGTAGAGTGTTGTGTGGTTGTTTCCGTCCATCGAGCCTTATCAAACTTGCACAGATACAGCAAACGAAGGCATTTTTCTAGGATTCTCAGAACACTGTACATATGAAACAAATCTCTAAGCTCGTACCTCCTTTTCTTAGACAGGTATTTCAGGATGTAAGATTCTTTTGCAAGTCGGCAGTTGCAATTGAAAGCTCTATTACAAGAGTGGAAGGGATGGTGGGAGGATAAGAAACAAGAAATCACCATAGTCTATTGCATAGCTCCCCATTGTGTATGCCTTCCGTGTTGCTTGTCATAAATTCCTCTATTTCAGCTAGGTCTTGCTTGCATCTTTTCCTTGCAGCCATTCCTTATGCTTATGCATCAGCTCGTTGACCTCACTTTTATTCTCTTGGTCCTCGCCTGCAGAAATAATTAACATTAGCTATGATTATGAGAGATATGATAGAAAACCTAAAACAAACCTTACCTTCATAAAAACTTTCATAAAGAGACAAAATCTGCAACTAGGGGTTATATGATTACTTCCGGCTCTAAATCTCATGATTTTTTGAGGACTGATGATTAAAAACGGATTACACCCATAATTAATAAACCATTGAACCATTCAGCTTTGAGGACATAATTCCATCTGACAATGGTAATCATTCAGAGAGATGAAAGATCAAACTTCTCTAGGGACCCATTCAAATTTTCCCCGAGAGCAGGTTTTAGAAGGGTGGTGGTTGTGGCCACAACAAACTCTAAAAGTGATGATCCCTAGAGGAAACAACGAAAATAGCAAAAACACTCCAAAAACGTTTTTTTCCTTTTAGGGAACAGCAGCTGTTCCCTAGAGGGAACAGTAAAAACACTCGAAAGTGGTTGTGGCCACAACAACTGGTAGCTTGTCACCAATAACCTTATTTAAGCATGAAACATGGAAAACTGGGTGCGCTTGGGAAGCTGTAGGAAGCTCCTATTTGTATGCCATAGTATCAACCTTTCGCAATACCTTGTATGGACCATAATACTTTGGTGATCATTTAATATCCTTCTTAACTTGCTTGAGTGACATTTGTTTGTATGGTTGTGGCCACAGAAATACCTAGTCACATACATAAGAACCTCTTTCGCTGCTTGATCTACCTGTTGTTTCATTCTATTCTGTGCCAAAGTGAGGTTATCCTTTAAGAGTTGGAGAACTTGTTGTTGATTCTCAATGTGATCTTCCACTGCTTGAACCTTAGAATTTTCTCTTAAATATGATGTGATGGACAGTGGATCATATCCATAAAGTGCCATAAATGGGGTCATTTTTGCTACAATATGGAAGGAAGTGTTATACCACCATTCAGCCAGGGGCAACCATTTGACCCATTGTGTCTGTTTATTAGATACAAAGCAATGAAGATATCCTTCCAAAAATTTGTTCACTATCTCAGTTTTCCCATCAGATTAACGATGATACGATGCACTATGAGCTAACTAAGTACCCAAACAAGAAAATAATTATGTCCAAAAATTTCCAGTGAAAATGGGATTTTTGTTGCTTACAATAATATTTGGGTTTCAATATAGCTTTTGAATTGTTTCCATAAATGAAGTAGTAACCATACTGCATTTAAAGGGATGAGATAATGCACAAAAGTGTGCATACTTGGTAAGTCTATCAACTACCACCATGATGACACTCTTTCCTTCGGACTTGGGTAAACTTGTGATAAAATCCATTGAAACCTCCTCCCAACATTGACTTCGAATGGATAAAGGTTGTAATAGACCTGGGGTCTTAATTGTTTCAACTTTATTTTGTTGCAAAACCAAACATTCTACCAAAAACTTTTGAATATCAAATTTAAGTCCATCCCAATAAAATTCCTTCTTAACCCTGTGGTAAGTTTTTAAAAATCCTGAGTGCCCTCCTAAGGGAGAGGTTTGCAATTCCATAAGAATATTTTGTTTGAGTTGGGAATTCTTATGGAGGTATAAGCGATCTTTGTACCATGACAAATCCTTTTTCCAGCTAAATGTATCAGATGTACTGGGGCCTTGTTGTATCTTTTAAATGAGTGCCCACACTTCTTCGTCATTCTTCCATTCATCCCTTGCTTCGTTTATCCAATCTAGTTGTTTAATAGAAATGGCACAAAGTAATGCTTCCACATCCTCATCCCTTCTTGAGAGTGCATCTGCAACAACATTTCGCTTCCCTTTTTGTAGATGATTTCAAAGTCATAACCCAACATCTTTGTGACCCATTTTTGCCGCTCTTCTAAAGATAATATTTGTTCTAAAAAGTATTTAAGACTATCATGATCTATTTTTACCTTGAATTGTCTTCCCATTAGGTAAGGTCTCCATTTCTTAAGTGCATGTAGTATTGCCAACATTTCCTCCTCATAAATAGCTTTGTGTAAATACTTTCCTTTGATTGGATGACTTTCGAAAGAAATGGGTCTTTATTCTTGTATTAAAACATGACCAATTCCATTTCTTGAGGCATCACATTCCACAATAAAGGTTTTTGTGAAGTCTAGTGTAGCTAAGACCGGTGCTTGGCACATTTCCTCTTCAAGATGTTCAAAGGCTTTCATTGCTTCTGGAGTCCAAGAAAATGCATCCTTCTTCAGTAATGTTGTTAGAGGTGCTGCTATTCACCCATAATTCTTAACAAATTTGCAATAATACCCTATCAACCCTACAAATCTTCACAGATGCTTTATGGATGTGGGGATTTTCCATTGCTTAATGGGTTTAATTTTGCTAGGGTCTAGCTTAACACCTTCATGAGATACAATATGACCCAAATATTCCACTTCTTGTACTCCAAAGAAAAATTTGGAGGTTTTTGAATATAATTGTTTCTCCTCCAATAGTTTGAACACTATATCAACATGTTGAACATGATCCTTTTAAGACTTGTTGTAGATTAGTATATCATCAAAAAATTCTAACACAAATTTTCTAAGGAATGGTTTGAAAATGGAATTCATCAAACCTTGAAATGTAGAAGGTGCATTGGTAAGGCCAAAAGGCATGACCAAAAATTCATAATGACCCTCATGAGTTCTAAATGTTGTTTTCATAGTGTCTTTATTCTTCATTCCAATTTGATGATATCCTGAATGAAGGTCCAACACGGTGAAGTAAATTGCTCCATGCAACTCATCCAAATTCATCAATGACATGAATGGAAAATTTATCTTTAATAGTGATATTGTTGAGCTCCCTATAATCTGAAACATGTCCCATGATCCATCCTTCTTGTGCCCCCATACTACTGGAGTAGAGAAAGGACTTTGACTAGGTTGAATTATACCATCCTCTAGCATTTTTTGCAACCATACGTTCAATTTCACTCTTTTGGGCATAGGGATATCCATAAGGCCTAAATTTTGGAGGATCAGTTCCTGGAATCAAATCAATAACATGATCATGATCACGAATAGGTGGGAGGCCTTTGCGAGTCTCAAATATCTTGGAATGATTGTCCAAGACATTTTGCAAATCTAGAAAAATAGATGATTTCAATGTGGGAACCTCTAGCGAACATAATTGTGAAATTAGGCCACGTTGTTCTTCCTTTAGAATCTTTTTCATGTCGTTAGAGTTGATTATCTTTCCTGGTTTCCCCAAATATTCTAGCCATTGGACTCCTAGTACAACATTAGCACCACCCATTGGAATGGAAAGAATTGGACTATTCAAAACATATTATCCCATGTATAGCTTGATATTATGGCACTTCCAAAGAAATTTATGGTTCCTCCACTCGTAATCGTCACTTGACACTCTGGTGTTGGATATAGGAAGAAATTCAATTCCTTGGCTATCTTACAATGAATAAAATTATGGGTAATACCTGAATCAATCAACACTATTACCTTTTTCTTCTTGATATGTCCTTCCATATTTATAGTTTGAGGAGTGGTAATTTCGGCCAATGCATTACAAGATATGGTCGGATTCATTTCCTTTTTCTTTGGGGTTGGTTCCTAGTGAGCATCATTTTCTTTTGACATTTCTTGATCCTTTTCTTCCTGATATTTCACTGCATAAACCTTCTTCTTCTTGATATGTCCTTCTATCTTGAGAGTTTGAGGAGTGGTAATTCCTGCCAATGCAGTACAAGATATAATATGATTCATTTGTTCTTTCTCTAGGGTTGGTTCCTGGTGTATATCCTATTATTTTCAAGTTTCTTGATATTTTTCTTCCTCCTCTTCACAATCTATGTAAAATAATTTCTTCTCAGCACACTTATGACCTTTAATGTATTTGCTATCACAATTGTAACAAAGCCCTTTTGCTCTTTTTTCTTCCAATTTCTGTGGTGTCAACCTTGTAGGTTGTGGAAGGATAGGAGAAACAAAACTTCCATCTTTATAATTGTGAGGGGTAGACTTCCTTGTTGCCATAATTTTCCTTTCCACTTTTCTCCAATGAATTAGGTTCCCAAAGGTGAACCTCATGTTGGATGTTATCTTTTAAAGTCCCTATGAAGACATCAATCCTCTGCTTCTCTAGAATATCATTTACCCTTATATTAATTTTTTGAAAGTCCTCAATGTGCTCTTCCATTGAACCCTTTTGTTTGAGATTTATCAATTGGCTAAAGAAGGTGTTTCTATTTGTATCCTCATAATGTGCTATCATTTCCTTCGTGAAAATTGACCACGTGGCAAGTGGTTTACGAGAAAAAATCCATTTATACCATAGAAATTGATTCAGTTTTAAATATAAATATGCAATAAATATCTTTTGTAACAGTTGCACCTCATGTAGATCAAAATATTGCTCCATCTGTAGTATCCAATTTACCGAATCTTTGCCATCAAACTTCCTCATATCGTTTTTTCTTGATTTTAGGAGCTCGATCTTGAAGCAACTGAAACTTTATAATTTCAGATTTTTAAGTTCTAAAATATTGGCCTATGATATCCCTTTGAGTCTTCTTTCTAACCCCGCAAGTCTAATCACAACTGGATTCCTGAAGAAACAATTATGCCTAATCTCCCGTGATGACCTAATTATAGACTAGTTCAATAGAGCGAACTTGTATGACATGCCATGTGTCACTATTCCGACCTTATGTTCTTAAAATAATAACCAACAAACTAAATTCTGTCTTATTTCTGTCACTTTTTACAAAATTTGAATCAAATACTCCCATAGAGAGTTATGACGATTTTCTCAAGGTCACCTATTTGGGATGTAATTTGGGTCCCTGCCAAAACCCTAAATGTATTGGACCTTATCTCTGAAAATATAGCGAATAAAATCTGAAATTCGGGCTTGAGGTTCACCAAGATTTAGGCTTAAATGGGGTTTAATTTCAGAATCTAAAACTTTGCAGAAAACAAATGATAGCAAAAATTCCATGATGACTTGTTTGAGATGGAATTATGGAGCTTGAAAAAACTCTAACTTCCTTAGATCATATCTCCAAAACGATAGTGCAACAAGATCTGAAATTTGGACCCAAGTTTGACAATGATTTCCTCTCAAATGGGTTTTGTTTTTATCTCCTGAAAGGTCGTAGAATATTGTTTACCCTTATATTCAGTTTTTAAAATTCCTCAATGTTGAAAAGTGTGCAACAAGAAATGCTAAATTTAGGAAGTGCTAAAAATAGAACTGCTAAAAATAGCACTTCTAAAAATAGCAGTTTGGCAAATGAGAATTTTGGTCACCTTGGGTGAGAGGTGAAATTGAAAAAATAACATCTTCTAAAAATAACATTTCTAGGTCCCTTCCTATATATAGCAGTCCCTGGTCTATCTATAGGAAGTAAATTCAAATTTGGTCTTACCAGTAGTTTGGAATATTAATTAATTAATTCTCCATGAGTTAATTAGTTAAGGAAAAGAAAACTTGAACTTATTTCTCCACTAATTGGGGAATGTGTCCTTGATTTTCTCTAGTGATTGAGGAATTAAGGATGAGTTCTATATTAAGAGGATCAGTTGACTTAGTTTAACTTAGTCAAGTCCAGTTAGATTAATTTAACAAGTTGTTAAATTAATGAGATATAGTTTGTTGATGCTTGCATGCATGTGACAACTATTATTTTCAGGTAACTGAGTATTCTTTCATGGATAATTGATGCATGGAAGTTCAGACAGAGACCCAGTTGATTTCAAATGGTGGGACAGTGTTCTGTCAGTTTCTAGGATATTTCTAGTAAGTATTCCTTGCATGCAGGAGGAACTTGAGTCCTCAAGTATTGCGTAGTTGGACCTGAGGTTGACAGCAGGTATGATCAGGCCAATTTACATGTGTTTTGTAATTGGACCCCAATCAAAACTGCGCAAGGAAATAGGAGCTTGGACTTGAGGTGCAGCCTTTATATACAGGGCTAGGTAGTCCATGAGCTTTATCATCAGAGTACAGAGAAAGCATGATAGCTTTTGAGCTGATTCTTTTTGTATGTTGTTGAGGATTTCCACTTGATTAATAATACAGTGTTGGGGTTTTATGCTCGTGCTTTCCCTAGTGATATATTCTGTGTTATGTGTGATTGATTCCTTCTTATCAGTTATATGTACATGTTCATGCTTGATATTGCTCATGTTCAATTAAGTTTCCGCAAATTTTATGGTAGATGCAGATCTAGTATTATGCTTTAGTACATTGCATATATCAATTTGATCTGCAGGTGAAATTTCTACATGATATCAGTGAGCTAGTTGATTTGTAGAGAAAATTCTACATGGTATCAGAGCACAGGTGATCAAGGAAGAACAATATACAAGAAGGAATTCGAAGTTTATTATTCAGGATATAGATCTCAAGTTCTTATCACATCTATTTCACCGATGGCGTTCTATGGTTTGAGGCTTGAGTATGCTCTTGATGGCAGCTCAAACTATATAGCTTGGAAGGATCACATGGAGCTAGTATTGGAAGATAATGGCCTTAAGGACTTCATTGATCAAGAAGTCCCTAAGCCTATTGATGCTACTCAACTGGCAGAATGGAAGAAGTGTGTAGCTAGAGCTAGGAGAATTCTCTTGGAGGGAGTGCGGGATCACATTGTCTCGAGCCTTCATGGGAAGGAGACTCTGCTTGCAATGTGGAAAACATTAAAAGATTTATATCAAAATAGCAGTGATCAGAGGAAGCTAGCACTGAAGGACAAACTTCGAAAGATCAAGTGTGAAAAGGATGAGATGATCTCTATGTATCTGACCAAGCTCATCACATGCAGGGATGAGCTTGCAAGTGTAGGGGTCATGACATCTAATGATGATATGGTGAGTCTAGCACTCCTTGGCCTTCCTAAGAGCTGGCATAGCTACCAGGACTCGGTTAATGGAAGGGAGAAACTGCCAGATTGGGAACGACTATGGTCGGATTTGATGCAGGAGGAGATCAAACGGAGCACCAGATACGGTTCTTCATCCATGGAGGATGAGGAGAACTGTGCCTTAGTGAGTAAGGAAAAGAAGGGGAAGGAGAAGGTTTCTTTTTCCAAATCCAGCTCTTCCAATGGTGGGAAGAAGGTTGACAAATCGAAAGTGTGATGCTTTCATTATCATGAGGTGGGCCATTATGCTACAAATTGTCCACAGAGGAAATTGAAGAAGGGATCCAGGGAAGGATCTGAAGGTGAGGCACTTGCTTCACAGTTTGAGTTGGATTTCACACTCTTCGAATGCATGGTTCCATCCATGGTGGGAAGTGGTTGATTTCTTGACAGTAGAGCTTCTTTCCACATGACCAGCGACAAAAGTTTGTTCAGTACTTTGGAGGAGAAAGATATCCAGATACTCATAGCGACGGGTAATGATGAAAAGTATAGTGTCTCATGTGTAGCCACAATTATTTTTCAGAGGGAGCATGGAGCTCGCCTTACCTTGACCGATGTCAAGTATGTACCAGGACTGAAGAGAAACCTGGTGTTGATCGTGATGCTGGAAGACTGAGACTATGATGTAGTCTTCAGTAAGGGAGAGGTTTTCCTTAGACACATCATCACTAGACAGGTGAAGCAGATTGGTTCACGGGTTAAGAACCTGTATGCTCTTGAGGTTCAAGATGCATGCAAAGCCTTGAGAAACAAGGCAACTGATGGAGACTTGGTGGTTGAGAGGGAGGGTATATTACCTCTCAACATTCAGTGCCAGAAGAAGTCTCAGACGATTTTGGAGGAGCCACGATTGGTGCAGTAGCTTTAGGAGGTTGTGGAGCAGCCACAACAGGAGAAGCTGAGAGGAGACAGAGTGGAGGCATCCACTCATGTAGAGACCTCCACTAGGGGGGAACTTCGAGCCAGGTGGGCAGAGGGATCACATGCAACCATACCTTCAGGTAGGAGGTGGGGCGATATAGAGTGATCGTCCCAAGGAGGAGGGGCAGGATCCTTGAGGTACCCAACCTCTTGGATGAGACCTTGCTACGGGAGCCCTGATGTGGAGTAGCAGGAACTGACTAATTGGGTAGAGACAGATGCGGATGGAGTGGTAGAGAGAGCTATAGTGCAAGGAATCCCATGACATCGCAGAGCATGCATGATGCAACAATGCGAGAGGCAAAAGTGTGTTGCATAGTGCAGGGTAGCACAGAGAAGGGTGCAATGGTGCGAGATGCATGGAGATGTTGCAGTAGCGCAAAGGTCAGAGAGGGAGCACTTGTCAGCAGCAGGTAGAGCTTCAGCATTAGAGTATGTTTCTAGCCCAACAGAGAGGTCAGTTGGGATTTTTTTTGTTCCGAGTGTTGCTAGAGCAACCGCACTTAGTAGATGTGTTGCATGCAGAATATTCCAGAGTTACAGGATTGAGTTTGATAGGAAGCCTTTCTTGTTGAGAGGGAGTGTTGAAAAGTGTGCAACAAGAAATGCTAAATTTAGGAAGTGCTAAAAATAGAACTGCTAAAAATAACACTTCTAAAAATAGCAGTTTTGCCAATAAGCATTTTGGCCACCTTGGGTGAGAGGTGAAACTACAAAAAATAACATCTTCTAAAAATAAAATTTTTGGGTCCCTTCCTATTTATAGCAGTCCCTGGTCTATCTATAGGAAGTAAATTCGAATTTGGTCTTACCAGCAATTTTGAATATTAATTAATTAATTCTCCATGAGTTAATTAGTTAAGGAAAAGAAAACTTGAAGTCTTTGTGAGAACATGCAATTATTTATCCACTAATTGGGGAATGTGTCCTTGATTTTCTCTATTGATTGAGGAATTAAGGATGAGTTCTATATTAAGAGGATCAGTTGATTTAGTTTAACTTAGTCAAGTCCAGTTAGATTAATTTAACAAGTTGTTAAATTAATGAGATATAGTTTGTTGATGCTTGCATGCATGTGTCAACTATTATTTTCAGATAACTGAGTATTCTCTCATGGATAACTGATGCATGGAAGTTCAGACAGAGACCCAGTTGATTTCAGATGGTGGGACAGTGTTCTGTCAGTTTCTAGGATATTTCTAGTAAGTATTCCTTGCATGTAGGAGGAACTTGAGTCCTCAAGTATTGCGTAGTTGGACCCGAGGTTGACAGTAGGTATGATTAGGCCAATTTACATGTGTTTTGTAATTGGACCTCAATAAAAAATGCGCAAGGAAATAGGAGCTTGGACCTAAGGTGCAGCCTTTATATACAGGGCTAGGTAGTCCATGAGCTTTATCATCAGAGTACAGAGAAAGCAGGATAGCTTTTGAGCTGATTCTTTTTGTATTTTGTTGAGGATTTACACTTGATTGATAATACAGTGTTGGGGTTTTATGCTGGTGCTTCCACAGTGATATATTTTGTGTTATGTGTGATTGATTCCTTCTTATCAGTTATATGTTTTCATGCTTGATGTTGCTCATGTTCAATTAAGCTTCTGCAAAGTTTATGGTAGATGTAGATCTAGTATGATGCTTTAGTACATTGCATATATCAGTTTGATCTACAGGTGAAATTTTTACAAGATATCAGTGAGCTAGCTGATTTGTAGAGAAAATTCTACACTCAATGTGCTCCACCATTGAATGTTTTTGTTTGAGATTTATCATTTGGCTAAAAAAAGTGTTGTTTTTTGTATCCTCATAATGTACTATAATTTCTTACGTAAAAATTGCCCAAGAGACAATTTGTTTACGAGAGCAAATCCATCAATACCATACAAACTGATTGGGATCCAAATATAAAGCTGCAATCCATATCTTTTGTGTGTTTTTCACATTATGGAGATTGAAATATTGATACATCTGTAGTATCCACGTTATGGGATCCTCGCCATCAAACTTCCTCATATCGATATTTGGAACATGGTAGTTCTTCAATCCAATGTTAGAGTCTATGAAATCATGATTAACATTTCTTTTGTTCTCATCATGAGTCTCCTTTACTACCCTTTTACCATTAGTAAGCATTTCTTGTAGCAACATTGTCAAATCTATTTTCAAATCTTCCATGTTGCCTTTAAGTTTTTCTTATATACAATCCATCTTAGCTTCCACACCATCCATCTTAGCTTCCACACCATCCATTTAGATTCCATGCCATGCATCTTAGCTTCCACACCATTCTTTAAACCATCCATCTTAGCTTCCACGCCTTTCTTTAAACCATCCATCTTAGCTTTTGTTACTTTTTGTGAGAGTGAAATTTGTTGCACTTGGTCTCGTAATTTTGGTATATCATGTTGCATTACTTCCTCTTCTACATGAGTCATGCTAGAGCTTCAGGTTGCTTACTAGGTGTTTCCATTTTATTTCTTTGGGGCATCAATTAATGATAATTATGCTTCACTATGTCCTTTGAATTACTTCAAACTAATTGTTCAAACCAAACTTATGCAAAATTTAAAAAAAACTACACACCTTTTTTGGCTTTGTAGGAGCTCGATATTGAATCAATTTTATCTCTATAATTGCATATCTCCAAGGTATGAAATTTCATCATGTGGTAACCCTTTGAGTCCTCATTCCAACCTCGCAAGTCTGATCAAGATTGGATTCTCCAAGCAAGAGTTATTCCAAATCTCCCACGATGACCTGATTATAGACTAGTTGAGTAGAGATAAATTGTATGAGGTGCCATGTGTCACTGTTTTGACCTTCAAACTTGAAACAAATACATATAAAACTAAAGTCCTTCCTTTTTCTGTACCTTTTTACAAAATGTTAATTTAATGCTCAGAGAGAAATTTATGACAATTTTCCCTAGGTCACCTGTTTGAGATATAATTCGGGAGCCTGCAAACATCATAACTTCCTTGAATCATATCTCCGAAAATATAGTGAGACAAGATCTGAAATTCATACCCAAGGTTCATCAAGATTTCAGATCAAATGGGTTTTACGTTTAGGTTCTGAAACATCATACAAAAAAAGATATAGCGCAAATGCCATGATGGCCTATTTGAAGCAGCGAAACCCTAGAATCCAAAGCTCTTATACCAATTGTTATGTAATCAACTCACAAAATAGAAGAAAATATAGAGAAATCACTTAAAATAAACCTCTTCAAGGGGGAAACCTCCTTTACATTACACAAATGAACAATACTTGGATGATACAAGTGACAAGACCTCCTTTCTATATATAGGAGCCTAAGGGGTCATAATATAATCAAAGCGACATAACAATAATAATGTAAGGGCACAACAATAACAATAGTGGGCTTGTATGGGGCACAATAATAACAATATGGGGACAACATGGGCACACCAATAACAATAAGGGGCTACAATGAAAATAATAATAAGGGAATACACTACTATTATTTTAGCTTGTAAGTCTCACTCTCCTTCATATTAATCCGAGTATCCTTGGGCTTGGCCATTCAGGAACCTCATATCCCTTATGTACAATTTCTTTATCTTCTTTTAATGTTTTCACTTCCATCTTCTATTATTGTTTTCCTATTTTTACATTTAGTATTCATGTTTCATTTGATGTAGGTTATATTGGTTAAATGATTGAAGTGAGTTGTTTTCCAAGTTATTTATGAAGTCACAAGCATGATTCATCTTTATAACAATATTGAAAATTCATATCCAGGATTGATATACTTGGATTCGTTTACTAGTTCACAATTTTAGAATTTCTGAAAGTATCATGTAGCAAAATAGTAATAATTTTCTGCTAATTTTTAGCACATGTTAATGAGATTATTTCAATTTGATTCCACTTGTACTTGGGATTAAAAACATCCAACTTAATAACAAATTTTATCCCATAACTTTTTCACTTTATTAGCCTAGGCATTTGGGCACTTATATCAACTTACTGGTTCATTGCTTTGAAATTTTTGGTTCCTAGTAATACTTTTATGTTATTTTTAGCACATGTTAACAAGGATATTTTGAGTTTATTCCACTTGTATTGAGTCCTAAAAATATCCAAATTAATAAAAATAATTACCCCACAAAATTTTCACTTAATTAGCCTAGGTATTTTGGCACTTAGATAAACTTACTAGTTTATTGCTCTGAAATTTCTTGTTTTTAAAGTAGTAATTTTATGCTATTTTGTAGAACATGTTAACTGGAGTATTTTTTAGTGATTCCACTCGGGTTAGAGTACTAGGACATCTTACTTAATAAAAAAAATTATCCCATCTCATTTTCATTTTATTTCCTTGGGGATTCAACAAGTTAACTCGAGAAATAGAAATCTTGTAGAAATCCTATAACAATTTGTTTTTGACATCTTCCTTGCCCAAATTCACTCCAAATTCATGGTAGAAGTATATTTATAGCCTATAAATTCTCTAAGACCACTTTGGTTGAGTTGAGGCTTGGTTAGGTCACCATTTATCAACTCTACTATGTCAACACATATCAACAAGGGTCTTATCCTCCCCAACCTTTTCAACTATATCAGGTCTTATGTCATTCCTTATTTTCATCTATATAAACACCAACCTCCCCCAATTAGGTGATCCATATTTTCTACCATATTCATGGTCTTATCCTCCCTAATATGTCATTCCTCTTTTCATCCATATCAACACCAACCTCTTCAATGCGGTGATCCATATTTCCCTCAACGTCCTCAATATCCTCCATACCAAACTCAATGTTATCCATCCCATCCACCTCCACCACAATCATATCCTAAACCAAAACCATTTTAGAGACTTAATCCCACTCAACTACCTATGCAATCATTTACAAACCCCATCAATAAAATTCCTCAGCCCCCCTATAATGCTGAGATGAAAAATCTCCAAAAAGATCCTCTTGATCTAAATGATATTCATCTTAGATCAATAAGAGTATTCCAAAAAGAATATTCCTCTATTATCATTCAAGAATAACATCAAGAACAAGAATATCTAGAGGATATTAAAGAATCATAGACCACATTTGATGGAGAGCAACCATTGGAGCCCGATATTGAAGAATTTCTACAATGTTTATCATCAGATCCTTTATGTGTTCAAGGGGCCAATCAAAAAATAGTAGAATATTTGAATGGCATGGACAAAGAAGACATAAAAAATGATCTATATGAGCAAGTCAACAAAGGGAATCACAACTATATTTAATTTTGGTTCCTAACAATCACTAAGTAGGAGCCATTTTTTGTGTCATTAACTTGTCAAAAGAAATTGGTCTTACATATTATGGGACATGTAAAAGCATATATTTTGATCCTACACATGAGTTTATCTGTCATCTTGATGTGAAAATGGCTCCATTGTAAGTATTCTTATACTTGAAAAAAAAATTGTCCTTCAAGTATAGTAAGATATAGGAATAAAATAAATAAAAAAATAAGGAAAAGAGGAAAAGAAAATAAAAAAATAAAATCTCGGGTGAAAACCTCCTTTGAGGAGCTTGAGATTGGCTCACTGATTGAAACCCTTCATGAGGTTGTCAATGGGCTGGGAAAAAGAGAGAAAAAAAAAGGAAATAAGATCCTAGGTGAAAACCTCGTTTGAGGCACCTAGGTAGACCTGCTAGTTGAAAACCTCATTGAAGCAGCTAGTTGGTCTAGAGAAAGAAAAAAAAAACAAAAATTAAAAGGGAACAAATATTCTTTTCTCTAGGTATCTCTCTCTGCTATATGCAAGGTCTTTCGAACTTTCATAAGAAACAAAAAGTTGATGAAGGAAGCAAGTGTCTAGTCAAGGGAATTCAACATTGAGTTTTCTACCTCCTTTACCTAGATTCCCCAACAAAACCAAGGCCATATCAATCCAAAACCCTCACCCATTTCAAACATCCACCCACCATTCCCAAGCCTTTACCATCCATTTTCCTCGTTGTCCTGAAAAACTACAGGAAATTTTTGTGTTTCTACAGGGTTGCCAAAATACACATGGTGTTACACAAAATATTGTCACCATGACTATTTTCAGTCAGTATGGGTCTATCATCATTCATACTGTCCTCCTAAGCAAGTCTCAAACCTCAGTTCTTCATGTCAAGCTTTGAAAATGAGAGAAAGACCTTAAAAATCAATAAAGCTCTGGTTCCGTACTTTCTCTCACTGTTGCCTACGGTCCTGCACCTCCTATTCATGTTACCTGTGGACCTGCCTGCTTTGTCCCTAAAGGAGTGGGTCCACACCCTTGTGAAAGTAAAAAAGGCACAAGTTTATTCTTAAAAACTCACTTTGGGTTAATTCTAGATGATTCTAGAAGGAATATTGATGTGGATGGTTCGCTCCTAGGTGGTTCATGCATTCCAAAACTAAAGGAGCTAATCCCTTGATGAGAGGAGCTTATCCTTTTGAAGGAGGGCTTTATCCCTTTGAAGGTGGACCTAGTAACTTCCCTCCATTGCACTATAAATTAAGGCATTGGGCTGGTTGCTAGAGAGGTTAGAAGCTGAACATTTTTGAGGGTAAATGTTGTTGGAATTGAGACTTCCTAGTTAAGCTTGAGAGGAGAGATTACATACCTTTTGGCCTCATTGGGAAGAGAGTGAAACTTGTCAAAGTAGAGGAAACTTCTTGCTGGACCCTGGGAGGAGCTTGTACAACATCAAGGCACCAAGGTTGTAAAGTTATTCTTTGATTTAAGTTAATACAATCAGATTCATTTTTCTCAACAAATTGTCTTATGTGATTTGTTTCATGAATTCCTTGATCATCATGATAAGTATGCTTTATTATATTGGATTTTCAGGTGCTATTTAATGTGTGTGCTTGTTTTTGTTTGTAGATTCTTTACAAGGGAGCTCTTTTGGATCAACGGAGCGTGGCTTCCACAAACTTGCACTAGACCTAAGGTAGGCCTAAAACACTTGTTTGCCTTTATTTATAAATTGCATATTTAGAGAAAGATAGAATTTGTTTGGTTTTCTTGTCGCTAGATATCATTAGATACTAGGGAGGTCAGTCTTGTCCGCAAGAACGACTTATCCGGCCGACAAAATGGCGACTCCGCTGGGGACAAGACCGACCTCCCTAGTATCTAATGATATCTAGCGACAAGCAAACCAAACAAATTCTATCTTTCTCTAAATATGCAATTTATAAATAAAGGCAAACAAGTGTTTTAGGCCTACCTTAGGTCTAGTGCAAGTTTTTGGAAGCCACGGTCCGTTGATCCAAAAGAGCTCCCTTGTAAAGAATCTGCAAACACAAACAAGCACACACATTAAATAGCACCTGAAAAGCCAATATAATAAAGCATACTTATCATGATGATCAAGGAATTCATGAAATAAATCACATAAGTCAATTTGTTGAGAAAAATGAATCTGATTGTATCAACTTAAATCAAAGAAGAACTTTATAACCTTGGTGCCTTGATGTTGTACAAGCTCCTCCCAGGGTCCAGCAAGAAGTTTCCTCTACTTTGACAAGTTTCACTCTCTTCCCAATGAAGCCAAAAGGTATGTAATCTCTCCTCTCAATTCCAACAACATTTACCCTCAAAAATGTTCAGCTTCTAACCTCCTAGCAACCAGACCAATGCCTTAATTTATAGTGCAATGAAGGGAAGTTACTAGGTCCACCTTCAAAGGGATAAAGCCCTCCTTCAAAGGGATAAGCTCCTCTCATCAAGGGATTAGCTCCTTTAGTTTTGGGATGCATGAACCACCTAGGAGCGCACCATCCACGTCAAGATTCCTTCTAGAATCATCTTGAATTGACCCAAAGTGAGTTTTTAAGAATAAACTTGCACCTTTTTTACTTTCACAAGGGTCCGCACCCACTCCTTTAGAGACAGAGTGGGCAGGTCTGCAAGTAACATGAACAAGGGGTGCGAGACCGCAGGAAACAGTGAGAGAAAGTACGAAACCAGAGCTTTATTGATTTTTAAGGTCTTTCTCTCATTTTCAAAGCTTGACATGAAGAGCTACGGTTTGAGACTTGCTTAGGAGGACAGTATGAATGATGATAGATCCATACTGACTGCAAATAGTCATGGTGACAATATTTTGTGTAACAGATTGCCCCCTAAAGTGCGAAGTCTGTAGTAGATGAGGATTTCATTTATCATCTAGGAAGAGTGAAGTAATTTATCATTTTGAGGATCATTTTGTGGAGAGCCCAGTTGGAACCTGTAAAAACATTCAATGCAATATATATATATGAGATCATATCATCGTTGAGGTAAGCATTCACATACTCAGATCAAAACTGACTAGAAAACTAACTACTGCTCTGATATAGGAATGATCTTGTAATACATCACAAGTATAGACACATGTAGACACAGTATGGACACAGCCATCTGTTTATGAATAGTCCACTGTATAATGAATAAAAAATTCCTCGCAGCCTGGATAGTGGAAACTAGATCCAGGGTCTTCATTTCTACTTCCTGAAATAGTACGATTCTATCCATGCGAATGAATGTGTCGAAGTCGAACATGGTAGAAACCACTTGGTTACCAGTCAATGATGTAAACTGTTAACAAGTGTGAGAGAAACCACCAGTAATGTCAGTGGCTCTCAAAGTACTCAGTACAATCCATGAGATGTGAATAGACGTGTTGATGTCGAACATGTCACGGAATCCTTCGATCGAAGGTCAATGATGCAACCTATCGTCGAAGGCGAGAAACCTGCCATTGAGGCATGCAGATCCCAAGGTACTGACGATTTCTAGATCATATTTCTAGATAATGAGCTGAAGTTGATAGAAAGTGATCCGTCATAGGCAAGCCCACAACACAAAATAATAGATCAAGTTTGAAGAAATTTAGTTGCAAGGACTGACTTAGGGATGGTCAAGATGGATGACAGATATTTTTCAGATGAATGGCTTATTTGCACTGACCTCTTGAACACACAACGACACAGCATATGGTTTGGTAACAATTGACCCAAAGTTAATACCCAGAAACCGGCTGAAGACTTTCAATATGGTTTGATCAACTGTTAGGCAAAGGATTTCCTAACCTAGGTGAATAAAAGTGTCGTGTTCAAGAGTGGTTACAAAGTATGACAAACAGACTCATTTTTCTCTCTTTTCCCCCACCATTTCTGGCAAGTACCTCTTTATTTTTGACAAGCTTGAGGAGGATAACATTTGCTTGATTATAAGCTCATCCTTCATATGAGTCCAACTTAGTTTAAATTCGAACCCTAAGAAGGAGTGGTCCGTTCCTGTTTGTAATTGAACAGGTCCTTTACTGTTAAATTTTAACGAGTCCAGTATAGGAGAAACTCGGCGTTTTTCAATCTTCGAGAGTCTGAAAAAACTTAAGAAAACTCCATGGTTGTCCTTTTTCGTAAATTTGTGTCTCCCAAGCCCGAAAAAGTATAAAATAATACTTGAGAGAACCGCTTGATCATTACGACCAAGTAGTACTTTTCATAATTAGTACCTCTGATCCGAAAAAGTAAAAAAGCAATCAATGACACGTCATTTTATAACCAATATCAAATTTGAAACGACAAAAATCCGGCAATATTTTCATGTTTTTACGGTCAGAAAAGGGTTGTAAGTGGACCGTCTTTTTAGTTCTGTTTTAACGAGTTTAAAAAGAAAAACTCGATGATCTTTTCATGTTTTAGGAGTCAGAAAAGAGCTTAAAGGTGACTCTAAGGTTTCACTTTTTCATAAGTTTTAACGAGTTCAAAAAAATGATAAAAATGTACTCATGGTTTTCACTTTTTCGTAAGTTTTAATGAGTTCGAAAAAATGATAAAAATGTACTCATATGGCCGACTTTCAATTTAATTTACGAGCAGGAAAAGACAGAAAGAACTCGGCATTTTCATTTGTTTTACGAGAATGAAAGATAGAAAAATAATCTCGGGATTTTCATGAGTTTAATGAGTCTTGAAAATAACTGAAATTTACTCGAGATAGGTTTCTTTTTTACAAAAGCTTGAAACAGAGAAAAACTATGCTTCAAAGTAGTTACATTTTTACACAAGCTTGAAACAGAGAGAAAATTGTGCTTGATGCCCCCTAAGCATAACTGCTAGAGCGCATGCCCCCCAGCTTCATTTCATTCAACTAAGTATATTAATTAATAGCTGGATGGAATGAAGGTTCAGTTACGAGATCATTTGAAAGACTCGACCTAAAACTGTAAGAAAATTATGCAAAAAACTAAAATAACTAACCTAATTATACAACTTAACATTTATGAGATCTAGTCAAACTCTCGACTCAATTAGAGGAGGATTTGTTTCATTTTTTAATGAGCTTGACATAGGAAAATAACTATGCTTGGATTTGGTTTAATGTTTACGCAAGCTTGAAATGAAAAACTATGCTTGTTATAAGTTCGCTTGCCCCCAGCATAATGACGCAAATCGAGGTACATGCCCCCCAAGCTTCATTGCATTCAACCAGGTGGATGAAATGAAGGTTCACTTCTGAAATCTTGGAAAGACCCGACTCGAAAAGGGAGTTGTTTCATTTTTTAATGAGGTTGACACAGGAAAAGAATTGTCCTCAAAACCTTTGTTTCATTTTTTAAACAAGCTTGACACAAGATAAGGAACTATTCTCATGACTCCTTGTTTCATTTTTTAACGATCTTGACACAAGACATGGAACTATGCTCATGACTACTTTCTACAATCTACCTAACAAGGAACTATGCTCTAAAAACCTTGATTCATTTTTTAACGAGCTTGACAGAAGACAAGGAACTATGCTCTAAAATCCTTGATTCATTTTTTAACGAGCTTGACACAAGACAAGGAACTATGCTCTTAACTACTCTCTACAATCTACCTAACAAGGAACTATGCTCTAAAAACATTGATTCATTTTTTAACGAGCTTGACACAAGACAAGGAACTATGCTCTAAAATCCTTGATTCATTTTTTAACGAGCTTGACACAAGACAAGGAACTATGCTCATGACTACTCTTTACAATCTACCTATATAACCTATCCTTGTTTCATTTTTTAACGAGGTTGTCACAAGACAAGGAACTATCCTCGAACCTGATTCATTTTTTAACGAGGTTGACTCAGTAAAAGGAACTTTCCACGAACCAACTGATTCATTTTTTAACAAGGTTGACACAGGAAAAGAACTGTCCTCATACCTAATTCATTTTTTAACAAGGTTGACTCAGTAAAAGGAACTTTCCTCGGAACCCTCATTGATTATGGCTTCCAACTGGAAGAAAGACATGTCAATGGGCATACCTTGATCATGGCTTCCAAGAGGTCTTCATCAGAAGGAAGAATATTTCTCTGGAAGGAACACATGTCAAGGGACTCAAAAGGGATAAGAACATCGCGTTCAAATAATCCCATAGAGTTTTCCATGTCAATTACCAGATCTAAATCAAAGGAAGATGAGCAAATAGTGAGGGGCTCACTTACGTCGGTAACTGAAAACATGGGACCAGTTGCCACATAATTAACCCGTGGCGGGGTAGATACCACTTTAGAATTAGGAACATTTAGGGATGTCATATTATTGGTAGTTGAAACAAGACTAGGGAACGAAAGCTGGTCTACAGTCACAATATTTCCATTGTGAGGGAAAGACATCACACGAAAGAGTGTCGATACGACAGCTTTAATTGCATAAACATAGTCGCGCCCAAGGAGTAAATTGAAATCCAAGGGACCTCGAACTACCATAAGATCAATATATACAGTTTTACCTTCCAAGGTAATAGAAAACTTAGGAAGGATCCCTAAAGGTTCACTAATGGTTCTATTAAAAGCTTTCAGATTCTGCGTAATAGGCGCAAGCTGAGGGGAACCCAAAGCTTTCCAAGCAGTTGAGGATAAAATACTAACAGAAGCACCTTCATCTACCTGTGTGCAATGTATGTCCCTACCACCAGCCTTGACAATGATTTGGAAAGGGATGGAGGAAGGAAGACGAGGTTCTGTCAGTCTATTCCAATCAAAGGAAAAGACCTCAGTACTTGGAGGGGATTCTGTAGAAACAGGTGAAATGTCCCCCGGCATAGAAGAATCTGATGTAACAAAAAGAAAGTGAGCAGTATGAAGTTCACTCTCTAAAGGGAGAGTGGGATCGACTGAATGTGAAATTGAATTGAGCACTTGATCAACTAATGGATCATCAACCTGAGTGATATGAGTTTTACTCTCCAATGGACGAGTGGGATTGACTGTACTTGAAATTAGATCAATCACTCCGTCAGTTGACGGTAGGTTGGGAGAAAGTTTACAGTAACCAGTTGGAAATTCTTGATGTGGAACAGTAAGGTTTTCCAACAATTTTGAGGCTTCATCCATGTAAGGGAAAATGTGAGTTTGATGACTCCCTTTGCATAACATACAAGGAAACCTAACTTTACCCTTTTTCCCAGGAACTTGACTACCACTGGTTGATGGATCAATGGAAAGTTGATGAATTTTTCTGACCCCACTTCCAAGACCTTTGGAATACCAGGACAATTGATAAGGAAGTGGTCACCCTTACAAAGCCCGCAAGGGTATTTGGGTTTACGATGCATGTCAGAGTTTTCCTCAACACAACTAACACTTACAGCCGTGGTTGGTTGGTTGACTTCTTTCTTATCTTGCTTCTTCTTCTTCTTCTTATTCTTCCCTTTCTTCTTCTTCTTAGCCACCTGGTTACTAGCATCGAGGCTTTTGCCATGCGAAGAGGAAGAAATGGAGGAAGAAAAATTAGGCGAAGAAGGTAAAGGGCCAACAGAAGGTTGGTGATGTTGAGATGGTGAACTCTGTTGAGGTGAAGCATTCGGTTGAGGTGGAACAATTAGAGTATTTGGGGCCAAGGAAGTTGAAAATAACCATATCGGTAAACCTATTGTAAATCCAGGTAATGACAAAGTAGCCATATAAGGAGGACCAACATTTCCAAAGTAAGGAAAAGTACTAGGATTCTTGTTAAGAGGGTTCCTTGGTTGGTAAATTCTGGAACAGTTGCCATTATATTCAACTTCAGTGAATTTTATTAACAATTTTAAACTAAAATTAACAATTCACAATCCACACCTAACAATTAAAATTCACATTTCACACCTATGGTCTCTAAAAGTAAAAACAAACAAATTAACACGTGCTATCAAATCTAGGAGTCAAACCACACACAAATAGTAACTTTCTATACCGAAAACACTAGTTGGTGATGAAATCCAACGTCGCAGAATTCAATACAGAAATGGCAGTTGGAACAGTTGCCCCGATAACCTGCTTAATGAAACAGACTGGCACAAGTTTCTCCACTAAACCGTCTCGAGTGAAGAGAACCCCCCAGAGAGTCCAAGTGAGTCTAGTCAACGTCTGCTCCAAGTACAGTGGGATCTTCCTGATGTAGGGAAAAGTATCCGACTCGGATGACCCTATCCCACTCTAAGGGTGATAGTACCTTAGCAACAAATGTAAAACAAACTACTTAAGGTTTACTTCTTTATGAAAGCAAAAGAGAATGGAGAAATGCACTAACCGTTGCCTTGCGCTTAATGTCGAATCCAAACTCTTCTCTTTGGCCGCTTGCTCTTAGCTCCTTGTTCTTTTGCTTGCCCAGCTACAATGAGATCCTGCAAAATAACCAAGAAGGAAACTACAAGAGGCATGCAATCATAACTGGTTCATGGATTAGTGTAAACCAAACATGCAATCATCACAATATATTATTGAAACAAGAGCACATAGAAGAACCTCAATAGCTTTTATTAATGAAGAAGTAAAGGTTCTGAGAGTATTACAACCATTGAAGGCTCCAACCCAGCAACATCTCCCAGCAGAAAGAATTTCTCCTCTTCACCTCTCTCAAACAATCACCCAATAGCTCAATAGTGAAACCAACAGCATATCATTACTTTGCACAAAATTCCAGCCTCCTGAGCTCATAGGAGAGAGCTCAATATATAGATGAATTGAGAAAGGATGAGTCAGCTTGCAACTGATGTGTAGCTGCCTTGTGTCCTCTCTCTCTTCAGTTAATCTTCAGTTGATCTTCAGTTCTTGAGTCCACTTGGAGAACCTTGCTTCCACTTGGAGAAACAGAGCCTCTGACTCATCACAAGGCGAAATACCTGATCCAAGTGTCATTTTTGGAAGATTCCAGAGCAATGACTCAGTGTGCCACTTGTCCCATCTCGCTCAGCGCAGGTGGCCTTTGTTCCACTTGCTTTGCAACGCAGGTACACCATGGAGCAACTGAGTTTCAGCGCAGAAACCTAGTGGAGCACCTGCTTTGATTTCAGGATTGCTTGTTTTTGAGTGTTTTCAGGTGGAGAACTGATCTGAGAGCTGTTGGTTTGCTGACCTTGTTCCTCTAGGGGTAGGAACATCATGTTTAGGGAACTTTGGATCCCTTGGATCATCGACAATTCATGCTTGTTGCTGTAAGGCACAAAATTGTCTATAACAGATGCCCCCTAAAGTATGAGGTCGTTTATCGGGTGAAATGCTTTATTGAGAGGATCCGAAGTTCATTCAATCTGCTGAGAAGTGTCCTGTAATAAGATACAATACGATACATTATTTTTCATACATTTTCATGATCTAGCTGAGGCGGGCATTCCCATGCTCAGCTTTATAAATACATTTTGGTACATAGAACAGACGATCGTCTGATTGTAGACTGATAATTCTCTGCTGAAATTATCATCCTTTGAGAAGGATGATCATCTGCTGCAATGATGTACATATCAAATGTCTTTATATCCTGAATATATATCGCAGCCCGGATGGATGAAACTAGATCCGGGGTCTTCAATCTCTTCCGATCTTCACTCGATGTACAAGTCGATCCATGTGAGAATTTCTTGAAGTCGAACATGGAAAGACATCGCTTGATTACCGGCCAATGATGTAAACCGTTAACAAGCGCGAGAGGAATCACCGATAAGGATGATGACCCTCAAGGTACAACAGTACAATTCACATGGTGGGAATAAAGGACTTGGCGTCGACCACCATGCAAAATCCTCTGGTCGAAGGTCATTGATGTATACCTGTCGCCGGAAGTGAGAAACTTGCCATTGAGGCATGCAAGCTTCAAAGTACTGAAGGGGTTGTTCCTAGATCAACTCCTTGGATAATGAGCTGATGTCGACAAGGAGCGATCCGTCAAAGGAGGGCCTTAATGAATCCCACATCATTGACACGGAACGGAGCTAGTGATTGTGATGAGGTGAAAACAAACTGTGATGTATGATTCAGGGTGGCGGTCATGAAATGGATGAAGGACAATGTATGGCAGTGGATGGGACACGGTTGACTCTTTGCAGAACAACATCTCTTGAACATATAACGACACTGATGTGATGGATCGGTAGCATTACCCCAAATGTGGATGGTGTGGCGAGGACCATGGTGATGAGACCGGTGAATGAAACAACCCAACCCGATGTGATACGGAGGACAAAGTGTCATGTTCAAGAGCGACTTGCTACCATTAAAGCTGTGAGGTTCTCCCAATTTTTTCCCCAGTCATTGCTGACCAGTACCTCTTTATTTTTGTCAAGCTTGAGGAGGATAACATATGCTTGTTCTATAACCTGCCCTTCGGGCAAGCCCATCGCTATGTTTTAACGAGCCTAGCGATAGGGAAACTCGTTCTCGTCTAAAGACAAGTTTGTCGCTATTTAATGAATTTAACGAGTCTAACGACAAGGATAACTCGGTCCTTTTCATTTTTAGAGAGTCTGAAAAGGTACGTAAAGTCAACTCCAAAATTCCTTTTTCGTCATCTAATCCCTTTAGTCCGGAAAAGTATAAAACAATACAGAAGGGATGAATTTTCGATTGCTTTAACGAGCCGAACAAAACAAGCGCTCGATCTTTTTGTGCAATAATCCCTCAGGTCCAAAAAGATTAAAATCTAGAGGAGGGATAGCTTTCCGATCGCTTTAACGAGCTGGAAGGCCAAAACTCGGCAATCTTTTCATATTTTACGAGTCAGTGAAAAGAGCTTAAAGACGACTCGTCTTTCGAGGAACGAGTGATGAACAGGGCAGCAGCAGATTCCAGGTACAGGTTGGAATATTCCAATCACGGCAGTGTCACAAGGATGGCTAAGTGAAATCACTCTTCGCAGCTGTTCCTCAAAATGGGTAAACAAACATATGGAGATGAACGATTGGCCAAATGAACGGATGGAGGTGAGACTGCAAGAACACGACCAAGGGCTTTAATATGGCTGTCAAAGGTTACATTTACCAAGGTTATTTACCGGTTCATTTTTTCTGGGTGAGCTTGAACTCTAGGGGAAGATTGCTCACAACTTATGTTTATTTTTTAACGAGCATGAACTATGTGCTAAAACTGCTCGGATCTTGCGTTTATTTTTTAACGAGCATGAACTGTGTGCTAAAACTGCTCGATGATATGTTTGCATGCCCCCAGCATAATAACGCAAATCGAGGTGGATGCCCCCCAAGCTTCATTGCATTCAACTTTGTTGGTTGGAATGAAGGTTTACCATTGAGATCTGGAAAGGGGATCATTTCATTTTTTAATGAGGTTGACATAGTAAAAGAACTATCCTCATTGCCCACTGTATTTACAGTACTCGATAGAAAATCGAAAACTGAAGGATGATAAAGGTTATTTTGAGTATCTCCCCCACAGCCCGGGAGAAGGGAACGATGGTGGGAATCATTCCATGGTGCCCCGTCAATTACCATTGATTGGACTATTCCTTTGTCGGTTCCATGCACTCGCGACCAAGGACTTAAAGGGGTGCCATATTCTCTAGACCTATCTATCCAAACGCTTGATGAGCGTTGATTTGGGGTTGCCCCCCAGGCCAAGAAAATTGATTGCTACAATATTTCCATTGGGCTTGGGGACAAAACCTTTGCATGATCCATGTTGATATCGTTTTCTGACATCTTTTGTGCGGAAGATATCATATTGCAGGTTCCTACTGTCGCCACTTCTCCCACAATGAACGTTGGCGGAAGGGTGAAAGTTCCCATTAATGTAGGATCTTTTAGTAGGCCTACTCCGATATTTTGAAACGAATGGTCGCTTCCATGGATCAGAGGAACGCTTCCTGTAACTTGTGAACCATTAGGGAGGAAATTTTGTTGGTCAATGATCATAATCCCTCCTTGAAAGGGGAATGCGATTTTCCTAAAATAGGTCGACACAACAGCTTCCATGGCATAAATCCATGGTCTTCCCAGTAGGATGTTATAGTCAAGATTGCCATCGATGACTTCAACATCTATTTCTACTGTTTTGCCCCCTAGTTCGACTTTCAAGTTACTAAGGATACCGTAAGGGGTATATGTCCTTTCGTCGAATGCTTTTAATGTTGTCGATGATCGCGACAAGGTTGGAGATCCTAAAGTTTTCCAGCAACTCATCGACATAATACATGTCGATGCCCCCTCATCAATAATTGTTCGATGAACAGTTTTGTTGAGGGCTTTCACTTGGACGAGGAAAGCCAGTTGAGCTGGTAACTGAGGATCATATCCTTTGTGATCAAAGGATACAAGATTGGAATCTTTAGGATCCACCCCACCAATTGCTGATAACAATGCCTGCCTTTGGGATGGGCAATTTTGCAGTACTTCAAGAGTCGACATAGCAGACGGCGATTGCGCCAAATCTTCCACTATATTATAATGCTGTGCCGCTCTGGCACGAGGATTAAATGTCGACTTGTGTACTACTCCCTTTGGCGGTTTTATTGTTAATTCATGTGTGATGGGGGGTACAACTTCTGCCGAAGTTGTTGTCGAACTGCTAGGTTGATCTTTACCTTTATCGTTCGACACCTGTGGATTCCCGTAATCTTTGTTCCTTGTCGAAATCAAAGCATCATTCTGTTGCTTCGATATCGATAACATAAGCACTTGCGACGGTGAAGCATTTCCACTACCAACCAGATTTTTTCCTCGATCGGGAAACGGATCAGTTAACACAGCTGGAGTTTGCGAACTCTTTAAGAATCTTTTTAGATCAGCTTTGTATGGACATTCTCTCGTCCAGTGATCCTCATCACATATCTGACACCCATAAGGTGGTTTCCTATCTCGAGGAGGGCTTGAAGAATTTTTTCGAGGAGATGACTCTCCTTGTTTCTTCTTCTTCCCTTTGTTTTGTTTCTTCTTGCTTCCTGGTTGATTGGTTTCTTTGCCCTTATCTGTCGATACGGCATTTACTTCCGAAGCAAGAATCTCTTCATGCGCATTTTGATTCGAATCTTTACGGGCTTTCTTTTGATTGGCCTTTTTCGGATTCGAGTTTGCCGTGCCAATCACGCCATCGCCGGCATGAGAGTCACTATTTGATTTAGGAGGAGGAGGGATTGAAAACTCTGGTCTAGGGGCGTCTGGTATTTTGTCATAGAGCGTGCCGGACTGAGTATATACTAAGTCCAAATATTGTGCACGAGCAATAACCTGCTCTTCTGTTACGACTCCCCCCTTCGCCACATCTTCCGTTATGGCCGGAAGTAACGACTTTATAAACCACTCAGCTAAAAGCTGATCAGGAACGTATGTTTTAACCATTCTTCGTCGACATCGCCACTCATGTATATGATCTGATATATGAGTTGCGGTTGTCTGTTTGAAGTTAGTCAATATTTCTGTTCCCGTTTCATACCTTATTGGTAATTGAAAGTGGGTTAAGAATGTCGTGGCAAGGGAGCTAAAATTGTCGAATGAAGCTCTTGGCAATTCTATATACCATTTTGCCACTGGACCTGTCAATGTCCTCTGAAAGAGGCGAAGCCTTATCGAATCATCATTTAGAGTGTTCGACGAACACCACAGATGAAATGTCATCACATGATTCGACGGGTCTTCACCTGGATTTCCATTGAATTTAGGAATGTCGGATGGAAGTTTGTGTGGGATCACTGGCCACCATGGGGCGTAAGCAATTGGATCATTGGTTAACCGATGTAAATCAGGCAACTCTAAAGTCGCCACGAATGGTAACTGTTGATTCAAGTTAGGTGAAGCGTAACCAGGGTACGATGGAATCGCCTGAACAGTTGGTCTTTGCATACCAGCATAATGGAGTTGATGTTGGTATGATGAATACGGTTGATGGACTTGACCACTATAAAGTGGTTGATTTTGACCATTTTGAATATATGGTTGTCTAGTATTCGCAAATATTTGTTGTTCAGAACCTTGGTACACTTGTTGGAATTGCGGCTGTTGGTATTGTACTATCCACGGTTGCGACACCATGGGTTGTTGCGCTACACTAACCATTGGACCAAGATGTGGGGTAGTTGTACCCGACTGTACTTGTGTTGCCCCACCAGTAGGCGATTGTGGTTGGGTCGCAGGGTCAAGGGGCTGTTGCATGAGAACTTGAGAAATATGAGGTTGACATACAACAGGCATTGTTTGAACTTGCGACACGGTCACAATAGCCGGTGTAGTTGGGATGTTTGTCACAGGTACACACTGTTGCATAGAATATACAACTCTTGGTGGCTGGGATATCATAGGTACCCAACTACTCGTTGCAATTCCGCCATAACTTGAATAAGGTTGAGAACTCCCGTATGGGTACCCTCCCGGAGGGGGTAATGAAAGGGCATACTGCCCCCCATACGGTAGCAATCCAGAACTCAAGGCAATTGATTGTCCTGGAGGACTGGATGGCCTAATTAGATTCCCAAAAGGGTCAATTTGATGAGTCTCACCATGAGAGTTACCAGACATTACTCCGGAACAAAGAGGAACAGACCATACTGTCAAGATAGTCTCTTGGTGGACTCCTTCTAGCGAAACCAGAGATTCTGGGTTCGATCCCCAGTGGAGTCGCCAGTTTGTTGTAGGGAAAATTATCTGACTCGGATGACCCTATCCCACTCTAAGGGTGATAGTACCTTAGCAACAACTGTAAAACAAACTACTTAAGGTTTACTTCTTTATGAAAGCAAAAGAGAATGGAGAAATGCACTAACCGTTACCTTGCGCTTAATGTCGAATCCAAACTCTTCTCTTTGGCTGCTTGCTCTTAGCTCCTTGTTCTTTTGCTTGCCCAGCTACAATGAGATCCTGCAAAATAACCAAGAAGGAAACTACAAGAGGCATGCAATCATAACTGGTTCATGGATTAGTGTAAACCAAACATGCAATCATCACAATATATTATTGAAACAAGAGCACATAGAAGAACCTCAATAGCTTTTATTAATGAAGAAGTAAAGGTTCTGAGAGTATTACAACCATTGAAGGCTCCAACCCAGCAACATCTCCCATCAGAAAGAATTTCTCCTCTTCACCTCTCTCAAACAATCACCCAATAGCTCAATAGTGAAACCAACAGCATATCATTACTTTGCACAAAATTCCAGCCTCCTGAGCTCATAGGAGAGAGCTCAATATATAGATGAATTGAGAAAGGATGAGTCAGCTTGCAACTGATGTGTAGCTGCCTTGTGTCCTCTCTCTCTTCAGTTAATCTTCAGTTGATCTTCAGTTCTTGAGTCCACTTGGAGAACCTTGCTTCCACTTGGAGAAACAGAGCCTCTGACTCATCACAAGGCGAAATACCTGATCCAAGTGTCATTTTTGGAAGATTCCAGAGCAATGACTCAGTGTGCCACTTGTCCCATCTCGCTCAGCGCAGGTGGCCTTTGTTCCACTTGCTTTGCAACGCAGGTACACCATGGAGCAACTGAGTTTCAGCGCAGAAACCTAGTGGAGCACCTGCTTTGATTTCAGGATTGCTTGTTTTTGAGTGTTTTCAGGTGGAGAACTGATCTGAGAGCTGTTGGTTTGCTGACCTTGTTCCTCTAGGGGTAGGAACATCATGTTTAGGGAACTTTGGATCCCTTGGATCATCGACAATTCATGCTTGTTGCTGTAAGGCACAAAATTGTCTATAAAACTTCCCTCCACCATCACCTTAGGAAATAATACTATAGATTATGGTCACTATGGTTACCAACGGAAACAAATATACCTGGGGGAACAGTCTACGATCCGATATGCACGTAAGGGCAGAGTAACAAGCTCAATCCCCTTGAAGGCTCCTTGACATAATCCAAGGTTTACCAACAAGTGACCCCAGGCTCCTCGACAATGGTCAATCCGAGGTTTACCATTTTTAATATGTGGATATCTTCTATCGTTCCCAATGAGGAAGGATTGATTCCCACACTGGTTCAGATATGATCTCGTGCTTCTCCTTTAAGAGGAGCTCTCGCAGAGCATAGATGTAATAATTGTAATTTCTTTCCTACCGCAAGATCGACTACTTGTTTGTTTTACTGTCTTGGAGAGTTAACTAAAACCTATTCCAAGACACTAGACTAAGCTAGATTGGTGGAAAGAGCCCTAAAAATGTAAAAATTACTAGATGAATTTTAATTAAGCGCTGTGTTATTTAGGCTGTTATTACTCAAAAGGGTAAATGGATATGAAACCAATGGTGTTATGACTCGACCCAAAACTGAATGCAATCGAATATGATAATGTAATCTTTTCAATTCGATGAATCCTAACTAAAGTAAGGAGAGAGTTTCCATTCACTTCCAACAATGCAAAAAATTGATCACTAAGAGAAAATATAACAAATTCTCTAACGCACTAATTTCATCAAGAAAAACTAATGCAAATCAATTCCAAAATAGTTTATTTTTATTTTTGTGTGTTTAAAAACAAGAATAAAAATATGTAAATTCAAATCAAAGAAATCTGATCTAAATCTACGATTGATTTTTCAGAATGTAAACTATGCAATTGTAATCTATGCACAATTCATTTGAAAAGTATGCAAATGTAATCTATGCACATTTTTCATTCATATTCTGAAAATGAGAATTCTAATTATGCAGATGTGATCTATGCAAGAGAATTCTCAAACACAAGATGATTCTAATGGAATCTAAGAACCAATCAAGTGCAAGTCAAGAAAATTGGGTGAAAGTTCCAAAGATCAAAAAATAAAAACACTCAAAGGCGATTAACACTCAAAGGCAATGAAAATACTGAGACAAACCTCCAAGTAATGACCAAAGGAAATCAAATTAAGAATTTCTCAAAAAAGAGACTCAAAACACCCAATTAACTTAATGGAGATTGATGAGATGAGGAATTTTCTGAAAGAAACTCATAAACAAGGTTTTTTGACATAACACGTGCAGATATGGGTAGAGGCTAAAAAACATAAACAAATCCTAAGCTGACTGAAAGAGAAAATCTTAAGTTTTTCAAAATTTTGACAAGGTACGTAGGCCCACAGTTCACCCAGGTGTGGGACCGCTCTGTGTGTAAAGCAAAAGTGCGGATAGGTCCGCACTGTGTTACAAGCAGAGGGTGCGGTCCTCTCCCAAAAGTATGAAAAACAAAAAATAATTCAAGATCTACTAAACCTACCCAATCCCACACACATCAAGCCAAAAACAGAAACAAAAACACAGTTTCTCAAGTGAAAGTTAAAACAAAGGAAAAATCAAAAATTCAAGTCCCCAGTCGAGTCGCCATTGTTCGGCCGGATAAGTCGTTCTTGCGGACAAGACCGACCTCCCTAGTATCTAATGATATCTAGCGACAAGCAAACCAAACAAATTCTATCTTTCTCTAAATATGCAATTTATAAATAAAGGAAAACAAGTGTTTTAGGCCTACCTTAGGTCTAGTGAAAGTTTGTGGAAGCCACGCTCCGTTGATCCAAAAGAGCTCCCTTGTAAAGAATCTGCAAACACAAACAAGCACACACATTAAATAGCACCTGAAAAGCCAATATAATAAAGCATACTTATCATGATGATCAAGGAATTCATGAAACAAATCACATAAGACAATTTGTTGAGAAAAATGAATTTGATTGTATTAACTTAAATCAAAGAAGAACTTTACAACCTTGGTGCCTTGATGTTGTACAAGCTCCTCCCAGAGTCCAGCAAGAAGTTTCCTCTACTTTGACAAGTTTCACTCTCTTCCCAATGAAGCCAAAAGGTATGTAATCTCTCCTCTCAAGCTTAACTAGGAAGTCTCAATTCCAACAACATTTACCCTAAAAAATGTTCAGCTTCTAACCTCTCTAGCAACCAACCCAATGCCTTAATTTATAGTGCAATGGAGGGAAGTTACTAGGTCCACCTTCAAAGGGATAAAGCCCTCCTTCAAAGGGATAAGCTCCTCTCATCAAGGGATTAGCTCCTTTAGTTTTGGGATGCATGAACCACCTAGGAGTGAACCATCCACGTCAAGATTCCTTCTAGAATCATCTAGAATTGACCCAAAGTGAGTTTTTAAGAATAAACTTGCGCCTTTTTTACTTTCACAAGGGTCCGCACCCACTCCTTTAGAGACAGAGCGGGCAGGTCCGCAGGTAACATGAACAGGGGGTGCGGGACCGCAGGCAATAGTGAGAGAAAGTGCGGAACCAGAGCTTTATTGATTTTTAAGGTCTTTCTCTCATTTTCAAAGCTTGACATGAAGAGCGGAGGTTTGAGACTTGCTTAGGAGGACAGTATGAATGATGATAGACCCATACTGACTGCAAATAGTCATGGTGACTATATTTTGTGTAACACATGGCATAAATTTTTTTGACCATATCTCAACAACTGTGCATCTTTTTGATGAGTTGTTTCATGGATATATGCATAAGGATGATGGTGAAATTCTTGACAAATTTCGGAAAATTCCAGTGCATACTTTTATATAAATTGGTCATCGTCACCTACAACCATTTTCCATTTTTCTCAATATTCATGCATCCATTGGCCAAAATTTTTTATTGGGAGATGCATAAGTATGATAAAAACATGCTCAAAAAAATTCAAGTGAATCCAATCTACCATTTGAGAGATATGGATTAGAATATTCTGCTACAGGATTGCCCTGTATTGCTACAGGATTGGCCATAATTTCTACAAGATTATGATCGACATAGAGAGGGTTCATATTTTCTATTTTCCTTGGGGGAATGAAAAGAGGAGTCCACCACACCACCATCATCCATCCTCCACACCATTTAGCCACATATCCATCCAAAAATTCATCTTTATCCATAAAAAAAAAAGAAAAAAAAAACTATTTTCACCCCTTCTTCCATAATTTTCACCACCACCAAGGTTTCTTGTCCCTATCCATTACCTCACCATGAATTATTATAGATTTGGAATGCATTTCATGAAGTTTATTGTGATTTTAGAGGGGTTTGTATGACTGCTACAGGAAAGAATCCAATCCTCTAGCAGCCTGCACAAACCTTACAGAACCACAGTTAGAAACACTTGACAACGTCGAAATGAAGACTTAGCCATCCTAAAGCCTTGAATAACCATCTTTGTGATCTTAGGAAATGAAACAACTCTTGAGGAGCTACTACAAGGTCACTATTTGTCTCCCACAACAACACTTGATCCACCATCAGCGAAACCTATGAACAAGCCTTTATCAATCAAGTACATGTGTAAAAAAAAAAACCAAAATAGAGCCAATAGATAGAGGAACAAGAATAGGAAAATTACACCTCAAGGATCTAGTAGATCAACCATTATTCCTGAAGAAACGTGCAAATGCAATAATCTCTAAGAAGACACTCAAGAACATCTTCATCTATGTCCAAAAATGCCATGCAGGCACCATAGGATCAACATCACTAGTAAGTCGCCTCTAGGTAGGCACAAGTATGCACTATTCTTCACCTCTCCTTGTGAACGTATTATGGTTAAAAAAAAATTAGTGATGTATGAGATATGATATTTTATAAGCTAAGGATGGTTCAACAATCTCAACCACCCACAACAGTTAACTAGAATTGTCTTCTTTTCCCATCACACGTGTGAAAATGAAAAAATAAAAAAGGTTTTAACTACGAGGGGTGGGCTAATGTGTCTTTGGGTTGTTTATGAAGGTGGTAGGTAGGGGAAAACTCATACAAGAAACTGAGCCAACCACCCAACCACCAATAGCATAAGTTGGGGTTGAGCCTCATTTCACATTAAAAAAAAAAAGGAAAGAAAAAATTGTATTTTAAGAGATAAGGGGGTCCACCACCACTGTTGAAGGACAATCTACCCAAGTTATTACATTCATAGACTATTATAGAGGAGCTACAGGACCTGTAGGTTGCATCTACAGGATCCACATAGTGTGTTACATTATTAACATGGGCTGCTACATGATCACTTCTTATTGCTACTAGAAAGTATAGAAAGTTGCAAAAAGCTTGATTTTGAGAAAATTTGCCACCAAAACCATGTATTTCAAATGAGAAGCATCAAAAGGGAACTAAGTACACATTGTCCTTGCCCTTTTTGGACAGAAAACCTGTAAACTTTTTCAGTTTTTCAACAGTACATCCTATAGCAATTTTTTTATAGAAGTTTGAGAATGAAATAAAGATGAATTATGGATTTTTCTTTTAAATTTAACATGATAAGAAGGGGATTGAAATCGTTTTGACTTGAGTATGGAATTTTCCCTCTTCCAAGCAACAACTAAACTATTCTTTTTACCTCTTTCTCAAAAACCCTCAATGCACAAAAATCTCTATAACTTATAGTAGAAAGGGAGAATTTCCTTTACAACTTTGAAAATTTGTATTGAATACTATAAGGGGTGGATTTAACCATAGAAACCCCGCAACCAAGAAGAACAAGGGAGAAAAAGGAATTTAGGCATTCACCATCAAAATAGCTAACATTAATCGCAGAAATCAAACCAAAGTGATTAGAAGAGGTTTTCTAAGGGGTGTATAATCTCATCCAGCTTGTGTCCAAGGCCTAGAAGATGTTATAGAAATGTAAGAGGAAAACAAATAGGCTCGAGGTGCAATTCTAGTCAAGTTTTGATGGATTCTATGAGGTGCTAAAAGATGCTATAGGATGCTACAAGATTACATCCGAAGGAATTTTGAGGGTTATAGAGGAGGAAAAATGGTTGAAAAAGATAGCATGAGGTTGGAAAAGAATGTGGAAGACCTTGCCAAACATAGAAATATTCAAGAAACCATCTTGCACAGGGGGAAAAGGTAGACTAATGGTATCTAGAAAAACTATGATTTTTCTATGCACAAACAGTTTTGGAAAAATAAGTAAAAATGCAATGAAGGTGTGAAGGGATATGGTGTGAACGCAATGGAGATAATGTCACTTTTCTCTACAAGCCAACAAAGGTCACTTACAAAGAGAAAAGTTAAGTTTTTGTGCTTGAAAAGACTGCTAAACAAATGCATGAAAAGAAAACTATATTTTTGTTCTTGTCCTTGTAGAACCTACAACCAAGCTTCTTAAAACAAAAGACTGAGAAATGTAGAAGCGAGAGGTCACCAAGGCCATGAATGAGGTACAATTAGGTCACTAAGTTCTTCAAAGGATGAGCGACACTTTCAGTAGGGGGTATCATAGGCCTCTAAATTAGACACAAATTAAGGCCCATCTGACCATCCTTTAGCACATTTAACATATCTTTTCACATTTGATGACATCTTTTTGAGCTATAATGTGTTCAATAGCAAGGTTTAGAGATGATTGCATATTTGTGCCTAATATTATTTATTTTTGTAGAATATTGTGAGAATATTGGGTAAATTATGAAGATTTGGAGGATGATATAATCTAGGGACTTAATCCTTGATATAGGATGCAGCGAGAGTTGATAATAAATGAACAAGATACATAAAATTATTGAACTAATTCTGGAGCTCTAGTGATTGAGAAAATATAGTAATGTGCTCTATGTCATTTAATGAAGATTCCTGGTGTTGGGAACCAGATCCACTTTTTGAGGGATTTTGGAGGGGAAAGTTACCTCCTTTCAAGAATGATGCTTCCCCATCTAATTTTATAAGTACAAATTCAATTTTTCTTCTATAGGCATGTATTTATTAGTCTTATTGTGGAGAAAAATTGTTATTTAGTAGCTCTACTTTCATTTCTAGCAAGCATGTACTCAGATTGATTCAAATAATGAAGTTTGGTGTCATTTTTAGCTTCTAAAGATTGGCGTCCTTCATAGGACTCTAACTATCCTTGGTATTGTCCATCCCAGGAGCCTCAGATATCTACTATATAATTTCTATATCTTATTTGAATGTTTTCACTTGTTTCTTCTATTATTGTTTTCCTATTTCTACATTTAGTATTCATGTTTCATTTGTTGTAGGTTATATTGGTTAAATGATTGAAGTGAGTTTTTTTTTTTTTTTTCAGGTTGTTTATGAATTCACAATCATTATGTATCATTAGAAAAACCTTGAAAATTCATATCCACGATTGATCTACTTGGATTGGTTTACTAGTTCACAATTTTGGAATTTCTAGAAGTATCTTATAGCAAAATAGTAGTAATTTTCTGCTAATTTTTAGCACATGTTAATGAGTTTCTTTCAAGTTTATTCCAATTTTATTGAGGCTTAAAAAAATCCAACTTAATAATAATAAAAATATCCCACAACATTTTCACTTGATTTTCCTAGGCATTTGGGCACTTAGATCAACTTACTAGTTCATTTCTCTGAATTTTTCAGTTTCTAGTAGTAATTTTCTATTATTTTTTAGCACATGTTAACAAAGGTATTTGGAGTTGATTCCACTTATATTGATTCCTAAAAATATCAAAACTAATAACAAAATTCACCCCACACCATTTTCACTTAATTAGCCTAGGCATTTCGGCACTTAGATCAACTTACTAGTGTTGGAATTACCTGGTGGGGGGGGGGGGGGGGGTGTTGAATCAGTATTCCGTAGCAATTATCACTTTTAAATATTTTTAGAGAATTAGTTAATATTCAATTATTATTAATGTTTTCTAGTAATAAAATTAAACAAAAGAACATAATAGGTACGAGAATTTTAGGTGGAAAACCCCCTCTGGCTCAAAAACCACCAAACACTTTTCTAATAAATTCTTTAATCTTTAGCCCTAATTGAAATGAAAGTTACAACTTCCCAAAATCCTAGAAAAGCATTCTTCTCCAGCTCCCACTGGAAGGACGCCCCAACACCCTGGTTTATTCATTATTCAACTGAATGGATGCCCCAACATCCTAGACCAACCTACCACCCTGAAGTGTTCACAGGATCCAACCTATAGGCCACTTCATGCACCTGCCTAGAACTCCCTACCACCCTATAATAACCACAACTGAGACAAGAGTGTGGAATCTCATACCAGGGATAATGATCCATGATATAATATGATTTACAATTATTTTCTTGTACTTGATCAATCACTCAATCACACTATGACCTGCAACCCAACCATGACACCATCCCAATAGTGACTTATATACCTCACAACAATGCCTCTTCAACTCTAGGCAGATTGACTTTTTTTACAATAATGACTCTTTTACAATTTTACAATGATGATCTTTTACAATACTGACTCTTGACAAGAACTGACACTTGACTTGACACGACTTCTTGGATCACTTGCAACTACTGAGCTATTGTCGTGCGTGTTAGTGTCGGTCTTGAGCCCTCCATCGGTGATCAAAAGCTCTTTGCATATGCATAGGTAGGTGTCTCATCAGTGTCAGTTTTGCATCCCGTTAGGCATGCCATAAAACTGATGGAGGAGCTGGTCCTTGTCCCCTTCTTGGCTTTGCTGGATCAGGTCATGTCAGGTATTAAGCTTGTGTCATACTTGTTTTGTTTTGTCTTGAAGTCCCAAGTCTTAGGTCTAGGGTTTTGGTCAAAAATCACTGCAAGGTCATGAGTCAAAGGTCCATGAGTGCCCAGCAAGCCAGAAGGAGGTATGTACATATGTTCCATTGATATTTTTCATCAGGTACAGCTCATTTATACCTTGGATTTAAAAACCCTGTTTTTTAACCCAAGGTCATGTAATATTTGTAAAAAATAAGGAAAATTTCAAAAGTCTTCAAAATGCTGGCAATAACCCTGGTCTCCTCGCCAGAGTCCATCAGATGGTCAACCTGCAAAAAGAATGAAGTTAAAGCGCCTCAAAAGCTAAATTCAGGACAAAGCAACTCAAAAAGCAGTGTTAAAAGTGAATGTCAAAATAGAACATTAGAGAGTGGGTTTTGTAAATTAATTTTTTCAAATTGAACCTACAAGAGGTAAATTTCCCTCTAAACATCTTCATTATGCCTCTATGAGCCAGCAAAGAAGAGCAAGAGGGCGGAAAGAGAGAAAGAGGGCGAATTGCAGAAAAATTAAGGAGATTTCTGGTGCGCGACCACTCGGGCAGTGTGCGCGACCACCTGGGCGGTGCGCGACCACTCGGCGCCTCCTCCACAGTTCAAATTTCTAACGCGCGCGACCACTCGGGGTGTGCGCGACCACTCGGAGCCTGCGCGCGACCACTCGGGCTCCCACTCACAGAACCTTCCTAAATCCACTCAAATCGCATTTTGGTTTGCTAATTGCTCGAGGTAGGCCTCTCTAATGTATTGAATGTTTGAAACATGGATGATGAGCTTGTGTTCATGCATTTTTACCATCAAAAATATGAAGAGAAATAGGTTTAGTGATTGTTTGTTCATGTAGGCAATTTTGCTAAGGTTGGTGTTTGCTTTCAAGGTTTTTAATTCCTCTTTATTCCCTCCATTACTCCTATTAGATTTACAAATGTCATAATATGTTTATATCTTATCTCATTTGCAATAAATACTAAATCTCTCATCCCAAAATTCCTAAAACCCTATCCCTCCCCAAATCCCTTTACAAAACCCTAATGCCCTTTCATGTATTCTACCCAAACCCTAATGCCCTCCACACGGCAAGGAAAATAAATGAACAACAGCAAGGATAAAAAATGTTATGTAAAAAGAGAAAAGAGCAATAATATGGCAAAATGACCAAATAAAAAAAATATGTTGCTGTGCATAGTCATTGGAAAATAGAAGACACACTGCTGTTGCATATCCATAGCAAAAACAAGAAAAATGCAGCTGTGTATATGTATAAAATGGACATATTGCTGTAAATATTGTTTACAAAAGAATATTGTTGTGTCTCCCCAAAACCAAGCCCTGTTTTCCTCTCTACCCCTTCCCTAAAATCCTGTTCAATTAAGATCCCTTTTCCCTTACGACAAGATGTAAAAGAAGCCTTGTTCCCCTATGACTAGATGTACATAAAATCCTTTGAAAAACACTGTTTACCTTATGATGTACATTGAAAAAACAAAAAAAACTCAAAGGAGCAAGCTATCTATGCTGTCCTATACTCCTGTTGCAAATGCATGTCCTTTCCCTTGATGACTATCATACGTATTTTCCCTAATAAAGTATTTCTTTGCAAATGATTTCCTAATGATGGAAGATGAGATGATATGTTTGACATTTTGTGAATTATCCCTTAAAAATCCCTGTTTTTACATATTTTCCCATTCCTTATTAAAAATCCCTCCCCTAACATTTCCCTTATGATTTTTTCCCCTTGAAAACAGCATACTTCTCAGCATTTTGCAGGCAGGGCAGCAGTCAACTTTGTCTATTTTCTCCACCTTGCTCAATAACACCATGTCAACCACTGAAACTAATGAGCAAGGTGATGACCGGTCTTCTTCTACGGAGGTTGAGGCACAGCAGAGGCCTCGTAGGGGTGGCAAAGGTGGTCATCATAGGAGAGAAGAGCCCACATCTTTAGCAGAATTACAGGCTTGCCCATTGGCAGTGACTTGTTTCCAGTACATGTCATGTTTCCAGTTTTGCGAGAGGCTTGCCCAGATTCAGCACCACAGGGAGTTGGCCCGCTTATTTGTTTTGCGCCTTCATGATGGGCAGGTTACTCTTGCAGGGGTGAATTTTGTGTTTTCTCCTGAGATGATTTCAGAGGCTACCGGGATACCCAATGTGGGTGAGGTGTGGCCCAAGCGCAAAATGCTGGATTTTGTTTATTTTGAGCCATATGTTAGGCCAGCATTCGTACATCACTTGTCAGGGAACTTTCCTTTCAGATTCCTCCGAGAGGAGTATGCTCCGATCATGCGGCTTATCATGCATTACTTCACATGCGAGGGAAGATTTTCACAGGTCTTCTCTTGTCACATTCGCCTGTTGATGCACTTTACCCGAGTGAGGATGATGAACATCCCGGTTTACTTCTTCCAGGACATTCAGAGGATGGTGTCCGTGTTTCAGAGGCAGTCCCCAGCTCAGCAGCACAGGAGTTTGTGCCATCATGGTCTCATCCAGCTCATTGTTTCCCATCAGTTGAGTCAGCAGGGCATTCCATGGGCAGACTTCATTTCTCATGAGTTCTTTACAGTGCCACTACAGCCACAACCAGAGCCAGAGGCCATTCATGAGGCGGGAGGTCCATCACACCAGCCCGAGATTATTGTTCCAAGACATGTTGCTTCCCCACCGCAGCTTACATATCAGAGGGGTCATAGGACCTTATTTGCAGCAGATCGACGAGTATTTTCTCCACAGCAGGTGGAAGGGGTCTCGTCATCTTCTTCAGATCAGCGAGTGTTATCTCCACACCAGGTGGAAGGGGCCTCGCATTCTTCATCAGCAGAGGCAGTACGGGAGGGCAAGCAGCCCATGGTTGAGGATGAGAGAGCTGGCGATACATGTCATGATTTCATTACCTTGATGCTCATTCTCCTTCTTCAGATTTTTATGAGCTTATCAGACAGAGAGAGGAGGAGAACCTCGTGTTGTAGCAGAAGGTTGAAATGGCTCAATGGACCATCACTTATCTGGAGCAGCGCAACAAACAATTAGAGGCGGAGAAAGAACTTGATGAGCTATGGAGGATCCGCGGTAATCGAGGTTTGAACCGTAGGAGGCCCGAGGACCCATTGCCTGCTCACCGGGAGTCTTTGCTCATTCAGGCAAATGCTCGCTTGGAGAAACCGTTGGAGAAAGCCAACCAAGACAAAAGGCTGCTACGGAACATGAAAACTCATTATTGGGCGAGAATGCATGTTTGCAAGGCAAAAATGAAGATACTCCAAAGGAAGTTGTCCGAGGCCCGCAAGAGGAGGAAGAAGACCAACCCGCTCCGTATCTTGGCTGAGGCCTCTCTCACTCACCATGATACTCATTAGCATCCTCCTAGCAGCAAACCCAAGAAATTTTGAGAGTTTTGAGGCATTTTTGGCATTTTTGAGAATTTTACAGGTTTTGGCCATTGGAGTGGTCTCACCCCGCGCGCGACCACTCGTGGGGACAGCTCAGAACGGGGAAAAATCTACATTTTTGGAATTTTCATGCAAAAATACACTTGCCTATGGATGGACTTCAAATTTTATGGAGATTTGGACTTCCAAAAGCGCAAAATACATGCAAATTTTGACTTTCTGCCCCTTTTTTGAGTTGCAGAAAGCTGCCTTGGGAGAAATGACTTTTGAGGGGACAAATCAACTCCAAATTCAGAAATTCCAGTGGAGTTGGAAAGTAGACTCATAGACCTTTCCAACAAGATATCTTGCACCTGATTTGGACACCAGGAAGGCCCTCAAACACAGCTGCCAATGTGCGCGACCACTCCAAGGGAGGGGCGCAACCACTCAGGGAAATTTCACCATTTTGACTATTTCGGCCTGCAAAACACTGTTTTTACTTTGGTTGACTCTTAATGCATGTAAACGATGGATTGTTGGGTAATTTTCATGGAAAATGGATACATTTACTCTCCTTTAACACTTCTAGAAGTTTCCTTGATGTAAATAGTGAATATTAAATGCATGGATGGGTTACCTAAGTTTTAGAGGCAAGTTGTTTTGACTGCCTATTATCTAGTGCTCAGTTTAGAATTAGTTCAAACTGCTCCTAGGAAGCTGAGCTCGACCCCTAGAGGTGGGGAAAGGAGTTAGATGATCTATATTATGCCTTCTCTTGCTCATTTTCATGGTTGGACTTTTGAGGGAGAAGCTCTATTGTATATTTTACTTGTATCTCTGCAATTTGAGGAAAAGGAAGGCCAGGGTTTTGCAGACATCATTGTGGATTCTTGTGGATTATTGTGTTGATGGTGTGTTTCCTACTTGTCATTGTAAGTGTGTTTATGTGTTCCATCTCTTATTCTACTGCTGCTAATTAAACAAAAGAAGTGATAAAGTTTGAATTCATGCATGCCATGCTCAGCTTTCAATTTTGTTTAATATTTATGTTTTCCACTGTCTAAAGAGGATTCAAAGTCATTGTTTTCCCTCTTTAGCTCCCTCTCTTTCTTCCTTGATCATCCATCTCAGCTTAAGGCATCAGCACAAACTCCTTCCTTGCCCCAAAGACCCACCTACAAAAACTGAGCTCAATCCCCACACCCTGAATTGCACTCCCTCCAATTGCCACCAAAAACCCCAAAAACTTTAAATCAACCCTCCTTATCAGTTTAATAGCCTAATATATTTGATCCTAATTGGTCAGCTCACCCCATTGAGAAAATACCTTGAGTCTAACCGGAGAGAGCCTTCTCCTTCCTCGTAGGGCTAGCTACGAGGTGTAATGGTTTGATGTAGCCTTGAGATTTGTCTATCTCAGCCTAGGTGAAATTTCAAGCGCTAACATAGTGGCGACCATACTGGGGAGAACAATTGATCGTTTGCTCATTGACGTGTTATTTCATAAGTCTTAGACGGAGCCTGAAGTTACGCCAGGTAGCCTTCAAAAACGCTCTTGTTTTACATCAGCGTTAGTAGATAAACGCTGCTTCAGTCAATCTCCGTGAGCTTGTGAATACAGCACTTCATTTGTATTTTATACCAGTACATGTATCAAGTTCAGATCTGATTGTTGATGGTGAACAACGATCAGACACTTGAAAGGCTGAAATCATTCACTGGCGACTCCTTTCACTGAAGAATCCAGCAACCTGTGCTTCATGGTGACTTCACTGCAGAGAGATCAGTAGCTTTGAGATTTCTCAAGATGGATCAGATTGCAAGAAGATATGCTCCCTTGAGCCGAGATCACATTCCAGGTTTTCCGAATAACATTCCCAAGGTAGATTGGTCAAGGAATCTGTCTATATTTAATGATGATGGTAAGAAGGATGCTGCACTTCATCTAGTTAGATTTCATATGCATATTCGTAAGTTGAAGGTGGATTTTCTTGAACATTGCTTGATGAAGATATTCTTGGCCACTCTGGAAGGTAAAGCCCAATCATGGTATGAAAGTTTGCCGCCTGCTTGTATTTATTGTTTAAAGGATTTTCATGCTATGTTCATTGAAAGATATAAGGACTCTTATCCATCATTGAATTTAGTTCAAGACTGTTGCATGCATGCCTATAGTTTTATTGAAAGCCTTGAGAAGTTTTATGAAGATGATAATTTCATGGATGAAGAGATCATGGAAGCCCTGTATGAAAAGCCGTTTCAGCAGCACATAGAAATCTTAGAGGATACTTGTCAAGATCAGCAGGTTGAAGATGGCCATATGGCTGTAATTGATGAAAGAGAAGAGCTTGTTTCAGATCTGCCCACAGAAGAAGACAACGTGCAAGGTAGCCAAGATTCAATTTTAGAATGTAATGCAGTCAACTCAGTTATTTCAGATCAAAATTCAGATCATGGTGACCAAGCATACCTTGTGCCGAATCCTGAAAAGGAAAGTTTTGTTGTTGAGATCATGGACAAAGTTCTTGATCCAAATGTCCTTATGCCATCAGAACAGAGCCTGCATGAGGAGGTAATTCAGCCAGCTCATGAACATCAAGATGAGATATTTGTTCAAGTAAGTGAAAACTCTTCTTTCAATCATAATTTGGATAGTTTGATTGCCATGTCATATGAAGATGATCAACAATGTTTCCAAGTTTCAGAAGATCAGGACTGTCATTCAGATTTTTCATGTTCTGAAATGTTATTTCAAGAAGACAAGACTTGTTTGAGCAAAGGGAAATAGAAAGTCTTATCTCCTTTGTCTGAAGAGGAGATAGATCAGCTCTTGAAAGGTCTTGTTACAGCCCAAGCTACAACAGATTTGCAATGCACGCATAGTCAGGAAAGTGTTGGGGAAACTTCTTCCTCTGTTGAAAAAGATGATTGTCTTGTAGATCAGCAAACAGATAATGTTTTCCTTCACAAAGATGATAATCCGGCTGTCATATCATATACAAATGACCTACAGCACATTCACACCACAGAAGAACAAAACATACAGGATTACCTTTCATATTCTTCATATGTTTCATGTGCTGAAATGTTTTTCCAAGAAGAGATCTGCTCATCTACTTGTTCAGAATTTTTTGAAGCCCGTGAGCATACTTTTACCGAAGCACATGAGGAAGGCAAATCAGAAATTGAAACAAAGGATACCTTGTTCTTTCAGCAGGAGGTGGCAGTGGCAAATCTTCATGTTTTTCACGATCCTCTAGTAAATTTGTTGCAGCCAGCAGTGATAGTGTTTATTGCAGTATTCAGTGATGAAGGAGAATATGGTCAACTATGTTTTTGGATGCTCAGTTATAGGTTTGTACTGTTGACCAGAAGATCTGATACGAAGAATCAGTCAAGAAGGCATCTGCTTGATTGGTTACATTGGCATTATGATATAGTTTGATGGTAGGTTGTCTTGTAAGAAACATAGGCGGTTATGTACTGCCATCAAGTTTTAAATTTTAAGTTCAGGTCTTGAGTTAGTTTGTTAGAGTCAAGTTTTTCCATCATTTCAATTTGTCATCGAGTCGGTTTGAGTCAAGTTCTAGTTAAGTTTCAGTCAGTTTTCAGTCAAGTTTTCAGTCAATAAATGAGTCAAAGTCTTGTGTTGTTTGCCGAAATAATGACTCCATTGCCCAATGAATAAAGCACTGGTCTGCTCTCCCAGAGGTCTAAGGTTCTTGGCACCTCCAAGGAGCTACCATCCCCATTGGAGCCAATGTTAGTGTCGGTCTTGAGCCCTCCATCGGTGATCAAAAGCTCTTTGCATATGCATAGGTAGGTGTCTCATCAGTGTCAGTTTTGCATCCCATTAGGCATGCCATAAAACTGATGGAGGAGCTGGTCCTTGTCCCCTTCTTGGCTTTGCTGGATCAGGTCATGTCAGGTATTAAGCTTGTGTCATACTTGTTTTGTTTTGTCTTGAAGTCCCAAGTCTTAGGTCTAGGGTTTTGGTCAAAAATCACTGCAAGGTCATGAGTCAAAGGTCCATGAGTGCCCAGCAAGCCAGAAGGAGGTATGTACATATGTTCCATTGATATTTTTCATCAGGTACAGCTCATTTATACCTTGGATTTAAAAACCCTGTTTTTTAACCCAAGGTCATGTAATATTTGTAAAAAATAAGGAAAATTTCAAAAGTCTTCAAAATGCTGGCAATAACCCTGGTCTCCTCGCCAGAGTCCATCAGATGGTCAACCTGCAAAAAGAATGAAGTTAAAGCACCTCAAAAGCTAAATTCAGGACAAAGCAACTCAAAAAGCAGTGTTAAAAGTGAATGTCAAAATAGAACATTAGAGAGTGGGTTTTGTAGATTAATTTTTTCAAATTGAACCTACAAGAGGTAAATTTCCCTCTAAACATCTTCATTATGCCTCTATGAGCTAGCAAAGAAGAGCAAGAGGGCGGAAAGAGAGAAAGAGTGCGAATTGCAGAAAAATTAAGGAGATCTCTGGTGCGCGACCACTCGGGCAGTGTGCGCGACCACCTGGGCGGTGCGCGACCACTCAGCGCCTCCTCCACAGTTCAAATTTCTAACGCGCGCGACCACTCGGGGTGTGCGCGACCACTCGGAGCCTGCGCGCGACCACTCGGGCTCCCACTCACAGAACCTTCCTAAATCCACTCAAATCGCGTTTTGGTTTGCTAATTGCTCGAGGTAGGCCTCTCTAACGTATTGAATGTTTGAAACATGGATGATGAGCTTGTGTTCATGCATTTTTACCATCAAAAATATGAAGAGAAATAGGTTTAGTGATTGTTTGTTCATGTAGGCAATTTTTCTAAGGTTGGTGTTTGCTTTCAAGGTTTTTAATTCCTCTTTATTCCCTCCATTACTCCTATTAGATTTACAAATGTCATAATATGTTTATATCTTATCTCATTTGCAATAAATACTAAATCTCTCATCCCAAAATTCCTAAAACCCTATCCCTCCCCAAATCCCTTTACAAAACCCTAATGCCCTTTCATGTATTCTACCCAAACCCTAATGCCCTCCACACGGCAAGGAAAATAAATGAACAACAACAAGGATAAAAAATGTTATGTAAAAAGAGAAAAGAGCAATAATATGGCAAAATGACCAAATAAAAAAAAGATGTTGCTGTGCATAGTCATTGGAAAATAGAAGACACACTGCTGTTGCATATCCATAGCAAAAACAAGAAAAATGCAGCTGTGTATATGTATAAAATGGACATATTGCTGTAAATATTGTTTACAAAAGAATATTGTTGTGTCTCCCCAAAACCAAGCCCTGTTTTCCTCTCTACCCCTTCCCTAAAATCCTGTTCAATTAAGATCCCTTTTCCCTTACGACAAGATGTAAAAGAAGCCTTGTTCCCCTATGACTAAATGTACATAAAATACTTTGAAAAACATTGTTTACCTTATGATGTACATTGAAAAAACAAAAAAAAACTCAAAGGAGCAAGCTATCTATGCTGTCCTATACTCCTGTTGCAAATGCATGTCCTTTCCCTTGATGACTATCATACGTATTTTCCCTAATAAAGTATTTCTTTGCAAATGATTTCCTAATGATGGAAGATGAGATGATATGTTTGACATTTTGTGAATTATCCCTTAAAAATCCTTGTTTTTACATATTTTCCCATTCCTTATTAAAAATCCCTCCCCTAACATTTCCCTTATGATTTTTTCCCCTTGAAAACAGCATACTTCTCAGCATTTTGCAGGCAGGGCAGCAGTCAACTTTGTCTATTTTCTCCACCTTGCTCAATAACACCATGTCAACCACTGAAACTAATGAGCAAGGTGATGACCGGTCTTCTTCTACGGAGGTTGAGGCACAGCAGAGGCCTCGTAGGGGTGGCAAAGGTGGTCATCATAGGAGAGAAGAGCCCACATCTTTAGCAGAATTACAGGCTTGCCCATTGGCAGTGACTTGTTTCCAGTACATGTCATGTTTCCAGTTTTGCGAGAGGCTTGCCCAGATTCAGCACCACAGGGAGTTGGCCCGCTTATTTGTTTTGCGCCTTCATGATGGGCAGGTTACTCTTGCAGGGGTGAATTTTGTGTTTTCTCCTGAGATGATTTCAGAGGCTACCGGGATACCCAATGTGGGTGAGGTGTGGCCCAAGCGCAAAATGCTGGATTTCATTTATTTTGAGCTATATGTCAGGCTGGCATTCGTACATCACTTGTCAGGGAACTTTCCTTTCAGATTCCTCTGAGAGGAGTATGCTCCGATCATGCGGCTTATCATGCATTACTTCACATGCGAGGGAAGATTTTCACAGGTCTTCTCTTGTCACATTCGCCTGTTGATGCACTTTACCCGAGTGAGGATGATGAACATCCCGATTTACTTCTTCCAGGACATTCAGAGGATGGTGTCCGTGTTTCAGAGGCAGTCCCCAGCTCAGCAGCACAGGAGTTTGTGCCATCATGGTCTCATCCAGCTCATTGTTTCCCATCAGTTGAGTCAGCAGGGCATTCCATGGGCAGACTTCATTTCTCATGAGTTCTTTACAGTGCCACCACAGCCACAACCAGAGCCAGAGGCCATTCATGAGGCGGGAGGTCCATCACACCAGCCCGAGATTATTGTTCCGAGACATGTTGCTTCCCCACCGCAGCTTACATATCAGAGGGGTCATAGGACCTTATTTGTAGCAGCTCGACGAGTATTTTCTCCACAGCAGGTGGAAGGGGTCTCGTCATCTTCTTCAGATCAGCGAGTGTTATCTCCACACCAGGTGGAAGGGGCCTCGCATTCTTCATCAGCAGAGGCAGTACGGGAGGGCAAGAAGCCCATGGTTGAGGATGAGAGAGCTGGCGATACACGTCATGATTTCATTGACCTTGATGCTCATTCTCCTTCTTCAGATTTTTATGAGCTTATCAGACAGAGAGAGGAGGAGAACCTCGTGTTGCAGCAGAAGCTCGAAATGGCTCAATGGACCATCACTTATCTGGAGCAGCGAAACAGACAATTAGAGGCGGAGAAAGAACTTGATGAGCTATGGAGGATCTGCGGTAATCGAGGTTTGAACCGTAGGAGGCCCGAGGACCCATTGCCTGCTGACCGGGAGTCTTTGCTCATTCAGGCAAATGCTCGCTTGGAGAAACTATTGGAGAAATCCAACCAAGACAAAAGGCTGCTACGGAACATGAAAACTCATTATTGGGCGAGAATGCATGTTTGCAAGGCAAAAATGAAGATACTCCAAAGGAAGTTGTCCGAGGCCCGCAAGAGGAGGAAGAAGACCAACCCGCTCCGTATCTTGGCTGAGGCCTCTCTCACTCACCATGATACTCATTAGCATCCTCCTAGCAGCAAACCCAAGAAATTTTGAGAGTTTTGAGGCATTTTTGGCATTTTTGAGAATTTTACAGGTTTTGGCCATTGGGGTGGTCTCACCCCGCGCGCGACCACTCGTGGGGACAGCTCAGAACGGAAAAAACTCTACATTTTTGGAATTTTCATGCAAAAATACACTTGCCTATGGATGGACTTCAAATTTTATGGAGATTTGGACTTCCAAAAGCGCAAAATACATGCAAATTTTGACTTTCTGCCGCTTTTTTGAGTTGCAGAAAGCTGCCTTGGGAGAAATGACTTTTGAGGGGTCAAATCAACTCCAAATTCAGAAAGTCCAGTGGAGTTGGAAAGTAGACTCATAGACCTTTCCAACAAGCTATCTTACACCTGATTTGGACACCAGGAAGGCCCTCAAACACAGCTGCCAATGTGCGCGACCACTCCAAGGGAGGGGCGCGACCACTCAGGGAAATTTCACCATTTTGACTATTTCGGCCTGCAAAACACTGTTTTTACTTTGGTTGACTCTTAATGCATGTAAATGATGGATTGTTGGGTAATTTTCATGGCACATGGATACATTTACTCTCCTTTAACACTTCTAGAAGTTTCCTTGATGTAAATAGTGAATATTAAATGCATGGATGGGTTACCTAAGTTTTAGAGGCAAGTTGTTTTGACTGCCTATTATCTAGTGCTCAGTTTAGAATTAGTTCAAACTGCTCCTAGGAAGCTGAGCTCGACCCCTAGAGGTGGGGAAAGGAGTTAGATGATCTATATTATGCCTTCTCTTGCTCATTTTCATGGTTGGACTTTTGAGGGAGAAGCTCTATTGTATATTTTACTTGTATCTCTGCAATTTGAGGAAAAGGAAGGCCAGGGTTTTGCAGACATCATTGTGGATTCTTGTGGATTATTGTGTTGATGGTGTGTTTCCTACTTGTCATTGTAAGTGTGTTTATGTGTTCCATCTCTTATTATACTGCTGCTAATTAAACAAAAGAAGTGATAAAGTTTGAATTCATGCATGCCATGCTCAGCTTTCAATTTTGTTTAATATTTATGTTTTCCACTGTCTAAAGAGGATTCAAAGTCATTGTTTGCCCTCTTTAGCTCCCTCTCTTTCTTCCTTGATCATCCATCTCAGCTTAAGGCATCAGCACAAACTCCTTCCTTGCCCCAAAGACCCACCTGCAAAAACTGAGCTCAATCCCCACACCCTGAATTGCACTCCCTCCAATTGCCACCAAAAACCCCAAAAACTTTAAATCAACCCTCCTTATCAGTTTACTAGCCTAATATATTTGATCCTAATTGGTCAGCTCACCCCATTGAGAAAATACCTTGAGTCTGACCGGAGAGAGCCTTCTCCTTCCTCGTAGGGCTAGCTACGAGGTGTAATGGTTTGATGTAGCCTTGAGATTTGTCTATCTCAGCCTAGGTGAAATTTCAAGTGCTAACAGTGCGTGCTTCAAGTAATGGTACTTTGGCACTGCACGTCCTTCTAGTATGTGTCTGAGTTGTCCTAAAGTGTCCTCCTTCCTACACATGCTTTAATGAACAAGACCTAAACCAATACACAAATATTATACTTACACTGTCATGAAAAAACACATATTAGAGATGATATTAAAAATTCAAATGCAGACACTAATCATATATACCTTGTTGTAGTAGACATACCCTTGACTGTTGATGTGTGGTCCTTTCTGCAATGATCCTTGAATGCATAATTTTTCTTGCCTTGTAGGAGCTTGATATTGAATATGTTGTATCTATGTAATTTCAGATCTCCAAGTTCTGAAATTTTGTCTTGTGGTAGCCCCTTGAGTCCTTTTCCTATCCCATAGGTCTAATCGATATTGGATTATTCAAGAAAGATTTATGTCCAATCTCCCACGATGACCTGATTATAGACTGGTTCAGTAGAAAGAACTGGTACGACGTGCCACATGTCACTGTTTCGACCTTCACCCCTGAAAATGATACCCAACAAACTAAAGTTTTTCATTTTTTTTATCATTTTTTACAAAATTTGAATCCAATGCTCATAGAGAAAGTTATGATGCTTTTCCTGAGGTCCCTTGTTTGATATGAAATTCAGGAACATGCAAACACCCTAACTTCCTCATATCATATCTCCAACACTATAGCGAACAAAGTTCTGAAATTAGGTCACGAGGTTCATAAAAATTGCGGCTCAAATGGGTTTTAATTACAGCTTCTAAAGCTTCGTAGAAGAATAGTTATAGTGAAAATTCGATGATGACTTGATTGAAGCAGCAAAATCCTAGAATCCAAGGCTCTAAACTTTCTTCAAAATAGACCTTCAAACTTGATCATAATTTTGTTTCATAAGGAGACCTCAACAAAACCTTAAACTCCCTGTAGAAGATCCTGTGTTAGAATCTCATGGGGGCCGAAATATTATAGAGGTCTTCTCATAAGATAGTTCGTTGAAAAGTGCTTGATAGAGGAGGATATGAGGGTCACTATTTATAGAAATGTCTTGAGTTGAGAGGGTCCTCAACAAGTGAACGTTGGAGGGATTTTAGGAGAAAAAAACGTTATTAATTATTGACTATTCAATGATGACAACCAATGATGAGTGCCATGCCACAACCTTATGGGGTTTTAGCTCACTATCTGGGGTTACTAACTTCAAACACGAATAACTCTCAAACTGTGGAGAACTACGTGGTGTGCCATAAATCAATGAAAACATCTTGACGAGTAGAATCCATATATAATATCCTTGACTCAATATGGAATCAGTTGTCAAGTCAAAATTCTCATGCAAGATCAGGGTAGCCACCGGTGCTTCTTGGGTTGACATAAATGACAACCACTGATCAACAATCTCCCCCTTTCGTATTGATGGAAAAACAAGTAATCCCCTTGCGATCATGACACCTATTCCTACTATTATCACCCAAAAATTCTCAAAACATCATTGTGTCAACTCTGCTTTTGGTCATGATTTCAAGGAGGTCTAAAGGTCATTTTAGTCTTGATAAAAGGGTAAGTGATAGGGTTTGAAGTCTTAAAATATCATCTTTCATTTCCAAATAAAGTCTTTTAGGTTCACTTCATGGTCAAATAGGTCACATTTTCTATTTAGAATTCATTCCATTAAGTTTAGGGTTAAATTTTTTCAATCACACAGGAATCTGCAATTTCGTAGCGCAGCTAGTTCAAAAAAGGTGATTTGCGCTATGAAACTATTGTGTATGCTCTGTTTTTTGTTTTTAGAAGTCAACTTCCAAGGGAGTTCCTGTGCAATCTAAAACTCATTTTTGAAAATTAAAGAGGTTTTTCTTCCTAACATAATTAACTACAAAAAATTGTCTCAGTTTCTTTAAATTCATTATGAGGTGGGAGAAATTGATGACCCAACTTGCGCTACAAAACTGATGAAAGTCATTGAGAGAAAAACGTTGTTTTATGGTTTTAGTAGTTCACTTAATGATCAGTTTCTGGCCAAATTCAAAAGTATTTTAGAATTATGAAAGAGGTTTCTCTTAATAAAATCTCCAGCTACAATAACCTCTCTCACTTTCCATAAAAGTGTTACTAGTTGAGAGAAACAAGGCTTTCTTTGAAGCCTTATTTTCAGAAATCGGAGTTTTCCAAATTTACACGTTGTTCAAAGACAGTTTCTGGACAGTTAGGTCACGGTTCAGCTAGGTTGGTAACATTGTTGGAGGCATCATAAAGGTTGAATAAATGGATTAGAAACTATCAAAGAATGTATTTAAGTCTTAGATAAGGTTTTTGAAACATGTTTTAGGAGTTTCATTCCTATTTGTATTAGGACTCCTAAAAGACAGTTAGTTGTCAGCTTGTAATTAAGAGTTTGTTTTATGAGTAGATAGGTGTCAATTTTAGAAATTCAAATTCTCCTAAGGATGGATCATAGAATCCAAGGTTGTAAAGACTCTATATGAAGCATGATGTCCAATTCCTAAAGGTTGGCATTTGTATTAGCAAAAGAAGTTGTCTTATGGGAGCAGACTGTGTGTTTTTCAACTTAATACAGATATCAGTTTTACTACTCAATATTCACAAGGGATTTATGTGTTAGATGTTTCTATGGCCTTTTCCAATTACTTATTTTCAGTGGTATGAGCATGTGTTACCTAGAATTCATTGGAAAATGCTCTAACTTCCTTCACATGCTTGTAAACTGTGTTTATTTACTATGTTACTGTTTCACTTATAAACCTAAACTCCAAGTGCCTTGACTTCCATGTTTAGCTGATTATGATGTTTTGTTGAAGACTATACTAACTCCATAGCCCAATAGATGTTTTCTAAATCTTTGATTCAACCAGTTATATATTTTTGTCCATTTTTATTTCTGGAGTTAGCCATCTAATCATTAATAAAAAATCATAAACTTATTGAGAGAGCCCTCTCAGGTTGAGGAGGCTAAGCCTCAACTGAAAGATTGGTTTGAAAGAGTTACTCAGAGTCTACATGATCAGCAGCCTATCAGGGTCATATTTTCTTATAACACCTACTACCTTCTTTCCCCCTTTTTCATCAAAGGAAAAGGGTAGCTCCTCCTAACAAAATGTCATCCTACAGACCTGTACACACCTCCACTCCTGCTTTCTACTTAGTTATATAAGGGGAAGGGTCTAATGATAACTTGGGAGAATCCCAATATTCTTGCGAAGATACTCAAATGCTTCATGAGGTAATGGTTTGGTAAATATGTCAACAATTTGTCCCTTTGTGACAACATATTCAAGCTTGATATTCTTTTCGGCGACCTACTCTCTAACCAAATGATATTTGATCAGAATGTGCTTTTTTTTGGAATGCATCATAGGATTATTGGAGATATTGATGGCATTGGTGTTATCGGAAGAGGTGGGAATAGGCTCATCAAACTTGACTTGAAGATCTTGCAAAGTTTGCTTCATCCAAAGAACATGAGTACAACAAGCAACTTTCGTGATATATTCTGCTTCTACTATGGATAACGAGATTGAAGACTTCTTTTTAATTAATCATGAAACAAGGAAACCACCTAGATAGAATGTTGCTCCACTTGTACTCTTTTAATCATCAACACTTTCTTACCAATCTACATCTATTTAATCTTGGATAACTATATCATTTCCTTTGGGATATCATAAACCATATTTTGTTGTACCCAGAAGATATCGAACAATTATTTTAATGACAATAATATGAGATTCTTTTGGTGCTTCCTGGAATCTTTCTACTTGTCCAACTGCCTACATTACGTCTAGCTGAGAAGTTTTCACATATAGAACACTACCAACCATAGATCTATACAACCTCTGGTCCACATCCTTTGACGAATATTCAAAACTTAACATGCAACCTATTACCCATTGGGGTAAGGAGAGGCATGCAAGCTTTCATCTTGAATTTCTTGAGCATTTCCTTGATGTACTTGGTTTGATATATAAATATTCCTTTATCCTACTGAGATATTTGAAGCCCTAAAAAGTATGTTAGCTCGCCAAGTAGAGACATTTCAAACTCACTTTGCATCTTTGTGGCAAAGTTTTTACTTAATATGTCATCATTGCTTCCAAAGATTATATCGTCCACATATACCTCGATAATTGTTATGTTATCTTGATCCACTTTCACATAGAGATTGTTGTTGGTGCTTCCTTTCTTGAATCCTTGTTGATGTAGATATCCATCAAGATGAGCATACCAAGCTCTAGGAGCTTGTTTGAGACCATAAAGTGCCTTCTTTAATCTGCAAACCTAGTCTTCCTTATCAAAGAGAAGGACACCTTCAGGTTGTTCAATGTAAAGTTCTTCTCCAATCCACCATTTAGAAAGGCTTGCTTAACATTTGTTTGGTACACCTTGATTTTTCTCAAGAATGCATAAGTGAGAAACATCCTGATAGCTTCCATTCTGGAAATGGGAGAAAATGTTTATTGAAAATCCATTCCTTCTACTTATGCATATCCTTTGCAGACTAATCTTACCTTATTCCTGGTAACCTATTTGTCCTCATTCAATTTGTTTCTGAAGACCCATTTAGTTCCAAAAACATTTTTATCCTTTGTTCGTGGAACCAATTCCCAAGTGTTGTTCTTCTCAATTTGATCCAGTTCTTCATCCATAGTTTCTACCCAGTGTTCATCTTGACTAGCATCCTCAAAAATTGCTAGGCTCAAATGTTTCTAAAAAAGAAAGGTGGGCTTGTTGTGATGAACGAAGCTGTCAGCTTCTTCTAGTTCCAATTCCTTAATTTATGTTGCAGATGATTTGATTTGACAAATGGTTCCTTTGACACCATTCTTTTAAAACTTTTGGAGAATTTTCTTGTACATCCTGTTGATCAATGTCTTATTTCCTCTTGGTTGAATTTTGTTTCCTTATTTGATTGGTCTTGTTTTGGAGCTTCTTCTTCATCCTTCACATATTCTACCTCAGATGCCTTAGATTTTCTTGAACGGACAATCTCATTGTTATCCTTTGGAACACAATCTTCATCAAAAGTAACATTTATGCTTTCCACTATTTGTTTTCGCCTCAAATTCTAGCATCTATAGCCTTCCTTTTGCCTGAATAACCAATGAAAATACCTTCATTAACACGGGAATCGAACTTTCCCAATTTTTTTATCTTCTCTTTTGATGTAGCATTTGCTTCCAAATATTTTGAAGTATTTGACGTTAACCGGTATTCCTTTCCATAGTTAGTACGGAGTCATGTTACAATTGTTCCAAAGAAAAACTCTGTTTATAATGAATACAACTGTATCGATTTCTTAAACCCAAAATTTATCATCTAATTTTGAGTCACTTAACATTGTTCTAGCCATTTCTTGTACAGTTCTATTTTTTCTTTCAAAATCTCCATTTTTTCGTGGTGTTCTCGATGTTGAGAATTTCCTTTTCATTCCATTTTCATCAAAATATTACTGAAATGTTATGGACATGAATTCTCTACCATTATCTAATCTCAGACATTTGATCCCAAATCGATTTAATTTTCGACCAATTCCTTGTAGATTTTGAAACATTCAAATGCCTTAGATTTTTTCTTTAAGAAACTGGTGATTCTCATTCTGGTGAAATCATCTATCATTAACATAAAGTATAATTTACCATCTAAATATTTTGTTCTCATAGGACCACATAGATCAGTATGTATTAATTCCAATGGGCATGACACAAAGTGTTCCTTTGTCTTGAACTCAACATTTGTTTGTTTGTCGTGCCTACAAGCTTCACATATCATATTGGTAGATTTTGAAATTTTCCACATATCTCTTACTACCTCCTTTTTGTTGATCTTGACCAAATTGTTGAAATTTATATGTCCCATTTGTTTGTGCCATAACCAACTTTCATCTTCTTTCGCCAAAAGGAACCCTTTAGGTACCTCATAAAAAATATATATGTCATTTGGAGCTCTGCTTGCTATATCCACAATTTCACCAAACTTAGCTTTCCCAATTTCACATTTCTTGGAGTTTAATAGCATCATGTGTCCTTGATTGCACATCTATCCAAAACTAAGTAGATTGTGATTAATATTTTCAACCAACAACACATCCTTTTCTAATGCATCCTTTCTTCCAAGTGTGACCATACCTGCTCCTATGACCTTTGAAGACCCGTCATGTCCAAAAGACATTGTTCCATCCTTCTTTTCCTGCAAGGATATGAAGTTATTTCTATCTCCAGTCATACGTGTTGAGCAACCACTGTCAACATACCAAATGTTTCTGTTGCTTTCAGCCTTTAGAGTGAGAGCACACTTTTCAGTCTTCCTTTTCCATACTTGCTCATTTTGATTTTGTGATAATTCCTTCGATGAACCTCCAAGTCTGCAATCTTTAGCTAGGCATCCAAAATTGTTACATTTGTCATCATCTCTTAAATGATCAAATCTATTGATATTCTACTAAGTTCTCGAATATCTATTTCTAAAATATCTCCCGGAACTATATTAATTCCAAACATATGTGCGACATTCTATAGCTCTATGTCAAAACCTTCCACAGGAATAAAAATGACCATAAAAGATAGGTTGATACTTGGGAGGAAATTTTCTTCGAGGAATTTTTTTCCATGGTTCTCCCTATGACTCTTGATCTATTGATTTACCTAGGAGATCTACCTACCTGGTAGATTTTTCATATCCATCTTCTTTTGTTGTCAGAGAAGGACTTGACTCCTTTTCGGATTTTTCTTTTTAACCAAGACCAGTCTTTTCACTGCATGATCATGGATTGCTGATGAGTTCTTCCAATTCCTTTGCTTTCCTTTAATTTTTTCTTGACCGATTCTTCAATTCGTTTGTATTCTTCAACCTTGATTTTAAGATTTAGGACCCGTTCCCTTTCTTTCTTTAATTCATCTTTAAGAGTGTTGACGTGCTTCTTCTCGGCCTTGAGCTCTTTGATAACCCTAATCACTTCGTTTTGAAATTCAACCTTAGTCATCTCTTCTTCTTCGTCTCCTTCTTTGTTAGATGCCTCTTGTTTATTGTGCTTGGCCATAAAAAATACTCTTCTGTTGATTTCTTATTTGTTATCACTATCTTCATCGGATGAGGAGCTATCTTCTTTGGAGAAGAAACTCTTCGTAAACCATTTCTTCTTTCCTTGCTTGTTGAACTTCCTAGGACCTTTCTTTCCTTTTGTAACAACCTCATTTTTGTGACGACATTTGGCTACAAAATGCCCAACCTCACCACAATCAAAACATATTAAAGGAAATCTATCTTTTAATTTTCTCGTGCCTATTCTAATTTTCTGCGTGAAGTAGGCAAATTCTTTATCTGAAAATTCTTTTTCATCTTCTTCCTTTTCTTCATCCTTACAACTGCAAGTTTTTTCTTTCAGAGTCTGCTTGTCCTTACTAGTATTCTTGGATGCAACAATGTTGTTTCTAAGTGAGATATTCCATCCTCTTCTTCAATCCTCATTTCATATGAAATAAGAATTCCATGCAATTCATCTATGCTAATAATGGTCAAATTCGATTTATCTTCCAAGACATATACTTTTGGGTTGAATCTTGTTGACAAGGTTCTGAGAATCTTTCAAACAACAATTTTTGTGTCGACATGTTCTCCCACACCTTCCAATGTATTTTTTGTTTCATCAAAACGAGAAAATTATGCAGCAATATCTTCATCTTCCTTCATTCTAAGTTGCTCATATTTTTCGCTAAAAATTTGAAGCTTTTCTTCTTTCACCTATGAGTCACCTACATATATATTCTCAACCTTGCCCCATACCTCTTCATCAGTTTTGAAACTCAATACCTTAAGATAGAAAGATTCAATAATCCAAATGATAATAAGATCTTTATCCTTTGCATAATATACCGTAGTTTTCTTACCTTGTTCATCCAAGGTCAATGTGAAGCCTTTTTCAATGATTTCCCATACTTTGTATCCTTGTGCCAGCAAATGAGCCTGCATTCTTCCACTCCAAAGTGCATAGTTATTTCCATTGAACAAATGAACTCTATTCTTGGTATATTCCATGATCTACTTCCAGTTGTTAGACTGGTATTGAAGGAACCAAGCTCTGATACCAATTTTTGGAAATACTGAGAAGGGGAGGAGGGGGGGGGGGGGGGGTGGGGTGGGTGGGTGGGGGGTGAATCGGTATTCCCTAGAAATTAGCACTTTTAATTTTTTTTAGAGCATTAGTTAATCTTCAATTATTATTAATGTTTATCCAATAACAACAGTAAACAAAATAACACAATAGGAACAAGAATTCTAGGTGGAAAACCCCCTTCGGATCAGAAACCACCAAACGCTTTTCTAATCAATTCTTTAATCTTCAGCCCCAACTGAAATGAAAGTTACAACTTCCTAGAATTCTATAAAAACATTCTTCTCCAGCTCCCACTGGAAGGATGCCCCAACATCCTGGCTTCTTTAATAGTTAATTGAATGGATTCCCCAACATCTTAGACCAACCTACCACCCTGAAGTGTTCATAGACTCCAACCTGTAGGAAACTTCATGCACCTTCCTAACACCTCCTTGCCACCCTATAATGACAAAAAATGAGATAAGAGTGTGGATTCCCGTACTAGGTACAATGATCCATGATACAATATGATTTACAATTATTTTCATGTACTTGACCGAACATGCAATCACACTAGGACTTGCAAACCAACCATGACATCATCCCAATAGTGACCCCTATACCTCCCAACAATGCCTCTTCAACTCTAGGTAGATTGACTTTTTTTTTACAATAATGACTCATTTACAATTTTACAATAGTGATCTTTTACAATACTGACTCTTGAAAAGAATTGACGCTTGACTTGACACGACTTCTTGGATCACTTATAGATTCCGACGTACTTTCATGCTTTCTTCAAGTAATGGTGCTTTGGCGCTGCATGTCCTTCTAGTATGTGCCTGAGTTGTCTTGAAGTGTCCTCCTTCCTACACATGCATTAATGAACAAGACCCAAACTAATACACAAACAATATACTTATAGTGTCCTGAAAAAACACATTTCAGAGATGATATTCAAAATTCAAATGCAAAAACTAATCATACATACCTTTATGTAGCAGACTTACCCTCGATTGTTGATGTGTGGTCCTTACTGCAGTGATCCTTGAATGCATACTTTTTCTTGCCTTCTAGGAGCTCGATATTGAATCTGTTGTATCTATGTAATTTCGGATCTCGAAGGTCTGAAATTTCATCTTGTGGTAGCCCTCTGAGTGATCCTCCCAACCCTGTAGGTCTAATAGAGATTGGATTATTCAATAAAGCATTATACCTAATATCCCCCAATGACCTGATTATAGACTGGTTCAGTAGAGAGAACATGTACGAAGTGCCATGTGTCATTGTTTCGACCTTTGAAACTAAAAATGATACCCAAAAAACTATATTCCATCCTCTTTCTGTCACTATTTACGAAATTTGAATCCAATGCTCAAAGAAAAAGTTGTGACGATGTTCTCGAGGTAACATGTTTGACATGGAATTCGGGAGCTTGCAACAACCCTGTTACAGGGAAAAGTGTCTATTTAGAACTGCTCTATCCCACTAAGGTGTGACAACTTCCTTAGAAACAAACAGAGAAAAACTACTTTTGTATTTCCTTTATGAACTATAGATAGAGAGGAATAGAAAGAACCAACTTGTGTCTTGCGCTAATCCTTTGATCCAATCCCTCTCTTCTTTGATAGTCTCCAACTACCTGCTCCCTTACTTGCCCAGCTTCACAAAGTACCTGTAAGATCACAGAAGAAGAACACTATACAAAGACATGGATCTGTATTCATAAACAACTTAGGATCAGATTTAAGTTAACCATACAAATGTAACAAGCATCAATGATACAAAAGCATGGAGGAAAAACTCAAATAGTTTTTATTGATAAACAAGAAAAGATCCAGGAGGAGTTACAACCGGTGGTTCCTGACCCAGCATCAACCTCCCAGCAAAGAAGCCCCTCTTCACCTCAAACAAAGCATAGATCACCCAATACTCTGATGTTTGTCTCAAAAAACCAACAGCAATTCCTTATAATATGCAAAATTCCAGCCTCCGGATCTCTGGGATGAGGGATCCATATATAGATATCTGTAAGGAGGATGAGTCAGCTTGTGATTTGATTAGTGTCTTCTCTCTGTCAGTTCTTGCTTCCACTTGGAGACTGAAGGCCTCTTACTCATCCTTGGTCGAATTCAGTGAGGCAAGTGTCACAGGAGAAGATTCTGGAAGCTTCCATTGTCTCTCCACCTCGCGAAATGACACTGCCATTTGTCATTTCTCGCCCATCGCACCCCAAAGAAGGGATTTTTGAAATGCAACGCACCCTCACAGTGTATTTAGGTGCAATGCAACGCACCTAGCCAGTGGAGCAGCTGAAATGATCCTATTTTGACTTATTCTGAGTAGTTTCTGGTGGAGAACTTCTGGGAGAAGCTGTAATCTGTTGACCTTGTTCCTTTAGGGGTTAGAACAACACTTTTAGGGACTTAGGAGCCCTTGGTTTATGGACATTTCATGCCTGGAGTTGTAGGGCACAAAAATGTCTATAACAGTTTCCCCCTAAAGTATGAGGTCGTTAACCTTTTGGTGTCGGGTGAAATGCTTTATTATGAGGATCCGAAGTTCTTTCAATGCTGGGAGGAGACCTGTAATAAGATACAATACAATACATTATCTTCATACTATTTTCATGATCTAGCTGAGGCAGGCATTCCCATGCTCAGATTTATAAATTCATTTTCATGTACATAGGACAGACAATCGTCTGAGGGTAGGCTGATGATTCTGATAGAGCCATCATCCTTTTGGTAGGATGATTATCTGTGCTGCAATGTTGTACATTCGATGTCTTTATTTCCCTGAATATATATCGCAGCCCAGATGGATGAAACTAGATCCGGGTCTTCAATCTCGTCCGATCTTTACTCGAAGTACAAGTCGATCCATGTGAGAAATGTTTTGAAGTCGAACATGGAAAGACATCGCTTGATTACCATTCAATGATGTAAACTGTTAACAAGCGTGAGAGGAATCACCGATAATGATAAAGATCCTCAAAGTACTGCAGTACAATTCACGTGGTGTGAATAAAGGACTTGGAGTCGAACACCACGCAAAATATTTCGGTTGAAGGTCATTGATGTAAACCTGTCGCTGGAAGTGAGAAACTTGCCATTGAGGCATGCAAGCTTCAAAGCACTGAATGGGGTGTTCCTAGATCAACTTCTTGGATAATGAGCTGATGTCGACAAGAAGTGATCCGTCATAGGAGGGCCTTAATGAATCCCACATCAATGACACGGAACGGAGCAAATGATTTTGATGGAGGTGAAAACGATCTGATGATATAATGTTCAGGGTGGCGGTCATGAAAGAATGGAGTATAATGTATGGTAGTGGGTGAGACACAGGTGACTTCTCTACATGACTTCTCTTGAACATATCGGCGACACTGATGTGATGGATTGGTAGCATTAACCCCAAATGTGGATGGTATGGCGTGACCATGGCGATGTGACCGGTGAATGAAACAACCCAACCCGACTCGGACACGGAGTGGAAGTGTCATGTTCAAGAGCGACTTGCTACCAATAAAGATTCTTTGAGTTTTCTTCCCAATTTTCCCCAATCATTGCTGACCAGTACATCTTTATTTTTGTCAAGCTTGAGGAGGATAACATATGCTTGTTCTATAATTTTCCCTTCAGGCAAACCCATCGCTATGTTTTAACGAGCCTAGCGATAGTGAAACTCGTTCTCGTCTAAAGACAAGTTTGTCGCTATTAATCTTTTTAACGAGTTTAACGACAAAGATAACTCGGTCCTTTTCAATTCTAGAGAGTCTGAAAAGAAACGTAAAGGTAACTCCAAAATTCATTTTTCGTCATCTAATCCCTTAAGTCCGAAAAGTATAAAACAATACAGAAGGGATGAATTTTCGATAGTTTTAACGAGCCGAACAAAACAAGCACTCGATCTTTTTGTGTAATAATCCCCCAGCTCCAAAAAATATTAAAATCTAGATGAGGGATAGCACTTCCTGTCCCTTTAATGAGCTGGAAGGCCAAGGACTCGGCAATCTTTTCATATTTTACGAGTCAGTTGAAAAGAGCTTAAAGGAGACTCGTCTTTTGAGGAACGAGTGATAAAACGGGTAGCAGCTGATTCCAGGTAAGGTTTGGAATTTTCCAATCACGGCAGTGTCACAAGGATGGCTAGTGAGATCACTCTTCGCAGTTGTTCCTCAAAATGGGTAAACAATCAAATGGAGGTGAATGATCGGCCAATGAAAAAGTGGAGGTGACGGTGCAAACACGACCAAGGCTTTAATGGCTGAAGTACTACATTCACGGTCATTATTTACCGGGGAATAGTTCATTTTTTAATGAGCTTAAACGCGGGTGGAAACATTTGCTCATGTCTTATGTTTATTTTTTAACGAGCTTGAACTATGTGCTAAAACTGCTCGATTAATCCAGTCGTATGATAAGAATGTCTCATATAAAAACGGCAACTTTTAGAGTTTTGCCCCACATCCTTTCTTTATGCAAGTTAGGAGACGACCAATCCTACGAGTTTAAAGGGTTAGAGGTCTTATAAATTTAAAAAAATAAATAGTCGCTCTTCGCTTGCACTCCAAAAGGTTTGCATGCCTCCAGGTATAAAACAGAGTTTCAAGGTTACCCCTTCTTTAGTCCGTTAAAACATTTGTTTTACCGAGAGAGGCCTACCTCTTACAGGTTATCCAAAGATTGTTCTATTCGCAGCGCAAACAAAACACTTCTTCGGCGATGTCTACCGAAATAAACAAAGGTGAGCGGATGGTATGGCGTGACCGTCCCTGACATAACTTTGACAAGAGGATCTTGTTCCAGTCCAACTCCCCCTTCCAATCACGGACAGGAGTACGGAGGTCATATTATCTCGCGGAAACCTACCTTATACCTGAAGTTTTCCTGCCGAAGCAGACCAGGATGCATGCCCCCTGGGTTTCAGTCATGTCCCCTCGAATCACTCGCACTCATCGGGTGGACGGACTCGAGATTGAGACATTTCTTGCATGAAAAGACCATTCAGGGATGGTATATGACTATTTTCTATGCGTGATCCGGGAAATGAAAGCTGGTCTACGAGCTTGACCATTCTTCATTCGTGCGGAAAACACATTACTCTAAAGAGTGAGGAGACAATTGCTCCCATGCAATAAATATAGTCTCGTCCAAGGAGTAGATTGTAATCCAGGGGTCCTTGAACTACCATCACGTTCATGTGAACGGTTTTCCCTCTCAATGTTATGGGCACATTGGGAAGGATCCCTAACGGTCGACTAGTTCCTTTATCAAAGCCTGTCAGATTTCTCATCTCAGGCAAAAGTGATGGCGAACCAAGCGCTTTCCAAGCAGTTGAGGAAAGGATACTCACAAAAGCCCCCTCATCTATGATGGTACCAGCCATAACCATTCTATATATTTGGACAATAATACGAAATGGTATACTGGCTGGTAAACGGGGTGTGCCTAGTTGATTCCAGTCAAAGGAGACAACTAGGTTGCTTGGAGGTGGGACCGAATAGACGGTCGGGTACGATTCTGAAGAACTTCCTTCCTGCGGTAAAGGAACGGGTAAATTGCCCCCATGTTCGTCAGAGTATGTGTTTATGAAGAGAATTTGGACGGTGTCATCCTTGTTCTCTTCAGTGACTGTATCATCTGAAGATGAAACCTCTGAAGGCAAGACTGGGTCAACTGCCACCTCGACCTTTTGACTTTCGTCTGGTATGGATCTAGATGGTTTATCTTCAATGATAGGTGCTTCAGCCGACCACCTGAGCGGGCCAGCCGGATTTTCAACTGGTGACGGACTCGGCAAGAGATTTTTATATCCAGGAGGAAGTCGTGACGGTGAAACCGGACGATCGTCCAAAACTATTTTAGCCTCGTCTAAGAAGGGACAACGGTGGACAGCATGATCGCCTTCGCACAGTTTACAAGAAAATCTATATTTTCCTTTTTTTCCTGGGGCTTCACTTTCACTAGTTGACAGTGTGTTTTCAACATGATCATCAGAGGTTGACGACACCGGGTTGTGCAAACGGGGAGACCAGTCCCTTAAGATCCGAGGGATGCAAGGACAATCTCTGTGATAGTGGTCTCCCTTGCAAATGACACATGGCGATTTAGGCCTGGTCGGTGCAGTGTGTGGATTTTCGTTAGACGACACTCGTTTGCCCCCATTCGCTTTTGGCTCCTTCTTCTTCTTCTCTTTCTTCTTCTTTTCCTTCTTCTCCTTAGGTACTTGACTTTTGGCTTTAGTAGCCCCATCAAGCAAAGAGGAAGGAGGAGAGGAAGAATTAGAGGAAGTAGAAGGTTGGTGGGTAACTCTGGACTTGTCTAATTGCTGATTCGATTGTTTAGGAAAAGTTGTGTTCTGAATGACAGAGGTTGAGAAGAGCCATACAGGCAAACCAATTGTCAGTCCTGGAAGTGACAATGTGGCCATATGGGGTGCACCAACATCTCCCCAAGAGGAGAAGGGACTAGGATTTCCTCCAAGGGGAATTCCTTGGTTGGTGGACTCCATTTTCTCAACCCAAGATCAATGTAGGAAAGGGGTAATGAATATTCCGTTTAAAATAAATTTTAGATGCTTTGACACAACTTGTTTTTTCAGTTTTTAAGAGTCGAGAAAAAACAAAAGATGACTCTAGTTGCCTTTGATTTTTAATGAGCCTGAAGTGACAAGTGCTCAGATGGACCTTTTCCGTTAAGGAGTCTGAAAAGGAACGAAAGGGACTACTCTGGAGATCTAGGTAGAGGGAGTACCAAATCAATCACAAAACTGCAGAATACTTTTTATGGTACGACAGTCCAATTTCCCGAATGCTGTGTTCAGTGCATTGCGATCGATAGGGCGGCAGACACGGCTTCCTAAGGATAAAGGATTTAAGCCTATAGGGGTCTCCCAAAATATACTCGACGGTACATGGGAGCACAAGTCCGTACTGGCACTTATCGTCTCAAAGTGGAGGAATCACCCAACCATAAGTGAGGACAACAGTTACCAGGCTTTACGACGCCAGAATACGTCTCTAGCCTAGACCTCTAAATGTTGTGCGTTAAGTTCCAAAGCATTGTTAGATTCATTGAATTTATTTTAAGTTTATCTTGCTTATGAAGTTTGCCTTTTGGGTTCACCACGAGATGTAGATGTAATTCCTAAAATGCAATCTAAAGATGATAAACAAACTTTTATCTCTTTTGTGCAATGAAAATCCTAGCTACTAGGGGAAAAGAAAAACACAATCTTTTCACAAAGAGCAAAGAGCACACTGTAAATGCACTTTCCTAAATCAAGCCAAACAGACTGTCTATATGCAAATGCACATGCATGTATTTGTTTTCAACTTTCTTAGTATATGGATGCTAAAAATAAAGTTGATGCACAAATCTGAATTTGTTTTCAAGCGACAAACACAAACAAGCTTCTTTTCGAAATCAAAAGATAGAGACGATTACGACACCTTACGATTTTGAAATGAATACTCGTTTTTGACACTAGAAAATCACAAATCCAGACCAAAAGAAATAGTAACAGGATAATCAACCATCAATAGCAATCAAACTCTTTCCAACGATTGAAATCGACACTTACGACAGATTCAAATCAAAGGACGACAGTACGATTATGCTACTTCTGCTAAGGAGAACTGTAAATGACTCAACAAACACACAAAAATATCTACAGTTCTTTTGTACAAAGGAGGCGGAATAACAGCAATGAAAAGGGGTTTCAAACAGACATATACTGATCACAGGCAGCAAAATTCAGAGATAGAACTGGAAAGAATGAAGCACAAGAACCACAGCTGCACAGGGTTAGTCTGATCAGCGCACCTGTAACACAGATAATCTGAAATGCAGCGCAGGTTGCCCTTTCGGGAAGTGCGCTGAAATTCAGGATCACTTAACAGTACCTGCGCTGGGCCAGAAACGAGATTCTGTCCAGGTTCCGGGTCACAGTTTGCAGTTCAGTCTTTGGTTTTTGGCCGAGTAAAAGCAATCAGTAATTCAACAATCAGGGGTAGATCTAAGGAGGATCTAAGAGCTATCACAAGGGCAATCAGATAGTTTGTGAATCAGTTGTTCAAATCATAAATAGATCCAGTGAATGGATTGAAGCAGCAGATGTCTACTTTGCATTTGTTATGGAAAATGCAGTTCGAATGCCACTTATAAGTTTATGAAACAAACAAACAAAGAATGATAAACAAACAAACTAATTAGCTCCCCAGTGGAGTCGCCATTTTGTTACAGGGAAAAGTGTCTATTTAGAACTGCTCTATCCCACTAAGGTGTGACAGCTGCCTTAGAAACAAACAGAGAAAAACTACTTTTGTATTTCCTTTATGAACTATAGATAGAGAGGAATAGAAAGAACCAACCTGTGTCTTGCGCTAATCCTTTGATCCAATCCCTCTCTTCTTTGATAGTCTCCAGCTACCTGCTCCCTTACTTGCCCAGCTTCACAAAGTACCTGTAAGATCACAGAAGAAGAACACTATACAAAGACATGGATCTATATTCATAAACAACTTAGGATCAGATTTAAGTTAACCATACAAATGTAACAAGCATCAATGATACAAAAGCATGGAGGAAAAACTCAAATAGTTTTTATTGATAAACAAGAAAAGATCCAGGAGGAGTTACAACCGGTGGTTCCTAACCCAGCATCAACCTCCCAGCAAAGAAGCCCCTCTTCACCTCAAACAAAGCATAGATCACCCAATACTCTGATGTTTGTCTCAAAAAACCATCAACAATTCCTTATAATATGCAAAATTCCAGCCTCCGGATCTCTGGGATGAGGGATCCATATATAGATATCTGTAAGGAGGATGAGTCAGCTTGTGATTTGATTAGTGTCTTCTCTCTGTCAGTTCTTGCTTCCACTTGGAGACTGAAGGCCTCTTACTCATCCTTGGTCGAATTCAGTGAGGCAAGTGTCACAGGAGAAGATTTTGGAAGCTTCCATTGTCTCTCCACCTCGCGGAATGACACTGCCATTTGTCATTTCTCACCCATCGTACCCCACAGAAGGGACTTTTGAAATGCAACGCACCCTCACAGTGTATTTAGGTGCAATGCAACGCACCTAGCCAGTGGAGCAGCTGAAATGATCCTGTTTTGACTTATTCTGAGCAGTTTCTGGTGGAGAACTTCTGGGAGAAGCTGTAATCTGTTGACCTTGTTCCTTTAGGGGTTAGAGCAACACTTTTAGGGACTTAGGAGCCCTTGGTTTATGGACATTTCATGCTTGGAGTTGTAGGGCACAAAAATGTCTATAACAAACCCTAACTTCCTCAGATCATATCTTTGAAAATATAGAAAACCAATATCTGAAATTTGGTCACAAGGTTCATCAATATTTCGTCTCAAATGGGTTTTAATTTCAGCTTCTTAAGCGTCGTCTAAACACCATTATTTCGAAAATTCCACTATGACCTGTTTGAAGCAGTGAAATCCTAGAATGCAATGCTTTAAACTTGCTTCAAAACATACCTTCAAACTTTATCATAATTTTGTTTCCTAACTAGACCTTAACGAAACCTTAAAATCCATCCAACATATCCTACATTCGAGGTTCATGAGGGCTGAAAATTTACAGAGGTCTTCTCACAAGACATTTCGTTGAAAGGTGCTTGCTAGAGAAGGATATGAGGGTCACTATTTATAGAAATGTCTTGAGTTGAGAGGGTCCTCAACAAGTGTACATTGGATGGATTTTAGGAGCATAAAAAATTATTGATTATTGAATATTCAATGACCTCAAGCAATGATGAGTGTCATGCCACAACCCCATTGGGTTTTAGCCCACTAACTGGGGTTACTAACTTCTAACACGAATATCTCTCAAACCGTGCAGAACTACATGGCATACCATATATCAACTAAAACATCTTGACGAGTAGAATACATCTAGAAGATCCTTGACTCAAGATGGAATGATTTTTCAGGTCTAAATACCCATGCAAGATCGAGGTAGCCTCTATTGTTTCTTGGGTTGACATGAATGACAACTATTGATCAACAACTAGTTCACTGCTCTAAAATTCCTTGTTTTTAGAGTTGTACGATTCTGGTATTTTTTAGCACATGTTAAGAGAGGTATTTTTCAGTTATTCCACTTGGGTTGGAGTCTTTGAACATCCTATTTAATAAAAACACTTGTCCCATCTCATTTTCATTTGATTTTCTTGGGAATTCGGCAAGTTAACTCGAGAAATAACAATCTTGTAGCAATTGTTTTTCGAGATCTTCCTCTCCTAAATTCACTCCAAATTCATTGTAGAAGTATATTTATAGCCTATGAATGTTATGGGACCACATTAGTTGAGCTTAGGCTTGGTTAGGTCACCATTTAGCTCTTACATTTCTTGCTTCTTGAATGTTGATTTCTGCAATTAGTCTAGATTCCCTTTCCACAATTTACTTTAAACAAAGTGTTCTTTCCTTCTTGCAAAAGTAATCTAGGAGTTTTCTTTCCTAGAAAATATAATATGTTTCCTTTAATTCCATTTATTTTCAAGAAAGATGTATTATATTTTCTTGGTTTTCATTGTGCTTTACATTTTTACAAATAGAATAGATTTCCTCTTTCTCATTTACTTTCCAAAAAAAGTAGAATATGTTTGCTTATTGTTATTTACCTTTTGCAACTTAGGATTAATGACTTACCTAGATCTTTGCTCATTCGAAGTTGTTTCAGTTCCTTCTTTCACTTGCATCAAAGGGAGTCATACTAAGAAGAGGAAGGCGTCTGCTGCACATACAGTGTCAGCCCCTCTTAAGTTTGTATGAACCCCAAGCTGATAATTTAAGTTGATAACCTCACAAGTTGCAACGTTCTTGCTGCAATATTGAGGCTCATCAACTTCAATATTAGGAGTTTGAGATCTGATCCAGTAGTAAATGGTTAAAACCACTTTTGAAGATTCTAGAAAGAAAAACTTCAAATTATTTTTTATTTTTTACTTTTCCAACTATCATCACACTTTTTGGGAAAGAAAATTGCACTGGTGAGCACAGTTTCCATGTCTGAAACCTACATCCAGTTTTTCTTAAAGGTAAGTGTGATGATCCACAAAAATATGGTTTTTAGCCAATGTAATCCAGGATTCTTATAACTTTTGGAAAGAGAATGCTTTTGAATTTGTATGGGTTTGATGTAAAGTGTAAATAGATGATGATAGATTTGGGTTCAGGACCATTTACTTGAATGTGACAAATTGACTTCTAACAGTCTCAGACTTTGTGATTATCTAGGGACTCACATTCTAACACTAACCACATTTGGATATGGTTGAATATAGTTGACGATGTTTACTTATGAAAGGTTATAATTGACTATGGTTGACAATACAATGTTTGACAATGGTAACAATATTTCCTAAGTTGACCATGGTTGAATATGGTTTCCTGTGTTTGACCATGTTAACTATGGTTACCTATGGTTGACCATATTAACTATGATTAACTATTGTGTATGAGGGTTGGCTATGGTTGACCATATTAACTATGATTAACTATTGTTGATGAGGGTTGGCTATGGTTGACCATGGTTAAATATAGTTGGCCATGCGCATCCACATTTAACTATAGTTGACTATGTCAAAATATGGTTGACCATCTTACCCATGCTAACCATGTTGAAAATGCAACAAGAAAATTGTAATTTAATTTTGTCCTTGAATTAAATTAGGAATTAAATTGTAATTCCAATTCTCATAGCAACTTGTAATAGTTAACTAAGTTAATGTGACTTAGTTTGCTCAATTAATTTGAGCTGGGAGTCTAACTAGAGTCATGTAGAGTACCTCCTACTTTCTAGGAGCCCTGGTTGAGTTTATTTTGAGTTGTAATTATTTAATTCAGTTTAACTGAGTTAAATTCAGTTAAACTAGTTCCAACTGATGGAGGAATTAGTGGGAGATCTAGTAGTGGGGTATCACCTACAGTAGTGGGGTGTAACCAACACTGATCAACTAGTAAAATGAAGATTCACTCATAATTAACTCATGCATGTCAGATTAGAGAAAGACGCAGTTGAGATTGGAGTCCAGGGACAGTGTACTATCAGTTGTATAATTTTCTGAATTGTACAAGTGGTGCATGTAATCAAATCAAGGCCTAGGAGGAATGTGAAATTCATAATTGAGGAATTTCCCAATTAAATATGGGTTAATTCCCTAAGAAACTACGCAAGGAAATATGAGCTTCACAAGCAGCAGAATTTTCTAAGTATTGGCTTGAGCTTGTCTGGGAAGCAGGGAGATAGATTGAGATAGTGCAGAGGTTGCTTGGGCTTGAGAAAAGCATTGTAATATTCTCATATTTTCTGATTAATGCATTTTACAGATAGAACGTGTTTTTTATTGTGGTTTTCCCCATAAAATTATTGTGTTGTGTGATTGAATTATTTCCCTTTTATGCTTCGTGATTTCATCGATCATTTATCATTTCCGCTGATGAGTAGAGTAGATTCAAGTCCATTTTTGTTAGCATATTACAATCTTCAGTTTGAATATACAAGGAATTTCTACATGGTATCAGAGTTGAAATCACTATAGAAGAGAAGAATATGAGTTTGTCTTTTGCAGGAGAAATTGAATTTGAAACATCTTACTTCAGTGCCAACAAGATTTTGTTCTACGGATTCAGACTCGAATATGCCCTTGAGGGAAGTTCAAACTATATTTCTTGGAAGAACAGGATAGAGTCAGTGTTGAAAGACAATGGGCTTAAGGGATTAAAAGACAAAGATATTCCTATGCCAACTGGTGCTCAGGATCTGGCATAGTGGAGGAAGTGTGTGGTAAAGGTGAGAAGGATTATCCTAGAAGGAATTCGAGATCATATTGTCTCAAACCTCCATGGCAAGGAAACTCCATTTACAATGTGTAAGGCCTTGAAAGGCCTATTTCAAAACAACATTGACGAAAGGAAGTTGGCACTGAAGTACAAGCGTAGAAATATCAATATGGAGAAGGGTGACTGAATGTCGAATTACTTTACCATGTTCACCCAATGTCGCGATGAGCTTGGAAGTGTCGGTGTTACCGTTTCAGAAGAAGATCTAGTGAGCCTAGCACTTCTAGGCCTTCCCAAGAGATGGCACAACTACCAGGACTCATTTAATGGGAAGGAGAAGCTACCAGAGTGGGAGCAATTGCGTTTTGACTTGGTGCAAGAAGCGATTCGGTGAAACACCAGAGATGGATCCTCATCCAAGCATGATGATGAGGAAGGAGAATTGTGCCTTAGTTATAAAGGTGAATAAAGGTAAGGGGAAGTCATCCCATTCCAAATCTAATTCTAGACAGGGAGACAAGAATAAGGACATGTCGAATATTAAATGTTTTTATGATCATGAGATGGGACATTCTGCCACAAAGTGTCCACACAAGAAGGCTGGTAAGAATCCGTTAGGAGGAGTAGCAGGTGAAGCTCTTGCTTCACAATTCAACTTGGATTTCACCCTCATTGCTTGCATGGTGACATCGGCGATGGGTAGTGTGTGGTACCTGGATAGTGGAGCCTCATTCAATATGATCAAAATCAAAGTGTTCTTTAGTGACTTGGAGGAGAAGGACCTCTAGATGCACATCGAGATGGGAGATGATGGGAGGTATATCGCAACTAGAATCGGTATTGTTACCTTTCAGAGGGAGTCTGGTTCTCTTCTCACATTAAAAGAAGTCATGTATGTTCCAAGTTTGAAGAACAATTTGGTTTTAGTTGCCATGTTGGAAGACCATGGCTACAATGTGATATTTGTAAAGGGAAAGGCTTTCCTTCATCACATATCCTCAGGACAGGTGAAGTGGATCGGAGTTTGGGTGAAGAACCTCTACAAATTGGATGCAAAAGATTACACTACTTTGAGCACAAAAGCAGAGAAGGTGCACAACCGATACATCGATGAGTTGTGGCATAGAATATTGGGTCACTTGCACCATAGAGCTTTGAAGATCATGCAAAAAATTTCTATAGGACTTCCAAAGGATACACTAGAGTATAGAGACACATGCAAAGGGTGTACATTGGGGAAGTACACCAAATATTCCTTTCATGATAAAGACAGTCAGGCAGAAGTGATCCTTGATAGAGTTCACTTAGATGTGTGTGGATCGTTCTCGATGGCATTCACGACCAGGCATAGGTATTATGTAATATTTGTTGATGATTTTTCTTGTAAGTGTTGGATTTTCTTCATGCAGAAGAAACATCAGATGCTCACAAAACTTTGTGAATTTAAAGCACCTGTCGAGAAATATACTGGCATGAAATTTAAATCTCTCAAAAGCGATATAAGTGGATAATATGTGTGGAATGAGTTCAATAACTTATGTGCATCAGAAGGCATTCGTTTGGATTTAATAGCACCTCATAATTGACAACATAATGGGGTGGTTGAAAGGAAGAAAAAAAGTATTATGGGAGCGACACGGGTGATGTTACATGATCAAGGCCTACCGTTGCACTTGTGGGATGAAGCATGCAAGACAACTATTTATTTACAGAATAGAAGCCCTCATCAAATTCTCAGGATGAGTAAACCAAAATAATATTTTTGAGGTAAGAAACTAGATGTGGAACACTTTAGGATCTTTGGTTCATCAGTCTACTGTAATGTGACCAAGGATGCATGGAAACCAACAACTGAGTTTGGTATATTTGTGGGGTACACTGATACACCTCACAAGTATTGGGTGTACCTTCCATCCAATAGGATGAAAGTGATTTGTAGCAATGTGAAGTTCGATGAAGAGAAGGCCATGAGATTTTCCCTTGAGAGGGAGCTTCAACTACATGGAGATGAGAGATTTTAGCTCCAAAGGAGGAACCTCGGGATGATGTGGAACATTTACATTCTGAGGAGTAGAGAGTGGAAGAACCCACTCATGCAGGGACTTCCAGAGGTGGAAGGAAGCACTCTCGAGATGATGACATATTGATGCATGATGCTAGAGAAAATTCGGGAGCACCCACATCACAACGCAGGCAGAGGAGGTCACTTGATTGGTACACTGGCTACATGGCTCTGATGAGTGAGTGTGTAGAGGTTGAGCCATCCTCATTCAAGGAAGTAATGCAGTAACCAGTATGAGTTGATGCCATGATTGAGGAGTATGAATCCATTATCAGAAACAAAGTTTTGGAAGTGGTCCCAAGATCAACAGACTAGTAAGTGGTGAGTTTCAGATGGTTTTACAAGGTAATGCAAGTAGAAGATGGGGGTGTGGAGAAACAAAAGGCCATATTTGTGGCCAGAGGATTCTCTTAGGTGGAGGGAATTGATTAGGAGGATACCTTTGTGCTAGTACCAAAGTACTCTTCAATCATATCTATTTTAGCACTGTCAGCACAGATGGGATGGAAGATACATCAGATGGATGTGAAGACAACATTCCTCAATGGTATGATTGAGGAAGAGGTGTATATTGAGCAACCGGAAGGATTTGAGACCTTCAACATAGAGTTGCATGTGTGTGGAATCAAGCGGGCATTGTATGGACTAAAACAAGCACCCCATGCTTGGTACGCTACAATTTACAACTATTTCACTGGGTTGGGCTTCACAAAAAGTGAAGCAGTTGTGAACCTTTACCATATTGTGGTTGAAGGTAAATTCTTGATTATGGTATTTATATGTCAATGATTTTATTCTAATAGGTGATGAGAAGCTGATAAAATATTTCAAAGAGGATCTTGAAAGAGAATTCGAGATGAAGGACCTAGGGCTCATGCATTACTTTCTTGGTATGGAAGTATGGCAGGGAGATGAGGATATGTTTGTCTCTTAGGGCAAGTATTCCAATGAGATACTGAAGAAGTTCCACATGGAGAGCAAAAAACCCATGGAGACTCCTCTAGCAAGTAATTGGATGAAGGAAGATTCTACTTCAGGTGGAGTAGTGGAGGCTACTATTTATAGGCAACTTATGGGTTCACTTATGTATTTGGTGAACACACAACTAGACATGTGTTTTGCAATTAACCAGCTTAGTCAAGCCATGACTAAGACAATGAAAATTTATTGGAAGGCAACTAAACATGTGTTCAGATACCTCAGAGGCACCACTCAGTTTGGTCTTTGGTACAGATGGACAGAGGGAGTAAAGCTTCAATAATTCACAGATGTAGATTATGCAAGGCTGAGTCCATATAACAGGAACAACACATCAGGGGTAATCTTTAGTATTGGATCAAAAGTAGTTTCTTGGTACAATAGGAAGCAGAGATTAGTTGCACTCAATTTAGCAAAAGCAGAGTACATGGTTTCTAGTCAAGAAACTTGTGAGGTTGTTTGGATGAGGAAGATCCTCGTTGGGTTATTTGGTTAGGAGATGGATCCTAGAATGATTTACTATGACAATAAAAGTTGTATCAAACTCTATGAGAATCTCATTTTTCATGATCAGTCCAAGAATATCGACATCTGATATCGCCATCTACGAGATTGTGTGCAGAGGAGAATCATGTTGCTGGAGTACATTCCTATAGAGGAGCAAGATGAATATATTTTGACAAAGGCATTGTGAATATGCAAATTTGAGTTTCACTAAGGCAAGATTGAGGTAGCAAATAATCCCTTTCTTGTTGAGAGGTAGTGTTGAACATGCAACAAGGAAATTGTAATTCCCATTCTCATAGTAACTTGTAATAGTTAACTAAGTTAATTTGACTTAGTTGGCTTAGTTAATTCAAGTTGGGAGTCCAACTAGAGTCATGGAGAGTGTATCCTACTTTTTAGGAGCCCTGGTTTATTTTGAGTTGTAATTATTTAATTTAGTTTAACTAAGTTAAATTTAGTTAAATTAGTTCCAACTAATGGAGGAATTAGTGGGAGATCTAATAGTGGGGTGTAACCTACAGTAGTGGGATATAACCAACACTAATCAATCAGTAAATTGATGATTCAATCATAATTAACTCATTCATGTCAAATCAAAGAAAGACCCAGCTGAGGTTGGAGTTCAGGGACAATGTAATATCAATTGTATAATCATCTAAAATGTATAGATGGTGCATGCAATCAGAGGAAGGCCTATGAGGATTGTGCAATTCATAATTGAGGAATTTCCCAATTATATATGGGCTAATTCCCTTGGAATCTCATCAAGGAAATAAGAGCTTGGCTTGTAGCAAAATTGGTTAAGTATTGGCTTGAGATTGTCTAAGAAGCAAGGAGATAGATTGACATAGTGCATAGGTTGCTCGAGCTTGAGCAAAGCATTGTAATCTTCTCATAAATTCTAATTAATGCAATATACATATAGCAAGGGTTTTTAGTTGTGGATTTCCCCATAAAATTATTGTGTTATGTGTGATTTAATTATTTCCCTTTTATGCTTCGTGATTTCATCGATCGTTTATTGTTTTCGTTGATGAGTAGAGTAGATTCAAGTCAATTGTTTTATCATATTACAATATGCAGTTTGAATCTACAAGGAATTTCTATAAACCATGATGAATATGGTTGCCCAAGGTTCCATATGGTTGACCATAATTTACTATAGTTGAATATGGTTGATTAGGGTAGACTATGGTTGATGCCAATTCATATATGGTGACCACATTGGACCAAATTTGCATAACCCTTGAAGATTATGTTTCTAATATCCTCACCCCCCCCCCTAATCTGAAAGGGCGTATGTGAGTCCAAGAAGTGACATAAAATATGGAGGTGGATAACAACCAATGGCTGGAAGTGATCTTTGAATTTGGTGGTCTAAGTAAGATCATAAACCAATATGGTAGAAGAAGTCAAAGTATTTTATTGGTGGTGTTTTAAGGTTGACCACTAACACTAGAACTTGGATTGATGTAGACACTAGAACAATTCTAAATTTTGGCTAGAAGCTAATTTCTTCTATGAAATGGAAGTTCTCTTTGATGGAACTTTAAATATGACCATAAATTGTAGTCTGAAATATTTAATGAATACCAAAAACCAAATCATGCTCATAGAACATGAGTATGGCTTTAACTGTAGATCCAACTCTACCCCTCATTGACTTTGGCTATTGGTTATAGCTCATGCTCACTTGATATGACTTTGAAACTAGTAGTTGACTATCCATTCCCCCCATCCTATATAAGGTAAGAAGATGAAAATATTTCCATTGCAAGATGTATCAATACTCGAGAATGAATTCTATGATATAATTCAAATATCCTTTTTTTATTGAAGACCATTTATAAGAAGTGATCCATCCAAGGTGAATCTTTGCTCTTGTAGGGTTCTTGTGACTGGAACATATATTTGAATGACAAGTATGTTTTCCACAATGCTCACAATGGTAAAGATCAAAAAACTAATCAATTATGTGGCTAAATCAATGACAATGATGGCATTTGGGAATATGATGTGGAAGTGGAACGGGTGAAGATGAAATTTTTTGAAGAAACTCAACACTGAAACTAGATTGGTTTGTACTAGTTTGGAATGTGAAAGGTCGATTCCTTTTCATGTCCAAAGCCTAATCATTGCTTGTTGTTGACAGCTTCTTCCAAAGTTTGGATGATGGGTTTGAGAAGTGTAAGAAGAATTTCTATATCTTCTCTTGGCTTCAGGCACTTAGACTCAAGTTCAAAGTTAGCTGCACTAACCAACAAAACCCTATACCATAGGCCCTTTCGGAAACAACCTGCTCACACAGACTACAGTCTCACTTGAGGCGATATTGGGGGATGCTAGAACTAGGATTATGCATCCTGATGCAGGAGCATTCAACTCTAAAAAATCATTGTATTTTAGTAGACATAGGGGGTCTTGTGTTTTAAGGAAGTTCATTTCCTAAGTATTAGATTAATGTAATTATTTAGGCTTTTGAGTGATTTTAATAAGAATAGGAATTAATTAAGTATTGTGAGGCATATTTGTAAATGTTCTCGAATGTTAGAGAACATGAGAGATTTAGGAGAGCTGAAAGATTTGGGAATCAGTTGTAAATCTTAGATTAGGAGTTGGTTTCATGATTTGAGGAACTAAGGAGGAGCCTTAGGGATAAAGAAGAGATTTTAGGATTTTTTTGAGAAAGTTATGGATCTAAACCAGGAATTGGTTATAGAAACCTTTTGTATAAATGTAAGCCTAAAAGGCATAGAAAGGGGTTAGATAGTTAGGGGTTAGCTAATTAGGGGTTAGTTAGTTAGAGAGTTTCTAGTTACTTAGTTAGAGAATTTGACTGTAAGCCTACGGGTAGGTAGGAAAACATAGGCCACTAATTAGAAAATCAGGCCAGAGAGAGAGAGACTCTTTATGTAAATATTTATTTATCAATACAAAGAATTCGATTCCTGAATTGTGTAAGTGTGGATTGAGTAATCGAATGATAAATTGTGTGTGAATTAGAGTTTATGCATAGTATATGTATGCAGGTGGAGTTCGAGAAAAACACAGAGAAGAAGTGAGGATGAAGGATTGTGTCAGATCATTGAATCCGATTGAAGGATCAATGTGAAGTTCAGGAGTGACAGTGTTTAAGAGTACACGGAGTAAGTCCAAGAGGTAGTTGTGTTGCAGAACAACCAAAGACCAGAAACCCTGGAGGAACCTGAAACCACAAAGGAACCTTGAGAAACCACGTAAAGGTGAAGAAAGTAAAGGCACGAAGGAATGAAGTAAATGTGCACAGGAACTATTGGATTATCTAGATCAACGGATGAGATTTTTTGTGGTAAGCAGCCAAGATTAAGTCACGTGGAATGGAGTCAAGATGATGAGTGACGGAGATTATGCCATGCGTTGGTAGAAGGATGGAGCGACTTTCGTAGGCGGAAGTGGTTTTCATGCGGCCTCAAAACCGTAAGCGGTAATTGAAAAATAGACTCGATGAAGTTATGAATGATAACTTAATCCAATTGAAGTTCGGAGGTGATCGAACTGTCTATTGAAAGGGTTATCAGATGCATATCGCATGCAAACAAGCATGGGGTCTAATTTGGAAATCAGACCCGATGAGAGTTTATATAGCAGGGTTAAATCAGGACCATCCATGGGTTGACGGATCGGATGGTAATCGCACGGAAAAGTGTGCGCAGGATAATATTCTGAGCGGACCCGATGTGTTTATCAACACAAGTTAAATTTGTTTGAGTTCCGGAGGATGAATGGAGATCGCACGATAGCCGTTGATCTGGTGGAGTGAAATCAACAGTGGAGGTTGAGCATGATAAGGTGAGCATCGATAAATGTGCAAAGGTCGTGGAAAGGTGGAAAGGTAAGGCTTACATATGTTTTGTGGAGTATTTCTATTATACGAGGAATAATAGAAATAAAGCGGATTAAGGTTTTATGAGTTAGGTGAAGTTTAATCAAAGTTGGAGACCATGGTATGGGGTTTGGTTAATATGCATGGGGTATAGAATTAACCAAATTTTATGAGGGTTGAATAAGATTCTACTGGAAAGGTTAATTAAGGTTTAAACTATTGGATAGTTATTGGAACATTTCCACATGAAGTTTAATTAATAAGCCTAAAGCCTTAATTTGTGAAGGTTTGACTAGACAAGGAAATTAAAATTCATGGGAGATAATAGATTATGCATTTTATATACATACTGTGAGTAAGGCCAGCTTAGGCTAGAATCACATCCAGAGGGACTATGCAGTGTGGCTATAAGGTTTCAATCAATTCAGGGCTTAATCCAACCTTCACGAACTGTTATCCTTATTATTACAATCGTAAATCGTTTTCCTACTTAACATATTTGTGAACTGCGTGTAACTAGTTTAGCATGTATTATTCATCATATAAAACAATAATTGAACCTTCGTGATGAAATTACAGAAGAAATATGTAAAAACAAATATTAAATAGGCTAAAACACATAAACTGTTCACACAACTGTAGGGGCCTACGCACACAACTACAGACTTACCAAGTTCTCCATGCACATAGTTACAGGAGCCTTACCCTTCACCCAAATACATAAAGATCTTCTAAAAATGGACTCAAAACATTAAATTGATTTCTTCCCCTTTTTAGACTTGCTAAAACATTGATTTATATATGCTTTTACCCTTTCAATACCATGGTCTGTATACCATGGTCAGAGCTCAAAATCCTATAGATAATACCATCCCTTTACAAAAGAAGGGGCTTTGACCTACCCTAAATCTCTTTTGACTCTTATAACCCTGTTCTAATTGCACTGCGCTCCTCAAAATGTGGAGTCTTTACATGGCTCGAACAAAACTTAAACCTAGGGGACCCTACCCAATAGGAACCCAACAGAAAGATGTGACTCGTCCTTGAGTCACTCAGCTGGTATGTCCTTGAAATTTGCTTTCAGGCCTCTGTATGTAGACTTCAATGGATGAACCATTGTTGTGAATTTCTCTGCGGCCTGTCGAACTTCATGCACGAGCTTCTCTATTGTTGACCCTTCTATTGTGAGGTCGATTGTCCTCTGTGTTTGCTATATGCTCTTCAATTTTCATTCGACTTCCTATGAGAACTGATAGGCCTCATCTACCTAGGTTTGTGTCTGCATGAAGATGATATGTTCCTTCCTCTGTAGCTCATCAATTTGTCCTTGAAGAAGAGTTCCTTCCTAAAGACAGGTGAACCGTTGCATAGGTGCTAAGGTCCATGTCATTGCTTTAAGCTCATCGAATTGTAGTTTCTTGTCTCTGATCTCCATTTTGATGTTTTTTACATGTGGGTCCTCCTACAACGAGGCCCACACTTCATTATATCTTCAAAAAGTTGAATATAATCACTATCTGAGCCATATCATCTTTTATGGCAGCTTTACACTATTCTCGAACTTCCGGTGGAGTTGTAGGTTGCAAATTCATCTAAAATTCTGTAATATGCATATATAATTCAAATAAAACCTTGGCCACATCTTCCTTCTATTCTCTGACTGTTGCTTCGAGTTTCTGAATATTTTTTCTGAAATTGCCTCGGCTGGGATCTGGAGCTCTAGAAGCTCACTGCATCCTTTGATTATGGCCTCTTCTAACTGCTGGCTGTGCATAGCTACCTCCACGCGATTCTGCATCACTTTATTCTTTTCTTTGAACATCTATTGGTTGTTGATTTTGACTTCGTTAATGACCAAAAGAGAGCACTACTCCCATATCTTGAGCCCATCTGTGATGCCCTGATGTAGCTCGTGCAACGTCTGAAGGGGGAGCACTGTAAGATTGAGGGTAAGATTCTTTAATTTTTGTGCACTCTCCCTTTCATTTGCAGCCTCGATGTGTAGCAATCCTTCTAGAAAATGGATTGGTCAGAGGTCTGCGGTAAGCTCTGTTGTCGAAGGAACCACGCTCACTTGATTCACACTCGCCTGAACCACACTTTCTTGGATCACGCTCATCTGAACCTGCAATTATTTAAGGCCCTACTAAACCTTGGTCAATACTGCCCAGTATTGTTCTTCAATATTCCCCCACATCTCATCCATCACAGCTCAGATGGTGCCGTCGATTTCGTTGAAGTTCCCCTGATTTAGGACCAAAGGTTTTGCGCTAGTGGATTTATCTAACTTCTGCTTCATCAGGTCTAGTTTAAGAGGGTCTCTGCCACCCTGTCCCCCCTTGTTAGTCTCCTACTCTACTGCATGCTCAATTGTTCATGCTCAATCGTCTTTTCCCCAAGGTCAATTGTGACTATCAGAGGCCCCTTCTTAGTATCCTTCTTGGTTGCTGATTTTTTAGCCTGCATACTTGTAGTGGTCTTACTTGTGCTTGCCTTCTCAGTCAATGTTACATTTGTGGGGGTAAGCCAATTACTCGACCACTTACTGACGACTATCAAGATGTCATCTTTAGAAACTAAGTACGGTAGCTCATGCCATACCTTCTCCAAATCTTTCTTGGCGTGGATAAAGACACTGTGAAAATCTGCTTTAAAGTCGGAAATGTCGTTATGTTGTTGAAATAATGTGGGTGATAGTCGTGGCTTTTGGTTGATGACTATGCACAGATCCATTTCAAATAGAACCCAAAATATTCTATTTTCTATAACCCAGGTCGATTCCTTAGATGCCCACAATGAGGAAAACTTCGCAGCCTCACACACATTAGGGTCCACATTGGGGAAATGCAAATCCTTTGGTGTTCACCATGCTACCAATGCAATTAAGAGTAATAGTCATGCATAGTGGAATGTCTTCCCTTCTTCCTGCACTTCTCGATAGTCCTCCAAAAATTCCTGGCATAGGTACCCGACCCAATTAAACTAGACCCCCTTGTTGCACTGCGTAGCCAAGGATACAACTAGCGCTGGCCCTTCATCTGCCCAATACTTCCTCATGATCTTACCGACCAAAACAGATGCGGAAAAATGCACAGCCTCATCATTAATAGAACTAATGGCATGGCCCTAGAACTTCTTGACTAAGCCAAAGGAATTCTTCATCTGATCGGCCAACTTTTTCTCCTGAGATTTCCCAACAAATGCATCATCAGGGTTTTCTCCTTGGTGAGGCAATGCAATAATACATCAGATTAACATATTTCCAGTCAGGATAGGTGTTCCGAGCCACATACACTCGTCATGTACCAATGCCAATAGTTGGCGCACATAGATTGTTTTTATGTTGTTGCGCCCAAAGTGTGGAACGTAAAGCATGTTCAAAAATCCAGTGCGTTGAATCCTTGCTACCCACTTCATCAGCTCAACCCTTATCACTCAATATTCTTCGTAATAAACAAATGTGAGTTACTTGTTGGGCTAGAATTATGGATATTTACTATGATCATTGAGATCCCAATACTCCATGCACAGTTATGGCACCCTGGCCAACAACTCTCCCTCAATCAGCACTTCCTCTGGCAACAAGGGGGTAAATATCTTGTATTTGATAGAATCAGGGTCCTTGGTCACCTTTACAGTTGGATTCCTTGATGTTATATAGGGTGGAAACTTGGAGATTGTTTCCACCTCATCTGCACTGATATCCTCAAATCCGTCAGCTATTTCTTCCTAATCCAGATCTTGGGGCTCCATCAGTTTCTTCTGTGTATCCATTCTCTCTTTACTTCATTCTTATGTGGGGATTTTCCTCGGTGATTGCCTAACTGGGTTCCTTTCGGGCTTCTTCTGCTTCTTGGCCACTACTTCTATGGCAGTAGGCTTAGTTCTTGGTGATCTTGGTGTAGTAGTATGTGTTGGTTGTGAAACGGTCATGATGGATTCTAACCCTCAACTTAGAAACTCCTACTCAAGATCTTTCCAACTCTAATCAGACATGCAGCAAAATGCACAACTCACACTTAGGCGCAAAATCACACAGCAAATTCTCAATAGAAAAACTGTTCAAATGTGCCATATTTATAGTCTTTTTCAAATTCAAACCATTCAATTCCCTCTAGATCCTCCTCATAAATGCGGATTTGGCGATATATTTTCCGAGATATGTGCCTTAAATGTGTTTCCCCAACTCCTTTTAACAACAATTTCCCTTTCAAATAAACCTAATGGCCATATTTTGGATGAATTGCGTCAGATCCTTCCCTGCAACATAGTTACCCATTCTTTGTTGCAATTTTCTCCACCTGGGGCATCCTCTCGAATGTCGTGCAACCCTCCTTCTTCGGTAAGGTCCTTAATTGGTAGAGTGCTTTATAGTCCTGTGCTTCCTTCCAACTTCCTATAGCACTAAGACTATCCGCCATTCATATAGTCATCGTGCAACCCTAGGGATGGAGACGTCCCTATAGAGTTTCAACCAACTCCCATTTACTCACCCACCAAATAATTCACCATTCTGCTTCGCAAGATAAACTGCACCACCATCAGACATATCCTTGATAACGTACGAGCCAAGCCAATGCATCTTGAACTTACCAGGAAACTACATGAACTTACTAATGTACAACCAAACCAAGTCTCCATTCTTAAAAGTTCATTACTTAATATGTTGATTGTGCCATGCCTTTTCCCAGGCTTTTTGTACTTGTTGGTGAAATCCTGCAAGAAAGAAATCTTCTTATAGCGCGAGGAGTTGCTCCAATATTTCTTCCATAATATCATTGTCTTCCATATTCATGACTGTTGAGATTCTAATACTTGGTACTATATATTCCATCGGCATTATAGCTTCTTGTCTATACACTAGTTGAAACGGAGTTTTCCCTATCAACGTTTTGCAAGTAGTCTTGTATGCCCATAACACAGCAGGTATGTAGACATCCCAATCATTCATGTTTATGTTGCACACCTTTGTCAAAGTGTTCTCCAAAATTTTATTAAAGGCCTTAACCATGCCATTCACCTAGCATGATAAGGTGCTCTCTTCTGATAATGTACCTAAAATTATTTGTTAATGCTTCAGTAGTGTTGTTGAGGAAATGCATTCCTATATCACTCATCAAGATCTTCAGACACCAAACCTAGATAATATATACTCAAAGATGAAGTTTGTAACAGTTTCTGTGCTATAATCCTTTATCGGTTGTGCCTCAACCCACTTGGTTAGATAATTTGTTGCAATAATAATGTATCGCACACCAATTTTCTTCCCTGGCGGATTGATCAACCCCACAAAATCAATTACCCACTTATCAAAAGCCTGCAAAGTAACTTGTGGATTCAATAGAAATTTGTCTCTCCACAATGGCCTCCCAGACCTCTGGCAAACATCGCAAGCACTACAATAGTGCTTAGAATCCTTGTGCACCGTGGACCACCATAGTCCTACCCTCAAAATTTTCTGTGTAGTTGCTTTTACAACATAGTGCTCTCCGATGACTCTACCATGCGCTTTGACCAAAATACTATGCCTTTCATGCTTAGGGACATATCTGCACAATATTTCATCAAGGCCCATTTTATACAGATGCCCAACAATCAAAGAAAAATCTGTCGCTCTGACTACTAGTTCTTTCTTCTGTTGCATTGTATACTTCACAGGAGCTACTTTGGTAGTAAAAAAGTAAATAATATATGCAAAATGTTCATTAGCAACCCTTACTGTGAAGAGTTACACATCCTGAAATCCTTCTTTAATGTTGGTCGGTTCTTTGCCAGTCTCAATTCTAGACAGATGATCAGGACTAATGTTCAGTCGTCATGGCTTGACTATTACTTTAAAATGATATCCTAGGAACAATAATAGCCATGTACAAATCTTCCCCCCTAACACAGGCTTGTTCACCAAGTATTTCACCGTAGAATGATTTGTGAACATATTGAAGTGTTCATCCAACAAGTAATGCTTGAACTTCTACAATGCGTACACCATAGAGAAGCCTTCTTGTTCCATCATGGAATAATTCCTCTCCACCTTAGACAATTTGTGACTCGAAAATGTAATGCAAGTGAATTTAGATACTTACCTTGTGGACCTTTGAAAAAAAATTGTTTCATTTCCGGGACCAGGATCTATCTTAGGGATGTGTGATGTGGCAACCAACTAGAAAAGAGATCCAAGATTGGGTAGATTGGAAGTTACATGAATTTGCAGCATAGGAAAGAAGATATCCATGTGAATCAAAACAAAGGTGGTTATAGAGGTATATCTATACAGAACAACACAAAATATTTTTTGCATCGTTCACTAACGAGTTGCACGAGTGGATTTCAAAGCTAGCTGCAAATGAGCTGTATTAGAAACATGACTATCCTAATGTGTGGAAGCCAACATTGATTAAGCGAATTAAGGAGTCTAAGAATATGGTCACAAGAGTTGTTTATTACTGGGTCGATAGTATCCTCAGAGACTTCATTACTAAATTCACAATTGACACAACAATATACTACAGTGAAGCTGAGCGCAGATTTTTCAAAGGGCAATGAGGTAAGTATCTGAATTCCTTAAATATTTGGATTAAGATGTTGTTATGTGAAAAGGGTGTTATTCCTATATATTGATGTTTAAAACAAGCTAGACTAGATCTATGTGAAGGGGAAAAAGATTCAGAGCCAATCGTGACAAATTTATTCCAGGTGAGCACAGTGCATTATTGGGTGAATTAGAACGTGAAGAACAAAGGAGAAACCATAGAACACCCAGAGGTGTGTTGCACTCAAAAACTCAAGGCACTTATGGGATTCCTCATCCATGCACCCCACCTCCACCTTTGTCTCCACCTCATACACCTACATCTCCACTTCCACCTTCACCTCCACCTCCACTATTCAACATGGCTAACGCAGCGAAGATGACTATCTTTAAGGGTCAAGGATCAGAGGATCCTGATAAATTTAGTTTTGTCATAGAAGATGTGTGGAAAGCACAACAGACCAATGATGATGATATGAAGAAGACACATCTTGTCACAGCGATGTCATGGTATATCAAGTACAGTATGGTGAATCAAGTTGCTTCACTAGCTGTGACGAAGAACACACAGAATGCGGAGTTTAAGAAGCCCATGTCACAGTCACAATGTATTACAAAAATAAAAGAAACTAAGAAATCCATCAATGAGACTACTTGGGATGTAGATCAGAGGTTAAAATGTTTGATGGGGAAATCCAACTTCCAAATCTCTGATGAACTGCACAAAGAATGGTATATAGTTGCATTATTTCCACACCTCAAATTACCGTTATCACAACAAAAGATTGGGACACAGGTAGAAGCATTAGAAATTGCGATGAAATTATAAGCTTCACTAGTACAAGATACTCACATAGGGGTTCAACAGATATAGTTCCAGTTGGAAAGCTTGCATATGGAGCTACAAGAACTTAAGAAAGGAAAGGACATTTAGTTTGATGTGCGCTTAGAAGTATGGTGCCTAAAGTGTAAAAAGGAAGGTCACTATAAGGACTAGGGTCGTGGATATCCTGATTATTTGGCTGGTGGAGGTCCCAATCCTTTGAAGCTAGATCCTAGTGCTGTACCAAGTACCATACCAAGCGTATGGTGTAGTATTTGTCAATTTGCAGGCCATCACCCGATTGATCATTGCTATTTGCTACATAAATATGTGCAATTGCCACAAAAATTATTTTTTAAGTTCTGTCGATCAGTAGGACATGATGAGAGCCATTGTCGCAACTATGATTTGATGATAGATTGAATCCTGACATATAGGATGCAACCTGAATGTTGCGCTCACAAAGATAATGGTTCACCTACGGTTCATGAAGAATTTCAAGGTCGAGGATGTGGTCGAGGAGGAGGCGTTGGATGAGGATAGGGTTAGATCATATGCTATAATTGTGGCGAAGCTGGACATTATGCATGAAATTTTTAGAATCCCACTCACCCTTCATGTCATTATTGTAGACAGTTTGACCATGTGATAGAATATTTCCCTATTTTAATGGCTAAGATGCAGGAAAAGAAGAATCAGCATCCTGCACAGAATATACAAATGATTAGATCCAAGTTGCACAAAGATGAACCAATAATTAATATAGTGACACGAAGTGGTGCGGCTACAGGAGAAGATAGAGCAAAGGGTAAAAATCCTGTGGCAGATACATGGGTTAGGAAGGAAGGAGAGAAGAGTACTAGGTCCAATTTTGCAGAAGGAAAAGGCAACTTTCTTGGAGGTGAAGAAGAGTTTCATGGACCCAGGAGCTTCGACATCAAAGACACAGATGCAACAAGTACCAAGGAAGAATGCTCCTGAAGTAGGTATTGCGATGGAGAACCTTGATTCGACTGTTCTGAAGTCCTTTCTACAAATGTGTATGAAGTTGCTTAGGGACTAGAAATTAATAGAAGGATTACAAGAATTGATTGAAAAATGTGCCAATAAAGAGAAGCCACAACCTGAACAACACATAGTAAATGAGGTCAATAAAAATAAGGAAAGGACTGGATGGGAAATGTGATTAACTGCGTAGATTGGCGAATTTGGAATAGATCAAGTAATATTAGACATGGGATCAAATGCGAATGTCTTGCCGAAGCAAACCTAGGAGTGGACAGGGCAACCAAAGCTACAATGGTCACCAATTTAGCTGTGCATGGCCAATCAATAGAAGATTATCCTGATTGGTCGGTTGCAAAGAATTATGGTGGATATTGAAGGAGCAAGTGTGAAGTCGGACTTCAAAGTTATTGAGATCGTGAATGACAGTAATCTATATCTAGATTTTCTCGAAATCGATTGGGATTTTGATATGGATGCCATAATCAATCTAAAAAACAGGAGTATGGTATTCGAAAAGAACAGTACCAGGGTTGTTGTTCCTGTAGATCCCTCTAAAGGAGTGTAATGTACAAATAATTTCCATGAAGAATACGGTGATGACAATATTGAACACATATACAAGTTAACTGCAAACAAAAAGGATTGGATTAAACCCACTGCAGATGAATGGATAATCTAGGAGAAGAATAGTTCATGGCATTCAGACTCGAATCAAGAATTGGAGAACTGGTAGAACCGGTTGCACGAAGTTTCTACTCTGTGCTGTAATAAAATGAAAAAATCTCTTCGTTGCATATCAACTGAGGTAGGTAATTTTCCATATTATGATGGGATATGTGACGTTAGCGTATTTCTGGATAAATTTGAAAGGGATGTACTAGAAGAATAATGATTCTAGGCCTTGGATATAGCTTTGAGGGCTACACTTGCACAGTAGTTGGGTGTACATAAGGATAATATAGGAGATTAGTGGGAGTACCAATGATTGATGAGGCTCAGGTTTGGTCATGCAAACACAAGGATTAAAGAGAAGTATAATGGCAAGGATGATCCTTGAGATCATTTGTCTCATTGGACTAAGGCATGAGGCAAAGAACCTCGACCTGAATGGGTACATATATTTGTTCACACTTTGGATGTAATACCAATGAATTGGTATCTTGAAACATAGTTGTGCCACGGTATTGCCGATTAGAATGATATGAAAGACAATTTTATATTGACCTTTAGCTTTGAAGATGGTTTTTAGTGTATAGATGATGCCCTTCAAGAAATTAGAGCAGAAATTTTCCAAACACCTAATGAGTCAATGACTTGGGTACAACTCGACTATAATTAGTAGTTGCAGCACACACTGGAATGTTATAACATAACCGTTGAGGAAGGTGAGGAAGATCCATGTAGAATTAATATTCTTCAGTCAGAAGGACAACGCGAAGTGGTAGGGCCTGATGTTGAAATAATTGATGTAACGCAGCTTGTTAAGATGTGGCAGGTCAACATAGGCTCAAAAGCGGAGCCCAAGTTAGCATGCATAGGAGATTACTTGGATGAAGATATAGTAGGAAAGGCTGTCGAGTTACTGTGTGAGTACCAGGAGTTGTTTCCAACAAATTTCACGGAGTTAAAAGGCATCATGGGAGACTTGGGTTCATGAAAATCACTTTAAAGCCAAATGCAAAGCCTATAAAACATTGACCGTATAGTCTCAACCCAAAATACAAGGAGAAGGTGAATTACAAACTTGAGAATATGGTTGCAGTTGGCATAATCAACTTGTGGAAGAATCTGACTGGGTAAGTCCCATGGTAGTTCAGGAGAAAAAGACCTAGGGAGAAATAAGGATCTATGTCTATTTAAGGAAGTTGAATGATGCATGTGTACATGACTCATTCCCAACACCATTCATGGATGAAGTTTTGGAAAATGTAGGAGGAAAGGAGGCCTTCTCCTTTACAAATGGGCTTTCAGGGTACCATCAGATTAAGATAGCACCAGAAGATAGGAGTAAGACCACCTTCACTACTAAATGGGGATCCTTTCCATATATAGTCATGTTGTTTGGGTTGAAGAATGCACCGGAAATATTTTCTGGAGTTGTCGTTGCAGCATTTAAAGAATTCATTCACAATTTTCTGGAGGTTTAATTTGATGACTAGACAACCTTTGGATTGTTGAAAAAGCATGTCTCAAGCCTGCGCTTGATGTTGGCTATCTGCAGGAAGTATCAAATTTAATTAAACCTCAAGAAGTGTATTTTTGTGTACCTTACGGAATTTTACTGGGACATGTTGTTTGTAAGCAAGGGCTGATGGTAGATCCTCCGAAAATCGTTGTTATTATTAATTTGGATCCGTCGAAGAATGTGAAGCAGCTACACACAAATCTTCGACACACTAGATATTATCAGAAATTCATTAAGGAATACACGGAGATCACTGTACCAATGGAGAAATTGTTAAAGAAATATGTCACCTTCTATTGGGAATATGAGTGTTAGAAGAGCCTTGACATCTTAAAGGAGAAAATGGTCACTACGGCAATCCTGGTGTTTCCATATTGGAAGGAGTTCCACGTTCATGTGGATGCATCATGTATATATTTGGGAGTTGTCTTAGCGCAACGAGGGGAGGGGGATATTAATCACCCCATTTCATTTACGAGTCACAAATTGACTAAGGTGAGAGGAATTATTCCACAACGAAACTAGAAGGCTTGGCTATGGTGTACGCATTGCAGAATTTTAGGCATTACTTGTTGGGTGCGCACTTTAAGATGTTCACAGACCATTCCGCACGGAAATACTTGGTGAAAAAGCCTATGTTGGGGGGGAATATTTACATATGGCTATTTTTGTTCCAAGAATATTATTTTGAAGTAATAGTCAAGCTAGGACAACTGAACATTCGGCCTGATCATCTGTCAATGAATTGAGACTGGCGAAGAATTGACCAACATTGAAGAAGGATTGTCTGATGCATAAACCTTTGTAGTAAGGGTTGTTGATGAAAATTTTGTGGATACTTTTTGATTATCGGAGTAGCTCCCACGGAGTATACAATGTAATAGAAGAAAGAACTAGTAGTCAGAGAGGTGGGTTTTTCTCTGATTATTGGGCATCGGTATAAAATGGGATCTGATGAAATATTGCGTAGATATGTCCCTGAGCATGAAATACATAGTATTTTGGTTAAAGAACATGATTTTGTCTCGAGAGGGCACTACGCTAGAAAAGAAACCACGTAGAAAATTTTGAGGGCAGTACCATGGTGGCCTACGGTGCATAAGGATTCTAAGGACTATTGTAGTGCTTGTGATGTTTGCTAGAGGGCCGGGAGGCCATCACAGAGAGATGAATTGTCGTTGAATCCACAATTTACTTTGCAAGATTTTGATAAGTGGGTGATTGATTTTGTGGGGCCAATCAATCCGCCAGGTAAGAAAACTGGTGCGCAATACATTATTACTGCGATGAATTAGCTAACCAGGTGGGTTGAGGCTCAACCGGTAAAGGATTGCAGCACAGAAACTATTGTGCACTTCATCTTTGAGTATATATTATTGAGGTTTTGGTACCCGAAGATCCTGATGAGTGACAGAGGAATGCACTTCCTAAACAACATTATTGCAGTACTAACAAAAGAATTTCAAGTACATCATCAAAAGAGCATGCCTTCCCATCCTCAGGAAAATGGCACAGTTGTTGTTGGGAAAAGTATCCAATTCGGAATGCCCCTATCCCACTCTAAGGTGTGATAGTGCCTTAGCAAAAAACAAGGTAAACTAATTGAGTATTCTTCTTTATGATTTAAAGGAGGACTAAGATCTATCACAAAGGGCTGTTAGAGCACTTGTGGATCAGATGTTCAGATCATAAAAACAGGCCCAGTGAGTGGACTAGAGTGGCAGATCTCTACTTTGCATTTGAAAATGGCAAATGCATTTAGATTCAGCACTCCTGAGTTTATGAGAAGAACAACAATAGAAACACAAATAAACTAACAAGATACTCTCCCCAGCGGAGTCGCCAATTTGTTGTTGGGAAAAGTATCCAATTCGGAATGCCCCTATCCCACTCTAAGGTGTGATAGTGCCTTAGCAACAAACAAGGTAAACTAATTGAGTATTCTTCTTTATGAAATGTAAATGAGGAAGAAGGATGTAACTAGCTTGTGTCTTCCGCTAGTTTGTCGATCCAAATCATTCCTCTCTTTAGTAGCTCCCAGCTTCTTGCTCCTTCACCGGCCCAGCTTCACCGAATTCCTGCAAGATCACAAGAGAGAGAAACTACACAAAGATACAGATATACATTCATAAAAAGCTCAAGATCAGATTAAGCTAAACATGTAAGCATAACAAAACATCATTGGTACATAGCATGTAGGAGAAACTCAAATAGTTTATTGATAGAATAAGAAAGTCCAAGAGGAGATACAACCAAGTGAGTTCTGATCCAGCATCTACCTCCCAGCAAAGGAATCCCTTCCTCTCCTCCAACAAAGCATAAATCACCCAATGTACTAATCTCAATCTCAAACCAACAGCAATTCTCTGCAAAGTACAAAATTCCAGCCTCCTGAACCTCTGGGTGAGAGATCCATATATAGATGTAAGCAGAGACGATGAGTCAGCTTATGTTTTGACTTGTGGCTTCTCTCTGTCAGTTCTTGCTTCCACTTGGAGGTTGAGAGCCTCTTACTCATCACTAGTCGAATTCATTGAGGCAAGTGTCATTGGAGAAGATTCTGGAAGCTTCCAGGGTCTTTCCACCTTGTTGAATGAGCTTGCCATTTGTAATTTCCCACTCAGCGCACCTTGGTAGTGCTTCCACCTGCGTTTCAGTGCACCTAGCCAGTGTAGTCTCTGCATTTCAACACAGGCAGCTAGTGGAGCCTATGAATTGATCCTGAATTGACTATTTCTGAGTGGTTTTTGGTGGAGAACTTCTGGGAGAAGCTGTCATTGGTTGACCTTGTTCCTTTAGGAGCTGTAACAACATCTTTAGGGACTTTGGATCCCTTGAATTATGGACATTTCATGCTTATAGTTGTAAGGCACAAAAATGTCTATAACAACAGTTGAGGATTTTAATAAAATTTTGTAGAATGCTCTGACGAAGGTGTGTAACATCAACAACGATGATTGGGATATGTGCATACCCAATCTGTTATGGGCATACATGACTACTTGCAAAACGTTGACAAGGCAGACTCTGTTTCGACTGGTGTATGGATAGGAAGATGTAATACCGATGGAATATATAGTACAAAGTCTTAGAATTGTAGCATCAAAAATATGAAAAAAAATATATTATGGAAGAAAGATTAGAGGAACTACTCACGCTAGAAGAAGATCACTTTCTTGCAAGATTTCACCAACAAGTACAAAAAGCCTAGGAAAAGGCATGGCATGATTGATATATTAAGCAACGAACATTTAAGAATGTAGACTTAGATTTTTTGTATGATAGTAAGTTCCCGTAGTTCCTTGGTATGTTCAAGATGCATTGGCTCGAACCGTACATTATCAAGGATATCTCCGATGTTGACGTAGTTCAGCTTGCGAAGTTGAATGATGAATTATTTGTTGGGTGAGTAAATGGGAGTCAATTAAAACTCTACAGGGACGACTATGTCCCTAGGGTTGCACGATGACTATATGAATGGAGAAGAGTATTAGTGCTACAGGAAGTTGGAAGGAAGCACAAGACTATAAAGCACTCTGCCAATGAAGGACCCTGTCAAAGAAGGAGGGTTGTGCAACATTCAGGAGAATGGCACAAGTGGAGGAAGTTGTGACGAAGAAATGATAACTGTGTTGCAGGGAGAGATCTGACATAGTTCGTCTAGAATATAACTATTGGAATTGATTTGACTGGGATATTTCTGTTAGAAGGAGTGGGGAAAACACATTTAAGGCACATGTCTGGGAAAATCTGTCACCAAATCCATATTTATGAGGAGGATCTGGAGGGAATTGAGTGGTTTGAATTTGAAAAAGGTTATAAATATGGCACCCCGCTCCACATTCAGACACTTTTTTTGTTGAGAATTTGTTGTGTGATTTTGTGCCTAAGTGTGAGCCGAGCATTTTGCTACATGTCTGAACAGAGTTGGAAAGAGCTTGAGCAAGAGTTTCTAAGTCGAGGCCTAGAATCCATCATGACCTCTTTACAACCGTCGCATACTACTGCACCAAGATCACTAAGAACTAAGCCTACTGCCACAACAGTAGTGGCCAAGAAGCAGAAGAATCCCCAAAGGATGACGGTAAGGCAATCACTGAGGAAAATCCCCACAGAACAATGGAGTAAAGAGAGAATGGATACACAGAAAAAACTGATGGAGCCCCAAGATCTGGATCAGGAAGAAATAGTCGGCGGATTTGAGGATATCAGTGCAAATGAAGTGGAACCAATCTCCATGTTGCCACCATATATGTCACTGAGGAAGCCAACTATAAAGGTGACCAAGGACTCTGATTCTATCAAATACAAGATATTTACCCCGCTGTTACTAGAGGAAGTGCTAATTGAGGGAGAGTTGTTGACCACTGTGCCGCAACTACACATGGAGGATTGGATCTAAATGATCGCAGTAAGTATCCCCAATTCGAGCCCAACAAGTACCTCCAATATGTTTATTACAAAGAAGCTTGAGTGACAAGGGTTGAGCTGATGAAGTGGGTAGAAGGGATTAATGTGTTGGGTTGCTGAACATGCTTTATGTTCCACACTTTGGGCGCAACAACATAAAAACAATCTGTGTGTGCTAACTATTGGCATTGGTACATGATGGGTGTTTTTGGCTTGGAATTCCAATCACAATTGATGATATGTTAATACAACAGATTACTGTGCTGCCTCACCAAGGAGAAAATCCCGATGATGCATTTGTCTAGAAATCTCAGGAGAAAAAGCTAGCCAATCAGATGAAGCATTTCTTTGGCTTAGTCAAGAAGTCATGGGGCTATGTTATTAGTTCTATTAATGATGAGGTTGTGCATTTTTCCGCATCCATTTTGGCTAGTAAGATCATGAGGAAGTGTCAGGCGAACGAAGTGCCAACCCCAGTTGTATCCTTAGTTGCGCAGTGCAATAAGGGGTTCCAGTTTAATTGGGCAGGGTCCATATGTCAGGAACTTTTGGAGCACTGTCGAGAAGTGTAGGAAGAAGGGAAGCCATTCCACTACGCATGGATATTACTCTTAATCGCATTGGTAGCATGGCGAACAATGGAGGATTTGTAGTTCCCTAATGTGGCCCCTGATGTGTGTGAGGGTGCAAAATTTGCCTCGCTGTGGGCATCTAAGGAACAACCTGGGTTACAAAAAATAAAATATTTTTTGTTCGATTTGAGATGGATTTGTGCATAGTAATCAACCAAAGGCCATGACTATCATGCGCATTATTTCAACAATATAGTGACATTGCTGACTTTAAAGCATATTTTCACAGTGTCTTTATTCGCACCAAGAAATATTTGGAGAAGGTATGGCATGAGCTACCGTACTTAGTTTCTCAAAATGACATCTTTATGGTTATTAGTAAGTGGTCAAGTAATTGGCTTACCCCCATAAATGTAATAGTTATCAAGAAGGTAGGCACAAGTAAGACCACTATAGGTATGCAGGTCAAAAAATTAGTGGCCAAGAAGGATACCAAGAAGGTGTCTGCGATGGTCACAACTGACCTCGAGGAAAAGACTACTGAGCATGCAGTAGAGTGTTTCAGGGAAAACTAGTGTCAATTCGAATTGCTAGTCCCACTAAGATGGGTAGCTACCTTAGAAACAAACAATCAAAGCAATTCGAGATTTCCTTTAAGTGTAATAGATAAGAGGGAAAAAAAGAGGACCAACCTGGATCTTCCGCTTGGATCCTTGCTTGATTTCTCTTTCCCTTGATAGAATTTTCCACTTCTCTCCTACTTGTCCCACTTCAAAAAGTACCTGTAGAGTCAAAGTAACAAAAAACCATCAAAGCATATCTATCTAAAACATCATAAACAATGAAGAATCAGAAACAAATTGACCATACAATTGCATTCATAAACAATAAGATTCACAAATACACGATTATATGGAGGAAAACTCAAAGAACTTTATTAAGAGTAGAAGAGAGGATTACAACCCACCTATCTAATCCAGCATCATCCTCCCTGCATAGAAGCCCTCTTCACCTCATGAAAAGCAAGATCACCCAACAATACAATGTCTTTTCTCACAGATAAACCAACAACACTTCCTTACAAATTACAAAATTCCAACCCCTAGATCTCTCAGATGAGAAATCCATTTATAGATGCCTTGCAAGGGTGTGAGTCAGCTATGGGTTTTTTATTAGTTTCATTCCATTGATAGTTCTTGGTTCCACTTGGAGATTTCATTGATCTCTTACTCATCCCTGGGCTAATTCAGAGAGGCAAGTGTCACAGGAGAAGTTTCTGGAAGATTGCATGATCATCCACTTAGAAAACTGTCTCTGCCATTTGTCTATTCTCGCTCATCGCACCCCACAGAAGGCTCTTTCAGTATGCATCGCACCTGGCTAGTGTGGCAGCCAATATGCATCGCACCTTGACCATGGAGAAGTCAGTATGGTCCAGTTTTGGCTAGTTCTGAGTGTTTTTTCAGGTGGAACTTCTGGGAAATGATGTAATTAGTTGACTATGATCCTTTAGGGTATGAAACAACACTTTTAGGGACTAAAGAGCCCTTAGTTTATGGACATATGAGTTTGGGGTTGCAGTGCCCAAATATGTCTATAATAGTTGCCCCCTAAAGCATGAGGTCGTAAATCTTCTGATGTCGGGTGAAATGCTTTATCATGAGGATCTGAGGTATTCGAACTAGAAGGTGACCTGTATAAGATAAAATACAATACATCATCATCATATTATTTTCATGATCTAGCTGAGGTGGACATTCCCATGCCCAGCTTCATAAATTCATTTTCATGTACATAGGACAGAGTGATTATTCATATGAAGAGTCATCTTCTTTTGCTTAGATGACTATCTGTGTAGATTCCGTGCACATTTGATGTCTTTATGTACCTGAATATATCGCAGCCCGGATGGATGAAACTAGATCTGGGGTCTTCAAACTTGTTCAATCTTCACCCAATGTACAATTCGATCCATGTGAAAAGATGTTCTGAAGTCGAACATGGAAAGACGTCGCCTAATTACCAGCCAATAATGTAAGTTGTTAACAAGTGCAAGAGGAATCACTGATAATGATAATGACCCTCAAGGTACTATAGTACAATTCACGTGGTGTGAATATATGAGCCGATGTCGAACACCAAATAAAATCTTCTGGTTGAAGGTCATTGATGTAAACCTGTTGTCGGAAGTGAGAAACTTGCCATTAAGGCATGCAAGCTTCAAAGTACTAAAAGGGTTGTTTCTAAGTCAACTTCTTGGATAATGAGCTGATGTCGACAAGAAGTGACCTTTCATAGGAGGGCCTTGATGTATCCCACATCTACAATGTGAAATGAAGAAAATGATTTTTGGGGAGGTGAAAACGATCTGATGATATAAGGTTCAGGAATGGCAGTCATGAAAAATGAAGGGTGAAGGTATTGCAGTGGATGAGGCGTTAGCTGGATGGTAAATTCTTTGAATGACTTCTCTTGAACATGTCGGTGACACTGATATGGATTGGTAGCGTTAATGCCATGGATGGTATGGAGGACCCATGGTGATATGGTGAATGGAATAACCCAACCTGACTCAATCATGGTGATGGAGTGAAAGTGTCATGTTCAAGAGCGACCTGCTACCAATAAAATTCTTCAAGTTTTATTCCCTTTTTCCCTAGTCATTGCTGACCAGTACCTATTTATTTTTGTTAAGCTTGAGGAGGATAACATATGCTTGGTCTATAATTTGCCCTTCGGGCAAACCTGTTTCTATGTTTTTAGCGAGCCTAGCGTCAATGAGACTCGTTCTTGTTTGGGTGGACAAGTTTGTCGCTATTGTTTTAACGAGTTTAACGGCAAAGATAACTTAGTCCTTTTCTTGTTTAGAGAGTTTGAAAAGGGACGAAAAGGAAACTCCAACAGTCCTTTTTCATAGCATAATCCCTTAAGTCCAAAAAGGTATAAAATAATACGAAAGGGATGACTTTCTGATCGCTTTAACGAGCCGAAAAAGACAAGCTCTCTATCTTTTTGTTTGATAATCCCTTAGGTCGCAAAAGATTAAAATGTACAGGAGGGATGGCGTTTACTTTTACTTTAATGAGCTAGAAAGGCCAATGGCTTGAAAATCTTTTTATATTTAACGATTCTAAAAAGAGTTTAAAAGCGACTCGTTTTTGAGGAACGAGTGGTATTTTCAGGTAGTAACTGGTTCGAGGCAAGTTTGGAACTTCTCAAAACATGGTAGTGTGAAGAGGGTGGCAATCTGAATCACTCGTCGCAGTTGTTACTCAAAAGGGTAAAAAATCAAGTGGAAGCGTATGATCATCCAAATGAATGGAGGTGATGGTAGAAACACAACCAAGGTTCGAAAAGGTTGATCATAGGGAAATCATGAAGGTTATTTACCGAAGGTGGATTCATTTTTTAATGAGCTTGAATCTGAAGAAACTATGCTCAGTGGTAGGTTTATTTTTTAACGAGCTTGAACCTTGCGGGAACATTACTCTTACAAGTCGTTTGAAGATGTCTCTTGATGGTAGGTTTATTTTTTAATGAGCTTGAACTCTACTATAACAAGTGCTCATTTCCTTTTTATGTAGGCTAGAAACGACCAAGCTACAAAGCTAGAAAAACTAAAAAGCTAAAGGGTTGAGAACGCTAAAAAACTAAAAAAAATCAAATTGGTCATTTTTACTTACATATAAAGGTTTGCATGCCGCCAGGTCTTTCAAAAAAGGAGAATTTCCAGGTTACCATATGGAAGTTCCTGCGGTTAGGCAGGATTGTTTCTGTCAGCAGACAAAAACTCTTCCTTGGATCTGTCTATCGAAATAGACGAAGGTGAATGGTGTGAGCTTCCAATCACATAACATACAAGGAAATAACTATTTCAGATTGATCACATATCCAGCAAGGAAATGGTTTTTCAATCCAATCATATAACCTTCAAGGAAATAGTTGTTTCAGACTGATCACATAACTTGTAAGGGAATGTTTTTCAGTCCAATCATATGACCTTCAAGAAAATCTTTCTTTTCATCTGGGTTCGCCTGCTGAAGTAGACCAAGGTGCATGCCCCCTAAACTCCATTACATTCACCGAACTACTGCCGGTAATTAAGTGGATGGAATGAAGGTTGAAGAGACATTGTTGACGCGAAGAGACCATTTAGGGATGATGGTTAATTCATAGTTGTGTTTGAACCAGGAAATATAAGCTGGTCGACAAGTTGCACCAATTGGCCTTCATGTGGAAAACACATCATTCGAAAGAGTGTGGAAACAATAGCTTCCATGTTATATATATAGTCACGTCTAAGGAGTAGATTGTAATCTAGTGGCCCTTGGACTACCATCACGTTCAAGTGAACGGTTTTCCTTTCAAAGTTATTGGAAACTTTGGAAGGATCCCTAACGGTTGACTGGTTCCTTTGTTGAAGCCTGACAAATTTTGTTTTTCAGGCAAAAGTGACGGCAAACCAAGTGCTTTCCAAGCAGTTGAGGAAAGGATACTCACTAAAGCCCCTTCATCTATGATAGTGCCAGACACCATCATTTTTTAAACTTGTACTATGATCCAGAATGGTACGCTAGATGGAATGCAGGGGCTTGCTAGTTGATTCTAGTCAAAGAAAAAAACTATACTGCTCGAAGGAGGTATCGGATAAATGGCTGGATAAACCTTGTCAACTAGGGGGTTTTCCTCCTATTGTAAAGGAACGGTTAGATTGCCCCCAAGTTCACCAGACTCTGTATTGACAAAAATAATTTGAACGGTGTCGTTCTCATTCTCTTTGGAAATTGTATCATCTGAAGGTGGCCCTTCTAAAGGCAAGACTGGGTCAACTGCCATCTCGACCTATTGACTTTGGTCCAGTATGGACTCAGAAGGTTCACTTTCAATGATAGGCGTTTCAACCGACAACTGAGTTGTGTCAGTCAGATTTTCAACTAGCAATGGACTTGGTATGTTAGGTCCCTATAATACTAGTGATTACCCAATTACTATTGTAGTTGTATCCCTTATTAATATTGTTGTGCCCCTATTGTCCCCATATTGTTATTACTGTGCCCCATAGAATCCGTCTATTGTTATTTTTGTGCCTTTATATTATTATTGTTAGGTTGGTTGGGTTATATTGTGACTCTTTAGACTCCTATATATAGAAAGGAGGTTTTTTCATTGGAATCATTAAAGAATCATTCAATTGTGTAATGAAAAGGAGGTTGCCCCCTCAAAGAGGCTGAATTCTAAGGCGTTGATCTATCTTTTCTATCTTTTTGTGAGTTGGTTTCATAACATTTGGTATCAGAGCTTTGGATTCTAGGGTTTCGCTGCTCCAAATAGGTCACCGTGGAATTTTCGCTATAACTTTTTTTTCTGCAATGTTTCAGAAGCGAAAAAAAAAAACCTATTTGAGATGAAATTGCACTAAACTTGGGGTCAGAATTTCAAAGCTCTTTGCACTATATTTTCGGAGATATGATCTAAGGAAGTTGGTCTTTTTGCAGACTCCTGAATTACGTTCCAAACAGGTGACCTGGGGAAAATCGTCATAACTTTCTCTCTGAGCATCGGATTGAAATTTCGTAAGAAGGTATAGAAAGAGGACGGACTGTAGTTTCTTGTAGATATATTTTTAGAGCCAAAGGTCGAAACAAGGACACGTGGCATGTCATACAAGTTCACTCTACTGAACTAGTATATAATCAAGTCACTGTAGGAGATTTGGCATAACTCTTCCTTGGAGAATCCCATTTGGATCAGAATAGTGGCATTGGAAAGAGGAAATAGAGGGATACTACAATTCGCAATTTCAGAACTGGATGATCCGAAATTACAGAGATACATTAGAGGAAATATCGAGCTCCTACAAAGTGAAAAAAGGTGTGTAGATTTTTTTAAATTTTTGCTTAAGCTTGGTTTGAAAAATTATTTTGAAAGAATTCAAAGGGCATAGTAGAGCATTATTATTGGTAACTGATGCCCCGAGGAAATAAAATGCAAACACCTAGTAAGCAACCTGAAAGCTCTAGCATGACTCATGAAGAAGAGGAAGAAATGCTACATGATATATCAAAATTACAAGACCAAGTGCAACAAATGTCACTCTCACAAAAGCTAACAGAAGCTAAGATAAATGGCATGGAATGTAAGATAAATGGCATGGAAGCTAATATGAATGGCATGGAAGCTAAGATGGATGATTTGAAGATAGATTTGAAGACAGGCATGGTAGATTTGAAGACAGATTTGACAAATTTTCTACAAGAAAAACTTACTAATGGTGAAAGGGGTGTAAAGGAAACTCATGATGCGAACAAAAGAAATTTTAATCATGATTTCATAGACTCTAATGTTGGATCGAAGACCCACCATATTCCAAAAATCGATATGAGGAAGTTTGATGGCATGGTTCCAGCAACATGGATATTACAGATGGAGCAATTTTTCGATCTCAATAATGTGCAAAACACACAAAAGGTACGTATTGCAACTTTATATTTGGAACCAAATCAGTTTATATGGTATCAATGGCTTTGCTCTCATAAACAAATTATCACTTGGACAATTTTTACGGAAGAATTGACAGCACATTATGAGGATACAAAAAGCAACACTTTTTTTGGCCAATTGATAAGTCTCAAACAAAAGGGTTCAATAATGGAGCACATTGAGGAGTTCCAAAAATTGAACATAAGGGTAAAAAATATTTCAGAGGAGCATAGGATTGTTGTGTTCATAGGGACTTTAAAGGATAATATCCAACATGATGTTCGCCTTTGGGAACTTGATTCATTAGAGAAGGCATTCAAGTTAGCAAGAAAAATGGAAAGAAAAATTATGGCAACCAGGAAGCATACCACTCACAACTATAAAGATGGAAGTGTTGTTGACCCTAGTCTTCCACAACTTATAAGGTTGACACCACAACAATTGGAAGAAAAAAGAGCAAAAGGGCTTTGTTACAGTTGTGATAGCAAATACACTAAAGGTCATAAGTGTGCTGAGAACAAAATTATTCTACATAGATTGTGAAGAGGAAGAAGAAAAGGAGCAAGAAAGGTCAAAAGAAGAGGATATACTCCAGGAGCAAAACTAGATAAAGAAGAAATGAATCCGACCATATCTTGTAATGCATTGGGTGGAATTACCACTTCTCAAACCATCAAGATAGAAGGACAAATCAAGAAGAAAAAGGTAATAATGTTGATTGATTCAGGAAGTACCCACAATTTTATTCATTGTAAGGTAGCAAAAGAACTGAATTGCTTCCTATATCCAGCACCAGAGTGTCAAGTGATGGTTGCAAATGGAGGAACAATAAATTTCTCTGGAAAGGGCCATAATATCAAGCTATCCATGGGATAATATGTATTAACTAGCCCAATGATTTCCATTCCAAAGGGAGGTGCTGATGTTGTACTAGGAGTCTAATGGCTACAATCCTTGGGTACAATAGCTTTTAATTTTCAATAACTTTTCATGAAATTTTCTGTGGAAGGAAAGGAAGTTGAATTAAGGGGTATTGCAGGGAAACCAAGAAAGATAATCATCTCTAACGGTATGACAAAGCTTCTAAAAAAGGAACAAAGAGGTGTAATTGCACAATTATGTTCACTAGATGTTTCCACATCAAAATCATCTATTTCTCCAAATCTCCAAAAAGTCTTGGACAATCATTCTAACGCATATGAGACTCCCAAAGGGCTCCCACCTATTCGTGATCATGATCATGCTATTCATCTGATTCCAGGAAGTGTTCCTCCAAACATCAAGCCGTACAAATATCCCTATGCCCCAAAGAGTGAAATTGAATGTATGGTTGTAGAAATGCTGGAGGCTGGTATAATTCAACCTAATCAAAGTTCTTTCTCTACTCCAGTAGTATTGGTGCACAAGAAGGATGGATCATGGCGCATGTGTCCGGATTATAAGGAGCTCAACAAGCTCACTATTAAAGATAAGTTTCCCATTCCTGTCATTGATGAATTACTAGATGAATTGCATGGATCAATTTACTTCACCAAGTTGGATCTTCGTTCAAGATATCATCAAATCAGAATGAAGACTGAAGACATTCCAAAAACAACATTTAGAAGTCATGAGGGTCATTATGAATTTTTGGTCATGCCTTTTGGCCTTACCAATGCACCTTCTACATTTCAAGGTTTGTTGAATTCCATTTTCAAACCCTTCCTTAGAAAATTTATGTTAGTATTTTTTGATAATATACTAATCTGCAGCAAGTCTTGGAAGGATCATGTTGAACATGTTGATAGGGTGCTACAACTATTGGAGGAGAAACAATTATATGCAAAAAGATCCAAATGTTTCTTGGGAGTACAAGAGGTGGAATATCTGGGTCATATTGTATCTCATGAAGGAGTTAAGGTAGACCCTAGCAAAATTAAAGCCATTAAGGAATGGAAAATCCCCACATCCATAAAGCATCTGCGAGGATTTCTCGGGTTGACAGGGTATTATCGCAAGTTTGTTAAGAATTATGGGAGAATAACAGCACCTCTAACAACATTATTGAAGAAAGATGCATTTTCATGGACTCTAGAAGCAACAAAGGCCTTCGAACATCTTAAAGAGGCAATGTGCCAAGCACCGATCTTAGCTACACCTTTTGGAAGTCGTCCAATCAAGGGAAAGCTTTTACACAAAGCTATTTATGAGAAGGAAATGTTGGCAATACTACATGCACTTGAGAAATGGCGACCCTACCTAATGGGAAGACACTTCAAGGTAAAAACGGATCATGATAGCCTTAAATACTTTTTAGAACAAAGATTATCCTCTAAAGAGCAACAAAAGTGGGTCACAAAGATGTTGGGTTATGACTTTGAAATCATCTACAAAAAAGGGAAGCAAAATGTGGTGGTAAATGCACTCTCAAGAAAGGATGAGGATGTGGAAGCATTGTTGTGCGCCATTTCTATTATCCAACCATATTTGATAAACGAAGCAAGGGAGGAATGGAAGAATGATGAAGTGTGGGCACTTATTCGAAAGTTACAACAAGATCCCAGTACATCTGATACATTTAGCTGGCAAAATGATTCATTATGGCACAAAGATCACTTATACCTTTGTAAGAATTCCCAACTCGAACAAAAGATTCTTATGGAATTGCACACTTCTCCCTTAGGAGGGCACTTAGGATTTTTAAAAACTTACCACAGGGTTAAGAAGGAATTTTTTTTGGGATGGCCTTAAATCAGATATTCAAAATTTTGTGATGGAATGTTTGTCTTGCCAACAAAATAAAGTTGAAACAATTAAGACCCCGGTTCTATTACAACCTTTATCCATTCTAAGCCAACATTGGGAGGAGGTTTCAATGGATTTTATTACAGGTTTACCCAAGTCTGAGGGAAAGAGTGTCATCATGGTGGTAGTTGACAGACTTACCAAGTATGCACACTTTTGTGCATTATCACATCCATTTAAAGCCAATACAGTTTCTAATGCATTTATGGAAACAATTCAAAAGCTACGGAAACCCAAAGATTATTGTAAGTGACAAAGATCCCATTTTCACTAGAAATTTTTGGACAGAATTATTTTCTTGTCTCGGTACTTAGTTAGCTCATAGCTCATCTTATCATCCTCAATCTGATGGGCAAAATGAGATAGTAAACAAATGTTTGGAAGGATATCTTCGTTGCTTTGTATCTGATAAACAAACACAATGGGTCAAATGGTTGCCTCTGGCTGAATGGTGGTATAACACTTCCTTCCATACAGCAACAAAAATGACCCCATTTATGGCACTTTATGGATATCAGCCACCATCCATCACATCATATTTAAGAGAAAATTCTAAGGTTCAAGTAGTGGAACATCACATCAAGCATCAACAACAAGTCCTCCAACTCTTAAAGGATAACCTCGTGTTGGCGCAGAATAGAATGAAACAATAGGCAGATCAACATCATAGTGAAAGAAGTTTTGATGAAGATGATTGGGTATTCCTACGGCTACAACCATATAAACAAATGTCCCTCAAGCAAGCTAAGAAGGATAATAAATTATCACCAAAGTATTATGGTCCGTAAAAGATGTTGCAAAATATTGGTACTATGGCATACAAATTGGAGCTTCTTGCAACTTCTCGTGTGCACCCAGTTTTCCATGTTTCATGTTTAAAGAAGGTTATAGGTGACAAGCTCCCAGTTCAAACAATATTTCCAGAACTTGACGAGGAAGGAAAAATTATATTGGAACTAGAAGCAGTCATAGAAACAAGAACTCGACAGCTACAAAATCGATCAATTTCGGAGTATCTCATCAAGTGAAAGAACTTATCCACTGAAGATTCCACATGGGAGGATGAGAATTTTATATAGAAGCATCCAGAACTACTCAAGCATTGAGGACAACACTTTTTTGAAGGAGAGGGGCATGTTAGGTCCCTATAATACTAGTGATTACCCCATTACTATTGTAGTTGTATCCCTTATTAATATTGGTGTGCCCTTATTGTCCCCATATTGTTATTACTATGCCCCATAGAATCCCTCTATTGTTATTTTTGTGCCTTTATATTATTATTGTTAGGTCGACTGGGTTATATTGTGACTCCTTAGACTCTTATATATAGAAAGGAGGTTTTATCATTTGAATCATCAAAGAATCATTCATTTGTGTAATGTAAAGGAGGTTTCCCCCTCGAAGAGGCTAAATTCTAAGGTGTTGATCCATCTTTTCTATCTTTTCGTGAGCTGGTTTCATAACACGGTAAGAGTTTCTTGTACCTAGGCAGAAATTGCTGCGGTGAAGCAGGACGATTATGCAAGATTCTCTTGGCCTCATCTAGAAAAGGACAATGGGGAAGGTGATGGTCTCCCTCACATAGTAGACATGGAGGTTTTACCTTTCTTTCTTGTCCAGGACTTTCATTTTCACTGGTTGACGGTGTGCTATCAATTTGATTGCCAGAGGTTGATGACACCAGATGGTGCGAACGGGAAGACCACTCTCTCAAGATCCGTGTAATGCAAGGACAATCTCGATGAAAATGGTTTTCTTTCAAAATTAGACAAGGATATCTAGGATATTTAATGTGCATATTTTCACCAGATGATTCATTGTTGCCCCCTTGCTTAACTAGCTTCTTCTTCTTTTTCTCCTTCCCTTTCTTCTTCTTCTCAGCTACTTGGTTTTTAGCATCACTAGTTTCACCAAGTGAAGAGGAAGAAGGAGAGGGAGAAACAAGCAAAGTATAAGGTGAAGGGATAACTTCAGTATCATCGGGTTGCTGATTTGATTGCTGAGGAATTACGATGTTTTGAACGACAGAGGTCGAGAATAGCCATACTGGCAGGCCGATTGTGATTCATGGAAGGGACAATGTAGCCATGTATGGGGCACCAATATCTCCCCAAGAGGAGAAAGGACTAGGATTCCCCCCAAGATGGGTTCCTTGATTGGACTCCATTATCTCAACCTAAGATCAATGAAGGAATAGGGATGTTATTTCGATTTAAATAAATTTTAAGACACTTTGACACAACTTTGCTTTTTCAATTTTTAAGAGTCGAGAAAAAGATAAAGTTGACTCTAGTCGCCTTCGATTTTTAATGAGCCTGAAGTGACAAGTGCTCAGATGGACCTTTTCTTTTAAGGAGTCGAAAAGGAACGAAAGTGACTACTCTAGAAATCTAGACAGAGGGATTACCAAACCAATCGCAAAACTGCAAAATACACCTTGGTGATAAATGATAGAGAAATTACCAAGGACTTATTTACGGTAGTCAATCTTCTTGAATGTTGTGTTCAGTGCATTGCGATCGATAGGGCGGCAGACACGGCTTCCTAAGGATAAAGGGTATCAGCCTATTATGGTCTCCCAATATATACTCGACGGTACAGGGAGTACAAGTATGTACTAGCACTTGTCGTATCAAAGAGGAGGAATCACCCAATCTTCGACGAAAATGATAGTTACCAGGTTTTACGACGTCAAAACACGTCTCTAACCTAGACTTCTAGATGTGTTGCATTAGGTTCCAAAGCATTTTTATGTTCATTGAGATTTATTTTAGAGTTGATCTTGCTTAGAAGTTTGTCTTTCAAGGTTCACCACGTGATGTAGATGTAAAATTCCTAAATATGCAATCTAAAATGATAAACAATTGTTTATTTTGTTTTAGCAATGAAAATCCTAGCTACAAAGGAAAGAAGAGTACGATTCTTTCAGCATAGAGTAAAGAGCACACACTAAATGCACTTTTCCTAAATCATCTTTTGCACACAGTCTAAATGCAAATGCAAATGCATGTATTTCTTTTTCGTTTCCTTAATGTGAGAATGCTCAAAAGGAAAACTAAGTACAAATCTGAACTATTTTCTTCAAAGCAACATTTCAACAATTTCTTTTCAAAACGAAAGGAACACTAAAACAACACTTTCAATTTCGAATGGAAAACTGCTTTCGACACTTCAAATATTAACAATTCAAATCAAATACAATGACAAAAGTATAATCGACTATCTAGAGGAGGAGGACTTTACGACACTCTTCTTTTTGACTCAAAATGACAGTTACAACACTTTTTGCATCAAAAAAAATAGTTCGATTAACCTACTTTCGACAAAGGAGGACAGTAAATGATGGAAAAATACATAAAAACATTTACAAATCCTAATCAATGGAGGCTGAATAATGTAGAGGAAGGAGGCTTTAGCAATGAGATATTGATCATGAACAGCAAAACTACTGAATAAAGCTAAAAATCAAGAGGAAAAAACCAAATTTCAAAGAGAGAAACAATATCACTCAATCATCGCACCTGAAACACAGGGAAACATGGATGCATCTCACCTGCAACACACAGGAGGTGCGATGCATACAAGCTGCCCAGTTATAGACAGTGCAATGGACCAGGGAGCGAAACTAAGTTTGGTTTTTGCTCAAAATTTGCAGCTAAGTTCAGTGATTTAGGCTGAGTTATGATGGACAGTTTATAAAGCAAACAATAAACAAACAAAACAAACTATTCGTTCCCCAGTGGAGTTGCCATTTTGTTTCAGGGAAAACTAGTTTCAATTCGAACTGCTAGTCCCACTAAGATGGGTAGCTACCTTAGAAACAAACAATCAAAGCAATTCGAGATTTCCTTAAGTGTAATAGATAAGAGGGAAAAAAAGAAGACCAACCTGGATCTTCCACTTGGATCCTTGCTTGATTTCTCTTTCCCTTGATAGAATTTGCCACTTCTCTCCTACTTGTCCTACTTCAAAGAGTACCTGTAGAGTCAAAGTAACAAAAAACGATCAAAGCATCTCTATCTAAAACATCATAAACAATGCAAAATTAGAAACACATTGACCATACAATTGCATTCATAAACAATAAGATTCACAAATACACGATTATATGGAGGAAAACTCAAAGAACTTTATTAATAGTAGAAGATAGGATTACAGTCCAACTGTTTGATCCAGCATCATCCTCCTCAGCATAAAAGCCATCTTCACCTCATGAAAAGAAAGATCACCCAACAATACAATATCTTTTCTCACAGATAAACCAACAACACTTCCTTACAAATTACAAAATTCTAGCCCCTAGATCTCTCAGATGAGGGATCCATTTATAGATGTCTTGCAAGGGTGTGAGTTAGCTCTAGGTTTTTGATTAGTGTCATTCCATTGTTAGTTCTTGGTTCCACTTGGAGAATTCATTGATCTCTTACTAATCCTGGGTGAATTCAGAGAGGCAAGTGTCATAGGAGAAGTTTATGGAAGATTCCATGATCATCCACTTAGCAAAATGTCTCTACCATTTGTCTATTCTCACTCATTGCACCCCACAGAAGGCTCTTTCAGTGTGCATCGCACCTAGCTAGTGTGGCAGCTAGTATGCATCACACCTTGACCATGGAGCAGTCAGTATGGTCCAGTTTTGGCTAGCTCTGAGTGGTTTTTCAGGTGGAACTTCTGGGAAATGATGTAATCAGTTTACCATGATCCTTTAGGGTATCAAACAAAACTTTTAGGGACTAAGGAGCCCTTGTTTTATGGACATATGAGTTTGGGGTTGCAGTGCCCAAATATGTTTATAACATAGAGCAGGAGACTGATGAGGGGGAACAGGGTGGTGGAAACCCTGTTGTGGACACGGAGGACGTTGATTCCCCATTTATCATAAGGAAGCGGCTGAAGAAGAGTGATGGTAGTGCACAGAAGAAGTAAAATTCAGATAAATCCACCAACGCAGAACCTTTGGTCCTTACTAAGGGGGACTTTGACGAAAGCAGCAACACCATCTGAGCTGCGATGGAGGAGATATGTGGGAATATTGAATATCAATACCAGGTAGTATTGACCAAGGTCCAGTAGGGCCTTAAAGGATTTCAGTTTCATACAATATTGATCCAATTGAGCGTGGTTCAGGTGAGTGTGAATCAAGCGAGCACAGTTCCTTTGACAATAGAGCTTATCGTAGACCTCTGAGTAGTCCATTTTCTAGAAGGACCACTACATGTCGAGGCTGGAGAATAAATTGAGAGGCAACAAAACCATTTGCTGGCTTCAGGGGCTTAGACCCAGGTTCAGAGTTAGCTGTGCTAATCAACAAAACCCTATACCACTGGCCTTTTCAGCAACGACATGTTAGCGCAGACCGCAGGCTCACCCGAGGCGATATTGAGGGATGCTAGAACCAGGTTTCTACATCGAAAGGGACTATGCAGTGTGGTTGTAAGGTTTCTATTAGTTTAGGGCTTAATCTAACCTTTGTGAACCGTAATCCTTATTATTGCAATCATAAAACATTTTCCTACTTAACGGATTTGTGAACTGCACGTAACTAGTCTAACATGTATTTTTTTTGCTGAAGCAAGAGACTTTCCTTCTATTTCAAAAACCCAAAAGTAAAGTTACAATAAGTACAAAAGGCCTGAATATCTTAAGGCCTACGAAACCAATGAGATCGTACTGTCAACGATGTGACCAACTAAACAAACAAAAGGACAAGCTAATCATTCAATTGTCCCCACGACAACAAGTTGACCCAGAGTCCAAATCCATGATAACTCCCATCATTAACTTGCAAGGAATAAACAAACTCACGACCCCACAAACTAGCTCGACTAGATCTAACCGTTGAAAGTCACCGCAAAAAAGGACAGCTCAGAGAGATATCGGAGAGCCAAGATGCAAGATCTTTAAGGCACGATGAAGGGTGGTAAGACGACCCCCACCCATACCACGTGTTGAGAGCTGAGTGGAATCGCTCTCAACGAACCAAAACCACTTACCATTTGTGAGCCTTGCGATCATAGGAAAACCGCTTAATGCCTAGTTTTCTGAACCATGAGAAAAGTGTCGTGGAATTTCCTTTGTGGTAGTGATCTAGCCTTTCGTCCTGCTGAAACTGACAATGTAGCTCGCCACCAAAACCTCCTAAAACTGTAAATCACACCTTGTGTCACCATTCAAGAAACGAAGGAGATAAGTTCCATTATACCAAAGGAAGTTATCGCCATACAGAGTAAGCCCTTTTTCAAGGAGCCGACCACCAAAATGATTTTGAACAGGCATAAAGAGCTTTAATCATATCCTGCCCCTCGTGCCCAATGATCAAAAATTTCCTTGTCCTCTGTAGCTTGAGCATCGCAGAGAGATTTTAGCCTGCTTGGACGCATCTCCTGCCATTTCATTTCGATCCTGCAATCTGGATTAGTCACTCCTTGGTTGGCTAAGAGATCTGCAAGTTTATTGGCCTTCCTCCAAACATGATTGAAGCTAACCATTCGAAGACTCTGGAGATGTTTTTGGATTCTCTGGTACACTTGTATAAGTCTCCAATGTTTTGAGACCCTTTCAGGCACTGTTCCATAGCTAATCTTCTTAACTGCATTTATAGAAATCTCGGAGTCTGCGTCGATGAGGACATTTGAACTGTGATTTAGTTTAAGAAGCTCTAGACATTGTTTCAAAGCCATTAATTCAACCATGTTGTTGGTGGCTTTGCCTAAATGACAGTGGAAAGTGAAAATTATTTTTCCTTCTTCATCTCTTAACACACCTCCATAACCTGTTGTCCCCGGGTTGCTTTTTGAAGCCCCATCAATGTTGCATTTCAGATAACCTTTTGGTGGAGGATGCCAGAACTCCTTTTCTCTTTCCATCACTCTTTCTTTTTTGTTAAGACCATTATGGATGATCTCATGCATACCCAGCTGCTTGAGAGTTCTCAATTCAAGTGTAGTGGGAGGAATCGAGGGATAACTGTGCACAGTAGTGGAAACGGTCTCCTTTATCTACTTTAAGATCAATTCCATCAGGCAAAGAGGAGTATTTTTTTCATCCTTGAAAATTATTTTATTCTTTTCCTTCCAAACATTCCAGATAATAAAGCTTGGTGTAAAGGTCCAGGCCAAATTAAGGATCTCATACTCTGAAAAGTTTTTTCTCCACTTGTTCAAGGTGTTATTAATGCTATCTTAGTCTATGTCTGTCTGTTGAAAAATGATGTTGAAAGAATCCCACAACCAGGTAGTATAGGTGCAGTTGTTGAGAATATGCTCCATTGTCTCCTCTTGAGCCTCACATAATTGGCATCTAGAAGGCCCCATGATCCCCTTCTTCTGAATATTTTCCCAAGTTAAAATTTTCTTGTGATGAACTAACCACATAAACAGTTTGATCTTCATCCATCCTTGGTGGCTCCAAAGTCTTTGCCATGACTTAGCCAAAATGCAAGGATCAAGGTTAAGGGTTATTCTTTTTGCTTCCTTGATATTGAAGATGCCTTCTTTGTTTTGGCCCCATCTTAACTGATCCTGCCCATCTGTAACCAAGATCTTCCTCTGTTCTAATATTTTCATGAGTTCTTATGTTTTTGCTTATATGGGGCCATCCCCTCTACATTCTATTGTCCTCCAGCTTCTCCATTTCTCAGTGTCATGAGGAAGATTCCAGAAATCCCTAACTTTTGTTAGTCCTTGGAAATCAGTTTCCTGCTTGATGCTCATAAAGTCCTCCCTTAAAAACATAGGTTCTTGTAGCCATTTATCTTGCCAGAAGAGAGCTTGTTTTCTTGCTCTGATTTCCCAAAAATTGTTGTCTTGTACTACGCTTCTATTATCCCAGGCTTTATTCCAGATGTGAAAGCCTTTTATGTTCCCTGACATCCTCATAAGATCACTTGTTTGCCAGGAGCTTGCATATTTTTCTTTCTAGTTTTTAGCCCATTGTGCCCCTAGTTCTTTAACCCATCTCCACCAGAGTTTGGCTCCTAGAACCTTAGAATCTCCTGATCGTCTAAGCTTAGGCCTCCATGAATTTTGGGTTTACAGATTTTATCCCAAGAAACAAGGGCCCATTTCTTTTTGGTTTCCTCCTTGCCCTAGATAAAGTCTCTCTTAATGTTCCTGAGTTGCTGTAAGACCCCTTTGGGGGCTGGCAGAGCTGATAAGAAGAAAATAGGGATAGATTGAAGAACTTCCTTCATCAAAATCAACCTGCCAGTAAGGTTCAACACTCTGAAAGTCCATCTTTTGATCTTGTCTTGCATCTTGTTGAGCATCGGTTCCCAGATACTTTTGTGCATTGGTTTATCCGTAAGAGGGATTCCAAAATACTTAGAAGGGAGGGCCTCCCTTTGGAAGCCCAATATTCTGGAGATGTTCCTTTGAATAGCAATGTTAGTGTTTAAGAAAAAAAAATTGATTTTGAGAGATTGACTTCCATACCTGAAGCCAAGGTGAAGTCATTTAAGATTTTTTTGTACGTTGTAGCTTCCTTGACTGTGGGGATACCCTGTAGCATGGTGTCATCCACAAATTGTTGATGAGTCAAGGCATGGTCGTTCTTAGTTAATTGGAGGCCCTTGATCTTTCCTGAGACTTTAGCATTTTTAATGGTTCTGCCCAATCCTTCCATCATGAGGATAAAAAGAAAGGGAGAGAGTGGGTCTCCCTGCCTGAGGCCTCTGGAAGGAGTGAAGATCTCTAAGGGCGAGCCATTCACCAGAATTGAAAAGCTGGGTGAAGTAACCAAAGCCATAACCCATCTGATCTAGTCATGATCAAACCCAAAAGCGGAAAGGACCTTTTTGATGTAAATCCATTTGACCTTGGCATACGCTTTTGCAATGTCTAGTTGCATGATCATACCAACCTACTTTTTGCTAGTGAGTGAGTGAACGACCTCATGGGCCTGAATAATATTATCTAGTATTTTCCTTCCTTCAACATAGCCAGACTGTTCCCCAGAAATCAAAGAAAGAAGAAGAGGTTTGAGTCTGTTGGCCAAGATCTTGGAAATAATTTTGTAAACTACATTGCATAAAGCAATGGGTCTGAACTTATCAGGAGTTAGGGCTGAGTTCTATTTGGGGATCAGGGAGATGAAGGAGGTGTTGAGGGCTTTCAAAATGGATCTTCTTCTTCTGGAGTCCTCTACCACATCCAAAATATCCTGTTTGACAATATTCCAGCAGGCTTTGAAGAAGTCAACATTAAAACCATCTGGACCTGGAGCTTTGCCATTCTGCATTTCTTGATAACCATCCTGACCTGTGCTTCAGTAACTGGTTTGTTCAGGTTAAAGTTATCTTCTCTAGACACCATCCTGGGAATATTCTTTATAATTTCCTTGATATGTTGGTCTCTATCTCGATTATTTTCATTAGTGATGCCTCTGAAATGTTGAACCATCACAGCTTCAATATCCTTGTGAGAGGTCTGAAGCTCCCCATCTTCATTGAGGAGACTCTATTGTGCTTTCTTTTGGCTATGGTAGAATGGTGGAAAAATCTCGTATTTCGTTCACCTTCTTTGAGCCATTGAACTCTAGACTTTTGTCTCCAAAAGATTTCCTCGTGTTTGCATAAATTCTCCCAATCAAGGTTGTGTTTTTCAGCTTGCTCACTTTTGGTTTTATCAAAACCATTTGTGATCATAGCTTGGTTTAGTTCCTGCATTTTGATCTCTACTGATTTTTTTTTACAAAAATGTTACCAAAATACTTCTTGTTCCATTCTTTGAGTTTGATTTTTATGTGCTTTAGTCTTTTATGGAGGAGGAAAATTTTGGTGCCCTGAACTTGTAGATCTTTGGACCACCATTCTTCAATGTTGATGATGAAATCTGGGTGGGAGAGCCAAATATTCTCAAATCTGAACGGTTTGTTCCTGGGAGCATCAAATCCCTTGATTTCTAATTGAATCGTCCATTGATCAGAGCCTCCAAAAGGGAGAATACTTGTAGATATTTCTGTATTTGTGAGCATTAGCTTCTCGGAAATCAAAAATCTATCTAGCTTGGAGGCAACCTAAGCATTACCTCCTCTTTTTTTGTTCCAAGAAAAAAGACCATTATGCATTTCAGAGTCAACCATTTCCATGTCTTCTGTGAAAGAATGGAAACCTACTGAATCTCTACTGAGGATTCTGGTGCCTCCTTTTTTTTCGAAAGAGTTTTAATCATGTTAAAGTCTCCTCCAATGACCCAAGGGATTTCTTTATGTCTGCTTCTAAGATCTGCTAGGGAGTTCAGAAATCTAAGCTTCTCATCTATTCTCTAAGGACCATAGACATTTGAAACTAGGAGGGTCTCAGACATCCCCATTGGTTGAATGATAGATGATAAGTAATTTCTCGTTGCCTCTGCATCTACAATGCTAACTTTTTGGGGGTTTCAAAGAGTGAGAATGCCTCCAGCTGTGTTCTTTGCTTTGACTTCTAGAAACTCAAATTTACTGAGCCATTTGCTGTGGATTTGTTTTATTTCTGAATGGAGAATTTTGTTTCTTGAATGAAGATTATGTCCAGCATTGCTAGTTTCATTTTGTTACTTAGCATTCTTTTTTTTCTTTTACTACCTAGACCTCTGATATTCCATGATATAACTTCATACTTAAATATTTGTAAAGGAGTAACTAGTTAGCTCTTTCATCTTACTCGAATCTATCATTAACTTCCCACACTCCATCAGGAGCTCATTTTGTTTTTTTCTGCCTCTCTTTTTTCCTGGATTTCTGGTGGCTAATCCTGGATTTACTTTCATTGTTTTCACCCCTCTGTGCTCCTGTTTGTGGATGTTTTTACCCTTCTCCAGTCCTCGTTCCTGAGTTTTCCATAAAAAAAACTGTTGTATTCTGTTGCATTCTTCTTGAGGCAGAGACTCTATTCCTCCTTTGGTGCCTTGCATCAGGAATCCTTCCAGATCCAAGTTTTCCTCGTCGAGAATTTCTTGTAGTTCATGATCTTCCAGATCTGTTTCACTTTGGGTCATTTCCTGGTCCATTTCCATTTCTGTTTCACTTCTCATGGCTTCTTTTTGAGAGTCAATGTCCGGAGAATGATTTTTATCTTCTTTATTTTCTTTTTCTTTTTCATCTTCCTTCTGATACTGATTTTCTCTTGTGATCTCTTCAGGCTCTTCTAGCACTTGAAACTTATTCTGACTATCCTTTTGCCCCTCAGTGTGTTGTTGCTTTGATCCCTTTTTTCCTCCCCTTCCTCTATTGGCCACTTTCTGAAAGCTTTCAGTGTCCTTCGTTGTATTAGGCTTTTCTTTGTTATCTTCTTTGTTGAGAGGGCAGTCTCTTAACAAATGCCCATGTTCATGGCATCTTCGGCATCTGAAAGGGATATGTTCGTAATCTACCATCTACACCCACTCCTCATCAAAAACTTCCAGGATGACTTCATCCAGAAGTGCTCCTGATAGATCCATTTCCACGCATATCCTGGCAAAGGAGGTATATTTTCCCCTTCTTGTGGCTTCAGAAGCTTTAACAAAGCGTCCTAGTTTATTGCCAATGGCAGCCAATGATTCTGTTTGCCAATAATCGAGAGGTAGAGAGTAAAGCCTTACCCACACAAGAACTGAAAAGAAAGTTTCCCTCTCTGGGACAAAGTTCATTCTCTAAGGTCTCATATAGAGACCTGCTGCAGCAAAAAATAGGGTTCTCCTTCGAATATTCTGTCTTTATCTTCGATGTTAGAGAACACTACTGTGAAGAATCCTTTTGACCCAAGATGTAGGTCAATGCTTCCTTTGGGCTTTCAATGATACTTGATCCACGTCTGTAATGCCTTTTCAGTGGGCCATATTCCCATGAATTTACAGATAATAGCGTAGGTTCCCATATATTCCTCGTGCTCCTACAGAGCAGGATCATTTAATATTACTCGAGGAGTGATTTTTGCTTTTGGTTTGCAAGGTCCTTTTTTTTTTTTGTCTCTTGAACCCAGACTTTTGTCTTCTTCCTCTTTGTCCTTTGTGTTGTTGTTTTCTTTTGTTCTGGTCCCATCTATTTCCTTTTCATTGTCCCTGTTTCTGTAGTTCATATCACCTTTACTATTTCCAATTGGTGATTTACTTTTGCTGGTCACTGCATCTTTGTAGGAGGGAGCGGAGCTCCCTCCCCTTCCACTCTCCATTAGATTCGAACTCTGCTCGCCGTGGAAACCCTAGCCGCTGCATCTCCGTCGTCTCCCCTGATTCACCTCTTCCTGTCCTACATTCGATGAGTAAAGTTTCAGTTAGTCTAACATGTATTATTCATCATATAAAATAATAATTGAATCTTCACAATGCAATTGCAAAAGAAATATGTAAAAACAAACCATAAACAGGCTAAAACACATAAACTACGTGAACATAAGAAAATACACAGATCTTTCTCAAAATTCTTCTTTTTTAGTCAAGTCTTCCTAGATACAATCTTTCTGACCCTGTGCACACCACTGCAGGGGCCTGCGCACACAACTACAGACTTACCAAGGTCTCTCCGCACATAGTTGCAGGAGCTTTCCCCTTCGCCCAAATACATAAAGATCTTCTAAAAATAGACTCAAAACAATAAATTGATTTCTTCCCCTTTTTAGACTTGCTAAAACATCCCTTTACATATGATTTTACCCCTACAATACTATAGTCCACAAACCATAGGCGGAGCTCAAAATCATCTAGATAATCCCATCTCTTTACAAAGGAAGAGGCTTTGACCTGCCCTAAAGCCCTTTTGACTCTTATAACCCTATGGTAATCGCTCTTCGCTTCTCAAAATGCAGAGTCTTTATATGACACGGACAAAACTTAAACCTGGGGGACCTCTACCCAAGATCTTCTTTTGAAACTTATTTTGAAGTGACATCACTGATTTCATCATATGTTGGCTATTGGTAGGACTCTTTTCCAAACTTAAAAAATGATTTTTTTTTAACAACAACTAGTTTAGAATGATCACTCTTTTATTGTCATTCATCACATTGGAGTTGAGATTCAAGTTGGAAAAATTCCATTTTGCCGTATGTATTTTGTAAAAAGATGGATTGTGATTGTATTGTTAATAATAGAGAGCATTAAAGTGTTCGATAATTCGAATAATTCATTGATTTATATTATAACTCCAATAATATAATAATATTTATCATAGTTAACTTATGTTAATCATAATTTATTGATGTCAAAGACATATATTCCTCAATAGTTGTCACGTTGCAATATTTATGATCTGCATTCATTGAAGAATAAACTATACCATAACTTTAATTAATTTTTATATGGTGAGGATATTTTTTTATGATTATATAGAAAAAAATAAGTAGTTACCTAAAACGCTTTGTATTTTCTAAATTTAAAATACAAATTATCATTGTTAATTTCTATTGAATTATACATAATTGCATGTGAACGGCTTTCAATATTTCCTCAATTTTTTCCCTCTATTTCCACGTTTTTAAAAGTATATGAATGGAACAAAACATTAATTGGGTGGGAACAATTTAGTGAACTTGAAAGCTTGCTGGGAACTTCACCTTTAAGAAAACGGGAGCTTGGGAATGAGTTTATGGTATTGAAAGTTTTAAATTAAACTTTATTTTTGGTATTAATAAATATTTTTATTATTATTATTAAATTAAAATATAATTATTTTTATTTAATTATTATAAATATTTATTTTATAATAAATATATTTATTTTATTTATTTAAAATATTATTGTTGAATTGAGATTTTTGTGATCTATATCAAATTTATGAGAGATTTTTCAGCGTAAATTACATGATATTTCATTTGTCGATGCGTTTCGAACCCATCAGTGTGGTTCATCGTCAGGATAAGTTGAAGAATCATATCTAGATTTGCATGTTAAATAGTCAGAGCAGAACATCCAACGGCTATAATTCTTGACTAGGTAATGGCTATATTGACTAACGGCTAAATTTGATGGGGAAACGGTTAGTTGGAATGGACTAGAGGCATAACCTTTATTTAATTAAATAAGTTAATTCAATTTGATTATTAAATTGATAGTTAGTTATATTCTTATTAAATTAAACATTAAAGGGACATATGAATATAGAAGTTTTAACTATTTTATAAACTTTTAATTATAAATATATGTTAAAATAGATTAATTTTAAATTACTAGTTAGTAATAAAAGTTACTAACTAAATAGAAATATATAAATATTAGAGTGATTTAAGGGTTAGAAAGAATATTTTAAATAATTTAAATTTAAATAATTGTTTATTTAAGTGTTAAATTAGCATATTATCATAGATTGATTTCAAGATTATTTTCTTTTATTAATTAATTGAATTAAATTAAATAAGTTAATTTAATTTGATTATTAAATTGATAGTTAGTTATATTTTTATTAAATTAAAAGTTGAAGGGCCATATAAATATAGAAGTTTTTAACTATTTTATAAATTTTTAGTTAAAAATATAAATTAAAATAAATTAATTTTAAATTAATAGTTAGTTATAAAAGTTATTAACTAAATATAAATATATAAATATAAGAGTGATTTAAGGGTTAGAAAGAATATTTTAAATAATTGTTTATTTAAGTGTTAAATTAGCATATTATCATAGATTGATTTCAAGATTATTTTTCTTTTATTAATTAAGTTAAAATTATTAGTATATAACTAATAGCATAAACTAAATGCTATTAAAATACCTCAAACTATATCAACCACTCCTCAAAGAACCAAGGCCACAGGATACGGGAAAACAAGGGGAAATTTGCTAAAAAAGAAAACAAGAACAAGCTATAACCTAGGGGGGGAAGAAGGGAAGAAAATGACTAGGAAGAGAGGGCTGGGACCCAGCAACTACTGATCTTCCAGCCATCCTCTCTATTGAGATTGCTCGACCTTTTTTCAATCTCAAGGGCTTCCCTAAATTTTCGGTGATGGAATTGCGAAACTCTAGCAATAACACTAGCCTCCTCGATACAGACATGATGATTGGTTTTCTTTGCATGCTCTACCAAAGAGGAAGACTTGGTTCTCCTATGCTTAAGGTCAGTTGCATGTTCACTAATCCTTTGATTAATGGAGCGACCAGTCTCACCAATATAGGGGGTCCCACAGGAACAAGGAATAATATATACCCCTTTCATGTCCTTAGGGTCGATAGGATCCTTCACAGATCTGAGGGACTTACGAATGGTGTTAAGAGGTCTAAAAGTTGAGGGGAAATTATGCTTCTTAAGAATCCTCGCAATCCTATCAGTGGTTCGCTGAACAAACAGAAGATGGACACCTGAAATCCGTTCTTTTGGTTCTCTTTTAATTAATGAATTCTTGGCCGCTTTTAGGAAAGCCTTATGTCCCATGAATCTACTATAATTGTTCTCCACAAAGACATTAAGGAGATGGGAATTTTCCTCCTCGAAGCTCTTTTCATCAGAGATCCTTATGGAAAGAGTAGCAAGGGTATTGAGAACCCCCAACTTCTGAGCCAGGAAATGGTGGGAACTAGCATGAAGATACTGCTCTGTATATGTTTTCTTACAAGACACTTGGTGGGAGAGGGAACCATCACTATTCTTAGAAATAAGAATATCAAGGAAAGGGAGGCAACCATCGACTTCTTGTTCCTTGGTGAATTGATGGCCGAGGATTGATTGTTGAGATGATCGAAGAAGAGATCTAACTCCTCATGGCCATGAGACCAGATGACATTATTGTCATCTACATATCTTTTCCAAAGCTTAGGCAGGAGGCAGGCTGAGTTTAGAGCCTTGGATTCAAAAACTTCCATAAAAAGATTTTCAACAACAAGGGATAGGGGCGAGCCCATGGCAACCCCACAGGTTTGCTCAAAGAACTCTCCTTCAAAACTAAAAAAGGTCGAAGTGAGGCAGATCTCAACTAACCAAGCAGTATCAAGATCTGTTAGACGGTTGATCACCTCCATGGCCTCATTTATAGGGATGCAAGTGTACAGGGAAACAACATCAAAACTGACAAGAATGTCTCCAGAGTCTAGCTTAATGTCCTTGAGCTCCTCAATAAAGGAAGCAGAGTCTTTGATGAAGGACTCTGTACGGCCAACTAAGGGTTTAAGCTTTAAGGCAAGGAACTTAGCAAGAAGATAGGTAGGACCGCCAATGGTGTTGACAATGGGCCTAATGGGAGCTCCTTCCTTATGAATTTTAGGGAGCCCATAGATTCTAGGAGTGATAGGATTGCTCTCAATGAGTTTATGGTGCAGGGAACTCACTGAGTTACTGGATTTAATGGCAAGGGAAACATTTCTGGAAATCTTCTTTAACGGGTTTTTGGGAAGCTTCTTATAGCTTCCACTATTATGAAGATGATCTAATATTCTTTCTAACCCTTAAATCACTCTAATATTTATATTTAGTTAATAACTTTTATAACCAACTATTAATTTAAAATTAATTTATTTTAATATATATTTTTAATTAAAAGTTTATAAAATAGTTAAAAACTTCTATATCTATATGGTCCTTTAACTTTTAATTTAATAAGAATATAACTAACTCTCAATTTAATAATCAAATTTAATTAACTTATTTAATTTAATTCAATTAATTAATAAAAGAAAAATAATCTTGAAACCAATCTATGATAATATGTTAATTCAACACTTAAATAAACAATTAATTAAATTTAAATTATTTAAAATATTCTTTCTAACCCTTAAATCACTCTAATATTTATATATTTATATTTAGTTAGTAACTTTTATTACTAACTAGTAACTTAAAATTAAATTATTTTAATATATATTGATAATTAAAAGTTTATAAAATAGTTAAAACTTCTATATTCATATGTCTCTTTAACATTTAATTTAATAAGAACATGATGATGATGATGATGGTTAACGTAAAGAAATAAATTATTTATTTTGATTTAAGGTTTTATTCCTATGCTCGAAAAGCTTGGAGAGAAGCCTCCCAAGCTCACTATAATTTTGACATTGTAAAAAGCTAGGAAGGTCAGTATTGTAACAAAGATTGTGAAACTGAGATCTAATGTGGTTGTACGCGGGGCACTCTAAGAGGAAGCGGTTTTCATCCTCGATGTTCCTATTCTCACATATATGGCAGATCCTTTCCATCCAAGGCGTTTTAGGAACTGCCCAATGACCTGTTTCACTATGGAGCTCATGAGAATTCGTTCTAATCTTTGCTATATTAATTTTCTTCTTTGAGCTAGTTAAAATAGAGAGATACTTTTGATTTTCTAGGGTGGGGTTAATGACCTTCTTATAATAACTTAATTTTCTTTTAGCCGCTAAATCTTTCTCACACCACATTTTTTCTTTGAACTTAGAAGTAACAATATCTTTAATGTTATTTATGTTTTGCAATGCATCATTCTCGTTGATCTCCCAATAGTTTAACCAAGCCCTTGTGTCTTTATGCCACCCTCGATTGAGCCTTAGGTGGCTTTGGCTGGAATTTAAAGCTAGCTTAGGAAGTCTATGATCGTCTATGTTATTGAGTTTGTGCTTGTACAACAGAAACCTAAGCATAGCTAGGCTCTCAATAGGGGAAAGACCTGCTTCTATAAGGAGAATAGGCTAGGGTGTATTACTTTTAATTTTCAGGTTATAAGTTATAAAACGCTTCTGGATTTGCTCAATCTTTCTCCATGATTCTTTGGAGATGCTGCAACCCCAAACCTCACAGCCATATAAGATAACAAGAGTGACCAAAGTTTCAAAGAGGAACTTCTTTTTATCCCACATTACGAGGTTTGCTATTTTACAATTATTTTCAAGACCAAAATAAGCTTTCCACCCCCCATTAATCCTTTTCTCAATGCTATGGTTCCAGTTGAGCTTGTGATGAATATAACTAACTATCAATTTAATAATCAAATTGAATTAAGTTATTTAATTAAATAAAGGTTATGCCCCTAGTCTAGTCCAACCAACCGTTTCCTCGTCAAATTTAGCCGTTAGTCAATATAGTCGTTACTTGGTCAAGAATTATAGCCATTGGATGTTCTGCTATGACTATTTAACATGCAAAGCTAGATCTGATTCTTCAACTTCTCCTGACGATTAACCACACTAGTTGGTTCGAAACACATCGACAAATGAAATATCATGTGATTTACGCCAAAAAATCTCTCATAAAATATTATTATTAAATAAAAATTAAATATTTGTAAATTTTAGCATAAAAGTTATTTAAATAAAATGTTTAATAATATTTACTTTATAATTGTAGATATAAATAACTTTTAATATATGTATGCTTGTTTTCTTGGAAGAGTCACATGAAACTCTGATAGATGAATATGAAAATATAATAAATCAATATTCTATTGTATGATTGTCATCGCTTAATCATATTATTGATTTATATTGTATTTTCATATTAAGATAGTATTATTTAGTTGGAAGAATAATTCAAATTTACAAAAATTTAGAATATGTATATATATATATATATATATATATATATATATATATATATATATATATATATTGTTTATTGTGTGGATAAATATTTATGAATATTGAAGTTTCTATATTTTGTTAAATATGTTTATATAATGGTTATTACAAATCAAGAAAATTTAATTTTATTATATTAATAACACAGTAAAGTTTAATATGCTACATAGAAATTGTAATAAAGTTATTATATATATATATATATATATATATATATCGGTTAATTTTAATTAAAATCAAATAGAGATTTTTAAAAATTTGAGTTTAAATTGTTTAATCTTTGGAATTCGAGTACTCCAATAATTTTCCAAAGTACTGAATCTATATATGATATATATATGAGAACAATGAAAAAAAATATTTCATTAATAAATTAAACTACACTTAGCTCTATATATATATATAAAATATTTTCGAAAAAAAATTATAATGAAAAATATAAGTCAGCGCGTTTCAACCAACCTATATAATCCATCATCAAAACAAGATGTAAAATCAAATTATAGCATCTCAATTTAACATTTTCCTATAAATGTAAACAAAAATTTTTATTAATTCAAAATATTGATATCCACACTACCACTATTTTCTCGTTCCAATAAACATAACGTCTATATAATAATTGATGTATTAATACTATAACAAAAATCATTGATAATTTTTATTAAATTAAATTAAATTTACAGAATATCTAATTAATTCATGTCTACAATTCATTGAATGGGCTTCATGCAACATTTAGTTAATTCATGCCAATTTGCTCTATTGAACATTTGGTTAATTCGTGCCGCCCATATTTTGACTTGCGTTTTTTCACAAGGGCTAAATAGCGGAGCAGATGATCCAAAACCGATTCAAACAAAAAAACTGATTTTAGTGGATAAAATTAATAATTTTAATTTTGTTTTAAAAATGTAGTAAAAATGGTTTTGCTAAAATAGACCAATAATTTGAGTTGTTTTGAAGGAGTTTTTTTTGGAAGTTTTTTTTGTTAAGTTTTCTTGTCTAATTTCTCTGAAATTTGACAGAAAATTAGTGAAATCACAAGCTTGATAGGTAACCCCTTTACAAGCTTGATGAATAACCACGCAAAATCAAAAAATCAGCCAGATTCAAACACCAAAAAATTATATTAAAAACAATTCCCAAATAATCAAAATTTTCAATCAAAATCTTCAAAAATAGTCATATTTCCCTTCGCTTAACAAGAAAAAGAGACCACTGACATTTCATGACCTTTTTCCAAAATTAATTAAATTTTCAATCAATTCCCTAACAAAATCAATAAATTTTGTTAATAGTACCTCAGTAAAACTGGCTTTTTTTTTTTCAGAAAGAAAAATCTTCATTGATTTATATTAAGACAATATAAAGATCATAAGATATGACAACGGACAGACGCCTTGCTGACATATTAGTGCATATAGATCGAGATTGACAGTCATAAGATCCCCGAAGAGGACAGACGCCTTGCTGACATATTAGTGCATACCTTGCTGACATATTAGTGCATAAAGATCGAGATTGACAGTCATAGGATCCCCGAAGAGATCAGAACAAAATCAAAAGCTGTACAGATCATAGGATCCCCAGAGAGATCAGAACAAAAGCTCAAAAGCTGTACAGATCAAAAGCTAGGACAGCTGCTATCATAGACCAATATGAAGAAAGGGACCAGAGTGCAATGCATGTGGACCAGATAATGAAAGAGAACGATCACATTCCGGGGATGACGAAGTGCTGAATAAGATAGGAAAATGCATCGTCTGAAACCTTTAGAGACCAAGACCCGGCTCCATTGCAAGACCTTTCTTGGAGAGAAGGTCAGCTTGTTCATTTCTGGAACGAGGAATATGTTGAATTGAGCGCTGTTTCATAATGCTCTAGAAGTTCCTGATTCTGTTTAACCATCCGAACAGATGAGGGCAGCTAATAAGGCATGCACCTTTGACATGATCTATCAATGATTTTGAATCGCCATAAATTGAAATGCATTGGATGTCCAAAAAAACACAAAAAACAAGCAGGCCTGTAAGGGCCCTAACCTGGACCATGCTGTTTGAGCCATGCCCATCCTTCCAGGATAAGAAAAATTACTACTTGTCATTCATAACGATGTGGACCCCAATCCACAGATGTTATTTTGCTCAACTCCATCAAAGAAAGCACAGGGAGCCTCCAAGGAAAAGTCATCCGGCTTATTTTTAGACTTTTTTCAGTAAAACTGGCTTTGCCAAATTGGACAAACAAAAACTCTGCGACTTCAATCAGATTTCTCACAAAAAAAAAAACTGTACCACACTCCCATAATAACAAAAAGGGTAAAGGGAGCATTCATTGGCCCATTTCCATCAATTTCCTCACAAAATTGCCTTCCCACATTTGGAATAATGGCGAATATGGAAAACTGACAATTCGTTAAGAGTTTGTTATCTGACAATTATGTTCACCGCTGGCCGCGTTTCTTAAAAACTTTGCATGGAAGCAACGGCCTGCAAACTTCGCAGGGAAGGTAGCATCACGACCGCGGCAATGCCAGGCGCCGTACTTGTGGTTGAGAGGAGTTTAGTGTAAGTACAGGTGTAGAAAATTGCGTAGTCAGTTACGTTTTTTTCTCTTTCCCGGATATTTGTTTGGGTCAATTATCTCCGGATTTTGACAGCGATTTCTTGAACTTTTAAATTTCAACATTATAATCTTCACGCATTTTTCTGCATCGCCGCCATAATTGTTTTAATTTTCTCGCCGACCCGCTCAGATTCCCCTCTAGAACACGACAGACTAAGGTTTTATTCCATATAATTTCCAAATATCCCCCGAAACGCTCGCGGGAATTATTGAATATTCACTAGCTGTCAAACATCCATTTAATAATTCTTCGACCCTTCATCTAGAAAGAAAATTACTTTCTCCTATTTTATCCATGGAATCACTTATTTTTCAAGTGAGAAACTTACCCTTCTTTTTGGAATCCATTACATAGAAGGAATCCATTACATAGATATTCAATGGACATGAATTGCTTAAAAATGGTTTTAACCACTACAAGTTTTCCTCCCTGCAATAGCCACTTATCTCTAAAATGCTAGTTGTTTTTCCAATTTAGCTGCAAGTCAATCCAATCTTGTTTCAAATAATTACTTTAGTGCTGTGTAGGCCTTAAATATTTTAGCCCATATTCCAAATCCACCTTCAAATATGGAAAAGACCTTCAAATATGGAAAAAGAGATAGAGAAAACAGTGTTCTCCTTTTGCAACCTTGAAAAGAAAATTGAACATTTACTTACGTTAATTAGCATCCCCATTGCATTATAACACTGTTAGACACCTAATTCTTAGAGATTTCATGAATATTTTGTAAATTTGTAAATAGGGGAAATATCAACACTTAGAATAGGAACTGAACTTGGAAGATGAAGGGTCATTTTTGTAATGCTATATAAGTCTATCCATATCAATATAAATTAATTCAAATTTTGGGAGTTAACTCACTAAAGATTTATATGACTCACACTTAGAATTGAAAGTTGTCCGGTTGATGGTTAAACTCTTCAACCTTGAGTTTAAAGATGATGACCCTTGGCGCTATACATTGAAATTAGATCCATCTTGGATGATGTAGATGCCACTAGATTTAAAATGGACATTCCTCTCACAACCTTTGTTAAGGCCCTCTACCCTAGATACTCTCATTATCTCGAATCCCTACAAGCTAGTGCAAAACCCCAAGCCATTACTTTTGACACCTAGTTTATAGAATGAGAGAAAGCATTCAAGATGAGGAAGATATCAACTTAGTGCCCTAAATAAATAGTGTACCTTGCCCAGAAACAGAAAAATTAGTCACATGATTCTCTTAAAACAAGTGGCAGAATAAGAAGATGTGAAAGAAACAATTTCAAAGGCAAGGGGGCTAAACATCATCAAGGAGAAAGATATGATCGAATTAGTCACATGATTCTCTTAAAAGGAGTGGCGGAATAAGAGGATGTGAAAGAAACAATTTCAAAGGCAAGGGGGGTAAACACCATCAAGGAGAAAGATATGTTCTTTACTACATTCGCTACAACAAAAGATAAATATGATGTGACAACATGTAGAATCCCACAAGTGAGAATCAAAGATAGTCAAAACCAAAAATAAGATAAGGGTAAAAAATTAGATCCACCTAAAGGTAAAGCACCTAAATTTTCTCATTATATTGTTTCTCGTTGCAATATTGGAGTAACTAAAGATTTGTTTCATACTACATTTGCTTCTTAGGGAGATGCATGGTTGGTTGATATAGGTGCAACCTGCCATATGACATTTTGGGAAGAGTTCTTTGAAGACCTCAATGACAATATAAATGGAGTAGTGTATTTTGCAAATCAGGAAAGTCTCAAGCCTTTGGGACTTGGCACCATCACAATTAAACTACTTGGACTTCCTAATTTTCTTTTGCATGATGTATTCTACCTTCCAAAACTTAGAGAAATATGTTGTCCCTTGTTCACATTTTCCAGCAAGGCCACTCTATTTATATGTTTTATGGCAACGTAGAGATAAGCCTTAGCATCTGAAAACATAGTTGTCATGGTTGGAGCAGAGGAAGAAAAACTACTAAAGTTGCAAGGAAAATCTGCTTGTGCAGAAAACTTTGTATATATTTCTTAATACAATGAAGGTACATTACCATCCAATCTTCTATGACATGCAAGATTTGGAAATCTTAATAATGATAGTCTTCTCTTGTTGAAAAGGAATGGTATTTATGGTTTACCAACTATTCCTAGGAAATTAAAACAATTGAAGGTTGTATCCTAGGGAACCATAGCAAACAACCATTTCATGATTATACTTCCAAAGCATGTAGAAAAATTGCATTGATTTATTATGAAATGTGTGGCCATACGCATGTTCATTCTACAAATGGAAATAGATATATGATTACTATTATTGATGATTACACTATGATGTGTTGGGTATACTTGTTGAAAAGAAAATCAAAAGATTTTGAAAGTTTCAGAAAGTTTCATGCATGGATTGAAAATAATGCACAATTAGATATTGTCTCCCTTTGTACTCATACTCTAAAAAAATATACTTCTAATGAATTTGAAAACTATCTTTTCCAACATTGGATTCAACTTCAAACTATTCTTCCGTATAATCCTCAATTGAATGGTGTAGCTAAAAGAATGAGCATGACTATCTTAAATATGGTTCACTCAATGATGTGTTTAAAAAATGTAGAGTTGATATTTTGAGTTGATGTATTTCTATGTGTAGTATATATAAAAAACATATGCCTATCTCATTCTCTCAGAAATAAGATTCATTATGAATGTGGTATAGCCACATTCCTTCAATAAGAATCTTAGGATCTTTGGTTCCACCTTCTATGCCTTAACTCCAAATGAACAAAGAAGCAAGATTGAAGTGAGCAGTTGAAAATGCATCTTCTTGGGTTATTTAGATACCACCAAAGAATGATGTCTTTATGATGAGGTAAATAAGAAGTTTTTTTCTATTGATGTGATTTTTCTTAAATCTTGTTAGATTGACAACACTTTTGAGTAATAGCTTGATTGTTTGGATATATTTGATCATTGAAAAACTTATCATGAATTTCATAATGAGATTCCACGTCTTGAAAGAGGGATCCCTATCTTGGTTCAACCTATGGAATTTCCATTTGAAGTGTTGAATGTGATGACATTGATGTCAAGTTCAAGGGGAGTTCTTAATGGACACATGACTGTCGAAGTTAGGAAGAGTTCTCAACAAAGGCCATGAACAAAATTTTGTGTTCTTCCTTGAATGAAATTTGACATTTTTCCATGAACTTGGCCTTTCTTAATCTATGCGACTAAACCATAACTAACACTAATCAAACCATGACTAGCAAACTTCTTTAGTGAATTACACAACTAGTCGAATTTCAAAGATCGCGTGTATTTAGCCATACAACCATTCGACTATTCAATCACACACAAAGTTAACACTCAGCCAACTGAAGTAGATACCAGATTCAATCCAATTTATTTTCTCATCTAGGCATTCGACCATCTATTGGTGCATCAAAGTGACCCATATTTCAGATCTTTGTCTTAGCCAACAAGTGGAACTTAGATAATGGAAAAGTGGCAGTGTGATGTGGATAACAATTGGTAGTGACATGACAAACAAGCGATAGAGGTAATCATTTAGCAACAGTAGCTAATGACACATAGCAGGTAGAAATGACATTTTTTGTCGACTAACTCGATGATTGGAAAGTGATACATGGAAAGTACAAATCAACATCATGACACGTGGAAAGCTTGGTTTAGTCATATAAGATGACTTGGACAGTAAAGTGGCAAGTGATATAGAAAGTGGGTCCCGTTTCAGAGAAGAAAAGGTGTTGGTGTAGTATAGCTATCCAACCATGTATAAGGAGTGTGATGAGTTAAAATGTTTGGTTATTTGACCCAGATTTCAAATTCGATGAATCTAGCTAAAACAAAAAATTTGTTTTGTTCAAGATTCCACACTGAAAAGTAAATGAAAAGACATTCGAGCATCTAATAATCTGGATGTGAACAGAGTGTTGTTGATTAGCAAATATCCTAGACTCTAGATACATTAAAGAGGTGAATTAAGACCAAGGTTAAAACTCCATGTCACGAAGGGCTTGCATTTAGAACCTAGAGCTAGAGGAATTAAAAATCAAATCTAGGTATCTAGTGATTTACCTATGTACATAGTGTGTTCAAATAACAAGCACTTGGACTCCCTATTCAGTGGCGTAGCCTAAGATTGTGGTCCCAACTCCAAGTCATGCAAGACTAATGATTAACACTCAGAGCTAAAAGAGAAAAGAAAAATAAATCTAAGCATCTAGTAATATGGGAATTTGAAAAGTGTCTTCATTAACATGGACCCATAATCTATATTCATTAGAGCTAATCATTTAATAATGTGGTCCTTCCACAAGGTCATGTGGATTAGTAATTGAGTCGCTGGAGCTAGAGTTAGTGTTGAATGATTTGGGTAGGCAAGTCATCCAAATACCTATATATCCATTATAGAAGTGACCCAAATCTTGATTCTATTAGAACAACTCTTTGAGAACATCGTCACGACACATGACCATGCATTTTTTGTGATTTAACCTACCAGGTGTTAGCACCTAAATCTGCCTTAGGCTGAAGGAAGGAAAAAATTAGGGTAACCACAAATCATGCTCAGTCTGGTAGTTAGCCCTACCAGAGCAGGAGAGGGCTCTCTCCGAGTCACGCTCAGTGAATAGATAATCGAAAATGGTCTAAGATGACTTACAATGAAATATTTACCTTAGGCTAGTAAGTGAATAGGGATTCTGGAAACAATTTTCATGAATGACCGAGCTTCTGGGATGTTATGGGACCGACACTCAGCAAAGAACAGAGAATTTAATACAAAGGCACAGATTATTCCGTGAGGCAAGGTAGGCGGAAAATGCAACAATTTAGTTTGAGGTACCGCGGCATGAATAGATTGCTGAAGAAAGTGAAAAGGGCATAGTGACATGAATCCTTTTCAACAGAAGAGTAACACTGAACATGAAATTTTCGCACAGGCAGAGCAATAAAATTGAATTCTACCTAATCTCACTCAGAAAATTTCACTGGAAATGAACATGAATTGAATTATGAAACATAACGAAATACATATGAAAACATAAGAGACACATTTGCTACACTCGCAACCACAAGAATCTCATGAAATAGAGTCGCTGCCTTTCATTAATTCTCTGTCAAAAATACATAGTGAAGAAACAAAGTTTCTTTCCCACAGTCTCCCAGAAGTTACAAGCCAACCAACCCTTTGCAAATAACTTGCATACAATATATAGAATGTGTGAGGAAGAGATAGAACGCCCAAGGGTTGGGGAGTTACTCGAATCATTACAAAATGGAGATGGAGAGCCAACCATCAGCTACAGGTGCAGCGTTGCAAACATGACATTTGGCTTGGGGTGACCGTTTGCCTTCCTTCTCCACTTGGATAGAAGCCAATCTGGAGAAAAAACTCTTTAAATGCCACCTTTGGTGCCAAAAAAACCGAAGTGTAGATGACGGGGCCCACTTGGAGAAGTCGCGAACCGAAATTTCGCAAAGCGGGAGCAAATTGACAGTTTTTCCTCTGTGCGCTGCGCCAATTTCTCTGTGCGTCACGCCACTTTTGGGCCTGTTTTGGGGCACTTGCAGGTGTCCAAAATGTGCCCAAGTGGGCTTGTTGGAAAGCCTGTCCTGTCTACTTTCTAACCCAACTAGAAGTTTTGAATTTTGTGCTCATTTTCCCCTCCAAATCTCCATTCTCCCAAGACTGCTTTCTGTGTGTCAAAAAAGTGGCAGAGAGGCCATTTTTTGGGTGTTTTTGACCTCTAGGAGGCTCAGATCTTGCCCAAATTTCTTGCCTAGACACCAGTAGTTGTGATTTTCCATGCTGAACCCAAAACTGCAAGCCATTCCTCATTTGGAGCTCTATAATTCTAGGGTCGCGCCAGTGGCGCGACGCACAGGGAGAAAATCCCTGTTTTTTGCTCAAAAAATTTCCATGTGACCAAAAATTCCCCAAATTTCTTGAAATTTGGGCTGGAGGTTCTCTATGGGGTGCCATGTTGAGCCAAGGAAGCCTCAACCAAGATTCTAAGCCTATATTTCTCTTTTTCCTCTTTTTCCCTCCTTGTTGCTTTCCTCAATTTTGCTTTTAAACTCTTTATTCGGGCCTTGGCACTCATGTTTCGTGCCCTGTAATGAAATGCCATGTGTCTCAACAGAGCAAGGTCTTTGTCGGCCTTGTCTAGCAGCCTCTCCAAATGCATGTTGACCCTCTCAAGGTTGGCCTCCCTATCCTCATTGATTTCTTGCTCCAAAGATGTGAGCTCAACCCTTCTTCTTTAAGCAGCTTGGCGATGCTCTCGAATGTTTTGCAGCTCCATGATCGCCTGCTGGTCCTCAAGTTGCTTGTTTCTCTACTCTAGGTACTTCATGTTCCACTTGGCCCTCTCCAAGTCAAGGGACAAGGCCTCAATCTCTGATTGTTGTTCCTGGATGACCTCTCTAAGCTCTGCATTTGTTGGCTCTGTATCGGTCTCATCATCATGAAGGAGAACGAACTCGGTCTCTCGTTCACCTGATGGCTCTCCTGAAGGCCCCTCATCATGTGCTGGCTCCTTACCTCTGTTTTAGGAGAAAACACAATCCTTCTGCCTCTTTGATATGTATTGGTCACCTCAATCCTAGGTGCCTTGGAACCTCATCATTCTTTCTTGATGACCCAACCTCCATTGACTGTGATAACATAGTTTGGTGCTGGCTTGGTGAAGTAGTTATATGCATGTTCAAAGCTACCTCAATGAAAGTGTCCCATGTCATGTTATTTTTTGTTAACTGATGGAGAACCATAACCTTTATCAAGCTATGATTAAAGAGACTAGGATAATGCACTTTTCCTTTCAATATCACCATTTTAGACATCTTGGATAAGCTCCTATACAAGTAACTACTCAAATTGAGCGACTTGGTTGCTGTAAAGTGCATGAACAGCCTTATGTGATATTGATGCAACCTGGAAAATTTTCCCTCACATGTGAAGAATTTCATGACAGCCTTCATTAATGGTGCATATATCTCCAAAAATATCTGAATGGGAAAACATGTGAGTGAGTTTCTTTATATTATGATTTCAGTTAGGGTTTGTACTCTTCTAGGTCTAGGTTCATGTCTTTGAACTAATTTTCACCATGGTTTGGTATGCCTGTAGCTTGAGAGATGGAATCTACTGAAAACATAAAATCATTCCCTGCAATGGTGATTTTGTCTTCCATCAAGGTGAGGGAAATATACATCTGAGATGCTCATGGTGAAAAACTTGTTCTTGGCCTTTTTCTTGCTACATGTTCTTCATGGTGCTCAATGTTATCATGATCCACCAATTCCTTTCCCTTCATCTCTTGTTTCTTGACTTTGAATTGTTCTTTCTCCATAGGTAGATGTTGTGCTTTAAGCTGACTGTTTTCTTGATCAAGGCATGAAATGATAAATTTGGCTCTTATCAAATTGTCCTTGACCTACATGATCTGAGAATACTTCTCTTTGATGACTTGTTGTATGGATTTATGCTCATCTTGTGCCTCTAAGTCAACTAGGTCAAAATCATGCTCAATGAGCTCCTCATCATGCAAAGAAGCCTCATGATGTGATGGTGATCCCTGTTCTTGTTTGCTTTCGCCAACAGCTTCTCTAAGTGGATGTGGATCCTCTCGAGCCAAATCTCTCAATCAGCCTCTATCTCCTGCTGAATAGGTGTCTTCTTGTGGTTGTCTTTATGAAATTTGTTGCATTCAATCATAGGCATATAACCACCATATCACTCATAAAATTTGATAAACAAGTGATGTTATAGAGCCTACCTTGCAATTTGATGGGCTTCACAAGAAATTTGAGGCAAAATGGCACAATTTCAGGCCTTTTTTTCCCTGTGCGCCGCGCCAGTGTAAATTTACACTGGAAATTTCCTCCCAGTGCGCCGCGCTCCCTCTGTGCGCCGCACTCTTTTCTAGGTGACTTTTGGAGGCCTTCCCGATGTCCAAATTGGGTGTAGGATAGCTCGTTGGAAAGGTCTTTGAGTCTACTTTCCAACCCAACTGGAATTTTTCAATTGGAGTTCATTTGCCCCGTCAAAAGTCAAATCTCCCAAGACTGGTAAAAATGTGCCCAGTGAGGCTGCCTCCAGGTAGAGTGCTGTTATAGTCAACTTTTGAATGCTTTCCTCAACTCCAAATTGAGCTCATGATAGCTAATTAGAAATCTATTTGTGTCTAGTTGTCATTTGACTAATCAATCAAGTAATTTGGCCAACTTAGCTAGGAGAAAACTTGATTTTCCCAAGGTCACTTCAGAGGTGCATCAATTCTCCCGAGGCAATTGTATTTTTGACATTTCTCTAAAACCATGACACCTGTGTAAAAAGTGAAGGAGGGTTTTATTCCTTGGCCAGTTTTGGACAAAAAACTCTCTCAGTTTTCCTAAATTCATCTTTGATTGCTCAGAAACATCATTTGAGTGAAACCTACCCCGATGTGTGGAACAAGGGATTTGTCGAAATGAAGCGAAATGAAGGGGATAGGGAGCTTCTAAATTCTTGAGGAAATTTTGGGAAGTAGGGAGGGATGTTAGAAAGTATGGGAAAGTGGAATATCTGAAATTGAGTGAGGGGAAGGGGTCCAAAAAGGCAAAACACAGGCCCAACCTAGAAAACTGCCAGGTTGTAGCAAGAAACTAGGGTTTGTGCGAAAATGAGGAATTTGGGGGATCTCAGTGATGGGAAGTGTTTGATAAGGTACTTTAAGGATAGGGGAAGGTGTATGAACATCAAGATACAAGTTTTTCCTATGATTTTACCGTCCAAGAGAAATTGCCTTCAAAACCCTAGGAGAGGGAAATTACCTTACCTAGGCGCAACTGGAGCATGAACAAGGTGTAAAATGACCCATTGGAACCCGACATGATGATGAAAACCCTCTGAATAATGGTAGACTCATCTGAATAGTGACATAGACCGACATTTGGACGACTTTGGAAGGAGTGAAAGCAAACCCTAGACCTAATGCCTAGTGATCAAATTTTACTTGAAGACTCACTGAAATGACAAAATTTGACCTTGACACCTTAAAACCACTTTGTAAGAGCATGTTTGATCACTGGAGGAAGGCTGCAAAGATTGACACTAACATTGGCTCCAATAGGGATGGCAGCTCCTTGGAGGTGCTAAGAACTGCAGATCTTTGGGTGAGCAGACAATACCTTCGTCCATTAGCCTATGGAGTCCATTATTCCGACAAACCAACATGACTCAATTTATTGACTGAAACTTGACTCAAACTGACTCAATGTGAACTAAAATGACTACAAAACTTGACTCTATGTAAAAGGAAATGACTCATGACTGACTTAACTAAAACAAGAACTGACAAAACTTATTCAATGGCAGCAGCCCATCAAGATTCGAGGGTTTCAAATCATGATGACAGCCACCTGCGTACTAATGCAATATGTACACTCATGTGTAATGTGTCTTCCAATGTAACCAATCAAGTAGATGCCTCCTTGATTGATTCTCCGGATCAGATCTTCTGGTCAACAACAGATATTGGTAACTGGGCCTCCAAAAACACAGTCGACCATGATCTCCTTCATCACTGAAGAAACAAGATTCTCCTCCTGCTGAAGAAACAAGGTGTCTATTTCTTGTGATGCTGATCTCTTTTCACAAATAAGAGTATGTTCCTGGTCCTTAAAAAATTCGGAACAAGTAGATGAGCAGCTCTCCGTTTCAAAGAACATTTCAAAACATGAGACATATGAAGAAGAATCTGAAAGGGAATCCTGAATGATCTGATTTTCTGTGGTCTGAATATACTGTAGGTCATCTTCATATGATATGACAGCCAGATTATCATGTTCCTCATTACATTCATCACTCAAGAGAAAAGAAACTTCAGATGATTCTTGAAACCCAAGCATGACATTTCGGTCATCTATCATACATTCATCCAGAGAAACTTTTTCACCTACTTGAACAAAGATATCGTCTTGCTGTTCATGAATTGACTGGATTACCTTGTTAGGAAGGCTGTGTTCTGATGAGATGAGGGCAGTTAGGTCTGTAACTCTGTCTTCTTCATTTGAGGCAGCCTCAATAATGCAATTCTCTTCTATGAGATCCGGAACAACATGTTTTTCCTCATCACAATCTGTCTCTCGATCTGGTTTATCATCATCATTTTCTAAGATTGGAAGATAATTTTCCTGCGTATCCTCATTTATTTCAACCGGATTTGAAATAAAACTCATTCTTTCATCATTTTCAGCCATATGGAAATCTTTAGCTTGCTGATCTATTTCATGTAATTCATGTTGACTGTCACGATGCAAAATTCCTTCATTTTCCATCGTACAAAGATCTTGATTCTGCTATAACATTTCCTGAACATCTTGATGGGACTCCTCTAGTTTCTCTTCATGTTGCTGAAATGGATTCTCGTACAAGGCTTCCATGATCTCATCATCCATAAAATTATCATCCTCATAGTATTTTTCAAGGCTTTCAATAAAAGTAGAAGCATGTTTGCAACAGTCATGAACTAGGTTTAATGATGGATAAGATTCTTGATATCTTTCAATGAACAGGGCATGAAAATCCTTTAAACAGTAAATACAAGCAGGTGGAAAACTTTCATACCAAGATTGGGCTTCACCTTCCAGAGTGGCCAGGAATATCTTCATCAAGCAATCTTCCGGAAAATCAACCTTCAACTTGCGAATATGCATGTGAAATTGAACTAGATGTAAAGCAGCGTCCTTCTTACCATCATCTTTAAACGTAGGCAGATTCCTTGGCCAATCTACCTTCGGAATCTTATTTGGAAAGCCTGGAATGTGATCTCGGCTCATGGGAGTGTATCTTCTTGCAACCCGATCCATCTTGAAAATCTCAAAGCTGTTGACCTCTCTGCAGTGGAGTCACCATGAAGCACCGATTGTTGGATTCTTCAGTGAATGGAGTCGTCAGGTGAATGATTTTAGCCGTCTTCTTATGTCAGATCGTTGTTCACCATCAACTATGAGATCTGAGCTTGATAGATTTACTGGGGCAAAACAATCTTCAAGCAAAACATTTCCTCCCCAGTATGGTCGCCACTATGTTAGCACCTAAATCTTTCTTAGGTTGAAGGAAGGCAAAAATTAGGGTAACCACAAACCACGCTCAATCTGGTAGCTAGCCCTACCAGAGTAGGAGAGGGCTCTCTCCGAGTCACGCTCAGTGAATAGATAATCGAAACGGTCTGAGATGACTTACAGTGAAATATTTACCTTAGGCTAGTAAGTGAATAGGGATTCTGGAAACAATTTTCATGAATGACCGAGCTTCTGGGATGTTATGGGACTGGCACTCAGAAAAGAACAGAGAATTTAATACAAAGGCACAAATTATTCCGTGAGGCAAGGTAGGCGGAAAATGCAACAATTTAGTTTGAGGTACCGCAGCATGAATATATTGCTGAAGAAAGTGAAAAGGTGACATGAATCCTTTTCAACAGAAGAGTAACACTGAACATGAAATTTTCCCACAGGCAGAGCAATAAAATTGAATTCTACCTAATCTCACTCAGAAAATTTCACTGGAAATGAACATGAATTGAATTATGTAACATAACGAAATACATATGAAAACATAAGAGACACATTTGCTACACTCGCAACCACAAGAATCTCATGAAACAGAGCCGCTGCCTTTCATTAATTCTCTGTCAAAAATACACAGTGAAGAAACAAAGTTTCTTTCCCACAGTCTCCCAGAAGTTACAAGCCAACCAACCCTTTGCAAATAACTTGCATACAATATATAGAATGTGTGAGGAAGAGATAGAACACCCAAGGGTTGGGGAGACACTCGAATCATTACAAAATGGAGATGGAGAGCCAACCATCAGCTACTGGTGCAGCGCTGCAAACATGACATTTGGCTTGGGGTGACCGTTTGCCTTCCTTCACCACTTGGATAGAAGCCAATATGGAGAAAAAACTCTTTAAATGCCACCTTTGGTGCCAAAAAAACTGAATTGTAGATGACCGGGCCCACTTGGAGAAGTCACGAACCGAAATTTCGTGAAACGAGAGCAAATTGGCAGTTTTCCCTCTGTGCGCTACGCCAATTTCTCTGTGCGTCGCGCCACTTTGGGGCCTATTTTGGGGCACTCTCAGGTGTCCAAAATGTGCCCAAGTGGGCTCGTTGGAAAGCCTGTCCTGTATACTTTCTAACCCAACTGGAAGTTTTGAATTTGGTGCTCATTTTCCCCTCCAAATCTCCATTCTCCCAAGACTGCTTTCTGTGTGTCAAAAACGTGGTAAAGAGGCCATTTTTTGGGTGTTTTTGACCTCTAGGAGGCTCAGATCTTGCCCAAATTTCTTGTCTAGACACCAGTAGTCATGATTTTCCATGCTGAATCCAAAACTGCAAGCCATTCCTCATTTGGAGCTCTAGAATTTTAGGGTCGCGCCAGTGGCGCGGCGCAGAGGGAGAAAATCCCTGTTTTTTGCCCAAAAAATTTCCATGTGACCAAAAATTCCCCAAATTTCTTGAAATTTGGGCTGGAGGTTCTCTATGGGGTGCCATGTTGAGCCAAGGAAGCCTCAGCCAAGATTCTAAGCCTATCTTGCTCTTTTTCCTCTTTTTCCCTCCTTGTTGCTTTCCTCAATTTTGCTTTTAAACTCTTTATTTGGGCCTTGGCGCTCATGTTTCGTGCCCTATAATGAAATGCCATGTGTCTCAATAGAGCAAGGTCTTTGTCGGCCTTGTCTAGTAGCCTCTCCAAATGCATGTTGACCCTCTCAAGGTTGGCCTCCCTATCCTCATTGATTTCTTGCTCCAAAGATGTGAGCTCAACCCTTCTTCTTTGAGCAGCTTGGCGATGCTCTCGAATGTTTTGCAGCTCCATGATCGCCTGCTGGTCCTCAAGCTGCTTGTTTCTCTACTCCAGGTACTTCATGTTCCACTTGGCCCTCTCCAAGTCAAGGGACAAGGCCTCAATCTCTGATTTCTATTCCTGGATGACCTCTCTAAGCTCTGCATTTGTTGGCTCTGTATCGGTCTCATCATCGTGAAGGAGAACGAACTCGGTCTCTCGTTCACCTGATGGCTCTCCTGAAGGCCCCTCATCATGTGCTGGCTCCTTACCTCTATTTTAGGAGAAAACACAATCCTTCTACCTCTTTGATATGTATTGGTCACCTCAGTCCTAGGTGCCTTGGAACCTCATCATTCTTTCTTGATGACCCAACCTCCATTGACTGTGCTGACATAGTTTGGTGCTGGCTTGGTGAAGTAGTTATATGCATGTTCAAAGCTGCCTCAATGAAAGTGTCCCATGTCATGTTATTTTTTTTCAACTGATGGAGAACCATAACCTTTATCAAGCTATGATTAAAGAGACTGGGATAATGCACTTTTCCTTTCAATTTCACCTTTTTAGACATCTTGGTTAAGCTCCTATACAAGTAACTACTCAAATTGAGCGACTTGGTTACTGTAAAGTGCATGAGCAACCTTATGTGATATTGATGCAACCTGGAAAATTTTCCCTCACATGTGAAGAATTTCATGACAGCCTTCATTAATGGTGCATATATCTCCAAAAATATCTGAATGGGAAAACATGTGAGTGAGTTTCTTTATATTATGATTTCAGTTAGGGTTTGTACTCTTCTAGGTCTAGGTTCATGTCTTTGAACCAATTTTCACCATGGTTTGGTATGCCTGTAGCTTGAGAGATCAAATCTACTGAAAACATGAAATCATTCCCTGCAATGGTGATTTTGTCTTCCATCAAGGTGAGGGAAATATACATCTGAGATGCTCATGGTGAAAAACTTGTTCTTGGCCTTTTTCTTGCCACATGTTCTTCATGGTGCTCAATGTTATCATGATCCACCAATTCCTTTCCCTTCATCTCTTGTTTCTTGACTTTGAATTGTTCTTTCTCCATAGGTAGATGTTGTGCTTTAAGCTAACTGTTTTCTTGCTCAAGGCATGAAATGATAAATGTGGCTCTTATCAAATTGTCCTTGACCTACATGATCTGAGAATACTTCTCTTTGATGACTTGTTGTATGGATTTATGCTCATCTTGTGCCTCCAAGTCAACTAGGTCAAAATCATGCTTAATGAGCTCCTCATCATGCAAATAAGCCTCATGATGTGATGGTGATCCCTGTTCTTGTTTGATTTTGCCAACAACTTCTCTAAGTGGATGTGGATCCTCTCGAGCCAAATCTCTCAATCAGCCTCTATCTCCTGCTAAATAGGTGTCTTCTTGTGGTTGTCTTTATGAAATTTGTTGCATTCAATCATAGGCATATAACCACCATATCACTCATAAAATTTGATAAACAAGTGATGTTATAGAGCCTACCTTGCAATTTGATGGGCTTCACAAGAAATTTGAGGCAAAATGGCACAATTTCAGGCCTTTTTTTCCTTGTGCGCCGTGCTCTCTATGTGCGTCGCGCCAGTGTAAATTTACACTGGAAATTTCCTCCCAGTGCGCCGCGCTCCCTCTGTGTGCCGCGCTCTTTTCTAGGTGACTTTTGGAGGCCTTCCCGGTGTCCAAATGGGGTGCAGGATAGCTCGTTCGAAAGGTATTTGAGTGTACTTTCCAACCCAGCTAGAATTTTTCAATTTGGAGTTTATTCTCCCTATCAAAAGTCAAATCTCCCAAGACTGGTCAAAATGTGCCCAGTGAGGCTGCCTCAAGGCAGAGTGCTGTTACAGTCAACTTTTGAATGTTTTCCTCAACTCCAAATTGAGCTCATGATAGCTAATTGGAAATCTATTTGTGTCTAGTTATATATTGACTCATCAATCAAGTCATTTGGCCAACTTAGCTAGGATAAAACTTTATTTTCCCAAGGTCACTTCAGAGGTGCATCAATTCTCCTAAGGCAATTGTATTTTTGACATTTCTCTAAAACCATGACACCTGTGTAAAAAGTGAAGGAGGTTTTTCTTCCTTGGCAGGTTTTTTACAAAAACCGCTCTTAGTTTTCCTAAATTCATCTTTGATTTCGCAAAAACATCATTTGAGTGAAACCTACCCCGATGTGTGGAACAAGGGATTTGTCGAAATGAAGTGAAATGAAGGGGATAGGGAGCTTATAAATTCTTGAGGAAATTTTGGGAACTAGGGAGGGATGTTAGGAAGTAGGGGAAAGTATAATCTTTGAAATTGAGTGAGGGGAAGGGGTCCAAGAAGGCAAAACACAGTCCCAACCTAGAAAATTGCCAAGTTGTAGCAAGAAACTAGGGTCTGTGCGAAAATGAGGAATTTGGGGGATCTCAGTGATGGGAAGTGTTTGATAAGGTACTTTAAGGATAGGGGAAGGTGTGTGAATATCAGGATACAAGTTTTCCTATGATTTGACTGTCCAAGATAAATTTCCTTCAAAACCCTAGGAGAGGGAAATGACCTTACCTAGGGGCAACTGAAGCATGAACAAGGTGTAAAATGACCCATTGGAACCTGACATGATGATGAAAACCCTATGAATGATGGTAGACTCAGCTGAATAGTGACATAGACCGACATTTGGATGACTTTGGAAGGAGTGAAAACAAACCCTAGACCTAATGCCTAGTGATCAAATTTTACTTGAAGACTCACTGAAATGACAAAATTTGACCTCGACACCTTAAAACCACTTTGTAAGAGCATGTTTGATCACTGGAGGAAGGCTGCAAAGACTGACACTAACACCAGGGACAAAGAACCATAAAAATTGAAAAATAATCCAGGTCATATAGATTGGGTCTATGAAGACATTTCAGTTCCGATAAAATTATTCTTTTGCTATGTAGGCCCTAACCAAGCTTAGATTTGGAAATATGGTATAAATCAATCAAGCTAGAATGTTTTGAAAGTTTGCATGATGGTGATTAGTGGAAAAAATCAAAGTCAAGGATAACAAAAATAAGTCTGGGGATGAAGGTTGAGGAGGATGTGTAGAGAACTATAGATTGTGTTGGATCCCGCCAACATATAGGGGATCTCCTCGATATGAAGTCCCAATTAGACCTCACACCATTTGGTATAGGACTCCCACCCAAAATATGGCCCGACCGCCATTTACTTAAATATTTTCCTTGGCTTGAGTAATTATCATAAGAGAGTAGCATGCATGCACTTTTGAATGAGAAAGAAAATGTGCCTTGTGAAATGTCTAGTTGCAAATGTATCAATGTTCTTTCACTACAAGGAAAAAAAAGTGAGTCTCTAAAAGAAAATTAATAGTGCTATTATAGTAAAGACACACACACATAAATGAGGAAGAATCGTTACTCATCAAGCAAAATAATTCACATAGATGCAATGATCACTATACCATCACAACACACTTTCAATAAGATAAGTACCACATCCACCGAAATAGTTTAATTTCTCTAATGGATGAGAATGCGACATAAACCGCAAATATTAAAAGAATAGTCTAAAACATCCACGATCTATGCATGAAAATGTGTTTTTGTAATAGGTTTCAAGCATTAAGAAATAGTTACAAGATACATTAGTACAATGAAGACCACTAGCCCCAATAGTGGAGTGTTTGAGCCACTACCCTCTCTCCAAAAGAACTATCTCTATCTCTCTAATGCGTTGTGGGAGAAGCCAAGGTGAACATTCCTTTCTTAGAATAATGAGGCTTATTTTATAACTAGAAGCATGACTCTTCATATGCGCATGACTCTTGAACTTCCCATATGACTTTCAACTTCTAATGACCTTTAGAATTATAAATAACCTTTGGACTTCCAAATGAATTTTGGATTTCTACATGTGACCTTTGGACTTCTCCATGTGGCTTTTTTTTCCATATATGACTCTTGGAATTCCAGATATTCATATTTACAAAATTAGATCATTATTTCCAAATCATCATGTGGCGACAACATGAAAAGCCACTGACATTGATGAATTGGACCCATAATGACTTGTGACATGGACTTTCTTGAGAGGTGACAATGTTGCCACCTATATATTTAAAACTTGATGCAAATATCTCGTTGATGTTGCCATCTACCCTCCAAAGGGTTTTAAGATCATATGGAGTCCTTATGGATTATAATTTGATGTTATTTCACTTGTAGAAATCATGTGTTTTGTTGTCTTTGAATGCTTCCTTGGGCTGCTTCCTTTGACAAATATCCTCATGCATCTTTGCCATGTTTTTCTAGTAACACTTGCAAGTAAGATCACTCATGGCAAGCAAACATCAACTCGAAAATATATTATTCTATCATGTTTCATGCAAAATTTCAGACTGTGAAACAATAAGGTGCTTATAGAGGGAAGAGGAATTTTCTGGGTACATGACACACTAATACGGGACAAGGGGCTATGTGTTAGCCACCGAGGATGCGTTGTGCGCTTTGTTGAGCAGAGGAGGCTTGATGGAGGGCACAAGTCCTAGTTACAAGAGGAAAGGGAGCTCACTATTGACTATTAATGTGTTGTGTGCTCAACTGAGAAGGCCTGGGCATAAAGAGGGCATAGGGCTCACTCATAAGGCTAAAGGGATACTTGACTAATACTTTTTTGTGCACTATGTGCTCAACTGGGAGATAGGGCACAAGGAGGGCACAATTCAAAAGAACAATGGAGTCTTGATGCTTGAGAGTGTATCATGCGCTTGGAAGGGAGGCAGAGCTGGGTTTGAGCTTAGGCATAGTCTCAACAAAAATGGAGGGTCCTACTAAGCCTTGATAATGCGTAGTGCACTCTCCCTAGCCTAGTGGGCAGACTTGTGAAAACTGAAATTTGTCTAAGTCTGGAAGGTAAGGCATGATAAAATTCAATGAGTTTGGAGTAAAAACAAGTACGAAACATAACAACTCATCAAAAAAACTTAGAAAATACCCAATAATGAGAAGTATAAATCAAAACACTAGTTTACAAACACTCTCCAAGTATAACAAACAAAGCGTGTGCAGTTGTGACCAAAAGTGTTGTTCAATAACTAGGAAGTGTACTAAGACAGTGAAGTGCATTATAGATGTTCTTAATTATGCAACGAAACTTACGAAAGAAAAAGGAAACTTGAAACATATAAATTAACATGAAACGACACCTTGGTGATCGAAAGTGATACTTGATATGACAGTAAGTAGGCTCCAAAATTTGAATGTAGCAAAATTTTAGAGGGTGTTGTAGTAGCAACAACACCTGGCAACATACTCGGAGAACTTCAACTTCTTTGCTTAGGAATAGCTTTCAGTAAAGGTTTAACCCTTCAATAAGTATGGATTCATCAATTAGATTTCCTTGGATTTCCCATTCAACCTGATTATAGACATAGTATCCACCATTCCTTACCTTTGTTTAACACAAAATAGATTATGCCATATCACAATTGTTTTAGTATAGGAAATTATAATATATAATTGTGAGTTTAAGATATTCAAAGTATGAGTTTAATCTCAGGCATTGCTCCACTTCCAGCAGGCCTAGTCAATACACCAACCAAGTTGCTAGAGGAGCACAAGCATTTATCTACTGCCAGAGAACCTGAATAGTACCTCGACGAAGTTACTTGTTTCACCTCCCTGCATAGGAATCCTTTCTCTTATTTAATCTTATATTTATTGTATTTAGTAGAACTGTGCTTAGACACTTATTATTGTAATGGGGTGGAAGAGAGATCCCTAATTATTGAAAATAGAAGAGGTTTCCCCTTAAAAGAAGTATATATATATAACCTCTAATATAGGTTTGCTCGCTATGGATTTTCTCTTATCCTTTCTCTACTCGATTGGATGAGCAAGTAAAACACCAAGTAGATTCCTCACCAAGTTTTTGGAGTGGAGACGCTAAAATGAATGTGGTTATCATAGGTTCTCTCAAGGGTCTCCTCTTGAATGTATCATATTTTCCATTTGGACCTTACTTGAACTAAGGCATATTCCGAAACAAAGAAGGAGAACTAATAGATATTCGAGCGCTCTAGTTGTCACACTTGTTATCGGGAAAACTAGTGTCCATTCAGAGCTGCTAGTCCCACTAAGACGGGTAGCTATCTTAGAAACAAACAAACTAAAGTTACTTTTGTTTTCCTTTATGAGAGATAGATGAGAGAGAAGCATAGAATTCGCTCGTCTCCTTTCTTGTTTCCTCTCTCCCTTGATAGAGCTTTCGCCACTCCTTTCTCACTTGTCCCGCTTCAAAGAACACCTGTAGAGTCAAAGAAGAAAAATGCCATCAAAGCATAGAGATCTATAACTATAAACAATGTCGGATCAAATGTACATTAACCATATAAATGCATATACAAATATAAGATTCAGAGATATACAAGCATATGGAGGAAAACTCAAATAGCTTTATTGATAGAAGTAGTAGAAGAGAGGATTACAACCAAGCTGTCTAATCCAGCATCATCCTCCCAGCATGAAAGCCCTCTTCACCTCATACAAAGCAAGATCACCCAACAATATAATGTCTTCAAAGAGAAACCAACAACACTTCCTTACAAAATACAAAATTCCAGCCTTTGGATCTCTGGGATGAGGGATCCATATATAGATGTGCAGGAGAGTGAGTCAGCTTCTGGGATTTTGATTAGTGTCATTTCACTGATAGTTCTTGGTTCCACCTGGAGATTTCATGATCTCTTACTCATCCCTGGGCAAATTCAGAGAGGCAAGTGTCATATGAGCAGTTTCTAGAAGATTCTTTAAGTTTCCACCTAGCAGACTGCTTCTGCCATTTGTTTGCTCTTGCTCATCACACCCTACAGAAGGGCTTTTTAGTATGCATCGCATCCCCCGCGTGTAACAGGTGAGATGCATCACACCCTTAGCATGGAGCAGTCTGTATGGTCCAGTTTTGACCAGTTCTGAGCAGTTTTTTCAGGGAGAACTTCTGGGAAATGATGTAATCAGTTGACCTTGTTCCTTTAGGGTATGAAACAACACTTTTAGGGGTTTGTAAGCCCTTGGTTTATGGACATATGTGATTGGGGTTACAGTGCCCAAATATTCCTATAACAGTTGCCCCCTAAAGCGTGGGGTCGTAAATCTTCTGATGTCGGGTGAAATGCTTTATAGTGAGGATCTGAGGTTTTTCGAACTGGAAGGTGACCTGTAATAAGATACAATACAATACATTATCTTCATAATATTTTCATGATCTAGCTAAGGTGGGCATTCCCATGCTCAGCTTTATAAATTCATTTTCATGTACATAGGACAAACAACTATCTGTGTGGCAGACTGATGATTCTGGTAGAGTCATCCTCCCTTAATTTGGATGATTATCTGTGCAGCAATGATGTACATTCGATGTCTTTATTTTCCTAAAAATATCGCAGCCCGGATGGATGAAACTAGATCCGGGGTCTTCAAACTCGTTCAATCTTCGCCCGAAGTACAAGTCGATCCATGTGAAAAGATGTTCTGATGTCGAACATGGAAAGGCATCGCCTGATTACCAGCCAATGATGTAAGCTGTTAATAGGCATGAGAGGAATCACTAATAATGATAATGACCCTCAAGGTACTGCAGTACAATTCACGTGGTGTGAATACATGAGTTGATGTCAAACACCATGCAAAATCTTTCGGTCGAAGGCCATTGATGTAAACTTGTCGCCGGAAGTGAGAAACTTGCCATTTAGGCATGCAAGCTTCAAAGTACTGAAAGGGTTGTTCCTAAGTCAACTTCTTGGATAATGAGATGATGTCGACAAGAAGTGACTCGTCATAGGAGGGCCTTAATGAATCCCACATCTACGACATGGAACGGAGCAAATGATTTTGTGGAGGTGAAAATGATTTGGTGATACAAGGTTTAGGGTGGCGGTCATGAAAAATGGAGAGTGAAGGTATTGCAGCGGATGAGGTGTTAGCTAGGTTGGTGAATTCTTTGAGCGACTTCTCTTGAACATATCGGCGACACTGAAATGGATTGGTAGCGTTAACCCCAAAATGGATGGTACAGCGGACCAATGGTGATATGACCGGTGAACGGAATAACCCAACCCGACTCAATCATGGTGACGGAGTGAAAGTGTCATGTTCAAGAGCGACCTGCTACCAATGAAGTTATTCAAGTTTTCTTCCCTTTTTCCCCAGTCATTGCTGACCAGTACCTCTTTATTTTTATCAAGCTTGAGGAGGATAACATATGCTTGTTCTATAATTTGCCCTTTTGGCAAACCTGTCGCTATGTTTTAACAAGCCTACGACAGTGAAACTCGCTCTTGTCTGCATGGACAAGTTTGTCACTATTGTTTTAACGAGTTTAATGACAAAGATAACTCGGCCCTTTTCAATTTTAGAGAGTCTAAAAAGAGACGTAAAGGCAACTCTAGTAGTCCTTTTTCGTAATATAATCCCTTAAGTCCGAAAAAGTATAAAATAATATGAAAGGGATGAATTTTCAATAGTTTTAATGAGTCGAACAAGACAAGCGCTCGATCTTTTTGTGTAATGGTTGCTCAGGTCCAAAAATATTAAAATCTAGAGGAGGGATGGCACTTCCAATCACTTTAATGAGCTAGAGAGGCCAATTGCTTGGCAATCTTTTCATATTTTACGAGTCACATGAAAAGATCTTAAAGGAGACTCGTTTTTTGAGGAATGAGTGATGTTTTTGGATAGCAATTGGTTCCAGGTAAGTTTTGGAACTTTTCAATCATGACAGTGTAAAGAAGGTGGCTAATAGAATCACTTGTCGCAGCTGTTCCTCAAAAGGGGTAAACAATCAAATGGAGGCGTATGATCGGCTAAAAAAGAGTGGAGGTGATGGTAAGAACACGACCAAGGTTCAAAAGCTGATAATTATGCAATCACAATGGTTATTTACTGAAAGTGGGTTCATTTTTTAATGAACTTAAACTCTGGTGGAACATATGCTCATTGCTAGGTTTATTTTTTAACGAGCTTGAACTTCGTGTAAACCTGCTCGTGCCAGTCGTATAATAAGGATGTCTCATCGATAGGTTCATTTTTTAGGGAGCTTGCCCCATTTGAAACTTTGCTTTGGAGCCTTCCGTATGCAATCTAGGAACGACCAACCTACGAGTTTAAAGGGTTGAGAGCCTACAAACTAAGAAAATAAAAGGTCGCTTTTCACTTGCATGCAAAAATGTTTGCATGCCCCCAGGTATAAGTAGAGTTTCCAGGTTACCATATGGAAGTTCTTGCATTAGCAAAATTGTTCCATCCGCATAGCAGAAAAAACACTTCCTCGGCTCTGTCCATCGAAATAGACAAAGGTGAATGGCGGGAGCTTCCAATAGCATAACCTTTGACAAGGGAATCCTTTTCTAGTCTAAATCCATTTTCCTAAATGGATAGGGGTATCAGACTAGTCATATTCCTATGCGGAAACCTACCTTATATCTGGGGTTTCCTGCCGAAGCAAACCAGGGTGCATGCCTCCTGGGTTTCAGTCACAATCACCGAATCACTTGCGCTCATCAGGTGGATAGACTGGAGATTGATGAGAGATTCCTTGTGAAAAAAGACCAGTTAGGGATGGCATTTGACTAGTAGCTGTGTTTGAACCAGGGAATGAAAGCTGGTCAACTAAGTGGACCACTCATCCTTCATGCGGAAAACACATCACTCGAAAGAGTGAGGAAACAATAGCTCCCATGTTATAAATGTAGTCACGCCCAAGGAGTAGATTGTAATCTAGAGGTCCTTGGACTACCATCACGTTTAGATGAACGGTTTTCCTTCTCAAAGTTATAGGAAAATTTTGAAGGATCCCCAATGGTCGACTGGTTCCTTTGTTGAAGCCTATCAAATTTCGAATCTCAGGCAGAAGAGATGGTGAACCAAGCACTTTCCAAGCGGTTGAGGAAAGGATACTCACAAAAGCCCCTTCATCTATGATAGTACCAACCATTATCATTTTGTAAGCTTGTACTATGATTTGGAATGGTACATTAGATGGTAGGCAGGGTCTTCCTAGTAGATTCCAATCGAAGGAAATGACTAGATTTCTTGGAGGTGGGACCGAATAAACAGCCAGATAAATCTCTGACGAACTTCCTTCCTGCGGTAAAGGAATGGGTAGATTGCCCCCATGTTCATTGGATTCTGTGTTAACGAAAAGAATTTGAACGGTCTCGTTCTCATTCTCTTTGGTGATAGTATCATCTGAAGGTGGACCTTCTGAAGGCAAGACTGGGTCAACTGCTGTCTCAACCTGTTGACTTTGGTTCGGTGTGGACTCAAAGGGTTTATTTTCAATGATAGGTGCTTCAACTGACAGAAAAGGTGTGTCAGTCGGATTTTCAACTAGCGATGGACTCGGCAAGAGTTTCTTGTATCCAGGAGGAAGTTGCTGCGATGAGGCAGGACGGTTATCTAAGACTCTTTTAGCTTCATCCATGAACGGACAATGGTGGAGGGCATGATTGCCTTCGCACAATCTACAAAGAAATTTAGATCTTCCTTTCTGTCCATTGACTTTGTTTTCACTAGTTGATGGTGTGCTCTCAACATGATCGTCAGAGGTTGAAGACACCAGATTGTGTAGATGGGGAGACTAGTCCCTCAAGATCCATGGGATATAGGGACAATCTCGATGATAGTGGTATCCCTTGAAAATGACATATGGAGATTTAGGTTTGGAAGGTGCAGTGTGTGGATTTTTGCTAGACGATGCATGGTTGCCCCCTTTCATCGTTGGCTTCTTCTTCTTCTTCTCCTTCTCTTTCTTCTTCTTAGTTACTTGGTTTTTAGTGTTACTAGTTTCACCAAGCAAAGAGGAAGAAGGAGAGGGAGAAACAAACGAAGTAGAAGGTGGGGGAGCGACTTCAGGATCATCTAGTTGCTGATTTGATTACTGAGGAATTGCGGTGTTTTGAACGACAGAGGTCGAGAAAAGCCATACTAGTAGGGCAATTGTGAGTCCTGGAAGGGACAATGTGGCCATGTGTGGAGCACCAACATCCCCCCAAGAGGAGAAGGGACTAGGATTTCCTCGAAGGGGAAATCCTTGATTGGTAGACTCTATTTTCTCAACCTAAGACCAACGAGGGAATAGTGACGTTATTCCAATTAAAATAAATTTTATGACGCTTTGACACAACTTGCTTTTTCAATTTTTAAGAGTCAAGAAAAAGCTAAAGATGACTCTAGTTGCCTTCGATTTGTAATGAGCCTGAAGTGACAAGTGCTCAGATGGACCTTTTCTTCTAAGGAGTCTGAAAAGGAACGAAAGTGACTACTCTAGAAATCTAGACAGAGGGATTACCAAACCAATAGCAAAACTGTAGAATACATTTTACGGTACGACAGTCAATCTTCCCGAATGCTATGTTCAGTGCATTGCGATCGATAGGGCGACAGACATGGCTTCCTAAGGATAAAGGATGTAGCCTATTGTGGTCTCCCAATATATACTCGACGGTACATGGGAGCACAAGTTCGTACTGGCACTTGTCGTCTCAAAGAGGAGGAATCACCCAACCTACGATGAAAGCGATAGTTACTAGGCTTTACGATGCCAGAATACGTCTCTCGCCTAGACTTCTAAATGTTGTGCGTTAGGTTCCAAAGCGTTTTTATGTTCATTGAGGTTTATTTTACAGTTGATCTTTCTTAAGAAGTTTACCTTTAAGGTTCATTGCGTGATGTAGATATACAATTCCTAAGTGTGCAATCTAAGATGATAAACAGTCGTTTACTTTCTTTTTGCAATGAAAATCCTAGCTACTAAGGAAAGAGAAATGAAATTCTTTCAACATAGAGCAGAGAGCACACACTAGATGCACTTTTCCTAAATCAATTTCAACATGCAATCTAAATGCAAATGCACATGCATGTATTGTTTTTCAGTTTCCTTAATGTGATAATGACAAAAAGAAAACTAAGTACAGATATGAATTATTTTCTTTCAAAGCGACAATACTAACAATTTTCTCTTCAAAAAATGAAAGGAAGACTAAGACGACACTTTGCGATTTCGAATTTAAAATTGCTTTTGACACTTGAAATACTATTAATTCAAATCAAATACAATGGCAAAAGTGTAACCAACTATCTAAAAGAGGAATACTTTTTCTTGACTAAAAACGAAACTTGCGACACTTTCAAATCAAAAGACGACAGTTCGATTAAGCTACTATTTGCAAAGGAGAACTGTACATGATGAAAAATACATAAAAAAATTCACAATTCCCTCTAATGGAGGCTGAAATAATGCAAAGGAAGAAGGTTTCAATAGTGATATACTAATCATAGACAACAAAACTACTGAATAAAGCTGAAGAGAATGAAGAAAAAACCAAAATCTAGAGGCAGAAATAGTCTTAGTCAATCATCACACCTGTAACACAAGGAAACAGGGATGTAGCTCACCTGCAACACACGGGAAGTACGATGCATCCAGATTTCCAATGAGAGACAGTGTGATGGTCCAGGGACGAGACTGAGCTTGGTTTTTACTCACAGTTTGTAGCTAAGTTCAGGGATTTAGGCTGAGCTAATGATAGTCAGTAAACACAAAGTATAGGTGCTAATCTAATGAGGTTATTTGAACTACCACTAGGGCACTTAGGATGTTTGCAAGTCAGATGTTCAGTTCATGAAACAACCCAGAGATTGACTGAAGCAATGTGATCTACTTTGCAGTTGCATAGAAAAATCAGTTCTAAGGCTAGCTAGCTTAACTTCAAGCTCTATCTGTGGTTTATAAAGAAAACAATAGTAACAAAACAAACAAACTATTCACTCCCCAGCGGAGTCGCCATTTTGTTATCAGGAAAACTAGTGTCCATTTAGAGCTGCTAGTCCCACTAAGATGGGTAGCTATCTTAGAAACAAACAAACTAAAGTTACTTGTGCTTTTCTTTATGAGAGATAGATGAGAGAGAAGCAGAGAATACTAACCTCAGTCTTTTGCTAGTCTCCTTGCTTTTTTCCTCTCTCCCTTGATATCACCTTCATCACTCCTTTCTCACTTGTCCCGCTTCAAAGAACACCTATAGAGTCAAAGCAGCAAAATACCATCAAAGCATAGAGATCTGTAGCCATAAACAATGTAGGATCAGATGTACATTAACCATATAGATGCATATACAAATACAAGATTCAGAGATATACAAGCATATGGAGGAAAACTCAAATAGCTTTATTGATAGAAGTAGTAGAAGAGAGGATTACAACCAAGCTGTCTGATCTAGCATCATCCTCCCAGGATGAAAGCCCTCTTCACCTCATACAAAGAAAGATCACCCAACAATACAATGTCTTCAAAGAGAAACCAACAACACTTCCTTACAAAATACAAAATTCCAGCCTTTAGATCTCTGGGATGAGGGATCCATATATAGATGTTTGCAGGAGATTGAGTCAGCTTCTGGGATTTTGATTAGTGTCATTTCACTGATAGTTCTTGGTTCCACTTGGAGATTTCATGATCTCTTACTCATCCCTGGGCGAATTCAGAGAGGTAAGTGTCATATGAGCAATTTCTAGAAGATTCTTTGAGTTTCCACCTAGCAAACTGCTTCTGCCATTTGTCTGCTCTCGCTCATCGCACCCTGCAGAAGGGATTTTTAGTATGCATCGCACCCCTCATGTGTAACAGGTGAGATGCATCACACCCTCAGCATGGAGCAGTCTGTATGGTCCAGTTTTGACCAGTTCTGAACAATTTTTTCAGGGAGAACTTCTGGGAAATGATGTAATCAGCTGACCTTGTTCCTTTAGGGTATGAAACAACACTTTTAGGGATTTAGAAGCCCTTGTTTTATGTACATATGTGATTGGGGTTGCAGTGCCCAAATATGTCTATAACAACACCCCTTATCTATTTCACGACATTATCCTTTAAAACTATACACATTTTCACATAAACATATTATTTATGTACAATGACCAAACAAATGGAGAGAAGATCAGACACAACTTAACATGAAAAGAAAAAAATAAATGATAAATGACAAAAGACCAAAATTGTAGAGAGGAACACAACTTAGAGTTTCTACTGAATGTAGTGTTTGAGATCTCGATCATTAACAGGAAGAGGGCCAATTAACCCATCCAAATATTTGAGCTCGAAAGCATTGTGGCTGATCTTTTCTTCGATGGTAAAGGTATCAATCCATAGAGATTGAAACTTCTTGTGTTTTCCTTTCTCTTCGTGGGATTTATCCAACTTCAATACTAAATCACCTAGATCAAAATTCTTAGTCCATGCATATTTCTTATCGAACTAGTGCTTGATACGATTTTGGTGCATGACAAATCTTTCTTTGTCTTTGAGCCTTTCTTCCTCAAGTTTAAACAAGGTATCTATCCTATTTTGAACCAGGAGACATGATTTGCGTTGAGACTCTTGGGAAAGATGCAAGGCTAGGAGATACATATTTGGCGGTAGGATAGATTCTTTATCATATACGAGGAAGTACTGAGAGGTTTTAGGAGAGGGTTTGGGAGTTACAGAGTCAACCCATAATGCATTCAACAAAGCATCGTGCTAGTTCCTTTTTTCAATGAAGATGGTTTTCTTGATTATGCAAATAATATCTTTATAATCCAATCAACTATGATTCCCAATAGGATGAACTAGAAGAGAACCACGAACATGAAGAACAATAATATCAAGACAAGAGGATGAAGAGGCATTAATTCCACATCCAAAAAACCCCTCAAGGTATGTTCAAAAAGTGGACCCAAAAAACCAAATTATTAGCAATAAGGAGTTAGAGATTTAGATGATAAGACACTTAACAAGCACACTAGGCCATGTCATATTTGCTTTACTATCCAAAATAGAACCAAAGAACTTTTTTGAATCTTGTGAAGATAAGCATTGGGTTAATGCTATGGAGGAAGAGTTAGACCAAATTAATAAAAATCATACTTGGGAAATTGTTCCTAGACCAAAAGATAAGAATGTGATTGGAACTAACGGGTCTTCAAAAACAAACTAAATGAGGATGGATAGGTTGTAATTAATAATGCTATATTAGATAGGTAGTAATTAATAATTCTATATTAGTATGCAAAGGGTATGCTCAAGTGGAAGGTGTGGATTTTGAAGAAACCTTTGCTCTTGTAGCTATAATTGAAGCTATCTGAATGTTTTTTTCATTTTCTTGTTTCAGAAAGTTCAAAGTTTATCAAATGGATGTAAATCAACCTTCAAAAAATGGTGATTTAGAGGAATAAGTATATGTTTAACAACCATAAAGATTTCATTTGTCAAGAAATGAAAACGATGTTTTCAAATTGAAGAAAGCATTATATGGTCTCAAGGGGGGAAATTTTTAGGGGCTAATATTCGTAGATGGGCTAATTTTCCATGTTTTTTCCAAAAAAAGATTTGATAATTTCCATTTTTTCTAAAAATGGTTCACCCACATTTTACAGTATAAAATTATTTTACCATAAGAATCACAAAAATTATATAGACCAATATAAAATCATTAGAAATCTAAATATTTTACAAAAATATTGCCAAACAATTTATAATTTTCATATTAAGGACTAGTAAGATTCATCAAGGTTTCTAAACTTTAAAATAAGCTTCCATCCTTAAAAATTTCTTCGGTCTCAAGCAAGCTCTTATGTCTTGGTACTCAAGACTTGACAAATACCTGCAACAAGAAGGTTTCAGAAGAGGAGAAACAAACATCAATCCCTATATCAAAACTAATAATGATTTTTTAAAATTATTTTGGTATATGTAGATGGCATTATCTTTAGAAGCGATGTTGATCTAATGAGTCAAAAGTTTACAACATAAATGCAAAAGGAGTTTGAGATGTCCATGTAAGGATAATTTTCATTCTTCCTAATATTATAACTGACTCAATTAGAAAAAGGAATATTCATCTCTAAAACATAGTATTTAAAGGAAATATTAAATAAATTTGGCATGGGAAATTGTGTACCAGTCAATGCTCCCATGATCATAGGATGCAAGTTGAACAAACATGATGAATCCCTGGATACAAATCAAATTATGTAGAAATCAATGATTGGTAGTTTTCTGTATTTAACAACATCAAGGCCAAACATCATGCAAGTTATTGGTCTGGTTGGAAGATTCTAATATGCTCTAAAGGAGAGTCATGTGCTAGATATGAAGAGAACATTCAAATATTTGAAAGGCACCTTGTACTTTGGCCTATGGTATTGTTGATGATGCTAAACCCGCCAACATGCCAGGGGATATCCCCTATAAAAAGTCCCAATTAGACCTTAGACCATTTGGTGTAGGATTCCCAGAAGTGGGTCGTACAGTATCACATTGATCGTGGTTTTGTGCTACAACAACTAAGATGTCCCTGTTGGTAGCTAGGGTGTGACATATGCAGTAAGTCAAGGAAGGTGCATGAGTGGTTCTAACACATGGAGGGTGAGGTGAGTGCACCCCTTGGAAACCTGTGAAAGCACGTAGTTAAGAAGGGAGCACACGAGCAAAGATGCATCACAACATGGAAGGAAAGTAAGCTAGCAATCCAAAGTGATGGTTAAACAAGCAATACATTTCAGTAAGATTCATACATACATATATAGAAAATAGCTACACATGCATGCGCAAGCAAACATATACATATATCATTTAGAGTAAACAAGATAGCTGAAATACAATATGACATATGCATGAAATGTGTTGGCTCTGTTATATTAAGAAGTGTAAGTTCCAGTCATACAATACAACCATGACCAACCACTAGTTTTGCCAGTGGAATGTTACAGTGACTTTCGCCTGCTCCTCGAAAGAGATATACTAGCTTTGCACAATGGAGAAACCAAGGCTTATTACAATATTGTCCAATCTCTCTCTAAGATACTCCAATTGGAATCTTGGCTGACCAAAAGCCCTTATAATGAGTTATGAGGGACTATATATAGAAAAGGGTGGGGTGGTCCTTCACATTCGCCTTTGTGACAATTCATCTACCCTCATGACTCTTCGTTTACTTTATGACTGTTACATCCAACTATCGACACTTGAACTTACACTTGACAAGACATTACATACAATTTGCACATGTACCCATGTGAGACAAAGTAGGCTTGAGGAAGCCATGCAAGACATCACTATGACTCAGATAATTGTGGGAAGACTAGCTCTTCGACATCTTCATAGTGGTCGACAGTAGAGAACTGATGCCAAGCTCTGTAGTCTGCGATGGTGTCCATGTACTCTAAGGTGACATCTTTTTGCAAATGAACTCTTGCCTCCATAACATCTGGGTACATTACTCGGGCTTCTCTGTCCAACTCATCTAACAACATGCACATCATTGTCTTGAGTGCAATCGGACCAATGACATACTGATGCATGGTATCTTCACTGATCACCAAGTCTGGGCTGGTGGCTATGCACATCAACTTGTCAAAGTACGAGTCAAGCTCCAGTCGGACCTGTGCCTTTGTCTTTTCCTGGGTGAGTGTCCCAATAGATTGGATCACATGTGCGCGAACAACAACATCCATACTCCTGAATACCCGTACATGGGAAGCTTGTAGACTAGTGATGAGCTGCGGGAGATCTTCATAGTTTTGGATTTGACTCTGGATGCATTCCTTCATCTCGACTGCTCTGGGCTTCATCATTTTGGGCAAGTGTAACGAGGCTCCCTTGTAACTCATTGTCCATGTTTACATGTAATTGTAGAAATTCCCACTGTAGATCACCTGATAATGCAATAGACTAAAGCAAAATAATTGATCTACTTCTACAACCAATTTAGCGGAAGCTTAATCGAACATGAGCAACATCAATAAGAACACATATAACTGATATGGAGAAATCAATCACACATAACACAAAAGATATAACCAGGGGAAAGTCTCAGCCTAAAACCCCAACTCTGTATTATCATACAAGTGGAAATATAGCCAGTATTATAAAAAGAATCAGGTCAAAAGATATCCTGCTCTCTTTGCAATACCTCTGCTACTCATAGACAGTCAAAGGCCTCTCTCAAACCTCCTGATATACCCTCCAAGCCTCCTATTTATTTACACAATTTTGATTGGGGTCCAGTGCAGCCACTTGTGTGAATTGGCCTCTTCACACACTCAGTAACCTCTATCCAACTATGCAGTCCTGAAGGAGATAAATCCTTCTCCATGGATGAGCTTCCTTTATAGGAAAAATCCATCCAACTGATAGTACACTGTCCCTTCTTTGATCTCAACTGGGTCTCTGTCTGAACTGACATGCATGAGTTATTCATGAGAGAATCTTCACTTATCTGAAGTGCCACAGTTATATGCAAGCATGCATTAACTAACTGAACTCACATTAATTTAATCAAATTGTTTAAATCAATGTAACTGGACTTGACTCAGTTAACTGAGCCAACTAATTACAACTCAAATTAGAACTCATCCTTATCTCTTTAATTGATGGATAAATTCTTCAATTAATAGAGAAACTGTTGCATGTCCTCACATAGACTTCATGTTTGATTTTTCACAACTAATTAACTCATGATGAATTAATTTATTTATTTTCAAACAGCGGTTAAATTCAAATTCGAATTTTACTTCCTATTTTTAGTCCAGGGACTAACTAAAATAGGAATCCATCCTGAACCACTAAAAATAGAAATTCTATTTTTAGCACTTCCATTTTTCATTCCCTTTTGCCCAATCTAGCACTGGTACCCAAACTGTTATTTATAGTAGTGCTATTTTTAGCATTTCTTGTTGCCATTTTCAACACTCCCTCTCAAAAAGAAAGGCTTCAACTCGAACCTGATCCTGTACTTTTGGAATGTTTTGCATGCAACACTTCTACCAAGTGTGGTTGCTTCAATAATTCTCGGAACAAAAAAATCCCCACTAACCTCTTTGTTGGGCTAGAAACATACTCTGATGCTGAAGCTCTACCTGCTGCTGACAAGTGCTCCCTCTTTGACCTCTGAGCTGCTGCAACACTCCATGCATCTTGCACCATTGCACAACTCTCTGTGCCATCCTGCACTGGTGTAACACTCCTATGCCTCTTGCATTGTTGCAGCCTGCTAGCTCTACACAGTCCTGGGACTCCTACACTGCAGCTATCTCTACCGCTACATCCGCATCTATCTCTACCCAATCGGTCAGTTATACTATAGAAATTTTGAATAATATGACACATATTCATAGAGATTATCCTGATTATACACTTATAAGTGGAACATGCATAATACATAACCTCCTCTACATTGATCATCAATTTACAGAAGCAGAAACATTCACAGGCGCACATAGAAGCATCAATCACACATATCAACACAGTATTTTCCCCGAGAAAGCATCTCACTAAAAACCCCAACTATCTGTATATTATAGTGATTGAATCATGTAACAATACATAGTACAATACTCCTCACAAGTACTCAGTACTATCTCCACATGCTACACACAATACAGCTCAGATCTGATCTCCAAATCTCCCCCGCTGCTTGCCTGCCTCCATAGCTCAATACCTGCTCAAGAATGAATGAGAATGGTTTACCAAACTCGTATTTAACCTCCAAAGAATCACTCACACTGGGAAAGAAATGAGCAAAGGCTATAATACTTGGTATTGGCCAATTCATTGGCATACTCAATCCCTTTGATTGTGCAAATCATCATGCACAACTATAGTCACAACTGATAGCAATCTGATCCTCTAACACCTGTCCATGGTGAACTAAACATGCAATGACATGAAATTGAGTTAACTGATGTATTCTATAGTTGCATTATGAGTTAATAATTATTTTAACAACTCATCATTAGTCTATTTGCAGTTAGACTAATTACAACTAGTTTAACCAAGTCAAACTGAACACAACTTCATTAACTCTACAATCAACTCCACCAAACTCAATTGATTGTGTTCTAACTGAAGTCATGCATGCAACAACTCAACTTACCCACAAAGAAAGCATACTTCCTTGTAACAGCTGCATGTGCCACATATGTAGCTCAAATTGAAGTGCTCCAAAAGAATAAGATCAAGTTTATAGTCCAAATATTATTATGAGACAATAATATTTGACTTTTCTATTTTTGACAGCCAGTCTAAAAATAGACTTTGATCACTCCTGCTGTGATCACTCCTGCTGTGATCACTCCTGTTGTGGTCACTCCTACTATGATCATCCCTGCTGTGGTCACTCCTGCTGTGATCACTCCTGCTATGGTCACTCCTACTGTGATCATCCCTGCTGTGGTCACTCCTGCTGTGATCATCCCTGCTGGGATCCGAAAAATAGAACTTGTGCCATAATTTGCCTACGGGCCCACTTAGTGAAGGTGAGTCTTTTCACTAACCTCCATCATCTTGTTGCATTCTCAACAAGCATTTCTTGTTGCACACTTTTCAACACTCCCTCTCAACAAGAAAGGCTTCTTCTCAAACCCGATCCCGTAACTTTGGAATGTTCTCCATGCAACACATCTGGCCGGTCCACTTGCTCTGTCATCAAAGTCTCTGACTGCTATTGCCTCTGTCGACTGAAAACTCTGCATCTCTGTGCTCTTCAGTATCTGACTGCTCTAGCCTCTGTCACTTTGATCTCTAATTGCATCTGTGCTGCTGCTAGTTCTATCTCCCAACATTGCATCTGCACTGCACCTCCCAACTGACCTCCCTGTTGGGCTAGAAACATCCTCTGATGCTGAAGCTCTACCTGTTGCTGACAAGTGCTCCCTCTCTGACATCTGCGCTACTGCAACATCTCCATGCATCTCGCACCATTGCACACCTCTCCGTGCCACCTAGCACTGTGCAAAACACTTGTGCCTCTTGCATTGCTGCAGCCTGCTAGCTATGCGCTGTCCTGGGATTCCCTACACTATCGCTCTCTCTGCCGCTCCATCCGCATCTGTCTCTACCCAATTAGTCAGTTCCTGCTACTACACATCGGGGCTCCCGTAGCAAGGTCTCATCCAAGAGGTTGGGTACCTCAAGGATCCTGCCCCTCCTCCTTGGGACGATCAATCCACATCACCCCACCTCCTACCTGGAGGTATGGCTGCATGCGATCCCTCTGCCCACCTGGGTTGAAGTTTCCCCCTACTAGAGGTCTCTGCATGAGTAGATGTTTCTACTCGATCTCCTCTCAGCTTCCCTTGTTGTGGCTACTCCACAACCTCCTGAAGTTGCTGCACCAATCGTGGCTCCTCCACAATCGTCTAAGACTTCTTCTGGCTCGGCATGTTGAGAGGTAATATACGCTCCCTCTCAACCACCAAGTCTCCATCAGTTGCCTCACTACTCAAGGCTTTGCATGCATCTTGAAGCTCAAGTGCATACAAGTTCTTGACCCGTGAACCAATCTGCTTCACTTGTCTAGTGATGATGTGTCTAAGGAAAAACGTTCCCTTACTGAAGACTACATCACAACCTCTATCTTCCAGCATCGCGATCGACACCAATTTTCTCTTCAGTCCTAGTACATACTTGACATCGGTCAAGGTAAGGCGAGCTCCATGCTCCCTCTGAAAAATAACCATGCCTACACCTGAGATACTATACTTCTCATCATTACCCATCCCTATGAGTATCTGGAGATCTTTCTCCTCCAAAGTACTGAACAAACTTTTGTTACCGGTCATGTGGAAAGAAGCTCCACTATCAAGAAACCAACCACTTCCCATCATGGATGAAACCATGCATGAGAAGAGTGTGAAATCCAACTCAAATTGTGAAGCAAGTGCCTCACCTTCAGATCCTTCCCCAGATCCCTTCTTGGACTTCTTCTTTGGGCAATTAGTAGCATAATGGCCCAACTCATGACAACGAAAGCATCGCACCTTCGACTTGTCAACCTTCTTCCCACCACTGGAAGAACTGGATTCGGAAAGAGAACCCATCTCCTTCCCCTTCTTCGCCTTACTCGCTAAGGCACAGTTCTCCTCATCCTGCATGGATGAAGAACCATCTTTGGTGCTCTGTCTAATCTCCTCTTGCACAAGATCCGACCAAAGTCTGTCCCATCCTGGCAGTTTCTCCCTTCCATTCACCGAGTCCTGGTAGCTATGCCAACTCTTAGGAAGGTCAAGGAGTGCTAGACTCACCATCCTCATCCGACAGTCACCCCCACACTTCCCAGCTCATCCCGGCATTGGGTGAACTTCGTGAGATACTGGGTCATACTGTCTCCATTCTCACACTTAATGTTTCTGAGTTTTATCTCTTGCTTTGGAATTAAATTCGAATTCCACCAGCTCAAAAACTCAACCACTTCCGATCTAGAATTCGTGAGAACAAAGTATTTCTTGTACAAAGATTGACTGTCTGGGAATTCACCAGATATCTCACCTTCCAAAAGAAGGATGAATCCAGAGGCTACCTGGCCCAATTACAAACTTTGCCCGAAGAAATAAAATGTAAACACTTTCTGAATAATAGATCCGATGATCAATCCTCACTTGATATCCTGTAAAAATCTCTTCTACAAATCAAGCAGCTCCGATACCATGTAGAAATTTTGAATAATATGACACATATTCACAGAGATTATCCTGATTATACACTTATAAGTAGAACATGCATAATACATAACCTCCTTGTTACACAAAAATATCGTCACCATGATTATTTGCAATCAGTATGGGTCTATCATCACTTGTACTGTCCTCCTAAGCAAGTCTCAGACCTCAACTCTTCAAATCAAACTTTGGAAATGGGAGAAAGACATTAAAAATCAATGTAACTCTGGTTTCGCACTTTCTCTCACTGTCACCTGCGGTCCCACACCTTCTGTGTACAAAAACTGCGGACCTGCCCGCTCTGTCCCTAACGGTGTAGGTGCGGACCCCTGTGAAAGTCAAAAGGCGCAAGTTTTATCTTAAAAAACTCACTTTGGGTTAATTCTAGAGGTTTCTAGAAGGAATTTTGACGTGGATTGTTCGCTCTGAGGTGGTTCATGCATCCCAAAAGAGAAGGAGCTAATCCCTTGATGAGAGGAGCTATCCCTTTGAAGGAGGGCTTTATCCCTTTGAAGGAGGACCTAGTAACCTCCCTCCATTGCACTATAAATACAAGCATTGGGTTGGTTGCTGAGGAGGTTAGAAGCTGAACATTTTTGAGGGTAAATGCTGGTGAAATCAAGACTTCCCAGTTGAGCCTAAGAGGAGAGATCACATACCTTTTTGGCTTCATTAGGGAGTGAGTGAAACTTGTCAAAGTAGAGGAGACTTCTTGCTGGACCCTGGGAGGAGCTTGTACAACGTCAAGGCAAAGGTTGTAAAGTTCTTCTTCTTTTGAATTAATACAATCAAACTCATTTTTCTCAACAAGTATCTCATGTTATTTGTTTCATGGACTCCTTGACTTTCATGTTAAATATGTTTTATGCAATTAGCTTTTCAGGTGCTATTTAATTTGTTTGCCTTGTTTGTGTTTGCAGATTCGCGAAAAGGAGCTCATTTGGATCAAAGGAGCGAGGGCATCCACAAGCTTGCGTTGGACCTAAGGTAGGCCCTAAAAACACTTGTTTGCTATTGTTTATCAAAGCATATTTAGAGAAAGATAGTGTCTGGTTGGTTTGCTTGTCATTAGGTCTTCTTTAGATTCTAGGAAGGTCTATCTTGTCCGCAAGATCGACTTATTCCGTGTGACAAAATGGCGACTCCGCTAGGGACTTGATTGTTTTCCTTGTTTTTACTTTGACCTGAGAAACTCTATTTTTGTTTCTGTTTTTAGCTTGTTGTGTGTAAAATTGGGTAGAGTTTGTAGATCCAGGGTTATTTTTTGTTTTTCATAGCTTTGGGAGAGGACCACACCCTAGCCATTTGACACAGTGCGTACTTACCCGCAGCTTGGCTTTTAGCACAGAGCGGGACCGCACCTGTGCCAACTGTGGGCCTGCGGACGCTGTCAAAATTTTGACAACCCTAAGATTTCCTCTGTTAGTCAGCTTAGTTGTTGTTTAGAAATTTTTATCCACTACCTAGACCTGCATATAACTTGTCAGAAGCTTTCCTTGGATTGATTTCATTAGTGTTAGGGTTTTAGGTGAAATTCCTAGGAGTTTTGCTTGTTGGGTTTGTTTTTCATTTTGGTTGTGTAGTGGCTCTGAGCTAAGAAGTTGTAGGGACTTCCGATCACCTTAGTGTCTACCAGCCTTCTTATGAGTCTGACCATTTATGAAATCTCCCCTTGTTTGAGGAATCCGCTTTGAGTTTTCTCTTTACAAAACTTCGAAAAGCTTGTGTTTGAAAGTTTGGATCTTCATTTTCAAAAAGAAAACAAAATTGGTTGTTCTTGACTTATTTGTGATTCTGCATAAATTGGTCCTTAGCTTACATCTAGCTAAGTAAAACATCCTTAAAAAAGACTTTTAGTAGGCTTTGACTTCAAATAGGTTTTTATAGTTTGTAGGTCTCAAAGTTAGTCATTTTCATAGTTTTGAGTTTTTTATTAAAAAATATAAAAATCTCTTTTGAAAAAAAAGTTTTTTTTGTAGTGATTAAGTGCTTTGAAATGAAAAAGGGAAATTTTTGTGAAATAACTAGTTGTCTCGTTTTGAGTGCTTTGGAAAGGAAAAAGCTCTTCTTTTAATTTGTTTGATTGAGAAAGATTTGTGTTTACAAAGTATTTGCATTATCAAACTCTTTCTTAGTTTAGAAGTTCATCGAAGAGAAAAAGATTGTTTAGATCATCTTAGGTGCATTTTTAGTGATTTTGAGTCGAGTCTTCATACCACGAGTTTCATCTCCGCACCTTTGGACTTAAACAAAAACCACTAAAATTAACGCTTAAAGTAAAATTCACCTAGTAACGTTTTTATTTCTAGGGCTCTGATACACCAACTTAGCTTAGGCTAGTGTCTTGGAGTAGGAGAGTAATTAACTCTCCAAGGCAGTAAAAACAAACAAGTAGCTGTATCTTGTGGTAGGGAAGAAATCCAATTGTTGCATTTATGCTCTGGGAAAGCTCCTCTTAAAGGAGAAGCACGAGATCGTGTCCGAACCAGTGTGGGAATCAATCGTTCCTCATTGGGAACGATTCCAGATATTCACGTATTAAAAACGGTAAACCTCATATTAACCATTGTCGAGGAGCTTGGGGTCACTTGTTGGTAAACCTTGGATTATGTCAAGGAGCCTTCAAGGGGATTGAGCTTGCTACTTTGCCCTTGCGTGCGTATCGGATCGTAGACTATCCCCCAGGTATATTTGTCTCAGTTGGTAACCTTAGTGGCCGTATATTCTTTAGGACTTTTCCTGAGGTGACAGTGGTGGGAAGATCCCACTGTACCTGGAGCAGACGTCGGCTAGACTCACTTGGATTTTCTGGGGGGTTCTCTTCACTCGAGACGGTTAAGTGGAGGAACTTGTGCCACTCTATTCATTAAGCAGGTTTCCGGGGTAACTGTTCCAACCGCCATTTCTGTATTGAACTCTACGACGTTGGATTTCATCACCAACTAGTGTTTTCGGTACGGAAAGTTACTGTTTGTGTGTGTTTGATCTCCTAGATTCTTTAGGCGTGTGATTCAAATTTGTTTGGTTCTTTAGAGACTTTAGGTGCTTTTTATTGAGATTTTACTTTGTTTGCATGTGAAGTAGTTAAAAGTTTTTAACTGTGGCTGAATTACCAAGACAGTCCTGTAGACTTCGGGGCCAGTCTCCTAAGTTTGTAAACATGGCTGAGTTACTGAGGAAGTCCCGTAGACTTCGGGGCCAACCTCCTGAGGAAGTACCGAGCCAGCTTGAAGGCTTGAAAGTCCTTGTAACTCCTAGAGACAGTAGAGTTGGGTCACCTGAAGAAGGAGAGTCTTCTTTGATAGTACATCCTAATTTTCAACCGTTAGTAGCAGAGTATAATCCACAGTCAGTGTCTGTTTCCGAAATTGCTGGTAGCTTTTAATCTACTAGTGATATAGGTGAGGAACCTGAAATATCCGAGCCTGAAAGTGAATTTGCTACTACTCTGACATCGGGGTTTGTTTCTCCAACTTCTAGTGGTCCTGGTTCACCTAGGGTAGAAAGAGTAATCACCTGATATCTTCCTTCTGGACTTATTGCTATTGAAGAACTTGCTCCAGAAGAAGAAGTAGGCATCCCTATCCCTAAAAATCAACCTGTTATTGAACTAAGGGAGCGTGAATCAATTTTTTACAGTCCACCTAGGAGTAGTTCTTGGTATCTTTCTTTGGCTAATTTTCTAGAAAATGCAGGGTTAAGTTTTTCACCACCTCGTGCTCCTTATCACCCAACACCTAGAGGTTTTTATACTCCCGTCAATATGGCAGGACAGTCATCCATGTTTACTCAATCGCCCGAATCTTTTTTGTACGGCGGTCCTTCTGTTCCCTCCGGGTATCAATCACTTTCTGGTACTTTTTCGGGAGCATCTCCTCAACCCATTGAGCAAGGGTTATGAACTGGAAACAATGGTACTAAGCCGTTGAGCATAGAAGACATTCTTATGATGTCGGGTTCTATTCCCAATCCTCAACCTCAAGGTGGCCAGTTACTGCCTGGGGGGCAGCTTCAATTAACACCTGGGGGGCAACCTCAAGGTACACAGTTTGCATCTGGGGGGCAACCTCAAGGACAGTACATACCTATGGGACAGTACGTTCCTCAAGGTCAACCCCAGACTCAATATGTACCCCAAGGTCAACCCCAGTATCAATTTATGCCTCAAGGTCAACCCCAGTATCAGTATGTGCCTCAAGGGTATCAACCCCAAGGTCAATACTCGAACCAAGGTTTCCAACCACCATCCGGTCAAAGGTATGTTCAAGGAATGGGAAATGTACCTTTCAATTATCAATCCTACCCTCAACCCGGTTATGGTCCTCAATATTCTCAACCAGTTATGGGTCAGTACCCCGGAATGAATATAGTGTGGGATCCATCACAAGCTCAACAGGTATTACAGCCAAGTGTACAGTTGTCATCTCAAACTGGACAACCCTTAGTTTCTGGTACACCCCAACAACCAGTCCAGTCTAACATTCAAACTTCTGTACCTTCGGTAGTTTCTCAGCCTGGGCCTAGTACACCTCGTACCCCGACTCAAATGACGGCTACAACTGCCGCAACATCTGTTCAATCTACCCCACCTACTTCTGGAGTATCGACAGCTCCGGTTTCTACTGTTACTGTATCTACTCCTTAGACATCTTTACCACCGTCTGGATCTACGATTCAAACTTCGGTTCAGATACCTGTAGGACAACCTGGTTCAAGTACAATTGTCACAAGTCAACCACAATTTACTTATCAACCATACCAGGGACAGTACCAATTCGGTCCTGCTGTGCAGCAGCCAGTCTATCAGTATCAATCGTACCCTGGGTACACTTATCAACAACCTCAACAACCCCAGTACAGTCTGGTTAATCCTAGTTTTCCGGGAGGATACAATATCCCGAACGTGATTCCTATTCCTAGTTATCTTGGATATCCTCCTCCTGGGGCTGGTCTCATGACCCAGAGTTTTAGGGATCCTAATCGGCAGTTACCGTTTATCGCAACTTTGGACTTACCTGACTTGTCGCGCCTAACGAACGATCCCATTAATTATCTTCCGTTTTGGCCGCCAATGCCGAATAAGTTGCCCAGTGACATTCCCAAGTTCGAAGGTAAATTAGGAGAGGACCCGTCGAACCATGTGATGACTTACCACCTCTAGTGTGCGTCTAACTCCATTACAAATGATTCAATCCGTCTTAGACTTTTCCAGCGCACTCTAATTGGTCTCGCGGCCAAGTGGTACATTGAGTTACCGCAAGGCACTTTTTATAATTTTAGTCAGTTAGCTACCTCATTTTTAACTCATTTTCAGTTGCCAGTCCGATATGACAATGGCACAAAATTGTTAACTTCGCTAAAACAATCAACATCCACTTACATTTTGGATCATATTCATGAGTGGAGACGTCGACGGCGTTTAGTGAAGGTATTCATTCCGGATCAGATCTTGGCTGAGTGGTTTGTAAAATCTTTGTTGCCAAAGATCACTGAAGATGTTGCTAAAGCCGGAGTTGTTACTGAGGAGCAAGTAATTGCTCAAGCACAGTACCTTGACTTGGTTTATACTCAGTCAGGTACGTTACGTGAAAAAATCCCCGATCTTCCCAAGCAAAATCAAATCACTGCAGCTCCTTCGGGATCTCAAGCCGCCGATGGTATGATTGGCACGGTTAACACTAAAAGTAAGAAGAAGTCTTCCAATAATTCTTCCCCTATCATAACCTTGCCTGATTCCCCAACAAGAGACTCTTCTGCAAAGATTTCCGCCGATATTCATGTTGTAGAGTCATCTACAGCCAAATCAAAATCTGGTGGGAAGAAGAAAGGAAAGAAGAAGAATAAAACGGACAAAAGTTCAAAGGAGAAACCTGAAAAGGCGGAATCCAATGACGAAAAGCGCAAACCTTGTTATCCTTGTCTCATTTGTGACGATGAACATTTTACAAGAGACTGCCCTCATCGTGCAGAGGTTGCAAAGATTGTCAAGGGTTCCCAAACTCCTGCTGTTTTGAAGGATCCTTTTCCAGCTCAAGACAGTAAGATGATAGGTTCATCCTCGAATGCCAATGAAGAACCCATACTGATGATGTCCCATGTTAGGATTGCGACTCGATCGCAAGATTATGGTAGTAAAAGTCCTATTGATGGTAAAGAAGCAGAATCTTCTCATTCTAATCCATCAACCTCAGCTCCCGGTTCCGATCCACTACAGATCGAGAAACCTAATCCAGACTTGGTAATCTAACCGCCCGCTAAGGGTATACTTCGAAAGTCAGCTTTCAATCCACATGCGAGAGCAGCTTAGAATTATAACATTGTTGAGGATTTAGCTGTTTCACCCTCAACAATGTCGGCTTTGGAAGTGCTGCAATCATGTCCAGCACAACGTAAATTACTTTTGTCGGCTATAGGAGCTGTTGATGTTCAGGACTTGAACCTAATAATCTTCGATCTAGAAAATAGTACACCGCGTTTGCCTCATCAAATGGCTTTCCAGATTCCAGTGATAGTAAAAAACAGGCCTATTCATCGGACTGTAATTGATGAGGGAGCCTCAACGTGTATTATGTCGATACAATGTTGGAGATCGCTTGGTTCTCCTTCGCTAAATCAATCCCCGACGATTCTAAAGGCCTTTGATGGCCATGGGTTTCATCCTTTTGGCATTCTACAGGATTTGCCTATAGGGGTTGAAGGAAAAACCGTTAGTCTAGATGTGGAGGTGGTTGATGCCCCTCTAGATTACAACTTTCTCTTGGGTTGAAGTTGGTCTTACGCTATGACAGTGGTTGTTTCATCGGTCTTTTGAGTAATAAAGTTTCCACATAATAGAAAGATCATAACAATAGACCAGCTGGCTTACTTTTCATCCGACCCAGCCTCTTCGGAGAGTATTCAACATGTCAGTAAAACGACTATCCCGTATAAGGATGGTGGAGTAGGACTAGTTAAAGATGCCAGTTTACTGGGAACTTTTCCTTTTCCTCCAATCAACGCGTTGTCTTCATTTGCAACCATTCATATGATTACATCAGACACCATTGTTTATGATGATCCTTGGATCCTTCCTTCTGAATCTGAGATAGACTCATTTGGTAATGCCATGCCTTTGAGTCCATATGAAATTGCCTATGAAGCCGTGCAGACGTTTGCTGACCCTCGTTCAACCGAAAATGACTTCATGAATGTGGTCCGTGAGGAATCACTTTTCACATCAACCTCGGATTTAAACACATTTTCTGAACTTGTTCACTCTGATGAGAAAATTCGTGAAATCCTATGTGTAGATGATTTACCATGGGAAGATCTCCATCACAGATCTTCGGTTTTACCTGAGGATGATCGTTTTGAAAATGATTTCTCATCAATTTTTACAACTGAATATGTCAAGGAACCTCAGAATCCAATGAAACATCCCGATTCAGAGTTAAATTTGGGAAACATCTCTCAAACTATTCCTATTGACATTTCGGTTAAGCCCAGAATTGTTGAGAACATTCATATAGGTGCCTCGTGTACAGATGACGAAATTCAAATATATAAGGCCCTATTTCAAGAATTCCGCGACGTGTTTGCCTGGTCCTATGAGGAAATGCCAGGAATTGATCCCGCAATTGTTGTTCATGAGATCAAGACTTACCTAGACGCTAAACCCATCCAGCAACGTTTGCGTCAGATTCACCCATGAAAAGCTGCTGCAATTAAAGCAAAAGTTGAAAAATTATTGAAAGCAGGTTTCATTTATCCGATCCCGTTAACGGATTGGGTATCGAATATTGTTCCGGTTAACAAAAAGCAGGGAACAATAAGAATATGCATTGACTATAGGGACATTAATCGAGCCTGTCCAAAGGACAATTACCCAACTCCCTATATCGATCAAATCATTGATGATTGTGCTGGCAGTGAAATATTTTCCTTCATGGACGGTTTTTCTGGATACAATGAAATCAATATTCTACCTGCCGATCAACCAAAAACGGCTTTCATTTGTCCATGGGGGACATTTGCTTATTGCAAGTTACCTTTTGGGCTTAAGAATGCTGGAGCAACTTTTCAAAGGGCGATGTCTTATGCGTTTCATGACATCAAGCACATTGTGCAACCCTATCTCGATGACTTGCCTGCTCATTCATTACATCGAGTTGATCACCTCGTCCATTTACGAGCAATCTTTATGAGGTGTAGGCATTATCATCTTCGGTTGAACCCACACAAATGTGTCTTCTGTATAGAAATGGGTTGATTGCTGGGGTTTGTAGTTTCGGAAGTCGGCATTCACGTTGATCCCTCAAAGGTCAAAGCTATCATCAAATTGCCTCCTCCTTCGAGTCTTCGCCAAATCCAAAGTTTGCAGGGGAAAGCAAACTTTTTACGACGATTCATTCCTAACTACGCCGAGGTTACAAAGGGTTTCACCCGGTTGTTGAAGCAAAATACTCCATTCTATTGGGATGAGATAGCTCAGAAATATTTTGATGCACTCAAACACGTGTTGACCCATGCACCGTTGTTGCATCCTCCCAACTACAACCAGGATTACTTCTTGTATCTCGCCGCCTCTCATTCCACCATTGGAATGGTTTTAGTTCAGGAAGATGAATTTGGAATGGAACATGTGATCTATTACCTTAGTTGAACGTTAAATCCAACTGAGCTAAAATACTCACATGTGGAGAAATTGGCATTGGCAGCCGTTCAAGCTGTCCAACGTTTTCGTCACTACATTTTACTACATTTTACTACAGTAATTTCAGATTGCAACCCTATGATCTACATTTTGACCAAGCAATTGCTAGGGGGCAAGTACTCTAAATGGATCGTTATCCTGCAGGAGTTCGACTTGGAATTTGAGAAATCTAAGTCTAAGAAATCTTTAGTTTTTGCGGAGTTAATGTGTGACTTCCCGCGTGCTGACACGGAAAAAGTGGCGGAGGAGCCCATTGTGGACGAATCCTTGTTTCTAATCAGCACTTTAGATCCGTGGTATGGGGATATCATCATTTATCTCCAGACCCAATACTTTCAGCCAGAAATTTCAAGGTCAGAACGTCGGAAAATTCGATTCCAGTCCCAACAATTCAGGATTATTGGAGATACTCTTTATTGCCGTGGGGCGGACTCTGTTTTTCGACGTTGCTTAACTCACAAGGAAGCTGAAAGGGTTCTAAATGATTGTCACTCTGGAGCATGTGGCGGTCATATGTCTGGGTTTGCCACAGCCCAAAAGATATTGCGCGCTGGCTACTTCTGGCCGTCTTTATTTAAAGATTGTATTACGGCGGTCCGAAAATGCCACAACTGCCAGATTTTTGATCATAAGATGCGCGCTCCACCTGCTCCTCTCCACCCTATAATTTCCATTGGTCCTTTTGCCAAATGGGGTATCGATTTTATTACATGTAACCCTCACTCGGCCGGGGGTCATGCGTATATCATCCTTGCGGTAGATTATTTTACTAAGTGGGCCGAGGCGATGCCTACATTTGAGGCAGACGGCAAGACAGCTGCAATTTTCATGTTCAATCATATAATTGCTAGGTTTGGTGTCCCATAAGCGATAATCACTGATCATGGGCATCATTTTCGAAACGTTATGATGACCAAACTTACAGGCCAGCTTGGTTTACGTCATGATAGTTCAACCCCTTATTATCCACAAGCGAATGGTTTGGTTGAATCCATCAACAAAGTTTTAGTTATCATGATCCGACGAATCATTGGGATTCATCAGTCGAATTGGAACAACATGCTATTTTCAGCGCTTTGGGCGCACTGAACTTCAGTGAAAACATCAACAGGGTTCACTTCTTTCCAACTAGTCTATGGTTTGGAAGCTGTGTTACCCATTGAATGCGAAATCCCGTCACTACAAATGGCCATCGAGTTACTTCCAGCCACTTCCGAAGAGGAAAAGTGTTTGTTATACTTGGCTCAATTAGATGAGAATCGACGTGATGCTGCATTGGCAATCGAGACTCACGCAAAACGAATGAAAGCTCATTATGATCGAAATGTGACCCTCGAAATTTTTCGGAAGGAGATCTAGTCTTAGTTTACGATCAAGCTAATGATAAATTAGGCGCTGGAAAATTCGTTCCTATGTGGCATGGTCCCTATGTTGTCAAGTGAAAGCTAGCCAAAGGGGTCTATGAATTGGTAGACTTTGACGGGGACTCTTTGGGTAAACCCAGAAATGGCCTTTACTTGAAGAGGTATATGCTTAAGAGAATGGGTATGGAGATTTTTAGTTAGGATAGTTTTTCTTTCTAGCTGGTGTGTTTTAGTTTAAACAATGTGCTTAGCCTAGAGAGTGTTTTTCGTCATTATTCCTGCTTATCTTGGTTTTACTCTTGATATTGCAGATGTCGATGCCTCTCCAAACATACATTGGTTTCGCTGATGGTGCTTGTCGTAATACATAGAACATCTCTTCCGCAGCTTGGGTTATCTATTCGCCCTCTGACGAGTTAGTATCTATGCATGGGGTAAGCCTCAGTCAAACAACGAACAACATTGCCGAGTATAGTGCAGTGATTGAGTTATTATCTGAATCTATTTCATTTGGGATTCAGAGTTTGATAGTGAGGTTAGATTCTGAACTCGTTGTATTACAACTTAATAGAGTGTATGCCATTAGAAATCCAGTGTTATTAAGATTATTTTTGAGAGTGCGTCTCTTGGAACGTGAATTTGATTATATTGAATATCAGCATATTCCAAGGTCTTTAAATACATTAGCAGATGCAATTGCTTCTCGAATGTTAAATAAACATTTGCAATAATCATACATGTAAATTTAAAACCATTCCATAACATGATTTACAAGATAAGCAGGTAATAGTGATATATATATAGGAGTGTGTCAAAAAATACATCGTCCTCGATCATAGGTTGAAAAACACCTTATGATCGGCAAAAATGATAAGTACAAAAAACAAAAATGTCACATGTGCCCACAATAAGCGATCATCCTATCACTAGTGATGATCTCTATAAGAAACCACTGCACGGGCCACCTTGCAAAGCAACCTCCTAAAAGGTCCCGGGACCCCAATCACATAGCGTTGGAGTCGACGAGGAATGTCGTCTATAGTGGTCTCAGGAATATCTCCTGTCAAGCGCTCGAGATGACCGTCCAACTCGGCCAAAACCTCTGCTAATTCGTCCTGTGGGGCTGGCACGGGTGCAACTGGTTGTTTCCTCTCGAAAGGCCGGAGAGCAGCTGGTCGCTGTGGACCCACTTCTGCATTTGAAATTTTTACTATCAGTTTTGAGACGATGGAAAAATAACAAAAAAAAAATTAAAATAGAAAAAATGTTGAAAAGGATTTTACCTGACTCATCCCACTGCTCTCCTGGTGGAAGAACCATGTCTGGGTCACCACGAAAATCTATCCCAGCGTAAGGGAAGTCCTGAATAGAAAAGACCTAGTTTTCCAGCCATTGGAAATACTCAGGTTTGAATCAAGCAACCTCTATCCTCTCGTCCGGGTGACGGGCCATGACTGCAACCCATTGCATCAGTTTGGGCTCTCGAGGAAGGCCAGCTCCAACAGTAAGGTGCTGCGGGATCAGCATAGGAACCCTCTCTAGGCAAAAACTCACGACCAAAGCCCCATAACCAAAGGACTTTAGTCGTCCGTTCTTGGCCCTGGTCAGTTGGCCTTTCACATTGGCCAACACAGCATCGCACCAGTTGAAGATGGTGCCTTGAAAGAAATCAACTGCCATACGCATCTGGGATCTGGTGGCAATATGTAATGCGGCAGCTTCGCAAAGTCTAGTGACAGTGAACGCAATCACCATGAGCTCAGGACTGGATATGGTCTTTATGTCTATCCCTTTGTCTCTAGCCTAGCTGTTGCAGTACTCTAGCCCGAGGCTATCGACAAACTGGCCACCTGGCCTAGCCCCAAACAGAGTCAAGTCTTCGCCTCTCTTAGGCAAACCAGTCAAGAAATATATGTCCACCGGCTCAATTTCGAGCTGGTGGCCACCAATGAAGAAGCACTGGTCTTGTATGCTCCATCTGTCAACCAACCACTGTAAGAAATACACCTGAGCCCTCATGCCAGGAATGGCCCAGTATTTGTACAAACCGCACGCCCTCAAAGCATCAAGTGAAGGCTGATGATTCCATGCGGCAACATCCACGTCCTCATGCTCTCGTTCATGCCAATCTAGCATGATGTACTCTCTGCATCAAGTATAAAGACAAATTAAAATGCTAGAAATTATTTTGTGTGGTCCATTTTTGAGAATTTTTGGGTTAAAAACCCTTGCGACGGGGACCGCACCCTCCGGGTTAGACACAGTGCGTGGGACCGCACTTTGTCTACATGGAAGGTGTGGACCCCGAGATTTTTCCCAATGGAGAAAAAGTCGGGGTCCGCAGGCCCGCAATGGTAAACCTGCGGGCCCCCGCGCGCAGGTTTTGTGCCTAAAAACCCTCCCAAAAATGAAATAAATGACTAAAACAAGAAATTAAACGGTTAAAAATGAAGAGTGGGATGATGTGGATTACCTGGAGAAGACAACGTTCGATTCCGACGGTTGGATTTTCCGCAATCTTCACGGGAAGTTTTCTAAGCAAAAGCACTATTTTCTCACCCAAACTCAAACGGTAAAAATGAATTGACAAAGACCCTTTTTATAAGTTTTTTGAGTAAATAAATTGCAAATTTGTTTATGTTTCACTTTGAAAAGGTATTTTTGTGACATTTTTATCTATTTCAAACAGGTATGAGTAATGTTTGTGTTTTTGTGCAGAATAAAAGATTATTCAGGCGAAATCTATCATTTTCAACGAAAAAACATGTAGAGTCATCTTTAAGCTCTTTTCTGACTCCTAAAACATGAAAAGATTGCCGAGTGTTTCTTTTAAACTCATTAAAACAGAGTTAAAAGACGATCTACTTACAACTCTTTTCCGACCGTAAAAAACATGAAAAGATTGCCGGATTTTTGTCGTTTCAAATTCGATATTGGTTATAAAACGACGTGTCGTTGATCGCTTTTTTACTTTTTCGGGTCAAAGGCACTAATGATGAAAAGTACTCCTTGGTCGTAAAAGATCAAGCGGTTCTCTCAAGTATTATTTTATACTTTTTCGAGCTTGGGAGACACAAATTTACGAAAAAGGTCAACCCTGGAGTCTTCTTAAGTTTTTTCAGACTCTCTAAAATTGAAAAACGCCGAGTTTCTCCTATACTGGACTCGTTAAAATTTCACAGTAAAGGACCTGTTCAATTACAAACAGGAACGGACCACTCCTTCTTAGGGTTCGAATCTAAACTAAGTTGGACTCATCCAAAGGATGAGCTTATAATCAAGCAAATGTTATCCTCCTCAAGCTTGTCAAAAATAAAGAGGTACTTGCCAGAAATGGTGGGGGAAAAGAGAGAAAAATGAGCCTGTTTATTATACTTTGTAATCACTCTTGAACACGACACTTTTATTCACCTGGGTTGGGAAATCCTTTGCCTAACAGTTGATCAAACCACATTGAAAGTCTTCAGCCGGTTTCTGGGTATTAACTTTCGGTCAATTGTCACCAAGCCATCTGTCGTGCCGTTATGTGTTCAAGAGGTCACTGCCAATAAGCCATTCATCTACAAAATATCTGTCATCCATCTTGACCATCCCTGAGTCAGTCTTTGCAACTAAATTTCTTCAACTTGATCTATGATTTCGGGTTGTGGGCTTGCCTATGACAGATCACTTTCTATTGACATCAGCTCATTATCTAGAAAGATGATCTAGGAATCGTCAGTACTTTGAGATCTGCATGCCTCAATGGCAGGTTTCTCGCCTTTGACGACAGTTTACATCATTTACTTTCGATCAAAGTATTCCGTGACATGTTCGACATCAACACATTTATTCGCATCTCATCGATTGTACTGGGTACTTTGAGAGCCATTGACATCACTGGTGGTTTCTCTCACACTTGTTAACAGTTTACATCATTCACTGGTAATCAAGTGGTTTCTACCATGTTTGACATCAACACATTCATTCGCATGGATAGAATCGTACTGTTTCGGGAAGTAGAAATGAAGACCCTGGATCTTGTTTCCACAATCCAGGCTGCGAGGAATTTTGTATTCATTATATAATGGACTATTCTTAAACAGATGGCTGCATCCATACTGTGTCCACATGAGTCTATACTTGTGATGTTTTACAAGATCATTCCTATATCAGAGCAGTAGTTAGTTTTTCTAGTCAGTTTTGATCTGAGTATGGGAATGCCTACCTCAGCGATGATATGATCTCATATATATATTGCATTGAATGTTTTTATAGGTTCCAACCGGGCTCTCCACAAGATGATCCTTGAAATGATAAAGTACTTCACTCTTCCTAAATGATAAGAAATCCTCATCTACTACAGACTTCGCACTTTAGGGGGCAATCTGTTACACAAAAATATCGTCACCATGATTATTTGCAGTCAGTATGGGTCTATCATCACTTGTATTGTCCTCCTAAGCAAGTCTCAGACCTCAGCTCTTCAAATCAAACTTTGGAAATGGGAGAAAGACATTAAAAATCAATGTAACTCTGGTTCCACACTTTCTCTCACTGTCACCTGCGGTCCCGCACCTTCTGTGTACAAAAACTGCGGACTTGCTCGCTCTGTCCCTAACGGTGTAGGTGCGGACCCCTGTGAAAGTCAAAAGGCGCAAGTTTTATCTTAAAAAACTCACTTTGGGTTAATTCTAGAGGTTTCTAGAAGGAATTTTGACGTGGATTGTTCGCTGTGAGGTGGTTCATGCATCCCAAAAGAGAAGGAGCTAATCCCTTGATGAGAGGAGCTATCCCTTTGAAGGAGGGCTTTATCCCTTTGAAGGAGGACCTAGTAACCTCCCTCCATTGCACTATAAATACAGGCATTGGGCTGGTTTCTGAGGAGGTTAGAAGCTGAGCATTTTTGAGGGTAAATGCTGGTGAAATCAAGACTTCCTAGTTGAGCTTAAGAGGAGAGATCACATACCTTTTTGGCTTCATTGGGGAGTGAGTGAAACTTGTCAAAGTAGAGGAGACTTGTTGCTGGACCCTAGGAGGAGCTTGTACATCATCATGGCAAAGGTTGTAAAGTTCTTCTTCTTTTGAATTAATACAATCAAACTCATTTTTCTCAAAAAGTATCTCATGTTATTTGTTTCATGGACTCCTCGACTTTCATGTTAAATATGTTTTATGCAATTGGCTTTTCAGGTGCTATTTAATTTGTTTGCCTTGTTTGTGTTTGTAGATTCATGAAAAGGAGCTCATTTGGATCAAAGGAGCGAGGGCATCCACAAGCTTGCGTTGGACCTAAGGTAGGCCCTAAAAACACTTGTTTGCTATTGTTTATCAAAGCATATTTAGAGAAAGATAGTGTCTGGTTGGTTTGCTTGTCATTAGGTCTTCTTTAGATTCTAGGAAGGTCTATCTTGTCTGCAAGATCGACTTATTCCGTGTGACACTCCTCTACGTTGATCATCAATTTATAGAAGCAGAAACATTCACAGGCGCACATAGAAGCATCAATCACACATATCAACATAGTATTTTCCCGGGGAAAGCATCTCGCTAAAAACCCCAACTATCTATATATTATAGTGATTGAATCATGTAACAAATCATAGTACAATACTCCTCACAAGTACTCAGTACTATCTCCACATGCTACACACAATACAGCTCAGATCTGATCTCCAAATCTCCCCCGCTGCTTGCCTACCTCCACAGCTCAATACCTGCTCAAGAATGAATGAGAATGGTTTACCAAACACGTATTTAACCTCCAAAGAATCACTCACACTGGGAAAGACATGAGCAGAGGCTATAATACTTGGTATTGGCCAACTCATTGGCATACTCAATCCCTTTGATTGTGCAAATCATCATGCACAACTATAGTCACAACTGATAGCAATCTGATCCTCTAACACCTGTCCATGCTGAACTAAACATGCAATGACATGAAACTGAGTTAACTGATGTATTCTATAGTTGCATTATGAGTTAATAATTAGTTTAACAACTCATCAATAGTCTATTTGCAGTTAGACTAATTACAACTAGTTTAACCAAGTCAAACTAAACACAACTTCATTAACTCTACAATCAACTCCACCAAACACAACTGATTGAGTTCTAACTGAAGTCATGCATGAAACAACTCAACTGACCCACAAAGAAAGCGTACTTCCTTCTGACAGTTGCATGTGCCACATCTGTAGCTCAAATTGAAGTGCTCCAAGAGAATAAGATCAAGTTTATAGTCCAAATATTATTATGAGACAATAATATTTGACTTTTCTATTTTTGACAGCCAATCTAAAAATAGACTTTGATCACTCCTACTGTGATCACTCCTGCTGTGATCACTCCTGCTGTGGTCACTCCTGCTGTGATCGTCCCTGCTGTGGTCACTCCTGCTGTGATCATCCCTGCTGGGATCCAAAAAATAGAACTTGCGCCATAATTTGCCTGCGGGCCCACTTAGTGAAGGCAACTCTTTTCACTAAGCTCCATCATCTTGTTGCATTCTCAACAAGCATTTCTTGTTGCACACTTTTCAACATCTACTACTCCTCATTAGGGCTCCTGTAGCAAAGTTGAATCAAAGAGATTGGGTACCTCAAGGATCCTGCCCCTTCTCCTTGGGATGATCACTCCACATTGCCCCCTCTCCTACCTGGAGGTATGGCTGCATGTGATCCCTCTTCCCACCTGGCTCGAAGTTTCCCCCTACTGGAGGTCTCTGCATGAGTGGATGTCTCTACTCGATCTCCTCTTAGCTTCTCTAGTTGTGGCTGCTCCAAAACCCCTTGAAGCCGCTTCACCAATTGTGGCTACTCCACAACCACCTGAAGCTGGCCACTTCATTTCTTCTTTATCGATGTGAAACTTTTTCTTCTTGATATGTCCTTCTATCTTGAGAGTTTTAGGAGTGGTAATTCTTGCTAATGCTTTACAAGATATGGTCGGGTTCATTTCTTCTTTCTCTGGGACTTGGTCCTGGCACATATCCTCTTATTTTGATGTTTCTTGATCCTTTTCTTCCTCCTCTTCATACTCTATGTAAAATAATTTCTTCTCAGCACACTTATGACCTTTAGTGCATTTGCTATCACAATTGTAACAAAGCCATTTTTTCTTTTCTCTTCCAATTGTTGTGGTGTAACCCTTGTAGGTTGTGGAAGGCTAGGAGAAACAACACTTCCATTATTATAGTTGTGAGGGGTAGACTTCCTTGTTGCCATAATTTTACTTTCCACTATGTAACAAAGCCCTTTTATTCTTTCCAATTGTTGTGTGTTGCTCTAAAGAAGGTGTTGCTCTTTGTATCCTCATAATGTGCTATCATTTCCTCCGTGAAAATTGACCATGTAACAAGTTTTTTATGAGAACAAAGCCCTTTATACCATAAACATTGATCTGGTTCTAAATATGAGCATGCAATACATACTTGTTGTAACAGTGGTACACCATGTAGATCAAAATATTGCTCCATCTGAAGTATCCAATTTACCGGATCCTTGCCATCAAACTTCCTCATCTCACTTTTTCTTGATTTTAGGAGCTCGATCTTGAAATGACTATAACTCTGTACTTTTGGATCTTTAAGTTCTGAAATTACGAACTGCAGTAGCCCTCTGTGTCCTATTTCCAATGCCACCAGTTTGATCGAATTTAGATTCTCCAAGAAAGAGTTATGCACAATCTCCCAAGATGACCTAATTATATACCTTTTCAGAAGAGCGAACTTGTATTAAGTTCCATGTTTCACTGTTTTGACCTTAGGATCTGAAAAATATATATAGGAAACTACAGTCCATTGTCTTTCTGTAACTTCTTACGAAATTTAAATCTGATGCTCAAAACAAAATTTATGACTATTTTCCCCAGGTCACCTGTTTGGAATGTAATTCAGGAGTCTGCAAAAAGACCAACTTCCTCAGATCATATCTCCCCAAATATTGTGCGAAATTATCTAAAATTTTGACCCACGGTTTAGCGCGATTTCGTCTCAAATGGGTTTTTTTTGTAGCATCTAAAACATCACAGAAAAACATTTATAGTGCAAATGCCACGATGACCTGTTTGGAGCACCGAAACCCTAGAATCCAAAGCTCTGATACGAAATGTTATGAAATCAGCTCACAAAAGATAGAAAAGATAGATCAACGCCTTAGAATTAAGCCTCTTCGAGGGGAAAACCTCCTTTAAATTACATAAATGAACAATTCTTGGATGATACAAATGAAAATACCTCCTTTCTATATATAGGAGTCTAAGGGGTCATAATGTAATCAGAGCCGACATAACAATAATAATGTAAGGGCACAATAATAACAATAGTGGGCTTCTATGGGGCACAATAGTAAAAATATGGGGACTACACGGGTACAAAAATATAATAAGGGGGTTGTACTAATAATAATAAGGGGTTACACTAGTAGTATAGGGGCCTAACAGTACACTGTCCCTTCTTTGATCTCAACTGGGTCTCTGTCTGAACTGACATGCATGAGTTATTCATGAGAGAATCTTTAGTTATCTGAAGTGAAGCAGTTATATGCAAGGATGCATTAACTAACTAAACTCACATTAATTTAAACAAACTGTTTAAATCAATCTAACTGGACTTGACTCAGTTAACTGAGCCAACTAATTACAACTCACATTAGAACTCATCCTTATCTCTTTAACTGATGCATAAATTCCTCATTTAATAGAGAAACTGTTGCATGTCCTCACATAGACTTCATGTTTGATTTTTCACAACTAATTAACTCATGATGAATTAATTAATTTATTTTCAAATAGCTGTTAAGTTCAAATTCGAATTTTACTTCCTATTTTTAGTTTAGCGACTGACTAAAATAGGAATCCATCCTGAACTACTAAAAATAGCAATTCTATTTTTAGCACTTCCATTTTTCATTCCCTGTTGCCTAATCTAGTACTGGTACCCAAACTTCTATTTATAGCAGTGCTATTTTTAGCACTTCTATTTTTATCATTTCTTGTTGCCATTTTCAATAGTAATCAACAGCAGCATGCACGTTTAACAAGATACATGCTCTCCAAGCACATCATTGCTGCCAACTGTTGAGATGGAAAACTGCCTTATGCAGGGTACCAAACTTGGAATACAATGCCCACATGGCTATGTCAAGGGACAATACTTCATCTAGTATTTCCTTTTTCAACTCTGCTCGGGCAGATGCTATAACCAATTCTCCTCCCTTCTTGACCATCTGTAACTCCTTTGCCATTCACTCGTTCTCTACTATCAAGAAGCGAACACTCGAGCTAGTGGCTTTGGCATATTCTCTGGTAGCATCGACCAATGCTGTTGGATGCTTGCGCATGTTAGACATGATCACTCGTTCCTCAAACTGCGTAGGAGATGTGTGATCATCCGGAGTCAACACTCTGCGAGATTGCACAACTCTATGTTGGGACTCATCGAATGAGATGTTGTGCATCTCTCCCTCTAGATTGTCTCCAAGGATCTCACTGTCTCCTTGGTCACATGGGACTTGCTCCACTTCCAGATCCAATGAAGCTTCTGGGTCAACCCCTTGGTGGTGAGGCATGAGGTTGATGTTTTGATCTAAATCCTATTGCTCCATGTCTGTATCCATTTGCTCAAGTGCTTGTTCAATCTCTTGAGCAAAGTCCTGCTCCTGCGACTGCTCAACCTGTCTGCTTGGTGCCAGCTATTTGGATGAGTCGACTACCTGTACGGACACAATTTCATTTGTTTGTACCTATTGCACCCCTTGCTATACCTGTTCCTGCTGTGCTTCCTTCTCCTGTTTGCACAACTCTTGTTCCTTCCAGAGTTGCTCCTTAAGCTCATGCAACTCCTTCTTTGTTTCCTCCATTCTCCATTTTTCTCTCTGCCTTTGTGCGTTCCTCTTGTTGTGATGTTTCCTCTTCGCCTCTATGGCCAAAGTTTCTTTCTTCACAAGTGATTCTTCTCGAAACTTGTAGCTTTGTTGCTACTCCATGTTATCGATAATATTCCTCTTTCCTTTGTCGCGTGCCGGTATGTTTACCTATGCTGTTGGTGCCCTCCTAGATGTTGCTTCACGCTGATTTGCTAACCATTCCACAGTGATGCCGACCGATTCATTGGACCTAGAGAAGTTGTAACAATATCTCCATGGGTCTTCCTTTGCCCAATGACATTCCCGATGGATCCACTAAAATTTTACTCTCGTACAGTGATATTTTACAAAACAATGTAGGTCATATGGATTGTAGCTTTGGGCGCCAAATGGATATTTCTTGATCTCCTCTGCTTCGACATCTGTATGCTTGAAATTCTGTATCTCGTATAACTCAATCCGCAATGGAAGATCAGGCCAAGGTGCCTTCTTCTTCCAATGCAGCCTAGCTGATAGTTTTGCTGAGATGTGGTATGATACTTATTGCATGATGAGCTTGTCCAAGGCAAACTTTGGTAGAACATGCAGAATCTTCTCTGCGCTGTACATCCGTATGAAGGTGCCAGACGGTGAGGCATACCAATGTACTATATCAATCAATGCCTCCATTGTTGCCTTTGACATGTAGGGTGGATCATGTTCAAATATCATCTTGTACACCAGGGTGACAAAATGATTAGACAACTGTGTGATAACTCCTCTGAAGCTAAATTCAAACAACATTTTATAATAAGTGTTCACAGAGGTCTCTGTCGATGTCCATGCCCACTTCAAGCCCGGGAACTCCTCACGGGCATAGATTTCATCCAAGATGTAAGTGAACATGTAGATTTCTACTTGCTGACCTTTGGATGGCTGTCGAGCTCTTGTTACCTGTTCCTTTAGCATGTGAGCCAACATGTTGGACCAGTTGCATGCTTTGCCTTCACTGGCCAGTTGGTCCAACACGATCACCCAACTTTGTGGGAAGGTCTCTGTGCTTTCTTAGCCATACAAGAAACATCCAAAGATGACCAAGTATTGATACGCCTTCCGTAGTATCTTCTTCTTGTAGATCTGGCTGGGTGTCATCCTGAATTTGGCTAGCTCCTTCACTGAGTTCTTCAAGATATCCCTAGAGTTGGCATTGTTGCTGGGTATGCTAAAGGGTGTTTCCTTGGTTACCACTGGCTTCGACATATGATACATATGTTCATAATCATGTGCCTTGAAGGTAGAAATATTTGTCTTGCTAACACTTCTCAATGTCATCGTCTCAGGATCAGTGTGCAAGATGATCCAATGTATCATGTCCGTGCATGGGAACACGGGATACCTGCATGTAATCCGGTACAAGCTGGACTTGTGAATGTTCACATAGACTTGGTGGTCTTCGAGGTCTTCCCCAAATGTGCTTGTAAATGCATCATTGACCTCTTGCCATTTCATCTTGATGTCCTTGTCTACAATTAGCTTGGTGTCTTCATAGATCGGAAAACTTGTAGACACTTGCTCAATTGCTGCTCTAGTTGCGCTTCTGTCGGTGTCCTTTGATCCTGCTCTCTTAGAGGCCATTGATCCTAAACCAATGAGAGGCAGATGAACACCTTCTATATCTGGAGACATGGCGACATACATAGCAAGAAATCTGTCAGCTAAAACCAAAGAAAATTTGAGGAACGACATGCAACATACTTGGGGATTGACTGGAAAGGATTGCACAATTTTTCCTGGGAGGTTGGGAGACTGGATGTCGGAACTGCACAAAAGGTAGTCTGGACTATTGGAATTGCACAATGTGCAACCTAGACTGGCCTGTTGGCTGTTGGGACTACGCAATTTGTAATTCCAGCTAGCAAGGGTTGTAGGCCTAGTGACTGCATTGCACAATTTTTTCAGGCCAACAGTCACTACCTCTCAGAATTATGCAATGCAAGACTGGAGGATAGTCACTAGGTAGAAATGTGCATTTCCTGGGAGGAAGGCATAGCCTTCCCTCTTAGTATTGCACAATGTCATCTTGGTGAGGCAGAGTCTAGGCCAAGGCTACCTAGACCTGCCAACGGGCAACTCAAATCAAATGTGAATGTGAATGCATGGCGATAATGAGTGTAAGTAGGAGTGAATGATTGTGCATGCAAATAGTGAATAAAAGATTCAAAAGATGGAAAAACATGCATGTGTGTGAAGCGAGTTGCCGAATCGGCGACCGTTCTTGCAAAACAATATCATGCATGCAACAACAGTGAGATGATAACAAAAACTGAAACTGTGCTAGTATAATCTAATATGCATGCAAAGGACAACAAGCGTTCACAAAAATCAAGCATTCAACACTCACACAAGCCAAAACACAAAAAGCGCCAGAAATGCTGTAAAAGACAAGTTAAGCAGACTTACTCAGAAATAGCTGAGCTGGATGTGTCGAACACCCCCGGATGTGCTGTGGGATGTTAGAGCTCCAAGATCGATGTGAATAAGTGAGCTCTGAAGTGTCAAATAAATAAGATTGAGGCTCATGATGTGCATGCCACAAATCTAGGAAAAAGCGTCACTTTGAGGAAAGATTCTAAAACGATTTTTGCATGTAACCTCCAGCTGCTAAAAATAGCTCCGTAAAATCTAGGGATGATTTTTGCATGTTGCTTTTTTCTATTTCAGGAAAAAGTAGCCCATGGATGCAAGTCAAGCTTTCTTGGTCCTGGGCGGAACTGGTCAACCCGATGGCACATGCAACAACCTGCTTGACTGAGGGTAACTTTTGGGCAGTTTATGGGAGGAAGCTAGGTTGGCTGCCCAGAGGGATTGTGCAAGTTCTAGGCTGAGCAACTGACTACTACCCAGGATTGCGCAATTTATGGGTTAAGCAGTCCTTCTGGGCCAGATTGTGTAGTTTTTCCAGGGAAGGTTAATAGATAGAATTGTGCAATTCCTGAGCCCAACAGGTTGCCAGTCAAGATTGCAATTTCTAGAGGGAAGACTGGTTCCCCTCTAGAATTGTGCAATTTCTTGAGGGAACTTTTCAACCTGCAGCTAGACCAAGTCCGGAGAAACAACCTATGAGGGGAGTGAAGCAAGCCATCATGCATAAGATAGATATCTACTAGAAAACCACTAAAGCTTGTGTACTTGACAGTGCAAGACATGCTGCTGAGGATAGTCGGTAGGGAGGCTAAAAATTGAAGCTAAGGAAAAATTTGGAGGGTGATTGTAGCTACTACAACACTTGGTGACACACTGGTAGAACTCCATCTCTCTAAATGGACCTTGTTAGTTCAAAGAAATTCTAACACCTCTAGAAGTATTGTTCAGTTCTCCGTTTGTCTTGGTTCCCACACTTGTTTGATTGTAAGATGTATCATCTTCCAAGCTCTTGGTCGGTCAACACACATTCCAAGCCAATCCAACATAGTTGTATCAATTGGGGTTGAGGGGTATATTTGTGCACAAGAATTATAGTCGTCAAATTCTTAGTTTCATCTCTGGTGTTTCTCCACTTCTAGCAGGCCTCGATAGTAACCCGGTGGAGTCACACAAGAACACAAGCATCGCTCCACTGCCAGCAAGCTTGGTCAGTACCCCAACAGACTTACTTGCATCACCTCTCTATGTAGGAAGTCTTTCTCTTCTTTCACCTTATTCATTTTTCATTTTTTGAAAATTTTCACTTTTCAGTTTTTCATTTTTCATTTTTCATAACATGTGCATGGCACTTATTCATTTTAGAGGCAGAAGAGGGATCCCAAATTATTGAGAGTAGAAGAGGTTGTTCCTTCAGAGAATTAGTTTTATATTTACCTGTGACATGCTTGTTAATTCCCCCCCCCCCACCTTACTCTACTTGACTAAGCTGACAAGGATTAACCCAAAAACAACTGACTATAGTAGGTGACAATAGTTAGCGCACGAGTGTTGTTTTTTTGCCAAGGTTCGCTTTGAACAATACATATTTTCCATCGACGTATCATGGACTGAGCGTAACAAGTTCTTCATATATAGGAAAGACGACAAATAACCAATTATTGATAACTGCACAAGGCATCTTGTACTTTACCCAGCTTGTTTCAAGAGTCGCACATGGTTTCATGCGAAACTAACCGATGAGTGCAAAAAAAGAAAACAAACACAAAACAAAGAAAAAGCAGGAGTAACTGCGAAATCAAAGTAGAAATAAAACAAGCAAGAAGACAAAGAAACATGCGAGGTAAGTAAGCAAACAAGAATGCAAGAAAACAATGAAAAGAAAACACTACTCCTACTCCTAAGCTAACAGTGCATGGGCCTGATCACATGAAGTGATAGTTCCAATGCATCCATCGGTGCATTGGTTGACCTGTGTTGGTGAAGGCATGGTTCATGAGCAACACAGTTGTGAGAACCAACAAACATAAAAGATATAACAATGAAGACAAACAAACTCCAAGTTTAAATGTGTCCATAGAGCATAAGTGAGTGCAAGTGCATGACATACAGTCTGTGGACTTATCATGGTGTTGTACGACACTATGTGCAACTGTTAAGCATATGCATACTCTTGACTGTGACATGCAAGCAAACGAAAGAAACAAAGACAAATTGTGTCATGCATGTGTGCTTGCAATGTAAGATTCCTCCAATGCATGAGCGATGGGAATGTGCAATTTGAGTGGAGGAAGCATGATCTATGTGTGAGATTGATCTTCAATGCATACCGATGAGTGATGAGGAGCCTTGGGTGTTTCAACAATTTCCTGGTCAGCATCAAAATGAACCTTAGGAGCGCAAGGGCCTGACATAACCATCAGATTAGGCTGAAGTGCCTTGACAGTCTGGGGGGTTTTGACTTCGTTGATAGATAGATCGTCATAAACAGGTGGCTTTGGAGAAAACATATCATGACAACTACGATAAAAAAATCAATTATTTCATCAGAATCCTCATGATGTGATGAATCAAACAAAGGGGTAGATGAGAAGCGGACAAATTCACCCTCTGCATTTCCAGAAAAAGCATATGAAAAGTCAAGTGGATTTTCAATGAATAATTTATCCTCTCCGTTGTCGGATGATGGACTGAAATCCGGTGTGTCCTACAAATGATCAACAATGGTTGCATCCATAGACAGAGATACACATGCAAAATCATGGATGGTAGGTTGACCAAAGATTTCAAGAAATAATGAAGGAGGCTCGGACAGAAAGGAGTCATCCTTCACTGATTTTTGATGCTCCAGCTCGCAGTCATACTCCTCATGAATGACAACGCATGTTGGTTGTACAACACCAACTTCGTCGATGGCTGGATCCTCGTTCACAATAAGTGTAGAGTCTGGAATGGAAGAACACAAGATAGTTTTATCCAAAGGATCATCTGAGTACAAAGACAGAGGTTGAGGTACAAAATGCATGTGACAACTCAAACGACTCACAACCAAATCTGCACAAAAATTAAGCGAAGTGATGTTGGGAGGATGTGACAATTGAATAGATGTGTGTGCATGCTCTCCTACATCACTCTGCAGTGGTGGAGCCGTTTGATGAGGGGACGACGAATAGTCACTTGTGACACCGGCCGTGTTTGTCTATGATTGCGCAACTCCATCATTGAAGTATGTTGAGTGAGGCTTGGGCTAAAACTTCTTCTTGGGATGGATTGATTTGTTAAGATAATACTTGAACCTATCCCAAAGATAAGGAAATTTCATCTGGATTTTCAGAGCTTCAAACTAGAAAACACGGAAGCACTGCCAAAAATCCATAGGTGATTCATGCGGGGCCTTCTGTTGTTGTAAGAGTTTTTGGTCAAGATGTTCTGGATCAAAATGATGGAAAGTATCTTCAATGAGATCATAGAACTGCTCAAGTAAGTGCACACTATTAGCCGGTAGGCTGCAACACCACCGTAGTGGGGATTTGCGAAGTGTGTATGCAAGCAGGAGACTAGCCTGTTCGTCAGAACATGCATCTTCCTCATCAAGCATGGCAAAGAAGTCTTGTAAGAAAAAAGGTCGGGCCACTTCGCCTTCACCATCATACATGAATTCAGACAAGAGATAAAAAGACTCCCTTGTGATGTTGAAAGGTTCGGCATGCGAAAAACATTGTGGAGGGGTGAGAGTGACAGAATCCATGATGGATGTGCATAGGTTCAAAACAAGATGAGAGGTTGTCATTTGGCCCTCCTTTTAGCACCATAAATGTTGACAATTTTGGACTCGCCAACATGTCAGGGGATCTCCCCTATAAGAAGTCCCAATTATACCTCAGACCATCTGGTGTAGGAGTCCCAGCAGTGGGTCGTACGGTATTGCCTTGACCGCATTTTCGCGCAGAAGCAAGTAAGATGTCCCTGTTGGTAGCAAGGGCATGACATATGCATTAAGTCAAGGAAGGTGCATGAGCGGTTCTAACACACAGAGGGTGAGGTCAGTGTGCCCCTTAGAAACCTGTGAAAGCACATAGTTAAGAAGGGAACACATGAGCAAAAATGCATCACAACATGGAAGGAAAGTAAGCTAGCAACCCAAAGTGATGGTTAAACCAACAACACATTTAAGTAAGATTCATACATACGTATACAGAAAATAGCTACACATGCATGCGTAAGCAAATAGATACATATATCATTTAGTAAGAAGTGTAAGTTCCAGTCATACAATACAATCATGACCAACCTCTAGTTCCAACTGGGGAACGTTACAATCACTGCTTCCTACTCCTCCAAAGAGATATACTAGCTCTGCACAATGGAGAAGCCAAGGCTATTTACAATACTATCCAAGATCTCTCTAAGATACTCCTATCAGAAGCTTGGTTGACCAAAAGCCCTTATAATGAGTTATGAGGGACTATATATAGAAAAGGGTGGGTGGTCCTTGACATTCCCCTTTGTGACAATTCATCTATCCTCATGACTCTTCTTCTACTCTATGACTGTTACATCCAAGTATTGACACTTGAACTTACACTTTAGAAGACATTACATACAATATGCACATGTACCCATGTGAGACAAAATAAGCATGAGAAATCCATGCAAGACATCACTATGACTCAGAAAACTGTGGGAAGACCATCTCTTCGACATCTTCACGGTGGTCGACAGTAGGAAATGGATGCCAAGCTCAGTAGTCCATAATGGTGTTCATGTACTCTAAGATGACATATTTCAGGAAATGAACTCTTGCCTCCATAGCATCTGGGTACACTACTCGGGCTCCTTTGTCCAACTTGTCTGATAACATGTGCATCATTGTCTTGAGTGCGACTAGACCAATGACATACTAATGCATGGTGTCTACATTGATCACCAAGTCTGGGTTGATAGCTATGTGCATCAACTTGTTAAAGTACGATTCAAGCTCTAGTCAGACCTATGCCTTTTTCTTTGCCCAGGTGAGTGTTCCAATAGATGGGATCACATGTGTGCACACAACAACATCCATACTCCTGAATACCCATGCATGGGAAGCCTGTAGACTAGTGACCACTCTGGGCTTCATCATCTTGGGAAAGTGTAACGGGGCTCCCTCGTATCTCATTATCCATGTCTGCATGTAATTAACAATAACATGAACGTTCAACAAGATACGTGCTCTCCTAGCACATCGCTACTTCCAACTGTTGAGATGGACAACTGCCTTATGCACGGTACCAAACTTGGAATACAAAACCCGCATGACTATGTCAAGGGATAATACTTCATCTAGTATTTTCTTTTTCAACTCTACTCGGGTAGATGTTGTAACCAGTTCTCCTACCTGCTTGGCCGTCTGTAACTTATTTTCCATTCACTCATTCTTTGCTATCAGGAAGCGAACACTCAAGCTAGTGGATTTGGCATATGCTCTGGTAGCATCGCCCAATGCTGCTGGATGCTTGCGCACATCAAACATGATCACTCATTCCTCAAACTACGTAGGAGATGTGAGATCATCCGGAGTCAAAACTCTGCTAGATTTCACAACTCTATGCTGGAACTCATCGAATGAGATGTTGTGCATCTCTCCCTCTAGATTGCCTCCAAGGATCTCAGTGTCTCCTTGGTCACTTGGGACTTGCTCTACTTTTGGATCCGGTGAAGCTGGTGGGTCGACCTCTTGGTGGTGAGGCATGAGGTCGATGTCTTGCTCTAAGTCCTGTTGCTCCATTTCCGTATCCATATGCTCAAGTGCTTGTTCAATCTCTTGAGAAAAATCCTGCTCCCGTTACTGCTCACCTTGTCTGCTTGGTGCTAGCAGTTTGGATGAGTAGACTACCTGTACAGGCGCAGTTTCATCTATCTCTACCTGTTGTGCCTCTTGTTGTACCCATTCCTACTACACTTCCTTCTCCTGTCTACATAGATCTTGTTCCTTCCGGAGTTTCTCCTTGAACTCATGCAACTCCTTCTCTGTTTCCTCCATTCTTCATTTTTCTCTCCGCCTTTGCGCGTTCCTCTTGTCACGTTGTTGCCTCTTCACCTCTATGGTCAAAGCTGCTTTCTGCACTAGTGGGTCTGCTTGGAAATTGCAACTTTGTTGTTCCTCCATGTAGTCGACAATCTTCCTCTTGCCTTTGTTGTGCGCCGGTATGTTTACCTCTGTTGTTGTTGCTGCTGGTGTCCTCCTGGATGCTGCTTCACACTGCTTTGCTAATCATTCCACAATGATGAAGACTAGTTCATTGGTCATGGAGAAGTTGTAACAATATCTCCATGGGTCTTCCTCTGTCCAATGACACGCCCCATGGATCCATGAAAATTTTACTCTCGTGCAGTGATATTTTACAAAATAATGCGAGTGATACGGATTGTAGCTTTAGACATCGAATGGATATTTATTGATTTTCTTGGCTTCGACAACTGCATGCTTGAAATTATGTAGCTTGTATAGCCAGATCCGTGATGGAAGAGTGGGCCAAGGTGCCTTCTTCTTCCGATGCAGCCTAGCTGACAGTCCTGCCGAGATGTGGTATGATACTTCTTGCATGACAAGCTTGTCCAAGGCAAATTTCGATAGAACATAAGGAAGCTTCTCCACACAGTACATCCGTATGAAGGTGCTGGATAGTGAGTCATACCAATCTTCTATATTGACTAGTGCCTCCATTGCTACCTTTGACATGCAGGGTGGATCATGTTAAAATATCATCTTGTACAGCGAGGTGACAAAATGATCGGACAACTGGTCTTCACCGATGTCTATGCCCACTTCAAGCCTGGGAAGCCCTGACGGGAACAGATTTAATCCAAGATGTAAGCGGACATGTACATTTCTGCTTATTGACCTTTAGGCAGCTGTTGAGCTCTTGTTACCTATTCCTTTAGCCCGTGCGCCAACGTGTCAGACCAGTTGCATGTTTTGCCATCACTAGCTAGTTGTTCCAACGCGATCACCCAACTTTGTGGGAAGGTCTCCATGATTTCTTGTCCATACAAGCAACATGTAAAGATGACCAAGTATTGATATGCCTTCAACAGTCTCTTCATCTTGTAGACCTGGTTGGGTGTCATCCTAAATTTGAACGGCTCCTTCACCCAGTTCTTCAAGATATCCTTGGAGTTGGCATTGTTGTTGGGTATGCTGAAGGGTGTTTCCATGGTGACCACTGGCTTCTACATATGATACATCTCTTAATAATCTTGTGCCCTAAAGGTAGAAATATCCATCCTGCTAACACTGCTCAATGTCATCATCTCAAGATCAGTGTGCGAGACGATCCAATGTATCATGTTCGTACATGGGAACACAGGATACCTACATGCAATCCAACATGTGCCTACAAATGAATCATTGACTTCTTTCCATTTTAGCTTGATGTCCTTGTCTACAATGAGCTTGGTGTCTTCATAGATAGGAAAACTTGTAGACACTTGCTCAACTGCTGCTCAAGTTGCGCTTCTGTCGGTGTCCTTGGATCCTACTCTCTTGGAGGTCATTGATCCTAAACTGCTGAGAGGTGAACGATCACCTACTATATCTGAAGACATGGCAACATGCATGGAAAGAAATCTGTCAGCTAAAACCAAAGCAAATTTGAGGAACAACATGCAACGTACTTGGAGATTGACTAGTAAGGATTGCGCAATTTTTCCTGGGAGGCTAGGGGACTGGTTGATGGAACTATGCAAGAGGCAGTTCGCACTACTAGGAGGATGGATGGCTGCATGAATTACACAATGTGCAATCTAGACTGGCCTACTGGCTGCTGGGATTGCGTAATGTGCAATTCCAGCTGGCAAGGGTTATAGGCCCAAACACTCCATTGCGCAATTTTCTGGGCCAGAAGTCACTACCTCTCAGAATTGCGCAATGCAATATTGGAGGATAGTCACTTGGTAGAAATGTGCATTTCCTAGGAGGAAGGAAGAGCCTTCCCTCTCAGGATTGCGCAATGTTGTCTTGGTGAGGCAGAGTCCGAGCCAAGGCTGCCTAGATCTGCCAATGGGCAATTGAAAGAAAATGTGAATGTGAATGCATCGTGATACTGAGTGTAAGTGGGAGTGAATTATTGTGCATGCAAACAATGAATAGAAGATTCAGAAAATGGAACAACATGCATGTGTGTGAAGTGAGTCGCTGAATCGACGACCGTTCATGCAAAACAATTTCATGCATGCGACAGTAGTGAGATGCTAAAGAAAAATGAAACAGTGCTAGTACAAGCTAATATGCATGCAAACACTAGCAAGAATTCACAGAAATCAAGCAGACAACACTCACACAAGACAAAACATAAAAAGTGCCAGAAATGTTGCAAAAGACAAGTTAAGCGGACTTACCCTGAAATAGCTAAGCTGGATGTGTCGAAGATTAATAGATGTGTTGTGGGATGTCAGAGCTCCAAGATTGATATTAATAAGTGAGCTCTAAAGTATCGAATAAATAAGATTGAGGCTCATGATGCGCATGCCACAAATCTAGGAAAAGGCGACACTTGGAGGAAAGATTCTAAAACGATCATTGCATGTAACCTCTAGCAGCTAAAAAAAGCTCCCTAAAATCTAGGGATGATTTTTGCGTGTTTTTTTTTCTATTGTGGGAAAAAACATCCCATGCATGCAAGTCAAGTTTTCTCAGTCACGGGTGGAACTGGTCAACCTGATGGCACATACAATAGCCTGCCTGACTGAGGGTAACTTTTGCGTAGTTTCTGGGAGGAAGCTGGGTCTGGCCAGAGGGATTGCGCAAGTTCTGGGCTAAAAAACTGACTGCTACCCAGGATTGCACAATTTCTAAGTTGAGTAGTCCTGCTGGGCCAGATTACGTAGTTTTTCTAAGGAAGGTTGACAGGAAGAATTGCGCAATTCCTAAGCCCAACAGGTTGCGAGTTAGGATTACGCAATTTCTGGAGGGAGTATTGGTTCCCCTCCAGAATTGCGCAATTTCTTGAGGGAACTGTTGAGCTTGAAGCTGGACCAAGTCTAGAGAAACAACTTGTGAGGGGAGTGAAGCAAGCCATCATGCACAAGCTGGCAATCTGCCAGAAAACCACTGAAGCTTGTGTACTTGACAATGCAAGACATGCTACTGAGGATGGTTGGTAGGGAGGCTCCAAAACGAAGCTAAGGAAAAATTTGGAGGGTGGTTGTAGTGGCTACAACAGGTATTCAAGAATAAAAAGCTTTATTGTAACATTCTATACAAATGTTGACTAGGCATGTAGTGTGGATGATAAGAAAAGCATTAGTGAAGGAAAATTGTACTTAGGAAACTCTCTAGTTTCCTAGATAAGTAAGAAACAAACTTCAATATTCGTATCTACAACTGAAGAAAAACATATTGCAGCAACAACTTGTTGTACAAAATTTTTTTGGATGAAAGAAACTTTGCAATATATGAAGGTAAATCATCGTCAACCTATTCCCATTATCTATGATAACACACATGCTATCAATATGTCAAAGAATCCAATTTTACACTCAAAGACCAAGCACATTCCCATCAAATATCACTTTGTTAGAGACCATATAGCTTATAAAAATGTCAAGTTAGAACATATTCTTCAAAATAATAGGTTGTATATATTTTTTCCAAACCACTTCCTAAAGAAATTTTTGATTATCTTATAGAGAGGTTAGGAGTGACCTCTCCTCCCTTTTCTTAGGAAAAGGAAAAGTATCCAACTATAGTTCATAAGGTGTATTACAGAAGAGAAAAGTTATGTTCATAGACAACATAATCACAAGGGGAATGGTCTAATAAGTACAAATGAAGAAATATTACATAAAAAAGAACACAACCCTTATATTGGGAGTCTAGATGCAGTAACAACCAAAAGTAAGGATAGATTACAAATAGGGGAAGTCCATAGCCCAAAAAATGTACTAAAGCTGTAGCTAGATTTGGATCTTTTCCATTAATGTCAAAGGGAGAGAGATAATAAAACATAATGAGAATTAGTATCCTTAAGGAGAAATAAGAAAAAAAAATAATAATAAGCCAATAGTTAGGGGAGTTCCCTCAAAAGAACATCAATAAAAAAATGATGTCTAGTGGTATTTCCATCCATGAAAAAGGAGGATATTTTTGAATGTGTTGTCATTGATGTCAAGTTCAAGGGGAGCTTACAATGGACACATGACTATCAAATTTAGGCAGAGTTCTCAATGAAGGGAATGAATGAAATTTTTTGTTTTTCCTTGAATGAAATTTGACATTTTTCCATGAACTTGGCCTTTCTTATATATGTCACTAAACCATCATTAACAATAATCAAACAATTATTAGAAAACATGTTTAGTGAGTGTTGTCGCTGCAACAAACACCCTCCAAAATTTTGCATACATCTGGATTTTGGAGCCTACGGTAGATTTTGTGATCAGTTGTTGCATAGTCACTTCTTAGTCACCTGATGCTTTTGAGCTCCCTTCTTGGATCAGAAGTGTCAAAGTTACTTGCTCACACATGCTCATCGATAGCAAGCGCATGAGAGAATTATTTAATGTAATCTTGAAAAATCATACAATGACCCATCAAGACTGTTCCTGTGCAATGTCCAATCCATGTCGACAGTCAATGTGTAATGACAATGACAATTTCTCACATTCTAGCTATGTGTGTACTTCCATTTCGGTGAATTTTGCAAACTGTTGCTTCCGTGCACCTTTGTTTTTTAGAGTGTTGTTTTCCGGTTTTTCAGCTATCACTTTCACTTGTTTTCACTCTAATTAGCGTCATTTTCATGTTATCTTTTCTCTAGTATGTGTTACTTTCATTGTCGTTCACTATCGCTAGAGTTGTTTTCACTTTAGGAATTGTCATATTTTCGCATGCTAGCTATCGCACAATGTATGTATGTTTGTTTTGGTGGTTTCAAAGGGTTATTTTCATGTGAATGAGTTTGTATAACCATGTAAATATCAGTCGCACTCATTCCCAAAGTTTTAAGCATTGTTGCACAAGTGTCGTCATGATCGTCGCAAAGTGTACCTTTAGTGTTGCACTTGTCATAAAGTCGTCGAAAAGTTATCGCATTGAGGGAAATATGTTGTTAACATGTTCCAGATGATCTATTTTTTTGTGTCATAAAAGTGTTTCAAGTGTGCGATCATAGTCAAGTCATATCACTATTCACATTAGTCTCTTTGGTCACACACTTAGCCAATATTTGAAAATTCCCCGGAAACCAAACCTCATCCGACCTTCCTCAACTATGCATTGTGAAGTTCCAACCCTAAAGCTGCATACTTGTCCCTTGACACTATGCAATGCACAATTACTGCTTCCAAGGATTGTGCACTGCGCAGTACCAGTGCTCAAGATCGACCCTTGGTTCCTAGAATTGCGTAATCCACTACGCAATATCTAAGCTTAAGCTCAAATCCTGAGATCTTGAACTACGAAAATGTGCAATCACCAGGCCTACTTTACCTCCTAGAACTGCATATTTAGCTGAAGCAATGCAAAATTCCTTCAGCCTGGCTCATTGCCTCCCAAAATAATGCATTTTTCTCTCATACATAGTCAGTATTATGCATTGTGTAGTCTCAAGGATCAGGCCTCAGATTTGATCTCTTGAACTCCGCAATCATCTGGGCTCCTTTGTCCTCCAGAACTGCATAATATATTGATCCAGTGCCCATCCACTCAGCCTATCACACTGAGCTTATTTTTCTTTCTCAGTCCAACTTGAACTACGAATTGCGCAATCTTAAGGTTCAAGCTTCACCCCTGACTACCTAAGTTGCATAATTATGTAGTGACTAAGCCTGTTTCCTAGCCTGTCACATGGTTCTAGCTCAATAAGTAGATCAATATGCACCATCTTAGACTAGGGGTTTATCAGAATAATGTCATCTTGGCATGAGTGGATTGAAGATGCAAGTACTCTATCATGCTATGGAGAGATGATCAAGAAGGATATTGAGAAGGAAGACACGCTAGAAGACACATATGGAGCTAAAGAGATAAGATGATAATCAGCCAAGAATATGAAGGAACACGAAACTATAACATAAGTTGAAGATGAAGATCACATGGAAGTCTCCTCATCTTCAAGTCATAAGGAGGAAGAAGAAGAAGAACACGAACCATATTTTCAAGAAAATATAAAGAAAGAAGCAGCAAGAAGGACAACTCAACACTATCACATCATCATGCAGTACATGCCATTACTATCATGTCATGTCTTGTCACAAGTCATCATATGCCACATCATTATTCTGGATTATGTAATTACCTATTCAAAATGTATTGTAATCTGGAAGTCCAAAGGACACATTCAAAATATGAGGAGTCATGTAAATTCAAAAAGTCATAAGAAGTCAAACAATCACGAGGGTAGTAAAAGAGTCACAAGGAAGGGGAAGCACCATCTCTTACTTATATATACACCCTCATTGTATGAGCAAGGGACTTTTCACCTTGGATCCTCCTGCAAGGCATTAGAGAGATAAGATTGTTCTTTTGAGGAGCAAGAAGTGGCTCCAATGCTCCACTATTGGAGCTAGTGATGTTCATTGTATACATGTGTCTTGGAATTTTTACTTAATAACGAAAGCCTTCATGGCCAACACGTTCTTCATGCATGAATTATGAATATTTGTAAAGCTATTATGCGGATTTTTTTATTTCATGTTTTCTTTCATTTTTACTAAATTAGTTGAACTATTTTGGTTATTTTAGTACTTGTCATATCGAGAATGTGCTATAATGGTTGTTGTTTTTGTCCCATCCTTGGGGACTATTCCACAAGATACTAGACAAATATTTCTCGTTCATTGGTTGTAATGATTGTTGCATCTTTTGTGGACTATTCTATTGGATATTAGATGAATCCTTCTTGTTTGCGTGTGTTTCTATTTGGGTGGTACTATTACCACTCTCTTATAGGCTCACTTTAATCTTTTCCTCTGCATTAGAAGAACTTTGACACAATTACAACCAAACACTCACCAGGCACACTTACTTTTTTTTTCAAAGGTACACATGCATTCCTCTCTCTTATTGATAGTTAGAGCCAATGAAAATCTATAAGAATACATGGAAATCGGGTTGATACTCTGGATGGGGCTCCTATTCCAAAAGGTTTGAGGTCTAATTAGGACTTCACATTGGGGATACCCCTTGGTTAACAAATTTCTAGCACCATTAACAATGGCGCTAGAAGGAGGGCCATATGACAAGTTGTCCCCATTGATTCGGTTTTGAACCTCTTATCTCAAATGGATCATACTCAAATCTTACTCCTCAGGTGTTTCTATAATTTATCCATTTATAAATTTTCAATCCTTGATGTGCCTCTCTATCACTTGTATTAGTTAAATTTTGATGGTGAGTATGGAACATCCATAACCACATACATGTCTGATTTTCTTAAATTTTGTGAATCTCACGAAATCGATGGTGAAGAGTTTTCTTGTGTTCTTTTCTTCCTCACCCTTGAAGGTCATGTTAATCAATGGTTCCATACCTTACCAGCCGTGTCCATCCATTCTTTCCATTGTTTCCTCAAGGAAATTCATCAATGCTTTGATAGGTATGATTACCGAAATGTTTATAAAAGATTTGATCAATTAAGAATGAAGCCTAGTGAATTAGTTGATAATTTTTCTAATCGACTCCTTCACCTTTGTTGTGAATTTCCTAAAGAATATGCGGATTGGGATTTATTTAAATAAAAGTTTCATCATTTGGTTCATGTATGTTTGCACGGTGAAGGTGAACCCCATGGTGTTTCTACTTCCCCAACTCTTGTGAATCATGAGAAACCTCTAATTTCAAAGGAGGAACTTACTGCTCCTTTTCTTCTTTGTCCTCCTCCTTTTGTAGTTCTAATGAGGGTGTCTCGTTGAGATGATAATAAAGCTGGGAAATATGCAAATGAAATTACTAATATATCTTCTTATTCTTTCTCCACTTGTCATGACATTGATTCAATGGAGGAAATTCTAGAATGGCTCATGAAGCTTGTGGTGAAGCCTAACTCCATTTTGTAAGATGAAGTTACTATTCATAACTCTAGTCTTGAATTTGATCTGAATTTCTGTTATCCTCTATCATCTACATGCCATAACTATTTGTACCGTGATTCACCCAATCAACTTGGTCCACCAGCTAGTTTTTCACACTCTCTCAATTTTTGAGTTGCTAGTTCAAATTGTGATCAGATACAAGGCAATCACATTACATAGGTAGGGGAATAGGATGGTGAAGATGCTTTCAATATTTCTTCTATTTTCCAAAATTATCCATGTGAAGATGATCTGCTTCCATTCTTGGCTGATTTTCAATACACTAATCTCGGTAATGAATCAAATGCAATCAATTCTTTCAATCAATTGGTAGCCTTAGGAAAAAGTCATTGAAATGATGATGACTTTGTTGATGTATGTGATCACGAATTCCCAGGTGCAACATCTAATATTTCAGTTTCTCATGATTCATTCAAAGAATATGTGCTTATCGAAACTTCCTCTTCATCTCACTATCCCTTGTGCTCTACTGTTGGTGATGACTCTACTCGTGACAGAGATAATCCATGCTCTTCAAGTCCTTCATCCGATGGGTTAAATTCTGAATTGGCATAAGGTGGTGAGATTATCCATGATGCAAATGCAAACAATCAAATCATTGAGTACTCTTACATCCCTAATCATATCTTCTCATGCATGAAGACAACTCTTCAAGTCAACTTGCTCACAAAATTTCCCCGATTCATTCATCTTTGAATTTGCGATTAGAAGATTATTTCAACTTAAGTAATATGGTTGTTGAAGCTGAAAAATCTAGTCAAATTGGTGACAAAGATGGCTGCAATTCGGTGAGGAGTGGTCTTATTGCAACCAATCACAGCGGCTATCCTCAAACCATGCACGATTTGGTTCAATATTCAAAATGATATTTTTCAATCCTAGAAAGTTTCGAAACTTTCTAGGGATTCGAGGCACTTCAACTTTCGTTGATGTTTATTTTAGGATCTCGCGACTCTGGTAGCCCCCCCAGACTAAGTTAGATCTATTTTCTCCCGCAAAAAATTTCTCTTTGCATGGTTTCACTTGATGAAAATTCATTTTTTGAAAAATGTTTGATATTTCAGATGTAATCTTTAAAATTTTCAAGATTTTACTTTTCACCGGGTTCAGGAATCTTTTTCAGTTCAGTCATATTCATGCAAATATCTCGCATCAACTTCGAGTTTGGAATGTGTATCTCTCATAGAGTCATGGAATTGCGAAGTTGATCACTCCAAAGACCATATTTTGCTAAAGGGATCATGCCTATCAGATTCATTTTTTTGTAATCAACTCCTAGTTTTCCCTGTGAATGTTGTATTGAAAATCTTTCCCTTCATTGTACCTGAAATCCTCTTGACTGATAATGAATGTATGATTTATCGTGAGAATCAAATCCTTCTTTGTTCACTATGTCCTAACTAGTCTCATGTGTTTGTTGTGCTGGAAACCCTTTTAAATTATTTAGATGATTACGATGTTTGTATAGTTCATTGCTAGTTTTAGGAAAATGATTTGTCACATTCAGCTTGCAAGGAAGTTGGTTCAATTATTTAGAGCATCTGCAAAGCTGTTCAAATTGATTGATCTTTTTTAATTAGAAACAGGGAATCTGATGCTTTAACTAACCCCTCTGATCACGATTCTGACTCTGATGACTGTCATTCAACTTACTATTTTCCCATCAGCACATCCAATGATAGTTGTTTTACACCCTTCAATAATAATGGTTTAACATCACATTGTTTGGGTACTGGTCAAGTAGTTGAGGTACCACATCCTTCGTTGTTGGTTATATTAGGTCCTCACTACCTCGACATGATTGCTGAATATGATTAGATCTATTTTCCCTCACAAGATTCTCATCATAATCTCATGCCTCTAATTGAAAATTCATATTTTCAAATATTTTAGGGTTTTCAAGAGGATTATCATGAATTTTACGATCTAAACACTGAATGGTTGGAACAGTCTTACCCGGCAAGCTCCATCACAAATAACAAGTTTTTATCTTTCCTCATTCTTGCTAAGGAGTTTGGTGCAGATGGAGACACATTCATGGGAAGCTTCACAGGTTTGTTGAATGATAATTCTCATAAAAAGGGTGAGAATATAAACTAGTTAGAAGCGGTGGCTATGGCCTATATTTTTGCTGATAGGAAATACCTTAAAATATTTGTGCAAGATATTTAAGTTCTTATCTTTTTTATTGCACATTCTTTTATATTTTGTTTAGTCAATCACATCTTTTTGATTACAGGCTGGGAACAATTATGATGGCTACATTGGAAATTCCATTATACGTGACCCTAACCTTCTAGATAGTTAGGTTAGGAGTAGGTCAAGTTGCATTTTAGTTTACCTGCACATCCATCCTGCATTCATTACCTGTAGTTTGTCTTGTTTTTTCTATTTTTAGTTTCACATCATGTTTTATTTTAACCATTTTCTATCTCGTCTTCTGGTTTTGTATCTTTGGTGTGTGTTGTCTTTCCTTTTGTTTGTGAGATCATGCATGAAGATTCTCTATTGGCGCAAAGGTAATGTGGAAAAATAGAAAAGGAACTTATAACACTGCAACATTTAGCTAAATCTATGTCCTTCTTCCTTGTCTTGGTGTTGACGGTGCTGAACCCACCAAAATTTAGGGGGTCACCCCAATATGTAGCCCCAATCAGACCTCACAACATTTGGTGTAGGAGTTCCATATGGTATAAAGGCTCAGTTTCCAAATCCTTAAATATTTGCCTTGGCTCTAGCTATCAACACAAGAGAGTGATGCAATGGTGTCTTTGAAAAGCAAGGGAACTGTGCTTGGTGAGTGTGCAGTTGCAATTGTGTCGAGGTTATTCTACTGCAAAGGGGGAATCAAAAGTGAGCCTCTAGGTGAGAGGTAATAGTACCACCCAAGAAAAGACACATATGAACCAGAAGGATTCGTCTAACACCCAGTGGAATAGTACACAACAGATGTGACGGTCATTACAACCAACAAACAAGGAAAAATATATCTAGTATCCCACAGAATAGTCCACAAGGATGGGACAATGGTAGCAACCATTACAACACATTATCAATAATATAAGCACTAAAATAACTGAAATAGTTCAACTATCTTAGTACATGTGAAATAAAACATGAAATATAAAATGGCCATAGAATAGTCTTACAAAAATTCATAGTCCATGCATGAAGAATGTGTTGGCCTGAAAAGGATTTTGTTATTAAGAAAAAGTTCCAAGACACATGTTTATAATGTACATCACTAGCCCTAGTAGTGGGACACTGGAGCCTCTCCTTGTTCCTCAAAGAGCTAGTTGATCTCTCTAATGCCTTGTGGGAGGAGCCAAGGTGAAAATTCATTTGCTCATACAATGAGGGGGTATATATAATGAAGGGGTGATGCTTCCCCCTTGTGACTCTTTGACTACCCTCATGATTGCTCAACTTCCTATGACTTTTCAACTTACATGGCTCTTCATATTCATGTGTGTCCTTTGGAGTTACACTTTACAATACATTTGAATACAATACACATGGTCCACAAAAATGATGTGGCATATGACTACTCATGACATGACATGACATGACACTACTAACATGGACTTCTTGATGATGTGGCAATGTCATGTCACTGTTGCTGCTGAGTGCTAGATCTCTCTTGGATATGATTTCTCTTCTCCTCCACATGGCTTGGTGATGCAAAGTCTTTAATGATATTAAGTCTTGGATGGTAGTTGAAAACTTGTGTCCCTTTGCTTCCTCTTGATAAACCCACTTGTAAGTTTAGCTGCAAGGGAGTCTTTAGGCATTCTTCCATCCTCCTTCTCCTACTTCATCATCTTTCTATGACTTGATAATGTACTCGTTCCGGAAATTCACTCATGACGAGACAACATCAATCCAAAATCTCCCTAGTCTAAGATGATGCATTATTATCCATGAACTAAGCTCGGGACAAGTCACAAACTAGGAGAAATAGCCCAGTGACTGCACATTGCGTAGTTCCAGAGGACAAGGAGAGAGACTGATCACTAATACTACACATTGCACAAATCATGCTAGACTGAGGGATATTTCTTCACAATCCTAATTGAGGGGAAAAATTGCGCAGTACCCACTAAGGGACAAAATTGTACATTTGAAGCAGGCAGTGGAGGCTTTGGGATGGATCCTTGGGAGGACAAACTACAAAGTTTTAGGTGGCAAGGGGGACTGAGCAGTTGGGAGGCTTGAAGGGTAGAACTACGTAGTTTCAGCAGGTAGTGTGTCCTGGTTGAGGGAAGGGAACTGGAGGAGGAATTTGTGTAGTTTTGGAGGCTAAGGGAGGCTTGGATTTATCCACATTGCACAGTTCCAGCAGGCAAGGAAAAGGATTGAGGGTTGAAGATGTGAAGTGCACAGTTCAAGGCAAACTGGGAGGCACAACTGTGCAATTATGGAGGTCAAGGGAGCCTGCTGGACTAAGCAATTGTACAAAATAGTAGCCCTGAAGGGCAGGGACTACGTACTGCACTGTTACAGGAAGTAGGGTGACATCCAAGAGGGCTAATAATGTGTAGTGTGCAACTCAGTTGGGGCCCATGAAGTTAGGTTGCCCGGTCAGGAAGATTTTTCAAAAATGGCTAAATGCAGGAAGAGAGATGGCGTCATGATGAAATTGAACTGTGATCACACACTTAGAATACTTTGAGGACATCACCAAATAGATCATTAGAACACACAAACAAAGCATTCCCCTCTATGTGGCTACCTCATGACAATATATGATAAGTGTGACACTTAGACTTTATGAAAATCATGAAGACACTTGTGCGACAGTGCTCAAAACTTTGTGTATGAATGCAACATATGTTTACATGGTTGGGGAAACTCATATACACAAAGGTTGGCCTTCGAAACCACCAGAAAAGGTTTGTAAAAATTGTGTGATAGTCAAACATGCCAAAAGATGATAGTTAATCCAACATGCAAAAGGGGCCAAAGAAATTCAAGAAAGCTCATGAAATGACCTTAAGTGTTTGCAAAAATCAAGGAGAAGATGAAGGAAGGCTCTGAAATTTGAGTGAAAGCCAAAATTTTGGAGGGTGTTGCAGTAGCTACAACACTTGGAGACACACTGGTTGAACTCCAACTTCTTTGTCTTGGTTAGTTTCTTCTGTGCAAGCCCTTGGTTCTCTGGGGAGTATTGATTCATTGTGAAAATCACTTTTGCCTTCCGGCTTACCCCATGGAAAGACATGGTCCCCTCTATACCTTTTTAGTTGAACACAACATAAGATTTAGCATAATCCTAATGTTTTGAGTTGGGAAGGGTAGTTCAGCTCACGAGCTTAAGATTTTTAGAGTATTTTTTTTCATCTCTGGTGTTGCTCCACTGCTAGCAAGCTTGGACACTACCCCAGCGGAGTCACACAGAAACACAAACGTTGCTCCGTTGCTAGCAAGCCTGGACAATACCCTGGGGGAGTTGCTTGCTTCACCTCTCTGTTCAGGAATCCTTTCTCTTCTTTCGCCTTTATTTATTTATTTAAAGAGCATTGTGCATCAACACTTATTTATTTTGGGGCGGAAGGGGGAAGAAGAGGTTGTACCTTCAGAGAAGCATATAGAGACCTCTGATTTAGGTTTTCTCATTTATATTATTCCCCTTCTTTGTTTCTACTAATTTTTGTGCGCAACCCAAGTTGGCCTAGATTTTGGAAAAGACTCCACATTTTGTGGGGTAGAGCGCACAGTGGAGCATGTAGCAGAGCATGCAGTAGAGAAGAGGAACATGAAGTGGACCACGTAGTGGAGATTTTTTAATATACCACACAGTGTAAGGGCTTCGGCGTGGGTCAAAGTCCCTCCTTTGTGTCAAAGCTTGATTTTGTAAAGGGTTTTGGGCCATAGTTGCTTGTTTTAGGGAATCCATGGTATTTGGACCATGGTATTTTAATGATGTATCCCTTCAATTTAATAGTATATATAGGGTGAAATACTAAAAATACAATCATTTAATTGATCCAGATTAGTGTTATGGTTGTATTATTGTGTTTTTCAATTTTGTAGCAAAGAAAAGGCTCTACAGGTGAGTGCGCAGAGGCCTGAGTCTGCAACTGAGTGCACACACAGCCTGCAGCTTAGTGCGCAAGAAAAGAAATATTTATTTTACAAATATTCATTATATTAGCAATAATTCTTGTGGATGTAGCCCCACATTGGGGTGAACCACAGTAACTTGGTGTCTTCATGTGTATATTTGCTTATTATCTATTCTAGAATAATGGTTTCATTTGATTTCAGCATAATGAGGGTTTTGTATGACATGTTTAAGTGATTAATGTAACGTGGCAAAGTGATTTATGAATGTTAAGAATAAGAAAGCATAATCATACCACATCTCCCACTCCCTCAAGGCTGCAGAAACCTGGTTCTGCATCCTCCCATAGTCACTTCGGTTGAGACTGTGATCTTGTTGTAGGTCGTTGCTAAAAGGGCTAGTGATTGAGGGTTTTTTTGGTGCGTAGTATGTAGGTTTTAACCCCGTACAAAAATTACCTGCATACGAATTCTAAAACACAGAAAATAAACAATGCAAGAGCATAACACATAAAACAAATATACATAGAGATTTTCCCCTGGATCCCAAAACCAGGACTACCAGATTGATTTTTCATTATATTCCTTTCAATGTTACAATACATATATATACATGCCGAAGCATCCAATACCATGGACTGAAAACTATCGTGCCCAAAACAATGTGCGAAAACCATGAACAAAACCATAGGTAGGTTCACCCAACCTAATAGAGTTGTGGAAAGAATATAACACAACCCAACATAATATAGATCAAACTTGGGTCAACCCAAACCAAGCCAACAAATTGTTCTATTTCTGGGACCGAGATCTGTTTGAGGGATATGTGGATGTGGAACCCGTTAAAGAAGGAAATTCAAGACTGGATAGAACTAAAAGAGAGAGAATTTACGAAGAAAGAAAACATAAACCCTCGTCTGACATCTGAAGCTTGGTTACATAAGTATATTTTTATAGATCAATACAAGATTTTCTTCACTTCTTTTCATGTTGAGCTATATGAGTGGATATTGAGGTTGACCAAAAGAAAGGACTATTTTAAGGGTGGTGAACCTATGGTGTGGACTTCTGAACTGATACAACGAATCAGGAGCACTGACAATAGGATTTATGGATTGATAACAACTTGGGAGGATTCATTACTGGGTTTGTGGTAGACTCGACCATGTCCTACAATGAAGTGAAATGATGATAATTCAATGGACTACAAGGTAAGTAATTAAAATATCTAAAACTTTGGATTAAGATGTTGTTGTGTGAAAAGGGAGTTTTACGGATGCAACCAAATTGTTAGTTTACTTATGTTTGGAAGAAGATTTGAACAAGAGATCGAAGTAACACGAAGTGGAAAAAGATATAGAGTAGATAGCAGAAATAGATATCATGGAAAAGACCCGAAGACTTTCATATAAAATAATTATAGTACTCTTTTGAGTGAATTTTAAAGTGAAGAAAGCCTCCCTGATAACCCCCAGGTAACTCCGCAGTATTCACCCTTCCAACCTAAGATTTCACTGAAGCCAGAATCCAATAATAGCCAGGGTTTTTTTGGCTTTCCCCCTCGCCCTCCCCCCCAAGAAGAAATATGACTGATGATATTAAGCTAAGTGGGGGCTTGATTGTGGGGAAAAATCCACAGTTAAGCGTGCTTGAGCCAAAGGCGATCTGGGATGGGTGACCTCCCGGGAAGTCCTGTTTACCGGTGCAAGTCTCGGAAGTGATGATTAGCGCTATGTGATTCATTTCACTAGTTTCAATCTCACTCCTCCACCCCTGTGAGCATCACTCGTTGCAATGAGTGCTAAGTGGACTGTACTAAGATCACAAGAAATTATTCAATTATGACCACTTCTCATGGAAATGGTCATAGATGAATGAATTACTTAATGCAGTTGAATCCCAAAAATGATAACTGATATTAAGCTACCTATTTTCAAAGGAACTGGATTGGAAGATCCGTAACAGTTTTTGTTTTTATGTGAAGTAGTATGGACAATGAAGAAGATCAATTATGAAAATATAAAGAAAGTGAAGCTCTTTATGACATTTCGGGATAGAGAATTAACATGGTATATGAAGTATTCAAAATCAGAACAAAGCATTTGCAGATATTAAAACAACATTGATAAAAGAGTTTAAGAAGTCAAAGTCTGAGTTGTAGTTCATCACCGAGCTAAAAGAGATCAAACAGAAACCTATTGAGTCTGTTTGGTAGTTTTATCAGAGATTTAAGGTGTTATTGGATCACGTAAGCTTCAACATAGCTCTGTAGGAACATCAATAATGGTTTATAGTTGTATTGCTACCACATTTTATATTTCCATTGATGCAACAAAGGATAGTAAGTCAAGACGAAGCTTTAGAGATTGCGCTGAAATTGGAAGCTTCACCTATAGGAGATACAAATGTAGACATGCAACAAATTTATAATCTACTAGCGAACCTAACACTGCAGTTACAAGACATCAAGAAAAGCAAGGAAGTTAGAGAAGAAGTATGGTGTACGAAGTATAGATTGGAGGGTTATTCTAAGAAAAAAGCCCTGTCTTCAAGGATTACATGGCTGGTGGAGCACTGAATCCCTTGAATGCAAGATCCAACCTGTGGTGTGATGTATGTAAGACTAGAGGCCAACATCATTTAGAAGATTGCTATTTGTTACAAAAATATGTAGAGACATTGAGGATCCTATATTGGAAATTATGTAGGTCAATAGGACACAATGAGAATAATTGTCTTACGAACTAATGATACAACGCAGTGCTGATGCTTATAGAATGCAAGAAAAAGAGCATGGACATGAGGAAAATTGACAGCACAATGGTCGAGGAGGTTACCATGAAAGAGGTCAAGGTGGCGGAGCTAGTCGAGGATATGGACAAATCATTTGTTGTAACTATGACCAACTAGGTCATTTTGCAAGAGACTGCCAGAATCCCACAATGACATGTAAGTATTGTAAATCCTTTGACCATCTAATTGAAGAATGTCCTATACTTATGGCAAAGATGCAAGAAAAAGGAAATCAGCAGTTGCCACAAAATATTTAAAATTTGATGACTGCTGAAAGGAGGACCGAAGAACTTTGAATTTGTATTGTCACTAGAAGTGGAGTTGCAACCAGTAGTGATAAAGAGAATGAAAATAAATAATATAAAAGTGCATGGGTTTGAAAGACTGCTGAGAAAGCTCCTCATTTTAATAGTCATAAAGAAAAAGAAGCATTTATGGAATAAAAACAAAGTTTTATGGATGATGGAGCTTCGACCTATAGTGCACAACCAAAGCTTGATCAGAGAAATAACTGCAACGTGTCATCAACCTTGATATAGAACCAAACTACGACACAGGATTGAGCTCCAACACAAGACCAGGATTCAACAAATAAAGTAGGTCTTTTAAAGTATTTTCTGCATACTTGTACGAAATTATTAAGGGATTAAAAGTCTGTAGAAGGGTTTCAGGAGTTGACAGATTCCTCTGCATCGAAAGAAACACTGTGAAGTGAGATGCGTGGAGTCAATAATTTGCATCACTAGAAGAGAACTAGAAGAGAAATGATGCTTAGTGCATAGATAGGAGAGTATGAGATGGATCAAATGATTATGGATCTAGGATTTGATGCTAATGTCTTGACAAAGAAAACTTGGGAATTAATGGGTAAGCTGAAGCTACAGTGGTCACCTATTCAGTTAAGGATGGAAAATTAACAAAATATCTTCCCTCTGGGCTACTAGGTATCACAGTGGATATTGAAGGAGTTCACATTATTGCTGATTTTGAGGTAATAGAAATTTTTGGTGACAGTAACCCTTGTCTTGCATTACTTAGAATTGATTGGGAATTTGACAATATGGCCATAATTAATCTGAAAAAGAGACAACGGATATTTGAAGGAAATAGTATGAGAGTAACTATTTCCTTGGATTCATCAGAAGGAGTAAGATATATAGAACCAGTTAAAGAAGAATATTGTGCAACTGACCTAGACAATATCTATCAAGTGACATTGAAGGAACAATATTGTGCTAACCCTACTGCAGAGGGAAAGTTGAGTTGGGAGCATGATAGTTCTTGTGCCTTAGACTGAAAAGAAGAGTTGGAGAACTGGCATAATATGCCACATGAAGTATCCACAAGGCATTGTGAAAGAATTACCAAATCAGTTCGTTGTATGATATCTGAGGTATGTAACCTGCCTTCTTATGATGGCTTAGGTGATGTGAATACTATTCTTAATGATTATGATGAACAGGTTCTAGAAAATCAAAGGTTGTTAGCCTTGAATATAGCCCTGAAAGGTACTCTTGCTAGATGGTGGAATGCCTAGAAGAAGAATATAGGAGGTTGCCAGGAATTTCAAAGACTAATGTGGATAAGGTTTGGATAGATAAATATAGAGATGGAGATAAAAATATGATGTTGAAACTAATCCTATGAAGCATATCCAACTATGTATTATCCCTAAGAACCCGTACCTAGAGATAGAGATTCAACAAAGTACTGTGAAATGAGTAGATATGGTTGATGGCTTCATATTAACATTCAACTTTGAGTATGATTGTCCATGCATAGATTTGGCCCTTCAGAAAGTCAAGAAGAGGATCTTTGAGAATGTGACCCCACTAACATGGCAGCAACCTGATTAGGCTGTGCAGATAGAAAATGCACTGGACTATTATAACCTTACCACAGATGAAGAAGAATTTCCTCGTAACATTGAGATAACAGAGTCAGAAGGATACCACATATTAATTGGACTTGAGCTAGATATACCAGACATAACAAAGCCATTGAAGACCAAGAAGGTGAACATATGATCAGAGAATAAACCCAAGTTTTCAACAATAGGAGACTACTGGGATGAAGAGACAATCAGTAATGTTACAGAGTTACTTCATGAATATAAGGAATTGTTTCCCACAAAATTTTTAGGGATGAAGGGTATAATATGGGATCTAGGAGTTATGAAGATTCCCCTTAAGCTTGATGCAAATCCATTCAAGAAAATACCTTATAGACTAAACCAAAGTATAAGGAGAAAGTCAAAGTAGAGTTTGATAAGATGATAGCAGCAAGAATTATTGAACTTGTAGAAGAATCAGAATGAGTGAGTCCTAAGATGGTGCAAGAAAAAAAGTCTCAAGGAGAGATTAGGATTTGTGTTGATCTAAGTATGTTAAATGATGCATGTATACATGACCCCTTTCCTACCCCTTTCACAGATGAAGTGCTAAACAATGTAGGACATCAGGAAGCCTACTCATTTACAGATGGCTTCTTAGGTTATCATTATATTAGGATTGCACCTGAAGATCAACATAAGACCACATTTGCTACAAAATGAGGCTCATATCAATACACAATAATGCCTTTTGGATTGAAAAATGTCCCTTCCATATTCTCTAGGGTGGTGGTCGCAAATTTCAAGGCATACATCCACAAGTTTTAGGGTATATTTTGATGATTGGATAATATTTGGCTTGTTAAGAAATCGTGTTGGAAGTTTAAGACTTACGCTCAACACATGTAGATAATACCAGATCTCTTTGAACCTTAAGAAGTGCATATTTTGTGTACATTTTGGCATGTTGCTAGGACATATTGTCTATAAGCAATGACTAATGGTGGACCCTACTAAGATTTATATCATTGTGAACTTTCCACCACCTAAGACACTAAGACAACTTCACACTACATTGGGACATACTGGGTATTATAGGAAGTTCATCAAGGGGTATGCTCAGATCACTGCGCCTATGGAGAAATTGTTGAACAGGGATGTAAATTTTCAGTGGGATGAAGAATGTCAAAAGAGCTTTGACATATTGAAAGAAAAAATGGTAGCTGCACTTATACTAGTGTTCCTTGATTGGAATAAGGAATTCCTTGTCCATGTGGATGCCTCTTGAATAGCTTTTGGAGTGGTACTAGCACAACCCAGTGAAGAGTAAATTGATTATCCTATAGACTTTGTAAGTAGAAAGTTATCTAAAGTAGAAAATAATTACACCACTATAGAAAGGGAAGGACTGGCCATGGTGTATGCTTTGAGGAATTTAGACACTATTTGTTGGGGTCACATTTAAAATGTTTACAGATCACTCTGCACTGAAGTATTTGGTTAATAAGCCTATCTTAGGAGAAAAAAAATTAGATGGTTATCGTTATTCTAGGAATATGACTTTGATATCATTGTTAAACCAAGGAAACCAAATGAAAAACGAGTGAAAGAATTGAAGGATGCGAATTATGGCACCTTCACACCATTATTTCTAGAGTCAATACCATTTGTTGGAGAAATCCTTGGTAAAATTCTACAACTAAAGTTCGTGGACTATGATTTCAATGAAAGGAAGAAATACCCACAGTTCACACCATACAGATATCTAAAGCAGGTATAGTACCCTGAGAGTGGTGTGACACATCTAGAACTACAATAGTGGGTGACTGGGTTGGCACAATCAGGGTTGATGAACATGTTGAATGTGCCACACTTCAACAGAACTCCGGGGAGCATAGTTTGTGTGAGACAACTACTTGTGTTGGTGCACGATGGATTCCTGTGGATGGGGAAGAGGATCCCTATCGAATCAATGCTCATATGGAGAATCACAAGACTACCGTATCAAGGGAGGAACCTTGTAGAATAATTTGTTGGAAAATATCAGGACTATGCCATAGCTAAAAGCATGAAGAATAAGTTTGGACTTACAAAAGGGAAGTGAGTTTATGAAATCAATTCGATCAGTGACCAGGGAGTTCACTTCACAACACACATATTAGTTGGGAAGATCATGAGGAAGTGCTAGGCTAATGAAGTGCCTATAATGGTGGTTTCATTAGTTGCGCAGTGCGCTAATGGGGTTCAGTACAATTGGGTTCATAGCCAAGAATTCCTGAATGACTGCTACGAGGTTTAGAAGAAAGGTACTACATTTCATTATGCATGGTTTATTTTAATAATTGCGATGTTGGTATGGAGAGAGTTAGAAGATTCACAATTCCCTTTGATAACTTCAAATGTTTGTGAAGCCGTGCTGTGTGCCTTGCTGTGGTATACCACTAAACCATCGCGAGCACATGAGAATAGTATGTTTTTTGTATTATACCATATGGTGTTGCACATGTTGGTGAACTAGCAATGTCACCTTTCGTCGAGCCTATATAAGTAGTATAGCTCTATCACAAAGTTTAAGCCTGATTTCCACAAAGTTTATATACAAAATCATAGAGAAACAAATAATAAATGGCATACCCTAACATATTTAGTAATAGAAGATGACCTCCTAGATCAGGTGCAAAAGTGGCCTACGGAATGGATGACTGTGCTGGAGACATGGGCAAAAGATAGTCTGATAGAGGAGGACACATCGTAATATGGAGAAGCGAGTGGGAAGGATAAGGATAAGGATGAGGATGAGTCATAAGAAGACGAGAAACACAGTTAAGTTCACCAAGATCCTCCTGAAGGTGGTGAGAAGAACAAAGAGTAGATAGTGACAGATGAAGTTGTCACAGAGAAGAGGAAAGCACACCGCAAAGCTGCCATGAAAAGAAAAATGAAACATAAGGTAGATAAGGAAAAGGATATAACGTCGATAGTCCTTACTGATGGGGACTTGCATAAAATTGGGATAAAATCTAGGAAGCAAGAACATAATCATGGAACAAATAATAAGATCACTATGGTGCACTTCTAACAAATGTTGAGGAGCGCATCGCAGAACTTAAGATGTTGGCACAAATAGTTAGACAACCAACGTAGGTTGTGGAGAAAATTGGAGAGGAAAGGCCAGTAGAGCCTACATTTGCAGTGTGGATAACACTAATACCTGCGGGGACCTTACAGTTTGACTCCACCAAGGTTTAGCAATAGGCTAAACAATGGAGGTATGTCAACATGAACATCACAGTAGTACCATTGCAAAGATTACATAGGCTACATCTAGAGATAATAGATGAGTTGAATCTACACGAACAACACACCTCATAGTTGAAAATTCAAGTAGAAAGAGAACAGGATTTGATGCAGCAGAAGCTTGACTAGGTGATCTAGGAGAGGGATCAGGAAATACAACAACAACAAAAGCTAAAGGAAGTTGTCGAAGCCACATGCCATGAGATTCCAGACATGGATTTCCGAGAAGAAGAACCAATGGAGGAAAATGTTATGAAACTTGGCCTTGTAGTAAAAGGATATAAGGAAAAGAGCACCGAAGTAAAATTTTCATATGAGATGAAGATCGGTGATTTGAAGATGAAGCTACAAATGACCACACCACATGAAGTATGGGGTTAGAGGGAGATTGACCTAAAGGCTAAAATGGCCAACATGTCCGCAATAGTGGTAGATTGTGGGAAGCTTTTAGATGAGAGTTTACAGACTTGGACTTCACTGTAAGAAGGTCCAAATGTATAGAACCTATAAGAAGACATTCAACAGAAGCAACAATAGCCAGAGGAGATTCAGGCAACTGTGAAGACCTTACCAATCTCGTAGAAGCTCGCTAAAATCAATGAGGGAAATTCCCTCCAGAAGAAGATAGAAGAGCTAAGGAAAGAAGAGAAGGTTTTGAAAGAGAGAACTCAACCATGGCAGGATGAGGCTCTCCAGCTATCCCAAGTAGTAGATGAGAAGATTCAATGGATTCAACAGAATGAGACAAAAATGGTGCAGAAGGCTATGAAACTTGTAACAAAAGCACTGCGGGAGGAAGTGTGCAGTGAAGAGAAGTAGGTCACAGGGATTTTGCAACAGTTCAACAATGTCTACAACAACATTGTAGCAAATATCAGAGGAAAAGCAACTGAATAATTCAGGACGAGTCACATGTGAGTGTTGGGGGTCTATTGGGAACATGCCAACTTGGCCTAGATTTTGGCAAGGACTTCGCATTTTGTGGGGTAGAGCGCACAATGGAGTGTGCAGTAGAGTAGAAGAATGCAAAGTGGACCGCGTAGTGGAGATTTTTTAATATACCACGTGGTGTAAAGGCTTTGGGGTGGGTTGAAGTCCATCCTTTGTGTAAAAGTGTGATTTTGTAAAAGGTTTTGGGCCATAATTGCTTGTTTTAGGGAATCCATGGTACTTGGACCATGCTATTTTGATGATGTAACCCTTCGATGTAATAGTAAATATAGGGTCAAATAATAAAAATAGAATCATCGAATTGATCGAGATTAATGCTATGGTTGTATTATTGTGATATGCAATTTTGTAGCAAAGAAAAGGCTCTACAGCTAAGTGCGCAGAGGCCTGAGTCTGCAGCTGAGTGCGTAGACAACCTGCAGCTTAGTGCACAAACCAATAACTAATTCTTGTACAAAGATTCATTATATTAAGAATAGTCCTTGTAGACGTAGCCCCACATTGGGGTGAAGCATGATAATTTGGTGTCTTCATGTGTACATTCTTATTATTTGTTGTAGAATAGAAGTTGCATTTGATTTCAGCACAATGAGAGTTTTATATGACATGTTTAAGTGATTAATGTAATGTTGCGAAGTGATTTATGAATGCTAAGAATATGAAAACATAAGCATACCACATCTCATAGTCCCTAAAGGCTATAGAAACCTGGTTTTGCATCCTCCCATTGTCACTTCGGGTGAGACTGCGATCTAGTTGCAGGTCGTTACCAGAAGGGTCAGTGATTGAGGGTTTTTTGGTGCATAGTAAAGATTGAACTTGGGTCAGTCCAAACCAACCCAAGAGTAATTGGATAAGCTTGAGAACACTTGTAGGAAAACTGAGTATAAGCATGAGGTTTCCAGGCTAGCCATGGGTTCATGGTTGGACCAAAAAACTCCTAATGGATGAATCATATTTTCTGACAGTAACTTCATCTTCCAAAAGATGTAACCAACACAAGGAAGACGGATAGAAGGCTATCCAAATGTTGAAGCATCACAAGCCTCTTTACAATTTATCCACACACACACTCGGAAGCCACATCATGTTCACACACAAAACTTATTCACAAAACAGAAACCGAAACAAGATTTAAACAAAGAAATAAACAATAAACAACAAAAGACTATGTACATAGTGTAGGTCACAGCTCAAGGTTTTCATTGAAAATACTATTTTAAGTCTTGGCCATTGACAGGGAGAGAGTCAATCTTCTCGTCAAGTGATTAAAGTCGATATGTTTGCTATCCAAACTTCTCATGTACCATGTATGGCCCATTCCAGAAGGACTGAAACTTAGTATGTTTTCCTTTGTCCTCATGGCCTTTGTCCCACTTTAAGACTAAGTCACCCACACTAAATTGTTTTTCCGTGCAGACTTCTTGTCAAGCCACCTCTTGATACGACTTTGGTGAAGTAAAAAAAATTCTTTATCTTTTAACCTTTCTTCCTATAGCTTGTGTGGAGTGTCCATCCTATCTTGAGTTAACATACAGGGCTTGCATTGGGACTCTTGTGATAGTTGGAGAGTGGGAAAGTAAATATTCGACAGGAGGATGGCTTATTTTCTGTACATTGGGAAGTAAGGGGAGGTGTTCAGGGAGGGACTCGGTTAGCTCATAAGGCATTCACCAAAGTAGAGTGCAATTTTAGCTGATTAGAGAATGTTTTATTTTTGATAATGTGGATAAGGTTCTTGTTTGTGGATTCAACAACATCATTTCCCTGCAGATAATAATTAGTTGAATGATTCAATATAATACCATTTTCCAATGCAAAATCATAAAGTCTTAACTATTAAAAGTATGTAGCATTGTCAAAAAAAGTGATGTAGGAGCGTCAAACCTAGAAATGATGTTCTGTTGCAGAAAGCTATGACTTCTTGATCATTCACCCATTTTAGCGAAACTACCTCTGTCCACCGTGTGTAATAATTTGTAGCCGTTAAGATGTAGCGGTGCTTCTTTGAGAAGTGTGGGAAAATTTACCCAATAATACCTGAGCCCCACTAGTGAAAAGGTTCTTCCATGATCCATGTAGATATTGTAGGCCACCCTCCTATTCCACTTGGATGCCCAATATTATCGCTTTTAGTTTTCCAGTTTCCGTAATTGTAGAAAAATTTACCATTTTTGGTAGTTTTTCGAGTCCTGAACTTCCAAATCCGTTTTGAGGGTCAAAATGACGTTTTTAGGGAAAAATGGAAAGATTGAATAAGGGCCAAATAAGAGAAATTGTTTGTTTTCAGTCTACTCTTTGAGATCTTTGAAACAAGGTATTATGATAACTAAATAGAGATCATATGCCAAGGTTACAACCCCGAGAAATTGATTTACCCATTTAACCAAACATGGCCCACAGTTTTGGTGCTTCATCTCCTAGGGTTATGTTCTTGGATGTTTAGGGTTTTCCATTGTTTCTCAATAATAAATTGGCCTTGGAGCCTTATTGTAACACAGTTTAGAGGCATGTAGCTACCACATCTTTTCTTAGAAATATGCTACCGTTGCCCAAGCTAGTTTATTTCCATTCTGTTTGTAAGCATATTTCAGTATTATGATATTAATGAAATGAAGTGTTATTTCCACTGCATTTTTTTATTTATGGTTATATCTGTAATTTTTTCCGTTCTTGTTTAAGTTTGGATCACAGGTATTAGAGTTGTCTGCTCTTTCTCTGTTTTTCTTTGCATGTCCCCAACAAGGTGAGGGTATAATGAGTTAGGGCTTGATTTGGTTGAACCTTTGCAAGACAAACCTCGCAAACCCTGACTTCCTCCCATGATGGAAGAAAAAAGGACAAGGGGGTAGGAGATACTTTCAAAATATTGCTCGAGGAAGCGTTCGAGCAACAGAGGAATGTGATGATGGATAACTTTGCCCGGATCCTTCGACGACTACCCACAAGCAGCACATCTTCATCCAAAAACCACTCGGGAGGCACCACTCCATTTAAGGTACAATTTAACTTCGATATTCCCATATTTGAGGGCCAAATAGATGTAGATGCTGTAGATAAATGGTTGAATATGTTGGAAGGATATTTTTTAGTTCATGACTTTTCTAATCAGGAAAAGATCACTTCTTAAAGCTGCTCGACACATCAAGGACTGGTGGGAAAGCTACTATGAACAAAAGGATGAGAGGGAATCGTCACTATTTTCAGCTGCACCAACTTGGGATTCTTTTTGAGACGCCATCAAGGAACAATATTACCCTTTCGGGAGCTATGAAGATAAATACATAAAGTGGACCATGATATGACATGGAAGGGACCAAGATGTGCTGTATTTCACAAGTATTTTCCATACCCTTTGCACTAGGTTGGGTATCAAGGATTCTGAGTGGCATTTAGTACTCAAGTATTATGGCTATTTACACAAGTACATCTAAGATGAGATAGATTTCCTGGACATCTCCTCACTTGGCATGACATACCGATACGTTGTCAATATTAAGCATAATTTTAAACATAAGAAGAAAGAAATTGGATCTACAAATCTGAAGCAAGGAAAGGTGTCCCCAAACCATAGAGCAAAGGCCAAAGCTGAGGGGGTTGACCTAGGACAACCCGCCGAAGCCGTAAGTAAAGAAAAACACCACGAAGACAAAAAAGGACATGGGAAAATGGTGTGAGTTCCATAAGAGCTCCATTCACAACACAAGTGAGTGTTGGACCAAGTAGTCACTGGTGGCCGACCTGAAGGCTTCTGAATCAGATGCATGTTCTAAAGCTGAATCAGAAAATGACAAGGGGAATGATAAATGGAAGCAGATCATTAACGTAGAGCCCGATGCTATCATGGCCACCACCAAAATCTAGAAGAATGAGATTGAAGATCCAAAGGAGGGGGGACGCCTCTTCCACTCACAGATGTGGGTGAAAGTTTATTGACTATAGTTCATTATCAACAATAGGAGCCAAAAGAACCTCATTTGAGTAGAGGTCATGAAGCAGCCAGATCTACTGAGGATATCACATCCACAACCATACACCATCAGGTGGCTACACCAAGGACGATATCTCCGTGTCAGCCAACAGTGCCGCCTTCCCTATAGCATCAAGCCCTTCATGGATGAGGTACTATGTGAGGTTGCTCCTCTTGAAGTTTGTGATGTATTATTAGGAAAACCATACTTGTGGAAGCAACATCTTGTATATGAGTCTAGACTTCACACTGTAATTATTACTTTGGGCAATAAGTTGTACAGGATACCAGAGGTAGCCCTGCCTACTACCATCTCTTTGATCACTACAAAGTAATGCAATAAGATCATTTCCCAGACCAAGAAATTTGTTTTCCTTATGATTCAACCTCAGGGAAAGAAGAAGGTTGTGGCCACGGCTTCCAGACAGGGCTCCTTTGCACAACAAAAACAGATGGACAAGGTTGTGGAGGAGTATGGGGACATTTTCACCTCACCTGCAGGGGTACCTATGCACTGTCAGGTCAAGCACTCCATCGATATGACCTTGGGCGTGCTGCTACCCAATGGATAGATCTATCGACAGTCTATTTTGGAGAGTGATGGGATAAGGAGGTAGATCCAGGAGCTATTATAGAAAGGGCACATCAGGCTAAGCTCATCACCCTGTGGGAGCCCAATTGTATTGGTACAGAAGAAGGATAGGACCTGGAGACTCTCTATTGACTATCGGGTGCTGGAAAAGATCACTGTCTGGGATAGGTACCTAATCCGATGAATTGATGACTTTCTGGACTAGCTCAAGGGGGCCAAATATTTTAGAAATATTGACTTGAAGTCCAGTTATCACCAGGTTCCTATCGAACCCTCCAATTTGTGGAAGACTACCTTCAAATCCAAGGAGGGCCTTTTCAAATGAGATTGATGGATGAAATCTTGTGACCCTTCACCAATGCATTCATGGTGATGTATCTATATGACATCTTGATCTTCAGCCAAATTTGGGAAGAGAACCTTCACCATATTCGAGAGGTCCCTCAAACCTTGTGACAACAGAAGTTGTGTGCCAATTTGGAGAAATACAATTTTAACATGACCTAGGTTCAATATCTGGGGTACATGATTGATGAGAAGGGTGTGCATATGGACCCAACCAAGATAGAAGTCATTCGAGATTGGCTAGCCCCAACTACTCTAACAGACCTCTGTAGCTTTTTGGGTCCTACCAATTTCTATCGTAGGTTCGTGTTGGGGTTCTCTCATATTCCCTAGACTTTAAGTCAAGTCACTAAGGGTGGAGCGAAAGAAAAGTTTTTTGGTTTGAAATGCAATAGAAGGCCTTTACTGAGTTGAAACATCATCTTTGATCTCCACCATTTATCACATTACTAGACCTACAACAACCATTTGAGATGGAGACAGTTGGTCCGACTATGATATTGGTGTAGTTCTTACTCAGTAGGGGAATCTGGTGGCTTACCACAGTGAGACACTTTCAGACATAGTCTAAAAGTATCCCACTTACGGTAAAGAAATGTATTCGATTGTGTAGGAATATCATCAATGGAAGAATTGCATTCTGGGGAAGGAAATGGTCATCCACACATATCACCGACCCTGGTAGTTCATACAAACATAAGGGGAGTTGCCAAAAAATCACCATCAGAAATGGCCGACATACCTGAAACAATTCCATTTGAACATTAAGTACAAGAAGGGCAGCACTAATAATGTTGTAGACTACCTCAGCTAACCACCAGTCATGGCGTTGATCATTGTGCTCGACTCCTATGGGCATGAGACTTCAGGGTGCCTGCGTCTTTACGAGAGCGATCCATAATTTGGAAGCACATACCAGACACTCTTGGAATGTAAGCAAGTTCTAAATTTTCACCTCTAGGATGCACTGTTATGCCACTTGGGACACATCTGTGTTCCTTCAAGTGAGCGTGCTAAGCATTAGGGGAATTTTGAGGTCTAAAATGGGCCTCCTAAGAAAAATGTACAACCAAAATAAAATTTATCATAACCAATAGGATTCAAGATGATGATGTCAACCATGGGGGATGGTTCACTAATTTTAGAGTAAAAAAGTAAAAATAATAAAAAATAATAAAACTATTTTTTCAATTCGTATTTTAAACTTAACTCCTTAATGTTTTACTCAAATTTCGAGCGGGAGTACTTGTTGGATACATAATTTAATTCCTCATCCAAGGAGTACCCATGTTGCATACTTTTGATGGACCCTGCTACACAAAAAAATGAGAAATACATGAAAAAACATGATTGCAATAATTTTTCATGTATTTCTCATTTTTCGTGTAGTAGGGTCCACTGAAAGTATGCAATATGGGTACTCCTTGTATGAGGAATCAAATTCTACATCCAACAGGTGTTGTCACTCAAAATTTGAGTAAACCCATAGGGAGATAAGTTGAAAAACTAGTTTTTTCTTTTTTCCCTCTAAACTTTGATGATGTAATCTAATCTTATTTTATTAGTTCCACTATTATTTTATAATTTCCTTAGGAGACCCATTTTAGAACTCAAAATTCCGCTAATGATGATTTGTGAGGCACACTATAGTTGGATCACTGGACATTTCAGAGTAGAGAAAAGAATGGCAGTACTAAAAAAGCATTTTTGTTGGCCAAACGTTCGTTGGGATGTTGGGAGGTACATTAAATCCTATACTTCCTATGTCATTGCCAAACCAACCATCAAGAAGTAAGGACTATATACTCCTTTGCCTAATCCTAGTCAACATTGGGAATCCATCTCCATGGATTACATGTCGGGCCTTCCTTTTACTAAGAATGACAATGACTGCGCTTTCATGGTCGTCGACAAATTCTCTAAGATGGCCATTATGGAAGCCTACAAGAAGAGTATCACAATAGAGGCCATCGCTAAGCTCTTATTTGAGCGAGTGTGGGTACACTTTGGGATCCCACATTCCATTGTCTTTGATTGAGACAGCAGATTCCTAAGTGCATTTTGGTCAAGTCTTTAGTCGATGCTAGATACGAAACTCACTAAGTCCATGGCTTTCCATCCCCAAACTGATGGCCAAATAGAAGTTGTCAACAATATTATCATACACATTCTACACATGTACAACTCGAAGCATCCATGCACATGGGATGAAAACCTCCCTTATGTCCAGCATAGCTACAACAGAGCTCTCCACAGCTCAACGAGCCACATCCCTTTTCAGGTAGGGCTCTGATTTAAGCCATTATGCCACATTGATGTGGCTATACCATTTGCAACTACACAGGAAGATTCCGCTCATGTCCATTCTGAAGTTGATAGGGCTAACAACTTCATTGAGTGCATTCAACACATCCACCAATAGGTCCATGATAAAATGGAAAAAGCCAATGCTTAGTACAAGCAACTCGATGATCAACATCGGGTGATGCACAAGTTCCAGGTGGGTGACAAAGTTTGGCTACATTTGCAGAAGGAGCAACTCGTTGGACCCCATCACAAGCTTCACCCACTCTAATATGGGAAATAAACCATCACCAGGGCTATAGGGGACAATTCCTTCAAGCTCAACATTCCATCGTTATTTCGTATGCACCCAGTGTTCAAAGTAGACCGACTTTGGCCATAGTTTCCACCATTGCTAGACACATTCGACATTGCAGAACAACTCACACCAACAAAGCTAAACCCAAACTACATGGAACAAGACACAACTGATCAGATCATGGACACACATATCAAGAAGACTAGCCAGCAGAAGATCCAATTGTATCGTGTTGTCAAAGTTGGCCAACTCCTGCACCAAGGAAAGTGGCTCACCAGGGACCAAGTTCAACAGAATTTTCCCCATCTCATGGAGGCACTCAACACAATGGGGACCATTGCTTCCTAAGGGGGGAGGATTGATCCAAGTGGATATTGTAGGCCACCTAACACTGTCTCTTTCAGTTTTCCGGTTTTTTAATTGTAGCCTAATTTACTATTTTCAACATTTTTTGGGGTCATGAACTTCTTGAGCTGTTTTGAGGGAAAATGGAGAGACTAGAAAAGTCCCAAATGGGCTTGATCATTTTTTTGGCCTACTCTTTGATATCTTTGAAACAAGGTATTATGATAGCCAAACATAGATTGTGTTATCACTCCAAAATTTCTCTAGAGTTGTTAGGAAAGAAATGATAGAGGTAACCACAAACCTACTTTGGAGATTAGAATGTAGCCTTCCTAATGCTCAGAGAGGGCTCTCTCTTTATGATTTAACTTTTTTTAGTTAATTTATTTTAGGCTAGTTATGTTTCTACTTGGGTTTTGATTTTGATTTGGTGGTGGGATCACTTAGATGGATAGAGGGGTGTCTTTTACCATTGGGCTATGGGGTCAAATGTCAAGAAAACAAGACTGGATCAAGTTCTAAAAATAATGTCTACAGGGAAAGGTTGCTGAGTTATTTCAGATCTTAAGGTGGGGATGGTGAAGTTGGTTTCAATCAGATCCAAGGAGAAATTAAGGGTTCCTTAGACAAGATTATGAAAGAAGTGAAGGAGGTCAACCGGGATGGGAGAGAAATTAAGGATTCTCAGATCCGGATATCAGAAGAAAACATAGAAATGATTAACTATTCAAGACAGAGTGTACTTAAACAAATTTTGAAATAAATTTCCAGTTAATTCATTCACTTTAGATAACATATAAGTTTGTGAGATACATAAGAAAATAACAAATTTGACAAAGAAAATGCTTCACTATAATAGCTCAACACATGAATCCTGTAATGCACTCTCTTTATTACTCAGTGCAGTTTGCTAACTTGAAAAATTGGTACAATAACCCTCAGGTTTCTGATCAATACAACTCTACAAATGTATAGTAATCCACACACAATACTTCAAATTATGAAGTATTATACAAAAATATTTTACAAAATATCCTAAATTGTCTTGGGAATTAGTCTAGGAGAAAAGAAATATCTTCATGCAAGAGGATAGAGGTAGATGTATTATGGACATGTACTCAACAATATTGTTGGTGGCAATACCAAGAAAGACTCCTCCAGAATAAAACAGTTCCAACTCAGGTGTGTAAATGACCGAAGCAATTTATGCAATGTGTCATGTGTGACGACTGGCACCATCCACGTATCCTACGTAGGCTAAGGGTAATGAAGACATCTACATAACGAGAAATATGTATGCAACAAATAATTCAATAAATACCAAAAAATCCAGTCACATAAAAAATAAGCAAAACTTATAAATACATAAAATTACAAAACACATGCCTAGTGCTGTGCTGTCCCTGTTTATTTGGTTGTGTTGTCTTTATGCTCTAATATTTTGTTGTTTATTCTCTGCCTTGATGTTGGTCTTCATGCTTGCTGTTCTTTTACTTTTCCCTTTCAACTGATACACTTTCACCTGATACTCTTTCATCTGGCTGATCTGTCATTTTTCTTTCACTGTGTATTTTTACAGCAGGTCATTTAACTTTTCCCATGTGTCTCCATCTGGTAACTGAATATTTACCATTTTCATATAAATTTCAGTTGCCTCTGTATACTTGGCAAAAGTGGGCTTGTTCACAAAAAGGTTTTTTACCCCATGCTGGAGGTAAAACATGTTCTCAAATGTCTTATATAGAACCTTTCCAGTAGGCATCCCCTTCATAGAGGAAGTATTTACCTGATCTCTAGCCACCTATCTGATTCTCCTATTGCAGTTGTCATGTGGCATCAATCTATCATTTATCACCAAGGGATTAGGCAAACCTTTCTGCTTTAGAGCATCAAACTTAACCATGAACCTGTCTATAGCCAACTGCATGATTTGGCATTTCTCCTCAAGGATCAACATTAAATTTCTCTTGGTGAGCACCCTTTTTACTTCTAGTATGGTGCTAGTCCTATCTTGTATGTCCAGCTCCTCTAATTCATATTTGTTTTTGGAGTTAAGGAAGTGAATGAGTCTAGTGGATTCTTTTGGCATATCTCCCAATTCAGCCTTAACTTTCTGTATGGCTTCTGTGGCCTCTTTCACTAAGTAATTTTTCTCAAAGATTACTTGAATGGATGGCCAAATATCATTGACAGAGTCAATGATGTTGGCCCATAATTGTTCCTTAGCTTGGCCAAGTGGCTTCTTTAATTTCAGCTCTTTCTCTAAACTCTTTATCCTTTCATTCATTCTGGTTGACTTCTATACTTCTTCTTTGTGCATAATCTGTGCAAGCTTATTGTCATTCTCTAGACTGGTTATCTTTTCCTTAAGCTTGTTTATTTCTGTGGTTTGAATGGAAATGTCCTCCATTGCTTTGACCAACTTGCTTGCCTCATCACCTGGCTGGGATGCTTCTAATGTCAAACCTATTGCTAATGTAGATGCTATTGCAGCTGGAAGTGTTGGGGCTAGTGGGGTTGTAGGAGCTAATGAAGCTGTCAAGGTGGATGGTACTACAATAGTGATTGTTGGAATGGCAGTGGTAGTGGCAGTCTCAAGGCTGGCCTATTTTAAATGTATCAGGTTGTCCAACTCTTTCTCCATCTCTTTCAACTGGTCATTCAATTGGAGAATGAGGTCCATCATCTCCTCCTATTGAGTTTGACTTTCAAGGACCTCTTTTGTCTGTGGATGCTCTGAATGAGGAAGTTTTATTTGCTTCTTCAAAGTAGAAATGTCCCTGTTTTTCTTCTTTATTAGTTTCTCAGTGGCTTTGAAATCACTGGGATTATACCCAAGCTCAATTACCAAGTCCTCCAATGACTTGATTTTGTTGTCCTTGGTCTATGAGGAGGCCTTTTCCAGCTTGTACTGTGCAGTGATATTATCTAATGAACTTTGAAGCTTGTGTGCAGTCATAGCTTCACTGGTCATGGTGGAATAGGTCATCTCACCTACCTATTTGTGAAATTCAATCTGGTCAATGGGATGAACATCCCTAGCCAAAACCTCAAAATCTGTTTTCCTATAGTCTGCTGATGATCTTGGCTATTGGACTGTAGGTTGCATGAAGGTCATCTTCATTTTACCTTTTTTGATGTCAAAGGCTAACATTAACTTGCTTTGAATTGTAGGTGTTTTCTTGAAGTATTGAGCATATGTCTCAGCCTTCAGTGTTTCATTCCTCAACTTAATTTCTTTATACCTATCTTTAATATCTTTCTCTTTATCCACAGGCCTAGTGGATGAAGAGACTTCAATGCTGAGCTGTTTCTCAATAAGTTGAGTATTTGATGTGGAAGGCTATTGTGTTTCTCCTAAAACTGTTGGCCCTTTGCTCCTTTCCACCATTGTATCAGTGTCAGTGATTTCCATTGTTCCAATGGTGTTTTCTTATTCAGTTACAGGATTAAGCTTGGGCCTTTTCCTATAATTGATCTCAAACTATTCATCTGTGGTTTCCATGGCTAAACTAGAACCTTCTTCCCTTGTTCTCTTTACATTTCTATATTCATTTGCTGGAGTCTGTAAAATAGGAGGAATATTCATTGGTTCTCCTAGTTCTGGAACCTGCAGGAAGGAACTTGTATCAATCTATTTTTCTACATCAATTAATGTATTCTCTACATCAACTACAGTACTGTCCATGTCTATCAAAGTGTTTTCCAACCATTCTGATTGGTTGGCAAACCTCTCAATGTCTGGCCTGGGATGATGTATGAATGGACCCAATTTGACCTTGAGCCTTAGCTTGTTTATGACTCCATGAGGGTCATATTGCCACATAAAACTATTCTTGAATTTCATTTGCTGCAAAATCTTATATGCTTCTAGTCCAACTTCCCTAGTATTGCAAATGAATGGGCCCAATTGATTTTTCATTTTGAATTGGTTCTTTTCCTAGCTGATAGGAAATTTACTTCATCAAAATTTATAATATCCTCATGGGGAGGTATTTGGAAGTTTGTAGGGGGCAAGTTGGCATCCATATATTCTTATCTCTGTGTGGTTCTAGTACAAATACCAGTCTCCCACTCTACCATTCTTTGCCAATTATAAAACTCTTTTGATCTCTTGACTGAATCTGGGCTGATGGCTACTAGTTATCATATTCATAATTGGATGGACAAATGAATCAATAAAGTCCTTATAGGAAAAATAGTGGAAAATTTATGGATCAATGGTATCCAGTAGATGACTGATCTTGGGTTTCCTTTGGTGTCTAACTTCTGAATGTTGATTGGAAACTTGTTTGACTGATAATATAAAAACATGTGAAACAATACAGATGAATACTTGAAGACTCTTTCAGTTGGTAATTTGATGAATTGCTCATGCATTTTGTTTGCTATGAACTGAGCATAGTTGTATATTGTAGCAGGAGACCTTCCTGGGAAAAAGATGTAAAGGAAAGCAAGAACAGTCTCATCCACATGCTCATTTAAGGTGTAGCCTAAAATGTAGGAGAGCATGGTTATGATTTGTCTGCCTCTCTTAGAAAAAATGATGGCAGAATATGGTGGACTTTCTGTAGGAGTATGAAACTCCTTTATGATGAAGGTTTGGAAAATTCAGGATATTCTGGGAAGGTCTAACTTGGTATAGAGGTCAAGCAAGCCTTCAATAGAAAGTGGGGTCTCATTTGGGCTTGGTTGGACTTGCAACATTTGGTTAATGGATTCTGTAGTGATGGTAAATAAAACTTGCTGGTCAGGGGTGACAATGGCTCTTTGACTGGGAATGTAGCAAGCTTGGTAGAAGTGAATGATTTCTGGGAATGGGTGTACTTCTAGGAACAAATACTTGGGCAAGTTGGACTCCCAAAGGTGAATATCATCGTTCTAGTTTAAAAATTTGTCCTTACTCCAGCAGTGGAGCTTTAGAAGGTAGGCAGGGGAAGTAGTGTCCTTAATTTGAAAGTCTTAGTCTGCTAAGGCAAGGTGGTCAATGTCCAGGTGAGGGGTTTGTAGAGGTCTCACATCCAGAGAGGTTTGGGAAGCCATAATTGGGTTTACTGAATTGAATTAGGCTTTCAATGATCTCAGGAGTAAGATTTAGAAGGTCTGGTACAGTGGGAGGGTAGTTACAGTCTGTGAAAGAGGGTTTGGGGTGTATAGCAGGTTTCTCTTCAATTTAGAAAAGTTTCTTAATTAATTCAATTAATTAACCTTTCAATTTAAAAAATGTGTTTTCAAATTCAAGGGTTGTTCTAGTTTTTTCCAAGAATACGTGGAAATTAGCGAATTGGTGTGCAGACTAGGTTTTGTGGTAACTGCAAAAGGTATTGAGGCTTCAACTTTCAATTAGTTGCTTCAATTGGGTATCTGCAGTGTCTTCAGGTGGCAAACAATGGTCAATTTGGTCGCATAGAGGTTCAGGGTGTTAGAAACGGCTTAGCAGAGCTTTACAGTGAAAATACAAGAAAAGAGCGAATTGGGGTTTTTTCGGCCTTTTAATGGGTAACGGTCACATTTTGGCATGGAAATAATTAAATGAACAGTGGGAAGTTTTCAGTTTAGGTGGGGATGTGGTTTTGTGTGCCATCACATCGCTTTTGGATGGCGGGCGGTATTTTTTGCGAGCACGCGATCTAACTTGGTGCTGCCACGTAGCACAACAGTGCCCAGGCAAAACCGTGAATCTCGCATGCTCTCAAGCTGTTATCGGTCAAATAATGAATCCGCACGATATGGTTTTACACCATCATATCTGGGGGTAGGATATCGTAGGGATATCACATAGTTGAGTTGCATGGATGGAATCAAGAAAGTGGTTGGCGGGGCCTAGGATTTAATTACAACAAATTGTAATTAATCAACCAATAATATCGGGATTTTCAATATAAACAAATGGTTAATTAAGGTGGGACTATGGGTTATATGGCAGGGTTTTCTTTAACTGCACCAAGCGTTGGTGGGTCAAAAAGGGTTGTCGGGAAATACAAAGTGGGGGATGTTAATTACATAATGCGGGGGCATAAAAACTTAGGATAAAGGCTTTTATGGGTTTTTGAGGGGGGAAATGAAATTAATAAGGGGGGAAAGTGATATTTGTAATGGGGAATGGGTTTCACACTAGGGAAAGGGGTTTTGGGAAGGGGGGATGATTTTTTAAGGGTAATTTTTAGGGAAATGTGTGAAACCAAGGGGTAAAGGTCAAAATGAGGGGAAAAGGGTATTTATAAGTGATGAAGGGATAATGGGGAACTTAGCAAATAAGTATGTAGGGGTGTAGTGAAATGAGGGGAAATTAGTAAAGAAGCTTGGTAAATATCCTTTGTTTCTCACAATTCCTCTTGGACATGAAACATAGGATTAAGTATGATGAATGTGATTTTGAATCAGTAACCTTGTGCGTTTGCAACATTTCTTCTACCTACCCTTTATTTACTCTAACATTTTCTCTTCATTTTAATGGGTGCATTTGAGCTTGTGGACCCTTTATTCCATTTCTTTTGATAAGAAAAATATCTAATTCTAACCTTATAACTTCCAATGGCTCAGATTACACTGATGAGATCATTCTTATTCTCTACCTAACTACTGATCTACCAAGGTTAAACAGTTTGGCTAGATCTTTATTCTCTATCTATCAACATGAAATTTAAAGGATGAATGAGTCAAGATTAAGCTTTTTGACCACCATGGATTGTGGCATTTTTAACAAGCTACACACAATCTTATTTTGCATAGTAAAGGAAAAAGTAGTGGCATTTGAATTTGCACACTTTCATGATCTATTTTTATTTCTTTTTGGGGTTCAAATTTTTCACTTTTTTTCACCTTTTTCTTTCTTTTTGTCCTTTAATTATTATTTTAGGACATACCCTCTTTAAATTTTTTAATTTTTAACATGGAAAACATTTTGTAGAAAGAAACAGTATGTATAATATTACAAGACTAACCATAGCCAATTCAAAATTATGAATCCTATTATTATAGGACCCTAACAGATTGTATGCCAAAGTTACAACCCCGTTAATGTGATGTACCAATTTACGCAAATGGGGCCAACAGTTTTGGTGCTTCATCTCCCAGGGTTAGTTTTCTGGATGTTTAGGGTTTTCCATTCTTTCTCAATAATAAATAGGCCTTGGGACCTCATTGTAACATAGTTTAGAGGCATGTAGCTTCCACATCTCTACTCAGAGATAAGCCACCATCGCCCGAACTAGTTTATTTCCATTTTATTTGTAAGCATTTTCAATATTATAATGAAATGAAGTTTTATTTATGCTGCATTGATGTATTTATGGTTATATCTATAATTTTTTGTGTTCCTATTTAAGTTCGGATCATTCCACTGCAATGGGCTGCAGTGGGGTTGCTGACTTCTGATTTCTGCTAGCACACCTTTGATAGATCAGACACTTGCGGGGATAGGCATGAGCATCATTGAATAATGTAGGCCAGTAAAATATGGCCCCCATAACCTTATGGGTTGTAGTGTTTCCTACAAAGTGTCCCCTAGTAAGTTCGTCTTGGAGATCAAACAAGATCTTTTCTAAATCGTGTGCCTGCAAATGCCTGAGAAATACTCATTTGTGGTGCTTTATGAACAACATCCAATGCACCAATTGATAAGATAATGCTTTAAGTTTGAGTGCCCTCTTCTACTATGTGGAAAAGTGAGAGGGAATTGTGCCATGCTTGAGGTATTGGTGCACATTTGTGTACCAAGATTTTATGTCTGTAGTGGGGGAGGCTCGCTCAACGTTATACATCTCAATCTCTTTCTCCCATCTTGCGAGCTATTATTCTTCCTCTTTCGTGTTTACTTCTTCTTTTTCTAGTTGGAAAATACCATTACCCTTGACTGTGTGAACTAGATTAATTTCTAGATCATACTCTTGTAACCCGGTCATCTAGTTCACCCTCCTTTCACCCAACTCTTGTTGAACAAGCAGTGACCTGACTGCTGGGTGTGGAACAAAGATAACATAGTGGTTCTTCAACAGATAAGGCTTGAAGTGATTTATCACCTTTTACAATGCATAAGCTTGTTTGTCCACGATGGGGTAATTGAGCTATGGTCCTTAAAGAATTGTGTTCATGAATGAGATAGGCCATTCATTTTTCAATTCATCCTTCTGAGTAAATACAACATCAAGAGAGGTATCAAAAGAAAGAGTGTAGAGAAATAAGTCTTTATCAAAGTCTGGGTTGTATAAAGTGGGTGCTTCTAGTATAGCCTATTTGATACGGGTGAACACGTAATTTTCCCTTTTATCCCATTTGTAAATTGTGTCCTTCTTCACCATCTCCTGTATCAGTTTGATAATCTGGGCATAGTTGGAATGAACTTGTGGAGGAATTTGATATTTCCAAAGAAATACTGCATGGATTTCTTATTTAGTGGGAAGGGAATCTGCATGATAGTCCTAACCTTTTCTGGGTCTATGTTGATCCCACTTTTAGAAAATGATGTCTCCCAAGAGATTACCCTTAGAAACTACAAATATACTCCTCCCGGGATTCAAGGATATCCTCTACTCGCGGAATCAATTAATGATATTTTTTAAGTGGCACAGGTGGTCTAACCTCTATTTGGAGAATACTATCACGTCATCAAGATATACCACTATGCTATGGCCAATAAGCCCATAGAAGGTGATGTTCATTACACGTTGGAATGTTGCACTAGTGTTGATTAGCCCAAATGACATTCATCGAAACACGATAGCCCCCCACTTTGTTCTGAAAGTAGTCTTAAATTTATCAAGCTCTGCAACCATAATCCAGTTATATCTTGAATATCCATCAAGCAAAGAAAACATTTCGGAACCTGATACTATTTGTAGTATTTTCTCCATGGAAGACACATGTTATTTTTCCTTGTCCATGGCATGACTGAGATTCCAGAAATCTACACACAGGCGGTTCTCCCCGGAATTCTTCCTCACAAGAACCATATTTTAAGCCCACGTCGAGTGTCATACTCTGTATATGATTTGAGCATCCAACAATTTTCTCAACTCCTTCTATATGAGAGGCTCAAGTGTTCAATGAAATTTCATCAGTTTCTGTTAAAATGAATTGGCCCCTTCCTTGATTGGTATTACATGTTGGACGATTCGTGTGTCATATGTCTTGAGTTCATCATATGTCCACGCGAAGACATCACCGTATTGCTTGAATGAGTGGATGAAGGCTTGCTGCTCTTGTGGTGTATAATAGGCACTGAGATTAACATATTTTGGATCCTTCTCAGTTCCCAAGTTGATCTGTTCATGCAATGGATTGGAACTGTGGGTCTTGGCATTGATAGGTCCCCAAAAGTAGTTCTGCAAGTCATACAAATTTTCCAATGATACCACACCTTTTGGGATGAGGTTCCCTTTACTTGCATTGGCTACATATTGTAGTTCCTTTTCATGCTCATCCTAATCAATCCTTACGTCTTTGAACACATCAGCATTCACCATAAAATACAGTATCTATTGCTCATCATAAAAAATATGTAAATTAGTGATATTATCAAGGACAAAAAGGTTTATAAAGAATTTCAATAGAAAAACCATCCCTCAATGGTGACATCCTACCAACAACATTTTCCAAGGCATCTGTAGCTACATTACGCATTCTTGGAAGGGAAATAATATTAAAAGCTTGGAAATGTGAGATAACATGCCATACCTCTTGTTGATAACTTTTAATATGAGATGACACACAATGTATGGTGTTACATATTTGTCGCACCATGATTTCTAAGTCACTTACCACTTTCAGGATGGAAACCTTGAGGTCAATGGCCTTCTGTAAGCCCAAGATGAGTGTTTCATACTCTGTAGTGTTATTCATGAATTCGAATTCCAATAAGCAAGAGATCAAATTCTTTCTCTGCAGCGGATCTATTAAAATGCTACCAACTCAAGGGCCCTCTTTGGAACCATCGAAATACATAGTCCAAACATCGTATGTACAAGGGTTGTGAATTGCACTAGTACTACTACTACTACTACTAATTGTACAAACTTCATTATTGCTAGTTGGACAAGGAAGGAGATGCAATTGTCTCTGGTGGGACTGGATATGGATGTGCAAGATAACACCCCAGTTGAGTTTCAAGAAAATAATTGCAAAATAATAATTCTGCGAAATCCATTGGCTCATTATGTCCATTCAAGGGGGTGACCGTGTGTTTCATATATGTCTCTAATTCTACCTAGATCTGATTATTTATGCCCCTGTATGATATCCATAAGTGTGACCAGTCTGTGACAAAGTATCCTTGAAGCTTGTAGACCAGTCTCTACTTAGTAACACTCCATATTCCTTCAGAGTGTCCATAATCACGATGTTGATACATTGGTGGACTCATTTGCCATATGATAAGCGGAAGTTGACATATCTGAGTTCACTAATGGCTTGGACATGAGTCCTGTCCAATTGAATGATCTGTGAATCTATATTTTCCCATTTAGCATTGATTTTCTTGGCAACAGATAATGGCATGAAATTAACTAATGTACCCAAATCAGCAAAGCAATTATGTACTTTGAAATTGAATATTTCAAATGTTAACAAGAACGATGAGTAGAGTATGTTTGCATCCATCGTGAGTGCATTAAGTAAAGATGCCCGAGTATTAGGAGACTTACTAGATCCCTTGTGCGAAGAGGTAGCATTACCTGAAGAGGTTTTCCTATGTTCCCATATAAGGATGTCCCATTGGCTCGTGATCTTTGTTAATTCGAACATGGAAATGTTTGCATTAACGTTCTTTGTATCATCGATAATGTTATAATCCACAACGGGAATACCGAACAAAGTGTCTTGGGATGAAACTTGGTTTGTGGTTTCCGGAGGGATGGTTCTATTTTTACTGATGTTAGAAACACTTTTCGTTGAAACTACTTTCCCGGACTTGCTCTAAGTGTTCTGCATTGAGTTAGCTGGTGGGTTGATTTTCCTTAACAAGTTTTCTTTGAATTTTTTCTTCGACAACTGAATCACATTGGTCATCCCTTGGCTTATTAGGTTGTATCATTTATTGTTCTTTTGGGCAGGCCGTCACTCGGAGGCAACTTATCGGCAATACTCTTTTGGGTTGTGAGAACACAATTGAACCATGGAAAATTTTAGGGGCTAATATTCACAGGTGGGCTAGTTTTCCACGATTTTTACAATAAACGATTCACCAATTTCCATTTTTTATAAAAATGATTTGCCCAAATTTTACAATATAAAATTATTTTACCTTAAAAATCACCGACATTATATAGATAGTATATATAAAATCATTATAAATTCAAATAATTTTACAAATACATAAATAAACATTTTATATTTTGGATATTAGGGAATATTGAGATTCACCAATGTTTTTGAACTTCAAGATAATTTTCCATTCTTAAAATTTTCCCTGAATTGAATATATTCACTACATTCCCAACTCTTGGAGCTTCATCAGCTTTAGTAGCTTCTTCCTTCTCTTCATCAAGCTCGGTCTACTCCTCAGCCATGAATAAATCAACAAGTTGCGGAACCATCTTGCTCATGGCTTGGTTCCACAGTGGGCATGTCTTTTCTGAATGATGATCTTGATGAAACATGCAATATTGATCCATGCCTATTTTCTCAATGTTGAGGACAACATTGGAACTCTGTGTAGAATTTTCTAGATGGTTACTGTTACTGTTAGAAGTTGCACTCCTTCTCAACAGGTACCCAGGGGGCTTGCTGCTCATGGTAGTCTCACTTGTCCTTTGTTTGAGTTCCACCATTTTAGTGGTCAAGGACTTGATGAGACAAGTCTAGATTTCAAGATCATTTGTCTCTTTCTCCTTAGCCTTGCTCACAGAGGCCTATGACCTCTTACCCATTTCCTTGGATTGTTTTGTTGATTGATCATCTGAGATGACTCCAATAACGTGCAAGTCCTTCTCAACAATGATAAACTCTTTGTAGTTTTTAGTCAATGTCTATTTCGTAGTTCGCTTTAAAAATTGTGCAATACTTGCTAGAAAGGCAGAAGTGTAGTGATCTATGGTGACGAAGTCATGAGATTTTTTATTTTCTAAAAATTTGTTCAAAATGTGATTGAAACTTTGGTTGAAATATTTCAATTTTTCCTTTTCCTCCATCTTAAGATTACCTAGCTCCTTGAATAAAATGGCAAGGGTCTTGTCATCAACAAAATTTTCAAGAAAGATCTTCTTGAACCACCTCCAATTGTGGATGGAGTTCAGAGGAAGGTTGTGATACCATACAACTTCTCTACCATCCAAGGTACATGGAAAAAGTCTGCATGGAACATCATTGTAACCTACCTCAAGTGTTTGAAGTTGTAGGTAAAAAGTTATCCAGGTGGTCTTCACCCTTCACTGTCTTATCAGGGTTACACTTTGTTGATCTTGGTTCGAGCATAATCCAAACACTTTGAGTTTTTACCATTCGTAAGTCCTCCTGGTTTTTTGTTTCTTGGTGAAGTGGTATCAGAGTAGGTCTTTTTAGATGTGAATTGCATGTTTGTATGCTAACAAGAAATAGGCTCTGAAGAGGTGAAGGGAAACTAAAGTCTTTTGATCCCGAAGCGGGGTGTGCACATCAAAGGAGAAACATGGTAGATGAAGAGGCTCGTCATGAAGAGGAGTGAAATTTCCGCAAAAACTTCTATATAAGGCTTGACATGACAAACACCGAGTTGATCATCAATTTCAAGCCAACGACAAAGTGTGGTTCCATATCAGCAAGGACAGGATGAAGGGAGAAGGGAAGAAGTTGCGACCAATCCAGTATGGTCCATTCACCATCTTAGAGAAGATTGGAAGCAATGCCTTCTATCACGATTTGCCAATATATATGCAAATGTACTCCGTAGTGAATGTGGAAAACTTAAAGCTGTATGAGCCACCATTGATTATGGACACCGATGATCCGAATGGAAAATGGCATTAACCCATGGTATTCATCCACCCATGTTATTCATAGCATTGTAAGTGGCATCCACCCATGGTATTTATCTACCCATGGTATTCATTCACCCATGGAATGGACCTGTGGTATTGTGACATCCACCCATGGTATTCATTCACCATGGAATTGACCCGTGGTATTGTGACATCCACCCATGGTATTCATTCACCCATGGAATTGACCCGTGGTATTGTAATTGAAAAATACTATAAGTAACAAGTCGCATTTTGTAAAAGGACAATTTGTCTGCCACAATGTAGCTCTTACAGTTATTCTCCATTTTAATAAAAAAAATCTTTGTGGTTTTGTTTATTGGGCATTCTCCTCTTTTTATTCTAGCATTTCAATTTTTTAGATCTTGTGGGCATCTCCTCCAAGATCCATTTCAATCTTTTAGATCTTGGGTGCCTCCCCCCAAGATCTAGATCAATCCTCCCTCCTTCTGTTTCCAAAAATGATCCTTCTGTTTCCAAAAATGATCTTTATGTTTCCAAAAATAGATTATAATAAATATTCTGAGTTATATTGACCGAGTTATGTCCATTTTAATTCTGGAGTAGCATTTGGAGTGGGTTCCCTTTGGAGATGTGCCCTCCCACCCGAATTTAGTAGACACCTACATCACATTCATCAGTTTCATCATAGCAGCATTCGGCTTGGGTTCTTTGGAGACTTTCCCTCCCACCTTAGGCTATTTAGGAACCTGCTACTTCATTAACAACTAACATCACAGTTATGGGTCAACTGCACAAAATCTTTGTCATCGAAGTCCATTTTCTAGGTCGCACACTGTTAGCATCACAATTGGTCACAAGAATTATAGTGTTGGGTTGTGTTATATTCTTTCCATGACTAGCCCACGTAGTTAACCCGGGGGTTAGAAGGGGGGTGGGGCTCCCCCTTCGTTGCGCCAATTGCGTAGTGAGGGGATTCACAGGGGGTTTGAGGGGAGCAGGTAACCCCACTCTATGGGGTTTGGGGCAGCGCCCCAGAAATTTTGTTTTTGGACCCTATATTAGGTTGGGCAGACCTCCCTATGGTTTTTTGCATGATTTTTCGCACATGGTTTTGAATGCAATGGTTTTCGGTCCATGGTTTTGGACACGATGGTTTTCGGTCCATGGTTTTGGACACGAAGGTTTTCAGTCCATGGTATTGGATGCTTTGACATGTATAAATATGTATTGTAACATTGAAAGGAACATAATGAAAAATCAAGCTGGTAGTCCCGGTTTTGGGATCCAGGGGAAAATCTCTGTGTATATGTGTTTTATGTGTTATGCTCTTGCATTGTTTATTTTCTATGTTTTAGAATTCGTATGCATGTAATTGCTGTATGGGGTTAAAACCTACATTTGGTATCAGAGTTGTTTTGGCTTCAAGGGGCCGCCTTTGTTGCTGAGGGGTTTTGCTTGGGCCTGTGGTAGATCCTGTTCAGTGGGAGATCTCCGGGATTGATTCTGGTGGTGAAAGAAGATGTTGAGCAGTGGAAAGATAGAGATCGAGAAATTTAATGGTCATAGTTTTGAGTTATGGAAACTCAATATGGAGGATCTGTTGGTGGATAAAGATCAGTTAATCGTAGTAGATCTGGGTACTAAACCAATGGGAGTGTCCGATGAAGAATGGAAGAAGTTGGATCGGAAGGCTAAGAGCACAATACGATTGTGTGTCTTAGATTCAGTATTGGTGAATGTATCAGGGGAAGCTACGACGAAGGCTTTGTGGGACAAGTTAGGGACTTTGTACCAATCTAAGTCTCTGGTGAATAAACTGTTCCTAAAACAAAAATTTATATAACCTGAGGATGAAAGATGGAGACTCGGTGACAGAACATCTGAATGCATTTAATATTGTGGTAAGTCAATTATTATCTGTTGATACTAAAATTTCAGATGAAGATAAGTGCATCAATTTGTTGTGTTCTCTACTAGATTCATGGGATAGTCTGGTTATTGCAATAGGTAGCAATGTAACTACCTTGTAGTTTGATGAAATAGTCTCATCCTTGTTGACAAAGGAGATGAGATGGAAAAATATGGAGAGCCATAATGGTGATGCCTTGTTTGTATGAGGACGGTCCTAGAACAAAAAAAAAAATTCATCGAGTGGGAGGTCTAAATCTAGAGGGAGATCTAAATCTTCAGGAAAACCTATAAAGGTGGTGTGATGGAAATGTGGAAAGGAAGGGCATTACAAAAGGGACTGTAAATCTAAAGCTCTTGATAAAGGAAAGGGATCTGAGGATGCTCCTTCTGCAAAGGCAAAAACCACCTCAGATGAAGGTGGGGATGTGTACTTGGCTTCTTCAAGTACACATGTAGATCACGAGGCATGGTTGATTGACTCAGGTGCATCCTTTCACTTCACTCCCCATAGAGAGTGGTTCTGCGAGTATGAGAAATATGATGGTGGTGATGTCTTCTTGGGGGATGACAGGAAGGCTAGAATCATTGGTCGCGGAAAAGTAAAGTTTAAGTTGCAAGGTGGAAGGGTTAGAACACTTCCGGGTGTTCTGCATATTCCTGCATTAGCCAAAAATTTGATTTCTATAAGCAAGCTGGATGATGCAGGTGTAAAAACAGTGTTTGAGAAGGATACCTACAAGATGGTTCGAGGAGCACTAGTATTGATGCAGGGAGTTCGGATTGGAACTCTGTACAAGCTACAAGGTAGCACTGTTGTTGATGGGTGCAACAATTCTGTGGTTCCTGAAAGTGGAGCATAAAATCTAGTGGTCTCTGGAGAGAAGACCATGCTGTGGCATCAAAGGCTTGGACATATTGGAGAGAAGAGCCTTCAAATGCTTCATGGTAAAGGTATGGTAGAAGATATGAGTAATAGCTCTTTGGATTGTTATTTTTGTGAAAATTGTGTATATGGGAAGCAGAATCGAGTGAGTTTCCCCTCTGGTGGTAAGAGGGCGAAACAGATATTAGAGCTTGTGCACAATGATGTGTTTGGATCTGTGAAGGTTCCATCACTGAGTAAGTCTATGTACTATGTATTATTTATAGATTACTTCTCAAGGAATACATGGATATATTTCTTTAAGAATAAATCTGAAGTCTTTAACAGGTTTAAAGAATTTAAGCCTCTGGTGGACAACCAAACAAAGAAGAAGATAAAGGTATTGAGGACAGATAATAGTGGGGAGTTTTGTAGTAAGGAATTTGAAGAATTCTGTAAGAAGTGTGGTATAACATAGCAGAAGACTACTCCATATACACCTCAGCCAAATGGAGTTACAGAAAGAATGAACAAGACGTTGATGGAAAGGGAAAGAAGCATGATTAGTGGTGTCAGGTTAGGACAGGAATTCTGGGCAGAGGTAATGGAGACAACATGTTACCTGGTCAACAGATCACCTTCATCAGCGTTGGAGGATAAGACTCCACAAGAGGTATGGACTGGTAAGAAACCCTCTCTTTCACATCTGAGGGTATTTAGATGTGATGCATATGTACATGTTCCAAGGGAGAAATGAACCAAGTTGGATAGTAAATATGAAAAGTGCATCTTTATTGGGTATAAGGATGGTTTAAAGGGTTATAAGCTTTGGAACCCAGTAACAAGGAAGGTTGTGTACAACAGAGATGTGGTGTTCAGAGAGGTGAAAGATGTTATTAAACATGAAGTCCAACCAAAGGAACCTAAAAAGATAGGGTTTGAGCTTAAGGAGGAAGAATCAGACTCTACAACAGAGGAGGAATTAGAAGATGAAGAGCCACAAACTCCGGGTGTGAGAAGATCAGTTCGATAAAGAAGGCAGCCAGAAAGGTATAGTCCATCCGGTTTTTGTTTAAATTTTGTTTTATCTTAATTACTGATGATGTTCCCAGAACTGTGAAGGAAGCAGTAGTTTCAGAGGATGGCAAACTCTGGAAAGAGGCCATGGTTGATGAAATGGCATCTTTGTACAAAAATGAGGCTTGGGATCTGGTGGAGTTTCTGGCTGGAAGGAAACCCATTGGTAGCAAATGGGTTCAAGAAGAAGACAAATGCAGAAGGAAAGGTGGAGAAATACAAAGCTCGGTTGGTAGCAAAAGGTTATTCCCAGGTGCCAGGAATTGATTTTGGTGATATTTTTTCTCCTGTTGCCAAGGTAACTTCTAATAGATTACTTTTATCTGTTGTTGCTGCTTTTGATTTTGAGGTAGAATAGATGGATGTGAAGACATCATTTCTTCACGGGCATCTGGAAGAGGAGATCTACATGAAGCAACCTGAAGGCTTTGCAGGGAAGGATAAGAAAGAACTGTTATGCAAGTTAAAGAAGTCTTTGCATGGGTTAAAATAGTCACCAAGGATGTGGTATCAGAAATTTGATACTTTAATGCGGGGACTTGGCTTCACTAGAAGCAAAGCAGATCACTATGTGTATTTTAAATTAATTGGTGACCATGTTATTTATCTGGTCTTGTATGTGGATGATATGTTGCTGGTTGAAAATGAAAAAGAAATTATCTAGGATTTGAAGACCCATTTGTCCTCCAAATTTGACATGAAAGATATTGGTGCTGCAAACTATATTTTTGGCATGGAAATTAAAAGAGATCAGACAAATAGGAAGCTCTGGTTAAACCAGAGGAAGTATGTCAAGACAATATTGCAGAGGTTTATTATGCAGGATAGTAAACTGGTGTACGTTCCTATTCCCGTAGGTGTAAAGTTATCTGCTGAACAGTGTCCCAAGACACAAGAAGAGGAAGAGGACATGTCCCATGTTCCATATGCAAGTGCAATCGGTAGCCTGATGTATGCGATGGTCTATACTAGACCCGACATTGAACATGCAGTGGGAGTATTGAGCAGGTTTATGTCAAAACCAGGGAAGGAGCATTGGACAATAGTGAAGTGGGTTTTCAGGTATTTGTGTGGCACTAGTGATTATGGTTTGTGCTACCAAGGAAGAATAGGATTGGATAGAGTGTTGTATATTTGTGGCTTTGTTGATGCAGACTGGGCTGGAGATCTGGATTAGAGAAGATCTACAAGTGGGTATGTGTTTAACCTATTTGGAGGTGCGGTCATTTGGATGAGTAAGAAACAATCTGTAGTGGTGCTATCAACTACAAAGGCAAAATACATGGCAACCACTCATGCAAGCAAGGAAGCACTTTGGTTGCAGAGATTGTGTTCAAATATGGGGTTAGTATAGGGAGCTATAAGGATAGACTATGACAACCAAAGTGAAATTTGCTTGGCAAAGAACTCTGCATATCATTCAAAGACAAAGCACATTGATATTTAGTATCACTTTGTGAGGGATATGATAGAAGGCAAAAGGGTGTTGCTGGTAAAGGTGGACACTATGAAGAATACTGCAGATGCATTGAAAAAATCTGTGAGCTCTGAGAAGTTCTCTTGGTGTAGAGAAACAATGGGCATTGCAGGGTTGGATAAATAACTAAGCTCTCTTGTGGCCCCCTGTGGAAAGAAAACAAGAAGTGGGAGAATGTTGGGTTGTGTTATATTATTTCCACGACTAGCCAACGTAGTTAACTGGGGGTTTAGAAGTGGGATGGAGCCCCCCCTTCATTGTGCCGATTGCATAGCGGGGGGAGTCACAGGGGGTTTGAGGGGTGCAGGTAACCCCACTCTATGGGGTCCGAGGCAGCGCCCCAAAAAATTTTGTTTTTGGACACTCTATTAGGTTGGGCGGACTTACCTATGGTTTTGTGCATGATTTTTCGCACATAGTTTTGGATGCGATGGTTTTCGGTCCATTGTTTTGGACGCGATGGTTTTCAGTCCATTGTTTTGGACGCGATGGTTTTCGGTCCATTGTTTTGGACGCGATTGGTTTTGGTCCATTGTTTTGGACGCGATGGTTTTCAGTCCATGGTATTGGATGCTTTGGCATGTATAAATATGTATTGTAACATTGAAAGGAACATAATGAAAAATCAAGATGGTAGTCCCGGTTTTGGGATCCAAGGGAAAATCTCTATGTATATGTGTTTTATGTGTTATGCTCTCGCATTGTTTATTTTCTATGTTTTAGAATTCATATGTAGGTAATTTCTATATCGGGTTATAACCTACATACAGGGTATCTCTATCCTTGGATCTTCGTTTGTCATGGTTATGGGTGATCCACAAACCCGCACTTCATCGAAGTCCATTTTCTAGGCCGCACACTGTCAATATCATAGTTGGTCACATGCATTACAAGGTATCTCTATCCTTGGATCTTCGTTCATCATGGTTATGGGTCATCCACAAACCCACACTTCATCGAAGTCCATTTGCTATGCCGCACACTGTCAAATCATAGTTGGTCACAAGCATTACAGGGTATCTCTATCCTCGGATCTTCATTCATCATGGTTATGGATTAACCACATAAAACCCTTATCTTTAGTGGCTCTTCATATTCAACAAAGGCTTCACAGGAGGGAACTTTACGCAATGGGGACCATTTCTTTTTAAGGAGGGAGGAATGATCCCAATGGAAAATGGCATCAACCCATGGTATTCATCCACCCATGTTATTCATCTACCCATGGAATTTACCCATTGTATTGTAAGTGGCATCCACCCATGGTATTGTAAGTGACATCCACCCATGGTATTCATTCACCCATGGTATTTTCCCATGTTATTGTGACATCCACCCATGGAATTGACCCGTGGTATTGTGACATCCACTCATGGTATTCATGCACCCATGGAATTGACCCGTGGTATTGTAACTGAAAAATACTATAAGTAACAAGTCGCATTTTGTAAAAGGACAGTTTGTCTGCCACAATGTAGCTTTTATAGTTATTCTCCATTTTAATAAAAAAATTCTTTGTGGCTTTGTTTATTGGGCATTCTCCTCTTTTTATTCTGGCATTTCAATTTTTCAGATCTTGTGGACGTCTCCTCCAATATCCATTTCAATCTTTTAGATCTTGGGGGCCTCCCCCCAAGATCCGAATCAACCGAAGAGGTGGGCACAGTTCCTACAGTTGATGACTTTGCACCAAAGTATCTCGATGAGTTACCTTAATACATCATCCTTGACAAAAGAACCAGGACTTCACGATGGGGAAATGTGGAATATCTTCGAGTTGGTTTCAAGGGGATGCACCCTAGCAAGGCAAAATGGCTGGAAAAGGAAAGAGTGAGGGAACAATTCCCTCACTTGCCATTTGATTGATAAAGCTTTTGGCGGTCCAAAACCTCCAGTGGTATCAGAGCGATCTTTGCGTGGATGTGAATTGCAAGCGTGAACAATGGAACATGCAGCGACAGAGGATGAAAAAGCGATGTATGAGACAATGCTCAAAATTTCCTGTTAGGCCCCTATACTACTAGTGTAACCCCTTATTGTTATTAGTATAACCAACTTATTATATTGATGTACCCATGTAGTGCCCATATTGTTACTATTGTGCCACATAGAAGCCCACTATTGTTATTGTTGTGCCCTATAATATTATTGTTATGTAGGCTTTGATTGTATTGGGACCACTTAGACTCCTATATATAGAAAGGAGGTATTTTCATTTGTATCATCCAAGAATTGTTCATTTATGTAATGTAAAGGAGGTTGCCCCCTCGAAGAGGCTGAATTCTAGGGCGTGGATCTATCTTTTCTATCTTTTTGTGAGCTGGTTTCATAACATTTGGTATCAGAGCTTTGGATTCTAGGGTTTCGCTGCTCCAAACAGGTCATCGTGGAATTTTCGCTATAACTTTTTTTCTGTGACGTTTCAGAAGTCGCAAAAAAAAACCCATTTGAGAAGAATTGGCGCTGAACCTTGGGTCCGAATTTCAGATCTTTTCGCGCGATATTTTCGGAGATATGATCTGCGGAAGTTGGTCTTTTTGCAGACTCCTGAATTACACTCAAAACAGGTGACCTGGGGAAAATCGTCATAACTTTCTTTCTGAGCATCGGATTGAAATTTCGTAAGAAGGTACAGAAAGAGAACGGACTGTAGTTTCTGTTTATATATTTTTCAGAGTCAAAGGTTGAAACAGTGACACGTGGCACTTCATACAAGTTCGCTCTACTGAACCAGTCTATAATCAGGTCACTGCGGGAGATTGTGCATAACTTTTTCTTGGAGAATCCAATTTGGATCAGACTTGTGGCATTGGAAAGAGGACACAGAGGGATACTATAGATCACAAGTTTAGAAATTAAAGATCTGAAATTACAGAGTTACAGTCGTTTCAAGGTAGAGCTCCTAAAATCAAGAAAAAGCAAGATGAGGAAGTTTGATGGCAAGGATCCGGTAAATTGGATACTTCAGATGGAGCAATATTTTGATATACATGGTGTACAACTGTTACAAAAGGTATGTATTGCATCTTCATATTTAGAACCAGATCAATTTTTATGGTACAAAGGGCTTTGTTCTCGTAAAAAACTTGTTACGTGGTCAATTTTCACGGAGGAAATGATAGCACATTATGAGGATATAAAGAGCAACACCTTCTTTAGAGCAACAACACAACAATTGGAAAGAGTAAAAGGGCTTTGTGACATAATGGAAAGCAAAATTATGGAAACCAGGAAGCATACCCCTCACAACTATAAAGATGGAAGTGTTGTTTCTCCCAGCCTTCCACAACCTACAAGGGTTACACCACAACAATTGGAAGAAAAAAGAGAAAAAGGGCTTTGTTACAATTGTGATAGCAAATGCACTAAAGGTCATAGGTGTGCTGAGAAGAAATTATTTTACATAGAATATGAAGAGGAGGAAGAAAAGGATCAAGAAACATCAAAAGAAGAGGATATACGTCAGGACACCACCCCAGAGAAAGAAGAAATGAATCAGACCATATCTTGTAAGGCCTTGGCAAGAATTACCACTCCTCAAACTCTCAAGATAGAAGGACATATCAAGAAGAAAAAGGTGCAAGAAGTGAAAGATCACATCGAGAAAGAAGAAATGAATCCAACCATATCTTGTAATTCAATGGATGAAATTACCACTCCTCAAACTATCAAGATAGAAGGACACATCAAGAAGAAAAATGTTCAAGAAGTGAAAGATCACGTCAAGCATCAAGAAATGAATCCGACCATATCTTGTAAAGGACTCGAAGAAATTACCACTCCTCAAAAGATAGAAGGACATATCAAGAAGAAAAAGGTTCAAGTAGAGAAAGATCATATCGAGCATCAACAACAAGTTCTCCAACTTTTAAAGGATAATGCCACTTCGGTGCAAAATCAAATGAAACAACAGGTAGATCAACATCGTAGTGAAAAATGTTTTGATGTGAGTGATTGGGTATTTTTACTTCTACATCTCAAGCAAGCTATTTATGAGAAGGAAATGTTGGCAATACTACATGCACTTAAAAAATGGCGACCTTACCGAATGGGAAGACGCTTCAAGGATGAGGATGTGGAAGCATTGTTTTGTGCTATTTATATTATCCAACCAAATTGGATAAACGAAGCAACGGATGAATGGAAGAAGAACGAAGAAGTATGGCGACTTATTAAAAGTTGCAAAAGATCCCAATTCAAGCAATATTGCCAGAAATTGAAGAGGAAGGAAAAATCATATTGGAACCTGGAGCAGTCATAGAAACAAGAACCCGACAGCTACGAAATCGATCAATTTCAGAGTATCTCATCAAGTGGAAGAACTTACCCGCTGAATATTCCACATGGGAGGACAAGAATTTTATATAGAAGCATCAAGAACTACTCAAGCGTTGAGGACAACGCTTTTTGAAGGAGAGGGGCATGTTAGGCCCCTATACTACTAGTGTAACCCCTTATTGTTATTAGTATAACCAACTTATTATATTGATGTACCCATGTAGTGCCCATATTGTTACTATTGTGCCACATAGAAGCCCACTATTGTTATTGTTGTGCCCTATAATATTATTGTTATGTAGGCTTTGATTGTATTGGGACCACTTAGACTCCTATATATAGAAAGGAGGTATTTTCATTTGTATCATCCAAGAATTGTTCATTTATGTAATGTAAAGGAGGTTGCCCCCTCGAAGAGGCTGAATTCTAGGGCGTGGATCTATCTTTTCTATCTTTTTGTGAGCTGGTTTCATAACATTTCCAAAAGGGTGGAAATAATTTATGAAACTCTACAGAAAGAGACGGAGGAAAAGGAGTGATTGTAGCTTCAGTTGTGAGCCACAAAAGAGGCCCTAGAAGAACTAAAGCACAACAACCAGAATATTCAAATAGAGAATGCTCAATTGAAGATGCTTCTACATGAAGAGAAGGAGGAAAAACAAAGTTTGCTACAACAGCTGCAAGCTAAGGATGAGGCCTTGGAGAAGCTACAACATGACCCATGTGAGGTAAAAAGTAATTCTCTGAATTCATGTATGTGTCCTGATGATGATTTCGCTGCTTTTGAAAATCATACTAGAGGAATTGGCTCCAAACTGTTGAAGAGAATTGGGTATGAAGGAAGAGGCTTGGGCATTATTGACCAAGGCATTGCCAACCCCATCAAAGTAGAAGAATTACCCCGTCAGGCAGGACTTGGGTATGTCAGAAAGGAAGTTGGGGAATGTGCTGAGACAGCTAGCGAACCACCAACAACAGATGATGAGAAGCCCTCATCAGTTCTTTCCAAATCGACATAGGAGGTAAAAAATGTTGATTTCCTTTTGGTTTCGTCCTCAGATAGTATGATTTCTATTGGATATGTGGAGATCCCAATTACAGGGACAAACATGAGGCTCCTTACTAGGACGAGGCACAAGGAGGAAAAAGAACTTGGTGTTAATAACCAAGGCATAACTCAACCATTGGAAGTTATGCAAAGACCTCAATTTGCAGGGTTGGGATACACCGAAGGAGAATGCTCGACGGTGTCAGATTCTTTTAAGACATCGTCGAAATTGTCGAGGAAAGAGAATGATGGGAACACATCCTCATCATCCCATGGCAATGGCCATTATAGGGAAAGAGCTGAGGCAGGCTCTCATCGCCATAATGAAACCAAAGACGACAAGGAAAGGTATAACCACTCTCGACATCCAAATGTTCATTTCGATTATAATCATGTTTTAATGATGAACGTAAAACATGGCATTGAAGGACATGTACATTTTGTGGATTACATAACCATACATTTTTTAAGTGTTGGAAAAGAATAGCAGCACCCAAAAGGAGGAGGTGTGAAAGACCCTCTCAAAAACAGGTAAAGAAACATGTTAAGCAGATCTGGAGGAAGAAAACATTTTGCAATCATTGCGATAGAAGTGGCCATCAAAGAGCCACTTGTTGGAGGCTCCATCTAGAGAAACACCTTAAAGACAAAGTGTCGGTGCAGGGACCAGGAGAAGCAGTTGTTCGACAAGAAAAACCACCACAAGGAGGCGACCCATTCACATTGATAAGTGAAAAATGGTTTCTATATATGTTAGCATGTCATGGTCATGCTTTTGTAAACCATTTGTTGCATTTTAAAATGTAAAAGTGATGATGTGTTTTCCATCACTTGTTCAACAACAATTATGTTTGGTCTTATTTTGTGTTGCATGATAAACTATGAAAGTGATGTCGTGTTTCCATCACTTGTCAAAGAAACAATAGTGTTTGGCCTGTAAATCATGTGTTGCAGTGATGATGTGTTTTCAATCACTTGTTGAAGCAACAATGATATGTTGGCCTTGTTTTCGTAGATGGGGTATTGTTTCCATTTCAATGTAAGCTTGACCACCGAGTATGTGTCATAAACTCATGGCAAGTGTGGGATGCTTGGGTCATTAGTTGGTCATGAAATTCAAGAATGTAATTTGAAAAAGAATGTACTACAGGTTGCAGAGGTTGCAGGTGTTAGCTCATCGCTTAAGGCTCCAAAGAAAAAAGGTGAAGGAGATGGAAGTGAGGCCTTTCGGGATGCTTGTGATGCAGAAAAGGTACAGAGAAGTTGCATGTTATTTTTCATGCTTTTGGAGGACCAAAAGCTCCTCAGTGGGGAGGATTGATTTAGGTGGCTCTAGACACATGTAGAAGTCTAGGAGGACTCAGGAAGGGTCAAAAATAAAAGTGTTTGGATTATGATCGAACTAGTATCATGTTAAATATCTCGTCGTCATGATCATGGTGGTGTGAACGGTTCATCAATCTGAGTCTGGATGAGGAAGATAGAGGCAGTCAAAGTTTTGTTTGACTTTTGCTGACTGGGCAAGCTTAATGGAGACACAATTTAGAATTTTTCTAGCAGAAAAAATCCAGCCAACTCCGGATGGATTCCAGGTGAAATTTTCACCTCGATAGAATGTCTCCTTCGGTCCAGATTTCAAATTTTAAAAAACGGTCCATATTGTTTTAATAACAAAAAATTATTAAAAGAAAGGGGTGGCGGGCCACCAACCCCACTACCCGAATACGTATCATATGTAATGTATGGAGGGGTGTGCCACTATCCCCGGCCCCTTCCCCATCCCACGGACCCACCACAACCGTTTGCACAAAGATGGGGTGGGCTAACCCTTGGGGCACGGACCCAACCCCATTGAAAACAACATAACACACAGAGGGTTTTGGGTGGGCCGCCCTTGGGGCACGGACCCAATCCCAACAACAAACAACCACCTCCTAAACAGAAGCAATGGAGCTGGAGAAGGTGGGGTGGGTGGGCCGCCCAAGGCGGGCTTAGCCCACCCCTTTAAAAATAAAAAATTATGTTGTGTAAAAAAAGGAGGAGGCAAGGTTTGACGCCCGACCTCCTCCATAATAACCGAATCTTAAACCAACTGTGCCACAACGGATTTCTAGAGAAATCCATCACCATAGTTTTATTTGAACTCAGTTCATCAGTGTAGCTAGGCAAAGGAGTGAGCGCACGCAGTTCGAGGCAGATTTTTGCAGGAGGGCTGAATTTTCACTTTGTCAGATTTTGACAAATTTTATATGGTTTCAGGATTTCTCGACGCCACGAATGCAATGGCACTATCCATTTCTCCATCATAGTTCTACATTTCTCAGCCATTTTTCAGTATGGAGGTATAAAAATCCTTTTTTGTAACTGATGCTTGTAATATTCTTTCTCATGCCTCTTAATGAATGAAGGCCTCCCCATTGATTGAGCAAGGCCTGGAGACGTAGTCCAAGTCGAACGAACTTCGTTATCAATGGCTTATGTTTTCATGTGCTGATGATTGTCATGTTCCTCTTCATTACAACATGCAGATGTATTCATTTATGTTCTTTTAAAAATGCAATTTAACACATCATGAAAGTCAAAGGTCTTAGAAGGGTCCTTTGTCACACCCAGACTCGGATCATTTGTTAAAAACTTCTCCAAATTCTTTGGCATATTGTGTCAGACATCCAAAAGTGCTAGTGGGCCCTAAGTCATCTAGTCCATATTTTGATCTGCCATGTCTTCTTCTTCATTGTCCTCCTATTATTTATAAGCATATAATGGTCCTTCTTCCTCTCTTCCTATCCCACCAAACATTGAGCGTGAGAGTAAGATGTTGCCTTCGTTACCTCCGTGAAGGAGTGAATGCTCTTCTTCCCTTTACACAGAGTCTGCTAATTCTTCAAGAGTGGGAAGAGCCACTTCTTCAATGAAAGAGACTACTATCCATGTGGTGGTGGTCTTGCTCTTCTTTGGAGAATATGGAAGATTGATCACTCCTAGAATCAATCCAACAGATTATAAAAATTGACGAGTGATGGGGCAGATGGCACAAAGCTGATCATATGAGATTTAGAATTCAGGCATGGGCTGAGAAGATCAGTTACCAACTTGTTGATGGTGTTGGAACCGCTAACATGTCAAGGGGATATCCTCGGTAAGAAGTCCCAAATAAACCTCAAACCATTAGGAGTAGGAGTCCCAATAGTTGGTAGTAAAGTAGTGCCTCGACTACGGTAACACAGAAGTAAGTATAATAACTTTGTCGGAAGCAAGTGTTTGACCTTGCAGCGAGTCAAGTGAGATGCATGGGGATTCTAACACACAGATGGGAAAAACAAGTGTGTACCTTAGAATCCTATAATAGTACGTATCCTGAAAGGAACACATAAGCGAAATGACATCACAAGTTGGAAACAAAATAGTCCATAAGCCAAAGTGATGGGCTAATCCAATAAAACATCTTCAACAAGATTCATACAATTTCATACAAAATAGTTCATACACAAATGTGTAAGTTAAATAACTTACATTCCTAAAGCAACCAGAATAGTCCAAGTACAATAACAACATATGCATGAAAATGTGTTGCCTCAGTTATATTATTAAGTGAAAGTTCCATCCATACATACAACATTGACAACCACTATCCCCAATAGTGGAACATTATAGTCAACATCGCCTGCTCCTCCAAAGTGATGTACTCGCTCTATATTGTGGAGAAGCCAAGGCTTGTCACAATACTCTTTAAGCCTTCACTAAGCGATGCCTAGCCAAAATATTGGCTTCCAAATGCCTCCACTATGAGTTATGAGGTCGTATATATAACAAAGGGTGGGATGACCCTTGACATTCCTCTTTGACTCTTTGACTACCCTCATGACTCTTTAACTCCTTTACAAATAAATCTTTACATTACATAGTGCATGTTCACATTCCACTAATGACATTTGGAATTTCAGTTACAATATATTTACAATAATCATACAATTTCCACATATACCCATGTGGGACAAAATAGGCTTGAATATGCCTGACAAGAAAAACACAATCACTTGGAAGCTTTGGGAAAGACCAGCTTGGAAAAATCCTCTTGATGGTGTTTAATGAAAAATTGATACCAAGCTTGGTAGTATGATTGTTGGCTTAGTGGGGCATGACCCAGGTTCGAAAGTGATTTAGCCAAGCAAATCTTGGTACTACTGGCCCTTTTGGCAATAGTTTATGGAGTGCAGATTGAGGTCTTACCTGAAGTAGTATGTGAGGGTGCTGGAACCAGGTTTCTGCACCCTAGGGATGTCTGATATGAAGTGATTGGTACACGGTCCAACCTTCGCACTTACTGCACTAGGCGCACCTATGGGCACCTCGCGCCCTGTGATACTGTCTTCGTGCAGGTCTAGTTGCAGCGCGACTTGTGTTATTTACTCAAGTCTTCCTTAATTAGTCTCTGTTAGATGATTACTTAGATTAAATTCACATATAAGCATTCATATAAGTATTCATTAAGTGTGCACAGTAAATAAACAGAGTAAAAGTAATGCATAACATCAACATAAATATTCCAAAACTGATGCACGTAATAAACTTCTCTTTATTATCTTTCAATCCCAAGTACAGACCCGACTCTGCCATGCACACTCAGCTGTAGGGGTCCGTGCACTCAGCTGCAGACTCTACTAGGCCTCTGCGTACTCAGCTGTAGAGCCTCTTCCTACTACTATGACCCAATACACTTCAGATTCCACTCTTGGTTCTGACCATGCCTTCGCTCTTCTATCTATTCTCTATTAAGCTTAAAAACTATCTTTACACTTAGAGCCTCACTCTATTTATACAGTCCCATGGTCCGCAGACCATGGGTAGGCCGACACAACTTTACATTAGATTACAATATTTTAGGGCAGACAACCCTATGACTCGATTATACACTTCACACTTCGGGCCCATACTTCATGGAGTTCTACACCATCTTTGACCAAAACTTGGGCTTTGAGCCCCAAAACCTGCTGCCCAACAGGCCCCCAACACAATCATTGTGACTCGTCCCTAGTCACTTTGTTGGTTCGGTAATATTAGCACAAAGCCCCTTCAACTGTGCTTGTGCTACGTGAAGGTTGGCAGCGCACTGTTTTGTCGTTTTCTGGATCTGCTCCATTTCTACTTCTAAGTCATCTACATCTGACTCGAGTTTCTTCTCTGGTACCGGTTTCTAGTGCTTGTGTTTATAGTCCCACGCCCTTGTCCGACTCCTCAGGTCGCGAAGACTGTGCTTTGGTGGTTAGTCAGATAGCTGGCCCACCCGTGTAGGGCTTCACGCGACTGCTGTTTAATTTTCTTGGGAAGGGTTCTCCATTAAGTTTGACTAGCTGGACCGTGCCTTCGTCTGTGACCTCTTTTACCACATATGGTCCCAACCAGTGCAATCTGAATTTTCCAGGAAATTTTTCAAACTTGCTGTGATACAGCAACACTAAATCATTTACTTTGAAGGTGTGCAACTTGATATGGTGGTCGTGCTAGGCTTTCTCATGCTGCTTTTGTACCTGCTAGTGAAATTTGGCAAGAAATCGTTCTTCCTCGAGTTCTTCTAATTACGTGAGCCTTTCTTCCAGAGCTTCGCGGTCCGTCATGCCTATGAGCAGTGCTATTCGCAGACTAGGTACGATGTATTCCATTGGCATGATTGCTTCCATACCATAGACCAACCAGAATGGTGTTTGTCCCATCAATTTCTTGCACATTGTCCTATATGCCCATAACACAGTGGGTATGCGCAGGTCCCAGTCGTTCCACTGCGCGTTACATATTTTGGTCAACGCAGTCTCCAGTATTTTATTGAATGCTTCTATTGTTCCATTAGCCTGTGGGTGGTATGGTGTACTTTTCTGGTGATAAACCTGGAACTCTTCTGTGAGTGCGCTGATGGTTTCATTCAAGAAATGCATTCTGTGATCGCTCATTAAGATTTTTGGGCAGCCAAATCGTGTCAACACGTTTTCGAACAAAAACTTTGCAGTCATGGCAGCTGTGTAGTCCTTGACCGGTTGTGCTTCTGCCCATCGTGTCAGGTACTCCGTCGCGATGATGATGTAGTGTGCAGCTGTCTTTCCCTGAGGTTTGATTGGGCCCACAAAGTCGCTTGCTCATTTCTCAAATGGATGCAGTGTCATTTAGGGATTTAATGGCATCTCATCCCTTCGTGATGGTTTTCCCATCCTTCGACATATATTGCAGGCCTTACAATGTGCTTTTGAATCCTGGTGCAGGGTCGGCCACCATAACCCTGTGTGAAGAATCTTTTGTGCAGTTGCGCGTCCTGCATAGTGTCCTCCTATAGCACCCCCATGTGCTTCTGTGAGGATCTGACCTCACTCAAATTTAGGTACATATCTTTGCAATATCTCATCGGTCGGTACTATTGGCCCTTTTGGCAATAGTCCGCGGAGCGTGGACTGAGGTCTCACCTGAATTAGTATGGGAGGGTGCTAGAACCAGGTTTCTGCACCCTAGGGATGTCTGATATGAAGTGATTGGTACACGGTCCAACCTTCGCACTTACTGCGCTACGTGCACCTACGGGCTCCCCACGCCCTATGATATTATCTTTACGCAGGGCTAGCCGCAGCGTGACCTATGTTATTTACTCAAGTCTTCCTTAATTAGTCTCTGTTAGCTGATTACTTAGATTAACTTCACATATAATCATTCATACGAGTAATTCATTAAGTGCGTGCAGTAAATAAAGAGAGTAAAAGTCATGCATAACGTCAACATAAATATTCCAAAACTAATGCAGAGAATAAACTTCTCTTTATTATCTTTCAATCCCAAGTACAGACCTGATTCCGCCCTATGCACTTAGCTGCAGGGGTCCGCGCAGTCAGCTGCAGGGGTCCACGCACTCAGCTGCGGACCCTACTAGGCCTCTGCACACTTAGTTGCTGAGCCTCTTCTTACTACTACGACCTAGTACACTTCAGATTCCTCTCTAGGCTTTGACCATGCCTTTTCTCTTCTATCTATTCTCTATTAAGCTTAAAAACTATCTTTACACTTCGAGCCTCGCTCTATTTATACAATCCCATGGTGCGTGGACCATGGGTAGGCCGACACAACTTTACATTAGATTACAATATTTTAGGGCGGACAACCCTATGGATCGATTGTACACTTCGCACTTCGCGCTTGTACTTCATGGAGTTCTACACCATCTTTGACCAAAACTTGGGCTTTGAGCCCCAAAACCTGCTGTAGGGGATCCCATGCCCAACAACGATATTGTGTCCCCATACTATTTGGTGATGTCTTTCTGGAAACAGATGCTTGCCTCCATGGCTTCTTGGTATATGGTTGTAGAACCTTTGTCCAACTCATCTTGAAGCATGCACAACATTTTTATGAGTGTGGTTGGTGATGAGCACCAGTATTGCAGCAAGGACACTATAACTCTTGGGCTACCAGCTTTAGTTATCAACCCAGGGTTCATACGAACTTGGAGGTGACAGTGTTATATGCACAAGTAGAAGTGAAGGTCCCGCCTGTTGTCACTTTTTCATCTGGTAAGACCTCAGGGGTTCCAAGCCAGACTTCAATAGAGTCATAAGAAGATTGATTCTTTGATGGAAGAAGAGAAAATCTATTCTAAGAGAGCTACTCTACTACAGTAATGAAGAAAGCAACATGTAATGATAAATCACACCATATCCTAATTAACCATTTGAACAACTAAACTAAGCAGAATTTCTAAATCAACGCTAACCTAATGCTTCTATCTAAGTTACAGAAGTAAAGAGCATCAAACCAAACTAATATGTAAGTGAAGAAACTAAACTAAGTCTTTTTTCACATTGTTGGTGTTTTGGTAAAATCAAGCATGCAAGAAGTCAAGTGGAAGAGCAAGCGAAGATTGAAATCAGTGTAAGGACGACGTAACAAAGCATAAGTGCATAAGAACCATTGGATCGATAGGGAACAATATTAATGGGAGATGAGCGGCAAAGATCTTATCGTAGAAGATTACGTGAATATATGGACGAATAAGACTGACAGAAGATGAATGGCAGAGATCTTATCACGGGAGGCTAAGTGAATAGATGGATGAACAGGACTAATCAGAAGATGAATGGCAGAGATCTCATCGCGTAGGTTACGTGAATAGATGGACGAACAGGGTTAAATGGGAGATGAATGGCGGAGATCTTATCAAGGAGATGAAGTGAATATATGGATGGATCACATCAAGTCATGTGGCGATAGAAGGGTAGAAAAACGTGCGAAATGATAGAGAGGGTTTCCGTAAGGAATAAGAAGTCTCTCGCGCGCCCTCAAGGCTATAAGCAGAATTCCAAAATTTAGCGTGATTAGCCTAACTGGGTGACATGTAGCATGAGAAAACCACTTTTCTCGCATGCTCTCAGGTGGATATCAGTCATGCAAGAATCCGTGTGAGATTGCGCGATAGCCGTCAGATCATGCGGGTTTGATCAATGGTGGAGATCAGCCATGCTAGTTGGCGATCGGATGATGCGATAGCCGTTGGATTGAGGGCACGACAGATCGATGGTGGAGATCTGGAGTGCATAAAGTCAGGCGTTGAAATGAATCGAACGGTGTTTTGTCAGGTTTGTTGTGGATCAGATGGTAAGGAGATCTACGAGTATAATCCACTTAAGACGTTATTTATTGGCTCGCGCTTAAGTATTTCATGTTGAAGGAAATGAGAATATGAGTGAGATCTATTACAGAAAGAGAGTGATTGGAGATGATAACGATGAAATGAACCAAGTACTGAATCAAGAAAACAAACTCCAAAGCTCATACGATAACTATAAATCTAAAACACAACCAATCTACTCTACCTTGCTGCAATGAAAATGCAGCTAAAGCAAATGAATGATTAGACCATGAATCTATGCGCTATACTGTTGTAATAGAAATGCAACTATTTAAGCAAATGAACGATTAAACCATGGATCTATGCTAGCATACATGTACAGTAAAGAGGAGCCTTAGTTGCTAGGGTTGAGCCCTAACCAAAGAGCTTCAACCCTCTGAGTTAACTCAGTGCTAGCTCAAAACAAAACTCATTCTTATTATCAAAACAATGGATTATATCAAAAACTGTCACATGTCTTGCAGCTCAAAAATAAAGTAGAGTTTTACAATCAAAAGTTTGAATCCTACTGAGGTCCTAGGCCTCTCTACTTATACAATTGAAGTCTCCACTGAATTCCTTAAAATTAGGGAGGCTCGGCTCCCAAACTAGAGATAGACTAGTGCATTGACTTCCACTTGCTCGGCTGCCTTCTAGTCCTCATGATTTGGTTGGTTGCACTCCGAGCTAATGGAGGATTATTTTAATGGAGGTGTAGTAAATGAGGAGGATTTCCCTCCTATGATCCCTCTCCCTTGTCCCATTCGAGTTTTGACCAAGGTCTTTTCTAAAATTCCTTGCTTTTATCCTTTAATCCTTCACTACATGCACATTATACCACAAAGCAAAATATCCAACTCTAACTCATCTCATAAATAAAATATAATCAAAAGTATGCAATAAGTTGGGAGAATAGTTGGTTTGACTAAGCTAGGAGGTGAATTAAGGCCCATATAATTACCTGATGATGAGGCTCATCATCACCCCCCTACTAAAAGTGTTTCTCATCCTCTGAGCAACTTAGTCAATGTCCATGTCCTTCATGGCTCTGGTAGCCTCTCTGACATCCCATGCCTCTGTTGTGGTCTCTTCTTCTTGTGCATAGAAGCTTACTTTCCTTTCTACTTCTTCCCACTACCTCTTTTCCTCTTCTTATTTTCTCCCTTCTAGCATCCCTAGTAGTGGTGGTGGACTGAGTTTTAGGCCTATCCAATTTACCTTCAACCTTTGCATTGATTACTTATACATAGGTTTCCTGTTGAGTGCCTATCTCAACCTTTGAGGGGAGTGATATTCTCTAATCTTCAAGCTGTGTGGCAGTTTTTTCCATCTCCTTGAGCAGGCATGTATAATATCATCTCCTAGCAACCTAAACATATCCTCAAAATGTGGAATTGCTTGCTCTTGGGCAGCAAGAAATCTAGGTGCTAGCTAAGGATCATTTGCAATTAGATTATGGGTGTTGATTAGGGCCTTGGGATTTGATTGTTCAACTCTGTTGAAAAGAGGTTCATTCTACTCTTTGGCCAATATTCTTTTCATCTCTACAGCCCTTGACTCCTCATGGTTCATCCATGATGCCAAAGCCATTAATTGCAGATCTCCTAGCTCAGCATTAAGATCCCAAGCATTCTTGTTTGTGAGGGCCTTGTTGTGCAAGTAAAATTCAGCCATTTTGGCCCTATCCTCTAGTGTAGTTTGACTACAAAGATCAATAAACTGCCTATAGTCCTGAAATGGAATGGTGCCCCTTTGTGCTAGTGTTTTAATATGAAATTGCAGCCATTTTTCTCTAAGGTAAAGAGCATAGAATTTAGTTGGCATCCTACACTGGATGGCCTCCAAGGAGAGGTTGGCCATACATGCTAGTTGGTTTTCCCTTTCTTGCTCTCAACCATGAATTTTCTCTCTCAAGTTGATCTCTCATTATTGCTTCTCTGTCCCTTAAGCCACTTAGCTCCTTGTTTTTCTTATCTTTTTCCTCTTGATGTTCTTTCTCATCTCCATCAGTTTCTTCCTTCATTTCATCCTCTGTTTCAGCATCATCCTCCTTCTCCTCTCCTTCATCATGTTCCTCTTCATTAGTTTCTTCTTCTTCCATATCATCCCCATCTAGCTCTGTATATTCTTCTTTTTGTTTTTCCTCCTCCTCACTGACAGAAGGAATAACATCATAGGTGAGGGTTTTGATGTCATCCTCTGCTGGTAAGTCTCTGAAGACTGACCATGTTATAGGGATCCTGAGGTTTTGGAGGGAATCCTTAATGAGGATCCTGATCAACCCATGGTGAGCCAATTGTTGGGAATTCCCTTCCTTTACTTTGTTGCTAGAGTCTATGAGTGATTACATCAAGAAATAGGGTATGTCGAGTCTTTGGTGAACTGGTGTTTCTACCCCAAATCTTAATTCTTCAAGCATTCTAAAATGGTAGCCATAAACAACACTGTATCTACCCTTACATGAGATATATTTGATGATTTGGTAACCTACCTCACTCCATGGGTATGGCAGACAGTCTCTCCTTACTCCATTTTTATCCTCTATGGGTTCTTCACCTGCTAAAAGGAATTTCCTTTTTGCCACATGACTGTCTGCTTTGTCTTCTTTTCTCCATGGAATTCCTAGGGGAAGTGTGGTGACCCTACTAATGAGCTCTGGGTTGAGATCTATAGTGAGCCCTCTAACTATAACAGTGACATGGATTCTGCCATGTGGAGTAAGGGAATGGGAAAATTCTTGAGTCACCTCATCATCATACCTTGTGAATTTTTTGAAAAACCCCATCCATTGGTATCTTATAAAGATTTCAAGCACTTGGGGGTGTTGTTGTATCCTCACAGTGTTTGTGGGTTCTCTCCTATTAAACCCTCCTGTCATCTTGTTTGTGAGTCTTGAGGAGGAAATGAGAGGTGTGACACAAGAATTTTAAATTCAGGAGAAAATAAAGTTCCCTGTGTATGTAATTCACCTCCCACAGTTGTTATATCCACCAGCATTTAGAGCATTTATAGTTCATTTTATTGTAAACGGGGATGGATTTTTAGATCCTACCTATTTAAAATGGTGGCAGTGGACAATTCTTGTGATATTCCCTCATGAACCCCTCTCTGCCTATCTTGTAGACTACCTCTGTGTATCCTGTAGACTACTCCTATAGACTGTTCCTGTAGGAATTCCTGTGCATGCTCCTGTAGAAATTCTCTTCCAGAATGATGGATCCTTGCTTCCGGTGGGTGGCCAAAGTTATAAGCGCAACTTAAGTGAGGGAGTTTCGAGGAGGTGGAATGCATGAATGCATGCAAATGATGTTTTGTTTCCCACTCCTTGTAATCAACTCCCACCTCGTAGATCTGTAGTTAACCACTTCTTTTCCTACACCTCCTTTTGTCTTTGAGTTGACTACAACCATGTGTGAGAGGACACCCGATTTTATACGTGATGATTGAACAAAGGTGGCCAAGTTAACTAGACACATTTTCACTTGTAAACCAACTACCTCGCGACTCTTACAAATTTTGATCAAATGATGCATATGAGTGAGTGAGTGGGATACTTACATGTGGTCTTGATGACATGCTGCAGTTGTCGAAGACCAAAGGTGTTGCGTTGTTTATTTGCTGCATGGTCATTCTTCTTCCTGCTCTGCTTTTTGCTGTTTTCTGTTTGATGTCTGTTGTCTATTGTCTGAAGCTCCTGGATCATCTTAGTGAAGACCTGTAGCTGATGATTGATATTTTGTGGGATAGGCTACTACAGGAATACAAGGGATCCTGTAGAAAACATAGTCTTCGACTAAATAGAAGCAATGGAGTGGAAAATGATAGAAATGATGGAGTGATGCATGGTGAGGAGTGGAGGAGATGGATATATGTGAGGCAGGGTGCCCTTTAGATCCTCCTTTTGCTCCTTGACTGTCTTTCTTGTCCACCTACAAATAACAATTGCATCTTTTTATCTCTTTTTTTTTTCTTCCTTTTTCTTTTTTGAAAAACACCTAGGCTGCCTCAGAGAGGTTTTAACCCTAGATGTTTTCCTTGGGCGCCTCAAGGAAGGTTTTCACCCAGGGATATTCTTATTCTTTTTTCATTTTTATTTTTTATTTTTTATATTTTTTCATTATTGGGCCGCCTCACGAGGTTTTCAACCCAAATATAGGACTGAGGCACCTCATGGAGGTTTTCACCTTGATCCTTATTCTTTTTTTTCTTTTTTCAGTGACCTGATGAGGGAGGAGCTGGAACTTGCTCCACCATCATCACTGTCTTACTGATATTGTCAATGAACTCTTGTTTTGATAAAGGCCTCTTGTACATTTTCAATCGGTGTCCATTAACAAGCAATGGAATGGCTTCTTCATCTATAGTTCTGATTTGCACTGAACCATTATCATGGCATCTTTCCACCACATAAGGTCCGAGCCATCTTGTCCTTAGCTTTCCCTTGAAGTATTTATACCTAGAATCATATAACAATGCCCAATCGCCCTCTTGAAATTGCTTCTACTTAATCTTTTTATCATGCCAGATCTTCCTCTGAAGCTGAACTATCTCTGTATGTAGGAGGGCCTACATTCTAAATTCATCCAAGCCATTCAATTGGAACAATATTTATTTCTGTGCATGACTAAGATCTAAATCTAGTTGGACTACCATCCTCAATGTGTTATATTCAAACTCAATGGACAACAAATCCTTTTCTCATAGACTAGCTCATAAGGTGTAAATCTAGTGGTGGTCTTCCATGTTGTATTATAGGACCAAGTGGCCTCAACTAGTCTCTCTACCCAATCCTTCTTGCTGCTTCTTACTACCTTGGTTAAGATGTTCTCCAGTGCCCTGTTGGTCACCTCCACTTGCCCATTAGCTTGTGGATGATAGGGAGTGGAGGTCCTATGCTTGATTTTGTGATGCCTGAGCAGTTCTTAAATCACGTTGGAGGTAAAATGGCTACCTTGGTCTATGACTAGCTCTCTAGGGTACCCAAATTTGTAGAATACATTCTCCCTTAGGAACTCAACCACCTTCTCTTTTGTTGTTGCCTTAATTTCCTTGGTTTCAGCCCACTTAGTCAAATAATCAGTGCACACAATAATGTACTGTTTTTTCTTTGAAGGAGGGTTGATAGGCCTAATGAAGTCCATGCCCCACTTGTCAAATGGCTCAAAAGTCACTTGAGGTTGTAGGGGCATCTCATCTCTTGGAGTAGGCTTTCCCATCCTCTGTCACTGATCACACTGACTAATGTACTTCTTCACATCCTTATGAAGAGTGGGTCAATAATAGTCGGCTTGTAACACTTTGAATGTTGTCCTCTTTGCTACAAAGTGACCACCACAAGGCCCATCATGACAGGTCAGAAGGATGTCAAAAACTTCCTCTTCCCTTACACACCTTCTCAAGATTTGATCTGGGCCAAGTTTGAAAAGATTGCCCCAATCTAGGTGAAGGAGGTGCTTTTCCTAACTATCTTGCTCTTTTCTTTGGAGGGCAAGTTTGGTGGGAATGGTGTTGATACCAAATAGTTTTCTATATCAGAAAACCATGGGGAGAGAACTGAAATAGAAAACAAATGCTCGTCTGGTAACTGGTCATCCACCATTCCTTCTTCACCTGTAGGCAGATTCATCCTAGATAGAAAGTCTGCAACAACATTTTCCTTACCAGGCTTATCAACAATAGTTAGATCAAACTGCTGTAATAAAATCAACCATCTTATAATTATAGAATTCACATCTGGTTTGTTCATTAAATATTTGATTGCAGCATGGTCAGCATGCACAAATGTTTGATAGCATGTAATGTAATGCCTAAATTTGTTTAATGAATGCGCAATAGCTAGGAGTTCCTTTTTGGTCACAGTATAATTTAGCTCAATCTTTGACAGGTTTTTACTCTTAAAATAGATGGCATAGGGCAATTTCTCCTCTACCTACCCTAAGGCTATTCCTATGGCTTTCTGTGAGACATCAGCATGAATATGAAAAGGGAGGGCCTAGTTTGGGCCTTGAAGAATTGGTGCATTGGTTAACTTACCCTTTAATATGTCTAAGGACTCTTGACAGCTTTTTGACCATATAAACTCAGAATCTTTGGCCAACAACCCAAATAAAGGAGAGGCCAACTTGCTGAAGTCCTTTATGAACCTTCGATAGTATCCAGCTAACCCCAAGAAACTCCTAACATCCCTCTACTTTTGAGGAGGTGGGACCCTTTGGATGATTGCTATTTTGTTTGGGTCCACCTGCAATCCTTGTTGAGATATTGAATGACCTAGCACGGTCCCTTCAGTCATTAAGAATTCACATTTTTCTGGACTGAGAGACAAGTTCATTTCAATGCATTTATGCAATACTTTGCCTAGGTTAGTCAAGGCTTCTTGAAAATCACAACCATAAGGTGTAAAATCATCCATATAGATTTCCACTACATCATGTACTAATTCGACAAAAATACTCAAGACTGCTCTCTGGAAAGTGGCAGGATCATTGCATAGGCGAAAAGGAAGGACCCTATAGGAAAAAGTACCCCAAGGACAGGTGAATGTGGTCTTATCCTGGTCTTCTAGGTAGATTTGGATTTGGTTGTACCCACTAAATCCATCTAGGAAAGAAAAGAACTTCTTCCCTACCAGGTCATCTAGCACTTGGTCAATGAAGGGTAGGGGAAAATGATCCTTCTTTGTGGCTTCGTTCATATCGACACAAATCCTCCACTTACCATTTTTCTTGGGAACTAACACTAAAGGAGAGACCCACTCACTATCAGAGATAGGGTAAATGAATCCTGCATCTAGTAGTTTTTGCAGTTCCTCTTTGACTATATCTTTAAGAGCTAGATTCATCCACCTTTGTGGTTGCCTGACTGGCTTGCAACCTTCTTTGATGTATATGTGGTGAGTACATACCGAGGGGTGTACTCCCTTCATTTCCTTATAACTCCAAGCGAATGCTTCTAGGTTTTCTCTCAGCATGTTGCATAGCTTTTCCTCTTCGAGTGAAGAAAGAGATGGATTAGTTTTCAAAGTTTTCTCTGGGCCAAATTCTATGGTTTTGACACGGAGTGGGTTGGAATTGGTCAAGCATAAGTCAATTGGATGATTGTTTTGGGTTTCCCTTACTTATTCTTCTAATGGTAATGAAATAGGAGTTGGACTTTGGAGCATGTGTTCAATTAAGTCATCCTCATCTTGCTGTCCTCCTCCTATGGTTGCTTCCAAAGCATAAAGTTGGGTTGAATAAACCTCATCTTCTTCCTCCTCCTCCAACCATAAAGGAAAATCATGCTCTACAGAAGGTTGAGTAGGAGGGTACATGACTAACTTCTTGGACATATGCCCATTCTTGATGGTCATATTCCCATCTCTATAGCTAATGTAGGCATCAGTTGTGGCCAACCATGGCCTCCCAAGGATGAGAGGGTAACTAGTAAGCTTAGCCTTATGCTAGAGAACTAGGAAATCTACAGGGTACTCCTAGGAGTCAATGGCGACCATCACATCCTCCACAATTCCCTCAGGGGTGACTTTGGAACGGTCTGCAAGTTGCATAACTATTGTGGTCTTCCTCAATGTCCCTTGGAGGTTGAGCTTGAGCATGGTGTCCTTGGTCATCACATTAATGGGATAATGGTTCCATTTATGTGCACATCTACTACAGGGCTTTGAGGGTCCAAATATTTTGGACATATTACCTGCCCCAGCATTAAGTCAGACAACTGCCTAATGAAATTAATGTTAGGGGCATCCCTTTTTCTTCTTCCTGGATGCTTGAAGCATTTCTCCTTAATCAACTTATTGTAAATTTGAACATCTTTTATTTCTTAGAGAAGGGGGACCTTTACACATAGGTTTTTCAATTATCCCAGAAGTTCAAGTTCTTTTGGGGTAGGCTGGAGTGGTTGGGCTAATCTCTTAGGAAAGGGTGGATTTACTTTAAGGTTGCTTTCCTCTATTTCTTCCTCAACCTCCCTATGTGGAGAGGGAGGTTGGTTATCTGGGAGAATTCTCCCAGATCTTAGGTTGATATCCTAGATTTCTACAGCATAAGCTGGGTATGATGTCTCTCCACTGTATACTTGTTGAGCCTACCTATTGTTCGGGTTCGGATTTGGCTGGGCAGGAATTTGGGGTTGCTTGGGTGGAGCAGAGTGTAGGAGTTGTGGTTGGGTAGGTGGTGGAGGCAATAGAGCTGGAGCATTGTTGTATTGCGGCCTCCACCCCAAGTGTGGGGTATTCCACTGAGGTTGTGGCTAAACATAAGATTGAAATGATTGGCTAGCTAGCTGGGAATGATACTGAGATGCATAGGACCAAGGAGGGGGTGTAGACCAGGAGGGATGAGCAGGGGGTCCCCAAGAAGGTATAGCTATGGTTTACTTGGGGTTGTAATATTCATGGGATGACCCTTGCATACCCTACTGGTATGGTTTAGGCCCAGGAGGTCTCCTTTGGTTGATGTAGCAAAGCTGCTCAGTGACCCCTTCAGCTCCTTGATATACAACTTTGAGTTCGGGTAAAGAAGGTCACTTGCCTGTGGAGTGGTTTTCTTCACAGACCGAGCAAATCTCAACGTAGTTCAATGGACATTTGTTCCTAGGATGCCTCTTGGTGCATCTAGGACAAAAGATGGCCAGGACTCTCTTTGCTTCTTATTGCTTCCTTTTGATGTTCATGGTATCCAATTGCAAGGCAAGGGTTTGTAGCATCTCACTTTTGAAATCTTCCATCATATTTCCAATTTCACCCTTGATGGATGAGTTGGAAGATGATTTACTAGCCATAGGTTGATTATCCCTACCCTTTTTCCTAGTTGCACTAGAATGGTTTCTAAAGACAGTCATGATATCCTCATAGGATAATTGGTAGTTATCTCCTCCTGCTAACAGATGTAAGGTATCTAGAAGATCTTCCTTTACTTCTCTGAGTAGGACCATCTTTAGTGACTCAAGGTCAAGTGTGCACCTAGCCCTTTTGTAACTGAGCTGGAATCTTTCTTCATAGTCTTCTAAGGATTTATCCCGGCCCATGGTCATCCTGAAAATCTCTTCTTTAGTATCCTTTGACCTACAGTAGTCCCTATATTTGTTGTTAAAAGCCTGTTGCATCTGAGCCTAAGTTGTGATGCTATCTCTAGGTAAACCCATGAACCAACACAATGTTGCATCCTTGAGGGTAGATGGAAACAATTTTAACTTTTTCTCATCATCTGTATAGTCATAGGTTCGAAATATAACAACAAACTCAAATAGGAAAGTGTCAGGGTCCTCTGTGGTCAGGCCATGAAAATGAAGTAGGGCAAACGGGCTTATATTCTTCATCTTAGCGTCCCCATTGGTTTCCCTGATGGGGAAGGCAACCTCAACTCTCTCTATTCCCTCTGTTATTTCAGTTTTCAGCCATTAGTTCAGTAGGAATGGGCTCCTCTTCTTCTTATTCCCCTATAGGTTCTTCAAATATGTCAAGTTTCTCACCTAAGGGTTCCTCCAGCTCATGGCCACGGAAGAAGAGAGAAGGTTGGCTATTGGATGCAGTGGGGGTATTTGGCAAGAATTTTCTTAAATTGTCCCTACTCCTTCGAGGCATGAAAGGAAATGTTTTTGGGTTGGTTTTTGGAAGATTTTTTAGCAAGAAAGTACTTGTAGAAATGAACAGGATGAATTGAAATTCTACTTGCAGAATGGAAAAGAAAGCAGAATGAAATTGTTGATTGAATGAAAACTACTGACAAAAAGAAAAGTTACTTGCTGAATTGAAATTATACTTGCAGAATGGAAAGGAAAGCAGATAATGACAAATGAAAGAAAGGAAGCTACTAGATTACTTTTGCAGAAATAAACTAATGGAAGAAAGTTGAAGACTAGAAATAGAAGAAAAGAAAGCAGTAATCACATTCTACTCTGACACCTCCTCGGCAATGGCGCCAAAAAGTGATGAGTGCCAGTATTGCAGCAAGGATGCTGCAACTCTTGGGCTACCAACTTTACTTATCAACCCGAGGTTCATACAAACTTGGAGGTGATAGTGCTATATGCACAAGTAGAAGTGAAGGTCCTGCTTGTTGTCACTTGTTCATCTGGCAAGAGACCCCAGGGGTTCCAAGCCAAAATTCTATAGAGTCAGAAGAAGCTTGATTCTTTGATGGAAGAAGAGAAAATATATTCTAAGAGAGCTACTCTACTGCAGTAATGTATAAAACAACATGTAATGCTAAATCACACAATATCCTAATTAACCATTTGAATAGCTAAACTAAGCAGAATTGCTAAATCAACACTAACCTAATGCTGCTATCTAAGTTACAAAAGTAATGAGCATCAAACCAAACTAATGTGTAAGTGAAGAAACTAAACTAAGTTTGTTTTCACGCTTTTGGTGTTTTGGTAAAATCAAACATGCAAGGAGTCAAGCAGAAGAGAAAGCGAAGATCGAAATCAGTGAAAGGAGGACATAACGAAGCAGAAGTGCATAAGAACCATTGGATTAGTCGGGAACAATATTAATGGGAGATAAGCAGTGGAGATCTTATCACAGAAGATTACGTGAATATATGGACGAATAAGACTAACGAAAGATGAATAGCGAAGATATTATCGCGGGAGGCTAAGTGAATAGATGGACGAATAGGACTAATCAGAAGATGAATGACAAAGATCTCATCACGTAGGTTAAGTGAATAGATGGACGAACAAGGTTAAATGGGAGATGAACGACGGAGATCATATCATGGAGATGAAGTGAATATATGGGTGGATCACATCAAGTCACATGGCAACAGAAGGGTAGAAAAACGTGTGGAATGATAGAGCAGGTTTCCATAGGTGATAAGTAGTCTCTCGTGCACCCTCAAGAATGTAAGCAGAATTCCAAAATTTTGCATGATTAGCCTAACTCGGTGACACGTAGCATGAGAAAACCACTTTTCTCATGTGCTCTTAGGTGGATATAGGTCATGCAAGAATCCATGCAAGATTGCACAATATTCGTCAGATCATGCGGGTTTGATCAACGTTGGAGATCAGCCACACTAGTTGGCGATCAGGTGACGCGATAGTTTTTGGCGATCAGGTGACGCGATAGCTGTTGGAGATCTGGAGTGCATAAAGTCAAGCATTGAAATGAATTGGATGGTGATTTTTCAAGTTTGTTGTGGATTAGATGGTAATGAGATATATTGGTATAATCCACTTAAGACGTGATTTATTGGCTTGCGCTTAAGTATTTCGTGCTGAAGGAAATGAGAATATGAGTGAGATCTATTATAGAAAGAGAGTGATTGAAGATGATAACAATGAAATGAACCAAGAGTTGAATCAAGACAAAAAACTCCAAAGCTCATGTGATAACTAGAAATCTGAAACACAACCAATCTACTCTACCCTGCTGTAATGAAAATTCAGCTACTTAAGCAAATGAACAATTAAACCATGAATCTATGCGCTATACTATTGTAATGGAAATACAACTATTTAAGCAAATGAACAATTAAACCATGGATCTAAACTAGCATACATGTACAGTAAATAGGGGCCTTAGATGCTAGGGTTGGGCCCTAACCCAAGAGCTTTAGCCCTCTGAGTTAACTCAGTGCTGGCTCAAGACAAAACTCATTCTTATTATCAAAACAATGAATTACATAAAAAACTGTCATAAGTCTTGCAGCTCGAAAATAAAGTAGAGTTTTACAATCAAAAGTCCAAACCCTACTGAGGTCCTAGGCCTCTCTACTTATAACACTGAAGTCTCCAATGACTTAAAATTAGGGAGCCTCAGCTCCCAAACTAGAGATAAACTGGTGCTATGACTTTCAATTTCTCAGCTGCCTTCTGGTCCTCATGATTTGGCTAGTTTCACTCTGAGCTGATGGAGGAATATTCGAATGGAGGGGTAGTAAATGAGGAGGATTTCCCTCCTATAATCCCTCTCCCTTGTCCCATTCGATTTTTACCAAGGTCTTTTCTAAAATTCCTTGATTTTATCCTTTAATCCTACATTACATGCACATTAGACCACAAAGAAAGATATCCAACTCTAACTCATCTCATAAACAAAATATAATCAAAAGTATGAAATAAGTTGTGAGAATAGTTGGTTTGACTAAGCTAGGAGGTGAATTAAGGCCCATATAATTACCCAATGATGAGGCCCATCAGTTGGACCACCAATGTACTTCTGCATGTTTTCTGATCTCAGCTGCAAGTCATCACTGGTGGCCTCTCGCATCAACTTCTACATGTGCCTATCGACCTCCAACGGGACTTCGTTCTTCTTCATGTCTTGAGTAGGAGATTTGATTGAAGGGATCCTATGTGTCCTCACTATGAAATCCAAACTCTTGATCAAATCATGCATAGGAAGCCTTAATGCTGGTGATGAGTGGAGGGAGCTTCTCGTAGTTTCATATCAACATTTGAATCCTTGCTTTGTCTAGCTCTGCCTATGGTTTCATGATCTTATGCAAGTAAAGTGGGGCTCCAATGTACCTCATTGTCCATTCCTATACATGTGTAATAACAACGTGTATGTCTTTGAGAGTTTGGAAAATCTTCATGCATTGTTACTAAAAACCATATAGATGGAAAACCTCCTTGTGCACGGTGACAAATCTATCATATAGTTTTCGCATGGTGGTCTCAAGAGTCAATACTTCAGCAAGTATCACTTTTCTGATTTCTTCCATAGCAGATCCTATAGACTGTTCTATTCTTTTCCTGGCCTCTTGCAAGTCTTTTGCCATCCAATCATTCTTTCCTATCAATAACTTGACAGTTGAACTCATGGCTTCTTCATAAGCATTAGAAGCATCATCCATGGAAGTTGGATGTCTTATAACATCTAACACAATCACCCTTTCCTCTATATGTCCAGGTGATGCGTGATCATTTGGGAGCTACTTTCTTCATGCATATACAATCCTTTGTTGTGACTTATCAAATGACATATTGTAGACATCCATCACTGGATTATCATTAAGGAGAGCAACCACTCCTTACTCGCTCGGGACTGGTTCTGATTCTGGAGGTGGGGAGACTGAGGTACGACCTCGAATGTTCTTGGCATGAGGTCAGTATCTTGGTGTTGTGGCTCCTGTTCTAACTCCATGTTTGTTTCTTCAACCATCTACTTAATCTGTTGGGCAAAAAACTGCACCTACTCACCCTCTTCTTCATTTGCTCATTTCTCTGACTCCTCAACCTGTATAGGTGCAATTTTCTTTGTCATTACGCCTTGCCTTTCTTCGTGTTCCTATTTTTAATTCTCTTCCCTCTCTCTCCTCCTTAGCTCATGCTCTTCTTTTAGCTTCTTCTCCATTTCCTACAACTTTCTCTCTACATCCTTTAACCTTTTCTTCTCTCTCTTCCTCTATTATACTCTCCTTACGCGTTGTTGCCTCTTCGCCTCTATTTCCAAAGCCACCCTCTCAACAATAGGATATTCTCTGAACTTGTAACTTTGCTCAACCCTTGGGTTCTAGAAAATCTTCCTCTTTCCTTTGTCTTGCACCAATTTTCTGCTCACTGTTGTTGTTGTTGCTTCCTTGGTGTTGTTTCCTACTAAGTTTCTTTCCATTCTATAGCCATGCTGATTAGTTCATTAAGCTTAGAGGAGTTGTAGCAATACCTCCAAGTATCCTCCTCTGGCCAATGACATGCCCCATGGAACCATGGATAATATACATTCGAACAATGGTTCTTTCATATGAAGTGGGGATCATACATATTGAAATCCTTGGTGCCAAACTCAAACTTCTCTAAATCCTTGACCTCGGCATTCGCATCCTCGAAGCTATGAATCTTGTACAATCTAATCTACAAAGGAAGAGTAGGTCATGATTCATTCTTCCTCCTCTGCAGTCTTATTGATAACCCTATGGAGATGTGATATGCAACCTCTTGCATGACCAACATATCCGTGGCAAACCTTGGTAGCACATGCAAAGGCTTCGCTCCTCAAAACATCTTGATGAAGGTACCACCGGGTGAGGCATACAAATCTGCAATGTTAAGTAATGCCTGCATTTCTTTTTGGGACATGCAAGGTGGATCATGTTCAAACATCATCTTGTAAACTGGGATGATGAAATGGTCAGATAGCCTTGCCATGATTCCTTGGTAGGTGCACTCAGAAAGCAACTTACAATAAATGTTCACAACATTCTCTGATGGTGTCCATGTCCAACCCATGCCAAGAAATTGATGTTGGGCACAAATTGCATCAAGTAGGTATGCAGAGATATAGAAGCTCGCTTGTTCATCCTTAGACAGATTCTGGGCATTAGTCACATGAAATTTCAGCTAAAGAGCCAACATATCGAACCAGTTGAATGGAATTCCTTCATTGTCCAACTGATCCAACACAACAACCTGTTGATGCCCCGAAAATCGTTGCAACAACATTGGGGAAACCACCCGGTCCGGACCTTAGTGCAGCTCCTTTTCCGTTTGGGGTAGTGGCTCCGACTGGGGATAATGGGACCAGTTTCCCAGAAATATAGATAAATGGGATGGATGAGTGACTTCTGTATTATGCTAGCGGTAAGCGATGGACTTAAACTATCAGCAAAAATATAACAACTAAAATCTATCCCGGGGTCTTATCAATCTTTCATAGCGTAGCATTTGATAATCTGTGCTCTAAGGTAGGCATATAGATGACTCTAACACTAAAGCATAGAGGTTTAAATCTTTTAAGATTGCTTTACATAAGTATTTATGCAGAGCGATAATAGCGAATTACTACACTTAGTCATTTATATCATTGATGCATATATGAGTGAAAGAGATAACAAATCACATAACATTCAATAGTGAAATGAAATACAGATTTGCCGTTATATCGCACATATACATTCAACGATAGCAAAGATAATAACACAGCAATTCATATAATCAGAAAGGAAACAGATACAGATAATAGTACCATGTAAGCCGTTTGATCAATCCAATACATCAATCACTATGTCGCAGTCCTTCCTTCTAACCAGAAAGCATTCCAAACAACAGACAGTCGTGCGCAATTGCATAAAACAGCCTTCTAATCAAAATTAAGAACCATTGGTCGAGTTTCACAAAAAATATAGACTGAAGCACAATAGTGCAAACTCCAGCCTTTAAATCTGTTACAAAATTTTACGACCCTTTCCAAAACAATGAAAGGGTCTATAAATACTATATTAATCTAAATATCTAAAAAAAACTGAAAAGCTATGAAATTGGCATTAATAACTGTTTTTCCCCTTTTTCTTGGCGATCTGGCAGTCGGCGGCATTGCTTCATTCGGTGGCTTCTTTCCCTTTACTTCTTAGCTGACTTATCGCCAGCATTGGCTCTACTTCTGGTGGAGTATTGAGGCGCGATGTGAGCTGGGCATCATATGTGGCATCTTCTATGTCGGGAATCAGGCATGCGAGAGCATCCGTTAAACACTTCAGTGCAGATCTTTGAGTATGCGGCTTAATCAGAAAATGCCAATATGCATCAGGGGTTAAAGTATTTATCCCGGTAATTAACTTCCTCTGGTCTTCTAACTCAAGATAAGATGTCTGTTCAATCATATCGGCTGTAGTTATGCTTCCGGGCGTGCACTGTGAGATCATACTTGCTAAGTACAGTGTATCATTGACTAAGTCAATCATATTGCTGGCAATTATTTTACACCTGGAAGCCGCCCTTTCTGCCTTCATTACTTGCATGTTCCATTCTGTGAAAAGTATATCTTTGTAGGTTTCATGAATTCGGGATAAATTTGCCGCCTTTCCTTCATCAGTATCTTGCCACTCAACGTAATCAGATATGACTTCTTCAGCTTGATCAAGCTCAGTCCTGGCCTTTTCTATTCGCTTACATACTGTAGCAGCTATATCGCATAGTGGCTCAGCTTTAGCGAGTTGCTGACATAGAAGTCTAATCTGGGATAGTAATGCGCTATTTATTTGAGTTGCTTCTGCCCTGAAATCTTTGACTTTATTTGCACTCTGGATACTCTCGAGTTGTGCCGATAGTTGAGCTATCCGCTCATCTTTGGACTTCATCAATAGCTCATTTGATGATTTCAGCTGTACTAATGCTTCTGACAATTCTTTTTCCTTTTGAATTGCACCACTGTCTATCCTTTGCTTTTCTAGTTGCAGTTGTTGGGTTAGCGAATCATTTTCTTGCTGTTTCGCCAGCAACTGTTCTTCCACCTGTGTCGCTTTATTCTTTGCCTCGATCAATTCTGCCTGCAATGCATATATCTCATGATCCTTATCCTTTAGCAGAAGACTTACCTCTGATGCTTTGTCAATGGTTGCTGCAGAATAAGCTCCCGCGAATTGCGACAGCTTTGTTAAATCATCAGAGGGACTTAATTGCTCCTTCCAGACCATTCTGCCCGTGACTGTTTGCTCGGGAAAAACGGAAGGTTGATCAAGCCTTCTCCTTTTCCTAGAGCGCTTAATAACAGCTTTATGCTTCGGGCTATAGAAAATATCCAGAGGAGGAATTTCTTCCACCTGGAGAACAACCTGATCGGAAGGTTCCTTATCAATAACTTCAATATCCTGTGAAATGGGTGGGCCGCTGGTTCCTTCTAGAACCTGAGAGGAAGTCATATCAGGTGTAGTGCTCATTTTAGAGGTATCGGTATTTAAAGAGCTTTCCCTACCACTGATAATGGAGTCGAACTGATTCCATTGTTTAATCAATTCTGGATTGGTAGGGGTCTGTTTGTTTTGCTCTGTTTGAGCCTTGCTTTGCTCTTTCTCTTGTTGTAACCTTTGTAGTTCTTCTTCTCTTCGCTGCTGTTCTTCTTGAGCTTTTCTTTTCTGTTCTTCTTCTTCCTTCTGTGTCTTTTGCTGCCTTTCCAACTGCTCCTTTTTCTGCCTTTCTTCCTGTAGTTGCTTCTGCCTTTCCTCCGGTTGTTGACTTTGTTCCTTAGTCGTCACAGGAGGTGGAGGTATCTGTTGCTGACCAGGCTCGCTTGAGGAAGATGCTGCCGTTGTGGATAATAAATTCAGAGGCAGAGTTTGCAACCTCTGCTCCCTAAGCTTATTAAACTCAGCTAATGTCTCATCATTATACCTCATCCGAGCAATTTCTTTGACATGGCCGATTGTATTAGCCCCAACGAACAGGTCATCAAACATATCCTCTTGGTGCTCAATTCTTGTCAACTTTGCCTGTTCGAGGGCATTATAAGCCTTTTTTGATGGATCATAGAATCTACTAGGGATGGTGGCCAGGGATAAAGCTTGGTATTTGGCTGCTTCCTTCTCTGCATGCTTGAAATTAAGCAAAGTAAAAACCCCAATTCTTAGAGGAAAAGAGGGCCAACCTCGCTTCTTTTCTTCTTTGAGAATTTGAGTGACACCTTCAGACATGATTTGGTAGCAGATTTCCCGGGCTAACAGTTTGTCTGGGATATACAGAGGGAGAACATGTGGTCTGGCTTTACTTCCGAAAACCCTAATGTAAGTAAAATGCTCCTCCCCAAACCAGCTTGCAACGGCAGTTATGTCAAAAGAAGCTTCATAGGAAATTCTGGGAATAGGCCTATCATAGATAGAATAGTGAATAGGTACCATAAAACCATTGCAAATTTGGTACAAATGGTCTTTGTAAGCAGACTTCCACAATTGCCTATGATATAAATGAATGGGTGTTGGATCTTGGGTGGTCCATCTCCAACCGAGGACAGGAAACTCAGAATTATAACACAGGGTATCCATAATATAAGCAGTATAATAAAAGGGTGGGATTTTCCTTTCGGAAACCTTGGCATTGGTTCTAAACTCACGAATAGCTGTGACCAACTTATCAGAAAGAATAGTAGCCCAATCCATAACTATAGCATTGACAGCCGCTTCCATTAAGGGAATCATATCATTTTCAATATTTGTGGAGTCATGTAATCCCCACAACCTACACATCATAATTCCCGCATAGCAATAGGGAGAAGCTAGAGAAGCGTTGGAGTACTTACCCGAACTCTCATGCTTGTGTTTGGCTGGATTCTGCCTCCAATCTCGGAGGGGTTCGGATGGCAATTCATTTTCCTTGGCGAATTTCTCCACAAAGGCTTTGTTATAGGCCAGTTCTGGTTCAGGCAAATGGTACATTTGCCTCAAGTCGTCCGGCTTGAAAGATCCAAAAATCCTTCCATCCCTTGTATGAAACGTTCTGTCAATGATGGGGATTTCTTCGATTGCCCAGCGCACCACATCTGTATAAGGAAGGACTTGTTCTCTGGCCGCTATTCTGTGTAAGAAGGAGTCGGCCAATTCTTTCAGAGTACAATCAGACTTCTTCTGTACATCGACAGTAACCACTGTCACTGTCTTCGTTGGTTGCTCGGCCTCCAAGAGATTATATGTACCTTGCCATGTGGTCCGAGCAAGACCAGCGCACGTAGTATCTGAGATTAGGCCCTTCTTAGAAGCTGTAACAGCTTGGCCTGCAACCGGTGCTGCAGTAGAACCAGTATTCTTCTTATGTCTCTTCCCCATCATGTTCAAGCCTTTACCAGCAAACGAACTCTACAAAAATGCCAGAGAATTCGTAACACAAAAGATAATGAAGATGAAGCGTAAATGGAAAAGATATATATCAATTGAAGCATGGCGAGATTAATTTTCAAAGGTGGCTGCGGATTTGATCACAAGTAGGGGATCGTACATACATTAATGGTGTTTAAAAGCCGGCTACTCATTAAATGATCTAAACACTGTTTAAACAGTTGAATGGCCGTCTAACGCATGCAACAGATTATAAAATATTTTGGTCGCAATTATTCGTTGATCGAAGGGGCAAAGATATTAATTGCGCATGCATTACCTTATCCCCGCATTTAACGGCATTTCGAAATCTGTGCTTTTACCAATCTGATTTAAATATGACTTCGAAACTTACAGCAATCACCTTTTTAAAATGCTTAATCATCTTAGAATGATGTCGCATCGCATCGGAACATGGATGATATTACCGTTTGAAAACGATCACAGCGAACGCCGATTGCGATATCGCATCGGGAAAAACCTGAGAGCCTTATGAGAGTGTATGTGGTTTCGCCGACGACCGATAGCGATATCGCATCGGGTCGGGGCTTTTATGTTGAAACGCTCTTTCATAGGGGCAGCTCCGATAGCCGATGGCCGATATCGCGTCGCATCGGGGTGGAAGATATGCGTTCTTTTGAATGTACATTGGATACCGCCGATTGCCGATAGCGATATCGCGTCGGCAAAAACCAAGGTGTCCCTTAAATATGGTTCTCTTGCCATTGCGAAATGCGATCCTGCGATGAGCTTATCGCAATGACCGAAAATTGTTTAAGAATTGGGAAATTATTATTCTAAAAAGGCTTCAACTGACACATTCGTTTGTTTATCATGCCTTTGTCTAACCAAAGCATTAATGCCAATAAAATTTTAAAAGGGACCCATTTCATATGTTAATAATTTGTGAATAAAAATGATATGGATATGGGGGGTTGTTGTAGGGCACAACACAACCCAATTCCACAGAAACATCTTTGTGCTCTCTTGACCACACAAGCGACATGCAAAGATGATCAGGAGTTCATAGGCCTTCCTGAGTGACTTGGTCTTGTAGACCTGATTGGGTGTCAACCCGAACTTTGATGGCTCTTTTATCGAACGCTTCATGATGTCTCTAGTGTTCACATTGCTATTAGGGGTATAAAAGAGTGCATCCATGTAGTTCACTAGTTGTGGTAAGTGATACATCTGATGATAGTTTTCCAACCTAAAGGTGGCAAGTTGTGTTCCACTGGCACTACTCAATGTCATCATCTTGGGATTGGTATGTGAGACAATCCAATGAATGATGTATGCACATGGGAAGGTGGGGTACCTGCATGCAACCTTATACAAGCCTGACTTGTGGATGTTGACATAGACCTGTCAATATTCTAGATCTTCCTTGAAGCTGCCTGCAAATATGTCCTTAATTTCTTGCCATGTTATCTTCATGTCCTTCTCTATGAACAATTATGTGTCTGTATAAACTGACAAGTTCATGGATACCTATTCAATTACATCTCAAGTTCTCCTCTTTACAATATCCTTTGATCCAGCTCCCTTTAAAGGCATGCTACCTATACTACTGAAAATCTTCTCAGCAACTGTTGTACCTAGAGACAGAGATGAGAATCATGGCATGTAAATGTTAGCTTGAAATCAAAAATAAATTCAAGGGGAGATCATGCAACAAACTAGGCAACTGCTGGGAAAGATTGTGCAATTTTGTGTTTCATAGGTGAGGGAATGTCAGCTGGAACTGCGCATTGCACAATCCAAGCTACCAGTGAGAGGTGATGATGACTGGAATTGCGTAATGCACATTATAGTGCGGCTTATTGATGACTGGAACTATGCAATGCAAGTTCATTCCGGCTTTGATGCTAGCTGGGACTGAGAATTACACAATCCCAATGGGAAAGACTCTAGGACTGGCTCCTCGAACAACACAGTTCACAGTTGGAGTCAGTCACTGGTGGCCTCTGCGCAATTCCTAGATCCAAGACATAGCCTTGAGATCCAGAAATGCGCAGTGCATGCTAGGAACTGCTAGATATGGGCCAAGGAAGCTTAGATCTGCCCAAGGGAAACATGAAAATGAGCAGAAGTGAATATGTGAGTGAAGTTTGGTACATATCTGAATGACTGGTGATGCATGCAATTAAAACGAGTGCATGAATCACTCAAACAGAAGAACAACGAAGCTTGTGGGGAGAGTCACCGCAATGATGACTGTTAGTGAAAACACTGGGTTATGCGTGTGACACCTAGGAAAGGCAATGAAAAACTTAAAACAACACTTTTACAAGCTCAAACAAAGAAAAATGTCAGCAGTCATTCAATAAAATGCATAAAACAATATTCTCACAAGCCAAGGAAACAAAAGAGACAAAAAAAGAAGCAAAAGACAGGAAAAGCAAGACTTACCCGGAAAAGTATTGTCGAATGTGTCAAAGGTTCATATATGCCTTCGGAATGCCAGAGCTCCAAATTTGAATATGAAAATGAGATTTGGTGATGTCCATTAAATAAATTTGATCGATTTAGGGTTTATGACGCAAAGGCCAAAAATCTAGGAAAAACTGACACATGGCAGTAGTTTCCAAAGATAGCTCAAGTGTACCTCCTGTTAGAGTCAGTATTTCCATACTACCATCATTGATCAAAACTCCTCTTTTCTTATTCATATTAGGGTCTCGCTCAGAATTTTTTTTCATTCCACTAGGTCATGAAAAAAATTAGTCACTGATGGTAGTCCTAGTCCAAAACACATCACTCTTCCTTGAATGTGATTACTTGCTGGCATAGTTTCATATCTTGTTGACTATACATCATCCATAAAGTTAATTTTATCAGGCCATTTGTATCAGTCATAAGGTCATCATGTCATCTTGAAATTTAGTCCTTCAAGGTATTATTAGTTCTTTTAGGGTTTTCAAGGTTTCATTAGGTCATTAAGGTTTCCAAGGTTCCAATAAAACTCCATTCCATTGCATAAGACCAACAAGTAAAGGGTGATCAAATAACATCTCTTCACCATGTGAATATGATTTGTAAAGTGAAATTCTTATTTCATCATGTAACTTTGAGTTCAAATGTAAGTTTTTATATTTTCATTATGTAATTTTATGTGTTTCAAATGTAATAATTTCACCATCCCAAGCTATTAACTTAGTGTTCCAAAGATTCCAGACCATCAGAAGATCAAGTTCAAAGGAAATAGTCAAGTGAAAGGGTAAATTTTCAAAAGTTAAGAGAATTCCAAAGGGAGTTGCCTTTTCCCATAGGTGTCCAAATCCTCATTTTCCGCAAGCACCAAACCCTAATTTCCTCTCCCACTGAGCTAGGGTTGGCTATGGAATCAGAGACATCTGAGAAGAGGAGGCATACGGGAGGTAATTTCAGCAAGTATAAGGCCATTCCAACTCATAAACATCATATCTCCATCATTTTTCAAGAAGTCATTGCAAGGGACAAATCATTTGCCACACATAGGGCCGATTTTTTATCAAACTATTATTATGACCAAATAGAGATGAATTTGAAAAACGTGAGAGATGTTTTTCTCCATAATAGGCCAAGGATGCAAAACCTCTTTCAGTTTTTACACAGGTGTCATGGGTTTGGAGAAATGTCAAAGTTATAGTTTCTACAAGATATTTGTTGCACTTCTGGAGGGATGTTGGGAAAATTAATTTTTCTCCTAGCTGGAGTGTCCCACAGACTTGTTTGATGCATCCAATGAAAACTAGATAGAAATAGATTTCCACTGCACTATCATGAGCTCAATTTGGAGTTGAGGAAGGCCTCACAAAGTTTCTTGCAAGAGAGCACTTAATTTTTTCTCCCTCATTCTGTACTTTTTGACCAGTCTTGGGAGAAACACTTTATGAGGGGTCTAATTAAGTCCATTTTGAAAACTAAAGGTAGATATGGAAACTAGACAGGATAATATTTCCAATGCGCTATCATGGGCTCAATTTGGACATCAGGAAGGTACTCAAAAGCAGGCTGCAAGATGGATGGCACACTTGACACTTTGAGGGTGCACTTGGAAGCAACATGGTCGAACACGCAGCACCCTAGGCGCTACACACTTTTTTGGGGAACTTTTTGAGAAAATGGAGACCACGATAGGATGCATAATGATAAATACATCTAATAAAACCATATTTCCAACCTTAGTATGCAAAACTAGTAGGTGAAAAGGGAAAAAAATAAGCAAAAAATCATGTTTCTGCCTCAATTTTGGTCTAAGCACTGCGCATAGACCAATCTTGGGAGAATCAACTTTTGGAGGTCAAATCAAGCCCATTTTGGCAACTGAAGAAATATTTGGAGACTATACAAGACAATATTTCCAATGATCTATCCTGGGCTCAATTGGGACACTGGAAAGGCAGTAAAAAGTAGCTGGTATAGTGGAGGGTGCACCTGAAACTGTGAGGGTGCACTTGACAGAAAGATGGCGCACTTGACCATTTGCCTGATTTTTCACTATTTTTCTCCAGATTTGACTTTCATCCTTGGAAATCAACCGTTTACTGATGTAATAAATATTTTAAATGTAATTATGGTCTTTTTAATATTACCTAGGGTAAATACATTAGGTAAATAGACTTCATCAAGTCAAATGAATTAGTTTCAATGTAATTAAGGAGGAGTCACTTAGATCTCCCTACACTCTAGGTATTAGTTCAGATTTTTGTGGATCTCTTCCTCAACTTAGGGATTCGACCCCTAAGGATGAGAGAAGGTTGTTTTGATGTCTATATCTTCCCTTTCTTCACTCTTTTCAGAGGTTGGACTCAGTTGGATATTGTATTAGTGTTCAGAGGCACTATTGTATCAGATTTTGGCTAGTTTTAATAGATGAGTTGCAACTATTTCTTTGGGATACATGTGATATGGATGTTTAACATTGTTTCTTCTTTGTAATCATTTGTATGAATGTTCTGTAAGTTCATAAATCATTTCATGTCTGTTATATGGTAATTTTCAAGTTGATAGGCAAAATACATGTTTGCTTATGCTCTGTTTTGGGAAAGTTATCATAATTTGTCCATTTTTTCTTAAGTTTAGGAAGAATATATCTCATATGCTCTTCCTAACTCCTCATCAGTATTAAACCATCTCACCAAATCACCTTTTAAGTGCTAAGCCTTCTTCTTACCTTTCCCCTTTGTATGTCTGCACTCATATCTGATTTGCCTTGACCTAGCCTCTTTGACCTAATACACTCATCCAACAATAATCCAATCAAATCAAATAAAAACAACCTCTGCACTTTATACCTAGCCTAAAATCCTAATCCATCTAGCCCTCTTGGTTGTGATTCTTTGGAGAGAGCTGTCTTCGACTTGGTAGGGCTAGCTACTAAGTCAAAAGTTTGGTATGTGGTTACCTCAGCTAAACTGTTCGTCAGCCTTGGAGCGAAAGCTCTATCTTCCCCGAGAAAGAACAAAAATGATTTAGATATAATTGTTGACGGTGAACAATAGTTGGACACATAGGAAGGCTGAAATAATTCACCTGGTGACTCTAGTGTCGATGAATCCAAAGGTTTATAATTTTCATGGTGACTCCATTTTTGAAGAACCACTAGTTTGAAAAATTTATTTCTGACTTCATTGTTATCAAGATTGTTAGAGCCTAGATTTGCCTCAGGCTAAAAAGGTAAGGTTCTAGGTCCACATCAAACCATGCTTAGCCTCGTAGCTAGCCCTACGAGGACAGGAGAGGGCTCTCTCCGGGTCAATCTCGACAAAAGACAAGCGATGGGGCTTGAGATGACTAAATTTGCAACTGATCTTAGGCTAGGTATTAAGTGCAAAGGATTTGATTTGGTTTTTGGTAATTTTTGTTGAAAAATGGGAAAGGCAATTTTAGGCTCGGGGGTGGGGCACCGTTTCTGCAGAGGTCTGATTGGGGCAAGGGAGGTGATTGTTTTTATGTTTTAAAGCAAGTGAGATGGGTAGATCAGATAGGTGAGGAGCTAAGGAGAGCAAGAGAGACTCAAGAATTCTCCTTAAACTGAAGAAAACATGAAAATTTAAACAAATTCAAGGGCAGAGCTTAACAGTTATGGATTCCACCTTAATCACTCATTTGTTTCAAATTCAGAAGAAGAAGCATGAAGATGATACACAAAATACTAGATAAACTTACAATTACTCAGAGAGGCACACCATCAAAACATAAAGCCACATGGATCCCAAACAGTGCTGCAAAACCCTGGTCTTTCCTTTGCCAAAAATGCAGAAATGAATGTACAATAGAGTGCCAAGATTTTCCCAAGAGTCCAACCCTGAAAATGACCTAGAAATTACATAATATAGGCAAGCCAACCTCTTCCCTTGCCTATAGGGGTCAATCTCATCCTTCTAGGAGCTGTTTCAACCAATTCTAAACAAAGCACTAAAATCTAGGCAATCAAAACAACTTGCCTCTATAAGGTAGGAAACCGATTCATTCATTAAATTTTCACCTTTTAGAGAATGAATCTTCTAGAACAAGTAACTAAGTGTCAAAATTACATCATGTTCACTCAATTACATCAAGATAAGTCAAAAATTACATCACAAAGCAAAACTAGTCAAACTGGCCGAATTTCTGAGCTGGAAGATGAAAAATTGGGCAAAAACCTCTGTGCGCCGCGCCAATTTCTATATGTGTCGCGCTACTTTGCTACTGATTTTGAGGCACTTTTTGAAGTCCAAATTGAGCCCAAGTGTGCTTGTTGGAAAGCCTTGCCTGTCTACTTTCCAACCCAAGTGAAATTTCTGAATTTGGTGCCCATTTGTGCCTCCAAAACCTCAATATCCCAAGACTGCTTTATGTGTGTGAAATTAGGGGCAGAGAGGTCATTTTTAGGGTGTTTTTGACCTCCTGGGTACTCAAAAATTACCCAAACTTCTTGGCCATGCACCAGCAGTCATGATTTTTCATGCTGAATCCAAAAATGTAAACCATTTGTGATTTGGAGCTCCCAATCCTAAGTGCCGCACCAGTGGCGCGGCACACAGGGAGAAAAAACCTGTGTTGTGCCCAAAAATTTGTCATGTGTACTGTGCTTGGACTGCCCTCTGATGATAGTATGAAACTAGGTGTTGTTGTGAGGTCTGCCACCAAGGGGAATAATGCAAAAGGGAGTGTTAGGAAGGGGAATAATATGATGGGAATAGGGGTCATGGGGGAAATTTTGTTCAAGGATATGTAGGAGGGTTTGGGGATTTTATAAGGTAGGGTTTTGGGGTTTTATAGTTGACAAATGTGTGGAGGGATAGGGAATAGGGGTTTAGTAGTTTTGGGATTTGAATGCAATGTTGGATTGATGAGCTTGATGGGTGGGGTAGGAAATGAGGAAACAAAAGGGAAATGGGGAAAGGGGAGAGTCCTTGGCAACAAATCAATAAGTCAAGACCCCACAGCAAATTTCCTTTGAATTTATTTTAAAGGGAGGATTTAGATTTTGTTTCAAATGCTGCCACCCATAAACCACTCACACTTATCACCAAATTCAAAGCAACAACAAGAATGAGGGCCTACCTGGTGAATTCATGCAAGGTATGGGTGAATTGGTGAAATTCCAAGCAAGTTTCAGGCTTGAGGCTATACACGCCATGCTCAAAACCTAGTGCGCTGCGCTCTTTATATGCACTGCGCCTGTTATAATTTACACTGGGTGAAAACTCCCAGTGCGCCGCACGCTCTATGTGCGTTGCGCCACCTGCTATATGCTCTGTGTTGCCTCCAAGTCATGCAATCGGCCTCTTCCACTCACTATTTTGCTCTTGCACTTTCAAAACACAATTTCTCCCTTGGATTATGAAAGACACTTGTTGCAAAGGGATCAATAGCTTGAGAAATATCTTGACAAGAGATGGTTTTGATTTTTACTTCTTCAAAACCCAATTTGCAATGTTTTTGACTATGGCAATTTGTCTTTTAATGAAACTCTGTGTTTTGGCTTTCTCGTTGATTTTTTGGACTCAAAATGATGAAATTGGTTGATTTTTTGCAGGGATATAGGCATGATTTGACAAAGGAAAACCAGAGCCTACTTTGAAAACTCCATGGCGGAAAAAATACATGATTATTAGAAAAAATGAATTCGACAATTTCTTATTCAAAACAGAGTTTTGAACAAGAAATGTCCTCAAATGTGTTTGATGATGAACTTTTGAACTGAGAACCTCTTCGAAAACCATCCTCATGCCCTGCGGCCATTATTCGACATGTTTGAAGACCAACTACTAGACCTAGACTCTAAAAATAACTCTTTTTGACCACAATAGCATAATGACTATGAATGATTGAAATGAACTTTGATGATCATAGAGAAATTTTAACTAGCCCGGCCAGGTACAAGAATGAGGGAAACAAGAACACCAAACCCTTCCGTCGAAGAATGGCATGCCCCTAGCAGAATGCAACGAAGTGAATCGAGTGAGACACCTAAAAATGGAAATGCAAAAAGAGTTTGATCTCTGATGGAGGACTGACAAGACCGACTCTAACAAAGATTAGTTATAATACAAGAAGAAATCCTAGGTATGCTCTTATGGATCGATCTAAGATCCATGGATTTCCAAATCCTATGCCTCATGTTGACTGATTTGCAAATCTTCCTATATTTAAAAATGAACAAGAAGATGATGCTAATTTGCATTTAGTAAGGTTTCATGTACATGTATTTAGACTAAGAGTTGAGTTTCCTAAGGACTGTCTCATGAATTTGTTTATGAATACCCTTGGAGACAAAGCTAGGGTATGGTATGAAGGGTTACCAGAAGGAAGCTTATGTTCTCTAAAGGATTTCCATAATGTGTTCTCCAACCATTATGTGAAGCCTTATCTTTCTTTACAAAGCTGTTGTGATTATAGTAAATATTTCATTGCATATCTTGAAAGTATTGATGATATCGAATGTATGGATGATGAAGAAATCATTGAAGCCTTTGATTTTTCCATTCAAAAATAGTCTGAAGAAGCTAGTCACTTTGGTACACAAGATCATAGTCAGCATACAGTAGCTTCCTCTTTGCTTGAAGATGAAGAAATTTTGCATCTTGATAGTCAAGAGGAATCACATGAAATGAATCAACAGTCTGATGAAAATTTATATACTCTTTTTCTTGAAATTAATGAAGATATTCAACATCCTTGTCAAACTTTAGGAGGGAAAGAAGACAATTTCTCTTTTGTCCAATGAAAACAAGGAGTACTTCCTTCTTTGACTAAAGAAGAAATAAATCATATTCTTAATTTGCAAATCCATATTCCATCCATTAAGAATGATGATGTTATTGTACACTCTTGCCAGTTTCCAAGTGATTATGAAGAGGAGAACAATGATAAAGAAGAAGTTGTTTTAGAGCCCCTTGCAGATACAAATCTTCCTCAAGGTTCAGTAAATGAAGGTTTTGTTAATCAAAATGAGTTTTCCCCAAATCCCATAGATATGGACACTTATGTTCTTGAAAATATTATGGAGGATCCTTTTGCTAATTTGTTAGGGCCATATGGAAATAATTCTTATTCTTCTTCTTTTATTGATTCACAAAATGTAATGCTTCATAATTTTCAAGACCCCTTGGACTTATTTTGCAAGCATTGGAGAAGACAAATGTTGTTTTGTTTATCAACATAAATCTTGGTTTCAGTTTTCATTGTGAGTTGCCTACATATACATCATTTTGCCTACTCAAGGTAAGTGAGAGCATAATTTCAGTAAGTAACCATCTACTGGATTGGTTACACTGGAAGGATCATTTCACCCAATCAGCAATGGTGGAAGAAGGGAAAAAAGTGGAGGAACATGCCAATGTGTTGCCTTTGGCTCATGAAGAGGAAACAATTCAACTTAATAGTTGTTCTGATCTTTCTGCTAATCATCAAGATCTATCCTTTGCACATGCTTTTCAAGATCCTTTTACTAGTTTGTTGTAGTCATCAGATCATGATGGTTATCTTGTTTTGAATCATAGTTTTCAACTTCAGTTGTATGTTGAGTTGCCAATCTTCAAGTTTTTTTTAGATAGTGTAAATAGAGGACAATCAGGTATCCAGTTGCTTGATTGGCTTCATTGGCATTTTTCCTTTACTTAATTTAGCAGTCATTTTCAGCAGTTAGAATAGAATAGGGTGTGGATTTTGTTTCAGCAACAACTTTCTTTCAAGTTCAGTTTTCAGCAAGTGACGACAAAATTCATCAAGGTTTGAAGCCTGAGGAGAAGGCCCTAAGGCTCTGATGATCTAATAGTTTGGATTGAAGTTTTCAGTGTTCATTTTGGTTGTTAGTTTTTGATCATATTGGCCCACATGGTTAGGCACTTGGTCTACAGTGTTCTTGACACCTCTAAGGATCTGCCATCCCCAATAAGGCCGATGTTAGAGTCAGTATTTCCATACTGCCATCAGTGATCAAAACTCCTCTTTTCATATTCATATTAGGGTCTCACTCAGAAAATTTTTTCATTCCACTAGGTCATGCAAAAAATTAGTCACTGATGGTAGTCCTAGTCCACAAAACATCACTCTTCCTTGAATGTGATTACTTGCTAGAATATTTTCATATCTTGTTGACTACACATCATCCATAAAGTTAATTTTATCATGCCATTTGTATTAGTCATGAGGTCATCATGTCATCTTGAAATTCAGTCCTTCAAGGTCTCATTAGGTCTTTTAGGGTTTTTCAAGGTTTCATTAGGTCATTAGGGTTTCCAAGGCTCCAATAAAACTCCATTCCATTGCATAAGACCAACAAGTAAAGGGTGATCAAATAACATCTCTTCACCATGTGAAGATGATTTGTAAAGAGAAAGTCTTATTTCATCATGTAATTTTGAGTTCAAATGTAAGTTTTTATATTCTCATTATCTAATTTAATGTCTTTCAAATGTAATAATTTTACCATCCCAAGCTTTTAACTCAGTGTTACAAAGATGCCAGACCATCAGAAGATCAAGTTCAAAGGAAATAGTCAAGTGAAAGGGTAAAGTTTCAAAATTTAAGTGAATGCCAAAGGGAGTTGTCTTTTCCCAAGGGTGTCCAAATCATCATTTTCCACAAGCACTAAACCCTAATTTCCTCTCCCACTGAGCTAGGGTTGGTTATGGAATCAAAGACATCTTAGTAGATGAGGCAAAAGGGAGGTCATTTCAGCAAGTATGATGCCGTTCCAATTCATAAACATCATATCTCCATTTTTCAAGAAGTTATTCCAAGGGACAAATCATTTGCCACACATAGGGCCAGTTTTTCTTCAAGCTATGTTTCTGACCAAACAGAGATGAATTTGATAAAAGTGAGAGAGGTTTTTTTCCATCATAGGTCAAGGATGAAAAAATTCTTCTGTGTTTACACAGGTATCATGGGTTTGGAGAATTGTAAAAAATATAGTTGCTACAAGAGAGTTGTTGCACGTCTGCAGTGACCTTGGGAACATCAGTTTGTCTCCTAGATGAAGTGTCCAAATGACTTGCTTGATGAGTTAAAGAATAACTAGACAAAAATGGATTTCCACTGAGATACCATGAGCTCAATTTGGAGTTGAGTAAGGCCTCACAAAGTTTCCTACAAGAGCACACTTCATTTTTGAACCTTCATTCTACACGTTTTGAACAGTCTTGGGAGAAAGACTTTTTGAGGGGTCAAATCAAGTCCATTTTGGAAACTAAAGGTATATCTGGAAACTATACAGGATAATATTTCTAACACGCTATCCTAGGATCGATTTGGACACTGGAAAGGTACTCAAAAAGATGGATGGCGCACTTGGCAGCAACATGGTCAAACGTGTAGCGCCCTAGGCGCTACGCACTTTTTTGGGTCACTTTTTGGGAAAATGGAGACCACCACTGGATTCATAATGACAAATACATCTATGAAAACCATGTTTTTAGCCTTATTTTGCAAAAATAGCAGGCGAAAAGGGCAAAAACAAGCAAAAAATAATGTTTCTGCCTCAATTTTGGCCTAGGCATTGCACATAGACCAGTCTTGGGAGAATCAACTTTTGGAGAGTCAAATCAAGCCCATTTTGGAAATTGAGTGCATATTCGGAAACTATATAGGACAATATTTCAAATGAGCTATCCTAGGCTCAATTTGGACACCGGTAAGTCAGTCAAAAGTAACCTGCAAAGTGGAGGGTGAACTTGACACTGTGAGGGCACACTTGACAGAAAGATGGCACACTTTACCATTTACATGATTTTTCACTATTTTTCTCCAGATTTGATTTTAATCCTTGGAAATCAATGTTTTACTGATGTAATTGATATTGTAGATGTAGTTATGGTCATTTTACTATTACATAGGGTAAATACATTAGGTAAATAGACTTCATCAAGTCAAATGAATCAGTTTCAATGTAATTAGGGAGGAGTCACTTAGAGCTCCCTACACTCTAGGTATCAGTTTAGATTTTTGGGGATATCTTCTTCAACTTAGGGATTCGACCCCTAAGGATGAGAGAAGGTTGTTTTGATGTCTATATCTTCCCTTTATTCACTCTTTTCAGAGGTTGGATTCAGTTGGATATTGTACTAGTGTTCAGAGGCACTATTGTATTAGATTTTGGCCAGTTTTAATAGATGAGTTACAACTATTTCTTTGGGATACATGTGGTATGGATGTTTAGCATTGTTCCTTCTTTTTTATCATTTGTATGAATGTTTTGTAAGTTCATAAACCATTTCATGTCTATTATATGGTAATTTTCAAGTTGATAGGAAAAATACATGTTTGCTCATGCTCTGTTTTCGAAAAGTTATCATAATTTGTCCATTTTTTCTTCAATTTAGGAAGAATACTTCTCATTTCTCTTCCTAACTCCTCACCAGTCTTAAAAAGTCTCACCAAATAACCTTTTAAGTGCTAAGCCTTCTGCTTAGCTTGTTGCTTTGAATGTTTGCACTCATATATTATTTGCGTTGACCTAGCCTCTTTGACCTAATACCCTCATCCAGCAATAAACCAATCAAATCAAATCAAAACAACCTCTGAAATTTATACCTAGCCTAAAACCCTAATCCATCCAACCCTCTTGGCTGTGATTCTTTGGAGAGAGCCCTCTAGTTTGGTAGGGTTAGCTTCCAAGTCAAAAGGTTGGTATGTGGTTACCCTAGCTGGACTCTTCCTCAACCTTAGAGATCCGAAGGAGTGATAAAATATTGGCGCTGTTGTCGGGGAGCGCAAACTCTATCTTCCCCAAGAAACAATGACAATGATTTAGATCTAATTGTTGATGGTGAACAACAGTTGGACACATAGGAAGGCTGAAATCATTCACCTGGCAACTCTCTGTATGGACCTTGTCTCGTGTTAAGTGAGTTTAACTCCCCTGGAAGTATTGTTCTATTAGTTGATCATCATGGCTTCTTCACTAGATTAAGTTAAAGATATAGTTCCTACCATCCTCTTGATTGGTCAACACATATACCAAGACAAGTAAACTGAGTTATTTCTATTGGGCATGAGGGGTATATTGATGCACAAGTAATATAGACTGTCAGATTTTTAGTTTCATCTCTGGTGTTGCTCCGATGCTGGTAAGCCTAGATAGTACCCTAACGGAGTCACTTCACGAGCACAAACATTGCGCTGCTTCTAATGAGCCTAGACGGTACCCCAACGGAGTTACTTGCTTCACCTCCTTGCACAGGAAGCTTCAATTTTCATTTTTCAAAGAACTGTGCATAGGCACTTATTTATTTCATGAGGTGGAAGAGGTATCCCAACTTATTGAGTGAAAAAGAGGTTGTCCCTTCAGAGAAGGATGTTATATATACCTCTCACATACTTGTTAAGGTTTTCTTCCTCACCTTACTCTACTTGACTGAGTTGACAGCGATTAACCGAAAATAGAAAATCGATTAGAGTAGGCGGTACTAGTTAAAAGTGCAAGCATTGTGTTTTCACCAAGACTCACTCTGAAAGGAACACATTTTCCATCAGGGTATCATCGACTAAAGAAATGCTAGTTCTTCATAAAGATAGGGAATGACAGATAACCAAATGTCGATAGTTGTACAGGTCCTCTTGTATTTGACCCTGCTTGTCTCAAGAATCCAAACAAAGTTTCATGTTAAAGCTAATCCTACGAGTGCATAAAAAAAAAACAAACAAACAAAAGGAGTGAAGTAAAATGGAAGTAGAACCATGTAAGAAAAATAAAAACATGGAAGAAAACACAAATAGGAAAAAAACACTACTCCTACTCCTAATCAGTGCATCGACCGACTCACGTGAAGTGATATTTCCAATGCAGCCATTGGTGCATTGGTTGGTTCATGTAAGTGAAGGAATGGTTGTCAAGAAAGATATTCTGGCAAACCAGCAAGAAAGAAAGATAAAGTAATAAAAGAAACATGCTCAGATTTTAAATGTGTCCACAAAAAAGAAAAGAGTAAAAGAGCATGACATACACTTTGTAAATATACGATGGTGTTGCAACACATTGTGCACATATGACAAACATGTACACTCTTTTGATCTTGACAAATGAGATAAAATGCAAAAAGAAGAAAAATTTTGTTTCACAACATGACTTGCTACGTATGAATACTCCAACGCATGAGTGATAGGATCATGTGATTCTAGTGCAAGATGTGAAATATGTAGATCAGGTTGATTTTCAATGTGCACGAGAGAGTGATGAGGAGCCTATGGTGTTTCAACAGATTTCTGATTAGAAGTGGAACTGACCTTAGGTTTCTGTGAACCTAACATAACCATTAGCTCAGGCTGAAGTTCCTCAATAGCTTGAGGGGTCTCCACTTCATTAGAAGATAGATCATCAAATACTGGTGGCTTAGAAAGATCAACAATAAGTGAATCAGAATTGTGATCAAATGAATGAGTAAAAAGATCACGACAACCATGATCATAAAATTCGAGATGTGCATCGACATCCTCATGATCTGACAAATCATACAAAGGGGTTGATGAGAAACATAATTTTTCACCCTCTAAATTTCCAAAAATGAAAGATGAAAGATTGGGTGGATTTGGAAATAAATATTTGTCCTCTCCACAATCAAATGACAGACTAACATCCTATGTGTCATATGAATGATCAGAAGTAGAAACATCTAGGAATGAATTTTCAAAAGAAAAATTAGAAATGGAAGGATCACAAAAGATGTCAGGATAAATTTTATGAGGCGTGGATAGAAGGAGGTCATCCTTCACCATAGGTTCTTATTTATATTCCCACACATAATCATCAAAAATGGCATCGCAGGTTGGCTGGTCAACACCAACTCCATCAACAACTTGATCCTCGTGAACAACAAATGTGGAGTTCGGAACGGGTGAACACAACACAAGAAAATCCAAAGGATCATAGGAACCAGAGCATGGAGGTTGAGAAAATGAGATCACGTGACAACCATAAGGGTTATAGTCCAAATCTACATAGATATCCATAGCAGGTGGGGTGGGAGGAGGTGATAGTTCAATAGATTGATTCACAACTTCTCCCACCTCGTCTTGCAAAACTAGAGTTGTTTGATGAGAAGAGGATGGAGAGTCACTCGTGACAAAGACCTTTTCTGTCTGAGATTTGGAAGATCTAACAATGAGGTATGCTGGGAGGGGTTTGAATGATTCTAACTCATGTGGATTTTCAAATAAGCGAAGAAGATATTGAAATATTTCTTTGAGAAATTTACAATTGGCTAAATCTTCTGGGATTTCAAAAGGAAGATTATGAAAGCCATCCCAAAATTGCACAACAGATTCATCAAGTGATTTCTATAATTCCATAATTTTTCATTAAGGAATTTATGGTCATAATGGAAGAAAGCATAATATAACTCTCTTATCATATGATTAAAAGAGTGAATATAGATTGCAGGAAATGTGAGACACCACTGTTGAATGCGCCATTCAAACGTGTGAGCGAATATCCCACATGAAATGTCATCTGAGGGGACTTCATTCCTCTCACAGAAGCCTAAGAATGCAACTCCATGTCTTAAAAAGTCTATTCCGCCTTAACCATTGTATGTGAGTTATGAAAAGTCATCGATGACATCCTCCGGTGCTTCAAAATCATGTGCATGAGAAAAGCATGCCGGACTTGAGATTGTAATGTAAGTCATGAATGATGTGTAGAGATTCAAAGCAGACTTTGAGGGCTCAGCTTGTCATCTGGCCCTCCTTCTAGCACCAAAATTGTTGACGGTGCTGGATCTGCCAACATGTCAAAGGGATCTCCCCGGTTAAAAGTCCTAACCAGACCACAAACCATTTGGAATAGGAGTCCCAATAGTGGGTAGTAAAGTAGTTCCTTGACCGCAATAGTGCACAAAGGTAAGTATAATAACTTTTTCAGAAGCAAGTATGTGACCTTGCAACAAGTCAAGTGAGACGCATGGAGGTTCTAACACATATAGGGGAAACGAAAGAGTGTCCCTTAGAAGCCTGTAATAGTACGCAACCTGAAAGGAACACACAAGCGGAATGACATCACAAGATGGAAGCAGAATAGTCCATGAGCCAAAGTGACGTGTTAATCCAACAACACATCTTCAACAATATTCATACAATGGCATACAAAATAGTTCATACAAAAATGTGTAAGCTAAATAACATACATTGCTAAAGAAAATAGAATAGTCCAACTACAATAACAACATATGCATGAAAACGTGTTGGTTCAGTTATATTATTAAGTGAAAGTTCCATCCATACATACGCCATTGATAGCCACTAGCCCCAATAATAGAACATTGCAATCAACACTGCCTTATCCTCCAAAGTGATGTACTCATTCTATATTGTGGAGAAGCCAAGGCTCTTCACAATACCCTCCAAGGCTTCTGTAAGAAACCCCTAGACAAAAGATTGGCTCCCAAAATCCTCCTCTATGAGTTGTGAGCTTCTATATATAAAAAAGAGTGGGGTGACCCTTGACATTCCCCTTTAACTCTTTGACTACCCTCGTGAGTCTTCAACTCCTTTACAAATAACTCTTTAGATTACATAGTGATTGTTCACATTCCACTAATGACACTTGAAAATTCACTTACAATATATTTACAAATAATCATACAATTTCCACATATACCCATGTGGGACAAAATAGGCTTGAATCAGCCTAACAATAAAAACACCATCAATCGAAAGCTTGGGGAAAGACCAGATCGACAACATCCTCTTTATGGTCTTCGGTGACGAACTGATTCCAAGCTTGGTACTGCACTATTGTGTCCCTGTATCATTTGGTGATGTCTTTTCGGAAACAGACTCTTTCCTCCATAGCCTCCAAGTATATGGTTCTGGAAAATTTGTGCAACTCATCTTGAAGCATACGTGGCATTTTCCTGAGTATGGTTTGACCACCAACGAACTTCTGCATGTTTTCTATGCTCAAATGCAATTCATCACTCATGGTCTCTCGCATGAATTTCTCCATGTACTTGTCAACCTCCAGAAGGACTTTGTTCTTCTTCCCACTTGAGTGAGGGATCTAATTAAAGGGATCCTATGTTTCCTCACTATGACATCCAAACTCTTGAACAATCATGCATAGGAAGCCTTAATTCTGGTGATGAGCGGAGGGAGCTATCATAATTTCGGATCAACATATGAATCTGTGCTTTGTCTAGCTCTGCCTACGGCTTCTTGATCTTATGCAAGTAAAGCGGGGATCCCTTGTACCTCATTTTCCATTCTTGTACATGTGTAATAACAATGTGTATGTATTTGAGAGTTTAGAAAATCTTCATGCATTGTTGCTGAAAACCATATAGATGGACAACCTCCTTGTGCACAATGACAAATTTGTCATACAATTTCCACATGGCAGTCTCAAGGGTAGATACTTTAGTAAGTATCGCTTTTCTCATTTCTGCCATAGCATATTATACGGATTATTCTGTCCTCTGCCTTGTCTCTTGCAATTCCTTTGCCATCCGATCATTCTCTGCTAACAAGAACTTGACAGTTGAACTCATGGCTTCTGCATATGCCTTAGAATAAATGACCATGGCAACTGGATGTCCTCTAACATCTGACATAATGATCCTTTCCCTTATATGTGTAGGTGACGTGTGATCATCCACGAGATGCTTTCTTTGCGCCTGTACAATCCTTTGTTCTGATTCATCAAATGACAGATTGTACACATCCATCACCATATTATTAACAAGGAGAACAACCCCTCCTTGCTTGCTCGACATTGGTTCTGATTCTAAAGGTTGCAAAGACTGAGGTACGATCTCAGATGTTCTCGGCATGAGGTCAGTATCTTGGTCCTCTGGCTCTTGTTCCAAATCCATGTCTGTTTCTTCAACCGTCTTCTAAATCTATTGAGCAAGTTCTCGAACATGCACCTACTCACCCTCTTCTTGATCTGCTGGCTGCTTTGACTCCTCATCCTATATAGGTGCAGTTTTCTCTGTCATTATGCCTTGCCTTTCTTCCTGTTCCCCCTTCTGCTTCTCTTCCCTCTCTCTCCTCCTTAGTTCCTGCTCTCCTTTCAGCTTCTTCTTTGTTTCTTGCAACTTCCTCTCTACATCCTCCAACCTTTACTTCTCTCTCTTCCTTCATTCTACCTTCCTTACGCGTTGTTGCCTCTTTGTCTCTATTCCCAAAGCGAATCTCTCAACAAGAGGATCTTCTCTGAACTTATAGCTTTGCTAAGCCTCTAGGTTCTCAGAAATATTCCTCTTGCCTTTATCTTGTGCCAATTTTCTACTCACTACTTTTGTTCTTGCTACTTCCTGTGGTGCAGCTACCTGCAGAGCTGCTTTCCATTCTATAGCCATGCTAACCAGTTCATTTAGCTTATAGAAGTTATATAAATACCTCCAAGGGTCCTCCTCTGGTGAATGACATGCCCCGTAGATCCATGGATAATCCATGTTTGCACAGTGGTTCTTTCATATGTAGTGGGGATCGTACAGATTGAAATCCTTGGTGCCAAACTCAAACTTCTATAAGTCCTTGACCTCGGCATCTGCATCCTTCAAGCTCTAAATCTCGTACAATCCAATCTACAAAGGAAGAGCAGGCCATTACGCCTTCTTCCTCCTGTGCAGTCCTATTGATAACCATATGGAGATGTGATATGAAACCTCTTGCATGACCAACTTATCCGTGGAAAACCTTGATAACACATGTGGAGGTTTCTCTCTGCCAAACATCCTGATGAACGTGCCAACGGGTGAGGCATACCAATTTGCAATGTTAAGAAATGCCTGCATCGGTTCTTGGGACATGCAAGGTGGATCTTGCTCAAAGATCATATTATAACCCAGGATGATGAAATGGTCAGATATCCTCACCATGACTTCTTGGTAGCTGCACTTAGAAGGAAACTTGCAATAAATGTTCACAACATTCTCTGACAGTGTCCATGTCCAACCCATGTTAGGAAACTGATGATGGGCATAGATTGCATTAAGAAGGTACGCGAACATATAGAACCTTGATTTCTCATCCTTAGGTGGATTATGGGCATTAGTCACATGCACTTTTAGCTGAAAAACCAAGATATCTTAGCCTTCCTTTATTTTCCAACTGATCCAACACAACCACCCAATTCTGTAGAAAGGTCTCTGTGCTTTCTTGACTATACACGTGACATGAAAAGATGATCAAGAGTTAGTAGGCCTTCCTGAGTGACTTAGTCTTGTAGACCATATTGGGTGTCGACCTAAACTTCGATGGCTCTTTTACCCAATGCTTCATGATGTCTCTAGTGTTCACATTACTGTTGGGGGTAGAGAAGATTGCATGCATGTGGTTCACCAACTGTAGTAAGTGATACTGTAATAACCCTGGTGAAATTCTATGTAAAAATCTATAAGACCATGATTGATGGGACAATTATTCCAAGTTTAATGTTGGGTAAGAAATCCTAGGGGGTGTTCATTTGGTTGTTTATGGCTAAAGAAATTGGCAAAGGCAATGGCTAAGGCTTTGGAAAGGCAAAAGGCATTTTTGACACATTTATTTATGAAAATAATGGAAATTTGGAGAAAAGGAAGGTGAAAGGTCACAGGTTTCATGTGAGGAGGAAAATGAAGGAAAATAATGGAAAATGAACAAAATAGAGGCCTCATTGATAAAAAGGATTCTGAGGATTAGTTGACAAGCTTGGCCATTGTAACCTTTTGTCAGTTCAGTTTTGGAGCTCTCTTTTATTCTCTCTCTCTCTCTCACTCTTGGACACTTAGAGTTTTCTTGGAGCATTTTGGCATTGGAGCAAGAAAGGAAAATAAGGAAAGAGGAAGAAAATATCAAGTAGGGAAAGGTAGGACAAGCAGCTAAAATAAAATTCATTGCAGGTATAAACTTGCATGTGTATTTTCCTTGCTATAGATGGAATGCATGGCATCGCATGTGGTTATTTTCTATCATTGCATGGGTTTTTCATGTGTAACAACGCTTTTAGCCTAGCCTTTCCATTTTCGGATAGCCATGGTGTGATGGGGTTCTCATTTCTTGGTTGAGATGGATTGTTGGATGGATTCAAATCTGAGTGAAGTTGATCTCCGAAATCATAGAACAAATGGCCTAGTAACCCTTGAGCTGGACTGTGGGTTGCAGTAAAGACAAATTTTGTGTTTCCTTGAATGGCTTAGGAATCCTTGTCGGTGACTAGTAGGATATACGGTAAATCCAAGAGGTGGTTTGATCTCTGTAGGGCCTAGTAATCCTGGGTTTAGGATATGCAGTAAAGCCTGGAGAGTGGGTCTCAGTTTAGGACGTAGTGGTCTAGGTTTGGATTGTGGTAAATCCTGAGAGACTAGGAGACAGGAAAATTCTTCATGGTGTAGGTGGAGAAATTCAGTGGCATCCATGCTTGTTTGGCCTAGTGATCGGGTGGAGATCATGGTAAAGCCTGTTATGATGTGTTCATTGTGTTGGTCTAGTGGTGTGAGATGGATTATGGTAAAGCTTGATTTCTATTGTTTAGGGTGAGGTGGTTTAGCCTCAATATGCCCTAGCTGGTTCTTTTGGTTTGAGTCCCACATTCATGCTTGGAATATGGCATGGGGGTGAATGGATGAAGAGAGATTTGGCTCAGTCATTCTATGGTTGGGTGGAACGTGGTAGTCCCATCTCCAGTTGGTTCATTACATTCATTAATGAGATATTCATTCCCTTGATTTTCCTATGCAAATGTATTGATGTCTATGTGGATTTTGATGGCTAACATGTTTATGGTATTTATGTTCCTGTTATGTTGGTTATATATATATATTTTATGACAACAACTATGTATGGCTCTCAACATGTTTTTACTTGTAAATGAACGGATAGTGTATCTATGGCCTAATAGATGATAATGCAACAAATGACATGAGGGAACAATGGTTCATAATGATTCTCAGATAAGTATGAGATCCATACACTTAATTATGTTGTCTACACCTGTAGGTTACATGTTGATGATATGTTTGACGAAATGCTTGGCATGGTTAGTGGGGGTCTGGTTATAGTCTTGTTTAGATTATTGCTTTTGCATAATTGTTTCCTTGTATTTTTAATGATTTGAAGCTATCACTTCATTTTGGGCAGTGGTCTGGGCCTGAAAGAGTGGCTTAAATTTCGGGGTCGCTAGCACAAAACTGGAAATTTTGGTCTCGGGTCGCTAGTAGGAAAGCCTATGAGAGCAACTTTAGGTTGTTGGTCACTCCCCTACTTAGAACATGAGAGAAACTATGGCCTAAGATATCCAGAACATTAGTGGGACACAGGGATAGGTTGTTAGAGTGTCTGACTTGTCTCCTTAGGGTTATGTTGATGATGTTAGATGATTGTGTGTGATGTTTCCATCAATTCCACTTCCTTAAAGTCACAAGGGAGGTAGAATATGATCATAGTGGCCTATCGTCTCATGTTTACCCGGTTGGCATGGTTACTTGGGTGGATGTGGGAGGAGGGTACTACAAAGTGGTATCAGAGCATGGTTCACCCCTTGGACTGGATGGGCGGTATGTGTTGGTCATGCATGCATTCTAGTTGCATGTGTGTCTCTTACACCTACATTCCATGTGTTTATTGCATTTCATAATGATTGATCATGGTTGTAGTAATGTTGTCATGAGGAACTTGATATGATTTTATGGAATGTATCGTCAAGAGTATAAGTCTGGTTACATGATTATATGTAGCTTGATTATATCCTTGTATGTTAGGTTGCATTCTTCTATGTTTGATTACATGTATCAATCTTGAAGTTTGGTTACAATAATTGATCACTTATGCTCAACTACATGTGTTCATGTGCATGTGTAGTTGATTAGGAATTGCTTATGCATGTTGATGGTTGCATATGACAATGTGTATAATGGAGTAATGGTTGTTGTCATGCATGAGGTCATAGTTTGTGAAGTTTATTTATTCATGCATTTTTTATTAGACTCTCGCTAGAATTATGTGAATATGATTTGGTACTCATGTGTTATATGTCTATATGCAGTTTATTATGCATGTATGGTCTTGGTTATAGCTATGTATGAATAGTAGGTCAAACATGCCTTTTGAAATCATGGTATGCAATTTAGGTCATTAGGGTGATATTGGTATGTTATGATGCTAATGTGTTGGCTGAGATAGAGCAGGAGATGCAGATCATCATAATGAGGTTGCAACATTGGACTTTGGGGTAAGAGTAGATCATCATACAAGTATTCTATGTTTGGCATGCAAGTATGTATGTCAAGGATTGTGATATGCATTAGGTTTATATACATTATGTTTATGGACATGTCTTTTAATGGTATGGTTACATTCATGATAGATATTAGTTCATTAGTGTAGTTATATGCACATGTGTCAGATAATCAAGAATGATAGTAACCTATGGTTGTATGCATTGCTATTGTTGTTTTATGTTAGATAACTTGATGAATAGGTTATATGTTGTTGATGAGCATGCTATATAGCTTATTATTGTTATATGCTATTAACTTGATGATTAGGGTTATCTCAATGAGATATTGATGTTGTAATTTGGATTGGCCATATGCGTGATGGTTATGTTCATTGCATTGAAGATCTTGATGTTATATGTATTGTGTTAACCTGACTTGGCCTATCAGATGGTTAGGGTTACAACATTCCGGCATGAGTCGACTTATTGTGCTGCATTATGTGTTACTAATATAGACCAATTGTACATATGTGATTGCTATGCGTAAATGATAAATGCTTATGATTTTATGATGTGAACATTTTAGTTAGTTAGTGTTATGGATATCATGATCTTATTTATGTTTGAGTTGACATGTTTTAAAGTTATATATTGCTAACTAGATTGATTATGCGGACAAGATAGCCTCCCCTGAGATACATTAAGTGTAGAAATTTTAAATAATTTAACACATATTCAATGGAGATTATCCTGATCATGTACTATTGCGGAATACATACACAATACATAAGCTCCTCTACGTTGATCATCAATATAGCAGCATCAATAACAATAAAACATCAAGAGCATTCACACATTAACACAGTATGTAACCCGGGGAAAGCTTACAGCTGAAAACCCCACACTATCTGTATATTAATGATTGAGAACATGTAACATTACAAAGTACAATGCTTATCACAAGCAATCTAGTACCAGCTCCACCTGTTACACACAATACAGCTCAGATCTGATCTCCAAATCTATTCCACTGCTTGCCTGCCTCCACTGCTCAATACCTGCTCAAGAATGAATGAGAATGGATTAACCAAACTCGTATTTACCTCCAAAGAATCACTCACACTATGAAAGACGTGAGCAGAGGCTATAATACTGGGCAAATACTTGGGCAAACTCATTGGCATACTCAATCCCTTGATTGTGCAAATCCTCATGCACAACTATAGTTAGAACTGATAGCAATCTGATCCTCTAACACCTGTCCCTGCTGAGCTAAACATGCACTGACATGCAACTGAGTTAACTGATGTATTCTATAGTTGCATTATGAGTTAATAATTAGTTTAACAACTCATCATTAGTCTATTTGCAGTTAGACTAATTACAACTAGTTTAACCAAGTCAAACTGAACACAACTCCATCAACTCCACAATCAACTCCACCAAACTCAACTGATTGAGTTCTAACTGAAGTCATGCATGCAACAACTCAACTGACTCATAAGAAAAGAGTACTTCCTTCTGACAGCTGCATGTGCCACATCTGTAGCTCAAACTGAAGTGCTCCAAGAGAATAAGCTCAAGTTTATAGTCCAAATATTATTATGAGACAATAATATTTGACGTTTCTATTTTTGACAGCTAGTCTAAAAATAGACTTTGATCACTCCTGCCGTGATCACTCTTGCTATGATCACTCCTGCTGTGGTCACATCTGCTATGATCATCCCTGCTATGGTCACTCCTACTGTGATCATCCTGTTGGGATCCAAAATAGAACTTGCGCCATAATTTGCCTGCGGGCCCACTTAGTGAAGGCGACTCTTTTCACTAAGCTCCATCATCTTGTTGCAATCTCAACACTCCCTCTCGACAAGATATGGATTATCAAAAACCCCTATCCTACCTCGGTGGTATTCGAATTTGCTCCTGGTGAGAACCTTCGTCAGAATATCAGCATCCTGATCCTCCGTTGGAATGTATGAAAGTAACATGATCCTCCACTGCACACAATCTCTGATATGATGGTACCTAATGTCAATATGCTTAGATCTATCATGAAATATAGGATTAGCCGAGAGTTTAATGCAACTCTGGTTATCACAGTAAATCACAGTAGGATCCAAATGAGAATCGAACAAACCAACCATCACTCCTGCTATGATCACTCCTGCTGTGGTCACTCCTGCTATGATCATCCCTGCTATGGTCACTCCTGCTGTGATCATCCCTGTTGGGATCCAAAAATAGAACTTGCGCCATAATTTGCCTGCGGGCCCACTTAGTGAAGGCGACTCTTTTCACTAAGCTCCATCATCTTGTTGCAATCTCAACACTCCCTCTCGACAAGATATGGATTATCAAAAACCCCTATCCTGCCTCGGTGGTATTCGAATTTGCTCCTGGTGAGAACCTTCGTCAGAATATCAGCATCCTGATCCTCCGTTGAAATGTATGAAAGTAACATGATCCTCCACTGCACACAATCTCTGATATGATGGTACCTAATGTCAATATGCTTAGATCTATCATGAAATATAGGATTAGCCGAGAGTTTAATGCAACTCTGGTTATCACAGTAAATCACAGTAGGATCCAAATGAGAATCGAACAAACCAACCAGGATCTTACTCATCCATAGCCTCGCATGCAACCAAACTTGTTTCCATATACTTGACCTCCACTGAACTGAGTGCCACAGATCTCTGCTTCCTGCTGTACTAAGAAACTGTTGTCGATCCAATACTGAAGACCCCTCCTGATGTGCTCTTGCTGTCCGTTAGGCTCCCTTCCCAATCTACATCAGTGAAGCCACATAGCCTCACCTCATCCTCCTATCTGTACCACAAACCATATCTCAATGTGTCTCTCAAATAATGCAATACATGCTTGCCCGCCTTCCAGAAGAGCTTGGTAGGCTTAACCATAGCTTGTGAAACCTGGTTAACTGCATAGCATATATCGAGTCGTGTATTGACCAAATACATCAGCGACCCCACCAACTGTCGATAAACAGTGGCATCCACTTCTTCTCCCGAAGTGGCATCCTCCTTCCTCCAACCTCTAGGAAGAGGAGTATCAACAGGCTTGTAGCCATGCATGTTGAACTTCTCCAGTATCTCCCAAGCATACTTGCCCTGAGAAACAAACAGTCCACCACTGCGCTGCTATATTTCAAATCCTAGGAAATAGTGAAGGAGGCCCAAGTCCTTCATCTCAAACTCCTTAGCAAGATCATCCTTGCATGAATGTATCAACAGCTCATCGCCCGTTAGAATCAAATCATCAACATACAGTACAATGATAAGCAACTTACCCTCCACCACAATCTCGTATAAGTTAGGATCCGCCTTGCTCTTGGAGAATCCAAGTCCTATGAAATAGCTATCTATCCGTGTGTACCAAGCACGTGGTTCTTGCTTCAACCCATACAACACTCTCTTAAGCCTGCACACATGCGACTCGCTGCTGAAGACCTCAAAGCCTTCAGGCTGCTCAATGTGCACCTCCTCCTCAATGACTCCGTTGAGGAACGTAGTCTTCACATCCATCTAATGAATGTGCCATCCCATCTGCGCTGAGAGAGCAAGAATCGTCCGTATAGAAGAATACGTTGTGACAGGTGCAAAGGTCTCCTCATAATCGATCCCCTCTATCTGTGAAAAGCCTCGGGCAACAAATCTTGCCTTGTACTTCTCCACACTCTTGTCAGCTGCCTGCTTAACTTTGTAGATCCATCTTGAACCCACCACTGATTTCCCTTCCGGTCTAGGAACTATCTCCCATGCACTGTTTCTGACAATAGAATCATACTCTTCCACCATGGCGTCTACCCATGCGGGATCCTCCACAGCTTCCTCGAAAGAGGATGGCTCAGTCACAACACACTTGCTCATAAGATCCATGTATCCAGTGTACCGATCAGGTGACTATCTCTACCTGCGTTGGGCTGTAGGTGGTCCTACAAATTTCTCTGCATCTTGAGCCAGTCGCTCAGCATCTATCAAGCGTTTTCGCCCTCTAATGGTTGGCGCTGCATGAGTGGTCTCTTCCACTCCATGAACCTCGTCCTGTGGCTGATCCACATCCTAAAGCTCATCCTTAGGAACTAATAGCTCCTCATCTGCATGCAAGTGTAGCTCTCTCTCAAGCGAACACTTCATGGCTTTCTCCTCCTGAAATTTTATATCCTGTCGCACAACAGTTTTACCACTGTCTAGAAAATACACACGATAGTTGTGGGGTGTATCAGTGTACCCCACAAATATCCCAACCTTTGCGGTTGGCTCCAACTTCTTCCTGGCATCCTTCATCACATGCATGTAAACGTTAGCACCAAAAATCCTCAAATGAGAAAGATCAGGCTTCTTACCAGAATAAGCCTCCTTGGGTGTACTCATGCCAAGTATCCTATGAGGACAATGGTTCTGCACATAAAGTGCTGTATTGCATGCTTCCGCCCACAAGTGAAGGGGTAGGCCCTGATCATGCAACATTGCCTGTGCAGCACCCACAATCGTTCTGTTCTTCCGCTCAGCTACCCCATTCTGCTGTGGGTTATGGGGAGCTATGAGCTCTCTTCGAATCCCTTCTACCTTGCAGAAATCCTTGAACTCGTCCGAGATATATTCACCACCATTATCGCTCCTAAGAGCCTTCACCTTCTTCCCCGACTCCTTCTCGACCAGTGCTTTGAATTCACAGAACTTTGAATATGTCTCGCTCTTCTTCTGCATGAAGAATATCCAGCACTTACGAGAGAAATCATCAACAAAAATCACATAATACTTGTGCTTTGCTGTCGAAGCAACTGAGAAAGGTCCACACACGTCTATGTGAATTCTCTCAGGATTGTCGTGGCACGACTATCCTTCTCGTGAAAGGTGGCTTTCACAAACTTCCCAAAAGTACATCCCTTGCACTGATCTGACTGCACAAGAGTGCCTTTACGAAGCCCAGTAGTGATCTGCTGCAGTATCTTCAAGGCTCCATGGTGAAGGTGACCCAATCTCCTGTGCCACAACTCGCCATCATCCCAGCTCACCAATCCTTCTGCCTTGCCTACCATTGCTGCGCATCCATCTACATGCAACTGATAAAGGTTCCTCACTCGAACCCCTATCTTCTGGGTCTCACCAGTTGTCTTGCTGTGCAGGAAAGCTTTTCCCTTGCTGAAAACAACATCATACCCCTTGTCTTCTAACATCGCCACAGAGATTAGATTCTTCTTCAATCCTGGAACATGCATGACTTCCTTCAATATGAAGGGTTTACCAGACTCCCTCTCAAAGGAAATGGTACCGATACCGGTTGCACTGTATCTACCATCATCACCCATCTCGATGTGCACTCCAAGATCTTTGTCTTCCAGATCAGAAAACAAATCTCTATCTCCTGTCATGTGAAAAGACGCACCACTGTCCAAGAACCAAACCGATCCCATCACACTTGAAACCAAGCATGCGATCAATGAAAAATCAAGCTCAAACTGAAAGGCTAGAGCCTCTCCTGCTACAGATCCAGCAACCTGCTTGTTCTTCTTCTTCTGCGGATAATTAGTGGCATAGTGTCCGTGCTGGTGACAGTGAAAACACTTCACCTTGGACATGTCCTGCTTCTTGCCTTTCGCACCAGACTGAGAAGCTTTCTTTCTCTTCCCTTTCTTTGCTTTGGCAGCCAAAGCACAATTCTCTTCATCAGCTCCCTTTGACGAAGATCTGTCCCTGGTACTCCGCCTGATCTCCTCCTGCACAAGATTTGACCATAGTCTTTCCCATCCTGGCAATTTCTCCCAACCATTGACAGAGTCCTGATAGGAATGCCAACTCTTCGGAAGACCAAGGAGAGCCAAGCTCACCAAGTCCTCATCATCGACAGTAACCCCCACACTTCCCAGCTCATCTCAACACTGAGTGAACTTCGTGAGATACTTGGGCATACTGTCACCCTTCTTGCATTTGATGTTTCTGAGTTTATCTTTGAGCGCCAGCTTCCTCTGACCGCTCTTGCTTTGGAATAGATCTGTTAAAGCCTTCCACATTAGATATGGAGAAGTATTTCCATGCAGGCTGGACACAATGTGATCCTTCACACCTTCCAACAGAATCCTTCGACATTTTGCAGTCTTCTTTTGCCGAACTTCCGCTTCAGCAGCATCAGTGGGCTTTGGAACATCTGTCTCTATGAACTCCTTCAGCCCGTTATCATCCAATACTGCCTCCATCCTGTCCTTCCATGCCATATAGTTGGAGCTGTCCTCAAGAGCATACTCCAATCGCAATCCGTTGAAAGACATTGCCTCGTTGTCACCAATAAAACACTGCTGCAAATTTGAATTCCACCAGCTCCAACTCAACCGCCTCGGATCTAAGATTCGTGAGAACACAATATTTCTCGTACAGAGATTGACTATATGGGCATTCACCAGATATCTCACCTTCCAAAGGAAAGGTGAATCTAGAGGCTACCTGGCCCGATTACAGACTCTTCCTGAAGAAATAGAATGTAAACACTTCCTGAATAGTAGATCTGATGATCAACAACTCTGATACCATGTAGAAATTTTGAATAATTTAACACATATTCAATGGAGATTATCCTGATCATGTACTATTGCTGAATACATACACAATACATAAGCTCCTCTACATTGATCATCAATATAGAAGCATCAATAACAATAAAACATCAAGAGCATTCACACATTAACACAGTATGTAACCCGGGGAAAGTTTACAGCTGAAAACCCCACACTATCTATTTATTAATGATTGAGAACATGTAACATTACAAAGTACAATGCTTATCACAAGCAATCCAGTACCAGCTCCACCTGTTACACACAATACAACTCAGATCTGATCTCCAAATCTATTCCACTACTTGCCTGCCTCCACTGCTCAATACCTGCTCAAGAATCAATGAGAATGGATTAACCAAACTCGTATTTACCTCCAAAGAATCACTCACACTGTGAAATACGTGAGCAGAGGCTATAATACTGGGCAAATACTTGGGAAAACTCATTGGCATACTCAATCCCTTGATTGTGAAAATCCTCATGCACAACTATAGTTAGAACTGATAGTAATCTGATCCTCTAACACCTGTCCCTGCTGAACTGAACATGCACTGACATGCAACTGAGTTAACTGATGTATTCTATAGTTGCATTATGAGTTAATAATTAGTTTAACAACTCATCATTAGTCTATTTGCAGTTAGACTAATTACAACTAGTTTAACCAAGTCAAACTGAACAAAACTCCATCAACTCCACAATCAACTCCACCAAACTCAACTGATTGAGTTCTAACTGAATTCATGCATGCAACAACTCAACTGACTCATAAGAAAAGCATACTTCCTTCTGACAGCTGCATGTGCCACATCTGTAGCTCAAACTGAAGTGCTCCAAGAGAATAAGATCAAGTTTATAGTCCAAATATTATTATGAGACAATAATATTTGACTTTTCTATTTTTGACATCCAGTCTAAAAATAGACATTGATCACTCCTGCTATGATCATCCCTGCTGGGATCCAAAAATAGAACTTGCGCCATAATTTGCCTGCGGGCCCACTTAGTGAAGGCGACTCTTTTCACTAAGCTCCATCATCTTGTTGCAATCTCAACATTAAGGTATGAATGATCCAGGTGGATATTGTTGGCCACCCGCCTATTCCATTTGGACCCCCACCATTGTTTCTTTCAATTTTTCAATTTCCTTATTTGTAGCGCAATTTACTATTTTTGGCAGTTTTTCGGGTCTTGAACTTCCGAAGCCGTTTTGAGTCCCTACATGACGTTTTTTTGGGGAAAATGGGACCAAAATGGGGCATAGAACATGTTGGTCATTCAAAATTTGTAGTCCTCGGATAGATCTTTCTAACGGGGCATTGTGTTTGTCAAACAGAGATAATATGCCAAATTTATGACCTCGGGAAGTTGATGTACCAATTTACCCAAATGGGGCCCATAGTTTGGCGCTTCATCTCCTATGGTTAGGTTTTTGGATGTTTATGGTTTTCCATTGTTTCTCAATAACAAATAGGCCTTTGAGCCTCATTGTAACAAAGTTCTGAGGCATGGAGCTACCACATCTCTTCTCAGAGATAAGCTACAATCGTCTGAGCTAGTATTATTTCCATTCTGTTTGTAAGCATATTTCAGTATTTGATATTAATGAAATGAAGTGTTGTTTATAGTGCATCTTTGTATTTATGGTTATATCTGTAATTTGTTGTGTTCTTGTTTAAATCCAGATCAATGAATATTGCTTATGTCGTCTACTTTGTGGTTGATTATTTGTGTATGATGTCTATTTGGTGTTTGAGTGTTTGGTGTCTATTATGTCATCTAGTTGATTTATTTAACATGGTATGTTTGTAAGTTGGTTGAATGTTTGCTGAGTTTCATAATACGTGTGCTCTAATGATCTTCTTTTAAGGTGATTATATTAACACATATGTGTTGAGACAGTTGATATGTACTTGAGTATAGTAGGTGATAGTTGTAGCATTATGTCTAATAACTCTGAGTTGACTATGGATTGTGGTGTGATTGTTAGTCTTGGTAAAGGTTGATTTCAAATTGACAGATATGATTGTCTTGATATTTGGAACACATGGTTGACGTGTGTGAGCAGTTGTAGGAAACATGCTTGGTATTAGCGTGACAAGGTAATAGTTAATGTGTTTATATAACTAATAGTTGGGTGATGTGACAGTACATAGTAATCCTCGATTGCAACCAGGTAAAAAGGTAAAAGGAAGGAATTGAACAAGAATTCATTTGGCTAGGTTTGGAAACCCTAATTCCAAACGAATGAATGCTTTTCCTATAGGAAGTATTCTTAACCTTGATCTTGTCTGAAATTATGTGGATATGTGCTATATTCCTAGACATGTAATTGACATGTCTATTAGTTAGTCTCTAGTTACAGGTGGATTTATCAAGGGAATTGGAGTCCCTTGAGAGATGGCATGGATGTGTTCAACTACAAAGGAATGTGCTTACCACAATAAGATAAGGTATCTACTATATTGTTATATCTATTTATGTACAAACAATTATGTGTTTATGGAGGTATGATGCAGGGATTGCACGCTAAATAAATTTCCATGAAACTTTGAAGAAGGCTTTGGTTGATCTTTCCTTGGGAACCATGGGGATTGAGTCATGGTGTCTATTGTTGGTCTTATGCTTTTGGCATTTTGTGATTCTTACACTTGATTTGAAATTTTAAGTGTTTCTGGTGCATAGCTATGCCACTTTGTTGATGGTGTCATTGTTTTTGGTTTGCCATGGTTTTATTCTTGATTGTTTCTTGGCTTGACTTTTTGTTTTGAGTGTTGGGAATTGTTTGGGAAAGAGGAAAGTTAATGGAGCTTTAGGATATTTTTGTGGTACTCAACAGGTAATGTAATACATGGATGAAGCTTGGTGCATGAGTAAGCGCAACTGAAGGTAAGACTATGACAATCGGTTGGACTGGTTGGGTCCATTGGTGTAGATGAACGTTGTAAATATAGTCATGATAAAAGTAATAAGAAAAGGTAAAGTAAATGGATCTGAGGCATTAGATGCCCTGGCTATGTTGGGAATGACTATTCTTAATGTTGTACATGTGTTGCATGAATAAAGGAAGTTATTTTAAACCTTTACCTTGATATCTGGTAATTATGTTATGATCATGATTATGTTGATGTTTATATGTATATATGTGTGTGTCATTATTTGAAAGGACCACGATTGTTTTATGTTTATGTTGCTATGTATATATATGTATGTATCCATGTTGTTTTCTAATAGGGTTTTTAGGAATCATTCTTGTGGAAGAATGATGGCTTAAACAAATGAATGGCATGAAGAAGTTCCTAGCTATGAGGAATCAAGTGGGAAGAGTAGTCATGACAAATATATGAGGTCAATATCATGTGAATATTAATTTATACTGTATGCTTGTATTATTCCTATGCTTATGTTATGGATAGGTTATAATGAGGGATACATCAACAAAATGAAAGTAGTGTGGTCTACAACATGCTAGGATAAGCATGGATAAGACATTGGAAGGAAAGTTTATTGGTAAGGACAGTGTCATTTTGGATGTGTGGTACTACTATTGTTCATATGCTATATATGTTGTACATGTTGCATATATGATGGGTGCACATGCGGTGTTGTGTATATATATAGTGTGTGTATATGTTGTTTATGCAATATTACGTACAGGGTGTTAGTACAAAGAGTGTTGTATGAATGTTGCATATTCAGTGTTGGGTATATATGGTGCTATGTACATGTTGGATATACAGTGTTGTGTACATATTGTATTGTGTGCATGATATATATGCAGTTTTGTATGCATATGGTGCTCTGCACATGTTGGGTATGCTATGTTGTGTACATATGATGTTATGTACATGTTGGATATGCAGTGCTATGTGCATGTGGTGTTGTGTGCATGTTGTACATGTGGTGCTACGAACATATGGTGTGATTTTACAATTGGTGATATGTACATGTATTACAAGTGGCGTTGTGTGCAGGTGGTGTTATGTACATTTCATGCATGTGGCACTATGTACATGTGGTGTCTCGTACATGTCGTGCATGTGGTACTATGTACCATTGGTATTGTGTACACGTTGTATAGTGGTGCAATGTACATATGCCATTGTGCACAAGTTGTGTAGGTTGTGCCGTGTACATGTGATGTTGTGAACACGTTTTAAAAGTGGTGCTTGCTACATTTGGCACTGGCATACGTGTGGGATTTAGTGCATGTCGTACATGTTGTGCTATGGGCATGCGGTACTATGTATGTGCATTGTGTAGTCATAGTATCGTGACATGTGTATTCCTTGTGTTGTACTTTGTATATTACATAGGTGTAGGTACATGTATTGTGTGGCATTTTACATCGCGTATAGATGTATGAGTTGTGTTGTATGCATTTTGAGGTCTCGCACATTGTGTGCAGATGTATGTCTTATGATCTAAATTGTGTACATATACGTGTTGTTTCATGTCGTACACCATGTTGTGGCTTCAAATGGCGCCTAGAGCACAATTGCTTCAGGGGACATAGAAAGCCTCTTAGAGACAACCTCTGGGGTGATTGTAGATCAGTGCCTAGCACATCTTAAATAAAGGAGTGCATGGAAGATTATGAGTGGGGTTTCTGTTGCACTCTAATTGTCACATAATAAAAATAATAAGAGGGGCTTGGTTCAATAGGCCTTCATTAAGGTGGACTCAAGCCAATAGATGGATCCAAATGCAAGGGGTATATTGGGGCAATCTCAAAGAGAAATGTCTTCTTTTGGTGGACGACACACAACAATGAGACAACTTAATACTGAAGTTGTAGAGACAGTGGAGAGGAGGAGAGGAAGGAGAGAATTCGATGTAGAGGGCTATAATTAGGACATAATCCTAAGCAAAGATGCTCCAGCAGAAGTATGGAAGGGGAAGGAGATGGAGTGATAGAAACAGTGGAGCACAAAAGAAGGTTTCAGGCTAGATATAATATGGGTATCATTATCTGCTAACAACATAAGTAAATCTGAGCTACCATAGGTACTACAGGCTAATCAAATACACAAGTAAATTTGTAGTTTCTACAGGTACTGTAATGCTAGTGAATAACACAAGTAAGTCTGAGATATGCATAGGTATCGTTCTCTATTTAGCAACCAAGCTAAATCCATAAATCAAAGCGAAACTAACATATTCATTATACTATTTTAGAGAAGGGAAAAAACAATGAAATGAGATTTACCAAGAGGAAACATGCTGCACCATGATCATCTTGGAATCACTAGGGATGTTTCATTAATACTTTAGAGCATCCAAATAACTAGTCCATAACATTCAACACAACATCAGTCAAGTCCTCCATGAATAAGAAAATAGAACCAAAAGTGGCATCTCGGAATTCAGACCCTGTGGGTGCGAAATTTTGGAACCATGAATAAGTGTTTTTTCTCCCTTTTTATAAGAAGGGGGGCAGCTTGGGTTACAGTTACAAAAATGTCTTAGCCATATATCTGGAGGTCCTACTAGACTAGCTGTCTCGGTCTATGTAAGGCATTGTTTCCCAGAACAATTACAATTGGGATTTGATCCCTTCTTGGAAATAATGGAAATTGTAGAACTAAAAAAAAAAACTGGAGGATGATGCAGGAAGTGTCCCTTCTGTTGTTCCTGTGAATGGCCTCTGGTAAATCCACGTCTCTCTTGTGTGCTTCCCTATGCTGCTCAACTGATTTTCGTCCATTCTGCCTTAACTACCTGATTAGTTCTTTCTTTGAAGTCGAGTGGATCCCCATGCTGAATCATTAAGCACTCTAAAGCCCCCCATAATGGTACACCATCGCACCATACTCTTTGTTGGGTTGTGTTATATTCTTTCCACGTAGTTAATAGGGGGTTTGAAGGGCACCCGTAACCCCACTTTATGGGGTCCACCTAAAATTTTGGTTTTTGACCATATGTTAGGTTGGGCGGACCCACCTATGGTTTTGTGCATGATTTTCGCACATGTTTTTTGGACGCGATGGTTTTCGGTCCATGGTATTGGATGCTTCGGCATGTATAAATATGTATTGTAACATTGAAAGGAACATAATGAAAAATCAAGCTGGTAGTCCTAGTTTTGGGATCCAGGGAAAAATCTTTGTGCATATGTGTTTTATGGGTTATGCTCTCGCATTGTTTATTTTCTTTGTTTAAGAATTCGTATGCAGGTAATTTCTGTACAGGGTTAAAACCTACACTCTTATTCAATACTGGAGCTATAGATCCATCCGTCTTTAAACGCTCTGTATCATGCTCCTAGTCTTCTTGCGTATGCGTTTACAATGTAACAAGAAGTCCTTCGGGTGTAGGCCTTTATCACTGAAATATTACGAAACATGCGCATTATGATTTCCTCTTAGGACCCTTTTGGTATAGACCATTTCTTCTATTTCCTTCATATGACTAGGGGTTGCGACCAAGTGTTGAGTCCTTGGGTGCTAAGGCCTTCAGGATCCTGTCCAGGGGCTTCTTTCCTTTTTTATATGAAATCCCACACTTTGGCATTTTAAGAGGGTTGCCACTTTTATTTCCCCATGAACGCCGCGATCACCGATCCATGGGGTCGGGCCACTGGGAGTATCACAATCACACTACGGGAGGGGAAGGCCCTTTTAATTTCTTTCTTAGTGCTAACTAACTATCCGGACATGGGGGATTTATAAAATAGATCACATAATATATCATGTCTGGGAGGATCCCCTCTTATCGCAATCGCAAGCCTGAAAGGAACTTGTGCGGAATAAAGACTTTGTTGTGTGTGATCATCGATTCCTGATCTGTGGGGGGTGATGTCATCACTACCATGTGTCACCCTGTGAGTGGTGACACATGTCACCTGGAAATTCCCCTATAGGATCCTTCAAAATGATGAATTTGAATGCCACGTGTCCTTCATACTTCCATGTCATTTCTGTACTGCCACGCCATTGATGGCGTCAGCTGCCATGTCATACATACGGGCCAATGGGATTATGCCACGTGGCCCCTTGGAGGAGAGAGAAAATGACCCGCCCAGCCTTGGTTTTTTCATCAATTCCTTTGTTAAATAGAATTGGCCCCTACCCAATGTTTTAACAATGTATTGCAAATCAACGAGTTCACAAGGATTTTAAAGTGGTAGCCCCTTTACTCTGATGATTACCGATATCGCAGGATTGTGGGATTCACTGTGCCTGGGGTCCCTGACCTCCAATAAATCATACCACCACATGGAGGAGAGAGAAAGGGCACACCTATCCCTATTTTTGCATGCATTTCCTTTGTTAATCCTTTTCGGCGATCCCTAAAGATTTAACGTTATATCGCAAATCGACGATAATGCAAGGTTTTCGAGTGTGCGAGACTGCGATGTTGTGGGATGCAGGATTGCAGGATGTGAGATTGCCCCTGACCTCTGATATGCGAGAAACAACTCTGCCTAGACTTGACGATAGCCGATTTGTGATTGGTTCATGGTCTTCCGATATTTGATTTGCCTTTGTACTTGGGCCTTTCCTCCTTGTCTTCTCGCTTTCCATAGGTAACTTCAAAATGCCATATCTTATCATCCAGAGGTCCATTTTTGGACTTCCATATACCATTAGAAAGGTATTTCTGAGAGATATGCAATGGATAGGGTGTGATTAAGCTCTGATAGCTCCTATGGCTTGGGAAATGGCTTCAACCTTCACTTCTTTTTTTCACTCTAGGAAACTAATAACTTTATAAAGTAGTGAGTGACAACACACCGGACATAAGGGTATGTATTGTGTTGTGTTATGTACTGGGTGTAGGTGTATGTATTGTTTTGTGCATTAGGTATAGGTGTATTCATTGTATATCAAGTGTGGATGCATGTATTACATGGTGTTATATGTCGTGTGCAATGCACACTATGTATATGTGCACCTGGTTGAGGAAAAGGCACTGGGTGTTTATCTGGTGTGGCAACCAAGCCAATGGCTTGCTGATGACTAGAACTGCACAATGTGCAGTTAAGTCTGGCTTTGATGCTGGCTGGGGATGTGCATTCCACAGTCCAAGTGGGAAAGACTCTGATATTTTCTCCTAGAACTAGACAATGCACAGTTGGAGCCAGTCACTCGGAGCCTCTATGAAATTCTTGGAGCCAAGGTAGAGCCTTGAGATCTAGAAATGTATAGTGCATGCCAGGAAGAGCTAGATGTGGGCTAAGGAAGTCTAGATTTGCTCAAGGGCAACATGAAAACAAGAAAAATTGAATTTGTGAGTGAAGTTTGGTGCAGATATGAGTGAATGGTGATGCATGCGATCAAAACAAGTGTAGGAATCAATCAAATCAAAGAACAACAAAGCTTGTGGGGAGAGATGCCGCAATGATGATAGCTAATGCAAAAAATGGGTTATGCATGCCACACTTAGGAAAGGAAATGAAAAAATTACAACAACACTTATACAAGCTAAAAAAAATCAAAACATCAGCGATTGTTCAATAAAATGGGTAAAACAACACTCTCACAAGATAAGGAAACAAAAGCGACAGAAAAAGCAACAAAACACAAGAAAAGAAAGACTTACCTTGAAAGTTGTGCCAATTGCAGTAGATGCCTTGGGAATGCCAAAGCTCCAAGACTGAATGTGAAAACGAGATCTAGCAGCATTCATTAAATAGATTTAATTGATTTAGAATTTATGACACGAAGGCCAAAAATCTAGGAAAAAGCAACACATGGCAATAGTTTCCAAAGATAGCTCAAGTGTAACTATGAATGCTAAATACAGATCCCTATATTTTAGGGATTCTTTTCTATTTTTTATTTTTATTTTTTATTTTTCAAGAAAGTCTGCCATACATGCATGGAGAAATTACGCAGTTTTGGGGAGAAGCGTGCAACTCACTAGCACATGCATCAAGAAGTTACTGAGGGAACGTTTATGCGCAATTCCTAGGCTGAGTGGCTCTAGCTGCCTGTCATTCTCTGCAAAATTTCTCAGCTAAAGGAAAGCTGCCAGCTGGGTCTACACAATTTTGGAGCTAAAGCTCACTGCTGGTTTGAACTGTGCATTTCCTATGAGAAAGGTTGGTTTCCCTATAGGATTGGGCAGATGATCAAGGTAGTGCTAGAACCATTTTGCAGCCAAGTCACGGGGTCACCTTGTGGTTAGAAAAAAAAGCAAGTAATCAAACACAAGTTGTAAAGCGAAATATAAAACTCAAGTGAAAGCACAAGTACATGGGCAGTGTAAGACAAGCTGTTGAGATTTTATTTGGGAGGCTCCAAAACGAAGCTTAGCAAAAATTTTGGAGGGTGGTTTTCACCTCTACAACACAACTTCAGAAGCACGAGTAGGGCGGGCGGAATGAACATTGTTGCCTTGAAAAAATAATGGAATGATGGTGTCGGTGGGTCTATCAACCATAAAACAATGCCAACCCTCCTTCTAGCACCAAAAGTGTTGATGGTGCTAGATCCGCCAACATTCAGGGGATCTCCCCGATATGCAGTTACAATCAAACCTCACATAGTTTGGTGTAGGAGTACCATCCAGTATAAAGGCCTCGTTGCCAAATCTTTAAATATTTTCCTTGTCTATAGCTATCAGCACAAGAGAGTGATGCAATGGTGTTTTCAAAAAGCAAGGGCAATGTGCCTTGTTAAAAAATAACAACAACAAACCCTAATTTAATTTGTCCTTAAATTAAATTAGGAAGTAAATCGAAATTATATTCTCATAGCAACTTGTAATAGTTAGATAAGTTAATTTGACTTAGTTGGCTTAGGAAATTTGAGTTGGAAGTCTATATAGAGTCATGTACAATGATCCCTGAATTTTAGGGGCCCAAGTTGAGTTATTTTGAGTTGTAATTAATTAACTTAGTCTAACTGAGTTATAGTTAGTTAAACTAGTTCCAATTGTTGGAGGAACTAGTAGGAGGTCTAATAGTGGGCATGGGCACCAGTGCAACTTCACTGCTCCACTAGTTAACTGAAGATTCACTCATAAATAACTTGTACATGTCAGTTTAGAGGAAGACCCAGTTGATATTAGAGTTCAGGGACAATGTAGTACCAGTTGTATAATTTTTTGAGTTGTACAGATGGTGCATGTAATCAGTTGAGGGCTTATGATGGATTGTGCAATTATGGATAGAGAATAATTCTCTCAGGAATTACACAAGGAAGTAGGGGCTTGGCAGGCAATAGATTTCGCTAAGTGTTGGCTAGATCGAGTTGTAGGTTTTAACCCCATACATAAATTACCTACATACAAATTTTGGGAAAAAAAAGAAACAATGGTGAGAGCATAAAACATAAAATATATATACGCATAGATTTTCCCTTGGATCCCAAAACCGGGACCACCAAATTGATTATTCATTATATTCCTTTCAATGTTACAATACATATATATACATGTCGAAGCATCCATAAACCCCAATCCTTTAACCCAGGATTAGAGCATAACTGTAGTTCCCTTGATTGGATCTACAAAATACCATGGGATGAAAACCATCATGCCCAAAACCATTTGCAAAATCCAGGCACAAAACCATAGGTAGGTCTGCCCACCTAATATAGGGTCCATAATTTTTTTCCCTAGGGCATTGCCCCAGACCTCGTATAGGGGAGCGGTAGCCCCCAGACAGGGGGGATTTCCCTCCCTTCTGATCCCCCCGTTGCACCAAGCATAACGAAGGGAGGTCTGGCCATCCCCCCTCTAACCCCCCAGCTTTAGTACTATGGATAGTCATGGAAAGAATATAACACACACCCAACATTCTCCCACTTATTGTTTTCTTTCCATAGGGGTCCATAGGAGAGCTTAGTCATTGTTTTAACCCTGCAATGCCCATTGTTTTTCTACACCAAGAGAACTTCTCAGTGCTCACAGAGTTTGTCAATTCATCTCCAGTATTCTTCAAAGTGTCCACCTTTACCAAAAACATCATTTTGTCCTCAACCTTATCCATTACATACTAATATTGAACATCAATGTGCTTTGTCTTTGAATGATAGGCAAGGTTCTTTTCCAAGAAAATTTCACTTTGGCTGTTACAGTTTATCCTTATAACTTGTTGTACTAACCCCATACTTGAACACAATCTCTGCAACCAATGATGGAACCAACAAAGGTACAAACATATCATTGTGCACAAGTTCTAATATCTGTTTTTCCCTCTTAGCACCAGAGGGGAAACCCACCTGATTCTGCTTCCCATATACACAATTTCACAGAAATCAAAATATAGAGAGAAATTAGACATAACTTCTACCATACCATAACCATGAAGTATTTGAAGGCCTTTCTCGCCAATATGTCCAAGCCTTTGATGCCATAGCATGGTCTTTTCTCCAAAGACCACTACATTTTTTGCTCCAAATTTAGGAACCACATAATTATTGCACCCATCAATAACAATGCTACCTTGAAGCTTGTACAAATTTCCAATCCAAACTCCCCACACCAATACTAGTACTGCCCGACCCATCTTGCAAGTATATTTCTTGAGCACTATTTTTATAGTTTCATCATCCAACTTGCTTATAGAGATCAAATTTCTGGCCAATACAGGAATATGCTGAACACCCGAAAGTGTTCTAATCCTTCCACCTTGCAACTTCAACTTCATTTTTTTGCACCAAAAATTCTAGAGTTCCTGTCATCTGCTAAGAAGACATCACCACCATCATATTTATCATACTTGAAGAACCACTCCCTATGGGGAGTGAAGTGAAAGGATGCACTTGATTCAATAAACCATGCCTCATGATCTACATGTGTACTTGAAGAAGAAGCCAAGTATAAATTTCCACCTTCATCTGAGGTGGCTTTCACCTCTGTAGAAGGAGCATCATTAGATCCCTTTCCTTTCTTAGGAGCTTTAGATCTACAGTAATTTTTGAAGTTCCCTTCCTTTCCACATTTCTAGCACACCTTTACTGATCCGGATTTAAACAGGAACGCAACAAATTACAGAGATAACCATATACACAAAGATGCAGCGGAAATAATACTTCATTTCATTAATGGAAAATACTGAAATATGCTTACAACCAGAAATGGAAATAAACCAGCTAGGGCGATGGTAGCTTATCTCTGAGAAGAGATGTGAAGGCTACATGCCTCTGAACTGTATTACAATGAGGCTCGAAGGCCTATTTATTGTTGAGAAACAATGGAAAACCCTTAACATTCCAAAACCTAACCCTAGGAGATGAAACGCCAAACTGTGGGCCCCGTTTGGGGTAAATTGGTACATCAACTTCCCGGGGTCATAACTTTGGCATATGATCTCCGTTTGATGCGTACAATAGCTCATTAGAAAGATCTATCCGAGCACTATCATTGTTGGAACGGGCAACATCGTGGAATGGACCAATGTTGCCCCTGGATTCCCCAAAAAACGTCGTTTAGGGCCTCAAAACGGCTCCAGAAGTTCAGGACCCGAAAAACTGCTAAAAATAGTAAGTTGTGCTACAATTAAGGAAACTGAAAATGCTGAGAAAGACAATGGTGGGGGTCCAGGTGGACTTGGCAGGTGGCCACCAATATCCACCTGGATCATTCCTCCCCCCTTAGGAAGCAATGGTCCCCATTGCGTTGAGCTCCTCCATGAGATGAGGAAACTTCTGCTGAACTTGTTCCCTGGTGAGCCACTTGCCCTGCTGAAGGAGTTGGCCTGCTTTGACAACTCGATATAGTTGGATATTCTGTTGGTGAGTGTTCTTGATCTGTGTGTCCATGATCGGATCAGTTGCAGCTTGTTCCATGCAATCTGGATTTAATTCTGTGGGTTTGAGCTGTTCTGCAATGTCGGATGTGTCTAGCAATGGTGGAAAGTATGGCCGAAGGCGGTCCACATTGAACACTGGGTGCAGGCCAAGGAATGGGGGAATGCTGAGCTCAAATGCATTGTCTCCCATAGCCTTAGTAATGGTGTAAGGACCATATCGGAGTGGTCTCAATTTCCGATAGGCTCCAGTAAGGCGTTCCTTTTGCAAATGCAACCAGACTTTGTCGCCCACCTGAAACTTGTGTGGCACTCGATGTTGATCATGTCGCTGCTTGTACTTGGCATTTGATTTCTCAAGAATGTCATGGACCTGTTGGCGAATATGTTGGATGTGCTCAATGAAGCTGGTGGCGTTATCTGTTTCGGACTGGACATGAGCTGAATTCATGTGAGTAGCTGCAAGTGGCATGGCCACATCAATGGGGCATAGTGGCTGGAATCCCAAACCCACCTGAAAAGGGCTATGGCCAGTGGAGCTATGAAGAGCTCGGTTGTAGCTGTGCTGAACATAGGGGAGGCTCTCGTCCCATGTGCATGGATGCTTTGAGTTATACATGCGCAGAATGTGCACAATCATCCTATTGACAACCTCTGTCTGGCCATCAGTTTGAGGATGGAAGGCTGTGGACTTCGTGTGTTTGGTGTCCAGCATTGACCAGATACTGGACCAAAATGTGCTGAGAAACCGACTGTCCCGATCTGAGATGATAGACTGTGGGATCCCAAAGTGCACCCACACTCGTTCAAAGAAGAGTTTAGCAGTGGCTTCTGCTGTGATATTCTTCTTGCAGGCCACCATAATGGCCATCTTCGAGAACCTGTCGACGACCACAAAAACACAGTCATTTCCATGCTTAATGGAAGGAAGGCCTGACATGTAATCCATGGAGATGGATTCCCAAGGTCGACTAGGGGTAGGCAACAGGGTATAGAGGCCGTGCTTCTTAATGGTCGGTTTGGCAATGGCACAGGCAATACATGATCGGATGTACTTCCCAACATCCTATCGAAGATTCGGCCAATAGAAATAATTTTGCAATACTGCCACTGTTTTCTCGACCCCGAAATGCCCAGCAACCCGACTGTAGTGTGCTTCCCAAATCATCTTGGCACGCTCGCTTGAAGGAACAAAAAGGTGACCGAGGTGGCATAATAGGGCATCCTGGAGGTGAAAATCTGCAACATGCCGACCCTCCAAGAGTGTCTGGTATGTGTGGCCGAATTTTGGGTCACTTTTGTAGAGAAGTGGCCAATCAGAAGTCTCGTGCCCACAAGATTTGAGCACGGTGGTCAGCGCCATGATCGGTGGTCGACTGAGGCAATCTGCAACATTATTGGTGCTGCCCTTTTTATACTTGATATTCAAGTGAAACTGTTGCAGGTATGTAGACCACTTCTGATGGCGATCATTCTGCAATTTCCCTTGGGTCTGTATGAACTGCAGGGGTCGGTGGTCTGTGTGGATGACCGTTTCTTTCCCCAAAATGTAATGCTTCCATTGTCGGCAGGCCTGTACAATGGAATACATCTCTTTATCATAAGTGGGGTACTTCCGGACTGTGTCTGAAAGTGTTTCACTGTGATATGCCACTGGATGTCCATGTTGAGTAAGGACTGCCCCAATAGCATAGTCAGAGGCATCTGTCTCGACCTCAAATGGTTGTTGTAAATCTGGTAATGCGAGCACTGGTGCTGTGCAGAGGCGATCCTTCAACTCCCTGAATGCCTTCTGTTGAGATTTAGACCAAAAGAATTTTGCTTTCGCCCCTCCCTTGGTGACTTGACTCAAGGGCCAAGAAATATGAGAAAACCCCAACACAAACCTGCGGTAGAAGTTGGCAAGACCTAGAAAGCTGCGGAGCTCTGTTAGAGTGGTTGGAGAGGGCCAATCCCGAATGACTTGGACCTTGGCTGGATCGACATGCACCCCCTGTTCATCAATGATGTATCCCAGATACTGAACCTGGGTCATGCCAAAAGTGCATTTCTCCAAATTGGCACATAGCTTGTGTTGCCGCAGTGTTTGGAGAACCTGTCGGATGTGGTGGAGGTGCTCTTCCCAACTCTAGCTAAAGATCAGAATGTCATCCAAGTATACTACTACAAAGGAGTTGGTGAATGGCCACAAGATGTCATCCATTAGCCTCATAAAGGTTGCAGGAGCATTCGTCAACCCAAAAGGCATGACCAACCATTCGAAGAGGCCCTCCTTGGATTTGAAGGCAGTCTTCCACACATCTGAGGGTTTGATTGGTACCTGGTGATATCCTAACTTCAGAGTGATCTTGCTGAAATATTTCGCCCCCTTTAGTTGGTCTAGGAGGTCATCAATCCGCGGGATCGGGTACCTATTACAGACAGTGATCTTGTTCAGCGCCCGATAGTCAATACAGAGTCTCCACGTCCCATCCTTCTTCTGTACCAACACGATAGGGCTCCCACAGGGTGATGAACTCGGACGGATGTGACCTTTCTGCAGGAGCTCCTGAATCTGCCTCTTGATTTCATTGTTCTCCAGAATGGAGCGCCGATAAATTGGTCCATTGGGTAGCGGCGCACCTGGGGTCAGATCGATGGAGTGCTTGACTTGACAGTGCAGAGGAACCCCTGCCGGGAGGTGAAGATGTCCTCGTAATCCTCCACAATCTTGTCCATATGTAGTTGTCGTGCAGAGGGACCCCGTTTGGAGGCCGGCCACTGTCTTCTTCTTTCCTTGAGGGCGTATCATCAGGAAAACAAATTTCCTGGTTTTGGAAATGATCTTACTGCATTGTTTTGCAGTAATCAAAGAGATGGCGGCCGGTGGTGCTACCTCTGGTATCCTAAAAAACTTATTTCCCAATGTAATAATAACAGCACGGGGCCTTGATTCATACACAGCATGTCGCTTCCACAAGTATGGTTGTCCTAGTAATACATCACAAACTTCAAGGGGAGCAATGTCACACAATACCTCATCCGTGAAGGGCTTGATGTTGTATGGAAGGCGACACTCCTGGCTCACGCAAAGATCTCGTCCTTGGTGAAGCCACCCAATGGTGTATGGTTGTGGATGTGCTATGGTCGGTAAGCCCAACCGCTTCACGACCTCTGTCGAAATGAGGTTCTTTTGACTCCCGCTATCAACAATGAACTGTATCGGGGAGCCCTTTACCCACATCTGGGAGTGGAAGAGACGCTCCTCCTCCTCTGGATCTTCGGGTTCATTTTTCTGGATCTTTGTGGTAGCAACAGTGGCGCTGGGATCCACATCAATGATCTGCTTCCCTTTTTCATACCCCTTATCGAGTTCTGACTCAGAGTCAGAACATGCATCTGATTCTGAAACCTTTAGCTCAGCCACCAGTGACTGCTTGGCCCGACACTCACTTGTGTTGTGAGTGGAGCTCTTATGGAACTCGCACCATTTTCCAGTGTCCTTTCTCGGCTTCGCGGCGCTGTTCTTTGCTTGTAGCTTTGGCTGGTTGTCTTGGGCTGTCCCGCCTTGGCTTTGTCCTTTGTTCTGTGGTTTAGGGGCCCCTTTCCACTGCTTTGGATTCGCAGATCCAAAGTCTCGCTTCTTTTGTTTAAACTTCTGCTCGACCTTGACGGCATATCGGTATGCTGCACCGAGCGAGGGGATGTTTAGGAATTGTATTTCTTCCTGGATGTACTTGTGCAGGCAGCCACGGTATTTGAGTATCAAATGTTGCTCCGAATCCTTGATACCCAACTTTGTGCGAAGGGTATGGAAAAGATTGGTGAACTCCGGCACGTCTTGGTCCCTTCCCTACCGCAGCGTGGTCCACTTTATGTATTCATCCTCATAGCTTCCGACAGGGTAGTACTGCTCCTTGATGGCATCCCGGAACGAATCCCAGGTGGGTGCAGCTGAAAATAGTGAGCCAGTACTTTCATCCTTCTACTCGCAGTAGGTTTCCCACCAGTCCTTGACGTGGGGGGCTGCTTTGAGAAGAGCAAAAACAATCTTTTCCCGACTCGAAAATTCATGAACAGAAAAATAACCCTCTAGCAGATTTAACCATTTATCTATGGCATCTGCGTCTATCTGACCCTCGAATATGGGGATTTCAAAATTAACTTGTACCTTAAAGGGTGTGGCGTTTCCAGAGTAGCTGCTGGAAGCCGATGCGTCGCTTCTGGGTAGCCGCTGAAGGATCTGGGCAAAGTTGTCCATCATCGCGTTCCGTTGTCGCTCGAGGGCTTCTTCGAGCAAGATTTTGATGGGATGTCCTACCCCCTCGTCTTTCTTCTCGTCCGCCATGGGAGGCCGTCGGGATTTGCGAGGCTGGTCTTGCAAAGGTTCAACCAGTTCAAGCCCTAACTCCTTATATCCCGACCTTGTTGGGGACATGCAAAGAAAAACAGAGAAAAAGCAGACCGCTCTGATACCACTGATACGGATTTAAATAGGAACGCAACAAATTACAGAGATAACCATATACACAAAGATGCAGTGGAAATAATACTTCATTTCATTAATGGAAAATACTGAAATATGCTTACAACCAGAAATGGAAATAAACCAGCTAGGGCGATGGTAGCTTATCTCTGAGAAGAGATGTGAAGGCTACATGCCTCTGAACTGTATTACAATGAGGCTCGAAGGCCTATTTATTGTTGAGAAACAATGGAAAACCCTTAACATTCCAAAACCTAACCCTAGGAGATGAAACGCCAAACTGTGGGCCCTGTTTGGGGTAAATTGGTACATCAACTTCCCGGGGTCGTAACTTTGGCATATGATCTCCGTTTGACGCGTACAATAGCTCGTTAGAAAGATCTATCCGAGCACTATCATTGTTGGAATGGGCAACATCGGTCCATTCCATGGACCCATGTTGCCCCCAGATTCCCCAAAAAACGTCGTTTAGGACCTCAAAACGGCTCCGGAAGTTCAGGACCTGAAAAACTGCTAAAAATAGTAAGTTGTGCTACAATTAAGGAAACTGAAAATGCTGAGAAAGACAATGGTGGGGGTCCAGGTGGACTTGGCAGGTGGCCACCAATATCCACCTGGATCATTTACAGGTTTTCCTGAAGATTTAGATCTCCCACTAAAGGATTTATTTTTGTTTTTGTTCTAGGAACATCCTCATATAGAGAAGGAATCACCATTATGTCCCTCCATATTTTGTCATCTCATCTCCTCTGAGAGCAAGGATGATACTATTTCATCAAACTACAAGGCAGTCAAATTGCTACCTATTGCAACAACCAGACTATCCCATGAATCGGGTAGAGAACATAACAAATTGATGAACTTATCTTCAACAGAAATTTCTATATCAGCATATGAAAACTAGCTTACCACAATATTAAAGGCGTTTAGATGCTCTGTCACTGATTCTCTGTCCTCCATCCTTAGGTTATACAACTTTTTCCCTAGGAACAATTTATTCACTAGAGACTTAAATTGGTACAAAGTCCCTAACATGTCCCACAAAGCCTTCGTCGAAGCTTCCCTTGATACATTCAACAATACTTAATATGAGATACACAATCATATTGTGATCTTTGCCTTCCAATTCAACTTCACCCAATATTTAGTTGACATTGTTGATTGTTTAGTACCTGAATCTACCTTTCTCCACTGATCTTTATCGACCAGCAGATCCTCCATGTTGAGTTTCCAGAAGTAAAAACTCTAACCATTAAATTTCTTGATCTCTATCTTTCCACTATTCACCATCTTCTTTCACCACAACAATCGATCTTGCAAATATCCCACTGAACAAGGTCTACCATAGGCCCAAGCAAAACCCTCAGCAACAAAGGCATCCCCTTGAAGCCAAAATAACTCTGATACCAAATGTAGGCTTTAACCTTGTACAAAAATTACCGGCATGCGAATTCTAAAAACAAAAAGTAAACAATGGAAAGAGAAAAAAATATGAAATAGATATACACAAAGATCTTCCCCTAGATCCCAAAATTGGGACTACTAGAATGATTTTTCATTATATTCATTTCAATAATACAATACATATATATACATGCCGAAGCATCCATAAAACCCAATCCATAAACCCTAGATTAGAACATAATCATAGTTCCCTTGACCGGATCTACAAAATACCTTGGCAAGAAAATGACCATGCCCAAAACCATGTACAAAAACCAGTCATAAAACCATAGGTAGGTCCATGCACCTAATCTGGGATCCAAAAATATTTGTCCCCAAGGCACTGCCCTAGACCCTATAGAGGGGGCCGGTAGCCCCCCTCAAACCCCTTGATAGGGGGTGTTGTTCCCCCCCTTGTGATCCCACCACTATGCTTAGCGCAATGAGGGGGGGGGGGGGGCTAGCTGCCCTCCCTTTAACCCCCTGGCTTCACAATTGAGGCTAGTCGTGGAAAGAATATAACACACACCCAATACTAGTTTGTGAAGTAGAGAGATAGATTGTACTTGTATAGGAATTGTTCGGGTTGAAAAACCATTGTATTTTCTTCTCAGATCTTCTGGTTAATACAATATATATCGTTAGGGTTTTGAGCAGTGGCTTTCCATAGAAAAATATTGTGTTATATGCGATTGAGATTATTTCTTTTTTGCTTATTATCTTCATCGATCAATTTTGGTTTCTGATGAAGAGAATAGTAGATTCTTATCTTATGTTTTAACATATCACATAAGTTTTTGAATCTACATTAAAAATATACATGGTAGTGGAGTTCAAGACAATATAGAAGAGGAGAATTCATGTTTGTTGTGCAAGTGAAATCAAATTTGCAAGTTCATACTTTAGAGTCTGCAATATGTCATTCTAACGTTTCAGACTTGAGTATGCCCTAGAGGGCTACTCGAATTACATATCTTGGAAGGACAGGATGGAGGCAACACCGGAAGAAAACGGCTCAAGGAATTCATAGATCATGATATTCCAAATCATCCAACATCTCATGTTAAAGATATGGCTGAATGGAGAAAGTGTGTGTAAAAGGCAAAAAGGATTATCCTAGAAGGAGTTCAAGATCACATTGTCTCGAATATCCAAGGTAAGGAAACTCCATTTGCATTATGGAAGGCATTAACGAACCTATTTCAAAATAACAGTGACCACAGAAATATGGCATTGAAGGAAAAACTCAGAAATATCAAGATGGAGAAGGGCAACTCAATTCCGAAGTACTTGACCAAGTTTACCCAATGTCGGGATGAGCTTGGAAGTGTTAGGATTATTTTTTCCAAAAATGATATGGTGAGCCTAGGAAACTTTTCCAGAAAGAGTCTTCTCAAGAAGGTCGGTAAGGAGCCCTCATGAGGAGTGGTAGGTGAAGATCTTGCTTCACAGTTTGAACTAGAATTTACCCTCATTGCTTGTATGGTGTCATCAATGATGGGTAGTGTGGTACCTAGACAGTGGATCTTCTTTCCACATGACCGATAACAATGAGATCTTCTGTACTTTGGAGGAGAAGGATCTCCAGATGGATATCAAGATGGGTGATGATGGGAGGTATAGCGCTACCAACATAAACACAGTTACCTTTCAAAGGGAGTCAGGTTCTCCCCTCACTTTGTGAGATGTTATGTATGTTCCTGGTTTGAAGAAGAACTTGGTATCTATTGCCATGTTAGAGGACAGAGGCTATTATGTGATATTTAGTAAGGGAAAGACGTTATTTCATCACATAGCCACAAGATAGGTGAAGAGGATAGGGGTTCGAGTAAAGAACCTCTACAAGTTGGAGGGAGAATATTGTGATTCCTTCAGCACTAAAGCATAGAAGATGGAGAGCTGATACATCGGTTAGTTGTTGCACAAGAGACTGGGTCACTTACACCATGGCGCTTTGAAGATCATGCAACAAATTTCTACCGGTCTTCCCAAGGGTACATTAGAGTAGGTAGACACATGCAAAGGTTGTGCATTGGGAAAATACACCAAATATTCCTTTCATGATAAAGACAGTTGAAAATAGGTGATCCTCACTCTAGTTCACTCAAATGTGTGTGGATTGTTGTTATCAGCCTATTTTACCCCTCTAGGTTAGTGACCCTCAATACTTGAGTCTAACTGATGTTTTCCATACTCATAACTCTTTTTCTTCCAGTTTGACCCAGAGTCACTTGCACAATAGCCTATGGGAGCGACTATAGGCTCGTAGTCACTCTCAGGCCTCCTCTATGGGAGTGACTAGGGACTTTTTTTCCCCTTTCAGTGCTAGTGACTAGGAATGTCTTCTAGAGTGCCTTAATCCCTAGGAGATCAGTTCGATTTATCATATATTCAAGATGGCTAGGACTTATCTCTTAGAAGTTTATATGATTTCTCTTTATCCTGAGCGTCCAAATACATCCTCCCAAGACCTCTCTTCTTCCTAATTATATTGGACCATCTAAGAGGGTCAGCTAGTTTTGGAGAGCTAGAATTGAGACTCAGATCTTGAGTTTATGTTCCTATATCTTGTGAGGTCTTTTTCCATTGGCCTAGTACTCTTCATGCTCATTTCTTGGATATAGTGGGGCAATTCTGGTTGATTGTGGAGAAGAGGCTTAGAGGTGAAATTTTTACAGTGTATTGTTTCCTTTCATAATGAATGGAAATTTATGTTCCCTTCCTTACATGAATTTGTGTTTAGTATGTTATATATTGGTATCTATTGCTTTTGATCTAATGATATTCTGAGGAAGATCACTTGTTGTCTTCATTTAGTTGTGATTGTGTGTGGGGATAGATATCTAGTGTGGATGTGTTGGATCGCTTGAGTGGAACGTAATATTTGCATCAAACTCAAAACCCATCCTTGACATGTGAGGATTCCAGGTGTGATATCTTATCTTTATAGAATAGATCTGACTACTTGCTGCATTATTGGGCATTTGGGATTAGGATTGGGATTGGATTATTGTTCCATTGATTGTATTGTTCTCTATCTGGTGATCTGATTTGGACACAAGATCACGGAGCAACAACTCCTTACATATTAAGCTGCAACAACTGTTCTCAACAACATCCACGACCAAGCACAAGTATTATGTGATATTTGTTGATGATTTTTCTCATAAGTGTTGGATCTTTTTCATGTAGAAGAAAGATCAGACTTTTTCTAAGTTTTGTGAATTTAAAGAACTTATCGAGAAACATACTGGCAGGAAAGTTAAATCTCTCAGGAGTGATATGGAGAGTATGTGTCGAATGAGTCAAAAACTTTTGTGCATCAGAAGCCATTTGATGGGAGTTGAAAGAACCTAATATCCCACAACATAATGGGGTGGCTGAAAGGAAGAACAAGAGTACTATGGGAGTGTCCTGGGAAATGTTGCATGATCAGGGCCTACCATTACACTTATGGAAAAAGCATGCAACAAAACTATTTATTTGCAGAACAGAAGCCCTCATCAAATTCTCTTGATGAGTACACCGGAAGAGGCTTTTTTCAGAGAAGAAACCAGAAGTGGCACACTTAAGGATTTTTGGTTCATTAGTCTACTACCATGTAATCAAATATGCATGGAAAAATATTGAGTAAACAACAGAGTTGGGCATATTTGTGGGGTACGCTAATACACCCGACAATTATCGGGTGTACCCGCCAACCAACAGGATGAAAATGGTTCACAGAGATGTAAAATTTGATCAAGAGAAGGCCATGAGATGTTTCCTTGAGAGGGAGCTTTAGCTACATATGGTTGAGGAGACTTTAGCTCCAAAGGAGAAACCTAAGGATAATGTGGAGTAGCCACATGCAGAGGAGCAGGGAGTGGAGACACCCACTCATGCAGAGTCATCCAAAGATTGGGGAAAGCACACTCGAGAGGATGACAGGTTATTGCATGATTCTAGAGAGGATGTGGGAGCACCCAAATCACAACATAGGAAAAGGAGGTCACTAAAGAGGTACACTGGCTACATGGAATTGATGAACATATGTGGAGAGATTGAGCCATCCTCTTTTGAGGAAGCAGTGAAACAACTAGTTTGGGTTGATGCCATGGTTGAGGAGTATCACTCCATTGTTAGGAACAATGTTTGGGATGTGGTCCCAAGACTGGCAGACAAGTCAATGGTGAGTTCAATATGGCTTTACAAGGTAAAGCAGGCAGCACAGGGTAGTATGGAGAAGCACAAGGCTAGGTTTGTAGCAATAGGGTTTTCTGAGGTGGAGGGGATTGATTACGATGATACATTTTCTCCTGTTGCAAGGTACTGATCAATCAGGTCCATTCTAGCACTGCCAACACAGATGGGATGGAAGATTCATCAGATATATGTAAAGAAAACATTACTCAATGACGTGATTGAGGAAGAGTTGTATATTGAGCATCTTGAAGGATTTTAGATCTTCAATAGAGAGTCTCATGTGTGCAGATTCAAGCGAGCGCTCTATGGAATGAAGAAAGCACCCCGTGCTTTGTACATAGGATCGATAATTATTTCACCGGGTTGGGCTTCACCAAAAGTGAAGCAGATGCCAACATTTACCATATTGTGGTTCATAGTAAATTGTTTATTATTGTTTTATATTTCGACGATTTTATTATGATAGGTGATGATAAGTTGATCAAGCCTTGCAAAGAGGATCTTACAAGAGAGTTCGAAATGAAGGAGTTGGGGCTCATGCACAAATTTTTGGGTATGGAAGTATGGCAAGGTGATGAGGAACTATTTGTCTCTTAGGGAAATTATTCCAACGCGATACTCAAGAAGTTCCACATGGAGATCAGTAAACCCATGGAGACTCCTTTAGCTAGTAACTAGAGGAAGGAAGATGCTACTTCCGGTGAAGTAGTGGAGGCTACTATTTATACGTAGATTGTGGGTTCACTCATGTATTTGGTGAACACACAACCAGACGTGTGTTATGCAGGTAACCATCTTAGTCAAGCAATGGTTAAGCCAACCAAGATGTATTAGAAGGCAGCCAAGCATGTGTTGAAATACCTCAGAGGCACTACTTAGTATGGTATTTAGTAGAGACAAACAAAGAGAGTGAAGCGTCAAGGCTTCAGCGATGGATATTTGGCATGGAGTCCATCCGACATGAAGATCACATCAAGTGGGACCTTTAATATTGGGTCAACAACTCTTTCTTGGTACAACAGGAACGAGAGATCAGTTGCACTTAGTTTAGTAGAAGCATAGTACATGGCTGCTAGTCAAGCAATTTGTGAGGCTATATGGATGAGGAAGATTCGTGTCGATTTGTTTTGTCAGTAGATGAATCCGACTGTGATTTACTATGATAATCAGAGTTGTATCAAACTATTTGAGAATCCAGTTTTTCATGATCAGTCCAAGCATATTTATATCTAGTATCATCATCTTTGAGATTGTGTGCAAAGGAGAATTATGTTGTTGGAGTACATTCCCAGAGAGGAGAAGGATGTAGATATTTTGACAAAGGCTTTGTCAAGATGAAAATTCAAGTTTCACAGACGTAGGATCAGGGTAACAGATAATCCCTTTCTTGTTGAGAGGGAGTGCTAAAAAATAGCAACAAAAAATCTTAATTTATTTTTTCCTTGAATTAAATTAGGAAGTAAATAGAAATTCTAATCTCATAGAAACTTGTAATAGTTAACTAAGTTAATTTGACTTAGTTGGCTTAGGAAATTCAAGTTGGAAGTCTATCTAGAGTCATGTAGAGTGATCCCTAAATTTTAGGGGCCCAGTTTGAGTTTGTTTGAGTTGTAATTAATTAACCCAATCTAACAGAGTTATAGTTAGTTAAACTAGTTCCAACTGCTAGAGGAACTAGTTGGAGATCTAGTAGTGGGGACGTGCACCAGTGCAACTTCACTACTCCATCGGTTAAATAAATATTCACTCATAAATAACTCATGCATGTCAGTTCAGAGGAAGACCCAGTTGAGATTAGAGTTTAGGGACAGTGTACTATTAGTTGTATAATTTTTCGAGTTGTATAGATGGTGCATGCAATCAATTGAGGGCTTATGATAGATTGTGCAATTATGGAGAGAGAATTTCCCAATTATATATGGGCTAATTCTCTCAGGAATTGCGCAAGGAAGTAGGGGCTTGGTAGGCACTAGATTTGGCTAAGTGTTGGATGGAGCTAGCTTGTGAAGTAGAGAGATAGATTGTACTTGTGTAGGAATTGTTTGAGTTGAACAAGAATTGTATTTTCTTCTCGAATATGTTTGTTAATGCAATATAAATAGTCGGGGTTTTGAGCAGTTTCTTTCCTCAAAAAAAATATTGTGTTATGTGCGATTGAAATTCTTCCTTTTCTTCTTATTGTTTTCATCAATCAATTTTAGTTTTCGTTGAAGAGTAGAGTAGATTCTTGTCTTGTGTTTTAGCATATCACATAAGTTATTGAATCTACAGTAAAAATATACATGCCTGGTGAGTGTGTAGTTGCAATTGTGTCGAGTTTGTTCTACTGCAAAGGGGGAAATAAAATTGAGCCTCTAGGTGAGAGGTAAAGTACCACCCAGGAAGAGACACACATGAACCAAAAGGATCAATCTAACGCCTAGCAGAATAGTGCACAATGGATGCAATTGTCATTACAACCAATAAATAAGGAAATATTTTCCTAGTATCTTGTGGAATAGTCCACAAAGATGGGACAATGATAACAACCATTACAACACATTCTCAATAAGATAAGAACTAAAATAACTAAAATATTTCAACTATATTAGTACATGTGAAAGTAAACATGAAATACAAACGACCACATAATAGTCTTACAAACATTCATAGTCCATGCATGAAGAACGTGCTGGAATGAAAAGGCTTCTATAATGAAGAAAAATTTCTAAGGCACATGTTTACAATGTACATCACTAGCCATAATAGCAGGACATTGGAGCCACTCCTTTCTCCTCAAAGAGCTAAATGATCTCTCTAATGCCTTGTGGGAGGAGCTAAGGTGAAAGGTCATTTTCTCATACAATGAGTAGGTATATATAACCAAGGGATGATGCTTCCCCCTTGTGACTATTTGACTACCCTCATGAATATTCAACTTCCTATGACTTTTCAACTTACATGACTCTTCATATTCATGTGTGTCCTTTGAACTTACACTTTACAATACATTTTAATACAATACACATGGTCCACAACAATGACGTGGAATATACTCATGACATGACATGACATGACACTACTGACATTGATTGCTTGATGATGTGGCAATGTCAGGTCATTGTTGTTGTTGAGTGCTAGATGTCTTCTTGGATATGATTTCTCCTCTCCTCCGTGTGGATTGGTGATGCAGAGTCTTCAATCATCTTAAGTCTAAAATGGTAGTTGCAAACTTGTGTCCCTTTGCTTCCTCTTGATAGATCCACTCGTAAGTTTATATGTCAGGGACTCTTTAGGCATGTTTCCCTCCTCCTTCTCCTACTTCATCATCTCACTATGACTTGATAGTGTACCTATTCCTGAAATTCACTCATGATGGGACTACATCAATATGATAACTCCCCAGTCTAATATGATGCATTATTATCCATGAATTGAGCCCGAGACAAATCATAAACTAGGAGAAAGGGACCAATGACTACACATTGTGCACTTCCAGCATACAGGTAGAGAGCTTTGTCACTAAGACTACACAGCGCACAACTCAGGCTAGATGAAGGGATATTTCTACACAGTCCTCACTGAGGGGAAAAATGCGTAGTGCTCAATAAAGGAAAAAATTGTGTAGTTCAAGCAGGCAGTGAAGGTTGCGGGATGGAGCCTTGGGAGGAAAGACTACTCAATTTTAGGAGGCGAGGGGACTGAGCAGCTGGGAGACTTGAATGGAAGAACTGCACAGTTTTAGGAGGTAGTGAGTTATGGTTGAGGGAAGGGCAATAGAGGAGGCATTTTCATAGTTTTGGAGGCCAAGGGAGGTTGGGATTTTTGTGCGCAGTTCCAATAGGTAAGGAAAAGGCTCAAGGGTTGAAGATGTGAAGTGCACAGTTCAAGGAAAACTAGGAGACACAACTGTGCAACTTTGGAGGTCAAGGGAGGCTATTGGACTCATGAATTGCATAGAACAACAACCCTAAAGGTAAAGGAATGCACACTAGGTAGTTCTAGGTAGCAGGGTCATATCCAAGAAAGCTAAGACTATGCAGTGCACAACTCAGTTAGGGCCTGGTGAAGCTAGGTTTCCCGGCCAGGAATATTTTCAAAAAATGGCTAAGTGCGTGAAGAGAGATGGACTTGTGATGAAATTTAACTATGATCACACACCTAACATACTTTGATGGCATGACCACATAGATCATTGGAACAAAAAAACAAAGAATTCACCTCTATGTGACTGCCTCATGACAAGATATGACAAGTGTGACACTTAAGATATGCTTTAGGAAGACTATGATGATACTTGTGTGACAATTCTCAAGACTTTGTCTATGAATCCAACGCATGTTTCAATGGTTGGGGAAAATCATATACACGAAGAATAACCTTTTAAACCACCAAAAAATGCTCGCAAACATTGTGTGACAATCAAACATGCCAAAATATGACAGGTAATCCAACATGCAAAAGGGGCGAAAGAACTTCAAGAAAGCTCATGAAATGAGCTTAAGTGTTTGAAAAATTCAAGGAAAAGACCAAGGAAGGTTTTGAAATTTGAGTGCAAGCCAAAAATTTGGAACATGTTGCAACAACTACAACACTTGGTTACATCTTTTGGTCAATGATGTTCCAATGGAAAATACGATCCTTGCGTTAAGAAATCCTTGTGTCGAACCATGACCTCCATGTCTATTCTAGAAACCTCATCCCTGCACTCGGGTTTTTTATGTTTCAGTGTTTTCAGGCTAATCCAATCAAGTAGAGAAGGAAAAGGGGGAAATTGAAACGAGCAAACCAATATCATATATGCTTTTCTAAAGGGACAATCTCTCCTCCTCTCAATAAGTCTAGATCCCTCTTCTACCCGTGAAATAAACAAGTGTTAATGCATAGTCCTATATAAATAAATAAATAAAGGCAAAAGAAGAGAAATGCTTCCTACACAGAGAGATGAAGAAAAAACCTCCTCTGGAGTATTGTCCAAGCTCATTGGTAGAAGAGAAATGTTTGTGTTCCTGAAGTGACTTTGTTGGGGTATTGTTTAGGCCTAATGGCAGTGGAGCAACACTAGAGATGAAAAAATATACTCTGAAAATCTAAAGCTCACAAACTTCATTACCCTATCCTGATTCGAAGCATTGTGTGATTGCTAATCTTATGTTTTTGTTTAACCGAGTAAAGGAATGAAGGAGACTATGCTTATGCATCGGGTAAGTGGGGAATCCATGGTAATATCAACGATGAATCAATACTACCAAAAGGACTAGCCTCTACATGAACGAATTGACCAAGACAGAGAAATTGGAGTTCTAATAGTGTGTCACCAAGTTTCGTCGTTTCAACAAAAACCCTCCAAACTTTGCATACACTTGGATTTTGGAGGTTAAGATAGATCTTTCGATCGGTCATTCTATAGTCACTTATTGGTCACCTGTTGTTTTTGAGCTCCTTTCTTGGATCAGAAGTGTCTAAGTCACTTTCTCACACATGCTCAGTCCATAACAAGTGCACGAGAGTACTCTTTATGCATGTTTGAACAAGCATAGAATGACCCATGAAGGCTGTGCTTGTGCAATGGCCAATCCATGTCAAGATTCATTGTGCATTGACAATGGCATTTTCTCACATTCTAGCTTTGGGCATTATGGTACAGGTGTTTTCCTTGATGACAACTCTCATATATGATGAATGATGGTAGTTCATAGTGCAACATGTTAACAACAAAGGATTACAGATCAGACTCCAGAGATTGAAGAAAGAGAATGGTTTAAGAAGTATACGTTGGTTCACTTTGTCCAAGTAGCGTATACATGCGGGTTCACAAAACAAAAGGAGCATATATGTATGCACACACTTTCACATAAGAAAAAGAGTGTATGGGATGGAAAATTAAGGATAGGAATACTAGGGGTTCCTACCATGGTATTGACCCATGGTAATGAGCACGACAAAGAATATTGATACCATCAAAGAATACCAGCAGCATAACTATTATTTTGGTCCAAGGTATTTACAAAGGATCTAAGTATATAAGGAGGAGAAGATAAAAGTACCAAGTGTGCAAGTGAATGGGTTTTTCATGAATACTTATATGTGACGTATATTTTATGCTGTAAGGGCTATGGTAATGATATGATCTGAAATATCACGTGCACCTTTGGATACAATGTTGGATGAGGATCAAGAAACCTGAAATGACTTATCATTGTATGATCTGATAATGTATGGGCTAGATTTGAGTGCTAACGCATGTTTTATTCTGTAAATGTTATGATCTGGATATGACTGAAGTTTGGAATAACTATGAAGTTTTAAGTTAGTATTTGTAGATCTATACATTGGTTCGCCTTGGTGAAGGCACGTATACACACTGGTGCGACACTTCGAAGTAGCGCATACATTATGAAATATGATGTTTGAAGTTGCAGTTGGTTTTGGTTGTTGGTGTAGAGTTTTGGGTTCTGATCTGTGTTCTAGTGGCAGTGTTCTGAATGCTCAGATTTATTGATTATGCTTTTATTCAGTGTTGATGGGTTTTCAGTGATTTGTTGTATTGTAGTGGTGATTGATTTTGAGCTTCAATGTTACTCATGGGCCCAGTATGAAAATTGGATGAAACATGGCCTTCATATTGTGTTGTTGTGTACCAGGAGTATCTAGTCTAAAAATTTATGAAATGTGGTCCCTGGAGGAAGAGAGAAGGTTGTAGCTTTCTGTAGGCCGACACCTACGTACTAGTAAACATATCGGCCAGTACAAGAGCCAAGGGGTTGGAGCTCCCTTCTAGTAGCAACTGGAGAACGAGTAAAGGTTGGAGCCTTTTGTATGCCGGCACATACATATTAGTAAAGATATCGGCTAGTACAAGAGCTAGGGGGTTGTAGTTCCCTTCCAGTAGAAGTTGGAGAAAAAGAGAAGGTTGTAGCCTCCTGCAGGTGGATGCCTACATACTGGTATGAGTTTGCACTAGTACAATATTGTAAATAGTTTTTTCTCATATTAAAAGAAGACAGAGACAACAACAATAGGTGGTTTTTCTCTCGCATTGGGTTTCCACCTTAAATCTTGGTGTTCATGTGTGTTTCTTATGTGTGATGGTTTATTTTGTTATTACTGCACATGGTTACTGTTTAAATGGTTAATAAAGTATTGATGCACTGATTAAAGATCAACATATGATGAATTAACTGAATCATAAGTTCACTGGATATATGTTGGTTTCCTTAAGAATAGTTGCGTGCACACGCGAGTTCCCTTCACTGAAGTAGCATATATAAATCTGATTATGAAATGAAAATTTATTGATTTGATAATACTGATTCACCCCCCCCCCCCCCCCCCCCCAGTATTATTCCCATCACTAGCTACGTTTATACTTCAATTTCGGTGAGTTTTGTAAATTGTCGCTTTCGTGCACCTTTATTTCACAAGTATCATTTTCATGTTTTCGGTTTTCTCTTTCACTTTCTTTTACTCTAACTAGTGTTGTTTTCATGTTATCTTTTCTTTCGCATGTGTTACTTTCAACTTCATTCACATATCACAAGAGGTGTTCGCACTTTAGAAATTGTCGTCTTTCCACTTGTTAGCTATCACACAATGTATGTATGCTTTTTCTAGTGGTTTCAAGGGTTATATTTGTGTGAATGAGTTGGTCTAACCATGTAAACATCATTTTCATTCTATTACAAAGTTTCAAGCATTATCACACAAGTTTTTTCATGGTCATTGCAAAGTGTACCTTTAGTGTCGCACTTGTCGTAAATTCATCGCAAAGTTTTCGCATTGAGGGAACTATGTTGTTAGAATTTTCCGAATTATATATGTTGTTATGTCATCAAAGTGTTTCAAGTGTGTGATCATAGTCAAGTCATATCACTATTCAAATCAGTCTCTTTGGTCCCCTCCTCACCATTTTTACAAAGCCTCTCAAACGTAAAGGCCTCCCCCCTCACTATGCTTCATCCATGTAAATGGAACCAAATAGTCACTAGGCCCATTAAATTGGACCAATAGCCACTTGACATGTGTTTTTTAAATTAAATTTTATTTTTTCATCCATTTTAATTATTTTAATATTTAATTTAATTCAATAATTTATTTTTTTTATTTAGTTTGTAATTAATTTAAAGTTTATATTTATATTAATTAAATTTATAATTATAATTAAACTATATATATTTAGTTAGTAAAATAATTAATTAACAGTTAATTAGGATTAGAATCAATATTTGTAATTAAATTTTCTATTTTTAGCACAGGCAACAAATTTTCCAGAATTCTGGCAATTTTGACACTTCAACTTTGGAAGCTCATAAGTTGAGTTTTACTTGGCCAAATGAGGCCCATGACATCTCTTTGGATAGATAATATCATGGAGAATATTTCTGTGGTGGTTGCGTGACCAAATTCAATCAATAAATGAGCCTAAAATTTAGGAGAAAATGAAGTTCTGAATTTGTAAACAAAATTAATTTTCTGAGTTTGCATTTTTATTTGCTCATAGCCTCTACAAAATGTAGATCCATTCAGATACATTCTCCTTGACCAATTAGATATTTACAAGGATCAATGAAAATATTAGATTTCCTTTTATTTGTTTATTTAATTAAGTTTTGATTGGAGATATTTTGTGTTCTAGATTTGATATTTTGATTTTAATTTGTATTTTAATTGAATTTTAATTGGTTTTGGCAGGAAGACAGTTGAAGAGATGAGGAAAATAAGATTTAAATCAATGGAATTTCTCCAGCAATAGAAGAAAAGGAATTTGGACAAATGAAAACTGTTGGAGCAGAATTACTCTTCAACAACTATTCTATTTGGAATCCATTTTTGTAAATTATAAATAGTGATTTGTAGAATGTGCAAAGGACCTCTCTTTCAGTAAATCTGGAATTCTAAAAAAGAACTATTGTAATAGGGATTTAGAGCTGTAGGTGCGAGGAGAGTAAAATATCAGATATGGGGGAAAATTTTGGGAATTTTCCTTTGCATTCTGGACTGCATTTGGGAAGATGATTTTTCACTACTGCTACTCGATTTTTGCAGCAGAGCTCAAGCATTGTAAAGGACTATTGGACATTAGAGCTAGAGAAGCAAGTTCAATAAATTGACATTTAAAGTAGTATTGTTTTAATACCGGTTTCACTTTATAATTAAAAAATGGGTTATTTTCGTTCATATTTGTGCACTATTGTCGATGTGAGTAATTTTTTGCAATAATATGTTGCTATTTATCTCTGCTCTTGTGTGTTGAACTCTGATTTTTGAGTACTATTTACTCAAAAATCAATCTTTTAATTTTGATTTAACAAACAATAATATTTTTTGAACTATTTCCTTGTATTTTTGTTTGATCAATCAAGTTATTTATTTAATAATGGTCATCATTTTGTGAACTACTTCCTAAATGTTGTTGATTAATTATTTTGGTTAATAGATCTCTGAACAAAATTTGTTTTTGTATTCATAATATCAGTTAATTAAACTACTTCATTATCTTGATATTCATTATAAGTTCGACATATTTAAATCTTAATCATTTAAATACTTTTCTCTCAGTTGGGTTAGATCTACGTCTTCCTAATCAAGATAAGCTTAGGATCTTTTTCCTTTTGCTTGCATTCTAGGATTAATTCCCATTTAGATTTAATTCTACAATTCTAGAAGTCCTCTTATCAAAAATGAAAACTTTAGTTGTGGCTTGGCTAAGCCCTAGATCAGCTTAAGGATCAGTTTCTTGCATGATCAACAAGAAGATTTGATCTAATGTCTCTTCTCTATTGGTGACTAAAAGTCATATTTTAAGCCAGTAGAGATAGAGAGAAGGTAAGTAAACCTAGTTTAACCAGTTGGAACCATCATTAAAAATGGAAAAAGACCTACTCTAAAGTCCCAACCGGGTGGTCTCCCTTATAATGTTGAAACAATGATTTTCGAGCCTTCAATAGGTCCATATTTGAGTGGCCAAATACTCTTATGGGCCCCTACAAGATGTTCCTTCTACAAATGTAACCAAACCTTATTTCCCACCTAAAACTTGTGTGGTACCTGGTGTTGATCATGATGTTGTTTATACTTAGCATTAGATTTGTAAAATATATCATGGACCTACTGGAAGATGTGCTAAATTCATTTAATAAACTTAGTAGCTTTGTCAGCTTCAAATTGAACATGTGCAAATTTGTCTTGGGTTGTTGTAAGGGTTAGTGTGACATCAATGGGACATAATGGTTGAAATCCCAGTCCCACTTGAAAGGGGTTGTGGCCAATTAAGTTATGGAGATATCTATTGTAGCTATGTTGGATATAGGGGAGACTCTCATTCCATGTTTATGGATTCTTAGAATTATACATGTGTAATATGTACACGATAATCCTATTGATTACCTTTGTTTGAACATCAGTTTAGGGGTGGAAGGAAGTTGACTTAGTGAGCTTGGTGTCCAATAGTTGTTGGGTTGTGTTATATTCTTTCCACGACTAGCCCACGTAGTTAACGGGGGGTTAGAAGGGGGGCGGAGCTCCCCCCCCCCCCTTTGTTGTGTCGATTGTGTAGGAGGGGGGTGTCACAGTGGGTTTTAGAGGTGCAAGTAACCCCACTCTATGGGGTCCGGGGTAGCATCCTAGAAAATTTTGTTTTTGGACCGTATATTAGGTTGGGCAGACCTACCTATGGTTTTGTGCATGATTTTTCGCACATGGTTTTGGACGCGATGATTTTGGTCCATGGTTTTGGACGCGATGGTTTTCAGTCCATGGTATTCGATGCTTCGGCATGTATAAATATGTATTGTAACATTGAAAGGAACATAATGATCCAAAATGGATCCTAGAAAACCCTCTAAGTCTTCAAAGTCTGCTAAAGATTAAAACTATCGCAAAAGAAGAACTCTTAGAGATGTTGGATTACACTATCGGAGTGAAAAAAGCACATGAAGAAATAGTGGAAAATTAGAGATATTGACGACTTGGATAGTGATGCACAAGAGCCGTCAGATCTGGCTGATCAATGGTCCATATTTGATCGGCATATCGTAATCGGCGTAGGCTATTGGGGGGCTATCGGAGGCTACCCCATAGATATTGAGATAGCGATTGGCACGGTCAACGAGGACCATCGATCAAGCATGCAGATCGATGGCCCAAGTTGAATTGCGATAGTGCATCGACAAAACACAAAGGGAAAGGCTTATAGAGGACCGAAGATCGTGTGACTTGCAATTGCGATATCACAATATTGCATCGGAGCAACACCACAGAGCGGGGCCGATACATACGTGACTTGCGATATATATATTATATATATATATATTATATATATATATATTATATATATAGATATATTATATATATATATATATATATATATTATATATATATATATATATATATATATATATATATATATATATATATATATATATATATATATATATAGATATATATATATATATATATATATATATATATATATATATATATATATATATATATATATATATATATATATATATATATATATATCCAAACCCGATGGAGTTATAGATGATAATATATAGCATTTCAAGTCTGCCATAAAGCCATTTGCGATATTTTCAATGTTTTAATGTATTTTTTAAATACAAAGGGAAACCATGGAACGGGCACTTGCGACATGCGATAAGCAATTATAGGTGGACCTGATAGAAGTATAAAGTGGATTTAAGGATTTTTGAAGTCCAAAAAATGACAGATTGGTGAATTTTCCTGTGTTTTACAGTGTTTCTTTGTGTAAATAGAGAACACTATTTTTGGGGATTTCAAAGGCCCGATGGTCCCTTCAGTTGCGGAACAGGTGGCCACCTTCCCTAAAGATGTTATGCCATGAGTGCTAATGCTCAGAAGGGAATTCGAGTGGACAGAGGCCGGGAGCCAGAGAGCCCAAGAAGAGGAAATGAATAGAAAACGTTGATTGGCTTTAAAGCGACAAACTAACAGAGACAAAGGAGAGCAAACTAAGACAGAGAGAAAAAAGAGGCAGAGAGTCAAAGAAAGAGTCTGTGTACTCAAACAAGCTTGAGGGATTCAATCAAAACTCCTATTGTTTGCATCTGTTGTGTTGAGACTCAATTTGAGCTCACACTTAGTAAAAATCTGCTCTTGAAGACATAACAGAGAGGCCACCACTGAAGGTTGGACCAGGAGATGTAGCCCAAGAGTTTTGGGTGAACTCCATATTAAATTTGTTGTGTTTATGTGTGTTTGTCGATTATGTTTCTCTAACTGCTCATTGTCTATATTATTCGCAATCTTATCGATTCGTTGCACTAAGTAGTATAGACAACTCCATGCACATGAGTCTATAATACCTTAAAAGTAATCTAAGATCTTCATTTTCAGATCAAGTGGTATCATAGCTTTTGGTTTTTGGTTTGTTAAGGTTAGACAAGCTTGTGCTGGACTTTTTTGGATGCTAACAAGGTCAAAGCTAAAACTGGGAAAAGGAGAACTTGTTAAAGCCAACCCAGAAATTGGAAGAGTCTGTCCGAGGAGAAGCATGGTAGAAGAAACTCATTTGGAATCAGAATCTCAATCCATGGAAAATTTCATGACCATGAGAGCCATGGTAGAAGAGATGTATCGAGAATTCAAGAAAGGTTGAGGTGAAAGTAATTCAACCTCCAAACAAGATAAAGGAGCAGAAGAACCTTCTCTAGATGCCTGAGAGGGTAAAGGGAAAGGGGAAAAGCCTCCTCCACCATCTCCCCTACCCTCTCCTCCATCATCCTCATCTCCTAGATTGATGGGAAGAAAAAGAAGAAGACTTTTGTGATTAAATTAGATGTAAAATTTGATTTGCCAATATATGATGGAGAATTAAATGCAGAAAAGCTAGATAACTGGATTAGACAGATTGATGTATATTGTAGGGTGCAGAACATCGATTCAGAAAGGAGAAAGATTCAGTTGGCCAGCCTTCGCCTTGGAGGAACTGCCCTAGTGTGGTGGGAAGGCAAGACGCAAGCTAATTTGAAGAAGCATGGTAAAATTATTTCTACCTGGAGTGAATTTGTTTCTGCCATTAAAAAAAAATTCTATCCACTAGCTTATATGCAATAAGCAATGATGAGTTGGCAAACTCTTTGCCAATTAAAGGGGAGAAGTGTACAAAGCTATACCTAGGAATTTAGAAAAAGAGCTTTAATTCTAGCCATTTCTCTAGACTCACCTGAAACTTTGTTGAAGTATATAGGTGGTTTGCATAGCTATTTGAGGCACACCATTCTCATGTTTAACCCTACTAGCATAGATGAGGTATTAGTTCAGGCTACACATCTAGAGGCTAGAGGCAAGAATGTGAACCCAGAGATTGGGGGATCATCAAAACCCACTGCAAGCAAGAACAAGGAAAAGAAGAATGGAAAGAGAGGAAGGCAAACACTGTACAGAAAGACAAACCTTCATGCACTCACTGCAAGAAGGATGGAGATGATGATGCACATTGTTGGTCTTTGCATCCGGAGCTGAAACCAAAGAAGTTTGATGGCAAGAAGAAGAAGACTTCTGCTGCTATTCAAAAATATTTGGGGTCAGATTGAGGTGATGAAACAACAATCACAACCACAGGTATAAAAGGTAAAAATTATGAAGCGTCTACTAGTAATTCTTCACAATCTATTGATAATGAAGAAAATGAGAGAAAAAGGCATGATCTTTTTCATATTAGAGTTATTTCCAAGCATCAAAAAGTTGATACTTTATTTGATAGTGGATCACAAGTCAACTTTATTTCTGAAGCAATTGCAAAGAAGTTGGGATTACTAACCACACCTCACAAGAAGCCATATTCATTAGGTTGGGTATGTGATAAAGCAAAGCTACAAGTGACTAGACAATGTAGACTTAGGTTTGCTATTGGGTCAGCATTTGGAGATGAGGTTGAGTTAGATATAGTTCCCTTGGATATATGTGGAATTGTTTTAGGAAGTCCTTACTTGTTTGATAGAAAAGCCATTTTATTTAGAGCTAAAAATAAGTATCAACTCACTAAATATGGAATAGAATATATTGTAAGAGCTCATAGACTCAAAAGTAATTACTCTCTCATAAATTCAGGGTAGATGAAAAGAATTGTAAATTCATGCAAGCAATTTTTACTAATGGTTGTAAAGGAAAAGAACCCTGATAAAACCAATGTATTTGAGGGTTGTGATGCTAAACAGAAAGCTGATTTAGAAAAAGTTGTTTCAGAATATGATATCCTATTTCAAGAACCTAAAGGTCTGCCACCCAAAAGGAAAATTGTACATGATATTCATTTGCAGCAAGATGCTCCATTGCCTAACATCGGAATGTACAGGTTATCTGCTTTAGAGAATGCAGATATCAAGAAGCAAGTACAGGAGCTACTCGAGAAAGGGTTCATAAGACCAAGCACATCACCATGCGGATCTCTAATCGTGTTGGTAAGGAAGAAAGATGGTTCGTGGAGGATGTGCATTGATCACAGAGAACTGAAAAAAGTAATGATTAAGAATCGTTATCCTCTTCCTCGTATTGATGATCTATTAGATCGACTGAAAGAAGAAGCTTACTTTTCCAAGTTGGACTTGTGTAGTGGTTATCATTAGGTCAGAGTAGCAAAACAAGATGCATGGAAGACTGCTTTCAAAACAAAGAAAGGGCTGTATGAATGGCTGGTTATGCCTTTTGGCTTAACTAATGCTCCTACCACTTTCATGAGAGTTATGAATGATGTACTCCGACCTTTTATTGATGATTTTGTAATCGTATATTTAGATGACATTCTTGTTTTTAGTAAAACATGGGAAGAACATTTGAAGCATGTAAAGAAGACTCTAGATGTTTTGAAAAGAGAAAATCTCTATGTTAAGTTATCAAAATGTGAATTTGGAAAAACATCCTTAAATTATTTGGGTCATATTGTAGGGGTGTGGTGAATTGAAGATAGATCCCTCTAAGGTTGAAGTCATTGTGAATTGGCCTAAACCCAAATCTTCTACAGAAGTTAGGAACTTCCTACGAGCAACACAATATTGGAGGAAGTTTATTGCTAACTTTTCCTTAATTGCAGCTCCCTTACATGCTTTAACAGGATTGAACAAGGTGTTTCAGTGGGGAGGCAAACAACAGAAAGCCTTCGACACCTTGAAATAAAAAATTAGTACAACACCAGTACTAGCACTGCCAGATCTTCAATGACCATTTGAGATTGAAACAAATGCCAGTGACTATGCCATGGGAGTAGTGTTGATGCAACATGGTAAACCCATATGTTATCATTTTGAGACATTTACTTCTGCAGTAGTTAATTATCCCACATATGATAAAGAATTGTATGCATTAGTACAGAGTGTGAAAAAGTGGAAACATTACTTAATGGGCAAAGAAACAGTTATACATACTGAACATCAACCACTTCAGTATTTGCACTCACAAACTAAATTGCAGCAATCAAGACACTATAGGTGGATGGGTTTTCTATAATAGTTTCATCTAGTCATCAGATATAAGAAGGGCATACATAATAAAGTTGCAAATATGTTGTCGAGACCAATCATAAATGCATCTACTATACTTAAGCATAACTTAGTAATGCATGAAAGCTACATTGAACAATATGCTCAAGATATAGATTTTAAAGATGTATATGCAACTTTAAGTCATGGAAAACAAGTAGAAGAATTGGATTATTATGCTAAGAACCAACTCTTGTATCATTTGGGAAAGTTATGCATTCCACAAACTGAAAGAGTTAACATAATCTGAGAAGCACATACTTCTATTATATCCAATCATTTTGGTGTAAGTAAAATAATTGCACAACTGCAAAGGTTCTGTTATTGGCCAAGAATGCATGAAACAATTTCTAGATATATTAAAGGGTGTACCTTGTGTGCTAAAAACAAGCCCAGCAATAGAAAATTAGGCTTGTACACTCCACTACCAGTTCCTTCTCGTCCTTGGGAAAGTGTTTCCATGGACTTTGTTGGGGGATTATCTAGAAAAGGTCATGACTATTTATATGCTATTGTGGACAAGTTCAGCAAAATGTGTATTTTAATACCTTGTAACAAGTAGATTACAGCTGAACAAACAACGAAGTTGTTCGTTCAGCATGTCTGGGTTCATTTTGGGTTACCCACTTCCATTGTATCTGATCGAGATTCCTAATTTGTTGGGAAGTTTTGGTTAAGTCTGTGGGAATTAATGGACACCGGACTGAAGAAGAGCACAACCTTTCATCCACAAACAGATGGCCAAACAAAGGTGGTCAATAGGACAGTGATCCAGTTGCTCAGGGGTTATTGTAGCAAGCATCCCAGGCTTTGGGACGAACATTTGTGTTATGTGCAACATGCTTACAATCGTGCTAAGCACTCTTCTACACAAAGATATCCTTTTGAGACTTGTTTTGGTTTTACACCAAAGTCTCCCTTGGATTTTGTCTTTGTAAAAGACATAGCGGTTGATGGACACAGTGATGTGGACAAAGCAATCAAGTTCATTGAACAGATCCAAGAAATTCAGCAGGCAGTGTAGGAACAACTGGAACAGAGCTAGGCCAAGTACAAGGCAAGGCATGATAAGCATCGAATTGAACATAGCTTCCAAGTTGGTGATCAAGTCTGGTTGTACATCAACAAAGACAGAATGTAAGGTGAAGGTTAGAAGTTGAAGCCAATAAGGTATGGGCCTTTCAAGATACTTGAGAAAATTGGTGCAAATGATTTTCACCATGATTTTCTAGCTTACATGCACATCTATTCAGTGGTAAATTCAGAAAATTTGAGATTGTTTGAACCTTCATTAATTGAAGATCCCGAAGAGCAAAGTTAGTTGCCTTCTATTGATGATCTGTTCCCTAAATATCTCAATGAGTTGCAGGAAGATACAGTTCTGGACAGAAAGGTGAGAACTACGCACAGAGGGGATATTGAGTACCTCAAAATTGGACTCAAAGGTTCAAAACCAAGCAATGCATGATGGATGGAAATTGGACAAGTAAGGAAGCTCTATCCTCACTTGATCGATGCTTGAAAACCAACTTTTGGTGGTCCAAAAGCTTTTTTAGTGGGAAGGTGTGATCCAAAATGGATCCTAGAAAACCCTCTAAGTCTTCAAAGTCTACTAAAGATCAAAACTATCACAAAAGAAGAACTCTTAGAGACGTTGGATTACACTATCGGAGTGAAAAAAAAAAAACATGAAGAAATAGTGGAAAAAAAGAGCTACAATGGCTTGGACAGTGATGCACAGGAGCCATCGGATCTGGATGATCAATGGTCTAGATCGATCGACATATCACAATCGGCAGAGACTATCGGGGGGCTATCGGAGGCTACCCCATAGATATTGTGATAACGACTGGTGCAGTCAACAAGGACCGTCGATCAAGCACGCAAATTGATGGCCCAAGTTGAATCATGATATCGCATCGGAGAAACACAAAGGAAAAGGCTTATGGAGGACCGAAGACCGTGCGACTTGCGATTGCGATATCACAATATCGCATCGGAGCAACACCACAGAGTGGGGCTGATATATATATATATATATATATATATATATATATATATATATATATATATATATATATATATATATATATAGATATATATATCCGGACCCGATGGAGTTATAGATGATAATATATAGCATTTCAAGTCCCCCATAAAACCAATTGCGATATTTTCAATGTTTTAATGTATTTTTTAAATACAAAGGGAAACCATGGAACGGGCACTTGCGACATGCGATAAGAGTTTACAGGCGGACCTGATAGAAGTATAAAGTAGATTTAAGGATTTTTGAAGTTCGAAAAATGGCAGATTGGTGAATTTTCTGTGTTTTATAGTGTTTCTCTGTGTAAACAAAGAACACTATTTTTGGGGATTTCAAAGGCCTAATGGTCCCTTTCGTTCTAGAACAGGTGGCCACCTTCCCTGAAAACGTTATGCCATGAGTGCTAACACTCAAAAGGGAATTCGAGCGGACAGAGGCCGAGAGCCAGAGAGCCCGAGAAGAGGAAATGAACAGACAACACCAATTGGCTTTAAAGCCATAGATTGACAGAGACAAAGGAGAGAAGTACTGAGACAGAGAGAAAACAGAGATAGAGAGTGAAAGGAAGAGTCTGTGTACTCAAAGGGGCTTGAGGGATTCAAGCAAAAATCCTATTATTTGCATCTGTTGTGTTGAGACTCAATTTGAGCTCACACTTTGTAAAACTCTACTCTTGAAGACATAATAGAGAGGCCACCACTGAAGGCTGGACTAGGAGACGTAGCCCAAGAGTTTTGGGTGAACTCCATATTAAGTTTGCTATGTTTATGTGTGTTTGTCTATTATGTTTCTCTAACTTCTCATTGTCTATATTATTCGCAATCTTATCGATCCATTGCACTAAGTAGTATAGACAAATCCATGCACATGAGTCTGTAATACCTTAAAAGTAATCTAAGATCTTCATTTTCAAATCACATAATGAAAAATCAAGCTGGTAGTCTCGATTTTGGGATCCAGGGGAAATCTCTGTGTATATGTGTTTTATGTGTTATGCTCTCGCATTGTTTATTTTCTTTGTTTTATAATTTGTATGTAGGTAATTTCTGTATGGGGTTAAAACCTACATTTGGTATTAGAGTTGTTTTGGCTTCAAGGGGATGCCTTTGTTGCTGAGGGGTTTCGCTCGCGCTTGTGGTAGACCCAGTTCAGTGCGAGATCGATTCTGGTGGTGAAAGAAGATGGTGAGTAGTGGAAAGATAGAGATCAAGAAATTTAATGGTCAAAGTTTTGAGTTGTGGAAACTCAAGATGGAGGATCTGTTGGTGGATAAAGATCAGTGGATCATGGTAGATATGGGTACTAAACCAACGCGAGTGTCCAATGAAGAATGGAAGAAGTTAGATCGGAAGGCAAAGAGCACAATATGATTGTGTGTCTTAGATTCATTATTGTTGAATGTATTAGGGGAAGCTATGGCTAAGGCTTTGTGGGACAAGTTAGGGACTTTGTACCAATCTAAGTCTCTGGTGAATAAACTGTTCCTACAGAAAAAGTTGTATAACCTAAGGATGAAATATGGAGACTCAGTTATAGAGCATCTAAACGCATTTAGTACTATGGTAAGTCAGTTATTATCTGTTGATATTAAAATTTCAAATGAAGATAAGTGCATCAATTTGTTGTGTTCTATACCATATTCATGGTATATTCTAGTTATTGCAATAGGTAGCAATACAACTACCTTGCAGTTTGATGAAATAGTCTCATCCTTGCTAATGGAGGAGATGAGACGGAAAAATATGGAGAGCTAGAATGGTGATGCCTTGTTTGTACGAGGATGGTCCCAGAACAGAAAAAAAAATAAATCATCGAGTGGGGGATCTAAATCTAGAGGGAGATCTGAATCTCCAGGAAAACCTATAAAGGTGGTGTGTTGAAATGCAGAAAGGAAGGGCATTAAAAAAGGGACTATAAATCTAAAGCTCCTGATAAAGGAAATGGATCTGATGATGCTCCTTCTGTAGAGGCGAAAACCACTTCAGATTAAGGTGGGGATATGTACATGGCTTCTTCAAGTACACATGTAGATCATGAGGCATGGTTGATTGACTCAGGTGCATCCTTTCACTTCACTCCCCATAGAGAGTGGTTCTGCGAGTATGAGAAATATGATGGTGGTGATGTATTTTTGGGGGATGACAGGAAGGTTAGAATCGTTGGTCGCAAAAAAGTAAAGTTGAAGTTGCATGGTGGAAGGGTTAGAACACTTCCAAGTGTTCTGCATATTCCTGCATTAGCCAGAAATCTGATTTCTATAAGCAAGTTGGATGATGTAGGTGTAAAAACAATGTTCAAGAAGGATACCTGCAAGATGGTTCAGGGGGCACTAGTATTAATGTGGGGAGTTTGAATTGGAACTCTATACAAGCTGCAACGTAGCACTATTGTTGATGGGTGGAACAATTCTGTGGTTCCTGAAAGTGGAGCAGAAAATCTAGTGGTCTCTGGAGAGAAGACCATGTTGTGGCATCAAAGGCTTGGACATATTGGAGAGAATGGCCTTCGAATACTTCATGCTAAAGGTATGGTAGAAGGTATGAGTAATAACTCTCTGGATTTTGATTTTTGTGAAAATTGTGTATATGGGAAGCAGAATCGGGTGAGTTTCCCCTCTGGTGGTAAGAGGGCGAAACAAATATTAGAGCTTGTGCACAGTGATGTGTTTGGACCTGTGAAGGTTCCATCAATGGTTAAGTCTGCGTACTATGTATCATTTATAGATGACTTCTCAAGGAATACATGGATATATTTCCTTAAGAAGAAATCTGAAGTCTTTCACAGGTTTAAAGAATTTAAGGCTCTAGTGGAAAACCAGGCAGAGAAAAACATAAAGGTGCTGAGGACAGATAATGGTGGAGAGTTTTGTAGTAAGGAATTTGAAGAATTCTGTAAGAAATGTGGTATAGCATGGCAAAAGACTACTCCTTATACACCCCAACAAAATGGAGTTGCAGAATAATGAACAAGACGTTTATGGAAAGGGCAAGAAGCATGCTCAGTGGTACTGGGTTAGGACAGGAATTCTAGGCAGAGGCGGTGGAGACAACATGTTACCTGGTCAATAGATCACCTTCATCAGCGTTGGATGATAAGACTCCACAAGAGGTATCGACTAGTAAGAAACCCTCTCTTTCACATCTGAGGGTATTTGGATGTGATGCATATGTACATGTTCCAAAGGAGAAATGAACCAAGTTGGATAGTAAATCTGAAAAGTGCATCTTTATTGGGTATAAGGATGGTTTAAAGGGTTATAAGTTTTGGAACCCGTTAACAAGGAAGTTTTTGTACAACCGAGATGTGGTGTTCAGAGAGGTGAAAGATGTTATTAAACATGAAGTCCAACCAAAGGAATCAGAGAAGATAGAGTTTGAGATAAAGGAGGAAGAATTAGAGTCTACAACAGAGGAGGAATCATAAGATGAAGTGGCACAAACTATGGGTGTGAGAAGATCAGTTTGAGAAAGAAGGCACCCAGAAAGGTATAGTCCATCTACTTTTTGTTCAAATTTTTCTTTATCTATTATTGATGATGATCCTAGAATTGTGAAGGAAGCAGTAGATTCAGAGGATCGAAAACTTTGGAAAGAGGCCATGGTTTATGAAATGGCATCTTTGCATAAAAATAAGGATTGGGATTTGGTGGAGTTGCCGGCTGGAAGGAAACCCATTGGCAGCAAATGGCTGTTCAAGAAGAAGACATATGCATAAGGAAAGGTGTAGAAATACAAAGCTCGATTGGTAGTAAAAGGTTATTCCCAGGTGTCGGGAATTGATTTTGGTGATATTTTTTTCTCTTGTTGCCAAGGTAACTTCTATTAGATTACTTTTATCTGTTGTTGTTGCTTTTGATTTTGAGGCAGAACAGATGGATGTGAAGATATCATTTCTTCATGGGGATATGGAAGAGGATATCTACATGAAGCAACCTGAAGGCTTTGCAGTGAAGGGTAAGAAATAACTGGTATGCAAGTTAAAGAAGTCTCTGTATGGGTTAAAACAGTAACCAAGGATGTGGTATCAGAAATTTGATACATTTATACGTGGGACTTGGCTTCACTAGAAGTAAAGCAAATCACAGTATGTATTTTAAATTAATTGGTGACCGTGTTATTTATTTGGTCTTGTATGTGGATGATATGTTGCTGGTTGGAAATTATAAATAAATTATCCAGGATTTGAAGACCCATTTGTCCTCCAAATTTGACATGAAAGATCTTGGTGCTGCAAACTATATTTTGGGCATGGAAATTAAAGGGGATCAGAAAAAGAGGAATATTTTAGTAAACCAGAGGAAGTATGTCGAGACAATATTGTAGAGGTTTAATATGCAGGATAGTAAACTGGTGAAGGTTCCTATTCCCATAGGTGTAAAGTTATCTTCTGAACAGTGTCCCAAGACACAAGAAGAGGAAGAGGATATGTCCTGTGTTCCGTATGCAAGTGCAGTTGGTAGCCTGATGTATGCGATGGTATTTACTAGAACAGACATTGCACATGTAGTAGGAGTATTGAGCAGGTTTATGTCAAAACCAGGGAAGGAGCATTGGACAACAGTGAAGCGGGTGTTCAGGTATTTGCGTGGCACTAGTGATTATGGTTTGTGCTACCAAGGAAGACCAGGATTGGACAAAGTGTTGGATATTTGTGGCTTTGTTGATGCAGACTAGTCTAGAGATATGTATCAGAGAGGATCTACAAGTGGGTATATGTTTAACCTATTTGGAGGTGCAGTCAGTTGGATGAGTAAAAAACAATCTGTAGTGGCACTATCAACTACAGAGGCAGAATACATGGCGACCACTCATGCAAGCAAGGAAGTAGTTTGGTTTCAGAGATTGTGTTCAAGTATGGGGTTAGTATAGGGAGCTATAAGGATAGACTATGACAACCAAAGTGCAATTTTCTTGGCAAAGAACCCTGCATATCATTCAAAGGCAAAGCACATTGATGTTCAGTATCACTTTGTGAGGGATATGATAGAAGAAAAAAAGGTGTTGCTGGTAAAGGTGGACACTTTGACGAATACTGCAGATGCATTGACAAAATCTGTGAGCTTTGAGAAGTTCTCTTGGTGTAGAGAAACAATGGGCATTGTAGGGCAGGATAAATGACTAAGCTCTATTGTGGCCCCCTGTGGAAAGAAAACAATGAGTGGGAGAATGTTGGGTTGTGTTATATTCTTTCCACGACTAGCCCACGTAGTTAATTGGTGGGTTAGAAGGGGAGCGGAGCCCTGCCTTCATTGTTCCGATGACATAGCGGGGGTAGTCATAGGGGGTTTGAGGGGTGTAGGTAACCCCACTCTATGGGGTCCAGGGCAGCGCACCAAAAAATTTTGTTTTGGACCCTATATTAGGTTGGGCGGACCTACCTATGGTTTTGTGCATATGTTGGATATAGGGGAGACTCTCATTCCATGTTTATGGATTCTTAGAATTATAAATGTGTAATATGTGCATGATAATCCTATTGGTGACCTTTTTTTGAACATCAGTCTAGGGGTTGAAGGAAGTCGACTTAGTGAGCTTGGTGTCCAATAGTGACCATAGGCTCAACCAGAATCCCTTATCTACTATCATGATCTAATATTATATGATGTGATTAGTACTACTCTTATTGTATCTAATGTTAAAATGGAATTGTTGCATATATGTGGACGATTGCTGATGGCAATCATTCTGCAACTTCTCTTGTGTCTACATAAGTTGAAGAGGCCAGTAATCCATGTGGATAATTCTCTCCTTCCTTAAAATATAATGTTTCCATTGCCGGTAGGGATACATGATGGAATAAATTTTCTTATCATAGACCGGGTATCTTTGGAAATTATTGGAGTGTTTCTCACTATGATAGGCCACCAAATGCCCTTTCTAAGTAAGGACTGCACCAATAGCATAGTGAAGGGCATGTGTCTCAATCTCAAATGGATGTTGTTGGTATGGTAGGTTGAGGATTGGTGTAGAGAAAAGGAAATTATTTAGTTTAATGAATGGCTTATATTGTAGCTCAAATAAAAAAAATTCTTTTGCTCCACCCTTAATAACTTGACTTAAGGGCCAAGTGATATGAGAAAACCCCAACACAAATATTCGATAGAAATTAATAAGGCCAGAGAAGCGGCGAAGATTTGTTAGAGTTTTGGGTATGACAAATCCTAAATGAATTAGATATTATCTAGATCCACATGCACACATTTCTCATCAAATATAATGTAACATAGATATTGGACCTTATTCATGCCAAAGGAGCATTTTTCTAGGTTAGCATATAACTTGCACTACCAAAGAATCTGAAGGACCTACTGAATATGATGCAATTAATATGCCCAACTATTGATGAAAATTATTGTATCATCCAAATATACAACCACGAATGATTTGGTGAAATATTACAAGATGTCATCCATCAACCTCATAAAAGTTGCAAGGGAATTTATAAAACTGAAGGGAATGACCAACTAGTCAAAATGACCCTCCTTGGACTTGAAGGCCATATTCCATATATTCATGGGTTATTTTATACCTTTTTGATATCCATACTTCAAATCAATTTTACTAAAGCACTTGGCCCTATTGAGTTGGTCAATAAGGTCATCAGTCCATGGAATCAGGTATTTGTTCCCGACGATGATTGTTTTAGAGAATGATACCAATGCAGAGTCTCCAAGTTCCATCCTTCTTTTTTATGAGTACAATTGGGATACCAGAGGGTACAAAACTTGAATGGAAGTTCTATTTCTATATAAACTCTTGGACCTGGCACTTGATTTCATTATTTTTTAGAAGAGAGTGGTGGTAGATTTTCACATTAAGTAGAGGTGTGTCAAGGTTTAGATCAACCAAATGCTTGACCTAACATTGCAAAGGTACCCTCGTGGGCAAGGAAAATATGTCCTTATACTATCCCATCACCTTATCCACTTTCTTCTACTACACGAAGGAGCCCTTTCTCAAGTCCATGGATGTGACCAAGATCTTCCCTTTACCTTGATAGAAAATCAAGAAGAAAAAAAGTTTCCTAGTTTAGGAGGATAATCTTATTGCATTTCTTAGTAGAGATCAAAGAAATTGTAGTAGGCAAGGCTATCTATGGTATCCTGTATATTTTTCTATCAAAATTAATAATAATAGTATAAGGTCTAGACTCATATACACCATGACACATTAACAAGTATGGTTGGTAGGATAAGAAAACATCACAAACCTCAAGGGGAGCAACATCAAACAATACCTTGTTTGTGAAAGGGTTGATGTTGCAGGGTAGGTGGAACTATTAACTGATGTGGAGATTTCCCCCTTTGTGGATCCATCTGATGGTCTATGGTTGTCGTGTGGCATTATCGTTAGGTTCATCTGCTTAATGACCTATGCTGAGATGATCTTATTTTGACTCTCACTATCGACAATGAAATGTAGCACAACACCCTTTACCCACATCTGTGAGTGGAAGAGATTCTCACCTTCCTCTGGATCTTCAATATCACTTTGCTTGACCTTGGTGGTGGAAATGGTGGCACTGGGATCAACATCAATGATTTGTTTATACTTGTTAAGTTTTGGTTCAGAGTCAGAACTTGCTTCTGACTTTGAAGTGTTCATCTCATCCACCAGTGAATGTTTTGCACGACATTCATTCACTCGTACAAGATAGCTAATTAGTTACTAAAAAAATAACTAAAATTTTCATATAAATGACCATTTTTCAGTCGGTGACCAACAGTAGCTAATTTACAGTATCTTATAACGCAACCAACATTTAGTCATTTTTAGCTTAGTCATTAATTAGTTGTCTCAATTTTATCATCTAGTAGTATATTTAGTCATAAATTTGGTCATTAATTTAGTCATTAATTACCACAATTAACAACCAAATATACAACAAAATATATTACTATATGATCACCCGAGAAAACCAATTAATGACCAAATAAATATTACCAAAATTTTGGTCTTGTTATTAGATATTGTAAATTTGCTACTAATAGTCATATATATGAAAATTTTAGTCATCACTTGAAACCAATTAATAACCAAAGAAATATGAAATTAGCTACTAATCATCATATATATGCAAAATTTAGCTGTCATTTGTAATCACAAATTTATCATTTACAGTAGTCATTTATCTTTTTTTGGTAGTTTCATATTCATTATATAGACAACTGATTTAGTAGTTTATATTCATTTCATTTACGTTCATTTATAATCATTATAAATGACTAATTTAGTCATATATCCATTTTATTTGTGTTCATCATTAATCAATATAAACTACTAATTTAGTCATTTTAAATTGAATTTATGTGTTCATTATTAATCAACATAGATTAATTTGTATGATTTTGTGACTAAATTAAAAAATAATGTCATACAATGTGCATGTTCATCTAATATGAAAACACAAAATTACATATGTTATTTACAATACTAATAATATGAAGTGTAACTATAAATAATTTCAACCACATAAATTACATTATATAAAATTTCAAGTATTACAATATGAGTTTCCAACTTAATATTGGTTGGACTATAATTTACACATGAAATATTGTTTCATCACTTCAAAACATTATCAATGTGTTGTCAAGGAATTGCAGGTGAATTCACCAACTCTAAAGAATTTACCATTGGTCTATATTTGTGTGTCTCATGCGGGATATTGGCTTTAAAGATATCACTAGAGTGGTTCTCTTCTTTCTCTCTTTCTGCATTTATCACTCCAGTGTTATTGTTCTCCTATTTCTTCAATTCCTGCTTCTTATCATCAATACTGAGTTCCTCTTCTGAAAATGAAAGGAGATACAATGCAAAATATAAGACATGAAAAACGATGAAAAATAGAATATAAACTAAAGTAGACTATGTTAGTGCCTAGATTTACCTCAGGCTGAAAAGGTAGGATCCAGGGCCAACATCAAACCACGCTCAGCCTGGTAGCTAGCCCTACCAATTCAGGAGAGGGCTCTCTCTGGGTCAATCTCAAAAAATTATGATCGATGAGGGCTTGAGATGACTTAAATATATTCTGATCTTAGGCTAAGTATATGTGCAAGAGAGTTTGATTGAACAAAATGATGATTTTGTTGGCTCAGATGGAAAGGAAAATTTTGGGTGCGGGGATTGAGGCTCAGTCCTTCAGAGATCTCAATGGGGCAAGGTAGGCAATTGTTTTTGGCACTGGAAATTGAATGAGATGGAAGGATTAGACATGTGAGGAGTTGAAGAGGGCAAGAAATCTCATGTATCCTCTCTAAATAGCTGAAAACATCAAAGACTAAAGCAAACCTCAAGTAGAGCACTGCAATTTCAATGGATTCTACTTACACTCTCGTTTGATTTAGCTGAGAAGAAATAAGAGAGATAATGGCATAAAATCACATAAATAAATTCAAAATTACAAAGGAAAACACTACACCAAGACAAATTTCCACATGGATCCCAAAGAGTGCTGCAAACCCTGGTCTCAATTCCTTAGCCAAAATGCTGATATGAGTGTACAATGAAACTCAAGGCTTTCTCAAAAGTCCAACCATGCTAATGACTGAAAGATCACAAGATATAGACAAAGCATAACTCACACTAGCCTCTAGGACTTGAGCTCACAAGTTTAGGAGCTATTCCAACTAATTCTAAACTAAGAAATAGAAATCAGGCAGTGGAACAACTTGCCTCTAGAAACTAGGGAACTGATTCATTCAGTTTCAAACAACATTTTAACCAATCAATCTACCTCCATAAGTGAAAATTTGACATATTTATGTCATGATCCATCAATGTACCTTAAATTACATCACAAACTTGACATTAAGAAGGTGAAAAAGTCAAACTGGCAAAAGCTGGGCGAAAAATAGAGCAATACTTGGTCAAACTGGCAATTTTTCCTCTATGCGCCGCACCTGATTCTCTATGTGTAGCGCCTATTTTGACCCACTTTTGGAGGCCTTCCTGATGTCCAAATTCACTCCAAGTGTGCTTGTTGGAAAGGTCTATCTATCTATTTTCCAACCCAAGTAGAATATTTCAATTTGGCCTCCATGTTCTCCTCCAAAACTTAGTTCTTCCAACACTGCTTCCTGTGTGTCAAAATAGGGGTAGAAAGGCCATTTTTAGGGTGTTTTTGACCTTTTTGGGGGCTCAAAACCTGTCGAAATTTCTTGGGCATTTGTGAGCATGCATATTTTTCATTAAAAATCTAAATATGTTGAGTTTTTCTCAAAATGATGCCTCCATCAAAAGCGAGCGCCGGGTGGCACGGCGCATAGAGCAGAAATTTCTGTGTTTTAGTGCCAAAAATTCCAAAAATGCAAAAAGTGCCCCAAATTTTTTGAAATTTGGGCTGATTCTCCTCCATCAAGAATTGTGTTTGGCCAAGGAAGCCTCAGCCAATATCTAAAGTCTATCATGATCCTTTCGCCTCCTCGATGCCCTTTTCAACTTTGCTTTCAAGCTCTTGATTCTTGCCTTGCAACTTTTGTTTTTCACCAAGTAATGGTAGGCCATGTGCCTCAACAATGTATTCTCTTTTTTGGCCTTCTCTAGAATCCTTTCCCAAGTGCAAGTTTGTCCTCTCAAGCCAAGATTCACGCTCAACTTGAATTTCCCTTTCAAGTGTTGTCGACTTGGTTTTCCTTCTCTTAGCAACTTGCCGGTTGCTTGCATGTTTTTGAGCTCCATGGATGAGTGGGATTGATGAGGGGAGGATTTGAGGCTAGCTGTAGGGTTTTCGGGAATGAAAGGGTTTAGATAATATTATTTAGGTTTTGGGATAGAAATTAGGGTTTGGGGATATTTGAATAGGGTTTGGGAATAGTGGGATTAGGTATTAGGGTTTTTAGTTTTAGGGATAAGGGGATAGGTGAGTGTGAATGAAAGGGGAGAGGGAAATTAATATGAGTGAAGTGTAGTGAAAGAAAAATGAAAATGGGGATACAACGGCAAAACTGCAATTTTGCAAACCCTAGGCAATTTTCTCAACACAACTTTGCAAGGAACTAGGGTTTTGTTTTTAACCGATTGAAACACCATAAACACTGATGGAAACTCATACATTGGAAATATGGAGGTGTTAACTTACTTGAACACAAGAATATTGAGCAAATTTTGCAATTTGGGAGAGTTTGTGAGTGAAATCAGGCTTCCAGCTCTATGCGCCGCGCCACCAAACCCTATGCGTAGCGCTTTTTGCAGGAGACTTTTGGAGGCCTTCCCGGTGTCCAAATTGGGTGCAGGATAGCTCGTTGGAAATTTTGTTGAGTATAATTTCCAGTCCACCTAGAATTTTTTAATTTGGAGTTCACTTTCCCTGTAAAAAATCAAATCTCCTAAGTCTCGTAAAATGTGCAGAATGAGGCTGCCTAAAGGCAGAGTGCTGTTGTAGTCAACGTTTGAAGGTATTCCTCAACTCAAAATTGAGCTCATGATATATCATTGGAAATATATTTGTGTCTAGTTATCATTTGACTCATCAAGAAAGTCATTTGGCCAACCAAGATAGGAGACAACTTTATTTTCCCAAGGTCACTCCAGAGGTGCATCAATTCTCCCGAGGCAACTGTATTTTTGACATTTCTCTGAAACCATGATACCTGTGTAAAAAGTGAAGGAGGTTTTTATTCTTTGGCCTATTATAGACAAAAAATTCTCTCAGTTTTCCCAAATTCATCTTTTATTGCTCAGAAATATCATTGGATTAAAACCTATCCTGATGTGTGGAACAGGGGATTTGTCGAAATGAAGTGAAATGAAGGGGATAAGTGGCTTCTAAATTCTTGAGAAAATTTGGGGAAGTATTGAGGGATGTTAGGAAGTAGGGGAAGTGGAATTTCAAATATTGAGTGAGGGGAAGGGGTCCAAAAGGGCTAAACACAGGCCCAACCTAGAAAATTGTCAAGTTTTAGCAAGAAACTAGGGTTTGTGGAAAAATGAGGAATTTGGGGGATGTCAGTGATGGGAAGTGTTTAATAAGGTACATTAAGGATAGGAGAAGGTGTATGAACATCCAGATACAAGTTTTGCTAATGATTTGACCATCCAAGAGAAATTGCCTTCAAAACCCTAGATACATTGATTAACCAATTCCAATCAATATATCAACAATGTTAAAAATGAAGGAAAATATCAGAGTTCAAAGCATACTTGTTATGTTTATACTATATAGGGTTGTGTCCTATAGTAATCATTATCGTTCTCTAAGTAATGAAATTGCATGAAATAAAATTTAAATGAATTAGTTCATCCATGATGCTTTTAAGAGAGATGATATATGTAATTATCAAAGCATGTCCATTGTATTACCATAAAATATCATTGGCACAAAAGATTACCTAAATCGTGGTGCAATATACCTAAAATTGTAATGTGTAACGGATGCAATAGGTCAAAACATTAAAAGGTTGTGTTTTTTAATAACATCATTTCTATCACCATTTCTTATCTAATATGATGGGTATTTGATATAAGCACAAAGCAGAAAGATGGGAGAGAAAGATTATGTTGTGAGAAAATTGAGACTCTTTTTGTATTACTTTAATACATTCTCATAATATTAAGTTTGGGAGGAAATTGATGAATGAAGACTCATGGATCTTCAACTTAGTATGGTTGCATCAAATTTAACTTCTTCTCGCAATCACAGGATAGATAATGTTTGGAATGGACCATAGACTAAATCCACTACATTTCACCATTATCATATTTCATATTTAAACTAATGTTAAAATCAATTAAATTCAATCAAATACCATACCTAAAGTCATGAGCTTTTGTGACTTGGGACACCTCTGGCTCCATTGCTACATGATTGAAATTATCTGGGATTTAATGTAACAAATCAGGATTGTAACACGACAAGTCAAAACAGAGAAATAAATCCCTGAAAAAAATCTAATTCTAAGAGAAAATTTGTGTATTTTTCAAGTACTCTGAACACGTAAAATAAAGTTGGGCATACTATGTTGTTGAAATATTTTTTTTTAGTACCTTTCAAGCTTTTTCTTGAGCATAAGGAATCGTTATCTGAGTTAATGCCACAATGTCTACTACTTCCATGTTCTAGGGCACATCCCATACCTATTGTAGAAAACAAGATGACAAGAACAAACTTCAGCAGCCAACTGAAACAAAATTCAACGGTTGCAAAGGGAACATGTATGAGGTGAAATTGTGTATTTGTATAGAAATAAAGTATAGATAAATAGAATTGTAAGATGAAATACATATGTAAACGTTTTACTACTAAAACACACCAATATTGTGATAGGTGAAATTGTGAATTTATGTCTCTTTTAGATGATGAAAACTAAGTTTTATCGTATATCATCAAACTCATGCTAATTGCACGTACCATTCCTCCCATTGCATGCACCCCATGCTTGTGGCATGTCTGGATGAGGAGCTCCAATTTTTTTTCATGAAATACTATGTCATCCCAAATTGAACATGGTATGGAAGAATCCTATTAGGGTGTGCTTAGACTATCTTAAAATAATTGAAAATATAATCCCATCTACCATAGTTCAACCCTTTTGAGTGCTCCCTCAACTCATACAAGGTCTTGTGCATTTAGAAAACTTAGGAAGAGTCTTGATCAAGTTTATTGTTTTAATGCTCCCTCTAGGGACTCCTAGAGCATCTTGTGCATGCTCAAAAACAACATTCCACAGTGAAACTTCCCTACATTCCAATCAAATCTCATGTTAGATTTAGAGGAGCCGTACCATGATGATACAAATCAAATACAAAATGCACAAGAAACTACAATTCTAATGATATTTCATGGTAAATTTAGACTAGCAGTGTCACAATGATCTAAATGAAATACAAAAGGAAAAGGAAATGGAATAAAACAATGTTACAAAAACTCTATAGAACATAAACTTTGAGAAAGGTCTTGGACAATGTTGTTAATGCAAACCTGCAATGCTCCATTTTGGGGAGATAAAAGAATGAGCCAGATCCTCCATTTTTCAATCAAAACATTGCATGATTATGATAGAAATAGAGACCAAAATCCACCAGTAATCCATTGCAGGCTAACCATCAATCTCAGCATGGGCTTCTAGCAAGTGCCAACCCCTAGGCCTAACAAAGAGCATAACAATATTATCATTGAGCTTTGTTGACAATAATACTGAGAGGGGGGGGTGAATCAGTATTATCTAATTCTTTTAACAAATCTTCCTTATTTGTTCTTTGAATTATTTTTGCATGTCAGTACCATAAAATATTGAGCATGAACAAAGAAAACAGATAGTCACACCAAAGAACACAAGATGTAAGGTGGAAACCAATGTGGGTGAAAAACCTGATGCTGCAATATGTCTCTATCTTCTTTCAAATTAGAAACTTCTTTTACAATGGTTTTGTACTGGTGCAGTCCTTTACCAGTACGCAGGCTGCAACCTGCAGAGAGCTACAACTCTCTCTCTCTCTCGTTTTCCAATCTCTCCTGGAAGGGAGCTACAACCCCCTACTTCTTTTCATAAAGCATCAAATGATCATCAAGTACATAAAAGTTACAGACCACTACAGTTATCAGATCAGCAATAACAGAACTAACCCAGAACACCTTATCAACCAAAAAATTCAATCAACAGAACATTTTAAGACAGATACGCAGTTTTCCCTTCTGTGGCCTGTGTCGCTACGCAATTCACCTTCTGCTTTCCTACGTATACCCGCAGGGATCCTTCTGCCGAACTGCGTGCCCACACACTGTTCCTTGAACGCGCTGCGTACTATTACTGCAGGGACGCACCCAGAGATATTATCGCGCCGTGTACTGTTACTGCACGGACGCACCTGAAAATACTATCGCACCGCGTACTTTTACTGCACGGACGCACCTGAACCTTAGTCGCTCTGCGTACCGACGCAGGTCTCCTTCTTTTGCTCTGCGTACCGACGCAGGTCTCCTTCTTCTGCTCTGCGTACCGACGCAGGTCTCCTTCTTCTGCTCTGCGTCCCCACGCAGATCTCCTGTTTCTGCACTGCGTACCCACGCAGCTCTTCTGTTAAACACCTGCGTCCTTCTGATTAGGGCCGAATAGGCAGTCTACCAGAATGGCACAGTTGCTCAGATCTGATCATGCGCTCAAGAGATCACCCTTCACAGATTCGCCTTCAACTTCCCTTTCATATAGATCAAGCTTTTAAGACCATAACCCAATATTTCAGATCTAAAGATATTCAATTGCAAAAGATGCTCAGCCAAGTGATCTCCTTTGCTTTATATAGGCAAGCTCCTCCTCAAATCATGGAACAATACCACGAGCTGACACCATAATAACACAATACCGTCGGCTAGATACCAAGAGTAAAACATAAGAAACCCCCACGTGTGCTTTTCTCTACCTTGAAATGTGTGCACTGGGGTACGCACCTCCTGAACGGCTGGCCTGCGTATCTGGACGCGGTCCCTGCATGGTGTACCTGTGGGTATGCACCTTCTGAACTGATTTCCTGCGTACTTCTTAATTTTCAACAAATTGAGAGCCTGCCACAGGAGTTGCCATCAAGTACAACATCTGTAACATATAGCCATACCAGAAACATAATGCCAACAAGCTTGTATGTCCTATTTCTTGCCTTGTCCTCGTACTTTATGGTTCCTTCCACCGCATCCTTCAAGTTTATGTAACCTCTCATAATGTTGTCCTGGGTGGGAGACATAATCCTCAAATTATGGTTTTGTCAAAGAACAAGAACCAAATCGATCAAATTTACTTAAGAATAGAAATACTTTGGAGACATGGATGTTTGCACAGTGAAAATAAGGGTACTATTTTCTTTAAATTCCCCTATGAATAGAGATGCCCCTTGAAAAATTCAAACCTAATTAATTTCATTTCATGTTATCACAAACTTTGAACACCATATAGTGGAAACAAAAAACCAGATCGGGCTTTAAACCCAATTGGAGGATTATTAAAAACCCATTTAAAAATGTATCCTCAACTAATTAATTTATCTTGATCCATAATCAATCAAGGACATATCAACATAACGAATATCTTTCTCAAGCTTCTGTACAATTGTGAAAATCACCCATATGACCATACAATTTTGTACTTTCACAAAAACCCAATTTTAAAAACAAATAGCTCTGTCTCAATGGTGCTCTCTATTCCAGAATTCAGTGGTTTTGTGATTAGATTTTAAATATGGCTTCATAATTTGATTTCCAAGATTCTTAAACACTCCCTTCTAATTGAGAAACTACACAAAAATTTGAATGACTGAGAATTGCATCCTACAAGAAAAGGAATTATATGTGTCATAGGAACTCAATTGTGACTGTCAGAACTCCAAGATGTTACTAGAATTGAATTCTATAATTAGACCTAAAGATTAATGTACTACAATTTATTTAGCTCAACTCTCTATCTGCATTTCCCGTGCATATCAAACTTTCATTTATGAGACACATCATCTACGCCATTAAATTCTCAATAAAGTATACTTTGTACCTATACTTTAAGATGTCTTAGAATGCCATTAAGTATTCATATCTAAACTCTGATTTGCAACCTATCTGTGATCTATCTCCTGGTTGGGTATATTCACCACATGCTTGAGCTTCGTATTTCATATGAGAACAAAATAGATGCTCAGAGAATGGATGATCTTCCTATAGAGTCATTCCCATTCATATAACAAATAGATTTACAATGGAGTTAACATCAACTATTCATCTTGGGTTCACCATACACTCTAGTGCATTATCACATTCATTATACAAATCACTTTAAAAAGAATAAAATAATTAAATCTCCCACTGATTCTCAATCATTCCTTAAGAATTCCTTATTTCTCCTCAATTGAACATGGTACATCCCTCTCAACTCTTCACTCATAATGTTTTCATGGCATGTGGTGCATATATTTAATAACTTTCATGTAATCATGTTTCATTATGAGAAGGATAAAAAAAGATGAAGAGACGAAGGAAGCAACTCGATAAGGGTTAGGGTTTGCAGCCGGTGACCTGAAGCCTGAAGCCTCTATCTCCATGAGCTAGAGCCTATGTAGATTTATGGCCACAGATGCTGTACGTCTGACGCTGTTCCAACTTTGTCGTTACTCTGTAGCCGGCAGGGTTATTCTTTTTTGGTTTTCTCACCTCCCTCTATCGTTTCACACCTCCTGCTCCTAGTCTCAATAGTGACGGGCACAAATGTTTTTACCACGGCAACTGCCGTGGGACTTTCGGGGTGGTTATGGAGGACTTAGTAGATTATTCAGAGGACCCATTAGAGGGCACCCCCATCTGGACAACTCCACATGCAAACTCGTCGGTCCTGTATCAGTACAGTAATGAGCTATTTGATGAGATAGAGACGCTACCCTCATTCTCAGGACCCTCATGTTTGGTAGCCACTCTCCCAGAGGTCACCCCCTCCTGGCTGATTTTCTCAACCCCTCCTCCACTGTCATTGATCCAAAATTTTGCAGCTTGCTCAGAAGACCCCAACCTCGTTGGCTCCTCCTTTGGGTTTGATTCATTCCCACCATCAGCAAGCTCTCACAACCCCTCTGTGGTTCCACCCGATAAACCCTCACTTCCCTCAGTTGGGATCCCCTCGACTTTGATTTCCTTAGCCCCCCCATCAGGTAGCTTCACTGTGATTCTTCTAATTTCTGGAGGTTTTCCTGTGGGGCCTTCCTCTAAGCCTTCGAACCCTAACCCTCCCATAAACCCTTCATCACAAGGTCCTTCGCAGGCTCATTTTGATGCTGGGATCAGGCCAAGATAGAGGCAGAGGTGTGTAAGACCCAAAGCACAATAAGCATTTCTCACATACAAGGTTTTGGTTGGTAGAGTACAAGGAAGAAATTATACAGCGGCCAGGTTGAAGCAATGGACGGTCGAAGTTTGGGGACATCATCTAGCCGACCTCCCCTTTGTACAAAACTTTGTCAAGGGATGTTTCACATTAATATTTGCAAGGGTAGAGCACACAAGTTGGGTCCTTTCTTCAGTATGACATATTGAACAGGTTCTTGTCCTTCTACGTAGATGGAATCCCCTCTTTGATCCAGAGAGAGAGCACCTTGGAGTAGGCCCTCTCTGGGTGCACCTACCAGGACTTCCCCTTTAGTTCTATTCTGAGGATGTTTTTAGGCGCATTGGGAATAACCTAGGAACATACCTGGATCATGACAAAGCCTATCTGTCAACTGGTAGGATGGCTTATGCAAGGATCTTGGTATACTTAGACACCAGGGAGGGATTACAGGAGCACATTACTCTCCAATGAATAAATTTAACAAGTTTGCAGACTTTGGATTACAAAGGGGTGCCCTTCTGATGCAAAAGATGCCATAAGGTTGGTCACCTCTTCCAGGACTGCCCTATCAACAATAGGGCAAAGGTTGGAGAGACTGACAAGGCATTGCCATCAAGGAATCATCAATCACAAGAGGAGCTTCCACCCTTTGGAGAGGCAGAGACCCATGCTAACCCTGAAGTAGCCAAGGAGACACCTACAAAGGAGGCCTCGAAGAAGTGCGCCAAAACAACTCATCGGCCTCCCTCTCCTACACTCACCAGGACTAAGGCGGCTACGGTTTCTTTGGGTAAGAGCTCTTCCATCCCCTGTTCTTCCCATTATTGTGTTCTGTCTAAAAGTATTTCTCTCTCTGCAATTGCTAATTTTAAGGTCAATGAAGGTCTTTCTCAGTCGCCCATCCCTGTGACTTCATGTCCCCTCCCTCCCCCTCCCCTTCTGACTCTATTATCCCTCCTACCCTCCTGGAGCTCCCCCCCACCCTTTCTCATGCTCTTGAGACAGGGCCCCCTCCCCGCTACCCGACTCGATCGAAGGCGAAGTCTCTTGTCCCAGACCTCTTAGGTATAGCTCTCGATTAGACCCTTTTCCTCCAAAGCTTCCTTGTAGTCATCCCTCTTCTCTGTCCAAAGCAAAAATGCAAGTCGGGGAGGATATAGCTTCAGGGAGACAAAACACCATCCAAAGGGCTCTTAGATCATTGAATGCCCTGGCAGAACCCCCCCATGAAGATTCTCTCTTTCAACTACAGAGGGCTAGCTACGCCCGATAAAAAGATAGCTTTTCGAAGACTGATCATGGCAAACCTAGTCGATGTAATTTTCCTCCAAGAAACCTTGGGTAGTGCTGAAGCTATCTCCTGCTTACTTGAATCGATGCTCCCGAGCTAGTCTTTTCAAGCCCTAGATGCATCTGGAAGATCAGGAGTAATTTATCTAGGATTTAGTACCTGGTCCATGGACCTTATTAAATGTTTGGGTGGCCCTGGGCATATTGGGGCAGATCTATTCCTAGCCAACCTGGGAACTGAGATCAGGCTTATCAATGTGTATGGGCCTTGCCATCATAGGCCTGAATTCTAGGAAAATATTTTGAGCTCTGATATTTTTTAGAAGGACCACTTAATTCTGGGAGGGGACATCAACTTCTTCTTAGGCCACTCAGAATCCTGGGGTCATCATGCCTAGTCTGATCCCCAATCAGAATTCTTTGAGAACATCTTGAAAGCTCATAGCCTGGTGGAAATTCCATTAGTAAAAGTGCTTCCCACCTAGAGGAATAACAGAGCTGGGGAAGATAGCCTAGCCATAAGACTTGACCGTTTCCTTCTTAAGGAAGGCCTTCTAAGCATAGGGCTCAATCTTAGATAGTGGGTGGGTTCTAGAGGACTATCAGATCATCAGCCTATCTATCTTGAAATCAGAGGGAGGATTGATAAACATAAGGGTCCTTTTAAATTCAACTCTTCCTGGCTAATGCATCATATGCCCGCTTGGTCATGAACTTCTGGAAGGCCCATCCCATTGATGTTAGAGGGAGCGTTGCAGAGGGTTTCGTGCATAACTTAAAATAACTGAAGAAACTCTCTAAAATATGGGCACACAATAAGAGACTTCACGATGACAAAACCCTAAGGGAGACTGAAGATGATATTGCTGATTTTGAGAATAATTGGGGAGGAGTTTTCACCTCACCTGAACATAAGGATAAGCTCACATACTTATATGCTTCTAGAGGAAAAATATTAAAGGATAGAGAAGAGTCATGGAGACTGCGAAGCAGGGCAATCTGGCTACTTGAGGGTGATGATAACACGAAATTCTATCATAAATTTGCAAATGGGCGGAAAGAAACCAATACCATTTGGCAGCTCCTAAACGAGAATGGGAACCCTATAAATACCTCCCCCCAACTTTCATCTTTGGCATCATCTCACTTTAAGCAGATTTACAGAGCACCCAACAATGCCACCCTAGCTGAAATCATTCGACTAGCTTAGCTCTTTCCCCATTTTGTGGATCAAGAGGAGGCATCATAGCTAGTAAAGGAATTCTCTATGGGAGAGCCGGAGGGCACCCTCAAATGTTTCAAGAGAGACAAGAGTCTAGTACCAGACGACTAGCCAGTGGAATTCTACCTGTCATTCTTTGAAACATTAGGTCCAGACCTTCTCAAGGTTGTTGAGGATTCTAGGCATAGTGGCAAGATGAATGAAGCCATAAACTCCAATTTCATTGCCCTCATACCGAAATCTGACAACTCGACCATGTTTGATGATTTTCGACCCATCTCACTGTGTAACTGTATCTACAAAATCATAGCCAAGATCATAGCCAATCGACTGCGGCCTATTCTACCCTCCCATATCTCACATGAGCAATTTGCCTTCCTTCAAGATAGACAAATTCATGAGGTGGTTGGAACAACACAAGAGGTATTGCACACTCTTCAGACTAATAAAATGAAAGGTATGATACTCAAGGTTGATCACTCAAATGCTTTTGACAGAGTAAGCTAGCTTTATTTAAGAATGATGTTAACACATATATGGTTCCCTTTTGACTTCATCAAATGGATTATGTGTTGTATCTCTAATATACCTTTCAGTGTGCTAGTTAATGGAGCGACTTCCCCTTCTTTTCACTTAGAAAGAGGCCTTAGACATGGATGCCACTTATCCCCATTGCCCTTCCTCCTCATCATGGAAGGTCTCAGCAAGCTCATCAAAAGAAGAACATTTCAGAGGCAGACTCCATGGGATCAAAATCACAGAAGGATGCATATTGACTCATTTGTTATTTGTGGATGATTTCTTGATCTTCCTCAATGGAGGTATAGAGGATCTGACTTCCCTGAAGAACTCTTTCTCCTTGTTTCAAACTGCTACAGGAATGATTGTCAATAGCAACAAGTCCAGAATGACAACTCCTAGTTGCTCACCTCATGAGATTCATTATGCACTCCAATGATTCAACTTCACCTTGATAAGAATGGAGGAGGGGCTTAGATACTTGGGATACAAGTTAAAACCCCTGGGCTACAGAATCGCAGACTGGATATGGCTAATAGAAAAATGAAAAAAAGGCTTAACATCTGGTATCACAAGTACTTATCCAAAGCAAGAAGATTAACACTTATAAAAGCAGTACTGGAGGTTACTCCAGTGTAATGGATGGCTCTAGCTTGGATACCGAGGGGTATTCTCTCTAGGATACAAACCCTCTGCAGTCGGTTTCTTTAGAAGGGTAAAACCCGTGTAGAATTTTTGCCTTGGTTAAATGGGATGCTCTCTCTATTCCAAAGAAATAGGGAGGCTAGGGTATCAAGAAGTTGTAGGACTTTTCCACAGCCTTAGCAGCAAGTCTTGGCTGGCAATTCATCACCTAAAATATTCAGTGGACAAGGGTGGCCACCTCTAAATACATTTCACCTCTTAATGTGATGGACTGGCTAAGACAACCCTCAAGACTCAACACAGGGATATCAATAATCTGGAAGTGTTAAAATTGGCAAATAGGGCCAAACTCCATGTGGGTCATCTTATTCATGGCTGATAATATTTTTATTAGATTCCTCTTGTTGAGAGGTGTAGGATTGATCTAAAGATCATCCGATTCCGATAAGTATTTATGGAGATATGAATTTATTTTGATTATGCAATAATTATCAAGTCGACCTACAACTCATGTAGGCTCAAAAGCCCAATAGTCACACCTATTCAATCATCAACAGTTGTGTATAAATATAGGAGGTCTTTTCCTCATTTCGACACACTCATCTCATCACATCACTCTCTCTCTCTCCTGCGCAAAAAGGAGGCTCTTCTCTACTGCACAGAAAAGAGACTCTCTCTCACACATGTGGAAGGAGACGCAGTTTTAGGGCTACAACTGCAAAACCAAAGTTTGAATAGCATTGACCAGAAGACTTCCTCCTTAAAACTGCGTTGTAGGTCCATCTGGATCTGCTCTGAAGGCCGCATTTTTTGGTGGTGGAATCAAGCCGATTCGACGGTCGGTTTGCAAGATATTGCTTGCCTTAATTTGGGACTGATCTAGGGTTTACTGCTGCTGATGTAAACCATATTTATGTACTATTTCTCTCTGCTGGATTATTGAAGATAAAGGAAGATTTGATCAAAGGGTTTCCCCACATTGGGGTTTGTCCCTGGCTAGCTGCCACATCTTGTGTCTCTTGTCTTGGCTTGTTTTCTATCAATCATTTAATGTTCTATCTGCAATTTACTTTATGTACATGTGATTGCTAATCTGTGGATAATAATAAGAAAGATAAGTAAAATGTTATAAGCATAAAACATACCATACCTTAACATGGTTTCAGAGCTGAGGTGAAGACAAAGCCTGAGCAAGAGCAAGAGCAATCACCAAAGAGAAGATTACCAAGGCTATCCTAAAAGAACTATGGGGTCCTCATCACTCTTTCCTGCTGAGGACAAGCTCTGTGAGAAAGCTTACTATCACAGATGGAAGATGTCTATCGATCTATCCCGGGAAGATCAAGGAGTGTTGGAGCATGTGAAAGGAAATATTGTTGAGCCTCCATCAAATGCATCCGCCATTGCCAAGGACAAATGGAAAACCGGAGAAGTCAAAGCAAAGAAGATCATGCGGGACTCTATTGACAAGCGCTTGGTGGCCTACATCTCTGATCTGAACACCTCCAAGGAAATCTACAATAGACTGGTGAGTTTATTTAAAGTTAATGATGCAAATCAGTGTTGTTTCTTAGAAATAAGCTAAAGGAAATTAAGAAGAAGGGTAAAGATGAGAGTATGCAAGCATACTTCTTAAGGATCGCTGAAATCAGGAACGATCTCCTATCTATTGGGGAGACTATTACTGATAGGGAAATGGAACTCTCGACTCTTGGAGGATTACCATCCAAATGGTACGTGTTCAGGACTACTCTTTTGAACAATAATGTAATTCCTGGTTTTGAGGAATTAATGGCTAGATGCATCCAAGAAGAAACAAGGGTAGAAGAGCAAGAAATGCCCATACCTAAAGGTCCTCCTGTTGCCTTTTCTTCTCATGCTAAGAAAAGAAATAATTCCGGGACTAAATAAAAAAGAAAGGCTGGACCTAAGGGTGGAAGAAAAGGACGATGTTACATTTGCGATAAAGCAGGTCACTATGCGAGGGAGTGCCCTGATAGAAAGGACTCACACCACGACGATGATCAAAATCCCTCTCATGATTATCAAAGGAATGACAAATCTAATAGCAGAGGTAAAAGGAGTGTTGGAAGTCAAGGAAGAGGACAATCATTCAAGAAAGCTAGAAATTCCAGGTATGAATCCAACATTGTTGAAAATAAGCATGATGAATATTATCTACCAGCTGCTCTATCTACCTCTGATCCTTCGGACTCAATGGGAATTTGCCTCATTGATAGTGGTTCCTTAAGGCACTTCATTGGTTACAAAGAAGTTCTCCATAATTTGATAGAGAAAGAAACTAACCTGGAAATTGTCCTTGGAAATAATATGACATATCCCGTGAAAGGTGTAGGCAATGTTTCTCTCAAATTGAATCAAGGTAATACGATCCACTTATAGGATGTATTATATGTACTTGACCTCAAAAAGAACCTGGTTTCCATCTCGACAATGGAAGACAAAGGCTACAAGGTAACCTTCATGTTAAAGATGCCTTTACTCTTGCGTTTTGTGTTGATTCATTATATCAGGTCAGTGGAAGTCCACTAGGTGTCATGTCTTATGACACATCTCTTCAATCTGAACTTTGGCATCAGAGGTTTGCACACCTTCATTATAAAGCTCTACCCGATGTAAGACAAATGGTGATAGGGATGCCCGAACTCCAAATAGAGAAAGAAGGTGTATGTCCAGGATGTGTCAAAGAAAGCTCAAAAGGGGACGATTCCCCTCAAGCCTAAGCAAGACATCCGATATATTACAGTTGGTTCACTTATGCATATCTGAGGCTGGCATTAAGAGGGAGACTACTACACCATATACTCCTGAGAAAAATGGTGTGGCGGAAAGGAAGAACCGTATGATTGTGGACGCTGCCCATGCCATGCTCCATGATCAAAGACTTTCGAAGTTTCTATGGGCAGATGATGTAACAATGCCTGATGTGGAGGAACCCATGGATCCTATTTATCCACTTGAGCCTTCCTCTTCTAAGAAGAGGCCCTCTTGGCTTAGGGGGCTACTCGATGATGCTGATGGACACACTGCACCCCGAGGAACCTTCCGTGAAAATAAGAAACCTAACAAGTATCAGGGATACCTGACCATCATGAGCATGATCATACAAAATAAGCCTTCATCATTCTCAGATGTTGTCAAGCATCAAGTATGGAAGGATGCTATGACCAAAGAATATGAGTCTATTATGAAGAATGATGTCTGGGAAGTAGTTCCTAGACCCAGGACAAGACAGTTGTCACTTTTAAATGGCTTTACAAGATAATGCATGCAACAGATGGAAGTACGAAAAAGTACAAGGCTCATTTTGTTGCTCGTGGCTTCTCCCAGAAGGAAGGCCTAGACTATGATGAGATATTTGCACTTGTTGCCAGATATACAACCATCCGCTCAATCATAGCCCTTACGGCTTCACAAGGATGGAACCTAAATCAGATGGATGTCAAAACCACGTTTTTGCACGGTTCAATCAAAGAAGAGGTCTACATGGAGCAACCCGAAGGATTTGAGATTTATGATTGAAAATCTCATGTATGCAGGTTGAAGAAAGCTCTCTATGGGCTGAAGCAAGGACCCCGAGCATGGCATGAGAGGATCAATAGCTACTTGATGAAGCTGGGATTCACTAGGAGTAAAGCCGATCCTAACCTTTACCTTAAGGTCGAAGATGGAAAACCTCTCATACTGGTGCTGTATGACGATGACCTCTTCCTAACAAGTGCAGATCCTCTCATTCACAAATGTAAGAGGGAGTTGGCTTCTGAATTTGAAATGAAGGACCTAGGACTTGAAGTGTGGTAGAAGCCAGGGGAAATTTACCTATCTCAAGGAAAATATGTGGTGAAGATATTGGAAAAATTCGGTATGGTGGACTGCAAGCCTGTAACTACCCCGATGGAGCTTGACTTCAAGAAGTTAAGAGACAATGCTGCTGGACCTGTTTTACGAAATGCTACCAAGTATCAGTAACTCATCAGAGCATTAATGTTCTTAGTGAACTCCCATCCAGTCATATGCTTTGCAATCAATACATTGAGTCAACATATGGTTGAACCTCACCACATACATTAGATTGGTGCCAAGAATCTGTTGAGATATCTTTGTGGCACAATCACTTATGGGTTAAGATACACTGTCGGAGATGTGAGACTACTTGGATACACTGATGCTGAGGACTGTAAGAGCACTTCTGGGTGCTATTTCTCCTTGGGATCTGCTTCAATATCTTGGATGAGCAAGAAGCAGAAGTCAGTGGCTTTGAGCACTGCCGAAGCAGAGTATATTGCTGCTAGCATGGCGTCTTGTGAGGTAGTTTGGTTGTGAAAGCTCTTCAATGAGCTGTTTGATTTACATTGGATACCACTGTGATCCTATGTGACAACTAGAGTGGGATTCATTTATTAGAGAATCCCATATTTCATGATCACTCCAAGCATATCGATATCAGGTATCACTATATTTGAGAGATGGTGCAATGAGGAATTATAAGGTTCCAACATATTGGTACAGAGGAACAAGTCGCCAACATTTTGACAAATCCCCTAGGGAAAGTCAAATTCCTGACTTTCCGAGAACAACTAAGTGTTGTTCAAAGACCCTCCGATGAGGGTCCTATATGATGCATTAAGCTCTGGGAGTTTTGGGGGGTGCGAGGTACTTCTTGGAGCAACATATGACCACAGGGTGATTCACCATCCCTTGGTGGTATACATGTACACCCCATGGTGACTATGTAGCAGGATGATTGGTTCTCCTGTGAGGTCTAGATGATTTACTCTCCATGACAACTATGTAGCAGGATGATTAGTTCTCCTATGAGTCCTGGATGATGTGTTCTCCATGGAATTTATGTAGCAAGATGATTATTTCTCTTGTGATGACAGGATTGATTAAGTTCTCCTGTCAAGGCATCCTAAGCATGCAGTCTGGGACTCATGGGAAGTACCTCTCATCTGATCAATGAGTAGGGAAATGAGGATAGGGACCATAGTAGTACCAATCGGTGCATCATTGTATCTACCATACTCCCTATGCTAGTATAACCTTCATTGATATGGAATCAATGATTGTTATAGCTCCAAATCTCACTCTTATGGTTTGTGATGCTGCACTTATGGCCCAGGGCAACCCCTCCTTCCAGACCTGGTCCAAAAATTTTAAAAATAGTGTTTTATCCCTTATACGCGACATTTCCCTGAGTTAAACGCGTGTATACGCGGGTAGGAATATACCCAACCCGTGTATATGTAATAAAACACTTTAAAAAATATAAAACTCAATTTCGGGCGGAGATCACGGGTTTTACCTGCTGATCACCTGTTAGTGCTCGTGGCCCAACTGTTCCCAACCAACTCCCAACTAAAAAACTACTTTGGGAGAAGTATAAAAGGGCTTCAATGGGAAGGTCTAAAGGAGGAGAGAAGAGAGAGAAAGGTTATTATGCTGAGATCTCCCTGACCAGGTCTGAAGATCCTTGTGCCTCCTGCACTTCTCCCATTTTTATAGGAAACCCTTGTTTCCTTGTGTGTTTATGTCCATCTACTACTTGTGATATCATGGAGCAAGTCATGGAAGGAGTTTGTTAAAGGCTTGAGACTGGACGAATCTGAAGGAAGGCTTCGCTTGGAGCCTGCGAAAGGACGACTCAGGTGAAATTGTTCTTTTCTATACTTTATTTGTCTATAATAAAAGAAACACATGTCTTTGTTCCTGATATAAATCTTCTTCACGTTTGTGATATTCATGTTAGAATTCATATGTGAATGGTTGTTTAAATTTCATAACTAACTACATTTCTTTATAATATGAAGATGGTTTCTTTATAAGGCTTAGTCCATATACTGTTGTACTTTCTTGAATTGGTTTTTTTACAGGTCAAAGGAGAAAAAGGAACTTCAAGAAGGGTTTGGACCCTGGAAGGACCTTCTCAAACATAGGACCTCAGGTACACCCCTTATCATAGAATTTGCTTATGCTAGCATAATGGATGTGTGGAATGTGTGTTTCTCTATATAGACAACTTTCAGTGGGAGGTGAAAACTGGTCAGTGACACTCAAAGGTGCGTTCCTTCCACAGGTCAAGGTGCGTCAAGCTACAGAAGTCAAAGGTATGCAAGGTTGACTTTGTAGTCGTCATGGTCAAAAGTTGGCTTAAACATGAGTCCAAGTAAAGCCGGCTCAAGGCCAAAAGGTGCAAATGGTCAAAATGCAATGCAGTGGTACAACTCAACGCAAAGGAGCCTCTAGGGTATAAGGCCAGAACGAAATGAAGAAGCAAAGAGGAATGAGGCTTCATCACATAAGTCATGGCGGGACTAAAGAGGACTCCCGAGCCTAGGGATGAAAAATCAGCATGAGTGCCAAGCGACAACAAGGTACTAACTAGGGCACCCATGATAAGGTAGGCTCTACCACACAAGTCATGATACTTCTAAGCAATGAGAAGGTTCCGCACCATAACTTGGTGGGGTTGATCCTAAGGCCAAATGGGAAAGGAAACTGATAAGTGCACAATGCAAGCAGAAAAACCTAACCTATATGCCAGTTTCGAGAACCAATACCTGTCAGAACAGACCAACCATAAACTTCCAAAGGAGAAATTTTCCAAGTTCTGTAAACATAAATAGGAACACTAGACAAGAAGTTAGTACATCCCACATATAAACTTCATATAAAATCTTGTGTTATAGAATACAAAACTTGAAAATGCGTACCTTATATATACAATATGGTACAGGGAACCACACAACCTTGCGGCTTATGTATAATAGCTCTTCTGGACAAACCCCTTGCAGGGATCGGACCAAGGACTCCTTTGGTAGTCAAGACTCATGGCTTCAAAGAGTTCCTCCTGTGAAGGCAAAACAAGTTCTAAGAAATCATGAGAACTACAAGGATCAAAAGAGGGAATTAAGGGGTCCCATGTCCCTATAGGAAGAATCTCTCAGTCAACTGCCGAGACCAAGTCCCAAGAAGGAGAATAATAGGTCAAAGGATCCTTCTTAGAAGTGATTGAACATTGAGAATTCAATTCCACATAATTGACCCGTGGCGGGGTAGAGTCTATTCGAACACTTGGAACAAACCAAGGGGTATTCTGCAGCAAAGTCGAATTAGGGTGGTAATTATCAGATGCAAGCTGATCAATAGTGACAATATTCCCATTATGAGGAAGGCACATTACTCAAAAGAGTGAAGACACCACAGCATTCATAGCATAGACATAATCATGCCCAAGTAGCATATTAAATTCTAAAGGGCTATCAACCACCATCATATCGATTAAGACAGTCTTCCCACCTAACGTGATAGGCAATTGAGGAAGAACACCCATAGATTCACCAGGTCTTCTATCATAGGCTAACAACTGACTCTGAGCTGTCAACAACTTTGGGGAACCCAAAGCTTTCCAAGTCAAAGAGGATATAATACTTGCAGAGGATCCTTCATCCACCATACATCGATAGACATTTGTGGAATTCACTCTAACCATTATTTGGAAAGGTGCAACAGAAGGAAGACGAGGCTCAATAAGACTATCCCAATCAAAGGAAAAACTCTTAGAACTTGGAGGGGGAACATTCGAGGAAACCGGAATGCCCCCTATACTAGAAGACTCTCTACTAGAGATCAAATAGACTCTTTTGTTAGGCACTTCACCCCCAAAAGAGGAGTGTAATCGGCCAATGATTGCACTAGCTCTACCACATTATCAACCAATGGTTGATGGGATTGATGAGAAACCATATCAGATCTAGGAGTAGAAGTACTTTCAGACTCAGACCATATCCTTTGAACCTCTGGAATACCAGGGCATAAATGAGTAAGATGGTCTCCCTTGCATATCTTACAAGGGAACTTAGGTTTAAAACTTTGACGTCCAGGTTTCTTATCAACCTCCATTCCGCCAACATGACTAGCAGTGGTTTGCAGAGAGTCCTGAACATGACTTGCAGAGGTTGGTGACTCTTTGCTAGTATGATTTGCAGTGACTAGACTCATGCCCCCAGCATGACTTGCAGCGGCTGAAGACTCATCTCCAACATGACTAGCAGAGGTTGAGGATGAAGTGCCAGTGTGACTTGTAGTGACTAGACTTGTGCCCCCAACATGGCTTGTAGTGGTTGAAGGCTCATCTCCAACATGACTGGTAGAGATTGAGGATGAAGGGATAGAATTATTCTTCTTCTTTGACTTCCTCTTTCTCCTTTTTTTAGATTTCTTGTTACAAGAAGGAGGAGAAGAAGGAATCCCAGATTTCTCTTTGAAAGAAGATGAACAATTAGCACCCATGTGATGCCCTTGAAATAAAGCATTCAACTGAGAAGCTTCAAGAGCATTTGGAATATTCGGAGTGGACCACAGCCAAACGGGTAGTCCAACATTCAACCTAGGAATATTCAAAGTGGCCATCAAGGGAGTACCAACGTTTCCAAAGAAAGGGAAAGCACAAGGATCTCATTTTGGAAGGGTACCTTGGTTGGCTTCCACAGGAATATTAGCCATATCAAATTGATGCATAGACCCTTCCCTTACGGGAATGTAGAAATTACTTTTCAAGGAAGATATATATGCAATCAAAACATTTTCCCTCGAGGAGGCAACTCCACAACTTTTGAAAGAATGACCAAAAGCCTTTCAAGATTGATGGAGTGGCAAGTCAGTCACTCAGGATACAATGTCCAAAAATTGACTAGACAAAAAATACCTAAAGCCAACTATATACAAGGAGCAAAGAGCACTCACTAAAAAGTCCCTAAAATATATCAGCCAGTCAAACAAATTTCGAGTATTTCTGCTCCGGGTGATGAGGACCGAACACCAAAATACAAGAAAGTGAAGTAAGGGGCCTTCCGAATATAGTCTGGGATAATGATGGCCCAGTCCTATCAGCGAAGGTAAGAGAGGAAGTTACGTTGACCTCCTAACAACAGCCTGCGCCGGTGCAAGCCCCCAAGCTTCGTAAGGGTGCCCTCCAGTAGTACCGTTGAGAGTGATACAACATCGACCTCAGGTGCCATGGGATTCCCCTCCGCAACCACCTTTGTAGATCCCTAGGAGTAGCAACTATGGATACCAACTCGTCGCAGAAGCCAGGCGGAACAGTCGTGAGGTAAGTTTGGACAAGTAGGAGAGGGGGTATCTCTCTTCCCTGTCTTCACAGACCCTCATGCTTAACTCCCAGATCTGGAGCTTTCCTGGTATTCCTAACGCTATTGGATTTTCACTCACTATTCAGACTCCTATGTTTGACATTTTAAATGGCCTTGGAGAGTTAACTCTCCACTCGCCTAATCCAAGGCCCTAAAATCCTAAAACTTGTTGGTGTATCTAACTTGATAACAAAAAGTTTTAGTGAATTTTAATTAGTGCTTGATTTTAAAATAGGCTGTTCTTTAAGTCACGGGATAAGTGGAAGTGAAACTAGTGGTGTTTTGACTCAAAAGAAATTAATAAAAACAAAACTACATGCAAATGCACTTATTTTCGTTTTTCGATGAAAAGAAATTTCTACAGGGTTCAAAGGAACTTCAAATAAAACAAATTTTTCTTTTCGTTTCGTTAATTCAAGCTTCCCACTCGCAAAAATTAACAAAGCTATGGATGCCTAAAAATATGTGCAAATCTATCCTAATGCAACAAGTACATGCTGATGCAAGACTTAAGACTACTCTAAAATTAAGAAATGAAAGTTGCTTGCTTATCAATTTTTATTTTTCCACTTAAAATGTTTAGATGGAATATGAGATGCTACCATTCATTTCGTCTAAACACTAAAAACAAGTTTCAAGACAAACAAAAAGCACTTTCATTAACTAAAAGGAAACCAACTCAAAACAAAGTTCAAGAAAGCAAAACCAAGTTTGTCAAAAAGTTTTCTTCAAAAGCAACAACAAAAGAGTCTTTTCAAAAATTCTCTCAACAAGATTGAAACTTTATTATTGAAGAATAGGCAACAAACACTTTTGCAAGTTGACAACACACAATAGATGAAAACACAGCAACGGCAAGCAAACAGGCAGCTGAGCCCTGATTGGCTTGAACACACCCAAACTAGGAACAACAATGATGTTGTCCCCAGTGGAGTCACCAATTCTGTTAAGGGAAAAGTTCCCCTAGGGTCTTGGGTTGATACCCTAGCAGACTGAAAGTTGTCTATACAGAGAAACACACATTCCACACAGCCATTATGCTAGCATAAGCAAATTCTATGATAAGGGGCGTACCTGAGGTCCTACGTTTGAGAAGGTCCTTCCAGGGTCCAAACCCTTCTTGGAGTTCCTTTTGCTCCTTTGACCTGCAAAACAACCAATTCAAGAAAGTACAGCAGTATATGGACTAAACCTTATAAAGAAACCATCTTCATATTATAAAGAAAGGTAGTTAGTTATGAAATTTAAACAACCATTCACATATGAATTCTAACATGAATATCACAAACATGAAGAAGATTTATATCAGGAACAAAGACATGTGTTTCTTTTATTATAGACAAATAAAGTACAGAAAAGAACAATTTCACCTGAGTCGTCCTTTCGCAGGCTCCAAGCGAAGCCTTCCTCCAGATTCGTCCAGTCTCAAGCCTTTAACAAACTCCTTCCATGACTTGCTCCATGATATCACAAGTAGTAGATGGACATCAACACACAAGGAAACAAGGGTTTCCTGTAAAAATGGGGGAAGTGCAGGAGGCACAAGGATCTTCAGACCTGGTCAGGGAAATCTCAGCATAATAACCTTTCTCTCTCTTCTCTCCTCCTTTAGGCCTTCCCATTGAATCCTTTTTATACTTCTCCCAAAGTATTTTTTTAGTTGGGAGTTGGTTGGGAACAGTTGGGCCATGGGCACTAACAGGTGATAAGTAGGTAAAACCCGTGATCTCCACCCGAAATTAAGGAGTTTTATATTTTCTTAAGTGTTTTAATACATATACGCGGGTTGGGTATATGCCTACTCGCATACACAAGCATTTAACTCAGGGAAATGTCACGTATAAGGGATAAAACACTGTTTTTTAATTTTTTGGACCAGGTCTGGAAGGAGGGGTTGCCCTGGGCCATGAGTGCAACATCACAAACCATAGGAGTGAGATTTGGAGCTATGACAATGATATTGGTCTGGGACCAGTGGTAGAAGTTGTACCCACTATGATGCTGACTTTGGGTCGGTTGAGACTGGTCTGGGACCATTGGTACATACTCTGAGACTGACTTCGGGTTAGTGAAGGACTGGTCTAGGACCATTGGTAGGAGTGGTACATACTATGATGCTGACTTCGGGTCAGTTGAGACTGGTCTGGGGCCAGCGGTACGCACTCTGAGACTGACTTTGAGTCAGTGGAGGATGATACTAGTCTAGTACCAGTGGTAGGAGTTGTACCCACTATGACGCTGACTTTGGGTTAGTTGAGACGGGTCTGAGACCAGTGGTACATACTCTGAGACTAACTTTGAGTTAGTATGATACATCCTCGATCATTTCTTCCTCTTCATAATTCGGACAAAGCAGAGCAGAGCAGAACAAAGCATATCAGAGTAGATCAGAACAAGGCAAAACAAAATAGAGCAGAGCATGCAAAATAGAGTAGAGCAGGCAGGATAGAATAGAGTAGAGCAAGCAGGATAGAATAGAGCAGAGCAGGGGTCAAGTTGTACAGGGCAGTGCATTTGATGGATAAATAGTAGCGACCGACAGACAGATTGCAGATGGAGTTCTCCTTAGTTGAGAGGGAGTGTTAAAATTGGCAAGTAGGGCCAAACTCCATGTGGGTCATATTATTCATGGCTGATAATATTTTTATTAGATTCCTATCATCGAGAGGTGTAGGATTTATCTAAAGATCATCCGATTCCGATAAGTATTTATGGAGATATGAATTTATTTTGATTATGGAATAATTATCAAGCCGACCTACAACTCATGTAGGCTCGAAAGCCCAATAGTCGCATCTATTCAATCATCAATAGTTGTGTATAAATACAGGAGGTCTTTTCCTCATTTGGACACACTCATCTCATCACATCACTCTCTCTCTCTCCTACGCAGAAAAGAGGCTCTTCTCTACTGCACAGAAAAGAGACTCTCTCTCACACATGTGGAAGGAAGGATGCAGTTTTAGGGCTGCAACTGTAGAACCAAATTTTGACCAGCATTGACCAAAAGACTCCCTCCTCAGAACTGCACTGTAGGTCCATCTAGATCTCCTTCGAAGGCCGCATTTTTTGGTGGTGGAATCAAGTCGATTTGATGGTCAGTTTGCAAGATATTGCTTGCCCTATTTTGGGACTGAACTAGGGTTTGCTGTTGCTGATGTAAATCAGATTTATGTACTATTTCTCTCTGCTGGATTATTGAAGATAAAGGAAGATTTGATCAAAGGGTTTCCCCACATTGGGGTTTTTCCCTGGCTAGCCACCACATCTTATGTCTCTTGTCTTGGCTTGTTTTCTATCAATTGTTTAATGTTCTATCTGCACTTTACTTTATGTACATGTGATTGCTAATCTGTGGATAATAATAAGAAATATACGTAAACTGTTATAAGCATAGAACATACCATACCTTAACAGGAAGGCAGTGCTAAAATCTCTAGAGATCATTAGATCCAGCCTCACATGGAGAATGCAATATTGCAATGCAGTAAGGATTGGGGAGGATCCCTGGATTGGTTGCGGAAATGCCCATAGACTACCCCTCGAGCTTAAAGTCTACCTCAATGAAGCGGGTATTACCCATATTAGCCATATTGCAGATACTGATCATACCTCTTTGTTTCAACAAGCCTGGAAATAAGCTCGAAGCTTGCTTATCTCGCAGCAATGGGAAAATAATTGGGTGGACTACACAGTGGCCTTAACAAAAGCTCATATCATAATTACAGAAGGGGAGGACAAGATTATATGGGCACTTGCAAAGTATGGGAAATACTCTCCTAAGGAGGGTTATCTGGTCCTAGTTGAAGTGCATAAACCACAAGATATAGAGTACTGGTGGAAACATTTATGGAAGCTCAAAGCCCCCCTAAGGACATGACTCCTCATGTGGACAATTCTTAAAAACAAGACCCCTACTAGTGATAACCTCCTTAAGCATGCACGACATGGCCCATTCTGGTGTTGTTTATGTAAGTGCAACAATGAAACCGTGGACCACCTTTTCCTGGAATGCCAGGTCGCTAAGGACCTCTGGAGCTAGACCTCATCGAACATGTGCCCCCAGATCAGATGACAGGGTCTGTCTATTCAAGAGGCCTGGACAAATTGGTGGACTAGAGCAGCCCCAACTAAACATAGAAATCTCCCTCTCCTTATATGTTGGGCTTTCTGGATAGTTCGCAACAATCTCATCTTCCAAAATATTTCGCCTCACTGGGCCTCCATTTCGGCTCGCATTATGTATGATTACAACACCATTCCTGATGAGGAAGACATCCATCAACCCGAACCATTATCCCTGAAACCATCAACCATTTGCTTCCATGGGCTTTCTTCGATGGATTTGCATAAGAGTTTGGCTGTGGGGGTGGGGCCTTATCGTTTTTATCTGATTCCTATTTCTTCAAACTGCAAATGGGCCTAGGAAGAGGCACAAACAATTATGTTGAACTATCTACAACCAAATTCCTCATACAATTCGCATTGGAAAAACACTTTAGAGATATCCAGTTATTTGGTGACTCAAAAATTGTCTGTGATTGGACAAATAAAAAATCAACTTGTTCTGCTTTTTCTCTTAGACAGATCTTGGATGAGGCACATCGAATTATCACTCATTTTGATTCATTTGTATGACATCACATTTATAGGGAACGAAATGCAGTTGCCATCTCTTATCCAAAGAAGCCATAGTTAGGCCTCCAGGCACCTGGATGATCCAGGAACAGAGGGATGATTCTCATTACCAGTTTTATCACCGGCCGTTCATAAATAAAAATGACTAAATGGCTGATAGGGAGCCTGGTTATGTGTATTTTTTTGCTATCATCTGTAAATATTCATATATTCTTTTCAAATTATCAGATATACAACTGACATGTACTCTTTGCTAAGAGTAATTTTGATTTAAATTTTTGTTGAACTCTATTAGAATAACTGTGCGTCCTTGTGTAGATACAAGGCACTCCTTTTTGCTACTCTGGATCATTTTTGTGTTGGAAGGCACTCTGTCTCTCCTACATCATATGAAATATGCATATACAACATGTAATTTTCTCACATATAATGAAAATTATCATTTTTTCAAAGGGAAAAAAAATCAGGTATCATTACCTTGACACCATTTCCATTTAATCAATGTAATTCCCATTCTCATAACTGAGCCACAATTGTAGTATTAACACTCTAATACTAAAGTGGAAATATAATAAAATAACGGTGAAATGAAATTTGGTACATCAACCACCACATTAATGCAATAAAAATGGATCTACCCCACTTTATGAATTAATCACATTCGAAAGAAAGTTAATATTGCATCTCTCATGTACCTTATGTATTCAGTTTTTTAACATAGTATCAAAAAAATTATTGATCTGAACTTGGAGTAAGTTCAAGTGGGTTTGATATCAAAAGGGAGAGTTTTAGATAAAATCGTCTCAACTTAGGCTTGGGCAAATCAGAAAGTTATCAATTACTTTTTTTCAAGGTGCAAGTGAATATATTTTATTATCCTAATTCTCAACTTTATCGAGTGTTTTAGGTGAATAATGTTTTGTGAAAAAATGGAAGGGGGTAATACATGTGTCTCAAAGCATAACACTTCCCAATGGACACAGTCTCAAAGCAAAGAAATGACCCATAACATCACCAAAATACCTAGTCATAAGAGAAATGAGTATAGAGGCAACTTTGAGGATAGACATATAGCAAGAAATCCACCTATACATATCCCTTATCTCATGAGAATAATACTTTGTAACCATAAAACAAAATATGTTTAGCAAAAGGAAAACATCATTATTTATAGATAAGTATTACACCAAAAGGTGATTAAGGGCTCCAAACCTTTGATGGACTGGGAAAATGATAAATATCAGATTTCAACCTTGGCTCCAGGTCCTACCATGAACAGAGCCTGGAGGTAAAAGTAAATGAAAAAATTCCTTTTAATCACATATAGAGAGAATTCAATTAAAGAGAAAAATATTTGTAAATAATCTTTCCCCTTGCAGAATGGGATATTGGCTAAGCAAGAGATGAGGGTATATGTCCTCATATCAAATAATTTTAAAGTCTCTTTACTAATTTTTAACTTAGATCCTTTATGTCCTACAAAAATGAAGTGTTGAAGGGGCTTTATTGGGTTGGTCGAGACTATATTTTGAGGAAGTGAATTCCCTTAGAGATCATGGTTCACAAATTGTGGAAGACTATTAAAGTATTTTTTAGGAAAAACATAGAAGTAAAAGAATGGATACTTAGTGATGATAAAGCAAAGGCTAACATTTAACTACCAATTTTGAGCACTTATTTAAATTCAATAAAAATTTCACAAGAAGTATGTGTATAATTAAATGAAAAAATTTGAATCCAAATCTCATACTATGATGTTGTTATCAATCACATAAGTTGTTACCAAAGTTTTTTCACTAACAACTGACCAACCAATTAAAAACACAACATTTACAGTAAGTAATATTCCATTAATTATTAGATATCAATATTGTAAATCCTAATTCACAGGAATTGTGTGAATATGACAATAAATCGAGGAAATAAAAACTCCTCTTTAGCAAAGTCATAACCCAACATGAAAAGAGAGAAGCTAATATATTATTGTGGTAAACTAGGTCACAATCCTCGGGACTTTAAGTCTTAGGCATATGATGCGAGTTTAAAAATAAAAAGAAACTTTATGGCCTGATTCATAAGAACATTATGAGATATAAGAGTAAGAAGAAATTACATTAAACCAACACCTATAAAGACTTGTCTAGGTAAATTTGTTACCTTTTAATTTTAAGAAGCACTTAGTAAAATGAAATCACTTTGGTTAAGTGGAGTCCTGGTTCAACATGAAGAGATGGTAAGATAAATGTTCAGGTGGATTTCTACTTTGACATGAGGTAATGGTGGGGAGATTACTTAGGTGGTTGTAGTAGAATGCTGCCATCAACATGGAGGATAGGGCAAAACGATGAAGTTCCCGTATAGGTCCCAGAATCTTGAGAATCAACAAATTTTATATTTTATCCAACCAACACCTAAAAGTTACTTCCTTTTTTAATGAGTAAGTCATTTCCAGCAGGGTACACGAGTTGGTTAATTCACCTGTCAAGGTGATTTCATTCCTTCATTTTTAGAACCGGAAAACTACTTTTCTTAGGTGGATTCCTGATTCAACATGAAGATATGAAAAGATAAATTCTTAGGAAGATTCTACATTAAAAAATGGAGGATATGATGAATCAAAGGACCATGAACATAGGTCCCAAAATCAGGAAAGAAAATCTAAAAATAAAATAGTAGAGCTTCATAATGTCTTTGTAATCATCCTTGTAAGATTTTTATGCATGGGAAATATTTTTGTATTAACACTCCAATACTATAGTTGAAATTCAATTATTAAATAAATTTCATAAAGTGATACCAAGTCCTTAGAAAAACGACCTTTTGGATGTAAAAAATGATAACCTTCATTGTATCCATCGACTCAATTTGCTAATAAAGTTAACATTTCATATCTCTCATTTTATTCAATGTTATAACAAAGATCACTTTAACTAACACCTTTAGACATAACCAAATGCATAGACAAAAGAATGCAACAGAGATACATAAAAACATTTTAAAGAATAGTAACCATATATGTTGGTGTGAATGTAAGAAATTCTAGAAAAATAGTTATACCCATCTATAGGGACAAAAAGTACACATGCAGAAAGTGCTTTGTGCTTAAAGTTTAAGGCATGTGTAAGCCCTAGATACCTTTGATAGGATAGATACCCCTTGCATGACCCATCAAGGCCCAGAAAAAAAGTCTGGTCGAATGCTGGAATTTAGCTACACTAATTGAGGAAAACTTGCCACATCATGATAAAAGGAAGCTAGTAAAATACAAACAAAAATGTATGTAAGTAACTAACAATGTTAAGAAGCTTTGCACTGCAATCTCCCTCAAAAATGTAATCAAGAGTGAGGGCCCAAAGAATATGAACTAATAGAATCTAGAAATGACCATGACACAATTTTGAAACATATGAAAATGCTACAGAAATATCCTAGCAAAAAAATGCTTCAGGCCAAATATGGCACGTTGAAAGGATGACAATTTTCATACATTTTCCATCATAGAAATTCAACATCTTAAGAGAACAATTATTATTGATTAGAAATATTATTGATTCCAAATCGAGTGTTAATAAGCTTCAATTAGCATTGTAGAATCCCTACCATGGTTCTTTGGTATGGCATATTCTATCCTTAGTAAACTCAAGCAACCAAGCTACATTGATAGGATCTGTTCTAGTCAATCTACGACAAATGGTAAACAATGATTGAAAATATTAAGGGAACAAATGTGACTCATTATCATAACCTACATTACCAAGATGTAGATCCAGATACAAATCTCTCAGATTGTTGAAAATCTAGGATCCAGAAATGACAAGTAAAAAAACCACCATTGATAATTTTAAATACCATTTGAACATGACTTTGAAGTGTGTATTTGTTGGCATTGTGGCACTGATTTAGAGCTATGGCACAGGTGTTGTCCTTGACGGCAACTTACTTTGGTGATAGATCTCAGTACAGGCTCTCAGAATGAAGGAAAAAGATATATATGCAGGTTCACCTAGATGATGGCGCATATACACGCGGGTTAGTCGTTACAAAGGTGCGTATGCATATACACACACTTTCACGCAAGGAAAAGCACGTATATGTTGGGGAACTTACTTTTGGTCCGTGGTATTTAGTCCTTGGTATTTGAACCTATGGTTTTGGACCATGGTATCTCGTCAGAAGTGTTGATCCCAAGTATTGGGTCCATGGTATTGTTTTATTATGGTTTTGGACCGTGATATTGTGAAAGGCGTAAGACTATAAAAGAGGAAGGAGATCATTTGGCAAGGAATCATCTGAATTAATTGAATATGTAATAAGTGCTAGATCTGAAATATTGGTGATTAGGGTTATGGTGTAGATCTGGATCTGAATGAAGGAGGAACCTTAGCGCAAAGAGAAGGATAAGTTCTATTGATGGGTCATAATCTTAAAGCTTGAATAATAGTATCTTTTTATGATTTTGATCTGTTATATGTGGCGCATGCTTGATCTATAAATCTGATAATTTGGGTTAATTAGTGTCTGAATATTTGAAAGAGTGAATTATCCTTTATAGATCTGTACGCAGGTTCAGTGAAGCGAAGGAGCGTATACACGCTGGTTCAGTTAATAAAAACAACATATACACAGGTTGGTCCAAACACAGAAGCATATGCATGCAGGTTTCAGGTTATTGAAGTAGCATATATCTCTTGAGTTGGGTTCTAGCTGCTTCTATTTATTGTTGCAGTGTTCTGGGTTCAGAATTTGGTGTGTGGTTACTGTTATTGTGTTCTAGGTACAGCTGTCAGAGAAGTGTCTACTTGATTCAGTTCTAATTGGTGAAAAGGAGATTATTTGATGCAGAAATTCTTGATGATTGATTGATGTTCGTGGATCCAGTCTGAAAATTTATGAAACGTGGTCCCTGGAAGAAAGAGAAGGTTGTAGCCTTCTGTAGGTAAGCACCTACATACTAGTATCTTGGCTAGTGCAAGAGCTAAGTGGGTTGTAGCTCCCTTCCAGGAGAAGCTGGAGAACGAGAGAGGGTTGTAGCTCTCTGCAGGTTTCAGCCTGCGTACTGGTAAAGGACTGCACCAGTATAGAATCATTGTAAAAAGAAGTTTCTAATTAAAAAGAAGACAGAGACAAATTGCAGCAGGTGGTTTTCACCCACATTGGGTTTCCACCTTATATCTTGTGTTCTTTTGTGTGATTGTCTTCTGCTCTGTTTCACTATTTCTGGTTACTGTTTATTTTGATTCTGATACACAGATTAATGATCAACATCTGTAAGATAAAGTAAATTATAAGTTTGCATAGTATACGTGGGTTTTCTTATATGTAGTTGCGTATATACATGGTTTTCTCTAACTGAATTAGCGTATATGATCTGGATTTGAAGAAGGAAATAATTGACTTGATAATATTGATTCACCCCCCCTCTTAGTATTATTTCCAGCAATTGGTATCAGAGCAGGTCCTTCTGAAGAAGCTTGATCGCTTGAAGGAAGATCCATCATCATGAGAAACTACGAGAGAGAAGCATCTATCAGGCCACCAATTTTTGATGGGACCAACTTCGTCTATTGGAAGGTAAGAGTCACAACCTATCTTCAATCTCTTGGCACAGAAGTCTGGGATATCATAGATACAGGGTACACTTTTCCATCCACAACTCCTACAGATCTGGCTGAAAGAAGCAATATGAAACAAATTCAAAGGCTGTCAATACTCTATTAGGATGTCTATCTCAATCAGAATTCGTCAAGGTTATGCAGTATAAATCCACAAAAGAAATATGCGAGAAGATTGTTCTGAGCTATGAAGGAGATGAGCAGGTAAAACGAGCAAAACTTCAAACCCTCATAATTTAGTATGAAAATCTCAGAATGCACAATGATGAAAGTGTGGCTAACTATTTCCTGTGTGTAGATGAGATTGTTAATTGTATGAAAAACTTGGGTGAAGAAATAAAAGAGGCTATTGTGGTTGAAAAATCTTTGTCCCCTAAGTTTGAATCAAAATTGTCTGCAATAGAAGAAAAGGAGAATCTACGAAACCTTACCATGTCACAGCTGCACAGAATTCTAATTGCTTACGAAATGAGGAAAGGAGGACCATCAGATAGGAGAGAAGTTGCATTCAAGGCTTCAGGCATAGGAGATTACTATGAGTCAGGACATATGTCAGAAGAAGAGGCAGAATCAAATTTTGTCAACAATCTTCAATGGGGTGCTGGAAGATTCAGAGGTAAGTTACCTTTCAAATGCTTTGCTTGTGGAAGAGTCGGTCACTATGCTGCCAAGTGTCCTCATAAAGATAAGCTTGACAAAGGTAAGGAACCTGTTAGATGGAACAAGAAACAGAATGTATATAAGAAAAGCTACTACACTCATGAAGATAGTGATGGACTTTCAAATAATGATGAAGATGAAAGAGGCTATAACTATAAACTTTTAATGGCTTTTGAAGATGATGATTTTGTGGATGCTATAGATGAAGAAGGTCTTTATGAAGAGATTTCTAGACTCAAAATTTATTTAGAAGAAAAGAATGTGATCATAGATACTCTACAATTCCAACTTGCTGAAAAGGAAAAACATCATGAAAAGTTAGAATGTGAAATTGTGGGACTGAGAAAAGAGATTGAGAAAACAAAAGCTCTTAATCTTATATTTGTTAAAGGATCTGACACTTTAGATGAGATTATCAAAGTGCAGCGCTCTCCACTAATCAAGACAGGTCTGGGATGTAATGAAGAAACAACTCAAGTGCAGAAGCCATCTACCTCCAAGAGTTATCTTGATGCAGCAAGGAGAAGTGAACAAAGAACCAATGGAAATCACCAGGTAAATCAGGGACAATTTACCTCAAGAATGAACAAAGACTACCAGGTAAATCGGGGGCAATCTACTTTAAGGACAAATAGAAGCTACAACCAGCCATAGGTAAAACCTTCTCAATTTGCCTCAAGAATGGATGTCAATAGGAACTACAATCATTTGACTGGTAGATTTGATAATCACAGGAGTTTCTTCAATGGCCAATGTTTTTCTTGTCATAACTTTGTTCACAAAGCAGCTCAATGTGTTGCCTATAAGACAATCATGACTAGAGAAGCTCATAAACAGAGGAGTATGACTGGGATCATGAAAAGGACCTACAATAACTTCTCTGCTCTTGAAAATGAAATAGAATGTTCTATTTGTAACAATTTCGGTCATGAATATTTTGAATGCAAGAGCAGGTTTCGGCAGACAACTCAGAAGGAGCAAGCCTCAAGTGCCAAATCATGTAGAATAAAAGAACCACGACCAGAAAGATGTGGTATAGCCTTATATGCGGAAGGGCAAGAAAATCAATGGTACATCGACAGTGGATGTTCGAAACATATGACAGGTGATAAAGAAAAACTTCAGTCATATAGTGCCTTAGAGAAGGAGAAGAAGGTACCTTTTGGAAATGACACCCCTACTCTCATAAAAGGTAAAGGTTTTGTTCAGTTGAAAGAAAGGGTCAAAGATAGAAATGTCATGTATGTTGATGGCTTAAAGCATAATATATTAAGTGTCAGTCAGATGTGTGATCAAGGAACTGAGGTAATATTTCGATCAAATGGATGTAGTGTTCGTGATCTTGATACAGGAAAAACAGTGATCAAAGGCGTAAGAACTCCAAATAATTTATACATATTCAAAGAAGGACAACATCAATGCTATCTAAGCAAGAATGATGAACACTGGCTATGGCACAGAAGATTGGGGCATCTTAGCTTCTCACAGATAAGGCAAGCATGCAAATACCAGGCAGTTCGTGGTCTTCCAAACATCAGAATTCCAGAAAATACAATATGCAAATCATGTCAGTTTGGTAAGAAAACCAGAACTAACTTCCCTGAGAAGGAAGGATCAGCCAACAGGCCACTTGAACTTGTCCATACTGATGTATGTGGTCCATCTAGGAAAAGGTCACCTCGAGGAGAAGAATACTTTATATTATTCATTGATGACTATTCCAGGATGTGTTGGATAGGACTTATGAAGCACAAAGACGAAGCCTTTGAAAAGTTCAAATCATTCAAAGCCTTGGTGGAGAATGAATCAGATCACAGAATCAAATTCCTCAGGTCTGATCGAGGAGGAGAATTTACCTCGAATGAATTTTTTGATTTTTGTGAAGAACATGGAATAAGAAGGGAATTCTCTACAGCTAGGACTCCTTAGCAAAATGGAGTAGTGGAAAGGATGAACAGAACGGTTCAACAAATGGCTTGTGCTATGCTTGATGAGTCTGGAACTCCCGCAACCTTCTGGGGTGAAGCTGCATTTGCTGCAGTTGTTATTCTCAACAAGACAAATGTCCGGGTGAACAGCACTCAAACTCCACATGAGCTCTGGTATTGTGAGACTCCTTCAGTAAAATATTTCAAAATTTTTGGAAGCAAATGCTATATCAAAAATACTGATGAAAATCTTGGCAAGTTTGAACCTAGAGCAGATGAAGGCATTCTCCTTGGTTACTCTCCCCACAGCAAAGCTTACAAGTGTTACAATAAAAGGCTCGGAAAAATTGTTGAAAGTATTGATGTAGTAGTTGATGAAGAAGAAAACACTCCTAGGCAAGTAAGATCTGAAGATTTCGAAGATGATGAGGACTATCCTTCAACCTCAAATCAGACTTATGATGAAGAAGAAACTCAAGAGGCACTAGAAGAATAGATAAGGATAGAAAATAAGACTCCATCCAGGTACGTTCAGAAGAATCATCCAGAATCTCAAATTTTGGGGCAGAAAGAGGCAGGTATACAAACAAGAAGAACAATTGCAGAATCCTCAAGCTATTTGGCATTTCTCTCCTCCACTGAACCACAAAATGTAAAAGAGGCATGCAAAGATGAATGCTGGGTCAAGGCAATGGATGAACTTGAGCAGATTGAAAAGAATAACACTTGGGAGTTGGTTCCTAGACCAAAAGATAAGAATGTCATAGGGACAAAATGGATATTCAAAAACAAGTTGAATGAAGATGGGGAAGTGATTAGAAACAAGGCCAGACTTGTTTGTAAAGGGTATGCTCAACAAGAAGGAATAGACATTGAAGAAACGTTTTCTCTCTTTGCTAGACTTGAGGCCATCAGAATGTTCCTTGCTCTCTCAAGCTTTCAGAAGTTCAAAGTATTTCAAATGGACGTTAAATCAACTTTTCTGAATGGAGACTTAGAAGAAGAAGTGTATATTGAACAACCAGATGGATTCATCCTTGGAAATGATCCAAAACTTGTATGCAGACTTAAGAAGGCTCTCTATGGTCTTAAACAAGCTCCAAGGGCTTGGTATTATCGTCTGGACAAATATCTTCATCAACAAGGTTTCTCAAAAGGATCAGCAGATAGCAATCTTTATATAAAAATTGAAAATAACAAATTGCTAATACTTGTTGTGTATGTTGATGATATCATCTTTGGCAGCAATGAAGAAGCTATGAGTCAAAACTTTGCCTTGGTGATGCAAAAAGAATTCGAAATGTCCTTGCTTGGAGAACTGACATATTTTCTTGGATTACAAATCCAACAAAATGAAGGTGGTATCTTTTTATCTCAAACCAAGTACCTCAAGCAGATTTTGAAGAAGTATGGTATGGAAGATTCGAAACCAGTATGTACCCCTATGGTTACAGGATGTATCCTTAGTGCAAATGATGAATCAACAACAGTGCATCAACCAACTTATAGATCCATGATTGGAAGTATTATCTATTTGACAGGTACCCGACCAGACATCATGCATGCAGTGGGAATGGTTGGAAGATTTCAGGCAAATCCTAAGGAAACCCATCTTCAGGCAGTAAAGAGAATTTTCAAGTATCTTCAAGGAACTCAAAACTATGGCCTGTGGTATCCAAGAGATACAAATCTCACTCTTCATGCTTATACAGATGCAGATTGGGCTGGAAGCGTGGATGACAGAAAAAGCACAAGTGGTGGTGCATTCTTTATGGGTTCCAAATTAGTATCTTGGTTCAGCAAGAAACAGAGTTCGATTGCCTTATCTACAGCTAAAGTAGAATATGTGGCTGTCACATCTTGTTGCACACAACTCCTTTGGATGATGCAAACTTTGCAGGATTTTCAAATCACTTGTACTCCTCCTATCTCCATCTTATGTGATAATACAAGTGCTATTAGTATCTCAAAGAATCTTGTCATGCATTCAAAGACTAAGCACATACCGATCAAGTTGGAATATGTTCCCTCTAAGGAACAAGTTGCTGATATACTCACCAAACCACTGCCCAGGGAGACATTTGAATACCTCAAACAGAAGCTGAGAGTAGTTGATGCTTCATCCTGCTGTTGAAACTTGTTTTTTTAAGAGAAAAGTGGTTGTACGTGAGTTGGCTGAAGAGGATCCGCGTACCTATGCTGGTTTATATAGATACAGTCGCGTATATGGAGGCTTGATGGATATCAGCAGGGACAGACTCTGGTTGAAGATAGTCTGATATGGGTCTGACAAAAACCATCTGGCACAGGTTCAGGGGGAGCAGATAAACTTCTAATGATGCATTGTTGGCATTATCTTAGAAGCTTTTTGTTCAAGTTCACAGCTATTGTTAGTTTCAGGTGGAACAAATGCAGAGGGAGAACAGAAAGAAAACATGGTTGTTGATCTGAATGGTGATTGACAGATGCTGCTGATATTAGTTATTGGTGACTTTCATAAGTCTTGCTCTAGATATTTCGTCTCTATGTCATGTATCTCTTTTATGGTGTCAAGGTCATGTAATGGCCTATTTTGGTTTCCCCACTATGCCCGGGATGAAGATGTAATGTACTTAGTTCTCATATGTAAATTTCTGATGTATCCCCACTTGGTTGGGTGATGGATGTATGTATTGAGTCTTTTGGTGATAGGAAGGTCTTTTATGATGTATAAGTCATGGTTCTTCTTGAAGAACATCTTTTTTCAGATCTTGCCTACAGTCAGGGGGAGCATGGTCAGCACAGCAGGGCAAAGATTTCAGCATGTACTCTGGGGGAGCACAATCCTTTGCCCTTGATGACAAAGGAGGAGAATGACTTTGAGGATCTTGGGGTTGCCATCAAGTCCAAAGGGGGAGATTGGTGGCATTGTGGAACTGTTTTAGAGCTATGGCACAGGTGTTGTCCTTGATGGCAACTTACTTTGGTGACAGATCTTAGTACAGGCTCTAAGAATGAAGGAAAAAGATATATACACAGGTTCACCTAGACGATGGTGCGTATACACGCACTTTCACGTAAGGAAAAGCACGTATATGTTGGGGAACTTAATTTTGGTCCATGGTATTTAGTCCTTGGTATTTGAACCTATGGTTTTCGACCATGGTATCTCGTCAGAAGTGTTGATCCCAAGTATTGGGTCCATGGTATTGTTTTATTATGGTTTTGGACCGTGGTATTGTGAAAGGCGTAAGACTATAAAAGAGGAAGGAGATCATTTGGCAAGGAATCATCTGAATTAATTGAATATCTAATAAGTGCTAGATCTGAAATATTGGTGATTAGGGTTATGGTGCAGATCTGGATCTGAATGAAGGAGGAACCTTAGCACAAAGAGAAGGATAAGTTTTATTGATGGGTCATAATCTTAAAGCTTGAATAATAGTATCTTTGTATGATTTTGATCTTTTATATGTGGCGCATGCTTGATCTATAAATCTGATAATTTGGGTTAATTAGTGTCTGAATATTTGAAAGAGTGAATTATCATTTATAGATCTGTACGCAGGTTCAGTGAAGCGAAGGCGCGTATACACACTGGTTCAGTGAATAAAAACAGCGTATACGCAGGTTGGTCCAAACACAGAAGCGTATGCACGTAGGTTTCAGGTTATTGAAGTAGCGTACATCTCTTGAGTTGGGTTCTAGCTACTTCTGTTTATTGTTGCAGTGTTCTGGGTTCAGAATTTGGTGTGTGGTTACTGTTATTGTGTTCTGGGTACAGCTGTCAGAGAAGTGTTTACTTGATTTAGTTCTAATTGGTGAAAAGGAGATTGTTTGATGCAGAAATTCTTGATGATTGATTGATGTTCGTGGATCTAGTCTGAAAATTTATGAAACGTGGTCCCTGAAAGAAAGAGAAGGTTATAGCCCTCTGTAGGTCAGCACCTACGTACTAGTATCTTGGCTAGTGCAAGAGCTAAGGGGGTTGTAGCTCCCTTCCAGGAGAGGCTGGAGAACGAGAGAGGGTTGTAGCTCTCTGCAGGTTGCAGTCTGCGTACTAGTAAAGGACTGCACTAGTACAGAATCATTGTAAAAAGAAATTTCTAATTAAAAAGAAGATAGAGACAAATTGCAGCAGGTGGTTTTCACCCACATTGGGTTTCCACCTTATATCTTGGGTTCTTGTGTGTGATTGTCTTCTGCTCTGTTTCACTGTTTCTGGTTATTGTTTATTTTGATTCTGATACACAGATTAATGATCAACATCTGTAAGATAAAGTAAATTATAAGTTTTCATAGTATACGCAGGTTCTCTTATACGTAGTTGCGTATATACGCGGTTTTCTCTAACTGAAGTAGCATATATGATATGGATTTGAAAAAGGAAATAATTGACTTGATAATACTGATTCACCCCCCCTATCAGTATTATTTCCAATAGTATTAACAACATTTTTGTGAGCCACGTCCAAATGTCTAAGTGAGGAGTGACTAAAGTGTTTTTATTTAACAAAATAGTAGGACTAAATAATAGAACGGGTAAAATGCGTAGTAATGTAGGATGAAAAGATAGATCAGATCTTAAGAGTAAGACTTGACCATAGGATATATAAAACCTTGAGAACAAATACTGAGAGATCAGACTTTGTGAGAATTTTTTTTCATAAGGATATCTCATACCTTGAAGAAGAATGGAGTTTAGTTTTTTTTCCTTTAGTATTTTAAGGTTTTGCAAGTTTTTCATCAAAAATATTTTTTTGGACATCATACAACCAAAAAGCACTCGAAGTTTCTAGAATCATTTAAATATCATCTCATTTTCCATAGGATCCATTTCCTTCCTGTTTCCGGGAAAACTAGTGTCTTTTCGATCTGCTAGTCCCACTAGGATCGGCATTTATCGTAGAAACAAACAATCAAAGAAATTTGTGATTTCCTCTATGTATGATAGATAAGAGAGAAGCAAAGGGACCAACCTGGATGTTCCGCTTGACTCCTTGCTTGATTTCTCTCCCCCTTGATAGAGCTTGCAACTCCTCTCCTACTTGTCCCGCTTAGAGAATACCTATAGAAACAAAGTAAAAAAACACCATCAAAGCATCTCAATCTATTATATCATAAACAATGCAGAATCAGAAATACATTTAACATACAATAGTATTCAAAAATAACAAGATTCACAAATACATGATTGTATGGAGGAAAATTCAAAGAACTTTATTAAAATAGAAGGGAGAATTACAACCCAGCTATCTGATCCAACATCATCCTCCCAACATCAAAGCCCTCTTCACCTCATGAAAATAAAAAACATCCAACAATACAATGCTCTTTCTCAAAGACAAACTATCAACACTTCTTTACAAATTACAAAATTTCAGCCTCTAGATCTCTCAAATGAGGGATTCATTTATAGATGTCTGCAAGGGCATGAGTCATCTCTAGGTTTTTGATTAGTGTCATTCCACTTGTTGTTATTGGTTCCACTTGAAGATTTCTTGGATCTCTTACTCATCCCTGGGTGAATTTAGAGAGGCAAGTGTCATAGGAGAAGTTTCTAGAAGATTCCATGAGCATCCATTTAGCAAACTGTCTCGGACATTTGTCCATTCTCGCTCATCGCACCCCACAGAAGGCTTCTTTAGTATGCATCGCACCTGGATAGTGTAGGAGTCAGTATGCATCGCACCCTGATAGTGGAGCAGTCAGTATGGTCTAGTTCTGGCCAGTTCTGAGTGGTTTTTCAGGTGGAACTTTTTGGGGAATGATGTAATCAGTTGACCATGATCCTTTAGGGTATGAAACAACAATTTTAGGGGTTAAAGATCCCTTGGTTTATTGACATATAAGATTGGGGTTGCAGTGCCCAAATATGTCTATAACAGTTGCCCCCTAAAGCATGAAGTTGTAAATCTTTTGATGTCGGGTGAAATGATTTATCATGAGGCTCCGAGGTATCCGAACTGGAAGGTGACTTGTATAAGATACAATGAAATACACCATCATCATATTATTTTCATGATCTAGTTGAGGTGATCATTCCCATGCTCAGCTTTATAAATTCATTTTCATGTACATAGAACAGACAATCATCTGCAGTTGCAGATTGGTGATTCTTCATATGAAGAGTCATCTTCCCTAGCTTAGATGACTATCTGTGCAGCTTCTGTGTACATTTGATGTCTTTATATTCCTGAATATATCACAGCTCGGATGGATGAAACTAGATCTAGGGTCTTCAAAACTCATTCAATCTTTGCCCGATGTACAAGTCGATCCATGTGAAAAGATGTCTTGAAGTCGAACATGGAAGGACATCGCCTGATTACCAGCCAATAATGTAAGTTGTTAACAGGTGCGAGAGTAATCATCAATGATGATAATGACCCTCAAAGTACTACAGTACAATTCACGTGGTGTGAATATATGATCCAATGTCAAAGACCACGCAAAATCTTTCGGTCAAAGGCCATTGATGTAAACCTGTTGCCGGAAGTGAGAAACTTGCCATTGAGGCATGCAAGCTTCAAAGTACTGAAAGGGTTGTTTCTAAGTCAACTTCTTGGATAATGAGCTGATGTCGACAAGAAGTGACCCGTTGTATGAGGGCCTTAATGTATCCCACATCTACGGCACGAAACGAAACAAATGATTTTCTAGAGGTGAAAACGATCTGATGATACAACATTCAGGAAGGGTGGTCATGAAAAATGGAGGGTGAAGGTATTGCAGTGGATGAGGCATTAACTGGATGGTGAATTCTTTGAATGAATTATCTTGAACATATTGGTGACATTGAGATGGATTGGTAGCCTTAACCCCAAAAGATGGATAGTATGGAGGACCAATGGTGATATGACCGGTGAATGGAATAACCCAACTCGACTCAATCATGGTGATGGACTGAAAGTGTCATGTTCAAGAGCGACCTGCTACTAATAAAATTCTTCAAGTTTTCTTCCCTTTTCCCCAGTCATTGCTGACCAGTACCTATTTATTTTTTTCAAGATTGAGGAGGATAACATATGCTTGTTCTATAATTTTCCCTTAGGACAAACCTGTCGCTATGTTTTAGCGAGTCTAACGACAGTGAAACTCGTTCTTGTCTAGGTGGACAAGTTTGTTGCTATTGTTTTCACAAATTTAATGGCAATGACAACTCGGTCCTTTTCATGTCTAGAGATTTTGAAAAGGGACGAAAAGGAAACTCCAGCAGTTCTTTTTCGTAGCATAATCCCTTAAGTCCGAAAAAGATTAAAATAATACAAAATAGATGACTTTTCTGATCACTTTAGCGAGCCGAAAAAGACAAGCGCTCGATCTTTTTTTTAGATAATCCCTCAGGTCTGAAAAAGATTAAAATATATAGGAGGGATGGCGCTTCCAATCACTTTAGTGAGCTAGAAAGACCAATAGATCGACAATCTTTTCATATTTAACGAGTCTGAAAAGAGTTTAAAGGAGACTCGTTTTTTAGGAACGAGTGGCGTTTCAGGGTAGAAACTGGTTCCGGGTAAGATTGGAACTTCTCAAAACATGGTGATGTGAATAGGGTGGCTAACAGGCCCACTCGTCGCAGCTGTTCCTCAAAAGGGTAAACAATCAAGTGGAAGCATATGATTAGCCAAAAGGATGGAGGTGATGGCAGGAACACAACCAAGGCTCAAAAGGCTGATAGCAGGGCAATCACAAAGGTTATTTACCGAAGGTGGGTTCATTTTTTAATGACCTTGAACTCTAGGGGAACATATGCTCAGTGGTAGGTTTCTTTTTAATGAGCTTGAACCATACGATAACATTGCTCATAGGGATGCGGGTTCATTTTTTAGTGAGCTTGAACCTTGCAAAAACTATGCTTGGATGGAGGCGGGTTAATTTTTTAGCGAGCTTGAATATTGCAGAAACATTGCTCATAGGCAGGTTTATTTTTTAACGAGCTTGAACCTTGCAGAAACATTGCTCATAGGCGGGTTTATTTTTTAACGAGCTTGAACCTTGCGGAAACATTGCTCATAGGTGGGTTTATTTTTTAACGAGCTTGAACCTTGCGGAAACATTACTCATTTTCCTTTTTATGTAAGTTGGGAATGACCAAACTAAAAAGCTAGAAAAATTATAAAGCTACCAAACTACTGAGGTTAGGTAGGATGGTTTCGTCTGCAGAATGGTTCAAACACTTCCTTTGCTTCGTCTGCGGTGCAAACAAAGTGAATGGTGGATCAGACCAATCACCTAACCTAAGAATTTGAAACTAAAAAGCTAAAAAGCTAAAAAAACTAAAAGCTAAAGAATGAAATTGGTCGTTTTTTAGCTTGCATAAAAAGGTTTGCATGCCCCCAGACATCGAGAAAAGAAGAGTCTCTAGGTACCCATATGGAAGTCACTACGGTTAAGCAGGATTATTTTGTCAACGGAGCCAACAAAACACTCCCTTGGCTTTGTCCATCAAATATACAAAGGTGAATGGTGTGAGATAACACCTCCAATTGCATAACCTATAGGGAAACCTATCTTTTCAGCTGGGTTCGTCTCAAAATAGACAAGGGTGCATGCCCCCTAAGCTTCGCTACATTCACCGGACTACTCCTGGCAATCAGGTGGATGGAATGAAGGTTGAAGAGACACTCTTGATGCAAAAGGACCATTTAGAGATGATGTTTGACTTGAAGCTGTGTTTGAACCGGGAAATGAAAGCTGGTCAACAGTGACAATTTTACCTTTATGTGGGAAACACATCACTCGAAAGAGTGTTGAGACAATAGCTTCCATGTTGTAAACATAGTCATGTCCGAGGAGTAGATTGTAATCTAACGATCCTTGGACTACCATCATGTTCAAGTGAACGGTTTTCCTTCTCAAAGTTATCGGCAACTTAGGAAGGATCCCTAATGGTTGACTGGTTCCTTTGTTAAAGCCTAATAAATTTTTGAGTAACAGGCATAAGCGATGGTGAACCAAGTGCTTTCCAAGCAGTTGACGAACGGATACTCACTGATGCCCCTTCATCGATGATAGTGCTAGACAGGATCATTTTGTAAACTTGTACTATGATCCAGAATGGTATGTTATAAGGAAGGCGTGATCTTGCTAGCCGATTCCAATCAAAGGAAGTGACCAGACTGCTTGGACGGGGTACCGAATAAACGGTTGAATTAACCCCTTGAGTAGTGGGAATTGGGAGATTCTCTTCCTGTTGTGAAGGAATGGGTGGATTGCCCCCAAGTTCATCGGACTCTGAAGTAACAAAAAGAATTTGAACAGTATCATTCTCACTCTCTTGGGAATGGTATCATCTAAAGGTGGACCTTCCGAAGGCAAAACTGGGTCAACTGCCATCTCGACTTGCTGACTTTGGTCCGGTATGCACTCAGAAGATTCATTTTCAATGATAGGTGTTATGATCGACGATTGAGTTATGTCATTCGAATTTTCAACTAGTAAAGGACTTGGGGAGATTTCTTGTATCCAGATGAAGTCGTTGCGATGAAGCAGGACGATTACGCAAGACTCTTTTGGCCTCATCCAAAAAAAGACAACAGGGAAGGTGATGGTCCCCTTCACATAATCCACATGGAATTTTGACCTTTCCTTTTTGTCCAGCAACTTCATTTTCACTAGTTGATGGTGTATTGTCAACATGATCGCCAGAGGTTGATGACACCAGATGGTGAAAATGGGGAGATCATTATCTCAATATCAGCGAAAGGCAAGGACAGTCTCGATGAAAATGGTTTCCTTTGAAAATTACACAAGGATATCTTGGAGATTTAGTGTGCAGATTTTCACCAGATGATTCATGGTTGCCCCCTTGCTTAACTGACTTCTTGTTCTTCTTCTCCTTCCCTTTCTTCTTCTTCTCAGCTACTTGGTTACTAGTATCACTATTTTCACCAAGCGAAGAAGAAGAAGGGGAGGGAGAAACAAACGAAGTAGAAGGTGAAGGGTCAACTTCAGTATCAAATGGTTGCTGATTCGATTTCTGAGGAATTATGCTATTTTGAACGACAGAGGTTGAGAATAGCCATACCGGCAGACCAATTGTGATTCCTGGAAGGGAAAATGTGGCCATATATGGAGCACCAATATTTTCCCAAGAAGAAAATGGACTAGGATTCCCCTCAAGAGGGATTCCTTGATTGGTGGAATCCATTATCTCAACCTAAGACCAACGAAGGAACAGGGATGTTATTCTGAATTAAATAAATTTTAATGACACTTTGACACAACTTTTCTTTTTCAATTTTTAAGAGTCGAGAAAAAGCTAAAGATGACTCTAGTCACCTTCGATTTTTAATGAACCTGAAGTGATAAGTGCTCAGATGGACCTTTTCTTTTAAGGAGTCAAAAAGGAATGAAAGTGACTACTCTAGAAATCTAGATAGAGGGATTACCAAACCAATCACAAAACTGTAAAATACACCTTGGTGATAAATTAGAAATAAATTACCAAGGACTTATGTACGGCAGTCAATCTTCCCAAATGCTGTGTTCAGTGCATTGCGATCGATAGGGAGGCAAACACAGCTTCCTATGGATAAAGGATATAAGCCTATTATGGTCTCCCAATATATACTCGACAGTACGGGGAACACAAGTATGTGCTAGCACTTGTCATATCAAAGAGGAGGAATCACCCAACCTTCGATGAAAACGATAGTTACTAGATTTTACGACGCCGGAACATGTCTCTAGCCTAGACCTCTAGATGTGTTGCGTTAGGTTCCAAAGTGTTGTTAAGTTCATTGAAATTTATTTTAGAGTTGATCTTGCTTAGAAGTTTTCCTTTGAATGGTTCACCACATGATGTATATGTAAAATTCATAAAAATGCAATGTACAATGATAAACAATCGTTGTTTATTTTTAGCAATGAAAATCCTAGCTACTAAGGAAGGAAGATTATGATTCTTTCAAACAAAGAGCAAACAACACACACTAAATGCACTTTTCCTAAATCATTTTTTGCACATAATCTAAATGCAAATGCAAATGCATGTATTTGTTTTCATTCCCTTATTGTGAGAAATGCAAAAAAGGAAAACTAAGTATAGATCTAAAATATTTTTACTCAAAGCGACATTTCGACAATTTCTTTTTCAAAATAGAAAGGAAGACTAAACGACACTTTTCAATTTCAAATATAAAATGCTTTCGACACTTCAAATATCAACAAATCAAATCAAATACATGACAAAAAGTTCAATCGACTATCTAGAGAAGGAAGACTTTACGACACTCCTCCTTTTGACACAAAACGACAGTTACGACACTTTTTGCACCAAAACGACAGATCAATTTAAACAAATTTTCGAAAAAGGATTGTAAATGATGGAAAAATAAATAAAAACATTTACTAATCCTAATAAATGGAGGTTGAACTATGTAAAGCAAGGAGGCTTTAGCAATGAGATACTGTTCATAAGCAGTAAAACAATTGAACAGAGCTGAAAACAAGGACAAAAACCCCAAATTTCAAGGAGAGAAATAGGATTACTCAGTCATCGCACCTGTGCTTCACAGAAACAGGGATGCATCTCACCTGCTACACTTGGGAAGTGCGATGCATACTGGATTCCAGTGACAAACAGTGCGATGGGCTAGGGAGCACAATTGAGGTGGGTTTTGGCTCAAATTTGCAGCTGATTTTAGTGAGTTAAGCTGAGCTATCATGGACAGTAAAGAGAAAAGTACAGGGGTATGATCTTGGGAGGTTATTGAACTACCAAAAGGGCATCTAGGATGCTTGTAAGTCAGATGTTTAAATCATAAACTGAACCAGAGATTGACTGAAGTAGCATTCATCTACATTGCAATTGTAGAGCAAGAGAAGTTCGAAGGCTATCTGGCTAACTTCAGGCTCCGTCTATAGTTTATAAAACAAACAATCAACAAAAAACAAACAAACTATTCGCTCCCCAGCAGAGTCGCCATTTTTTTCTGGGAAAACTAGTGTCTTTTCGATCTGCTAGTCCCACTAGGATTGGCAGCTATCCTAGAAAAAAAAAATCAAAGCAATTTGTGATTTCATCTATGTATGATAGATAAGAGAGAAGCAAAGGGACCAACCTGGATCTTCTGCTTGACTCCTTGCTTGATTTCTCTCCCCCTTGATAGAGCTTGCAACTCCTCTCCTACTTGTCCCGCTTAGAGAATACCTGTAGAAACAAAATAACAAAACACCATCAAAGCATCTCGATCTATTATATCATAAACAATGAAGAATCAAAAATACATTGAACATACAATAGTATTCACAAATAACAAGATTCACAAATACACGATTATATGGAGGAAAATTCAAAGAACTTTATTAAAATAGAAGGGAGAATTACAACCCAACTGTCTGATCTAGCATCATCCTCCCAACATCAAAGCCCTCTTCACCTCATGAAAAGTAAAATCACCCAACAATACAATGCTATTTCTCAAAGACAAACTATCAGCACTTTACAAATTACAAAATTTCAGCCTCTAAATCTCTCAGATGAGGGATCCATTTATAGATGTCTGCAAGGGTGTGAGTCATCTCTAGGTTTTTGATTAGTGTCATTCCACTTGTTGTTCTTGGTTCCACTTGGAGATTTCTTGGATCTCTTACTCATCCCTGGGCGAATTCAGAGAGGCAAGTGTCATAGGAGAAGTTTCTAGAATATTCCATGAGCATCCACTTAGAAAGCTATCTCAGAAATTTGTCCATTCTAGCTCATCGCACCCCACAGAAGGCTTCTTCAGTATGCATCGTACCTGGCTAGTGTAGGAGTCAGTATGCATCAAACCCTGATAGTGGAGCAGTCAGTATGGTCCAGTTTTGGCCAGTTCTGAGTGGTTTTTCAGGTGGAACTTTTTGGGGAATGATGTAATCAGTTGGCCATGATCCTTTAGGGTATGAAACAACACTTTTAGGGGTTAAAGAGCCTCTGGTTTATCGACATATAAGATTGTGGTTGCAGTGCCCAAATATGTCTATAACACTTCCCCAGAAGATCTATTTGAAAGATAGATCTTGGCAGATCTAGATTGCGCACAAAAGGGAAGTGGATCCAATAACACAAGTTATATCTCATTATCAATATTTGACAACATCTTTCTAGGATATGTAAAGAATAGAAAAAATTATTCCATTTGTCATTTCAAACTTTCCAAAGAAATATGACAAAGAAATCCAATCATAGATGCTTCAGATTCTTACTTGCTACTAAGAAGTCCCATAACCAGGAAATCCACCATAATCATATATCATCAGATTTTGGGTTGGAGAAGCATAACCATAAGCTTCACATCCTTTACCATAACCATAGAAAGCTACACCACTATTCCATTGATTTGGATTCGGTTAAGGTTGCACTCCCCAACTTGGAGTCTACAGCAAATCATACATATGCTTGTGGTAAAGATAAAAAATTAGAAATATTTTCAATCAGAGTGATAATTCGGAAAGACATCTGAATGAAAATGAAAAAAATATGCTACAAACTTGCCTACTTATTTTCTAGATATCAACCCCAAGAAAGGAAAATATATTGTTGAACAATAATAATACCATGTAAGTTTTTCAAAGCTTCCTCAATAGAGGACATAATACACAATTAATCTAAAAGTTCAAAGCATAAGGATGGTAGAAAATACTATATCTAACTTCAAAATTTAGATATAACTAGGAAGATGTAACAGATGCTTATTTTATTATTTTAGAAATTTTTGATATTCTGGCTCTTAATCCATCAAATTAGATCCAACATAATGATATATTTCATTTTAATCTAAACATATAATGATATGTTTAATTTTAACATGCAATGAAGTGTTATGCAAATAAGCGTAGACTACCACCACCATGAAACTCTATCCATAAGTAACAAAGGCCAAATATGTTAGTGAATTGTGCAAAACCACATCGTTTTCCCACTAGTATTTTCACATACACAACCCTCCATATGGCCCAAAAACCTGCCTCAATCTTCATCTGTCGCATTTTGATCTAGCCCACCAACAAATATATGCATGAAAGAGTCCTAAAGTAAATAATAAAAATAAATATATAGCTTAAAAATACTTAGAGTAAAGAAAGGAATCCATTTATAGTTGAATTATTTGGATCATTATCTGATTAGAAGTCCTGATGGGCAACAACACCACCATATGCCTATGTAGTAGTTATTTGAACTAAAAGTAAATTAAGACTAGAAAAACTACTTTCGAAATGGCAAAAAGATGCATGTGGTGTTGAAAAATTGCATGATAAAATGTCCTGAAGAAAATCAAATAGAATGAACTAGAAAAATAATGGTGATACCAAATGACCTCTATCTACCTCAAAAGTAAAATCTTCAGTAAACATCTTGTGACTTTTTAACCATTAATTGTATGCTTTGTTTATTAAAATCGGGTCAACATTTTATTTAGGTTTTCTATGCAATAACAAAACCAATTCCCACCCACACATCAAACCCCCATATTAATTATTAGAATTTTTAAAAGGGTGGATAACTTGGGAATTCCCCCTTCTACTTGGAAGTTACAAAAGTGTTTTCCAGAGGAATCATTAAAAATATTTGAAGTTCTATGTGAATTTCTATGACATCATTTTCTAGTACAGGTCATAGTCACACCTGCAGGGTACATATTTACATTTGAGATGGATAACAACCAAAAAGACACTAGCAAGTGCATATTTGAAGTTCAACCAAAATCTACTTATCAACTAGCTTCACAAGGGCTTTAAATTTTAGACTGACCAAATCAATTGAATTTTAGTCTGTGCTTAAAACTTGAAGTATATCATCATGCAAGTAGTAGTAAATTTTCAATAGGCATCAAAAATGAAATATGGTATTAGTCAATAGAAAAATTTCCATGCACTTCCTCTTTCAATAGAACTATTGATATAATAGAATTTTTTAAACTAAAACTTGCATTGTTAATAATAACAACTAAGAAAACGCGTAGTGAAATCATAGCTAGTGTTCAAGAAAACAATTTTAAATTGTCTGAAGCTCAACACATTAGGGATGGGAGGCATCACAATGCTTAAACAACAAACTATAGTAGAAAAAATCACATGGTACAAGGGAAGGTGTTTTTCTCTATACTTGCATGAGAAGTAGGAAAGTCCAAGGAAATACTTGCAAAATATAAATGTTAATATCCCCCAAGCATGGCTGAATTTTTTTTCATTATAAGGTGAGTAAATCCTTTGTGACACTGAAGCCAACTTGATAGCTGAAGCCTACAATGTTAGACCCTGAAGTCCAGCTTAGGAGGGATTTGGCTTGTAGATTAACATAGACTTGAAATTAAATAACTTCAATGCTTGGAGGTTGCAAGGAGGTTTTATTGATTTAACACATTGACCAAAGAATTACTTTATGGAAACTCGTATTGAATGTAAGCACCTTAAACCAACATCATGTTAATGGGAAAAGTAAGCCTAAACATATAAATGGACTGTGAGATTTAATCATATGTGTGATGCACCCAAAATGGCTCTTATGTTGATTATCATTCCAACCTTAGACTGGAGTGGGTAGTGTAGTGAATGGGAAAAGTAAATTTCAGCATATCAATGGACTGGGATTTGATCCAATGTAAGAAACAAATAACATGGTTGGAGAGTGGATTTAGCCATCCAACCTTTTTGTGGAGTTCTTAGACTAGACAAACTTGCAATCCATAAATAAAAACTATGGAAAAACTATTAATAGTGCCCAAACAACAAACAAAAGGAAGATCATAAAACATGAAACTGTTGGGTGTGGAGCCTGATTATCTTCTTTATTTAGAGGTATCACTGCATTAGACCCCAGTTTGTAATGTGGTGACAACACCACCAGTAAAATGTATGTCGATAGGGGGGTCCAAGGGGGGCAATGGTGATTATTTGGAGCCCCCACTTGGTGGGGGATCGGGGGCAGCACCCCTAAAGATAAAAATAGATGTAAAATTGCCTAGTAAAATGTTGTAATTTCATAGCAATCTGGGCCATTCATTAGGCAGAGATCTGATGGTAGAAGTTATGTTTAATTTAGAGTTTTTCTCCCTAGAAGGAAACCCCTTGCTATATATGAGGGAATTGTATTGCGTCTATGTAGATCTATATTCTGAACGAGGAAGAGAGAGGAGATTGAGAGCGAAGAGAGAATTACAGCGGACCTGTTGTAGGTTATATCTCTTCATTTTGCTGGATAATATAATAGGAAGAAATGGTTGTTTCTCTATGGATGTAGCCCAAATTGGGTGGACCACGTATATCTATGTCTCTCTTGTTTTATGTATTTTTTTTGTTTATATTTTTGCAATTTATTTTACGTGTTCCATTTCTCTGTAATATATAATTTTCTAAAAACTAGTGTCAGAGCCTAAGGTCTATTTGGTTGATAAACTCGCAGGAGAGAAGGGTTCCTAGTTTGAGTGGAAGTAATGGCAGAATATGGTAGGTTTAGGGTCGAAAAATTTAATAGCCAAAACTACCAGCTATGGAAGATGCAGATGGAAGAGTATCTGTATCAGAAAGATTTGTACCTACCATTGAGCGGAAACACAAAGAAGTTGATGAGTATGACAGACACAGAATGGGATATTCTCGAGAGAACGGCACCTAGAAAAATACGGTTGTGCCTAGCGGTGTTGGTAGCGTTTAATATTTCAAAGGAAATGACAATAGCGGGTTTAGTGTCGGCATTGGCCAAACTATATGAAAAACCCTTGACCTCAAGTAAGGTATTTCTTATGAAGCATTTATTTAATATGAAGATGTCAGAAGGTGGATCTGTTTCTGATCATTTAAATGAATTTAATATAGTTACCGGTCAGTTAAGTTCTGTAGGGGTAGCTTTTGATGATGAAGTTAGGGCTTTGTTATTTCTATGCTCGTTGCCAGAAAGTCAGAATGGTTTAGTTATGGCCATTATTAACTCTATCTCTGGATCTAGTACTTTAAAGTTTGATGATGTTGTCAGTGCAATCCTTAGCAAGTAAATGCGACGGAAAAGCTCCAGTGAGACATCAGGTAATGCTTTGACTGCAGAGACTAGGGGAATAAAAATGGAAAGAGGAAAGAGCCCAAGATATCACAGTAAGTCAAGGAAAGGCAAATCCAAGTCCAGATCGGGGATAGTGTGCTGGAAATGTGGGAAGAAAGGACACCTGAAGAAAGACTGCAAGTCTCGGAAGGGAAAATAAGGATACGCGCAGCAAGAAAACAATAATGAAGTGAATGTGACAGGTGACATGTTGCAAGATGCTTTGATTCTTTCATTAGAAAATATTATTGATGCCTGGATGGTAGATTCAGGGGCCTCATTCCATGCCACACTTGATAGGAAACATTTTCATGATTATGTTCAATGAGGATTTGGATAGGTACGATTAGGTGATGATAAACCCTGTAAAATCATTGGAATGGGTATAGTTTTCATAAAACAACAGAACATAAATCAATGGCTATTGAAGGAGGTAAGGCATGTTCCAAATTTGAAGAAAAATATGATTTTAACAGGGCAGTTGGGAGGTGAATGCTGTGTAACTACTTTTACGGATAAAACCTAGAAGGTCACTAAAGGATCCTTGATAATAGCAAAAGGAGAAAGGGTTGGTACATTGTATTTATGCAATGGTATTTCTAATTCTGTTAATGCTTTAACCTCTACTAGAGAAGATACAACATTGTGACATCATAGGCTCGGGCACATGAGTGAGAAGGGGATGCATATTGTTAAGTCAAGAAATTTGTTGCCAGGTTTGAAGCATGCTGATTTAAAATTCTCTGAAAATTGTGTTTATGGAAAAGAGAAGAGAGTCACATTCCTCATAGTTGGGAAATAAAAGAAGAGTGAAAAATTAGAGCTTGTGTATACAGATGTATGGGGACCTGCTCAGGTATCATGTCTCAGTTTCTCTCGTTATTATGTTACTTTAATTGATGATGCAACTAGAAAACCCTGGATTTATTATATTCGAAATAAATATGATGTATTTGATACTTTCAAGAAATGGAAAGATTTGGTTGAAATAGAGACAGGAAAAAGGTAGAAGTGTCTCAGATCAAACAATGGAGGTGAATATTACAGCAAATATTTTGATAGGTATTGTTCAGAGAATGGAATTCGCAGAGAGAAGACAGTTCTAGGAACACCACAAGAAAATGGTGTGTCAGAAAGGATGAACAGGACAATCATGGAGCGTGCCAGGTGCATGAGATTGCATGCAGGATTTCCTTTACAATTTTGGGTAGATGTTGTAGATATTGTTGTTTATCTACTAAACAGAGGGCCTTCAAGCACTTTGGATAGTGGTATTCCAGAGGAGGCATGGATAGGTAAAAAGATAAACTACTTATTTTTAACGACTTTTGGTTGTGAAGCCTTTGTCCACATTAATAAAGAAAATAGAACAAAGCTTCATGAAAAATCAAAGAAATGTATCTTTATTGGATATGGTATTAATTATTTTGGTTATTGCTTTTATGATTATGAAAAAAAAATCATTAGGAGCAGATATGTCATATTCAATGAAAGGTTTTTTATAAGGATCAGATGCAGGAAAAGAAATAGGAAAAAGAAAACAGAGAATACATAGTGCTTGATGAGATCAGAAAAAAAGTGAAGGTGCCTGGAAATCATAATGATCAATAGCTAGAAAAACAACAACAACCACACTAGAAACAAACACCTCAAATGGTTGAAATTGGTATTAGAAGATCTACCAGGATAAGTAGACCCCCTGAACAATACTCTCCTTCATTATATTATGTCTTGTTGGCTGATTCTGGTGAACCAGAATGTTATGAAGAAGCAGTGCAGGTAGAAACTAGGAAGAAGTGGGAACAAGCCATGAAATAAGAGATAGACTCCTTAGCACATAACCAGACTTGGGAGTTAGTCAGGTTGCCTACAGGTAAAAAAAAATTGCAGAATAAATGGGTTTACAGGTTGAAGGAAGAAGATGGAGGTAGAAAAAGGTATAAAGCTAGACTTGTGGTGAAGGGGTTTGCACATAAAAAGGGTATAGACTTTGATGAGATATTTTCTCCTATTGTTAAAATGACTTCAATTAGAAATTTTAAGTTTAGTAGCATCTGAAGATTTGCATCTTGAGCAGTTAGATGTAAAGACAACCTTTCTCCATGGGGATTTGGAGGAAGAGATATATATGTAGCAACCACAAGGATACGTGGTAAAAGGGAAGGAGAAACTAGTGTGCAGGTTCAAGAAGAGCTTGTATGACTTAAAACAGGCTCCAAGGCAGTGGTATCTAAAATTTGACAAGTTTCTGTCTCAACAAGGTTATACTAGATGTCACTCTGATCATTGTGTTTATCTCAAAAGGAAAAATGATGTCAGCTATATTATATTGTTATTGTATGTAGATGACATGCTTGTTGCAGGTTCTAACATGTAGGAAATAAATGTGCTCAAAAGAAAATTGGTGAACGTGTTTGCAATGAAGGATTTGGGTGCTGCAAAGCAAATCCTTAGTATGAGAATAACTAGAGATAGGAAGAATAAAAAATTAACATTGTCTCAGAGTGAGTACATACAAAAGGTGTTGAAAAGATTTAATATGCAGAATGTAAAACTAGTTAGTACACCTTTGGCTAGCCATTTCAAACTAAGTTATAAGGAGGTGTGTCCCAAGACTCTAGAAGAAATGGCTTATATGTCTAAAGTTCCATATGCATCAGCAGTTGAAAGCTTAATGTATGCAATGATCTGCACAAGGCCTGATATTGCACATGCAGTGGGAGTTGTAAGCAAGTACATGAACAATCCAAGAAAAGAACAATGGATGGTGTTGAAGTGGATTCTCAGGTATTTAAGAGGTACCCCAAATCAAGCATTATGCTTTTGGTTCAAACATTACTCTATAGGGATATGTTGATGCAGATATGGAGGTAATAGAGACAAAATGAGGAGAACCATAGGGTATGTGTTTACTGTTGGTGGAACAACTTTTAGTTGGGTTTCAAAACTGCCAAGTGTTGTTGCACTCTCAACAATGGAAGTAGAGTATGTTGTTGCTACAGAGGCTATTAAAGAAATGATTTCGTTACAAAGGTTTTTGGATGAATTGGGTAAGAATCAGGAGTTGGGTAGGCTATACAATGATAGACAGAGTGCCATACATCTTGCAAAGAACTCTGCATTTCATTCCAAGCCTAAACATATACATCTCAAGTACCATTTCATATGGTCAGTGTTGGAAGATGGACAGTTAAAGTTGGAAAAGATACACACTAGCCAAAATCCTGCAGATATGTTAACAAATGTTGTAACCAGGGAGAAACTGAGATTTTTCTCAGTTTCAATTAGTCTTCAAGTTTGATAATGAAGATGAGAAATAGCCAAGTCCAAAGTGGAGTCATTGTCTAGCAAATGAAACAACAATGGAGTTGCTATAAGCAGTCTCCAAGTGGGAGATTGTTGGGTGTGGAGCCTAATTATCTTCTTTATTTAGAGGTATTACCGCATTGGACCCCATTTCATAATGTGGTGGCAATGCTACCCATAAAATGTACACCGTTAGGGGGATCCAAGGTGGGGTGATGACGATTATTTGGAGCCCCCCCTTGGCAGGGGATCGGGGGCAGCGCCCCCGAAGCTAAAAATAGATGTAAAATTTCCTTGTAAAATGTTGTAATTTCGTAGTCAATTTGGGCCATTCATTAGGAAGAGATTTGATGGTAAAAGTTATGTTTTATTTAGGTTTGTTTTCCTTAGAAGGAAACCCCTTGCTATATATGAGGAAATTGAATTACGTCTATGTAGATTTGTATTCTGAGCAAGGAAGAGAGAGGAGATTGAGAGCGAAGAGGGAATTACAAACGACCTATTGTAGATTGTATCTCTTCATTTTGTTGGATAATATAAAAGGAAGGACTGGCTGTTTCTCCATAGACATAGCCCAAATTGGGTGAACCACGTATATCTGTGTCTCTCTTGTTTTATGTGTTTTCTGTGTTTATATTTCTGTAACATATTTTATGTGTTCCATTGCTCTGTAATATATAATTTTCTAACAGAAACAATATTAGTTGTGATATGGATTTAGAGAATGGCTTTCTAGGCTCCCCAAGTTTGAATCTCTTGGAATATTCATGAATACAAGTAGTAGATTAGAAGGTATTCCTTTTCAAATTTAAATATAATACTTACCTTGAGCATGAACACATAAGCAACAATTATGTAAGGCAAAGTAGGACCCAAAGCTTGATTGGGTAAAGGAAAATATAGAAGATAGTGTAGGTGAACGAAAATGATAAGTAGAAAGAGAGGAATAAGAACCCAAGAGAACGAACAAAGGAAATAGAAACCATCGAGGGTTTAGATCTAGAAATATTGACAGGAATTAAATTCAAAATGTGGGACAATGAACTTTTTTGACAAAAAAGACTATCCAAAACAATGCCAAGGAAAAGGAGGTAGCCAACCAACCTTACCTTGAAGCTTGTAGCTAAATTAAAGAAGGTTTTCTATAGCAATAAAGTCTCTATTTGGAAAGTAAGGGCCTCTGAGGACATTTCCTTAAAGTAATAGGGACATATAAGGCTATTCTAGGCAGCGAAGGACCCTAAGGCCATAATGTTTTGGCAACATTGGACACCTGAAGCCCTAACTGAGGCAACAACTAACTTAAATGATTATTTTTTGTGATAGTGGATCACCAATAGGGAACCAAACCCTATCTACAACAACAGAGTGTTTTTAAGGCATTAACTGACAACAAAACGCTTCAGATCCCTTGTCCCTAAGGCTATAGCCCATTTTATGGAAATTCCTAAGGAAGCATAGGGAATCTTCTTGTGGCCAAGGAAACTATGTGGTATCCTAAGATTGATATGTGCAGTGAGAATCTGTGGGGAAAATTTCGGCCTATATTTTGGTCTACAAAAAGATAGATCAACCACTTAAAAATTCAGGCAACCGGCTTACAAAAAGATAGATCAACGACTTAAAAATTATCATGTTCGAGGGGGAAACCTCCTTTACATTACATAAATGAACAATTATTGGATGTTACAAATGACAAGACCTCCTTTGCATATATAGGATTCTAAGGGTTCAAAATATAATTAGAGCCTACATAACAATAATAATTTAAGGGCACAATAATAACAATGGTGAGCTTCTATGGGGCACAACAATAAGAATATGGTGGCTATATGGGCACAACAATAACAATAAGGGGGATACACTAGTATTGTAGCAACCTAACATGACCCTCTCCTTCAAAAAATTATTGTCGTCAATTCTTAAGTAGTTTTGGATGCTTCTATATAAAATTCTCATCCTCCCATGTCGAATCTTCAACAGGTAAGTTCTTCCACTTAATGAGATACTTTGAAATTGATCGATTCCATAGCTATCGGGTTCTTTTTTCCCTGACTACTTCAAGCTCAAATATGTTTTCTCCTTCTTCGTCAAGTTCTAGAAACATTGTTTGAATGGGAATCTTGTCACCGATAACCTTGTTTAAGTATGAAACATGGAAAACTGGGTGTACTCGAGAAGATTCAAGAAACTCGAATTTGTATGCCATAATACCAATATTTTGCAACACCTTGTAAGGACAATAGTACTTGGGTGATAATTTATTATCCTTCTTAGCTTTATTGAGAGATATTTGTTTGTATGGTTATAGCCATAAGAATACCCAGTCACCTACATAAAATTCTTTCGCTGTGATGCTGATCTGCCTGTTGTTTGATTCAATTCTGGGCCAAAGTGAGGTTATCCTTTAAGAGTTGGAGAAATATTTGTTGATGCAAATGGGATCTTTGTCACTTACTATAATCTTTGGATTTCCATGAATCTTTTGAATTGTTTCCATAAAGGCAGTAGCAACTGTATTGGATTTAAAAGGATGATATAATGCACAAAAGTGTGAATACTTGGTAAGTATATCAAATACCACCATGATGACACTCTTTCCTTCAGACTTGGGTAAACCTGTGATAAAACCCATTGAGACCTCCTCCCAATGCTGACTTGGAATGGCTAAAAGTTGTAACATTTCCTAGGTCTTAATTGTCTCAACTTTATTTTGTTGGAAAACCAAACATTTTGCCACAAACTTCTGAATATAAGATTTAAGGCCATCCCAAAAAAATTATTCCTTGACCCTATGGTAAGTTTTTGAAAATCCTGAGTGCCCTCCTAAGGGAGAGGTGTGCAATTCCAAAAGCATTTTTTGTTTGAGTTGGGAATTCTTACAAATATATAAGTGATCTTTGTACCATAATGAATCATTTTTACATCTAAATGTATCATATGTACTGGGATCTTGCTGCAAATTTTGAATGAGTGGCCACACCTCTTCATCATTCTTCCATTCATCCATTGCTTTGTATATCCACTAAAGTTGGATAATAGAAGTGGCACAAAGCAATTCTTCCACATCCTCGTCCTTTCTTGAGAGTGCATTTGCAACGACATTTTGCTTCCCTTTTTTGTAGATGATTTTAAAGTCATAGCCCAACATCTTTTTCACCCATTTTAGCTACTCTTATAAAGATAATATTTGTTCCAAAAAGTATTTAAGACTATCATGATCTATTTTTACCTTGAAGTGTCTTCCCATTAGTTAAGGTTGACATTGCTTTAGTGCATGTAGTATTGCCAACATTTCCTTCTCATAAATAGGTTTGTGTAAATACTTTCCTTTGATTGGATAGCTTTCAAAAGCAATGGATCTTCCTTCTTACATTAAAACAACAACAAATCCAATTCCTGAAGCATCACATTCCACAACAAAAGTTTTTTTAAATTTTGGCGTAGCTAAGACTAGTGCTTGGCATATTGCCTCTTTAAGATGTTCAAAGGCCTTCATTGCTTTTGGAGTCCAATAAAATCCATATTTCTTTAGTAATTATGTTAGAGGTGTTGTTATTCTCCCATAATTATTAACAAACATATGATAATAGCCTATTAACCCAAGAAATCCTCGAAGATGCTTTATTGTTGTGGGGATTTTCCATTCCTTAATGGCTTTAATTTTGTCAAGGTCTATCTTAAGATGTTAATTTTAGGTATGTTCTATGCTAGAGAAATTTATTTAATTTCTTTTCCATATTAGAAATCATATCAGCATAAAGTAAACTACAAATAGAACATAAATATAAATCGCAGAAGACAAGCCAATACAAGACGACACAAGATGTGATGCAAGCCAGGGACAAACCCCACAATGTGTGGAGAAACCCTTGATCAATTCTTCTTTTATGTTCTTCAAAGTTCAACAGAGAAAGAGAGAGAGAGAGAGATAATACATTTACAACAGAAGTTGACACTTTGACTTATCTAGATCTGAGCATAGATCATCTCCTATAATGATGAGATCGGTTGAAGACATTTTGCTTCAACTGATTCTCCAAGGTGACTCCTTCACCTATCATCGTGCTGCATTTGGTCCTCTTGCTACACCACTACATACTACACCATGCTTCACTAAACATGATAATTATCATGCTGCCCATGTCTATGATCTCATCATGCTACCCTTCATGTTCATGATTTTATAATGATGCCCATACTAATATGCATCATCATCATGCTACTGTCCTTACTGATGTGTATTATCATTATGCTGTTGTCCTTACAGATGTGTATTATCATTATGTTGTTGTCCTTATAGATGTGTATTATCATTATGCTGCTGCCTCTGCTCCATGTATCATTGTGTTGCCCATGCACATGATTTCATAGTGCTGCCCATCATGCTGCTGCCTTTGCCTTCTCGTTGCTTCATCATGCTGCAATAATTTTCTTTTGTTGATATCAGCCTTAGCTACCTGCTATGGCTTGCAACCTAGAAAAGCAGCTAGGCTATATAATCCTCCACGCAATCCCATTATTTGTTGCGTATAGGGTTTGTTGTGTTAATGGTCTCCTGACACCTTCACATAGCATATTGGTATTCCTTTTGACAGCTACAGGTTACCATAAGGGCTAGATCTCTTTGACTGTAGCTAGACATTATTATAGCAGCTAGATCCTGGGACCTGTGTATAAATGTTTCCACAACTACGTATAAAGTTTCCATCCACGAGTGCGTCTTGTTGCGTATAAAGATTCATTGGTAATGCTGCATTTGACTGCGTCTTTTCCATAGCAGTTTCTGTTGCTTCATTTATCCGAGAGGTATGCCCAGAATGAGATAGAAACTTCGCTTTATCATTTAAATATTCAGATCATAGCTATGCGCTGAACCCTAGATCTGTTTCATCGAAATGCGGATCTTCTTGACTTTTGACTGCGTATAAATATTTCTAAGAACAGCATATTCATGAACAACGTCCAAATGTCTTCATGAACTGTGTTGGATTAAGTCTTCACAACTGCGTGGAGTGTCTTCATAACCAGCGTATATATGTCCAATGTACATAGAGTCTTCATAACTAGCGTATTAAGCACTGCGGCTAGATTTGGGGTTTTCATGCTGTTCATAGCTGCGTATGTATCCCTTGAATGTTGTGCATATATCTTCATAGCGTTTAGGGCATTTACGTGACTGTGCGTATATTGTGATATAGTCATGACAGCGAACGTATATATATTCTTCATTGTTGTACATATAGATGATAGCGTATAAGTGCCTGCAAAACAACATCAAGATTGTACTGCGGCTCTTCCAATGGAGCAAATACGTTGAATGTCTTGTGTAATGACTGTCTCCATGCTCAGCGTAGGATAAGGGCATCATCTTGTAGCTAGGGCTCCTTCTAGGCCAACGTATTCTTTTGGTTCTCTCCTTCTCCAAAAACCCAAGATGTGGAGAGGAGATCACCTCAAGAATACATGTCCCAAATGACTTCAAGTCCCCACCAATTTATACTAAAACGTGGATGATGAATAGAAACATCTTTGCTTCCTTAGCTGACGTAAGAGCTGGTCGGCTTGATAATAATTATGTAATCAAAATAAATCCATATCTCCATAAATACTTATCAGAATCGGATGATCTTTGGATCAATCATACACCTCTCGACGAGAGGGATCCAATAAAAATATTAGCTGCCATAAATAAGCTGAACCACATGGAGTTTGGCCCTAGTTTCCAATTTAACACTCCCTCTCAACTAGGGATAACTCCATCCATTGATCTATATGTCTGACTGTACTATCTCTTTCATCAGTGCTCTACTCTGCTCAGCTCTGTCGGCTCTACTCTACTCTGCTCAGCTCTGTTGGCTTTGCTCTACTCTACTCAGCTCTGCTGGCTCTGCTTTACTCTGCTCAACTCTGTTGGCTTTTCTTTGCTCTGCTCAACTCTCCTGGCTCTGCTCTTCTCTACTCAGCTCTGCTGGCTTTGTTCTGCTCAACTTAGCTCTGCTGAACCATGAAGAAGAAGAATTGACCAAGAATGTCTCATACCATTCTCCACTGACTTGAAGTCAATCTCAGAGTGCATACCACTGGTCCCATACCAGTCTCAACCGACCCAAAGTCAGCGTCATAGTGGATACCACTCCCACCACTGGTCCTAGACCAGTATCATTGATCCCAGATCAATGGAGGTCATCCTAGTGTAGGGAGTATGGTATATACATTGATGCATCCATCGGTACTACTATGGTCCCTAACTTCATTTCCCTACTCATTGATCATATGAGAGGTACTTCCCATGAGTCCTAGACTGCACGGGTAGGATGCCTCGACAGGAGAACTAATCAATCCTCCTCACAGGAGAACACATCAATCCTACTACAATCGCCATGGAGAACACATCAATCCAGGCCTCACAGGAGAACACATCAATCTTGCTACAATTTCCATGGAGAACACATCAATCCAGGCCTCATAGGAGAACACATCAATCCTACTACAATCGCCATGGAGAACACATCAATCCTGCTACACAGGAGAGCGAATCATCCTGTTCCACAAGAGAGCGAATCATATTGTCCCACAAGAGAGTGAATCATCTTGTTCTAGTACGCACCACAAGGGGAGGGTGAGTCACCCTGTGGTCGTATGTTGCTCTAGTAAGAACTGCAAGCCCTCAGAGCTCCCAGAGCTCAATGTATGCAATATGCAGGACCCTTGTACAAGGGTTTCTTGACAACTCCAAGTCGTTTGGGAAAATCACAAATTAGATATTTCCTCAGGGCTTTGATAAGGTGTATTGACATGTACATCATCTTAATGTGATGGGGCCTCCTTGCTTATCAACTTACCATATCCCAGATGATGTTTATCTGCTGGAGCAATCGACAAATACGAGATTCCTCAATAATCAAATCCCACCTCTGGTTGTTACAAAGAATCATAGTGGTATGTGATCAAATAGTTCACTGAAGAGATTCCCCAACCAAGCAGCTTCATATGAGATCATACTCGTAGATATGCATCCGGTCCGAGTGGTGCTTATGGCAACCGACTTTTGCTTCCTGCTCATCCATTATATTGAAGCAGAATCCAAAGAGAAACAACACTAAGAAGTGCTCCAGTGATCCTCCACACTACTTTCCTAGTCAGCATTCGAATAATCATGCAGTTTCATATTTCCAACAATGTATCTCAATCCATGAGAGATTGTGTCCTGAAGACATCTCAGAAGATTCTTGGCACCAATCTAGTGAGGCTCAACCAAATATGAGCTCACAATGCTAACTGCAAAACATATGTTCAGATGAAGGTTCACCAAGAAAATCAACATGAATGAAACTCAGAAGCATTTCCCAAATCTGTTCCGACATCACTACCATATAACTTCTGAAAGTTAAGATCCTCGAGGTATTCACAGGCTAGCAGTTTATCTTTCCACATTTGGAATCCAAATCCCTCTGTCTTCTACAAATGAGAGGGTCTGCACCTATCAGACATAGGTGTTAGTATGAGAGGTCTATCATTCACAAACTTCGGATGGTTTGGATCGATTTCACTCCTAGTGAATCTCAGCTTCATCAAATAGTTGTTGATCCTCTCATACTATGCTCGGGGTGTCTTGCTTTAAGCCATGGAGGGATCTGCATGCATGAGATTCTCGATCATGAATCAAACTCCTTAGGTTGTTCCAAACTTGTGGACCTGTGGCATGAGGGGGATGGTTCCCTTATAAGATTTTCCTTCGGTACATCTCAGACATGTACCTTCATGCTCCTTTTGAAGTCAGGCTTCCCTGTCACCATCTTTCCATTGACGAATGCCACCTTAAAAACTTTAACTTCTATTCCTGGGGTTCCTTGCTTCCTTGAAGAGTCGGTCGTGTCCTAGATGAGCTGCATCTCTGCCATTCAGACACTCCTTCACATAAGGGTCGAACTTATAACCAAGACATCTACCTTTCCTTCCACCCTTAGATCCGAACTTCCCAATGAAGTGATCTTTAGGTATGCCATTAGAAGTTCGGCTATGCCATTTTGATAATATGCTCTGCTTCAACTTCACCCTAAGTGAATTGTGAAGAACCCATTGATCATTTTGTCTTGTCCCAACTGTCTTCACCTCAGCTTTGATACCATGTTGATTTTAGGTATGTTCTATGCTAGAGCAATTTATTTAATTTCTTTTCCATATTAGCAATCACATCAGCATAAAGTAAACTACAAATAGAACACAAATATAAATCGCAGAAGACAAGCCAAGATAAGAGGACACAAGATGTGGCATAAGCCAGGGACAAACCCCATAATGTGTGGGGAAACCCTTGATCAATTCTTCTTTTATGTTCTTCAAACTTTAGCAGAGAAAGAGAGAGAGAGATAATACATTTACAATAGAAGTCAACACTTTGACTTATCTAGATCTAAGCATAGATCATCTCCTATAATGATGAGATCAGTTGAAGACATTTTGCTTCAACTGATTCTCCAAGGTGACTCCTTCACCTATCATCGTGCTGCATCTGGTCCTCTTGCTGCACCACTGCATACTGCACCATGTTGCACTAAACATGATAATTATCATGCTGCCCATGTCTATGATCTCATCATGCTGCCCTTCATGTTCATGATCTTATAATGCTGCCCATACTAATATGCATCATCATCATGCTGCTATCCTTACTGATGTGTATTATCATTATGTTGTTGTCCTTACATATGTGTATTATCATTATGTTGTTGTCCTTACAAATGTGTATTATCATTATGCTATTGCCTCTACTCCATGTATCATTATGCTGCCCATGCACATGATTTCATAGTGCTGCCCATCATGCTACTACCTTTTCCTTCTCGTTGCTTCATCATGCTGCAATAATTTTCTTTTGTTGATATCAGCCTTAGCTGCTTGCTATGGCTTGTAGCCTAGCAAAGCAGCTAGGCTATAGAATCCTCCACGCAATCCCATTATTTGCTGCGTATAGGGTTTGTTGTGTTAATGGTCTCCTGACACCTTCACATAGCGTATTGGTATTCCTTTTGACAGCTACAGGTTACCATAAGGGCCAAATCTCTTTGACTATAGCTAGATATTATTATAGCAGCTAGATCCTGGGACCTGTGTATAAAATTTTCCACAACTGCGTATAAAGTTTCCATCCATGAGTGTGTCTTGTTGCATGTACAGATTCATTGGTAATGCTGCATTTGACTGCGTCTTTTCCATAGCAGTTTCTATTGCTTCATTTATCCGAGAGGTATGCCAAAAATGAGATAGAAACATTGCTTTATCATTTAAATATTCTGATCATAGTGTTATCGGGAAAAGTGTCTATTTAGAACTGCTCTATCCCACTAAGGTGTGACAGCTACCTTAGAAACAAACAGAGAAAACTACTTTTATATCTCCTTTATGAACTATAAACAAAGAGGAATAGGAAGAACCAACCTGTGTCTTGCGCTAGTCCTTTGATCCAATCTCTCTCCTCTTTGATAGCTTCCAGCTACCTGCTCCCTTACTTGCCCATCTTCACCAAGTACCTGTAAGATCACAGAAGAGGGAAACTATACAAAGACATGGATTTATATTCATAAATAACTTAGGATCAGATTTAAGTTAACCATACAAATGTAACAAGCATCAATGATACAAAAGCATGGAGAAGAAATTCAAATAGTTTTTATTGATATACAAGAAGATCCAGGAGGAGTTACAACCGATGATTCCTGACCCAGCATCAACCTCCCAGCAAAGAAGTCCCTTCTTCAACCCCAACAAAGCATAGATCACCCAATTCTCTGATATGTGTCTCAAAACCAACAGCAATTCCTTACAATGTGCAAAATTCCAGCCTCTGGATCTCTGGGATGAGGGATCCATATATAGATGTATACAAGGAGGATGAGTCAGCTCATGATTTGATTAGTGGCTTCTCTCTGTCAGTTCTTGCTTCCACTTGGAGACTGAAAGCCTCTTACTCATCGTTGGTCGAATTCAGTGAGGCAAGTGTCATTGGAGAAGATTCTGGAAGCTTCCATTGTCTCTCCACCTCGCAGAATGACACTGCCATTTGTCATTTCCCACTCAACACACCCTGGTAGTGCATTTAGGTGCGTTGCAACGCACCTAGCTAGTGGACTTAGGTGCTATGCAACGCACTTAGCTAGTGGAGCAGCTGAAATGATCCTGATTTGACTTATTCTGAGCAGTTTCTAGTGGAGAACTTCTGGGAGAAGCTGTAATTTGTTGACCTTGTTCCTTTAGGGGTTGGAACAACACTTTTAGGGACTTAGGAGCCCTTGGTTTATGGACATTTCATGCTTGGAGCTGCAAGGCACAAAAATGTCTATAACAGTTGCCCCCTAAAGTATGAGGCCGTTTATCGGGTGAAATGCTTTATTAGGAGGATCCGAAGTTCTTTCAATGTTGGGAGGAGACCTGTAATAAGATACAATACAATACATTATCTTCATACTGTTTTCATGATCTAGCTGAGGCGGGCATTCCCATGCTCAGCTTTATAAATTCATTTTCATGTACATAGGACAGACAATCGTGTGATGGTAGACTGATGATTCTGATAGAGCCATCATCCTTTTGGTAGGATGATTATCTGTGTTGTAATGTTGTACATTTGAATGTCTTTATTTCCCTGAATATATATCGCAGCCCGGATGGATGAAACTAGATCCGGGGTCTTCAATCTCATCCAATCTTCACTCGAAGTACAAGTCGATCCATGTGAGAAATGTTTTGAAGTCGAACATGGAAAGACATCGCTTGATTACCAGTTAATGATGTAAACTGTTAACAAGCGCGAGAGGAATCACCGATAATGATAATGATCCTCAAGGTACTGCAGTACAATTTACGTGGTGGGAATAAAGGACTTGGCGTCGAACACCACGCAAAATCTTTCGGTTGAAGGTCATTGATGTAAACCTGTCGCCAGAAGTGAGAAAATTGCCATTGAGGCATGCAAGCTTCAAAGTACTGAATGGGGTGTTCCTAGACCAACTTCTTGGATAATGAGCTGATGTCGACAAGAAGTGATCCGTCAGAGGAGGGCCTTAATGAATCCCACATCAATGACACGGAACGGAGCAAATGATTTTGATGGAGGTGAAAACGATCTGATGATATATGGTTCAGGGTGGCGGTCATGAAAGAATGGAGTATAATGTATGGTAGTGGGCGGGACACAGGTGGCCTTTCTGGATGACTTCTCTTGAACATATCGGAGACACTGATGTGATGGATTGGTAGCATTAACCCCAAATGTGGATGGTATGGCGTGACCATGGCGATGTGACCGGTGAATGAAACAACCCAACCCGACTCGGGCATGGAGCGGAAGTGTCATGTTCAAGAGCGACTTGCTACCAATAAAGATTCTTTGAGTTTTCTTCCCAATTTTTCCCCAGTCATTGCTAACCAGTACCTCTTTTTTTTTGTCAAGCTTGACGAGGATAACATATGCTTGTTCTATAATTTTCCCTTCGGGCAAACCCATCGCTATGTTTTAACGAGCCTAGCGATAGTGAAACTCGTTCTCGTCTAAAGACAAGTTTTTCGCTATTAATCTTTTTAACGAGTTTAACGACAAAGATAACTCGGTCCTTTTCATTTTTAGAGAGTCTGAAAAGGTACGTAAAGGTAACTCCAAAATTCCTTTTTCGTCATCTAATCCCTTAAGTCCGAAAAAGTATAAAACAATACAAAAGGGATGAATTTTCGATAGCTTTAATGAGCCGAACAAAACAAGCGCTCGATCTTTTTGTGCAATAATCCCTCAGGTCCAAAAAGATTAAAATCTAGAGGAGGGATAGCACTTCCTGTCCCTTTAACGAGCTGGAAGGCCAGACCTCGGCAATCTTTTCATATTTTACGAGTCAGAAAAGAGCTTAAAGAAGACTCGTCTTTTGAGGAACGAGTGATAAAATGGGTAGCAGCTGATTCCATGTAAGGTTTGGAATTTTCCAATCACGGTAGTGTCACAAGGATGGCTAGTGAAATCACTCTTCGTAGCTGTTCCTCAAAATGGGTAAACAATCAGATGGAGGTGAATGATCGGCCAATGAAAAAGTGGAGGTGACGGTGCAAACACGACCAAGGCTTTAATGGCTGAAGTGCTACATTCACGGTGGTTATTTACCAGGGAATAGTTCATTTTTTAATGAGCTTAAACGCGGGTGGAAACATTTGCTCAGTCCGGGTTTATTTTTTAACGAGCTTGAACCTCGCGGTAAACACTGCTCGATTAATCCAGTCATATGATAAGAATGTCTCATATAAAACGGTAACTTTTAGAGTTTTTCCCCACATCCTTTCTTTATGCAAGTTAGGAAACGACTAATCCAAAAAACAGATAAATAATCGCTCTTTGCTTGCACTCAAAAAGGTTTGCATGCCCCCAGGTATAAAACAGAGTTTCAAAGTTACCTCTACTTCATTTCCGCCAAAACATTTGTTTTACCGAGAGAGGCCTACCTCTTACAGGTCACCCAAATATTGTTCTATTCGCGGCGCAAACAAAACACTTCTTCGGCGATGTCTACCGAGATAAACAAAGGTGAGTGGCGGCGCTTGCCAACTCATGTAACTTTTGACAAGAGAATCCTGTACTAGAATAACCCCCTCTTCCAATCACAGACGGGGGTACAAACTAGGCATATTTTCCCGCAGAAACCTACTCTATACCCGAAGTTTTCCTGCCGAAGCAGACCAGGACGCATGCCCCCTGGGTTTCAGTCATATCCCTCCGAATTACTCGCGCTCATCGGGAGGACGGACTGGGGATCGAGACATTTCTTGCGTGAAAAGACCATTTAGGGACGGTATATGACTATTTGCTATGCGTGATCCGGGAAATGAAAGCTGGTCCACGAGCTTGACCACTCTTCCTTCATGCGGAAAACACATTACTCTAAAGAGTGAGGAGACAATCGCTCCCATGCAATAAATATAGTCTCGTCCAAGGAGTAGGTTATAATCCAAGGGTCCTTGAACTACCATTACGTTCATGTGAATTGTCTTCCTTCTCAATGTTATGGGCACATCAGGAAGGATCCCTAAAGGTCGATTGGTTCCTTTATCAAAGCCTGTCAGATTTCTCATCTCAGGCAAAATCGATGGCGAACCAAGCACTTTCCAAACAGTTGAGGAAAGGATGCTCACAGAAGCCCCCTCATCTATGATGGTACCAGCCATAACCATTCTATATATTTGAACGATAATTTGGAATGGTACGCTTGCTGGTAAATGGGGTCTGCCTAGTTGATTCCAGTCGAAGGAGACAACTAGGTTGCTTGGAGGTGGGACCGAATAGATGACCGGATACGGCTCTGACGAACTTCCTTCCTGCGGTAAAGGAACGGGTAAACTGCCCCCATGTTCGTCAGAGTCTGTGTTTATGAAGAGAATTTGGATAGTGTCATCCTTGTTCTCTTCAGTGACTGTATCATCTGAAGATGAAACCTCTGAAGGCAAGACCGGGTCAACTGCCGCCTCGACCTTTTGACTTTCGTCTGGTATGGATTCAGTTGGTTTATCTTCAATGATAGGTGCTTCAACCGACCACCTAAGCGGGCTAGCTGGATTCTCAACTAGTGACGGACTTGGCAAGAGTTTTTTATATCCAGGAGGAAGTCGTAACGGTGAAACCGGACGATCATCCAAAACTGTTTTAGCTTCGTCTAAGAAGGGACAATGGTGGAGGGCGTGATTGCCTTCGCACAGTTTACAAGGAAATCTAGCTTTCCCTTTTTATCCTGGGGCTTCACTTTCACTAGTTGACGGTGTGCTTTCAACATGATCATCAGAGGTTGACGACACCGGGTTGTGCAAACGAGGAGACTAGTCCCTTAGTATCCGGGGGATGCAAGGACAATCTCTGTGAAAATGGTCTCCTTTGCAAATGACACATGGCGATTTAGGCCTGGTCGGTGCAGTGTGTGGATTTTTGTTAGACGACACTCGTTTTCCCCCATTCGCCTTTGGCTCCTTCTTCTTCTTCTCTTTCTTCTTCTTTTCCTTCTTCTCCTTAGGAACTTGGCTCTTAGCTTTACCAGCTCCATCAAGCGAAGAGGAAGGAGGAGAGGAAGAATTAGAGGAAGTAGAAGGCTGGTGGGCAACTCTGGACTCGTCTAATTGCTGATTCGATTGTTCAGGAATGGTGGTGTTCTGAACGAGAGAGGTTGAGAAGAGCCATACAGGTAAACCAATTGTCAGTCCTGGAAGCGACAATGTGGCCATATGGGGCGCACCAACATCTCCCCAAGAGGAGAAGGGACTATGATTTCCACCAAGGGGAATTCCTTGGTTGGTAGGCTCCATTTTCTCAACCCAATATCAACGTAGGAAAAGGGTATGAATATTCCGTTTAAAATAAATTTTAACACACTTTGACACAACTTGTTTTTTCAGTTTTTAAGAGTCGAGAAAAAACAAAAGATGACTCTAGTCTCCTTCAATTTTTAATGAGCCTGAAGTGACAAGTGCTCAGATGGACCTTTTCCATTAAGGAGTCTGAAAAGGAACGAAAGGGACTGCTCTGGAGGTCTAGGTAGAGAGAGTACCAAACCAATCGCAAAACTGCAGAATACTTTTTACGGTACGGCAGTCAATCTTCCCGAATGCTGTGTTCAGTGCATTGCGATCAGTAGGGCGGTCGACACGGCTTCCTATAGATAAAGGATTTAAGCCTATAGGGGTCTCCCAATATATACTCGACGGTACGTGGGAGCACAAGTCCGTATTGGCACTTATCATCTCAAAGTGGAGGAATCACCCAACCATCAATGAGGACAGCAGTTACCAGACTTTACGACGCCAGAATATGTCTCTAGCCTAGACCTCTAAATGTTGTGTGTTAAGTTCCAAAGCGTTGTTAGTTTCATTGAATTTATTTTAAGTTGATCTTTCTTATGAAGTTTTTCTTTTGGGTTCACCACGAGATGTAGATGTAATTCCTAAAATGCAATCTAAAGATGATAAACAAACTTTTATCTCTTTTTAGCAATGAAAATCCTAGCTACTAGGGGAAAAGAAAGACACAATCTTTTCGCAAAGAGCAAAGAGCACACTGTAAATGCACTTTCCTAAATTAGGCCAAACAGACTGTCAATATGCAAATGCACATGCATGTATTTGTTTTTCACTTTCTTAATATTGATGCTAAAAAGAAAGTTGATGTACAAATCTGAATTTGCTTTCAAGCGACAAACACAAACAAGCTTCTTTTCGAAATCAAAAGGTAGAGACGATTACGACACTTTATGATTTTGAAATAAATACTCGTTTTGACACTAGAAAGTCACAAATTCAAACCAAAGGCAAAAGTAAAAGCATAATCGACTATCAACAGCAAATAAACTTTCTCCTATGATCAAAATCGACACTTGCGACAGATCTAAATCAAAGGACGACAGTACGACTATTATACTTTTGCAATGGAAAACTGTAAATGACTCAACAAACACATAAAAACATCTACAGTTCTTTTGTACAAATGAGGTGGAATATCAGTAAGGAAAAGGGGTTTGAAACAGTCATATACTGATCATAGGCTGCAAAAATCAGAGACAAAAACTGAAAAGAATGAAGCAAAGAACCTCAGCTGCACAGGGCTAGGCTGATCAGCGCACCTGTTACACAGAGAAACTACATTACAGTGCAGGTTGCCCTCTCGGTAAGTGCGTTGAAATGCAGAACCTCTTCACAGTGCCTGCGCTGGGGCAGAGACGAGAATTCTATCCGGGTTCTGGGTCACAGTTTGCAGTTTAATCTTTGGTTTTTGGCCGAGTAAAAGCAATGTTGTAGATCTAACCCGGAAATATATGATAATGGAAATAAACCCAGAAACAATAAGAGAGAAATAGATAGAAATGCTTCTTTATTGATATCAAACCCTTAAGGTAGGGCAACACCATACATTCACTCCTTAAGGAAGGAGAACACTCCACAAGCCATATGCCTGTTCATACAATAATACTTCTCTTCATATCTCTCCATGTGGAGTCTCTAGCCTCTATATAGGTCTCATACATACAATACCATGGGTCATTACCATGGTTCCCTCATACCATCAACTAATACCATGGGCCCATTACATTATTATTAACTACTTGTGGTCCCTTACATGACATGGGTTAACCACCTTCTTTATTACTATGGCCCATCCCATTATTACATTATTACCTTGGGTACCTCCCTTGGTACCCCATATTATCCCCCCTAGGTATATAACATTCCACCCCCCTAAGCATGTTTCGTCCCCGAAACATGGGAAGAACACAAATAATAAGATCTACTCAAAAGAGTAGTCCACTGATACCATGCACGTGCATCTAGCCATCCAAGAGAAAGGTGAACCCTCGATCTCGCTGGTGCCTCGCTCGCTTGAGATGGAAGTTGACCATGGCAGCTCTTCTGTGTTGATGTGTAGTAGGTGGATAGTCTCTCCTTTCTATCCATCATGTGACTACTTGGTTTCCATGATGGTTGTCTTGCGGGGTGATGTGGGTGATGATATGTTGAAGTTTTAACCCCCGATGGCTTTTGCTTGACTTTACCCTGCTATGGTGCCTGTTGTGGTGTCTTCTTTTTCAATATGACTTCAACCACTGAGCCCTCCTCTGATGTATCATCACCTGTAACCTTTTCTTCTGCAGCCTCTGTTTGTTTTTGATTGTCGATCATCAAAGGCTCATCATCTGATATGTCAGTCCCTTAAACATCTTATGCTTCAGCCTCCATGTGCTCTACCTGTTTATGGATGGAAATATCCTGTAATATAATTTTCTTCTTTTTATACCATAGCTTCAGGAATTTCTTCTGCACATTAATATTGATAGTACCCACGGATTCCATCCAAGGATATCCCAAAACAACATCCATATTATCCATCTCTAAAGCATAAAAATCACCATGCAACACATATTTATCCATAGAAATCTTCAAATCCTTGTACACTTGAACATCCTTATCATCAACCTGTGTATGTTCAATTTGTTTTGCTGGGACTTGCAATTTTTTTGCCAAATTAACACTGATAAAATTATGTTTACAACTAGGATTGATAGAAACAATGATCTTCTCTTTCTGAATCAATCCATGAATCTGCAATAAGGATATACCAGTAGGAATTAACCCTTTATGTGTCTCATTCTCCTTTTTCCTAGCCCGAGACCATTTGTCCAAAAGGACTTTTTCAAATTCTTCATCTGAAATTTTGTTCAACCACTCGTTGCTAAGTAATAAATTCCATTTTTGAGCCTCACCTCTCATATGAAATAGAATTTGAAACTTCCAAAATATCCCATATGTGGACTTGTATCTTTGTATGCATTCTTCAATAGTAGGACCATCATCTTTTCCTGTAAAATATAGAGTCTCCATGAAGAAAAAATTCACTTACTTGGAGAAAATTTGTAATTGTCACAATTTCGTCAATATTGCTCAGAATCTCTATTATAACCTATTTTTGGAAATGGAACAAGCATTCTGCATCTGCCCATGTGATAGAAATCCTGATTCAGACACTGGAATTTCTGATCTGCGCTGCTACTCTCCCGCCGTCACCCAAAATTTCTGAAAAAATAGCTGATTTTAAATCAGCAATATCTCCCTCATCCGGACTCCGATTCGACTGAGTTTTTTTTTGAAGTTGGGTATTTTTTCCCAAAGAATCTAGATCTGCAATTAGATTTTGCAGATCTTGTACCAGGATGTCTAGATCTGCGCCGCAAAATCGCTGCCCTGAAAATTGTCTGCAACCCCACTGATTTTTAAATCTGCTCTGATACCAATTGTTGTAGCTCTGATACCACTTGTTGTAGCTCTGATACCACTTATTGTAGATATGATATGAAAATATAGCTCTGATACCAATTGTTGTAGATCTAACCTGGAAATATATGATAATGGAAATAAACCCAGAAACAATAAGAGAGAAATAGATAGAAATGCTTCTTTATTGATATCAAACCCTTAAGGTAGGGCAACACTATACATTCACTCCTTAAGGAAGGAGAACACTCCACAAGCCATATGCCTGTTCATACAATAATACTTCTCTTCATATCTCTCCATGTGGAGTCTCTAGCCTCTATATAGGTCTCATACATACAATACCATGGTTCCCTCATACCATCAACTAATACCATGGGCCCATTACATTATTATTAACTACTTGTGGTCCCTTACATGACATGGGTTAACCACCTTATTTATTACTATGGCCCATCCCATTATTACATTATTACCTTGGGTACCTCCCTTGGTACCCCATATTATCCCCCCTAGGTATATAACAAGCAATCAGTAATGCACAATTAGAGGTAGATCTAAGGGGGGTCTAAGAGCTATCACAAGGGCAATCAGTTAGTCTATGAATCAGCTGTTAAAATCATAAACAGATCCAGTGAATGGATTGAAGTAGCATATATCTACTTTGCATTTGTTAATGGCAAATGCAGTTCGATTGCTACTTATAAGTTTATGAAATAATCAACAAGAGAAACACAAACAAACTAATTAGACACGATCCCCAGCGGAGTCGCCATTTTGTTATCGGGAAAAGTGTCTATTTAGAACTGCTCTATCCCACTAAGGTGTGACAGCTACCTTAGAAACAAATAGAGAAAACTACTTTTATATCTCCTTTATGAACTATAAACAAAGAGGAATAGGAAGAACCAACCTGTGTCTTGCGCTAGTCCTTTGATCCAATCTCTCTCCTCTTTGATAGCTTCCAGCTACCTGCTCCCTCACTTGCCCAGCTTCACCAAGTACCTGTAAGATCACAGAAGAGGGAAACTATACAAAGACATGGATTTATATTCATAAATAAATTAGGATCAGATTTAAGTTAACCATACAAATGTAACAAGCATCAATGATACAAAAGCATGGAGAAGAAATTCAAATAGTTTTTATTGATATACAAGAAGATCTAGGAGGAGTTACAACTGATGATTCCTGACCCAGCATCAACCTCCCAGCAAAGAAGTCCCTTCTTCAACCCCAACAAAGCATAGATCACCCAATTCTTTGATATGTGTCTCAAAACCAACAGCAATTCCTTACAATGTGCAAAATTCCAGCCTCTGGATCTCTGGGATGAGGGATCCATATATAGATGTATGCAAGGAGGATGAGTCAGCTCATGATTTGATTAGTGGCTTCTCTCTGTCAGTTCTTGCTTCCACTTGGAGACTGAAAGCCTCTTACTCATCCTTGGTCGAATTCAATGAGGCAAGTGTCATTGGAGAAGATTCTGGAAGCTTCCATTGTCTCTCCACCTCGCGGAATGACACTGCCATTTGTCATTTCCCGCTCAACGCACCCTGGTAGTGCATTTAGGTGCGTTGCAATGCACCTAACTAGTGGACTTAGGTGCTATGCAACGCACTTAGCTAGTGGAGCAGCTGAAATGATCCTGATTTGACTTATTCTGAGCAGTTTCTGGCGGAGAACTTCTGGGAGAAGCTGTAATTTGTTGACCTTGTTCCTTTAGGGGTTGGAACAACACTTTTAGGGACTTAGGAGCCCTTGGTTTATGGACATTTCATGCTTGGAGCTGCAAGGCACAAAAATGTCTATAACACATAGCTATGCGCTGAACCCTAGATCTATTTCATCGAAATGCGGATCTTCTTGACTTTTGACTGCGTATAAATATTTCTAATAATAGCGTATTCATGAACAACGTCCAAATGTCTTCATGAACTGTGTTGGATTAAGTCTTCACAACTGCGTGGAGTGTCTTCATAACCAACGTATATATGTCCAACATACATAGAGTCTTCATAACCAACATATTAAGCACTGCGGCTAGATTTGGGGTTTTCATGCTGTTCATAGCTGCGTATGTATCCCTTGAATGCTGTGTGTATATCTTCATAGCGTTTAGGGCATTTACGTGACTGTGCGTATATTGTGATATAGTCATGACAGCGAACATATATATATTCTTCATTGTTGTACATATAGATGACAGCGTATAAGTGCCTGCGGAACAACGTCAAGATTGTACTGCAGCTCTTCCAATAGAGCAGATACATTGACTGTCTTGTGTAATGACTGTCTCCATGTGTATGACTTGTCTCCATGCTCAGCGTAGGATAAGGGCATCATCTTGCAGCTAGGGCTCCTTCTAAGCCAACGTATTCTTTTGGTTCTCTCCTTCTCCAAAAACCCAAGACGTGGAGAGGAGATCACCTCAAGAATACATGTCCCAAATGACTTCAAGTCCTCACCAATTTATACTAAAACGTGGATGATGAATAGACACGTCTATTTGGCTTCTTGAGCCGACGTAAGAGCTGGTCGGCTTGATAATAATTACATAATCAAAATAAATTCATATCTCCATAAATACTTATTGGAATCGGATGATCTTTGGATCAATCCTACACCTCTCGACGACAGGGATCCAATAAAAATATCAGCTACCATAAATAAGCTGACCCACATGGAGTTTGGCCCTAGTTTCCAATTTAACATAAGACCCTCATGAGATATAATATGATCCAAATATTCCACCTCTTGTACTCCAAAGAAACATTTGGAGGTTTTTTCATATGATTGTTTATACTCCAATAGTTTGAGCACCATGGCGACATGTTGAACATGATCCTTCTAATACTTGCTGTACATTAGTATATCATCAAAAAATACTAAGACAAATTTTCTAAGGAAGGGTTTGAAAATGGAATTCATCAAACCTTAAAATGTAGAAGGTTCATCAGTGAGGAAAAAAGGCATGACCAAAAATTCATAATGACCCTCATGAGTTCTGAATGTTATTTCTAGAATGTCTTCAATTTCATTCTAAATTTGATGATATCCTAAACACAGATCCAACTTGGTGAAGTAAATTTCTCCATGTAATTCATCCAACAATTCATCAATGACACGAATGAGAAATTATCTTTGATAGTGAGCTTATTGAGCTCCCTATAATTCGGACACATATGCCGTGATCCTTCCTTCTTGTGCACCAATACTATTGGAGGAGAGAAAGAACTTTGACTAGGTTTAATTATACCAGCCTCTAGCATTTCTGCAACCATACATTCTGTTGGTCAGTAGATTTGTCCTATTTTTAACCTCTATCTTACCTCGAACACACTATGTAAGCCTCTGTTTTAACCTTGGAGCCTATTTATTCCTGCACTTCTCGTAAACTTTTACTCATTCCTGCACTTCTTTCATGGTTTTCGTATTAAGGGTTATATGTGAACTTAATTATTAATTATATAGATTTAATATCCTATTTTCCTTTGCAACTTATCTGTTCTCTTTCTTAAGGTAATTTGATAAGGTGAAAGTATTAATCAATGTGGAAGATGGGTTGGTGCAGGAATGATTCTTGTACCGTCCGTCATTCTTGCACTTCCGGAGCAATTGCCAACTTCAATATGGTCACCACTGATGGCTACTCCAGTTTGGCAATCCATGCACATTCCTCGCCAAAAGATCAGTAACATTCTATTGGGCTTGGAGCATGAGGAAAATACGAGATATGGATGCCAAGTTTTCGACCGAATAACCTAATTTATTCTTTTGTTGAAACAGCCAAAAGCCAAGATTACACTTATGTTTTGATATCTGTTGCAACCATGAGCCGAATGAATGTATATTTAATAGGGTTTCTAGTGAAAGCTAGGTAGCGATACGTTGGTGAAATTTTGGTTTATACTATAACTTTTGGTATCGCCATATTTTCTGGGCTGGATCTGGGATCCATGATGTATATTTGATACTTTTGAAGTTTAATACAAAGGACTATGCCAGTTATGCATTTTCTTGTTCTAATATCTTTGTGATGTATTATTTGAGTACCTGAAGTTCCAGATCTTGTAGTAGGGAAATGAGCTGGTTGGCTAGGGCCCAGCCAACCTAACTCATTCTCCCTTTTTCGTGAGGTGTGTTAAACTTATTTTTATGCAAGGTTTGAGTAGGTTATATTTTGTTCTTTCATAGTTAATAGGCTTTGACTTCTTCATAAGATGTGTGATTCGGATCCGAAGTGTGCAGGCTTGGGTGTGTTTATTTCTTTCCTTTCATGTTAATCTTGATTTCCTTTTATGCGTGTGTTAGATACCTATACCAATAGGTTTCATATTTCATGATTGGCAAAGAAAGTTCCAAATATGCTTTGCTTTGGTGATGCAAAGATCCCATATCTCCAAGGGAATGCAATATGTGTACATAGCTTGATGTTAACTGAATTTGGATGGGTGGTCCAACAGTCTAAGCTGGATCATGCCATGTTTCAATTTTTGTTGTAGATTAGAGAAAGAAGTCTGTCCAAACAGTTAAATCTTGGCAGATAAAGTGGTTAGGTAGAGAATGAAGGTTCCCAACTGTTTAATCTGGGGCCTTGGAAGCAATAAGGCTAGCCTTAGATAGAAAATCAAAAGAAAAAGCCAAAGGAAAAGAAAAGGTACATGAGGGTTTGCAAGTTTAAGTGCACCCTCCTAGAAGTAACAAAAAATGCTAGGCAATAGAATGGGTAGGTAGTTGGGGTTGCAGAAAGCATGGTTTATGGCATTTCACTGGCCTAAGCAAAGGAAAAACAGGGTGCCAGTGCAGGTCTCTTATTCAGCAGTTTTTGCAGCAACTCAATGAAGCATGTCTAACTTCCAGATTATCCCCCATCACATTCATTGCTAACATCCCAATACTACCTTTGTTCATGGAAGAAGTCAAAGTCTTTTGTTGGTTCTTGTTTCTTTAAAAGCCACATTTCTTGTGTAAAATTCTTTTCATTTTGATCTACTTCCTGAACTAAGTTGATTTCATATAAACTTAGTGTATATCCCCCCCTCATTCACCTTCTCCACTCATATTAACTCCTAACTTCTTATTATCTAAATCCCCTATGTTCCCCTTTTCCCCTACTATTATAAACACTATGGTGTATAAACCCCAAGCAATGTATAAATATTCCCTCCCCCTGGCATTATAGCCATATGTCCAAAAACAGGGATTAAATTGACCTCTGGTCAGTCTAATAACCTAAGCCCTACCCCTTTTTCCCTTCACAAACCCTCTGAAAAGATTTACCTATTTTACTCACAAAAGGCCTTGTAAAAAACCCACTATTACCCCTAACCTGCGCTATTTGCAAAACACACCAAAAAACCCATTGTTCTGCTTTATCCAAAGTTTTGGTGCGATGCACATTTTCACAGAAAATACATTGAAAAACCCACAAAATCCGCCAAAGTCCAAAGTCCGCCTGGGCGCGCATTTCCAGAAAAACAATTAAATATTCCTCGCCCGCTGCCATATTGTCCTGGCACCTTATCGACCCGTCGACTGTCGGATCTGGGCTTTCCCATCCGACGGCCGACATCCATATCGGACGGGACCCGAAGACCGGACGTTACCTCCCAAAATTTGTCAGAGGGTGACGTCATGCCTCTGCCACGCGTCGCCCCCAAATCTTATCGGGCCGCCTTCTGACAATCCCGCTTCCGTATGAAGAGCGGTGCGATATCATACCGCTTACCACTTCCAGTTTTCCGCTGACCGGTCATGCCAACATCACGCCACTTCACCGCCGCATCAGCAACCCCGCCCGCCATCGCTCCGACATGTCCTCCACCTATGCTGTCCCTGTGCACCAATCACAGGCCGCCACGTCACCCGATGACATCATGCTGATGTCACCCGACCCTGACCCCACCTGATGACGTCATGCTGACGTCATCCAAATTTTCACACCAACGCCAAAAAGCCCATATTTGGCCGAATTTTGCCATTTTTTCGCACTTTTTCAACGTTTTGTGCTCTGCCTCCTGCATGTATCTTCACGTCCTTTGCTGCCACCAACCTACCAAGACCATTCCAGAGCTACCGCCGCTCAGCATTTGACTGCAACTAAGCTCCTCCATCGTTATAACACCAGGTATTTACCAATTCTCCGACTGCGCACTCTGTTACGTCCTGCATTGATTAAAAACCAGGAAATTGACCATTTTCACCTGAGAAATAGGCCTGCTACACCTTGAAACTAAGTTAATTCCTTTTTTAAACCGGCCAATTGTGCCCAATTACACCCCTGTTGCTCTGAAACAGACTGTAATTCAGCAAATTACCTAACCTACCGCGCAGGACGGTATTTCTCCTAGAATAGTCGAAATTCAACCCAAATTCACTTATAAAAACATGGATACACCAGTAGCACCCGTTGCCCTGAATGTTGCTCCATTGAATGCCCCTCAGAGAGAGTTGGAGTGGAAATCATTAGCGGATCAAGATTACCAAATATCAGAGGAAATGCTAATGCATAGCAAGTATCACATTCACTTGCTAAATGAATTGAAACTCAAGCATGATAGTGGAATGGATATATTAGTCATTTGGGACTCTTTCCTCCCCATCTTCAAGCTCCCTCAGGGCAACTAGTTCCCTGACCTAATCCACCGATGTGCTGATTGCTATGACCCCAATCATTTCATAAGCTTAAGAAGGGTCAGATATAGGCTGGCCGGTTATGATCACATAAGGTTGCCTCACATAGAAAAATATGCAAATCAACTAGAATGGAGGGAAGGCACCTTAGAAGAAGCTACTACACAAGAAGAACTAGCTCAAAGAGGAATGAGAAATCTCCAAAAGTTGGCTGACTTGGAGCTTTGTTCACAGGTATTTTCTCTTCCAGGCACTCAAGTGGGAGCAGCTGCCTCATCATCTACAGCTCCACAAAAGACAGTCCAAGCCCCAATCACAGCAGAGACTTCAGCCAAGGATAAAGGCAAGGAAACAGAACAGAAATCAGCCCAAGAAGAACAGCCTGAAAATCATCCTGAACAGCGGGAAGAAATGGCAGAGGCTCCTGGTCCTAATGATGAGCAAACGCAAGAAAAGGAGGCCTCAGTGCAGAATGTTACAGTGGAGACTTCGGTGCTCCAAACCCCTACAAATGAAGAGAGGGGTAAGAAGAGAGATAGAGAGGAACAGACTCCCCTTAGCACCGCGACATCACAGCAAGGGGAAAAGAGACAAAGGCTCGATCCTTTCTCAGAGGAGGAGATGCCTTTTGGTCAAACACAGATGGGTCCCCCCAGCACAGAGGTATCAGCTAGCTCATTACAGCAAGAGCAGCAAAGAACACTTGGAGGAGAGGTCAGCTCCTCAGGGCAACAAAGAAAGGGTGAGTCTAGCATAAAGAAACAATTCATAGACATCAAGACCAGAAATGAGCCAGTCAGGTTGCAGCTGTATAATCACTTGTTGAAAATGGCTCCTACAAACCAGCAGAGGTTGATGTCTGCATATGATGTGCAAGAGGGCAAAATGATAATGAGCCATTTCAAGCCCACAGCGCTGCAGCCACAGTCTGCAGCTGATTATATAAGAACAAACTTGGAAATCTTGTCCAAGGAAATCCACCCAATGGATCAAATTGAATTGCATAAACAGACGGGTGAGATGGTGTATGCTACCCTAGCAGATAATACATTGATAAATTATAGATTGCAGAATTCTTTGAATAATACCACTGCACAATTGGAGTTAGAAAAGGCATCCTCCCAGGCTAAAGACAACAGGATCAGGTCTCTGGAGGATATAATCATAGAGCTTGGGCATGACCCAAAGGATCCCAAAGCTGTGCAGGCACTGCTAAAAGAAAGAGATGCAGATATTGCAGCTCTAAGGAAGATGATAAAGATCCCAGCAACTCTTCATCCCCAAACAGAAGAGGTTGCTCAGGAGAGGAAGGACCAGGATACTGCAACATTGCTGGTAACACTGCATAAACAACTGGTGCAGACACAAGGAAAGCTAGAAGAGACAGAGGCTGCATTACAGGCAGCCCTACAGCAGAAAGAAGGAGGCCAAACATCTCAGCCCCCTCCACAAGTAATCAACCTTGAGGAACCCCCTCAAATTGTCACTCCTCCTACAGTGCAGACAGTTGAGACAGCTCCATCAACATCAACATCAGCACCAGCACCAACATCAGAGCAGGCTCCAAGCCTTGATATGCAGAAGTTGATGAATGAAATTAAACTCCTAGAAGCCCAGATGACAGAGCTGAATGAAGCCAAGGAGAATTTAGCTAAGCTAAATGAAAAATATGACAAATCTAAACAAAGTGTAGCTGAAAAGGGAAGGGAAATAAAGGCTCTTAAGGAGAAGATAAAGGAGCTGGAGAAAGAGCTCACCCTTGACAAAGTAGTGGCTGAGGTCAAGACAGTTTTATGGGCCAACATTGGCCAATCAATAACAGATCAATGGCAGTATATAGAAACTATTCATGAGCAAATAGAGCTCATAGGCAAAGCACACAAGGAAGTCCAAAGATCAAGGGCATCTCTAGGCAATATGCCTGAGATAGCCAATAGAATGATTAATGTTCTCAACAACTGCACAGGTCCTCAGCTGGCAGCAATGGGAATCCCCAACAGAACTGAAACCATCCTACTAATAAAGAGGGTCCTCACATTGAGAAGCCTGGTACAAACATTGGATAGAAGAAGCCAGGACATGCAAACAGAAGTAAACAAGTTCATGGATAAGTTTGCAGCATTACAAAGCAGAGGCCTTCCTGGCTTACTGAACAGCGCAGGGAGACTACTATCACATGAGAACTATGCAAAAAGGGTAAACACATTTGCCACCAATCAGATCACTCAAGGATCAAGTACCTCAGAGGTAACAGGGCCAGCATCTGGGCAAAGTCTCTATGAGAGAGTAGAGAACTTATTTTTTATTATGAATGAGATCAGACATTTGTTTGAAGTGCCTCCAAACTTCTACAAATATACAGAGGCAGATGAAACCTTAGATGCAATTTTGAGACATCAACTGCCTACACAGGACTGGTGGACCAGAATGATACAGTTGTTACTATAAACAAGAGGCTTTCACCAAGTTTTTGCATTTAAAAACAAGTCATCGTGTTCAGACAGTAGACACATTTACTATGACAGTAAAGAGTGGACTGAGCCAGCTCAGCAAACCAATTCAGCCACTAAAGCAATACTGACAGCTACAGATGACAGGGCCGAGAAAGCTACAGCATGACAAAGCCATAAAGACACATCATTCAGCATTAATGCAGAACGCTCAACTGACTCAGTGGCCTCCAAAGGTCAAAAAGACTTCTGACAGAATTAAAGAGTATTCATTTTGTATTTAGAGCAGCAATAACTTCCTTATCTGCTATTCTGTAAAGTTGGTGAGCGTATTTATTTAACAAGTGACTCAGCGATTCAGATATTTTATGTAACCGATTGTATATATTCCCCCTCGCATAAGCTTGCAGGGGTTGTTGATTTTCTCTTCAGGAGATACTATGTTATAAATGTTCAGAGTTTTAATACAACAAAGCTGATGGAATTTCCAAGGTTCTGTGTTGTCTGATGCGTTTTGATGTGCTTGCTGAATGCTATAGGATTCCTACGTATTTCATGAAACAATAAGTTTCTTTAACCTGTTCGTTATGTTTGTTATTTTCTTCATAATCCATGCATGTACTGTTTCACAAGTTTAATGGCAAAGAAAAAGAATAGCTTCAGGATTTATTCATAGAATACCCTGAACTCAATCTAAACTATTATGTATGTTTTCCTCAGTTATAGTTATAAGAGTGTAATTCTTAATTGCTGCACTTCCAAACTATACCTTTCACAGTGATTATCGTTCAGGAATTCAAACCTGCTCCCGGTCAATACATCTCTTTCTGACATCACCAATTTAGTGGAAATTTCTTAATTGCCTTCCACTGGTTAAACACACTTCATCATTACAATCTCAAGTTTGTTTCATAAAATATTTAAATGGCCCTGTTTCTTTAATAATCACACTCAACAAATTCAAACAACCTGCAACCACAGACTCCATAGCCCAATGGTCTAAAACTGTCTGAAGATATCACCTTAGGTACTGAAAGACATCATTCAACCAAAATTTTCAAACCAAATCCTCACCTCATATCTAGCCTAAGATCCTTAAGAACAAAGTTAAATAGTCAAAGAGAGAGCCCTCTCTGATTACAGGTTGGCTAGAACTTGTGATCCAAAGCTTGGTTAGTGGTTACCCCGGCCGTATTCCCTCAGGAGTCAAAGGGAACAACCTGGGAGTTAACAACGTGTTTAATTTGCCTTCTGTAAAAGGAGTGTTTTTTAGTTACTTGCACCAATGCATTTTCATTTCTACAAGTGAAGATTGGTTAGTTTATTTCTGAAAGTCCTTTTATTTCCTGCAAGTTCATTTTCTTTCTTTTGAAAATCATTCTTTTTTTATGAGTGAGGTTTCCAAGCATTCTCAGTATGAAAGTTCAGTTTAGATTAATTTGTCTTTATGAACTTTAAATGAAACATTGTTTGCATTATATTGATTTGTGCTTGCACTCGTTTCCCTTGTGGAAGTAACTCAGTTTAACATTGAAATTATTGAAGGGACCTCTAAGCTAAAACTTCTATTTATAATAAGTGCAGATCTGATTTACATAATAACAGTCATCTCAGGAAGAAGCCTGCTTGTATTTGGATCAAATAGTTATTTTTCACATGCAAGAAGTTTCTTGTTCTAGCAAGGATTTTTCTTTGAATTTTGAAGTTCCTTTCATTCTTGAATCTGTGATTAGTTAAATATTCTTTTTCTTATGAAAGTTTATTTCCTCAGCTCTGTTTCACCTTGTAATTTATTCTTAGTTAATGACATTTTCATTTTCTATAAGTGGTTTGGAAACCCAGTAGAGGAACGTTGATTTCTTGGTACAAGAACCTTTGTTTTGGTACAATAACCGATATCTTAGTACATGAACAAAGTGCTCTTGTACAGGAACCCACAACTCTTGTATGAAGGTGGAAATCTCCAGTGTAGGCACAATACATGCTTCCAGTGCAGGAACATTGCTTTAGTACAGGAACGTCATTCTAGTAAAGGAACATCATTGCGGTGTAGGAATGATGGTTCAGTGAAGGAAGGAAAATATTTAATGAAGACAAATGTCCTTAACAGTTTAATGAATTATTTGTCCTACGACTACACTGAACTTAGTCTCAGATATTTATCTTTTATTTATTAGGATTATTCATGACAATTTGAAGTTCCTTTTATTGAGTTTTTGCAAAGTACTTTCTTTTTCATTCCAACACCAGAATTCTCTTGGTATTATTTGTCATGTGACACTTTTGATTCTGCAAACTGTAATTAAGAAATATAAGAACAAATTTAGTGAAGGTTCATTGTTAGGTCCCTATACTACTAGTGTATCCACTATTGTTATTATTGCAACCCTCTTATTATATTTTTGTGTCCATGTAGTCTCCATATTGTTATTATTGTGCCCCATAGAAGCCCACTATTGTTATTGTTGTTCCCTTATATTATTATCGTTATGTTGACTCTAGTTATATTATGACCTCTTAGACTCCTATATATAGAAAGGATGCCTTGTCATTTGTATCATCCAAGAATTTTTCATTTGTGTAATGTAAAGGATGTTTCCCCCTTGAAGAGGTTGAATTCTAAGGTGTTTATCTTTTTTTTCTATCTTTTTGTGAGCTGGTTTCATAACATTTGGTATCAGAGCTTTGGATTCTAGGGTTTCGTTGCTCCAAACAGGTCATCGTGGTATTTTCACTATAACTTTTTCTCTACGAAGTTTAAGAAGCTAAACAAAAAACCCATTTGAGAAGAAATCAGTCTGAACCTAGGGTACAAATTTCCTATCTTATCTCGCTATATTTTCGAAGATATGATCTGAGGAAGTTAGGGGATTTTGCAAGCTCCAGAATTTCATCTCAAACAGATCATCATGGAATTGTCGCTATGTTTTTTTTCTATGAAGGCTAAGACTCTGAAATTAAAACCCATTTGAGCTGAAATCTTGGTGAAGCTCGGGTCCGAATTTCAGATCTTGTTTCACTATATTTCTGGATATATAATATGCGAAAGTTAGGGTTTTATCAGAATCCAGAATTACATTCTAAATAGGTAATCTTGGGAAAATTGTCATAACTTTCTCTCTGAGAATCAGATTGAAATTTCATCACAATTAATAGAAAGAGGATGAACTTTAGGTTTCGGTGTATATTTCTTAGATTCGAAGGTCGAAACAATGATATGTGGCGCATCGTACAAGTTCGCTCTACTTAAACATTATATACTCAGGTCATCTTAGGAGATTGGGAATAACACTTTCTTGGAGAATCAAATTTTGATCATACTAGTGGAATTGGAAAGAGGACTTAGAGAAATACCGTAGGTAGAAATTTCAAATCCTGGACAACTGTAATTACAGAGATACAACAGATTCAATATCTAGCTCTTACAAAGTGAAAAAAGGTGTGTAGTTTTTTTGCTTTTAATTTTTCATAAGATTGGTTTGAAAAATTAGTTTTAAGGAATTCAAAGGGCATAGTGAAGCATTATTAGAATTAATTGATGCCCCAAAGAAAGAAAATGGAAACACCTAGTAAGCAACCAAAAAGTTCTAGCATGACTCATGATGAAGAGAAAGAAATGCAACATGATATATCAAATGTACGAGACCAAGTGCAACAAAATTCACTCTCACAAAAAGTAACAAAAGTTAAGATGGATGGTTTAAATAAAGGCGTGGAAGCTAAGATGAATGTTGTGAAGCTAAGATGGATGGCTTGGAAGCTAAGATGGAAGGCAAATTGGACGATTTGAAGACATATTTGACAAAGTTTCTACAAGAAATGTTTACGAATGGAGAAAAGGTAGTAAAGGAAACTCATGATGAGAAAAAAATAAATGTTAATCATCATTGCATAGACTCTAACGTTGGATTGAAGACCCACCATGTTCCAAAGATCGATATGAGGAAGTTTGATGGCAAGGATCCCAGAAAATGGATACTATAGATGGAGCAATTTTTCGATCTCCATAATGTGCAAAACACACAAAAGGTACGTATTACAACTTTATATTTGGAACCAAATCAGTTTGTATGGTATCGATGGCTTTTCTCTCGTAAACAAATTGTCATTTGGGCAATTTTTATGGAAGAAATGATAGCACATTATGAGGATACAAAAAGAAACACCTTTTTTAGCCAAATGATAAATCTCAAATGAAAGGGTTCAATGATGGAGCACATTGAGGACTCCCAAAAATTGAACATAAGGGTAAAAGATATTCTGAAGGAGCATATGATTGATGTGTTCATAGGGACTTTAAAGGATAACATCCAACATGAAGTTCACTTTTGGGAACATGATTCATTGGAGAAGGCATTCAGGCTGGCAAGAAAAATGGAAAGAAAAACTATGGCAACAAGGAATCCTACCACTCACAACCATGGAAGTGTTGTTGCCCCTAGCCTTCCACAAACTACAAGGTTGACATCACAATAATTGGAAGAAAAAGAGAAAAATGGATTTGTTATAGTTGTGATATAAAATACACTAAAGGTCAAAAGTGTGCTGAGAAGAAATTAATTTACATAGATTGTGAAGAGGAGGAAGAAAAGGAACAAGAATTGTCAAAAGAAGAGGCTATACACTAGGAACAAACCCTAGAGAAAGAAGAAATGAATCTGGCCATACCTTGTAATGCATTGGCCGGAATCACCACTCCTCAAATTATCAAGATAGAAGGACATATCAAGAAGAAAAATGTAATAGTGTTGATTTATTCGGGCAGTACCCATAATTTTATTCATTGTAAGATAGCCAAGGAATTGAATTACATCCAAGTGGAGGAACCATAAATTGCTCTAGAAAGTGCCATAATATCAAGTTATCCATGGGAAAATATGTATTGAATAGCCCAATGATTTCCATTCCAATGGGTGGTGCTGATGTTTTACTAGGAGTCCAATGGCTACAATCCTTGGGTACAATAACTTTTAATTTTCAAGAACTTTTCATGAAATTTTCTTCGGAAGGAAAGGAAGTTGAATTAAGGGGTATCACAAGGAAACCAGGAAAGATAATAAGCTCTAATGGAATGACAAATCTTTTAAAGAAATAACAAAGAGGCATGATTGCACAATTATGTTTGCTAGAGGTTCCCACATCGAAATCATCTATTTCTCCAGATCTCCAAAAAGTCTTGGACAATCATTCCAAGGTATTTGAGACTCCCAAATGCCTCCCACCTATTCGTGATCATGATCATGCTATTCATTAGATTCCAGGAAGTGTTCCTCCAAAAATCAGGCCTTATAGATATCCATATTCCCAAAGGAGTGAAATTGAATGTATGGTTGCAAAAATGCTAGAGGTTGGGGTAATTATCCAACCAAATTCGATAAACGAAGCAAGGGATGAATGCAAGAATGACGAAGCATGGTGGGAACTCATTCAAAAGTTGCAGAAGATCCCAGTTCAAACAATATTTCCATAACTTGACAAGGAAGGAAAAATCATATTGGAACCTGAAGCAGTCACAAAACCGAGAAATCAACAGCTACAAAATCGATCAATTTCAGAGTATCTCATCAAGTGGAAGAACTTACCCGCTAAAGATTCCACATGGATGGATGATAACTTTATATAGAAGAATGCAGAACTACTCAAGCATTGAGGACAACACTTTTTGAAGGAGAGAGGCATGTTAGGTCCCTATACTACTAGTGTAAATCCTATTGTTATTAGTGCAACCCCCTTATTATATTGTTGTGCCCATGTAGTATCCATATTGTTATTATTGTGCCCCATAGAAGCCCACTATTGTTATTGTTGTGCCCTTATATTATTATTGTTATGTCGGATCTGATTATATTATGAACCCTTAGACTCCTATATATAGAAAGGAGGTCTTTTCATTTGTATCATCCAATAATTGTTCATTTGTGTAATGTAAAGGAGGTTTTCCCCTCGAAGAGGCTGAATTCTAAGGCGTTTATCTTTCTTTCCTATCTTTTAGTGAGCTGGTTTCATAACATTCATATCACTTCTTGGCATTTCCTGTGCTACGCCTCTAAGCTTATGTAGCCCCATGTTGACAAATTAAGTGTTGGAAGAGTTTGCTGAACTGCGATTCCTGCACACAACACATTCAATTTCACTCTTTTGGGCATAAGGACATCTGTAAGGCCTGATGTTTTGAGGAACACTTCCTGGAATCAAGTGAATAGCATGATCATGAACACGAATAGGTGGGAGGCCTTTGGGAGTCTCTAACACCTTGGAATGATTGTCCAAGACCTTTTGGAGATATTTAGAAATAGATGATTTCGATGTTTGAAACTCTATTGAGTATAATTGTGCAATTACGCCCCATTGTCAGAGGATTTTTCATGCCATTAGAGATGATTATCTTTCTTAATTTCCTTATAATACCCCTTAATTTAAATTCCTTTCCTTCCCAAAAAAATTAAAGAAACATTATTGAAAATTGAAAGATATCGTCCCCAACAATTTTAACCATTGGGCTCCTAGTACAACATCAGCACCAACCATATGAATGGAAAACATTGGACTATTCAATACATATTCCCCCATGGTTAGCTTAATATTATGGCACTTTCTAGAGAAATTTATAGTTCCTCAATTTTCAACCATCACTTGACACTCTGGTGTTGGATACTCTGGTGCTTGATATAGGAAGCAATTCAATTCCTCAGCTATCTTACAATGAATAAAATTATTGGTACTACTTGAACCAATCATCACTATGACCTTTTTATTCTTGATATATCCTTCTATCTTGAGAGTTTTAGGAGTGGTAATTATTACCAATGCATTACAAGATATGGTTGGATTCATTTCTTATTTCTCTGAGGTTGGTTCTTGGTGTATATCCCACTCTTTTGATGTTTCTTGTTCCTTTTCTTCCTCTTTGTCACAATCTATGTAGAATAATTTCTTCTCAACAAAATTATGACCTTTAGTGTATTTTCTATCACAACTGTAACAAATCCCTTTTTCTATTTTTTCCTCCATTTTTTGTGGTGTCAACCTTGTAGGTTGTGGAATAATAGGAGCAACAACACTTCCATCTTTATAGCTTTCATTGGTAGACTTCCTTGTTTCCATAATTTTTCTTTCAAATTTTATTGCCACCCTGAATACCTTCTCCAATGAATCAGGCTCCGAAAGGTGAACCTCATGCTAAATGTTATATTTTAAAGTCCCTATGAAGACATCAATCCTATTCTCCTCTAGAATATCAATTACCCTAATATTCAATTTTTGAAAGTCTTCAACGTGCTCTTCCATGGAACCCTTTTGTTTGAGATTTATCAATTGGCTAAACAAGTTGTTTCTCTTTGTATATTCATAATGTGCTATCATTTACTCTATAAAAATTGACCAGGTGAAAATTGGTTTACGAGAACAAATCCATCTAGACCATACAAACTAATTGGGTTCTCAATATAAAGATGAAATATGTACCTTTTGTGAGGGTTGAACATATTGTTGATCAAAATATTGCTCCATATGTAGTATCCATGTTACCAAATCCTTGCCATAAAAATTCCTCATATCTATATTTGGAATGTGGTGGTTCTTAAACCCCACATTAGGGTCTCTAAAATCATAATTCATATTCCTTTTGTCCTCATCGTGATTTTCATGGATTACCTTGTCACCATCGGGAGGATTTTCTTGCAACAACTTTGTCAAACATTCCATGTCCACTTTTAAACCATTCATGTCACCTTTTAAACCATCCATGCTTCCTTTTAAACCATCCATGTCACCTTTAGTCCATCTTTGGTTTCTCTTTGTGAGAGCGAAGTTTGTTGCACTTGGTCCTGCAATTTTGATATATCATGCTGCAATTCTTCCTAGAGATTTTTGAGGGCTTAATGGGTGTAAAATTCTTTTGAATAGGAGGAATTTTAGAACATAATACTGATATGTATGCTTCAATATGCCCTTGTAATCACTTCAAATTGATTGTTCAAACAAACATTATGCAATTTTGAAAGAAACCTACACACATTTTTCTTAGTTTTAGGAGCTCGATCTTGAAATGGTTGTAAATAAGCAATTTCAAATCTCAAAGTTCTTAAATTTGTTACGGTGGTATCCCTCTAAGTCTTCTTTCCAACCCAGTGATTCTGAAAAATATTAGATTTTTCAAGAAAGAGATATGCCAACTATCCCACGATGACCTTATTATGGACTGGTTCAATAGAGGAAAGTTTTACGGGATTCCACGTGTCACTGTTTCAACCTTAGGCACCGAAATTGATACAAGAAAAGCTATAGGCCGTGAAATTTCCATATATTTTTATAGAATTAAAATCTAATTCCTGAAACAAAGGTTATGAATATTTTCCCTAGGTCCCCTAATTGAGACAAAATTATGGAGCCTGCAAAAACCTTAACATCCTTGGATCATATCTCAGAAACTATAGAGAAACAAGATCTAAAATTTGTAAACAAAGTTCACCATGATTTCAGCTCCACATGGTTGAAATTCCATCTTATGAAGCTTCCTAGAAAACAAGTTATAGCGAAAATTCCAAGATGACCTATTTGAAGAAGTGAGATCTTAGAATCCAAAGCTCTAATACCAAAAGTTATGGAATTAGCTCACAAAAGGATACATCAACGACTTAAAAATTATCCTATTTGAGGGGGAAACCTCCTTTACATTACATAAATGAACAATTCTTGGATGATACAAATGACAAGACCTCCTTTGTATATATAGGAGTCTAAGGGGTCACAATATAATCTGAGCCTACATAACAATAATATTGTAAGGGCACGACAATAACAATAGTAGGCTTGTATGGGGCACAACAATAACAATATGGGGGATACATGGGCACAACAATAAAAATAAGGGGGATACACTAGTATTATAGGGAACTAACAGTCTACAACAAAAAATTATAGCATAAAAGGCCTGGAGGTAGCAAAAGGCTAAGTGAAGATCAGACCTAGGAGCAGTAAGAACGTAGCTAATGCAATATAAATGTTGTGACTTGCTCTGTAATGTGAAATTTGGGAGGATTGTGAACTTTAAATTATTATGTATTGTTGGATTAACTTCATGTGGATGAGTTACTAATTATTGGTTACATTTCCTTATTGTATTCAATGATGTCCACATGCCCTAGCCAACCTAGAGAAGGATGTTCATCAAAACATACCTCTAGTTAAATGCATGAAAAATATATATAACTAGAAAAGAAACACGTATAACTAAAAAAAATGGAATCTCCGTAAGTAGTGGAGGAAGGACATAATATAGATCGATATAAAAAAAATGGGAGAATAAATCTACTAAAGCAAACCCACATGTCCAGGCATAGCCAAAAGAGAATCATCATCAAAACTTGCCTCTCATTGGGCATGCAACAATATCTATCCTAGGCTTGCTTTTAATATTCTTGATTTTGAGCATAACCCTTTCAATAGGTAAATTCATATCATTCTCTAAATTAATGTAGATAGTTGCAAATAATCATTGTGGTTATTATCCATGTCACCTAAAGTACTACATCATAATCAACAAAATAATTTTGAACATAAAGCCTATAAAATTTTCAGAGATAAGGAACTAGAGTCTCATAAATCACATATAGATGGATATCACCATCATATACCTTGATATTTTTGAAGCATCAATTATACTCAATCTACAAATGACAATATGCCAACATCCCTGATTCTCTAGCATATATGTACTTAACCTGCAAGTTGCAATATATTTCACTTTATGACACTTTCTAGTGCACTACCTGCAGAGATTCTCTTGCATCATCATTTTATATAAAGCTCATTTCATTTAACACGGAGAATGATTCTATATAGTGCATGCTCAATAAGAAAGAAGATTGTACTTCAAAGTCCAGATATAGGCAACAAGAGCTCCAATGACACAATTCATTTGACCTATCCATAGATCAAAACCATCATAACGAAGCACTGCTAAGGAAAAGTGAATGAATATAACAAAAGAGAAATTCAATAAGTTTTATAGAAAAACTAAAATATAAATAACAAAAAAATTTAGAATAAGGAATTTTGGCATTGTAAATTTATAGCTTTATCTGTTTAATAAAGTATCATTTCAAGTCGACTAATCCAAAAAAAAATTGTTGATTCATGTAAACCTTAAACAATAAAGCTCACATGGGGAAAATAATAAATGAAATGAGCATTCACCAAGCCTTGGTTGCATCTAGGGTCTCACCTAGCCACCATGTGCTCCTCGCCTCTATGCATCTCACACTGAGTCTCAACTCTCGCCCCTAATCCATCATGGGTGCATCATTCTTCCTACAATTCATAGAAACTGTAGGAGAAATGGCTTCTACAACTTTTCCTCCTTGGACACTAATTCTACCTTCAAGAACTTGGTAGTTCCTTTAATCAAGACACTGAAATCCTCGAATAAGTAAGCAAGGTTTGTTAAGAATATCTCTCATCCAATGGTCCAGACTACAAAGAGGAAAACATCATTGTTACCGATAAAATCCTGGTAGTAAAATTCATGGGGACGTGGTCAAATCACAAAATCATAGACTTTTGGATCCATAAACAATGGGCACCTAGGCTACATTTTTTTTTGTAGTAAAGTTTCTTTTTTCTTACATTTTTAGCTTAAGGAGGATAAAGACTTCGTTTTTCTTATCAAGCCCTATTTTTAAGGGGCAACAAGCTATATCTAAGATAAGATAATATCATTTTATCAATGTCTAAAAAGATACCACAAGTGTATGCCAATGGAACTAAGATAGTACATCCAATGTTAGAAATTACCAATGGAGAAATAGATTCAACAAATTAGCCTCCCTTGAACATTGAGGCTACCTTCAAGCACTTGGTAGTTTCTTTTGTCAAGTAATCTAAACCTAGAAATAAAACAACAAGTTTTTTCAAGAGCTGGACGGGATCTAGAAGCTTCACCAGTCATCCAAATGTTCCAAAGAAGAAAGTATTGTTGTTCATGAAACATATCCTAGTAGAAAAATCATGGGGGTGTGGCCAAATCACAAAACTCTTGACTCTTGGTCTAGTTACAATGGGAAATTAGAATGAAAGATAGACCACAATATTATTTCCATGCTAAGGGTTCATCTTGGGTTGCATTTCCAACTTAAATAAAATAGATATTTAATTATTTTTCATCAAGTGCTGGTTTTTAGAGAGCAACAAGCTATAAGTAAGATAATTTTATTAATGTCTAACAAAAGACTACTAAAGTAGGTCAATATGACTAAGTACATCCACTGTTAGAAAAAACCAATAGAGAAATGTCTTCTACGAGTTCAACTTTCCTGGACACTAAATATAACTTCAAACACTTTGTAGTTTCCTTCGCCAAGTAAGTTAAACCCTTGAAAAATCCAAGGAGAAAAACTCACAGGGGCATTGCCCAACCACAAAACCCTTAACTCTTGGATCCAAAAACAGTGGGCACCCAAAATAAAAGGTTGACCACAATATTAATTCCATGGTAAGGGTTCTTTTAGCTTTGATTTCCATCTCAAAAAGGATATAGACTTGATTTTTCCCCATCAGGCCCTCGGTTTTAAGGACCAATTATCTATATCTAAGATAATTTAAGATCATTTTACTAATTCCCAACAAAATATCATGAAAGTATATCAATAGGACTAATATAGTACATCCAATGTCAATAAAAAATGGGAGTTCTAGGGAATTTCATAAAAATACACTAAAAATATAAAGATAACAAGATCCAAAGTGCAGGTTAGTGACAAGACACTAAATATCTAGCTAAAGAAAGCTAGCAACTAGTAGAGAGAATATAAGATAAGATGCTAATAAGATAGAAGTGTTATAAATTGAATGGATCTGAAAATATTGTGTTGGGTCCCTATAATACTAGCGATTACCCCATTACTATTGTAGTTATACCCCTTATTTATATTGTTGTGCCCCTATTACCCCCATATTGTTATTTCTGTGCCCCATAGAATCCCTCTATTGTTATTTTTGTGGCTTTATATTATTATTGTTAGGTCAGCTGGATTATATTGTGACTCCTTAGACTCCTATATATCGAAAGGAGGTTTTGTCATTTGTATCATCCAATAATTTTTCATTTATGTAATGTAAAGGAGGTTGCCCCCTCGAAGAGGCTGAATTCTAAGGCGTTGATCTATCTTTTCTATCTTTTCTTGAGCTGGCTTCATAACATTTGGTATCAGAGCTTTGGATTCTAGGGTTTCGCTGCTCCAAACAGGTCATCGTGGAATTTTCGCCATAACATTTTTTCTGTGACGTTTCAGAAGTCGCAAAAAAAACCCATTTGAGAAGAAATCGCATTGAACCTTGGGTCCAAATTTCAGAGCTTTTCGCGTGATATTTGCGAAGATATGATCTGAGGAATTTGGTCTTTTTGCAGACTCCTGGATTACATTCAAAACAGGTGACCCGGGGAAAATCGTCATAACTTTCTCTCTAGGAATCAGATTGAAATTTTGTAAGAAGTTATAGAACGAGGACGGGCTATAGTTTCTTGTATATCTTTTTCAGAACCAAAGATCGAAAATTGTACACGTGGCACTTCATACAAGTTCGCTCTTCTGGAAAGGTCTATAATCAAGCCATCTTGGGAGATTGTGCATAACTCTTTCTTGGAGAATCCAATTTGGATCAGACTAGTGGCATTGGAAAGAGGACACAGAGAGATACTACAAATCACAAATTTAGAACTAGATGATTGGAAAGTACAGAGATACATCAGAGGCAATATCAAGCTCCTACAAAGTGAAAAAAGGTGTGTAGATTTTTTTAAATTTTTGCTTAAGCTTGGTTTGAAAATTTATTTTGAAGGAATTCAAAGGGCATAGTAGAGCATTATTATTGGTAACTGATGCCCCAAGGAAAGAAACTGCAAACACCTAGTAAGGAACCTGAAAGCTCTAGCATGACTCATGAAGAAGAGGAAGAAATGCTACATGATATATCAAAATTACAAGAACAAGTGCAACAAATGTCACACTCACAAAAGTTAACAGAAGCTAAGATAAATGGCGTGGAAGCTAAGATGAATGGCATGGAAGCTAAGATGGACAATTTGAAGATAGATTTGAACACAAATTTGAAGACAGGCATGGCAGATTTGAAGACAGATTTGACAAACTTTCTACAAGAAATACTTACTAATGGTGAAAAGGTAGTAAAGGAAACTCATGATGAGAACAAAAGAAATGTTAATCATGATTCCATAGACGCTAATGTTGGATCGAAGAATCACCATATTCCAAAAATAGATATGAGGAAGTTTGATTGCAAGGAACCCGCCACATGGATATTACAGATGGAGCAATTCTTCGATCTCAATAATGTGAAAAACGTACAAAAGGTACGTATGGCAACTGTATATTTGGAACCAAATCAGTTTGTATGGTATTAATGGCTTTGTTCTCGTAAACAATTTATCACTTGGGCAATTTTTATGAAAGAATTGATAGCACATTATGAGGATACAAAAAGCAACACTTTTTTTATCCAATTGATAAGTCTCAAACAAAAGGGTTTAATAATGGAGCACATTGAGGAGTTCCAAAAATTGAACATAAGGGTAAAAGATATTCCAGAGGTGCATAGGATTGATGTGTTCATAGGGTCTTTAAAGGATAATATCCAACATGATGTTCGCCTTTGGGAACCTGATTCATTAGAGAAGGCATTCAGGTTAGCAAGAAAAATGGAAAGCAAAATTATGGCAACTAGGAAGCATACCATTCACAACTATAAAGACAGAAGTGTTGTTGCCCCTAGTCTTCCACAACCTACAAGGTTGACACCACAAAAATTGGAAGAAAAAAGAGCAAAAGGGCTTTGTTACAATTGTGATAGAAAATACACAAAAGGTCATAAGTGTGTTGAGAAGAAATTATTCTACATAGATTGTGAAGAGGAAGAAGAAAAGGAGCAAGAAAGGTCAAAAGAAGAGGATATACACCAGGAACAAAGCCTAGATGAAGAACAAATAAATCCAACCATATATTGTAATGCATTGGCGGGAATTACCACTCCTCAAACCATCAAGATAGAAGGACAAATCAAGAAGAAAAAGGTAATGTTGATTGATTCAGGAAGCACCCACAATTTTATTCATTGTAGGGTAGCAAAAGAATTGAATTGCTTCCTATATCCAGCACCAGAGTGTCAAGTGATGATTGCAAATGGAGGAACAATAAATTTCTCTAGAAAGTGCCATAATATCAAGCTATCCATGGGAGAATATGTATTGACTAGCCCAATGCTTTCCATTCCAATGGGAGGTGCTGATGTTGTACTAGGAGTCCAATGGCTACAATCCTTGGGTACAATAGCTTTTAATTTTCAAGAACTTTTCATCAAATTTTCTATCGAAGGAAAGGAAGTTGAATTAAGGGGTATTGCAGGGAAACTAGGAAAGATAATTAGCTCTAATGGCATGACAAAGCTTCTAAAAAAGGAGCAAAGAGGTGTAATTGCACAATTATGTTCGCTAGATGTTTCCACATTGGAATCATCTATTTCTCCAGATCTCCAAAAAGTCCTGGACAATCATTCCAAGGTATTTGAGACTCCCAAAGTTCTCCCACCTATGTGTGATCATGATCATGCTATTCATCTGATTCCAGGAAGTGTTCCTCCAAACATCAGGCCGTACAGATATCCCTATGTCCAAAAAAGTGAAATTGAATGTATGGTTGCAGAAATGCTAGAGGCTGGTATAATTCAACCGAGTCAAAGTTCTTTCTCAGCTCTAGTAGTATTAGTGCACAAGAAGGATGGATCATGGCACATGTGTCCAGATTATAGGGAGCTCAACAAGCTCACTATTAAAGATAAGTTCCCCATTCCTGTCATTGATGAATTACTGGATGAATTGCATGGATCAATTTACTTCACCAAGTTGGATCTTCATTCGGATATCACCAAATCAGAATGAAGATTGAAGACATTCCGAAAACGGCATTTAGAACTCATGAGGGTCATTATGAATTTTTGGTCATGCCTTTTGGCCTTACCAATGCACCTTCAACATTTCAAGGTTTGATGAATTCAATTTTCAAACCATTCCTTAGAAAATTTGTGTTAGTATTTTTTGATGATATACTAATCTACAGCAAGTCTTGGAAGGATCATGTTGAACATGTTGACAGGGTGCTACAACTATTGGAGGAGAAACAATTATATGCAAAAAGATCCAAATGTTTCTTTGGAGTCCAGGAGGTGGAATATTTGGGTCATATTGTATCTCATGAAGGAGTTAAGGTAGACCCTAGCAAAATTAAAGCCATTAAGGAATGGAAAATCCCCACATCCATAAAGCATCTGCGAGGATTTCTTGGGTTGACAGGGTATTATCGCAAGTTTGTTAAGAATTATGGGAGAATAGCAGCACCTCTAACAACATTATTGAAGAAAGATTCATTTTCATGGACTCCGGAAGCAACAAAGGCCTTTGAACATCTTAAAGAGGCAATGTGCCAAGCACCGGTCTTAGCTACACCGGACTTCACAAAAACCTTTATTATGGAATGTGATGCTTCAGGAAATGGAATTGGTGCTTTTCTAATGCAAGATGAAAGACCCATTGCTTTTGAAAGTCGTCCAATCAAGGGAAAGTTTTTAAGCAAAGCTATTTATGAGAAGGAAATGTTGGCAATACTCCATGCACTTAAGAAATGGCGACCCTACCTAATGGGAAGACACTTCAAGGTAAAAATGGATCACGATAGCCTTAAATACTTTTTAGAACAAAGATTATCCTCTGAAGAGCAACAAAAGTGGATCACAAATATGTTGGGTTATGACTTTGAAATCATCTACAAAAAAGGGAAGCAAAATGTGGTGGCAGATGCACTCTCAAGAAAAGATGAGGATGTGGAAGCATTGTTGTGTGCCATTTCTATTATCCAACCAGATTGGATAAACGAAGCAAGGGAGGAATGGAAGAATGACGAAGAAGTGTGGGCACTTATTCGAAAGATACAACAAGATTCTAGTACTTCTGATACATTTAGCTGGAAAAATGATTCATATCACATAATTTTAAATAACATATAATATAATATATTTATGAAATTAATTAATTTATTAATTTAATCCAATTTTTATTAATTTAATTTTCTTCCATTAAAATTATTTCAAAACAAACAACTCATTTATATTATATCTCACATAATTTGAAAAAACAAAATAAATAATTAAAAAAAAAAAAAAAATTAGTTATATATAAGTCTTTTAAATAAAAATTATTTATCAATTGCAATTTAATAAAATAAAATAAATAATAATAATAATAATAATAAATAAATAAATGGAATATAATAAATAAAAGAAAAATAAATAAATTAATAAATAAATAAACAAAATAAATAATAAATTAAATTAATTTATTAATTTAACTTAATCCATAATTTATGTTAGTTTAAATTTATTCATTTGCAATTATTTCAAATCAAATAACATTATTAGAAATAACATAAAAAAATATTTACTTATAAGTCTTTTAAATAAAACTTATTTATTAACTTATTTCAATTTTGAAATTTAAAATAAAATAAATATATAAATATATTAACAAATAAAAATAAATAAATAATAATAATAATAATAATAATAAAATAATAATAATAATAATAATAATAAAAACAAAAAATTAAAATTAAATTGAATTAATTAATAATTAATTAATTAATTTTATAAATGTAAATCTTCCAGCCGACATCATAAGCCAAGAGATATCTTTCTATTCTTCTATTAATAGCTTATTTTCTCGACTCTCTCTTCTCATAATTCAGATCTCATTGCCCTGATGATGGACTCACCTAGCTAGTCCGAAACGTCGGTTTCTTAAAATGCTCACAGGTTTTCCATTAACAAAAAAAAAAAAAAAATGATTCGTTATGGTACAAAGATCGCTTATACCTATGTAATAATTCCCAGCTAAAACAAAAGATTCTTATGGAATTGCACACTTCTCCCTTAGGAGGGCACTCAGGATTTTTAAAAACTTACCACAGGGTTAAGAAGGAATTTTTTTGGGATGGCCTTAAATCAGATATTCAAAAGTTTGTGGCGGAATGTTTGGTTTGCCAACAAAATAAAGTTGAAACAATTAAGACACTAGGTCTATTACAACCTTTATCCATTCCAAGCAAACGATGGGAGGAGGTTTCAATGGATTTTATCACAGGTTTACCCAAGTCTAAGGGAAAGAGTGTCATCATGGTGGTAGTTGACAGACTTACCAAGTATGCACACTTTTGTGCATTATCACATCCATTTAAAGCCAGTACAGTTTCTACTGCATTTATAGAAACAATTCAAAAGCTACATGGAAACCCAAAGATTATTGTAAGTGACAGAGATCCCATTTTCACTGGAAATTTTTGGACAGAATTATTTTCTTGTCTTGGTACTCAGTTAGCTCATAGCTCATCTTATCATCCTCAATCTCATGGGCAAACTAAGATAGTAAACAAATTTTTGGAAGGATATCTTCGTTGCTTTGTATCTGATAAACAGACACAATGGGTCAAATGGTTGCCTCTGGCTGAATGGTGGTATAACACTTCCTTCCATACAACAATAAAATTGACCCCATTTATGGCACTTTATGGGTATCAACCACCATCCATCACATCACATTTAAGAGAAAATTCTAAGGTTCAGGCAGTGGAACATCACATCGAACATCAACAACAAGTCCTCCAACTCTTAAAGGATAACCTCGTGTTGGCACAAAATAGAATGAAACAACAGGCAGATCAACATCGCAGTGAAAGAAGTTTTGATGTAGGTGATTGGGTATTCCTACGGCTACAACCATATAAGCAAATGTCCCTAAAGCAAGCTAAGAAGGATAATAAAATATCACCAAAGTATAATAGTCCGTACAAGGTGTTGCAAAAGATTGGTACTATGGCATACAAATTAGAGCTTCTTGCAGCTTCTCGATTGCACCCAGTTTTCCATGTTTCATGTTTAAAGAAGGTTATAGGCGACAAGCTCCCAATTCAAACAATATTGCTAGAACTTGACGAGGAAGGAAAAATTATATTGGAACCGGAAGCAATCACAGAAACAAGAACTCGACAGCTACGAAATCGATCAATTTCAGAGTATCTTATCAAGTGGAAGAACTTATCCGCTGAAGATTCCACATGGGAGGATGAGAATTTTATGCAGAAGTATCCAGAACTACTCAAGCGTTGAGGACAACACTTTTTTGAAGGAGAGGGGCATGTTGGGTCCCTATAATACTAGTGATTACCCCATTACTATTGTAGTTATACCCCTTATTTATATTGTTGTGCCCCTATTACCCCCATATTGTTATTTCTATGCCCCATAGAATCCCTCTATTGTTATTTTTGTGGCTTTATATTATTATTGTTAGGTTGGCTGGATTATATTGTGACTCCTTAGACTCCTATATATAGAAAGGAGGTTTTTTCATTTGTATCATCCAATAATTGTTCATTTATGTAATGTAAAGAAGGTTGCCCCCTCGAAGAGGCTGAATTCTAAGGCGTTGATCTATCTTTTCTATCTTTTCTTGAGCTGGTTTCATAACATATTGATACCAAGCAATAGAGAGGGAGGATATCATGACCTGCTGGTGTTGGTGGCCAAGGATGAGTGATAAGGCCAAGAGGTTGGTCGATCATCAAATTTATCAATCACTATACAAGGACTACTGCATTGGGAGAATATATCCTCCAAGGAGTGGCCTATACTAACAAGACCTAGCTATATGATCCTGATTAGTGCATTAGAATGAACAAGTCCCACTCTCCAAACATCAAAGGCCAAAGGGAAGAATATCCTAATGGAAACCTACCTACATTGTTGAACTTTATGAGTAGTATACTAAGGTGGGAAGCAACAAGGTATTAACTTTGGAACTACCTAAAGTTGGTCTATCTACTTGTTTGGTGGTGTATGACCTGTGACCTAGAATGGATGCTCCAAAAATCATGACCTAATGACCTGAATATGAAATACATGTCTCAAAAAACTCAATTTGTATTCTATTGTCTCCATTCCTTCTTTAAAATAGTTCATACAATGTGTCAATAGATTTATATTTCCAATCATTATCTAGAATTTAATAAGTAGTAAATATTACAAAAAAATATCTACTCTCAACTAATGGAAACTCATTCAGCCTCAAAAAAATAATACATCTCCCAACTAATGGAAACTTGTTCAACCAAGAAGTGGAAACTCCAAAACTTTGTGCAATCCATGTAAACATCCTCTGGAATGACTAAATGAATGTAAAGAGTTTAAATTTTATGATACAACAAGGGGAACTAGACCAACATGCCATTTGAAAGGATCAAATGTGGCAAATAGATATTCTTGGTACAAATTATTTTATGATGCCCCAAAAGAAGTAAAAATACTACTTGAAATTTTCTTTATAAAAAATAATGTGCTAATATAATCAGATATTGTTTGGCATACCCCAACAAATAAAACACAAATTCAACAATTATTGTTATATAATAAAAAAAGAATCCAAATAAATGAAATGAAAGAGATATCCATGTAGTAAATGACTAAATGGTCATTGGTAACTAAGGAAATAGTTTTATAAAGTTGCTCAATCAATTTATGTGGATATGAAATACAAATCCTCCTTTGCAAATACCTAAAATGGGGCATTATAAGCCCATATTTATATATCATTATGATCTACATTTTGTATTGGAGTGTCTTCTTTTATTTTATCACTCTGCTATATGGCTTGAGAAACTAGAATATTGTAGCTCAAATGGGATCATTCCTAAAGAAAGTGATGAATGAAAGAAATTTTAAGAAATTTTGTGCAATTGTCATGGACCAATAGCCTAATTTCATTGCACTGAATAATATAGACGAGTTTGTAATAGGAAATCCTATCAATTCTCCACCCCCCCTCCCCCCTTAAAGTAGTGAGTGTAAGATCCTCCAAGTGTTGTAAAATAGTTGTATGTCTTGAAGGTGAAGCCTACTAGAGGAAGTTTTCAAGGTTGATAAGATAGAAATCCATCCAAATGAACTGAAGGGATGGAATATGTAAGCCAACAAGCAAGTCCTGCATCTTTCAATTTCATGAAAAAGTTGAAACATTTTGGGAATAAAGAAGGGAGTGAGGAGTGGGTGGGGGTGGCGAACTACTTTGAAGACTCATCCTGAAAATAAGGCCAACATATGGTCTTAGCCCTGATAGCACCAACACAATCAATTTCTTTTAACAATAGTGATTTTTCCTTTGTGTGCTTAAACAAAAGTTTCAAATTGTAGGACAGTAGACAAGTTTGAGAAATTGTAACATTGTAACTCAGATATGGGATCATTCCTTAAGGAAGTAATGAATGACATAAATGTTAATAAATGATATGCAATTTTCATGGACCAACAACCTATTTTCATCATGTTGAATAATGTAGACAATTTTGTAATAGCCAATTTTATCAATTCTCCAAACCTCGTCTAAATTAGTGGGTGTGAGACCCTCCAAAAAATAAGGAATAGTTACATGTCCTGAAGGTGACATCTGCTAGAATAAGTTTTCAAGGTTGATAGGATAGAAATACATCCAAATTAACTAAAGGAAAAGAATATGTAAAACCAACAAGTCCCTAAGTCTCATTTTCATGAAAAAATTTGAGGCGTTTTGGAAATAAAGCAAGGGGGGAAGGCACAATGCTATGAAGGTTGATCTTGTAAAAGTGACCAAAATATTGCCTAGGTCTTGATATCCCTAACAAAATCAATTATTTTACAATGATAGTGTTTTTTCTTTTTGTTCTTGAACAAAAATTTCAAGCTATGGGATAGTAAAACATGCAACAATTTGTTTAGATCAATGTAGAATCAACTTAGTTTACTTGTTAGAAAAATGGTACTAAACCCTTACTATTTGACTTAATAGGATGATGGAAAGGAAAATATGTGTTATGTTGGGAGTGTTAATCCAAAACTAAAAATAATGTAGCCAATCATGAAAGAGGCATGTAGCTTAGTTATAAAGTAGCCCACTGGCTGGGAACTGGTGCTAGGTTCAATCCCCATCATGTCCATTGGCTTTACATGGTATCAGTACCGCAGTTGTGGCTATAAATTTCATGGCCATTGGTATAAATGATCAATTTGTCTTGAGAATCATGTTGGAGTATCAACCCACACCTGAACATGTTATTTCCCATCATTGGAAGGGCATGTGGCTAGGTGGTAGGATAGCCCAAAAGCTAGGGGTAGGTCTTGGGTTCAATTCCTAGTTTGTGCAACATTTCTATGTACCAATATTAAGGAGTTTATTAACCATCTATAAAGGTAAAAACCCACTTGAGGATTTTGGCCCAATATTGAACATGGAACATGTAAGACCTCTAAATCTCGAAATAATAATATGTGCTTTTATATTACAATAGTCTTACAAATATTGTGTGGGTTTCAATTATTACCACTGATTAATAGAAAAAGGTAAACACCCACTTGAGGATTTTGGTCCAATATTGAACATGGAACATGTAAGAGCTCCAAATCTTGAAATGATAATATGTGTTTTTATATTACAACAATCTTACAAATATTTTGTGGGTTTCAATTATTGCCACTGATTGATAGATTCCATGCTAAAATTTAAGCTAAAGGCATTGTAAATTGACTTTCCATGGCCAAAATCATGAAAGGAACCATATATTATATTTTATTAACACCATACAAAATCCTTCACTACAGATCACAATTTGGGATCGAAATAGATGAGCATGTTGAGAGAATATGAATTGTGTGTCGGGGAGGGGGTGTAAATTAAAGCTAAAATAAGAAATAAGAAAAAAGACAAACTTACAAAAACTCGAAGAAGAAGAGCATGACCATCACAATGGAGGAGATGAGTGTAATGACACCACCATATAGAGTCATATAGAGTCCTACTATAGAAATCCTCATTAATATTTATCAAATCTAGTTGCTGGATCCTATTGATTACTTGCCTTTTTGCCTTCTAATTTTGTTCTCTTTATATTTAAAATCTACCGAAAAAATCCTAGAATTTGAGTATCTTGTGTGCCCTATATTCAACCAGGGAACCACAAATTGTTAAACGACAATAATTTTTTGAAGGAACAAAAAATATACTTTTGTTACATCTTTGCAGCTCCCTCAGCTCCCCAAAAACCACCTAATCCAACCATTGCAAAGAACTTTTCTTAAAATCCTTGTAAGCATGAATCCCGCGTAAACCAAAATAAACAGGAACAAAGAATAACCTTTCATCACTTCTTTGCAGCTCCCTCACCTCCCAAAAAATACTTCCTGAGCGTCTGGTGCTAAATCCTCCATAGAAGGTAGGACTTGTTCCGCTTCCTAATCTAGCATGGAAGGCTCATAGAGCTTCAAATTATCTACATTCACAACTAAGTAAATGCACATATATGGTGGTAAACTGAGTCGATAGGCATTATCACCCACATTTTCTAGTTGCTCAAAGGGACCATAGTTTAGAGCCTCTATTTTCTTACCAGTCCCCTACAACCTCTCCTTATTTAGCTATATCCATACTCTATCTCCCACCTTAAATGATTTCTCTGTTCTATGATGATCATGCCTAGCCTGATACTTCTCATGTGACTTTTGCGGTGTTTCCTGTACTTGTAGATGGATTTTCTTGATCTTCTCTATAATTTTTTCAACCCTCAAAGCATCTCCTGTAAGATCTTCCCTCACTCCTCCTTGCTTCCCATATGCATAATCTAAAGGTGAAGGTGGAAAATATCCAAAAAAAGTATCAAATGGGGACTTTCCTGTAGAAGTGTGGACTACTATGTTATAAGAATGTTGTATATATACTGTATTTTCATCCCAGGTCTTAGGATGCTTCTGGTTGTATCCCCTCAGAAGTTGCACCAATGTCTTACTGACTACTTTTTTCTGCCCATCTATTTGTGGATGGAATGTTGTAGATATATTCAACTTTGTGTCCATCTTCTCCCATAATGTAGTCTAGAATGCACTGATAAATCTTGTGTCCCTGTTTGAAATGATGGTCCTTGGTATCCCAAAGTGCACCTAGACCTATCCAAAGAACATGTTTGCTACTTCTTTTTCGTTGATGGTATTTTTATAGGGCATCATAACAAAAATCTTGCTAAACCTATCAATTTCCACGAACAACTATTCATGTCCCTTCCTAGCTATCGTTAAACCACCCACAAATTCCATGGAAATGCTATCCAAAGGAAAGTAGATATAGGTAAGGGATGTTATAGACCCTATTTCCTATTGCTAGGATCGCTGGTACAATAAAGCATACATCCTTTTATGAACCTAGCTACCTACTCTTTCATCTTGGGCCAATACACATACCTCTGCAAGTTAGCCACAATCTTCCCTACACCAAAGTGCAGTGCAACCTTGGAGGTGTGAGCTTATCTAATCAATTGCAAGCACTCACCTTTAGGAATACATATCTTATCCAGCCTATAGAGTAACCCATCCTGGAGATGATAGTCAATGATGTTTTCACCATTGTGTATATGACTCTGACTTTGCAACTGTTGATACACCTCCTTGAAGTACTTGTCTTCTGAGTATGCCTCTCTATATGCATCATGCGTGAATGGCTATATGTGCATAAGAGTCCCCAAAGCTGTAATATTTGATGTGGGTGGCCTTGAAAGCATATTTGCCAACTTTTTTGTGCTTCCCTTCTTATACTTGATCACCAAATGAAACTGTTGTAAAAACACCATCCACTTGTAATGCTTAATCTGTTGTAGCTTACTCTGGGCCTGCAAGTATTGTAACAAAGCTTCCAATTCTTCATAGCTTGCACCATGGTGTTATCAGGAAATCTAGTGTCTATGCAGAGCTGCTAGTGCCACTAAGGCTGGAAGCTACCTTAGAAACAAACAAACTAAAACTACTTTTGTTTTCCTTTATGAGAAATAGATAAGAGGGGAATAAAGGAGACCAACCTCTGTCTTGCGCTTGGTTCCTTGCTTGATTCCTCTCCCTTCTGATAGATCTTTGCCCCTCGCTTCCTCGTCTACCCAGCTTCAAAGAGCACCTGTAGAATCAAGGCAGCATAACACTATCCAAGAACATAGATCTATTATCATAAGCAATATAGGACCATATATATACTGACCACACAAATGCATATATCATCAATCATACAAGAATGTGGAGGAAAACTTGAATAGCTTTACTAATAATCAAGAATAGCAAAGAGGATTACAACCAATTGTTCTGACCCAGCACCATCCTCTTAGCAAGAAAGCCCTTCTTCACCTCATGAAAAGCTTAGATCACCCAACACTATGATGTTGCACCAAGAAACTAGTAGCACTTCCTTACAAGATACAAAATTCCAGCCTCTGGATCTCTGGGATGAGGGATCCATATATAGATGTTTGCAAGAGGGGTGAGTCAGCTTTTGAGATTTGATTAGTGTCCTCTCTCTGATAGTTCTTGATTCCACTTGGAGATTGATGATCTCTTACTCATCCCTAGGCGAATGCAGAGAGGCAAGTATCACAGGAGAAGTTTCTGGAAGATTCCATGATCCTCCACCTTGCAGATTGACCCTGCCATTTGTCCACTCTCGCCCATCGTACCCCATAGAATGGCTTTTCAAGATGCATCACACCTCCCATGTGTATTTAGGTGGGATGCAGTGCACTTTGACCATGGAGTAGGTGATATGGTCCAGTTTTGACCAGTTCTGAGTAATTTTTCATGGAGAACTTCTGGGAGAAGATGTAATCAGTTGACCTTGTTCTTTTAGAGGTTGGAACAATAATTTTAGGGACTTAAGAGCCCTTTGTTTATGGACATTTATGATTGGGGTTGCAGTGCCCAAAAATGTCTATAACAGTTGCCCGCTAAAGCATGAGGTCGTTAATCTGTTGATGTCTGGTGAAATGCTTTATCATGAGGATCTGAAGTTTTTTCAAGCTGGAAGGCGACCTGTAATAAGATAAAATACAATACATTATCTTCATAATATTTTCATGATCTAGCTGAGACAGGAATTCCCATGTTCAGCTTTATAAATTCATTTTCATGTACATAAGACAGAAAATCGTCTGAGTGTAGACTGATGATTTTGGTAGAGCCATCATCCCTTAGGTTGGATGATTATCTGTGCAGTAATGATGTACATTTGATGTCTTTATTTTCCTGAATATATATCGCAGCCCGGATGGATGAAACTTGATCCAGGGTCTTCAATCTCATTCGATCTTCACTCAAAGTACAAGTCGATCCATGTGAGAGATGTTCTGGAGTTGAACATGGAAAGACATCGCCTGATTACCAGCCAATGATGTGAGTTGTTAACAGGCGCGAGAGGAATCACGAATAATGATGTTGACCCTCAAGGTACTACAGTACAATTCACATGGTGTGAATAACGGACTTGGCATCGAACACCACACAAAATATTTCGGTCGAAGGCCATTGATGTAAACCTGTTGCCGGAAGTGAGAAGCTTGCCATTGAGGCATGCAAGTTTCAAAGTACTGAAATGGTTTTTCCTAGATCAACTTCTTGGATAATGATCTGATGTTGACAAGAAGCGATCAGTCATAGGAGGGCCTTAGTGAATCCCACATCAATGACACAGAATGGAGCAATTGTTTTTAATGGAGGTGAAAACGATCTGGTGATATAAGGTTCAGGGTGGCAGTCATGAACAAATGAAGCGTAAATGTATTGCAGTGGGTGAGACACAGGTGAATTCTCTGAGTGACTTCTCTTGAACATATCGGCGCCACTGACATGATGGATTGGTAACATTAACCCCAAATATGGATGGTGTGATGGACCCATGGTGATATGACCGGTGAATGGAACAACCCAACCCGACTCGGATGCGGAGTGAAAGTGTCATGTTCAAGAGCGACTTGCTACCAATAAAGTTTCTTCAAGTTTTCTTCCCAATTTTTCCCCAATCATTGCTAACTAGTACCTATTTATTTTTTTCAAGCTTGAGGAGGATAACATATGCTTGTTCTATAATTTTCCCTTCGGGCAAACCCATCGCTATGTTTTAACGAGCCTAGCGATAGTGAAACTCGTTCTTGTTTGTATGGACAAGTTTGTTGCTATTTGTTTTTAACGATTTTAACGACAAGGATAACTCGGTCCTTTTCAATTTTAGAGAGTTTGAAAAAGGGACGTAAAGAAAACTCCAATAATCCTTTTTCGTCATATAATCCCTTGAGTCCGAAAAAGTATAAAACAATACAAAAGGGATGAATTTTCGGTACTTTTAACGAGCTGAACAAAACAAGCACTCGATATTTTTGTGTAATGATCCCTCAAGTCCAAAAAGATTAAAATCTAAAGGAGGGATAGCACTTCCGGTCCCTTTAACGAGCTGGAGAGGCCAATTGCTCGGCAATCTTTTCATATTTTACGAGTCAGTTGAAAAGAGCTTAAAGGAGACTCGTTTTTTGAGGAACGAGTGATAAATTCGGGTAGCAGCTAATTCCAGGTAAGGTTTGGAATTTTCCGATCACGGTAGTGTCACAAGGATGGCTAACAGGATCACTCTTCGCAGCTGTTCCTCAAAAAGGGTAAACAATCAAATGGGGGTGAATGATCGGCCAATACAGAGTGGAGGTGATGATGAGAACACGACCAAGGCTTCAAAGGCTGATGATAATACATTCACGATGGTTATTTACAGGAAATTGGTTCATTTTTTAATGAGCTTAAACTCTGGGGGGAACATTTGCTCATTGCTTATGTTTATTTTTTAATGAGCTTGAATTCCGCGTTAAAACTGCTCGATCCAGTCGTATAATAAGGATGTCTCATTTTAAAAATGGCATTTCTTCAAAGCTTTGCCCCGCATCCTTTCTTTATGAAAGTTAGGAAACGACCAATCCTACGAGTTTAAAGGGTTAGAGGACCTGTAAATTTAAAAAATAAATGGTCGCTCTTCACTTGCATGCCAAAAGGTTTGCATGCCCCCAGGTATAGTGAAGCAGAGTTTCCAGGTTACCCCTCAATTTGCAGACAAAACATTTGTTTTATCGGGAAAGGCCTACCTTTTCCAAGTTGCCCTTCAATTTGCAAACAAAACATTTGTTCTATCGGGAAAGGCCTACCTTCTAACGGAGGTATCTTATTCCGGTTTAACCCCATTTTCCTAAATGGATGGGTATGTCAACCAGTCATGTATCCTTCGCGGAAACCTACCCTATACCCAAGGTTTTCGTGTCGAAACAGGCCAGGGTGCATGCCCCCTGGGTTTCAGTCATATCCTTCGAATCACTCGCGCTCATCAGGAGGATGGACTGGGGATTGATGATACATTCCTTACGTGAAAAGACCATTCAGGGATGGTATATGACTATTTGCTATGTGTGAACCGGGGAATGAAAGCTGGTCTATGAGCTTGACCACTCTTCCTTCATGCAGAAAACACATTACTCTAAAGAGTGAGGAGACAATGGCTCCCATGCAATAAATATAGTCACGTCCAAGGAGTAGATTATAATCCAGGGGTCCTTGGACTACCATTACGTTCATGTGAATGGTTTTCCTTCTCAATGTTATCGGCACATTGGGAAGGATCCCTAACGGTCGAATGGTTCCTTTGTCAAAGCCTGTTAGATTTCTCATTTCAGGCAAAAGCGGTGGCGAACCAAGCGCTTTCGAAGCAGTTGAGGAAAGGATACTCACAGAAGCCCCTTCATCTATGATGGTACCGGCCATGACCATTCTATATATTTGAGCAATGATTCAAAATGGTACACTAGCCGGTAAACAGGGTCTACCTAGTAGATTCCAATCGAAGGAAACAACCAGGTTGCTTGGAGGTGGGACCGAATAGACGGTCGGATATGACTCTGACAAACTTCCTTCCTGCGGTAAAGGAACGGGTAGACTGCCCCCATGTTCATCGGAGTATGTGCTTACGAAGAGAATTTGAACGATGTCGTTCTTGTTCTCTTCGGTGACTGTATCATCTGAAGATGAATCCTCTGAAGGTAAGACCGGGTCAACTACCGCCTCGACCTTTTGACTTTCGTCTGGTGTGGATTTAGATGGTTTATCTTCAATGATAGATGCTTCGGCCGACCATAAGGGCGTGTCAACCAGATTTTCAACTAGTGACGGACTCGGCGAGAGCTTCTTATATCCAGGAGGAATCTGTAACGGTGAAACCAGACGGTCGTCCAAAACTCTTTTAGCCTCGTCTAAGAAGGGACAACGGTGGATGGTGTGATCGCCTTCACACAGTTTACAAGGAAATTTACATCTTCCTTTTTGTCCAGGGGCTTCACTTTCACTAGTTGACGGTGTACTTTCAACATGATCATCAGAGGTTGATGACACTAGATTGTGCAAACGAGGAGACCAGTCCCTTAAGATCTGAGGGATGCAAGGACAATCTCGATGATAGTGGTCTCCTTTGCAAATGACACATGGCGATTTAGGCCTGGATGGTGCAGTGTGTGGATTTTCGCTAGACGATGCCTGGTCGCCCCTTTTCGCCTTTGGCTCCTTCTTCTTCTTCTCTTTCTTCTTCTTCTTCTCTTTCTTCTTCTTCTCCTTCTTCTTCTCAGTTACTTGATTTTTGGCTTTACCAGCTTCATCAAGCGAAGAGGAAGGAGGAGAGGAAGAATTGGACGAAGTAGAGGGTTGGGGGGTAACTCTGGTATCGTTTAGTTGCTGACTTGATTGTTCAGGAATCATGGTGTTCTGAATGATAGAAGTTGAGAAGAGCCATACGGGCAAGCCGATTGTCAATCCTGGAAGCGACAATGTGGCCATATGGGGTATGCCAACATCTCCCCAAGAGGAGAAAGGACTAGGATTTCCCCCAAGGGGAACTCCTTGGTTGGTGGACTCCATTTTTTCTCAACCTAAGACCAACGTAGGAAAGGTGATATTTATTCCGATTAAAATAAATTTTAGACGCTTTGACACAACTTGCTTTTTCAATTTTTAAGAGAAGAGAAAAAGCAAAAGATGACTCTAGTTGCCTTCGATTTTTAATGAGCTTGAAGTGACAAGTGCTCAGATGGACCTTTTCCTTTAAGGAGTCTAAAAAGGAACGAAAGAGACTGCTCTGGAAATCTAGACAGAGGGATTACCAAACCAATCGCAAAACTACAGAATACTTTTTACGGTACGGCAGTCAATCTTCCCGAATGTTGTGTTTAGTGCATTGCGATCGATAAGGTGGAAGACATGGCTTCCTATGGATAAAGGATAAAGCCTATTGTGGTCCCCAATATATACTCGATGGTACGTGGGAGAAGAAGTCCGTATTGGCACTTATCGTCTCAAAGTTGAGGAATCACCCAACCATCAATGAGAACAACAGTTACCAAGCTTTACGACGCCGGAATATGTCTTTAGCCTAGACTTCTAAATGTTGTGTGTTAGGTTCCAAAGCATTTTTAGATTCATTATATTTATTTTACAGTTGATCTTGCTTAAGAAATTTTCCTTTTAGGTTCACCGCGTGATGTAGATGTACAATTCCTAAAATGCAATCTAAGATGATAAACAATCGTTTAATCTTCTTTTTGCAATGAAAATCCTAGCTTCTAAGGAAAGAGAGATGATATTCTTTCAACACAGAGCAGAGAGCACACACTATATGCACTGTCCTAAATCAAACCAACAAACAGTCTAAATGCAAATGCACATGCATGTATTTGTTTTCAGCCTTCTTAATGTGTGAATGGTTAAAAGAAAGCTAAGCACAAATCTGAATTATTTTTCAAAGCGACATTACTAACAAGTTTCTTTTCAAGGAAAAATGAAGACAATGACGACACTTTGCGATTTGGAATTGAAAACTTGCTTTCGACACTTGAAAAACTACTAATTCAAATCAAATACAAGGGTAATGGTGTAATCGACTATCAAGAACAATCAGATTCTCTTCTATGACTGAAAACAACACTTGAGACACTTTCAAATCAAGAAACGAAAGTTCAATTACGCTACTTCTTTGTAAAGAGAATTGAAAATGGCTCAAAATACATAAAACATTTACAGTTATTTTCACAATGGAGGTGGAATAATGGCAAGGAAGGGGGTTTCAACAGAGGTGTACTGACTACAGGCAGCAAAACTCCTGAATAGAGCTAAAAAGAGTGAACACAGAAACCAAAATCTAAGAGTAGAAGAGGCCTTGTCTGATCAGCGCACTTGTAACACAAGGAAAAAGAGATGTAGTGCACCTACTACACTCGGGAAGTGTGATGCATCAAGAATCCAAAGAAGAAACAATGCGATGGTCCAGGGACGAGACTTCAACTGGGTTCCGGGTCACAGTTTGCAGCTCAGTTCAGGGATTTAGGCCAAGCAAGTGGTAATCAGTAAATCAATCACAGGGGTAGATCTAAGGAGGTTACTAGAACCACCACAAGGGCAATTAGAGAGCTTGTAAATCGATTGTTTAGTTCATAAACAAAACCCGGAGATAGACTGAAGCAACATTGATCTACTTTGCACTTGCATAGCAAATGCAGTTCGAAGGCTAGCTGGCTTGACTTCAGGCTCCATCTGTAAGTTTATGAAGCAAACAAATGTAGACAAACAAACAATCTATTCGCTCCCCAGCGGAGTTGCCATTTTTTTATCAGGAAATCTAGTGTCTATGCAGAGCTGCTAGTCCCACTAAAGCTGGTAGCTACCTTAGAAACAAACAAACTAAAACTACTTTCGTTTTCCTTTATGAGAAATAGATAAGAGGGGAATAAAGGAGACCAACCTCTGTCTTATGCTTGGTTCCCTGCTTGATTCCTCTCCCTTCTGATAGATCTTTGCCACTCGCTTCCTCGTCTACCCAACTTCAAAGAGCACCTGTAGAATCAAAGCAGCATAACACTATCCAAGAACATAGATCTATTATCATAAGCAATATATGACCAGATATATATTGACCACACAAATGCATATATCATCAATCATACAAGAATGTGGAGGAAAACTTGAATAGCTTTATTAATAATCAAGAATAGCATAGAGGATTACAACCAATTGTTCTGACCCAGCATCATCCTCTCAGCAAGAAAGCCCTTCTTCACCTCATGAAAAGCTTAGATCACCCAACACTATGATGTTGCACCAAGAAACCAGCAGCACTTCCTTACAAGATACAAAATTCCAGCCTCTGGATCTCTGGGATGAGGGATCCATATATAGATGTTTGCAAGGGGGGTGAGTCAGATTTTGAGATTTTATTAGTGTCCTCTCTCTGATAGTTCTTGATTCCACTTGGAGATTGATGATCTCTTACTCATCCCTGGGCGAATGCAGAGAGGCAAGTGTCACAGGAGAAGTTTCTGGAAGATTCCATGATCCTCCACCTTACAGATTGACCCTGACATTTGTCCACTCTCGCCCATCGCACCCCATAGAAGGGCTTTTCAAGATGCATCGCACCTCCTGTGTGTATTTAGGTGGGATGCAGCGCACTTTGACCATGGAGCAGGTGAGATGGTCCAGTTTTGACCAGTTCTGAGTAGTTTTTCATGGAGAAGTTCTGGGAGAAGATGTAATCAGTTGACCTTGTTCTTTTAGAGGTTGGAACAACACTTTTAGGGACTTAAGAGCCCTTTGTTTATGGACATTTATTATTGGGGTTGCAGTGCCCAAAAATGTCTATAACACATGGTGTTGGCATTATGATACAGATTTGGCACTATGACACAGGTGTTTTCCTTGATGGAAACTCACACAGATGACAGATCACAGTTCAGGCTCACAGAATGAAGAAAGAGAGGTATACACAGGTTCCCCATTGACCAAGCCATGTGTACACGCGGGTTCGCAGACCAAAAGGCGCGTATAGCATACACATGCATTTTCACAAAAGGAAAGATGCGTACATGTTGGAAGTTAGTTTTGGTCTGTGGTATTTGGTCCATCGTATTTTGATCCATGGTATTGGTCCAAGGTATCTTGTCTGAAGTGTTGACCCCAGGTATTTGGTCCAAGGTATTGATTCTAAGTGGTTTTGGACCATGGTATTGAGTAAGGCCTAAGACTATAAAAGGAGGAGAAGATCATTAGGCAAAGGCACTCATGAATTGAATATCTAATGAAGAGAAAGATCTAGAATACACATTATTGGGTTATGGTGCACAACTGGATCTGAATCAAGGATGAACATGAGCGCTTGATGAAGGATAAGTTCTATTGATGGGTCAAGATCTTAAGGCTTGAAGAGAAGTATATTTGTGTGGTTTTGATCCTTTGTCTGAATAACTGGCGCATGTTGTAATCTGTAAATATGATGATCTAGGTATAACTGATGTCTAGAATTGTTGTAAAGTTTAAATCATCATTTATAGATCTATACGCAAGTTCACTTTAGCAGAGGCACATATACACACTGGTTTTGCATATCAAAACAGCGTATACACAGGTTCTCCTTGAGAAGACAACATATGTACGCAGGTTCGACACATTGAAGTAGTGTATACCTAATAAATGTGCTTTAGCTACTTTTGTTTGTTGTTGCAGTGTTCTGGGTTCTAGCTTGGGTTCTATATTCTGGTTACAGCATTTTGAGAAGTGATTGATTGATTAAGTTTTGGTTGGTGCAAAGGAGATTGATTGATGGAGATATATTTGTTGTTTGATTGATGTTATTGATGGATCCAATCTGAAAATTTATGAAACGTGGTCCCTGGAAGAAAAGAGAAGGTTGTAGCCTTCTGTAGGCCAGCACCTACGTACTAGTAAACACATCAGCTAGTACAAGAGCTAGGGGGTCGTAGCTCCCTTCCAGAAGAAGCTGGAGAACGAGAGAAGGTTGTAGCCTTCTATAGGTAGAAGCCTGTGTACTGGTATAAGACTGCACAAGTACAAAAATTGTAAAAAAAAAGAAGTTTCTTATTAAAAGAAGATAGAGATGATTGCAGCAGGAGGTTGTCAACCACATTAGGTTTCCACCTTATATCTTGTGTTCATGTGTGTGATTGTCTGTTCTGTTTTTACTGCACATGGTTACTGTTTATATGGTTCTGATGCACAGATTAAAGATCAACATATGATGAATTAACTAAGTTGTAAGTTTGAAGGGTATGTGCTAGTTTCCTTAAAAACAATTGCGTATACACGGAAGTTTGATTAACTAAAGTAGTGTATATAAATCTGAAATGAAATATTATTGACTTGCTAACACTGATTCACCCCCCCCCCCTCAATATTATTTCCAACAATTGGAATCAGAGCAGGTCCTTCAGAAGAAGCTTGATTGCTTGAAGGAAGATCTATCATCATGAGTAACTACGAAAGAGAGGGATCCATTAGACCACCAATATTTGATGGGAGCAACTTTGTTTATTGGAAGATAAGAACCACAACCTATCTTCAATCTCTTGGAACAGATGCCTGAGAAATTGTGGAAGGAGGATATACATTTCCATCAACAATTCCTACAGATATGGCAGGTAAAAAGCAATATGAAACCAATGCCAAGGCTATCAATACATTATTGGGGAGTCTGTCACAATCAGAATTTGTCAAAGTTATGTAGTTCAAAATCACCAAAGAAATATGGGACAAGATCATTCTAAGCTATGAAGGAGACAATCAGGTAAAATGTGCAAAATTGCAATCTCTCAGAATTCAATATGAAACTCTCAAAATGCACAATGATGAAAGTATAGCTAATTACTTCTTACGTATAGATGAGATTGTTAATTGCATGAAGAACTTGGGTGAAGAGATAAAATAAGTTACTTTAGTTGAAAAGGTTTTAAGATCCTTGTCTACTAAGTTTGAATCAAAAGTTTCTGCCATAGAAGAAAAGCAGGATCTTCAGAGTATCACTATGACACAGCTGCACAGAATCTTAACTGCTTTCGAAATGAGAAAAGGAGGTCCATCAAACATGAGAGAAGCCACATTCAAAGCTTCAGGAAGAGAAGAACTCAATGAATCAAGACATATTTCAGAAGAAGAGGAAGAAGCAAACTTTGTCAAGAACCTTCAACGGGGTTCTGGAAGATTCAGAGGTAAACTACCTTTCAAATGTTTTGCTTGTGGAAGAGTCGGTCACTATGCTACCAAATGTCCTCATAAAGATAAGCTTGATAAAGGTAAGGAATCAACAAAATGGAATAGAAAACAAAGTGTAAGTAAGAAGAGCTACTATACGCATGAAGATAGTAATGGTTTATCAAATAGTGATGAAGATAATAATGACTATAGACTTCTGATGGCTTTTGAAGATGATGATTTCTTGGATGATTTAGATGAAGATAATCTTTATGAAGAAATCTCTAAACTCAAAATCTGTTTAGAAGAAAAGAATATGATTATAGATACTCTGACATTCCAACTTGCTGAAAGAGAAAAACACAATGAAAAACTAGAATGTGAAATTGTGGGTCTAAGGAAAGATATTGAGAAAACAAAAGCTCTCAATCTCAAATTTGCTAAAGGATTAGAAAATTTAGATGAAATTATCAAAGTGCAGTGTTCTCCTTTGATAAAGACAGGTCTTGGATATACTGAAGAAGCATCTCAAGCACAGAAGTCGTCAACCTCCACTAAAAGCTATCTTGATGCAGCAAAGAGCAGTGAACAGTTTGACAATCGTCAGCAAAGGCATAAAGCAGTTCACCAAGTAAATCGGGTTCAATCTACTTCAAGGATGAATAGAAGTTACAACCAACCTCAGGTAAATCATACTCAATTTGCTTCAAGAATGAATGTCAATGGAAACTACAATCACCAGGTCAGTAGATTCAATAATCGCAGGAACTTCTTTAATGGCCAATGTTTTTCATGTCATAACTTTGGACACTTGTCATGTCATAACTTTGGACACAAAGCTGCTCAATGTGTTTCCTACAAGACCATCATGACTAGAGAAGCACAAAATCAAAGGAATGTGATAGGGATCATGAAAAGGACCTACAATAACTTTTTGCTTCTTGAAAATGAAATAGAATTCTCTATCTGTAACAACTTCAGTCATGAAGATTCTGAATGCAGGAGTAAATTTCAGGAAACATCTCAGAAGGAGAAAACTTCATTGAGTCCCAAAATATGGAGAAAGAAAGAACCACAAACAGAAAGATGTGGTATAGCCTTGTATGCAGAAGGACAAGAAAATCAGTGGTACATCGACAGTGGATGCTCAAAACACATGACAGGTGATAAAGAAAAACTTCAGTCATACAATGCCTTAGAAAAGGAAAAGAAGGTCTCATTTGGAAATGACACTCCTGCTGTCATAAAAGGTAAAGGTTCTGTTCTCTTAAAAGAAAAGGTTAAAGCTAGGAATGTTATGTATGTTGATGGTCTAAAGCATAACCTATTGAGTGTCAATCAAATGTGTGATCAAGGAAATGAAGTAGTATTTCTATCAAATGGATGTGTTGTTCATGAGCTTGATACAAGAGAAAATGTGATCAAAGGCATAAGAACTCCAAATAACTTATACATACTCAAGGGAGGACAACAATAATGCTATCTAAGCAAAAATGATGAACACTGGCTATGGCACCAAAGATTGGGGCATCTAAGATTCCCACAAATAAAGAAAGCATGCAAATTCCAGGTTGTTCGTGATCTTCCTGATATCAGCATTCAAGAAAATACAATATGCAAAATCATGTCAATTTGGTAAGCAAACCAGAACACATCTCCCTGAGAAAGAAGGATTAGCTAGTAAGCCTCTTGAACTTGTTCATACTGATTTATATGGTCCATCAAGGAAAAAGTCACCTTGTGGAGAAGAATACTTTATATTGTTCATTGACGATTGTTCCAGAATGTGTTGGATAGGAATTCTAAAGCATAAATATTAAGCATTTGAAAAGTTCAAAGCCTTTAAAGCTTTGGTTGAAAATGAATCAGATCGCAAAATCAAATTCCTCAGATTTGATCGAGGAGGGGAATTTACCTCGGATGAATTCTTCAACTTTTGTGAAGAACATGGAATAAAAAGAGAATTCTCCACCGCAAGGACTCCTTAGCAAAATGGAGTGGTAGAAAGGATGAACAGAACTGTTCAACAAATGGCTCATGCCATGCTAGATGAGTCTGGAACTCCTGCAACCTTTTGGGGTGAAGTTGCATTTTCTAACTTCACTATCCTCAACAAGGAAAACGTTCGAGTAAATAGCACTGAAACTCCACATGAACTTTGGTATGGTAAGACTCCTACTATAAAATACTTCAAAGTTTTTGGAAGCAAATGCTACATCAAAAGGACTGATGAAAAACTTGGCAAGTTTGAACCTAGAGCAGATGAAGGCATTCTCCTTGGTTACTCTTCCCAAAGTAAACGATATAAGTGTTATAGTAAAAGACTTGGGAAAATTATTGAAAGTAGTGATGTTGTAGTTGATGAAGCAGGCAAAAATCCAAAGTAGGTAAAAACCAAAGAGTGTGAAGAAGATGAGGATTATCCTTCCACATCAAATCATACTAATTCTGAAGAAGAAAACCAATGAAGCACCAGAAGAACAGATAACAACAGAAGAAAAGAATCCATCCAGGTATGTTCAGAAAAATCATCCAGAGACTCAAATTTTGGGATAGAAAGAGGCAGGTGTGCAGACAAGAAGAACTATTACATAAGCTTCAAGCTATCTAGCATTGCTTTCCTCCATCGAACCTCAAAATGTAAATGAAGCATACAAAGATGAATGTTGGGTCAAGGCCATGAATGAAGAACTTGAGCAAATTGAAAAGAATAATACTTGGGAATTAGTTCCTAGACCTCGTGATAAGAATATCATATTTACCAAATGGATAATTAAAAACAAGCTAAATGAAAATGGTGAAGTTATCAGAAACAAGGCCAGACTTGTTTGTAAAGGATATGCTCAACAAGAAGGTATAGATTTTGAAGAAACTTTTGCACCTGTTGCTAGACTTGAAGCCATAAGAATGTTCCTTGCTCTTTCTAGCTTTCAGAAATTCAAAATATACCAAATGGATGTAAAATCTACCTTTATTAATGGAGACTTAGAAGAAGAAGTATATATTGAGCAACCAGACAAATTCATCCTTGGAAATGATCCAAAACTTGTATGCCGACTCAGAAAGGCTCTCTATGGTCTAAAACAAGCTCCAAGGGCCTAGTATTACTGTCTTGACAAATACCTCCATCAACAAGGTTTTTCAAAAGGATCAACTGATATATATAAAGATTGATAATGATAAATTGCTAATACTTGTAGTGTATGTTGATGATATCATTTTTGGTAGAAATGAAGAAGCCATGAGTCAAAACTTTGCTTTGGTAATGCAGCAAGAATTTAAAATGTCCTTGCTTGGTGAGCTCACATATTTTCTCGGCCTACAAGTTCAACAAAATAAAGATGGTATTTTTCTATCACAAACCAAGTATCTCAAGAAGATCTTGAAAAAATATGGCATGGAAGATTCTAAACGAGTATGTACCCCCATGGTAACAGGATGCAGTCTCCGCTCAAATGATGAATCAGCAGCAGTACATCAACCAACCTACAGATCCATGATTGGCAGTTTGCTCTATCTAATAGGTACCCAACCAGACATCATGTATGCAGTGGGAATAGTTGGAAGATTCCAAGCAAATCCAAAGGAATCACACCTTCAGGCAGTCAAAAGGATCTTCAAATATCTCCAAGGAAATCAGAATTTTGGTTTATGGTATCCTAGGGATACAGATCTTACACTTCATGCATAGACATATGCAGATTGGGCAGGAAGCGTGAATGACAGAAAAAGCACTAGTGGTGGTGCATTCTATATGGGTTCCAGTTTAGTGTCTTGGTTCAGTGAGAAACAAAGTTCAATTGCATTATCTACAGCAGAAGCAGAATATGTGGCTGCTACATCTTGCTGCACACAACTCCTTTGGATGATGCAAACATTGGAAGAAATTTAGATCACATGTACTCCATCCATCTCCATTTTATGTGATAATACAAGTGCAATCAGTATTTCAAAGAATCCAGTCATGCATTCTAAGACCAAGCACATACCCATCAAATATCATTTTCTACATGAAAAAGTGCTTGAACAAAAGGTCAAATTGGAGTATGTTCCCTCCAAAGAATAGGTTGCTGATATATTCACCAAACCACTACCCAGAGAGACATTTGAATATCTCAGACAGAAGCTAGGAGTAGTTGATGCATCATCTTGCTGTTAAAACTTATCTATTTCAGAGAAAAGTGGTTGTACGCAAGTTTCATGAAGCGTATCTGCATACATACGCCGGTTGTTGTGGATATAGTCGCGTATATGTTGGTTTGAAGAAAAAAAGTGGATGAAAGGTGTCTGATATGGGTCTGACAGTGATCATCTGGCATAGGTTTAGGGGGAGCATATACTTATAGTAATGCATTGTTGGCATTATCTTAGAAGATCTTGGTACAAATTCACAGTTGTTTTTGATTCAGGTGGAACAGGTTCAGGGGGAGATCATGGTTGCTAGTCTGGATGGTGATTGATAGATGCTACTGATGATAGTTACTGATAACTATCATAGTCCCGTTTTAAATATTTGGTCTCTATGTCGTGTTATTGTCAAGGTCATGAAACGACCTATTTTGTTTCCACACTATGCATGGGATGGATGATGTAATGTTCTTGTTCTAACATATATAAACATTTGGTATATACCCACTTGGTTGGGTGGATGAGTCAAACTTGGTATATCCCCACTTGGTTGGGAGATGGATGTATGCATGAGTCATTGGTGATAGGAAGGTCATTTATGATGTATGTATAGAGCCATCCTTTTGCAGACCTTGCTTATATTCAGGGGGAGCATGGACTCAAGCATGGAGCTCAATCAACACACTTCAGCATATCAGAGAATTCAGCATGTACTTAGGGGAGCATAACCCCTTTCCCTTGATGAAAAAGGGGGAGAGTGACTTGGGGTTGCCATCTGTTTCAGGGAAAACTAGTATCGATTTGAACTGCTAGTCCCACTAAGATGGGTAGCTATCTTAGAAACAAATAATGAAAGCTTTTCAAAAGTTCCTTTAAGTGTGATAGATTAGAGGGAAGAAAAGAGGACCAACCTGGATCTTCCGCTTTGATCCTAGCTAGATTTCTCCTTTCCTTGATAGAATTTACGACTCCTCTCCTACTTGTCCCACTTCAAAGAGTACCTGTAGAGTCAAAGTAACAGCAAACCATCAAAGCATCTCCATCTAAAACATCATAAACAATGCAGAATCCAAAACACATTGACCAGACAATTGCATTCATAAATAATAAGATTCATAAGCACACAATTATATGGAGGAAAACTCAAAGAACTTTATTAATAGTAGTGAAAGAAAGGATTACAACCCAGCTGTCTAATCCAACATAATCCTCCTAGTGTAGAAGCCCTCTTCACCTCATGAACAAGAAAATCACCCAACAATGCAATGTCTCTTCTCACAGATAAACCAACAGCACTTCCTTACAAAATACAAAATTCCAGCCTCTAGATCTCTCAGATGAGGGATCCATTTATAGATGTCTTGCAAGGGTGTGAGTCAGCTCTGGGTTTTTGATTAGTGTCATTCCACTGATATTTCTTGGTTCCACTTGGAGATTTCATTGATCTCTTACTCATCCCTGGGTGAATTCAGAGAGGCAAGTGTCACAGGAGAAGTTTCTGGAAGATTCCATGATCATCCACTTAGAAAATTGTCTCTGCCATTTGTCTATTCTTGCTCATCACACCATACAGAAGGCTATTTCAGTATGCATTTCACCTGGCTAGTGTTGCAGCCAGTATGCAACACACCTTGACCATGGAGCAGTCAGTATGGTCTAGTTCTGGCCAGTTCTGAGTAGTTTTTCATGTGGAACTTCTGGGAAATGATGTAATCAATTGACCATGATCCTTTAGGGTGTAAAACAACACTTTTAGGGACTGAAGAGCCCTTAGTTTATCGACATATGAGTTTGGGGTTGCGGTGCCCAAATATGTCTATAACAAATGCCCCCTAAAGCATGAGGTCGTAAATCTTCTGATGTTGGGTGAAATGCTTTATCATGAGGATCCGAGGTATCCGTACTGGAAGGTGACCTGTATAAGATACAATATAATACATCATCATCATATTATTTTCATGATCTAGCTGAGGCGAGCATTCCCATGATCAACTTTATAAATTCATTTTCATGTACATATGACAGACAATCTTCTGCTATTGCAGACTGGTGATTCTTCCCATGAAGAGTCATCTTCCCTGGCTTAGATGACTATCTGTGCAGCTTCTATGTACAATTGATGTCTTTATTTTCTTGAATATATCATAGCCTGAATGGATGAAACTAGATCCGGGGTCTTCAAAACTTGTTCAATCTTCACCCGATTTAAAAGTCGATCCATGTGGAAAGATGTTTTGAAGTCGAACATGGAAAAACATCGCCTGATTACCAGCTAATAATGTAAGTTGTTAACAGACGCGAGAGGAATCACTGATAATGATGATGACCCTCAAGGTACTACAACACAATTCACGTGGTGTGAATGTATGAGCCGATGTCGAACACCACGCAAAATCTTTCGGTCGAAGGTCATTGATGTAAACCTGTCTCCGGAAGTGAGAAACTTGCCATTGAGGTATGCAAGCTTCAAAGTATTGAAAGGGTCGTTTCTAAGTCAACTTCTTGGATAATGAGCTGATGTCGACAAGAAGTGACCTGTCGTAGGAGGGCCTTGATGTTTCCCACATCTACGATGCAAAATGGAGCAAATTATTTTTGTGGAGGTGAAAACGATCTGATGATATAAGGTTCAGGAATGGTGGTCATGAAAAATGAAGGGTGGATGTATTACAGTGGATGAGGCGTTTGTTGGATGGTGAATTCTTTCAATGACTTCTCTTGAACATGTCAGCAACACTGATATGAACTGGTAGCATTAACCCCATGGATGGTACGTAGGACCAATGGTGATGGCGAATGGAAAAACCCAACCCAACTCAATCATGGTGATGGAGTGAAAGTGTCATGTTCAAGAGCGACCCACTACCAATAAAGTTCTTCAAGTTTTCTTCCCTTTTTTCCCAGTCATTGCTGATCAGTACCTCTTTATTTTTGTCAAGCTTGAGGAGGATAACATATGCTTGGTATATAATTTTCCCTTTGGGAAAACCTGTCGCTTTGTGTTTAGCGAGCCTAGCACCAGTGAGACTCGTTCTTGTCTGGGTGGACAAGTTTGTCGCTATTGTTTTAACGAGTTTAACGACAATGATAACTCGATCCTTTTTCATGGCATAATCCCTTAAGTCCGAAAAAGTGTAAAATAATACAAAAGGGATGACTTTTCGATAGCTTTAACAAGACGACAAAGACAAGCGCTCGATCTTTTTGTTTAATAATCCCTCGGGTCCAAAAAGATTAAAATATATGAGAGGGATGGCATTCCCTTTACTTTAACGAGCTGGAAAGGCCAATGGCTTAACAATCTTTTTATATTTAATGAGTCTAAAAAGAGTTTAAAAGGGACTCTTTTTTTAGGAACGAGTGGTATTTTTGGGTAGAAACCAGTTCCAAGTAAGTTTGGAACTTCTCAAAACATGGCAGTGTGAAGAGGGTGGAAATCAGAATCACTCATCGCAGATGTTCCTCAAAAGGGTAAACAATCAAGTGGAAGCGTACAATCCGCCAAATGAATGGAGGTGATGGTAGGAACATAACCAAAGTTCAAAAGGCTGATAGCATGGTGATCACAAAGTTTATTTACCAAAGGTGGTTTCATTTTTTAATGAGCTTGAATCAGGAGAAACTATGCTCAGTGCAGGTTGAACTTTTAACGAGCTTGAACCTTGCGAGAACATTGCTCTTACCATTCTTTTGATAATTTCTCTTCATAGATTTATTTTTTAATGAGCTTGAACACTACTATAACATGTGCTCATTACCTTTTTATGCAGGCTAGAAACGACCGAGCTACAATGTTAAAGGGTTGAGAACCTACAAACTAAGAAAATCAAAGATCGTTTTTCACTTGCATACAAAGGTTTGCATGCCCCCAGGTGTTTCAGTAAAAGGATAGTTTCCAGGTTACCAAATGGAAGTCCTTGCGGTTAGGCAGGATCGTTTCTGTCGGAAGACAAAAACTCTTCCTTTGATTTATCCATCGAAATGGAAAAAGGTGAATGGTGTGAGCTTCCAATCACATAACAAACAAAGAAATAAGTGTATCAGACTGATCACATAACCTACACAGGAATGTTTTTCAGTCCAAGCATTATAACCTTTGAACAAGGAAATAAGTGTTTCAAACTGATCACATAACCTATACGGGAATGTTTCTTCAGTCCAAGCATTATGACCTTTCAAGAAAATCTCTCTTTTCCTCTAGGTTCGCCTGCCGAAGTAGACTAGGGTGCATGCCCCCTAATCTTCATCACACTCACCAAACTACCCGCGGTAATTAGGTGGATGGAATGAAGGTTGAAGAAACATTATTGACGTGAAGAGACCATTTAGGGATGATGGTTGATTTATAGTTGTGTTTGAACCAGGAAATGAATGCTCATCGACAAGTTGCACTAGTCTGCCTTCACGTGGAAAACACATCACTCGAAAGAATGTGGAAACAATAGCTTCCATGCAAATATATATAGTCACGTCCAAGGATTAGATTGTAATCTAGTGGACCTTGGACTACCATCATGTTCAAATTAATGGTTTTCTTTCTCAAAGTTATCAGCAACTTCGGAAGGATCCCTAACAGTCGATTGGTTCCTTTGTTGAAACCTGACAAATTTTGTTTTCTAGGCAAAAGCGATGGCGAACCAAGTTCTTTCCAAGTAGTTGAGGAAAGGATACTCACGGAAGCCCCTTCATCTATGATAGTGCCAGACACGATCATTTTGTAAACTTGTACTATGATTTGGAATGGTACATTAGATGGAAGGTGGGGTTTTGCTAGTTGATTCCAATCAAAGAAAATGACTAGACTGCTCGAAGGAGGTACCGGATAAATGTCCGGATAAGTTTCATGAACTGGGGGGGTCTCTTCCTATTGTAAAGGAATGGGTGGATTTCCCCCAAGTTCATTAGACTCTATATCGACAAAAAGAATTTGAACGGTGTCGTTCTCATTCTCTTTGGAAACTGTATCATCCAAAGGTGGGCCTTCTGAAGGCAAGACTGGGTCGACTGCCATCTCGACCAATTGACTTTGGTCTAGTGTGGACTCAAAAGGTTCACTTTCAATGATAGGCGATTCTATTGACAATTGAGTTATGTAAATCGAGTTTTCAACTAGTGAAGGACTTGGTAAGAGTTTCTTGTATCCAGATGGAAGTCGCTGTGGTGAACTAGGACGGTTACCCAAAATGCTTTTGGCTTCATCCAGAAAAGGACAACGGTGAAGAGTATGATCACCTTCACATAACCTACATGGAACTCTAACTTTTCCTTTTTTCTATTGACTTTGTTTTCACTAGTTGATGGTGTGCTGTCAACCTAACTGTCAAAGGTTGATGACACCGAATGGTGCAAACGGGGAGACCATTTTCTCAAGATCTACGAAATGCAAGGTCAATCTTGATGGTAATGGCTCATGGAGTTTTTGGTTTGGAAAGTTTAGTGTGCAAATTTTTGCCGGATGATGCATCGTTGGTCCCTTGTTTAGCTGGCTTCTTCTTCTTCTCCTTCCCTTTCTTTTTCTTCTCAGTTACTTGGTTTTTAATGTCACTAGTTTCACCAAGTGAAGAGGAAGAAGGGGAAGGAGAAACAAACGAAGTAGAAGTTGAAGGGGTAACTTCATTATCATCTGGTTGCTGATTAGATTGTTGAGGAATTACGATGTTTTGAATGACAGAGGTCACGAAAAGCCATACTGGCAGGCCGATTGTGATTCCTGGAAGGGACAACGTAGCCATATATGGAGAACTGGTATCTCCCTAAGAGGAGAAAGGACTAGGATTCCTCCAAGAGGGATTCATTGATTGGTGGATTCCATTATCTCAACCTCATATCAACGATGGAACAGGGATGTTATTCCGATTTAAATAAATTTTAAAGACACTTTGACGCAAATTGCTTTTTCAATTTTTAAGAGTTAAGAAAAAGCTAAAGGTGACTCTAGTCGCCTTCGATTTTTAATGAGCCTGAAGTGACAAGTGCTTAGATGGACCTTTTCTTTTAAGGAGTCAAAAAGGAACAAAAGTGACTACTCTGGAAATATAGACAGAGGGATTACCAAACTGTTTGCAAAACTGCAAAATACACCTTGGCGATAAATGATAGAGAAATTAACAAAGACTTATGTACAGCAGTCAATCTTCCCGAATGCTGTGTTCAGTGCATTGCAATCGATAGGGCGGCAGACACGGCTTCCTAAGGATAAAGGATATCAGCCTATTGTGGTCTCCCAATATATACTCGACGGTACGGGGAGCACAAGTCCGTACTGGCACTTGTCATATCAAAAAGGAGGAATCACCCAACCTTCAATGAAAACGATAATTACTAGGTTTTATGACGCTGGAACACGTCTCTAGCCTAGACTTCTAGATGTGTTGTGTTAGGTTCCAAAGCGTTTTTATGTTCATTGAGATTTATTTTAGATTTGATCTTGCTTAGAAGTTTGTCTTTCAAGGTTCACCGCGTGATGTAGATGTAAAATTCCTAAATATGCAATCTAAAATGATAAACAGTTGTTTATGTTCTTTTAGCAATGAAAATCCTATCTACAAAGGAAAGAAGATAATGTTTTTTCTTTCAGCAGAGAGCATAGAGCACACACTAAATGCACTTTCCTAAATCAAATTTCACATGTAGTAAAAATGCAAATGCACATTCATGCATTTGTTTTTCACTTTCTTAATGTGTGAATGCCAAAAAAGAAAGCTAAGTACATATCTGAACTATTTTCTTTCAAAGCGACATTACTAACAATTTCTTTTCAAAACGAAAGGAAGACTAAGACGACACTTTTCGATTTTGAACTGAAAACTGCAAAACGACACTTCAAATACTAATAACTTAGATCAAGTACATGACAAAAGTACAACCAACTATCTAGAAGAGGAAGACTTTACGACACTCTTCTTTTGATTCAAAATGACAATTACGACACTTGCATCAAAAATGATAGTTCGATTAAGCTACTTTCAACAAAGGAGGACTGTAAATGATTCACAAATACACAAAAACATTTACAATTCCTAACTGATGGAGGCTGAAATATGTGAAGGAAGAAGGTTGTAGCAAGAAGATACTGATCATGAACAGCGAAACTACTGAATAGAGCTGAAAACAAGGAGGAAAAACCAACTTTCAGGGAAGAAAACAGTATCACTCAATCATCGCGCCTGCAACACAGGGAAACAGGGATGCATCTCACCTGCAACACACAGGAGGTGTGATGCATCCAGGTTACATAGTTACAGACAATGCGATGGACTAGGGATTGAAAGTGAGCTTGGCTTTTACTCAAAATTTGTAACTAAGTTCAGTGATTTAGGCTGAGTAATGATGGATAGTAAAAACAAAGCATAGGGGTAAGATCTTATGAGGTTCTGAGCTACCACAAGGGCACCTAGAATGCTTTGTAAGTCAAATGTTTAGTTCATAAGCCAACCTGGATATGGACTGAAGCATCATTCATCTACTTCGCAATTGCATAGCAAAGGCGTTTCGAAGGCTAGCTGGCTAACTTCAAGCTCCATCTATAGTTTATAAAGCAAACAATAAACAAACAACACAAACTATTTGCTCCCCAGTGGAGTCACCATTTTGTTTCAGGGAAAACTATCTTAGAAACAAACAATGAAAGCTTTTCAAGAGTTCCTTTAAGTGTGATAGAATAGAGGGAAGAAAAGAGGACCAACCTAGATCTTTTGCTTTGATCCTAGCTTGATTTCTCCTTTCCTTGCTAGAATTTGCCACTCCTCTTGTACTTGTCCCGCTTCAAAGAGTACCTGTGGAGTCAAAGTAACAGCAAACCATCAAAGCATCTCCATCTAAAACATCATAAAAAATGCGGAATCAAAAACACACTGACCATATAATTGCATTCATAAATAATAAGATTCATAAACACACGATTATATGGAGGAAAACTCAAAGAAATTTATTAATAGTAGTGAAAGAGAGGATTACAACCCAGCTGTCTGATCCAGCATCATCCTCCTAGTGTAGAAGCCCTCTTCACCTCATGAACAAGAAAATCACCCAAAAATGCAATGTCTCTTCTCACAGATAAACCAACATCACTTCCTTACAAAATACAAAATTCCAGCCGCTAGATCTCTCAGATGAGGGATCCATTTATAGATGTCTTGCAAGGGTGTGAGTTAGCTCTGGGTTTTTGATTAGTGTCATTCCACTGATAGTTCTTGGTTCCACTTGGAGATTTCATTGATCTCTTACTCATCCCTAGGTGAATTCAGAGAGGCAAGTGTCACAGGAGAAGTTTCTGGAAGATTCCATGATCATCCACTTATCAAACTATCTCTACCATTTGTCTATTCTTGCTCATCGCACCATACCAAAGGCTATTTCAGTATGCATTGCACCTGGCTAGTGTTGCAACCAGTATTCATTGCACCTTGACCATGGAGCAGTCAGTATGGTCCAGTTTTGGCCAGTTCTGAGTAGATTTTCAAGTGGAACTTCTGGGAAATGATGTAATCAGTTGACCATGATCATTTAGGGTGTGAAACAACACTTTTAGGGACTGAAGAGCCCTTAGTTTATGGACATATGAGTTTGGGGTTGCAGTGCCCAAATATGTCTATAACACCATCAAGTCCAAAGGGGGATATTGTTGGCATTATGATATAGATTTGGCACTATGACACAGGTGTTGTCCTTGATGGCAACTCACACAGATGACAGATCATAGTTCAAGCTCACAGAATGAAGAAAGAGAGGTATATGCAGGTTCCCCATTGACCAAGCCATGTGTACACGTGGGTTCGTAGACCAAAAGGCACGTATAGCGTACACATGCACTTTCATGGAAGGAAAGGTGCATACATGTTGGAAAACTTAGTTTTGGTTCGTGGTATTTGGTCCATGGTATTTTGATCCATGGTATTGGTCCAAGGTATCTTGTCCAAAGTGTTGACCCCAGGTATTTGGTCTAAGGTATTGATTCTAAGTGGTTTTGGACCATGGTATTGAGTAAGGCCTAAGACTATAAAAGGAGGAGAAGATCATTAGGCAAAGGCACTCATGAATTGAATATCTAATGAAGAGCAAGATCTAGAATATAGGTTATTGGGTTATGGTGCACAACTGGATTTGAATCAAGGATGAACCTGAGCACTTGATGAAGGATAAGTTCTATTGATGGGTCAAGATCTTAAGGCTTGAAGAGAAGTATCTTTGTGTGGTTTTGATCTTTTATCTGAATAACTGGTGCATGTTGTAATCTGTAAATATGATGATCTGGGTATAACTGATGTCTGGAATTGTTGTAAAGTTTAAATCATCATTTACAGATATGTACGTAGGTTCACTTTAGTAGAGGCACATATACACGTTGGTTCTGCATATCAAAACAGCGTATACGCAGGTTCTCCTTGAGAAGACGGTGTATGTACGCAGGTTCGACACATTGAAGTAGCATATACATAATAAAACATGCTTTAGCTGCTTCTGTTTGCTGTTGTAGTGTTTTGGGTTCTAGCTTGGGTTCTGTATTCTAGTTACAATATTCTGAGAAGTGATTGATTGATTTAGTTTTGGTTGGTGCAAAGGATATTGATTGATGCAGATATATGTGATGCTTGATTGATGTTATTGATGGATCCAGTCTGAAAATTTATGAAACGTGGTCCCTGGAAGAAAAGAGAAGGTTGTAGCCTTCTGTAGGCTAGCACCTACATACTAGTAAACACATCAGCTAGTACAAGAGCTAGAGTGTTGTAGCTCCCTTCCAGGAGAAGCTGGAGAACGAGAGAAGGTTGTAGCCTTCTGTAGGTAGAAGCCTACGTACTAGTATAAGACTACACTAGTACAAAAACTGTAAAAAAAAGAAGTTTCTTATTAAAAGAAGATAGAGATGATTGCAGCAGGTGGTTTTCACCCACATTGGGTTTCCACCTTATATCTTGTGTTCATGTGTGTGATTGTCTGTTCTATTTTTACTGCACCTGGTTACTGTTTATATGATTTTGATGCACAGATTAAAGATCAACATATGATGAATTAACTAAGTTATAAGTTTGAAGGGTATATGCTAGTTTCCTTAAAAATAGTTACGTATACACACAAGTTTGATTAACTGAAGTAGTGTATATAAATCTAAAATGAAATATTATTGACTTGCTAATACTAATTCACCCCTGCCCCCTCTTAGTATTATTTCCAACACATGGCATAAAGCTCCTTGTCATAGGTAGGGTAAGAAACCCCATGAAATACTTTATAATGGTAGGATACAAGCCTTCCTCCCTGCATCAAGATTGTTCCCATAGCATACCCAGTCGCATATGTATCCACTTCAAAGGGTCACTAGAAGTTTGGTACGCTTGATTGATCTTCTTCTTTAACTCCTCAAAATCCCTCTGTTGGACTTTTCCCCATTGGAAACTCTTTCCACTTGTTGTTATGGCATTGAGCAGTGTTGCTACCACTAAAAACGAGGCTACGAATTTCCTCAGGTATTATGTTGCCCCAATAAAACTCCTGACATAAGAAACATTAGTAGGCACCGGACATTTCCTGATGGCCTCCATATTGGAAGGATCTATCTTCAGTTCTCCTCCACCGATCACATACCCCATATACACCAAATATTGTTGCCCAAACTCACACTTCTTGATATTTTCTAGCAGCTTGTACTTCTTCAATGTTGCCAACACCTGCACGAAATGTGCTATATGCTCCTCCCATGTACCACTATATACCCGTATATCATCCAAATAGAAAATAACAAATGAATCTATAAAAGGGTGCAATATATCATTCATTAATCTCATAAAAGTAGCTGGTGCATTACATAGGACAAATGGTATAACTAACCACTCATACAAACCTTGCCTAGTTTTGAAGGCAATCTTCCATGTATCTTCTTATTTGAATCAAACCTGGTGATATCCAAACTTTTAGTCCAACTTGGTGAAATACTTTTCTTTCTACAACTGATCTTGCGGATCTTTTATCCTGGGCAGTGGGTATGTGTTCTTGAGTGTGATTTTATTCAACAACTTGTATTCTATACACATCCTCCAAGTCCCATCCTTCTTTGGCACAATGATCATGGGCGACCCACATGGTGATGTAATCGGTAAAATTACACCCTGTTGTAGTAGCTAATGCAACAGTTTCTTCACCTCACTTGCTTCTATAACATACTACCTATACAACCCAATATTTGGAAATGAGGAGTTTGGAAATAGTTGGATCCCTTGCTCCACTTCTCTCTTAGGTGGTAACCCTTTAGGATATCAGAACACATCCTTGTATGCCTGTAACACATCCTCCAATTTTTGTTGCTACTTCTTAGTGAACCCCTCTTGGGATGCCTTGCCTCTTATTGACTCCTCTTCAAATTGACTTTCTCTTAAAAACAATAAAACATACTTCTTGCTAGAACTAATTAATTTCTTTGCTTGGTTGCCACTTACCAGTGAAATTTTCGACTTACCTTTGTTCTTGTTGATGATGAATTATTTTTCATCCTTGATGAATCCGTATTGGTTATCTCTTCTCATGAATATTGCATCATGCATGTACATGTATGGACTCCCAAACATGACTGCACATACATAAAGGGGAACCACATCTAGATCTACTTCATCAATTAAATCAGCACTGATAGCAAAACTAATTTTGTACTACTTTTTTACCTTCAACTCTGCATCCTTATTTACCCATCACAGTGGATATGATTTTAGATGATCATGAACTTCCAGCCCCAACTTCTTGACTAGCTTTGCTACAATGAGATTTGCCTACGATCTGGGGTCAAATAGAGCATCAATCTTTGTCTTCTTGACCTATATCTTTATATGGAAGAGTTTGGTCATTTCTTTCTCTTCATGTTGTTGAAGGCTGATCAGATTCACCTCCTTTTGTACCAATGTACATATGATATTCTCATCCACGTCTGAGCTACTGTCAACTTGGTTGCTTGAATCATTGGCCATGAGATTCTTCTTCTTACTATCTTTCTACTTTTTCTCTGGGTTTAGCTCTAGATGCAACTTCCAACAATTCTCCTCTCTATGGCTATTAATGTTGCAGTGGTTGCTAGGATCTTTGCACTGGTGTGTTGTGGCCATGGGGACTTCACTCAATGAAGCTCTGACCTATCACGTGCGTTCGTGGCATATTAAACAATACCCTTAATTTGACTACATATTGGAAAATACCCCTAAAAATCACATTATTTAACCCCATACCAATATGAAAACAATACACCTTCCAAATTTAAAAAAAGACCCTACTCCCACTAGATATTGTAGGTATAAATTTTTTCATTAACATTTTTTATACCCCTTTATAGTTTTTCATTAACTTTGAGCTCCATTTTCTATACCTGCCAATATAAAAACACTTTACCCCCCATATATCCCACAATCTATTAGGTCATCTTTTCCTCAATATATATCCCCCAATATGAACCCACATGATATGGTATTGCTCCCCCAGTGAAGCCCTTGTGGTTGTGGATGCCTCATTTTTATCTTTGGACCTTTTATCTTCTTCTTCCTCTCCTTAGAAGTTTCTTTTTTTCCTTCTTCTTTGATCCACTTGATTACACTCTTTTTAGGCCTATGTTTTCTAGGTAACATGCCTGTACACAAGCCTTATCAACTGATTTTGGCTTGAATAGCATCACTTTCTCATGAAAATGGTGGTGTAGACCCCCTAAATACTTGTGGATTACATTTGGGTTATTTGGAGAGATAACCAACATTATAGCCATCTTTCTGAAGTCTGTGGTACTTGTGCACACTTTGGACCGACTTTTGCCTCAAGTAATACCACCAGATCCACTAGTCCTCCATGTACCCAATGTGATAAAAATGTTACTTAATGATGGTTTTGAACTCCTCCCACTTAGTTATTGGAGGTTCTCCTTCCAACCTCAGGGTTTCTGTGTGGCTCACCCACCAAGTCAATGCATGGCCCTCTAATTTCATCCATGAAAATGAGATATTTTTCCCTTTCTCAATCAAATTGATGCAAAAATAAACTTCTAGTTGCTGCAACCAGTGGTTCAGCTTCACAGTGTCAATCTTCTCACGATACAACTTGATATTGACTTTTGATTCCATTTTGAACAAGGATTGATTCACGACACTTGAACTCTACTAATCTTTTCTAGGTTCTTTTTTCAACTGGTTCTCTGTGTCTTCCTGATATCTCGATCCCCCTTCTTATTTTTCCTTTGCATTCAAACCCCCATCTTCTATAAATATCCTGAGCTTATTTCTCAGGGCCTCCTTGAGGAGTTTTACGATGTAGTTTATATTTGCGACTTTTTGTTTGAGCTGCGAAAACCTCACCTCTGCAGGATCACAAGGTTCGTTTACATATTCATCAACCATGATTAAGGTTTTATGATTTTCTACCCCGCCAACCTAGATCCCCTACAAATATACACAAATACGCAAAGAAGCCTACACTGATACCAAATGATTCGAAAACTGTCATGGATATTCCACTCAATAGTTCCTCACAACAAATCTAATAATATTATATTAAAAGTTTGAAAATTCTTCACTATTACAATTTATTAAACTTCAATATCTATGGATTTAACTATAATCAGTGCATGCATGTGAATGGAAATTATGCATAAAAGTACAGAATGACAAAATAAGCACACACACACATAAGACACAAGATATTCTCTCCCTTTTGGGAGAAAACACAGCTGGAAGGCGAGGTCGCTTCACTCTCTTTATTTTTCAATGCACATATCCTCTCTATGTTCTCTATCTCCTATATCTCCTAGCTATCTTTCCTCATCTATGGAAAAGAATTCTATCGAAAGAATGGAATGCCTCTTACTCCTAGTGGCCTAGTTCTAACACAACTCGATAGCCTACTAGTGGTTAATTTTGACTACATCATCTCTTAACTAGAGTTACAATATAGACTTTTCTAGAGTATTTTACATCACAAACACTTGGCTATCCCCTTTTCCATATATAATGGGGGCTAATGCAAAATCCTCTCAAACTATAGGTGTGAAAACAAGAAGGTCAACTTATGAGTGGCATAAATTTCGCATACGGACTCCGACTGACGTGATTATTATGTCGTTGGAAACATATATGTGTGTATAATAACATGAAAAGGTGCTTGATTAAAACATACACTTTTTTACACCCCAAAAAAGTCATTTGATGACTCAAAACGCTTCTGGAAGGTTTCAGACCCCGTTTCGCCAAACTGGGTTCCGCTAGTAAAAATGGTCCCATGAGCTAATTCCTCCACTTTTTCCACTCTAAATGCATCGAGATGGATTAAAAACAATATAATGATTCAATTTTGATCACTATTTAGCCAATTTTGAGGTTGCAACGTGTGTATGGATGAACATGATAACAAGTTTAGAAGTTGCAATTTGTTTATGAATGAATTTATTTTTATTTTTATTTCTATTTTAAATTTTAATTTATACATATATATACACATATATGTGCTCCACATGTCATTGAATTTGGTTAATTATAATAAGTGAAGAGTATTGGGATTTGAATTTGTTCTATTATTTGGTATTTTGATCTTGTGATAAACTTTTTTAGTATTGTTTATGGCTACATATTGATTTAAGATTAGATTTGTTGATTTATTTGTTTCTAAAGGTGAGTGAAATCTCGATTTATGGTTATAATGTTTACAATTATTTATAATGTTTTCATTATTAAAGGAAATGTGTCCTCTACTAATTAACAAACACTTCTCATTGCAAGTATTCTTCATATAAATGCATTTGACCCTACTATAAGCCCACTCCCATTTTGGATAATTTGTGAGCCTTTGAATTTTAATTTCTTGTGAATGTGATCAAATGATATAACCCTGCAGATTCTACTTAGCTCCATAACTCTAATAATCCACTATTCCAATAAATAAGTGTTTAAGGAAGTATAACCTTTCAACCAATATATAACAACCTTTGAATCCCCTATCACTTGTAAGTTTATATTGTTCAAGTGACACAATTATAATGATTAACACAAATGATTGATTCGTATTATTGTATTACTTGTTGGTGTAGTTTTTTTTTTGTTTCTAGACTAAATTAGTCATTCACATTAGCCATTTTTAGTTATATTATTTATTATCTAATCGTATATTTTAACTAAGGACTAAATTAGTCATTTATGTTAGTTGTTTTTAGGTGGGTCACTTAAAATTTCTCATTTTTGGTAGTATTTCACTTAGAAAAGATCTCGTGACTAATATTTCTAGTCATGTAGTCACTAATTTCTCATTTTATACTAGCGATTTGTGTTGTGAGTGGGGCTCTTATGGAACTCACACAACTTCCCTATGCCTTTCTTTGTCTTCCCATTACCATTCTTTTCCTATGCCTTCAATGGGTTGTCCTGGGGTGTTCCACCCTGGATCTTGTTGGTGCACTAATATGAATTTTAAAAGCAACCTTAATACCTATATTAGTTATCAAACCATTGCAAGTCTATTTATTTCAAGAGTGTGCAACATTGTCTATGTGATTGAATTCAGAGGCTAATTCATAATGAAATGATTAAGAATAGTTGCAATGATTAATATCTACTTCTTGAAGTTCAATCCAAAACAATTCTGAAAGAAATCTTTCAAGCATTTTCAAATCTACCTTAATCTATTATGAAAAGAACTGAATCAAAATGCAAGTAAAAGGGATCACTCTAACTTGTATTGGCAATAATTCATTTAGCATGAAGGAAAGCTACATCAATTGAACAACAAGTAACTATGCAAACATCTCATAGAAGGAAATCAACTATAAGTTGATATCTCTGGTAACACTACTTTAGAATGAACATCAATTGAATACTTAAATGAACTTGATCAATTCGTTAAAGATTAACACGCAGATGTAAAACATGACAAGATCTAGAATCTAGTTTGAACAATAAAAGAAAATCATAATCATCAATATTCACAGCAATCAGAATAATGCTAATTTCACAAATTAATAGTAATAAACGATTATAAGAATAAGCAAAAATAAATATGACACAATTAAAGAAGTAAATCTCCTATTGACCGAGCCCAGAGTCTCCAGAAGTCACTGCTGAAAGACACTCAGAATGTCATTATAGGTAAAACATAGTCTTCTTCATTAAACTTGATAATAGAGTTACAGCATCACAATAATGAAAGTAATGTGTCCAAAATGAATAGTTACAAGCTTGAAATTTCTAACTAGTTGTTCATTTAACTGGGTGGCTTTATATAACTTTGGAAAGATAAATAGATAAAAGCAAATCCTCGGGATCAGGAGATCCTGAGGATTTCACAACCATCAATCTAATTTCATCACAAAATAGAATTGATCCTCCTAGTCTTCCACTGTCCTTCATAATTGAGATGTTGTCCTTTTCCTTTCTTGGTCACCGTTGTTCTGTCATTTGAACAGTAATCGTTCAATTCATGTTCCTGCATATAAAGATAACGAAAGTTAGCTTTTCATTCCCATATTTACCCAATTCTTTAATGATTGATTTTATCAAGATACTACAACTATTTCTTCTAAAGACAAGTGATTAATTAAGCTAATATGAGGATAAACATACCTTTTCCACGGCCCAACATACTACCCTGCTTACCTTTTTCATGTCCTCATGCAATAATATGATTGAGGTTGTTATAGACATTTTTGTGCCTTACAACTCCAAGCATGAAATGTCCATAAACCAAGGGCTCCTAAGTCCCTAAAAGTGTTGTTCTAACCCCTAAAGGAACAAGGTCAATAGATTACAGCTTCTCCCAGAAGTTCTCCACCAAAAACTGCTCAGAATAAGTCAAAACAGGATCATTACAGCTGCTCCACTGGCTAGGTGTGTTGCATTGCACCTAAATACACTGGCTAGGTGCGTTGCAATGCACCTAAATACACTGTGAGGGTGCGTTGGGCGAGAAATGAAAAATGGCAGTGTCATTCCGCGAGGTGGAGAGACAATGGAAGCTTCCAGAATCTTCTCCTGTGACACTTGCCTCACTGAATTTGACCAAGGATGAGTAAGAGGCCTTCAGTCTCCAAGTGGAAGCAAGAACTGACAGAGAGAAGACACTAATGAAATCACAAGTTGACTCATCCTCCTTACACATATCTATATATGGATCCCTCATCCCAGAGATCCAGAGGCTGGAATTTTGCACATTGTAAGGAATTGTTGTTGGTTTTGAGACAAACATCAGAGTATTGGGTGATCTATGCTTTGTTGGAGGTGAAGAGGGGCTTCTTTGCTGGGAGGTTGATGCTGGGTCAGAAACCATCGGTTGTAACTCCTCCTGGATCTTTTCTTGTTTATCAATAAAAACTATTTGAGTTTTTCCTCCATGCTTTTGTATCATTAATGCTTGTTACATTTGTATGGTTAACTTAAATCTGATCCTAAGTTGTTTATGAATATAGATCCATGTCTTTGTATAGTGTTCTTCTTCTATGATCTTACAGGTACTTGGTGAAGCTGGGCAAGTAAGGGAGCAGGTAGCTGGAAGCTATCAAAGAAGAGAGGGATTGGATCAAAGGATTAGCGCAAGACACAGGTTGGTTCTTTCTATTCCTCTCTATCTATAGTTCATAAAGGAAATAAAAAAGTAGTTTTTCTCTGTTTGTTTCTAAGGTAGCTGTCACACCTTAGTGGGATAGAGCAGTTCTAAATAGACACTTTTCCCGGTAACAAAATGGCGACTCCACTGGGGAGAATGTCTAATTAGTTTGTTTGTGTATCTCTTTGTTGTTTGTTTCATAAACTTATAAGTAGCATTCGAACTGCATTTGCCATAACAAATGCAAAGTAGACATCTGCTGCTTCAATCCATTCACTGGATCTGTTTATGATTTGAACAGCTGATTCACAAACTATCTGATTGCCCTTGTGATAGCTCTTAGACCCTCCTTAGATCTACCCCTGATTGTGCATTACTGATTGCTTTTACTCGGCCAAAAACCAAAGACTGAACTGCAAACTGTGACCCAGAACCCGGACAGATTCTTGTTTCTGGCCCAGCGCAGGTACTGTTAAGAGATCCTGAATTTCAGTGCACTTCCCAAAAGGGCAACCTGCGCTGCAATGCAGTTTCTCTGTGTTACAGGTGCGCTGATCAGACTAGCCCTGTGCAGCTGAGGTTCTTGTGCTTCATTCTCTCCAGTTCTATCTCTGAATTTTGCTGCCTGTGATCAGTATATGTCTGTTTAAAACCCCTTTTCCTTGTTGTTATTCTGCCTCCTTTGTACAAAAGAACTGTAGATGTTTTTGTGTGTTTGTTGAGTCGTTTACAGTTTTCCATTGCAAAAGTAGAATAGTCGTACTGTCGTCCTTTGATTAGGATCTATCGCAAGTGTCGATTTCGATCATAGGAGAAAGTTTGATTGCTGTTGATGGCCGATTATACTGTTACTATTGCCTTTGGTCTGAATTTGTGATTTTCTAGTGTAAAAAACGAGTATTCATTTCAAAATCGTAAAGTGTCGTAATCATCTCTATCTTTTGATTTCGAAAAGAAGCTTGTTTGTGTTTGTCGCTTGAAAGCAAATTCAGATTTGTACATCAACTTTCTTTTTAGCATCAATACTAAGAAAGTCGAAAACAAATACATGCATGTGCATTTGCATATAGACAGTATGTTTGGCTTGATTTAGGAAAGTGCATTTACAATGTGCTCTTTGCTCTTTGTGAAAAGATTGTGTCTTTCTTTTCCTCTAGTAGCTAGGATTTTCATTGCACAAAAGAGATAAAAGTTTGTTTATCATCTTTAGATTGCATTTTAGGAATTACATCTACATCTCATGGTGAACCCAAAAGGCAAACTTCATAAGCAAGATCAACTTAAAATAAATTCAATGAATCTAACAACGCTTTGGAACTTAACGCACAACATTTAGAGGTCTAGGCTAGAGATGTATTCCGGCGTCGTAAAGCCTAGTAACTGTTGTCCTCACTGATGGTTGGGTGATTCCTCCACTTTGAGACGATAAGTGCCAGTACGGACTTGTGCTCCCAAGTACCGTCGAGTATATTTTGGGAGACCCCTATAGGCTTAAATCCTTTATCCTTAGGAAGCCGTGTCTGCCACCCTATCGATCGCAATGCACTGAAAACAGCATTCGGGAAGATTGACTGCCATACCATAAAAAGTATTCTGCAGTTTTGCGATTGGTTTGGTACTCCCTCTACCTAGATCTCCAGAGCAGTCCCTTTCGTTCCTTTTCAGACTCCTTAATGGAAAAGGTCCATCTGAGCACTTGTCACTTCAGGCTCATTAAAAATTGAAGGAGACTAGAGTCATCTTTTGTTTTTTCTCGACTCTTAAAAACTGAAAAAGCAAGTTGTGTCAAAGCGTCTAAAATTCATTTAATTCGGAAACATACCTTCCCTTTATTTTAGTTGATCGAGTAATCTGCAATCGTGGAAGAAAGTCAATTGAAACCTCGTCATTCGCAAAGGCTTACGAGTCAACCGTCTTTGTCTCCAGAATCAAAACCAGTACGGACAAAGCGAACTCGTTTAACCGGTTCCAAATCTCCTATCAAAGTTAGAACAAGTGTTCCAACGACATCAGAGACTCCGGTTACTCCAAACATTTCTAGAATCCCTGCCTCTACAGAAGAATTTCAACAGCCACAGAAGGACAATGATACTGATCCTAGTTTGAGAATAAACACTTGTGTTACCGAACCAGTTCCATCTACAACAGGTTCGGAGAGTCTTACTCTTCAAACATCTCTTGCTGCCGATTTCACACCTTCTTCGGCACCAGAAATATTTTACGGACCTGACGGTCTTCCCCTTCCACCTGGTCTGATTGCAATAGAAGAAATTGTAGAAGATCCTCAAACAAGTACTCCAACGCACTTTGGAGTCGCGATCACTCTATATCCTTCTTCATCAGAAGTTAGTCTACCACCTGCGGAAGCTCCTGTAGAATCGCTAAGTAATCTTTTGGATAGACTAAAAATTTCTGAACAACCATCAACATCTAGGAATGTGTCATCTGACACAGCAACGGTAGAACTCCCTGCTATCACTCCGACAACATTCGCCGGTATACCATCTATCCCGACTAGCTCTCAACCGCTAGAAGGAGCCCACTCAGGGGCTATTTCGACAGTATGGTTCGTTCCTGGCAGCAGATACGACCATCACAATGGTTTTAGTTCAAGAAGTCGATGGAATTGAGCATCCTATATATTATTTAAGTAAAAACTTAAATGATACAAAAAGCAAATATTCTTACGTTGAAAAGCTAGCGCTTGCAGCTGTTCAAGCGATACAGAGATTTCGACACTATATCCTCTTTCAGAAAACTACCATTCTGTCAAATTGCAACCCCATGACTTATATATTGTCGCGACAGTTACTGGGGGGCAAATACTCAAAATGGATAGCAATCCTACAAGAGTTTGATCTGGAATTTGTAAAATCCAAGTCAAAGAAAGCTCTAGTTTTCACAGAATTATTATGCGATCTCCCATCGTCGTCCAACGATGAAACATCCGAAGAATCAATCGTGGATGAAAGTTTGTTTCTGATATCTACAAGCAATGAGTGGTATGGGGATATAATCATTTATCTCCAAACCCAAAAATTTAGGCCAAACACCTCCCACTCTGAACAAAAACGTATTCGATACCAAGCAAAAGACTACATGATCGTCGGTGATACACTTTACCGTCGTGGTATCGATACAGTTCTGAGAAGGTGCCTCACCCATGAGGAGGCCGAAAAAGTCCTGAATGAGTGTCATTCAGGCGCGTGTGGGGGGCATCAATCTGGATATGCTACAGCACAAAAAATTTTACGAGCAGGATACTTCTGGCCAACAATGTTCAAAGATTGCATAACCGCAGTCAGAAGTTGCCATGCTTGTCAAATTTTTGATAGCAAAACCAAAAGACCACCCGCACCTCTACAGCCAATAGTTGTTGTTGGGCCATTCGCCAAATGGGGCATCGATTTCATGACATGTAACCCCACCTCGACCGGGGGGCATGGGTATATCATAGTCGCAGTTGACTATTTTACCAAATGGGCCGAGGCGATGCCTACATTAGATAATAATGGTGAAACAGCTGCCCTCTTCTTTTTCAATCATGTAGTCACCAGATTCGGCGTACCACAGGCTATAGTCACAGAGCATGGATCGCATTTTCGCAATCACATGATGGTTGAATTAGCTGCCAAACTAGGGTTGTCTCACGATAGCTCTACTCCATATTATCCACAAGCCAACGAACAAGTTGAAGTGATCAACAAGGTCCTGAAACGCATGCTGCAAAGGATGATCGGAGTTCACAAAAGAAGATGGCACCTAATCCTGTACTCAGCTTTGTGGGCTTACCGAACATCGGTAAGGAATGCAACCGGGTTCACACCCTTCCAACTGGTATATGGCCTGGAAGCAGTCTTACCAATCCAGTGTGAAATCTCATCTCTCAAACTCGCAATTGATCTCCTCCCCAGAACTTCAGAAGAAGAGGCTCATTTCTTGGAATTAATCCAATTGGGTGAAACCCGTTGTGACACCGCTTTGGCTAACGAAGCCCATAAGAAACGAGTCAAGGCGCAGTTCGACAAAAATGTCAAACCCCGTGTCTTCTCAGAAGGTGACTTGGTCTTGCTTTACGACCAAGAATCCGATAAATTGGGAGCAGGTAAATTTAAGTCTTTATGGATGGGCCCCTATATTGTTAAACGAGTGTTAGCAAAAGGAGCCTACGAGTTAATGGATTATGACGGAATTCCACTGGCGCAACCTCGTAATGGGTTGTACCTCAAGCGTTACTATGCGTAATGGTAACCAGTATGCTTTTGTTATGTTTTTGTTTTCGCTAAAGTGTTTGTTTTGGTCAAGTAATCCACTTTTTACATTTATTGCAGATGTCAAACCTATTGGAGCCATGTGTTGGATATGCCGACGGAGCGAGTCGTAGTTCGCGGAACCTGTCCTCCGTAGCCTGGGCCATTTTTTATCCAAGCGGCAAGTTAGTAAGTTTCAGAGGTGTATGTATTGGTCGATCAACGAATAAGATTGCTTAGTATAGCACGTTGATAGAGCTTCTCTCTGATGCCATCACTCATGGTATACGCCGACTAATTGTCAGGCTAGACTCACAACTCGTAATACTACAACTCAATGGTATATATTCTGTCCGAAACCCGGCTATTTATCGCATGTTCCTAAGGGTTAAGATTTTGGAAAGACAATTTGATCTTATTCAATATCAACATATTTCCAGAAACTTAAACACGTTAACTGACTCATTAGCAAACTATGTGTTAGATAGACATTTGCAACATTTATAAAAAAAGAAACACATCATCAATGTTTTGCATGTGAATCATGTAGCTCAACCAAAATAAAACTCCGAAAATCAAAAATATATATAACTGTTTATGGTTTACACATAATGTTCCGTAACCAAGACAAAATCGGTCAAACGACCCAAAAACTCAAAATGCTAGGGGGCACCCTAGTCTAATGATGCTCGTGATAGCAAGTCACAGCCTGTGCGATCATGCGTAGGAGACGAGTCCATCGTCTGGGCACACCAGTAGTATGTCGCTGTAACCGCAAAGGTAGCTTGTCGGTCCTCACGTCTGGAATACCGAGAGTGAGGCCCTCAACCTGCTCCTGCAAAGCTGTGAGAGTCTCGGCCACATCGAGGTCACGAAGAATAGCCCTTCCGACGGCCTCTCCTACTGGGGCAGCAGCTGGTACTCTCAGGCGAACTACTGGACGAACGGGACCAACATCTGCATGTACACATGAGTTTGATTAAAGTCTTGATAGAATAAAGCACAAGGACATTATAAACAAAAAATGATAAACAGCAATATGGTCAAAGATTTTACCAATGGCGCCCCATTGCTCGCCATCCGACAGTACTAAATCTGGATCACCCCGGAAGTCCATGCCAGCATATGGATACTCAGAATAAACCATCTCCTGACGATCAAACCACCTGAAGAAGTATCAGAAAATGAAATCTGAGATTGGCCAGCATGCCTAGACATATGGTCAACCCATCTATGCATACGTGGTTCAGTAGGAGAAGGTAAATTGAGTGCAATGTACTGCGGCTGCATCTGTGGTATCTTCTCCAAGGCAAAGGCGGTCAAAATAGAACCATACCCAATGTTCTTCAACCTCTCGCTCTTTATCTTGGTCAGCTGTTCTTTCATCACAAGAAGTACGGCGTCGCACCAGTTGAACACCTTCGGTTGGAGGCATTCCAAGGCATGCTGCATATAAGATCGATTGGCTACATGAAGAGACACACCACTGGCCATCCTACCAAAAGTAAACAGAATAGTCCTAAGGGACCTGTCAGTGACATCACGGATGATGATATTGCCGTCTTTACTCGGCTGAGATCCTTCTCTGCAGTACCGGCGGACATAATCTCTCACAGAATCGCCTCCTCGAGCCGAACCTGACAAAGAGATGGGGGCACCCCACCTCGACAAGCCAGTCAAGAAATAGATGTCTACTGCAGTCAAGGGGATAGATTTGCCCCTGATCTGGAAAACCTGATTGGTAGGATCCCAAGCATCGAGCAAATACTGCAGTAAGTTGATATGCTGTCTCATGCTAGAAATGCAGAAGAACTTCAGCAAGCCACAATTCCGCAGCGCGTTCACTGTAACTGGATCATGTAGGGCAAGCATGTCCTCTTCTTCATGCTCATGTTCTCGCCATGTAATGGTCATCTTACTCCAAAGATCTCTGAAAAACAAACAAGAGAGGAGTTAGGTCTTGATTTTGGTGAGAAACAGGCAAAAATTTCATCAAAAATTGTGCATCAAATTCCCTTTTTGCACCCAACGCACCTGCAGCAGTGTTCTAGGTGCGTTGAATGTCAGATAGCCTTTAGACAGGCCAACATTCAACGCAGGTTTCGATACACTGAGGGTGCATTGATGGCAGAATGAGTTCCTTAAACCCCAAGGGCTCAGAAAAGCTAGGAATCAAGCTCAAAATGCAAAATGGAAACCATGAAATGAAAGAGCTCAGGTTTAGCTCCTACCTGGTCCAGACGGCGTTGAGAATCGTCCACAGAATCTCCCGAAATCAACTGATGAAAATCGAGGGGAAAAGCACCTCCAAAGCTCCAACAAACCAAGTTCAAATGAAATGGTAAAATGAGAGGTAAAAAACACTTTTTCATTACTTTTACGTAGTTCAAAGTAAAATATTAGCATTTTAACTCGTTTTCAAGCAAATATTGTTCATTTCTGACTAGTTTGATGAAGCAGTTGAAAATACAGTACAATCTTTGAAAGGACAAAGCTATTTATGGTAAAATCAAAACAAGACCATCTAATCAAGCAGTTTTAGCACATAGTTCAAGCTCGTTAAAAAATAAACATAAGACATGAGCAAATGTTTCCACCCGTGTTTAAGCTCATTAAAAAATGAACTATTCCCCGGTAAATAACCACCGTGAATGTAGTACTTCAGCCATTAAAGCCTTGGTCGTGTTTGCACCGTCACCTCCACTTTTTCATTGGCCGATCATTCACCTCCATTTGATTATTTACCCATTTTGAGGAACAGCTGCGAAGAGTGATTTCACTAGCCATCCTTGTGACACTGCCGTGATTGGAAAATTCCAAACCTTACCTGGAATCAGCTACTACCCGTTTTATCACTTGTTCCTCAAAAGACGAGTCTTCTTTAAGCTCTTTTCAACTGACTCGTAAAATATGAAAAGATTGCCGAGTCCTTGGCCTTCCAGCTCGTTAAAGGGATAGGAAGTGCTATCCCTCATCTAGATTTTAATCTTTTTGGACCTAAGGGATTATTGCACAAAAATATCGAGCGCTTGTTTTGTTCGGCTCGTTAAAACTATCGAAAATTCATCCCTTCTGTATTGTTTTATACTTTTTCAAACTTAAGGGATTAGATGACGAAAAAGGAATTTTGGAGTTACCTTTACGTACCTTTTCAGACTCTCTAAAATTGAAAAGGATCGAGTTATCTTTGTCGTTAAACTTGTTAAAAAGATTAATAGCGACAAACTTGTCTTTAGACGAGAACGAGTTTCACTATCGCTAGGCTCGTTAAAACATAGCGATGGGTTTGCCCGAAGGGAAAATTATAGAACAAGCATATGTTATCCTCCTCAAGCTTGACAAAAATAAAGAGGTACTGGTCAACAATGACTGGGGAAAAATTGGGGAGAAAACTCAAAGAATCTTTATTGGTAGCAAGTTGCTCTTGAACATGACACTTCCACTCCGTGTCCGAGTAGGGTTGGGTTGTTTCATTCACCAATCACATCGCCATGGTCACACCATATCATCCACATTTGGGGTTAATGCTACCAATCCATCACATCAGTGTCGCCGACATGTTCAAGAGAAGTCATCCAGAGAAGCCACCTGTGTCCCACCCACTACCATACATTATACTCCATTTTTTCATGACCGCCACCCTGAACCATATATCATCAGATCGTTTTCACCTCCATCAAAATCATTTGCTCTGTTCCGTGTCATTGATGTGGGATTCATTAAGGCCCTCCTGTGACGGATCACTTCTTGTTGACATCAGCTCATTATCCAAGAAGTTGGTCTAGGAACACCCCATTCAGTACTTTGAAGCTTGCATGCCTCAATGGCAAGTTTCTCACTTCCGGCGACAGGTTTACATGAATGACCTTCGACCGAAAGATTTTGCGTGGTGTTCAATGCCAAGTCCTTTATTCACACCACGTGAATTGTACTGCAGTACCTTGAGGATCATTATCATTATCGGTGATTCCTCTCGCGCTTGTTAACAGTTTACATCATTGACTGGTAATCAAGCGATGTCTTTCCATGTTCGACTTCAGAACATTTCTCACATGGATCGACTTGTACTTCGAGTGAAGATCGGACGAGATTGAAGACCCCGGATCTAGTTTCATCCATCCGGGCTACGATATATATCCAGGGAAATAAAGACATTAAATGTACAACATTGCAGCACAGATAATCATCCTACCAAAAGGATGATGGCTCTATCAGAATCATCAGTCTACACTCAGACGATTGTCTGTCCTATGTACATGAAAATGGATTTATAAAGCTGAGCATGGGAATGCCCGCCTCAGCTAGATCATGAAAAACAGTATGAAGATAATGTATTGTATTGTATCTTATTACAGGTCTCCTCCCAGCATTGAAAGAACTTCGGACCCTCATAATAAAGCATTTCACCCGACACCAAAAGGTTAACGGCCTCATACTTTAGGGGGCAACTGTTATAGACATTTTTGTGCCTTACAACTCCAAGCATGAAATGTCCATAAACCAAGGGCTCCTAAGTCCCTAAAAGTGTTGTTCTAACCCCTAAAGGAATAAGGTCAACAGATTACAGCTTCTCCCAGAAGTTCTCCACCAGAAACTGCTCAGAATAAGTCAAAACAGGATCATTTCAGCTGCTCCACTGGCTAGGTGCGTTGCATTGCACCTAAATACACTAGCTAGGTGCATTGCAATGCACCTAAATACACTGTGAGGGTGCGTTGGGCGAGAAATGACAAATGGCAGTGTCATTCCGTGAGGTGGAGAGACAATGGAAGCTTCCAGAATCTTCTCCTGTGACACTTGCCTCACTGAATTCGACCAAGGATGAGTAAGAGGCCTTCAATCTCCAAGTGGAAGCAAGAACTGATAGAGAGAAGACACTAATCAAATCACAAGCTGACTCATCCTCCTTACACATATCTATATATGGATCCCTCATCCCAGAGATCCAGAGGCTGGAATTTTGCACATTGTAAGGAATCGCTGTTGGTTTTGAGACAAACATCAGAGTATTGGGTGATCTATGCTTTGTTGGAGGTGAAGAGGGGCTTCTTTGCTGGGAGGTTGATGCTGGGTCAAGAACCATCGGTTGTAACTCCTCCTGGATCTTTTCTTGTTTATCAATAAAAACTATTTGAGTTTTTCCTCCATGCTTTTGTATCATTGATGCTTGTTACATTTGTATGGTTAACTTAAATCTGATCCTAAGTTGTTTATGAATATAGATCCATGTCTTTGTATAGTGTTCTTCTTCTGTGATCTTACAGGTACTTGGTGAAGCTGGGCAAGTAAGGGAGCAGGTAGCTGGAAGCTGTCAAAGAAGAGAGGGATTGGATCAAAGGATTAGCGCAAGACACAGGTTGGTTCTTTCTATTCCTCTCTATCTATAGTTCATAAAGGAAATACAAAAGTAGTTTTTCTCTGTTTGTTTCTAAGGCAGCTGTCACACCTTAGTGGGATAGAGCAGTTCTAAATAGACACTTTTCCCGGTAACAAAGGTGCAATTGTTTCAAGGAATAAGCAAGATAAACTTCTTTCTTATATAGCCTAAAACCGTTTTTTTGTTTGAGTAATGCAAAAGTGTGGTTTACACGGTAATCTAGAAAACTATAATCACTATAATACCTATCCGGAGGGTACTAGATAATCAAACATCTGTAACGGCACCCTATCTAGTCAGGGCCCATGCTTACGACCATATTGTTGTATTTGTGTAGGCGAGTAGAGGCAGGTTTGAAATTTCTATACCCAAATGGCTCCTTGTTCTTGACATTGTTACTGGAAGCTTCCCATCTTTGCCTTTCCACTGACAAAGCTTCCTCCTTAATTTCCTGAAAGTATTCCTTTCTTGCCTGTATGATGTTTGTATGGAGTGATCCTAATTGAGCCACAACACCTGTTCATTTCATGAATTGTTTATGCTGGACAGAAAGATGTAGGGGTTTTGTGGGTTCTCCCTTGACCCATAATTCTATACCATATTCCATCTTTTGAAAATTATTATGGGATTTAGCCCATTTAATATGATTGGTGACAAAAGAAAGAAAATCTTGAAATTGAATATCCCCAATGAAGGGGCCAGGATTACTATCTAGTTCATCCTCCAAGAAAAAAATTGTGTATATATAACTCACATAAAAGGTGTTGTACTTGTTCATTTTGTTCTTTGAAACATTTGAAAAATTCTGGAGTATTCTTGAATTCCACTGACTTACCAGCCTTGATGGCTTTAACCTTCAGTAAGAGGTATCTTTCTAACAAGAGTAGTGCATAATTGGTGGCAGGTGATTGACAAGCCAATGCATCAAAGTATAGAGAGAAAATAGTTTCAATTTGATCCTTGGCCTTCCGTAATTTGGCTTGTGCTTTTTCTACTTTCTTCTGTTCATATTTGAAATTAGCAAAAGTCTCATCTTTTGTGACAGTAAGTGCCTGAAATTTCTTTTGCAATTCCTGGTGTACTTGTAATGACACTACTTCGTCCTTATGTCAAGCCAACTCCTGTTGAGTCTTTGATAATTCATTTTTCAATTTTATTATAACAACTTCCCTTACTAGAGGAACATAGTCAAGTGTTTCTTCTGTCTGAGTTTCATCATCCTGTGTTATCATTGAGTTAGTTTGAACAACAGCCTTAGCCACTTCTCAGAACATACAACCATTTATTGATGCATTTCCTTCAAAATCTGTTTCAACAACAACTTCAGCTATTCCTTGGGGCATATAGCAATCTTCCTAAGTATTCTCTACAGAATTGGTTTGGACGAAAACATCTATAGTGGGAAGGTCCATTTGGGTTCCCATTGAGAAAGCACGAGGACCTTTAGTTTGAATCTCCATATTCTTCAAAGGAAATTGCTCTATTTGGGTTCCTTTTGAAAAGACAAAAGGACTCTCAGTGTGGGTTTCAATATCCTCCCAAGAACAATGTTTTGTTTGGGTCCCTATGGTCTCTAATTCTACTTTTAGTTTCCAGAACCTAACTACTTCCTTCAACCATTCTCTCAGTTGCTTAACTACTTTCTTCTGCTTCATGTACTCCTTAAGCAACTTCCTCAATCTATCCTTATACATTTTCTTCATCGTGGAGTTTTTGATCGGCGGTGGCACAACTGTGTTTATTTTAGGTTCAAGTGGAGCTAAGCCAATATCATGATGCGGTTCCAATGGAACCATGTCTCCCAATGGGTCCTCGTCTTCCAGGTATTTTTCTTCATATGCTTCTCCCTCATGAGACTCTAATGGAATAATGTCTCCTAAGTGATTATCATTTTCAGGGTCTTCTTCTGTATGGGCCTCGTTCTCTGGGGACTTCATTAAGATAGTGTCCCCTCGTTGATTTTCATCCTCCAGGGTTTCTTCTGTAGGGTTTTCCTTCACTGGGGATTACAAGGGGCCCATTCATATGGGGAATTGGTTCCCTCTAACCCTCCAAATTATCAGCAAATGGAAAAGTTTCAGCATGGCTAGAATTGCTGGCAGAGGCAGACTGGTTAAGGGCATAATTTTTCCCTTCAGAGTTTCTTGATGGCTCCCTTTCTTTATAGAGTGTCCCCATATTCTCCAATACTCAGGAAACTTCTTCCTCATATTCCTACAAAAAGTCATCTTGTGGACTTGGAGAGGGCATGTGAGATGACCCTACTTCTTCTATTGGAATTGGGGTGTCCTGTTGTGATTTTATCCTCAAAGATCACCTATGATTTACTGGGCCCAATGCCAAAAAATGATTCCTTCCTTTTCTTTTCCTTTTCGGACCTATTACTCTTACCCCCTGCTATTCAGTGTTTGGGTTTTCTTCAGGTGGGGTCAAAGCAGGATTTACAAGGTTATCCCAAGTTAATTTTTGTTGGTCCAATCCATGAATGATGATTAATTTAATCAGCCCATCATGCCTGGTGAAAAAATGTGGGTCCTTAGCCTTTATGACCCGACTAGCAACGTCATATAATAAATAATTTAAATACAATGGAAAATAACTGTAATTTTCTACTTTAGAATAGCTAACAGCTTGATTTTTCAAGGTTTTACCATGTCTTGACCTCCATCATAAGTGATATACCTATGATCAATGGCTGCCAATTCCTACCATGGTTTCCTTAAAGCTGTAGCGTGAATCCCTTTGCCTTTGTGTACCAATTGTTCATCTGGGTCTTAGAATACTACGACTGCATCCTATAGAATAACATGCTTATCTGTCCATCTCATGCCTTCTCCTGGACTTCTCATGCCTTCTCCTGGAAGTCCAGAGACTTCAGCTATAACTACTTTAGAAACTGTTATGTTTCTGCCTTTCACAATCGTGCATTCATTCTGTAAATTCTGCAAAAATTCAATTGTTACTTCCTCATGAAATCCCTGTAATTTGGTCAAGTATTGAACCCAGCTGACGCGATCAAGAATTTCACAAGCTTGTTATGATACTTGGAGCACTGTAGGTTCATTGCGGATGGCTTTTCCTCCCATGGTTTTTGTTTCTCAGTAGCTGGTTCACTTTCACTTTTGCTTGCACTCTTCTCACAATTTCACAGTTTGGAACAACACGGTAAAATGTTAAAGCTATTAACAAAGAAATGACGTTGTTTTAGAGTTAATATCAAAGGCAATTATGTTATTTGTCTCATCCACATTTTTTGGTGCAGCTTCATAACTAATTCACATTCTATCCATAATGTTTTCCTTCCCCCCTCCAATCAGAAAACCATTTAATAATTATTACACATGCGCATTCATAATGCAGTCCTTCCCCCCTCCAACCAGAAAGTAGTTTAATAATCATCACACATTCTATCCATAACGCAGATTGTTCCCTCTTCAATCAAAAAATGGCAACCACACCCACAAAGCATGGGAAAAAGGGAGAGGGTGTCGAGAAGTCATAAATGCAGTAGGGAAATCAATCAAAGTGGCATAAATATGACAAAAATAGTCAAAACAGTACAAGTCAAAAGATTTGAAATGCCGGTAAAAGGAATAAAACAAAGATTATATCATTATGTGAAGAGATATTTACCTTAGGTGTAAAAGGTGACAAATGCATGACCGACGATAAATGTTAATGACTGTTGGTATCAATTGACTGGACAATAAGATATAATGCATATAAAGATATAGTTTGCCATGCATGTTGGTTAATTTAGTTAGAAATGTTGTTCAAGTGGTAAATTCACCTTTAAAAATGAATCAATAGGGGGTAATAGGATAAAGAATATTTGGAAATGTAGCATAGTACTTCAATACAACAAGCAGAGCCACTGCTACCAGCAGGCATTCATAGCCTCGACAAGGTTTCTTTTTAACCCCAAAAATGAGCCAGAGTCCTCCTTCCAGTATTTAGATGATTTTCCTTTTCATTGCTATAGAGAGGCCACTATGCTGCAATGGTAACCAGATAATCATAGTGCCATTCACCAAGATATAACAAAGTGATCATGCCGGCTCATGACAAGACCTCATGTCTTTCTAATAGTTCTAACTATCAAGAAGGTCATTACCTTGGTGTAGTGGCCATAATGGAATGTAACTTGTTACACCCTTATGGTCATGGTAGGTTAGCTCGTGATGAGACCGCTTATCCTCTTCAAGAAGATGTGTGTTGCATTTTCATATTTTCATATTTTTATTGTAAGGGGAGGGAGGCTCATTTACTCCTTAAGAGTCAGGGATGGTGTGAGAAGTAAAAAAAATGCCAATGAAAGTTATGATTTTATCCCTATATCATCATACCAAAGGGAATTATCAATTGAAAGTGTGAAATATAAACCATCGTGGTATTAAGATAGTGTTAGAAAATTATATATTATAGAGAAATGGAACACATAAAATATATTGCAGAAATATAAACACGGAAAACACATGAAACAAGAGAGACACAAATATACATGGTTCACCCAATTTTGGGCTACGTCCATGAAGAAACAACCAGTCCTTCCTATTATATTATCCATCAAAATGAAGAGATATAACCTGCAATAGATATTTTGTTCCCTCTTCACTCTCAATCTCCTCTCTCTTCCTCGCTCAGAATACAAATCTACATAGATGCAATAAAATTCCCTCATATATAGTGAGGGGTTTCCTTCTAGGGAAAAAAAACCCTAAATTAAACATAACTTCTACCGTCAAATCTCGACCTAATGAATGGCCTAGATTGACTATGAAATTACAACATTTTACAAGGAAAATTTACATCTATTTTTAGCTTTTGGGGCCTTGCCCTCGATCCCCGGCCAGGGGGGTGGGGCTCCAAATAATCGTCGTCGCCCCCCCCCCCCCCTAACAGCATAAATTTTATGGGCGGCGTTGCCGCCACATTACGAACTAGGGTCCAATGTTGCAATACCTCTAAATAAAGAAGATAATTAGGCTCCACACCCAACAATCTCCCACTTGGAGACTGATTATAACAACTCCATCACTCCTTCATTTGCTAGAAAATGACTCCACTTTGGACCTGGTTGTTTCTCATCTTCTTCATCATACTTGAAGACCAATTGAAACTGAGCAAAATCTCAATTTCTCTCTGGTTACAACTTTTGTTAACATATCTGTAGGATTCTAGCTAGTGTTTATCTTTTCCAACTTCAACTGTCCATCTCCCAACACTGACCTTATGAAATGATACTTGAGCTTTATATGTTTAGTATTGGAATGAAATGTAGATTTATCTGCAAGATGTATGGCACTCTGGCTATCACTATATAACCTGCCCAACTCCTGCTTCTTACCCAATTCATCCAAAAACCTTTGTAACAAAATCATATCTTTACTATCTTCTGTAGAAGAAACATACTCTGCTTTCGTTGTTGAGAGTGCAACAAAACTTTGTAGTTTTGACAACTGACAGTTGTTCCACATACAGTAAAAACATACCCTATTGTGCTCCTCCTGTTATCTCTATCACCTACCATATATGCATCAACATATCCCTGTAGAGAAATGTTTGAACCACCAAAGCATAATGCTTGATTTGTGGTACCTCTCAAATAACTGAGAATCCACTTCACTACCATCCAATGTTCTTTTCCTGGATTGTTCATGTTGCAGAAATTTTGAATAATTTAACACATATTCAATGGAGATTATCCTGATCATGTACTATTGCAGAATACATACACAATACATAAGCTCCTCTACGTTGATCATCAATATAGCAGCATCAATAACAATAAAACATCAAGAGCATTCACACATTAACACAGTATGTAACCCGGGGAAAGCATCTCGCTAAAAACCCCACACTATCTGTATATTAATGATTGAGAACATGTAACATTACAAAGTAAAATGCTTATCACAAGCAATCCAGTACCAGCTCCACCTGTTACACACAATACAACTCAGATCTGATCTCCAAATCTATTCCACTGCTTGCCTGCCTCTCCAGCTCAATACCTGCTCAAGAACTGATGAGAATGGTTTACCAAACTCGTATTTCACCTGCAAATAATCACTCACACTGTGTTGGACGTGAGCATAGGCTACAATTCTTGATATTGGCCAATTCATTGGCATACTCAATCCCTCTGATTGTGCAAATCATCATGCATAGCTATAGTCACAACTGATAGCAATATGATCCTCTAACACCTGTCCCTGCTGAACTGAACATGCACTGACATGCAACTAAGTTAACTGATGTATTCTATAGTTGCATTATGAGTTAATAACTTGTGAATTAATTAATAACTAATTCACCCAACTCATCTCTAGTCTATTTGCCAGTTAGACTAAATACAACCAGTTTAACAAAGCTAAACTGAACACAACTCCATCAACTGCACCTCCAGTCCACTAAACTCAACTCACTTGAGTTATAACTGAAGTCTTGCATGCAAATATTAGTCATCCCATAGGTAACCACGTATTTCCCTCTAGGATCTGCATGTACCACATCCGTAGCTCATCCTGAAGTGCTCCAGGAGAACAAGATCAAGTTTATAGTCCAAATATTATTATGAGACAATAATATTTGACTTTTCTATTTTTGACAGCCAGTCTCAAAATAGACTTTGATCACTCATACTGTGGTCACCCACACTGTGATCACTCATGCTGTGATCATCCCTGCTGGGATCAAAAATAGAACTTGCGCCATAATTTGCCTGCGGGCCCACTTAGTGAAGGCGACTCTTTTCACTAAGCTCTATCATCTTGTTGCAATATCAACACTCCCTCTCGACAAGATATGGATTATCAGCAACCCCTATCCTGCCTCGGTGGTACTCGAATTTGCTCCTAGTGAGAGCCTTTGTCAGAATATCAGCATCCTGATCCTCCGTTGGAATGTATGAAAGCAACATGATCCTCCGCTACACACAATCTCTGATATGATGGTACCTGATGTCAATATGCTTAGATCTATCATGAAATACAGGATTAGCCGAGAGTTTAATGCAACTCTGGTTATCACAGTAAATCGCAGTAGGATCCAAATGAGAACCGAGTAAACCAACCAGGATCTTCCTCATCCATATAGCCTCGCATGCAGCCAAACTTGCTGCCATATACTCGACCTCCGCTAAACTGAGTGCCATGGATCTTTGCTTCTTGCTGTACTAAGAAACTGTTGTCGATCCAATACTGAAGACCCCTCCTGATGTGCTCTTTCTGTCCGTTGGGCTCCCTGCCCAATCTGCATCCGTGAAGCCACATAGCTTCACCTCATCCTCCTGTCTATACCATAAACCATATCCCGATGTGCCTCTCAAGTAGCGCAATACATGCTTGCCCGCCTTCCAGAAGAGCTTGGTAGGCTTAACCATAGCTTGTGAAAGTTGGTTAACTGCATAGCATATATCAGGTTGTGTATTGACCAAATACATTAGCGACCCCACCAACTGTCGATAAACAGTGGCATCCAATTCTTCTCCCGAAGTGGCATCCTCCTTCCTCCAACCTCTAGGAAGAGGAGTATCAACAGGCTTGCAGCCATGCATGTTGAACTTCTCCAGTATCTCCCAAGCATACTTGCCCTGAGAAACAAACAGTCCACCACTGCGCTGCCATATTTCCAATCCTAGGAAATAGTGAAGGAGGCCCAAATCCTTCATCTCAAACTCTGTAGCAAGATCCTTCTTGCATGACAGTATCAACAGCTCATCACCCATTAGAATCAAATCATCAACATACAGTACAATGATAAGCAACTTACCCTCCACCACAATCTGGTATAGGTTAGGATCTGCCTTGCTCTTGGAGAATCCAAGTCCTATGAAATAGCTGTCTATCCGTGTGTACCAAGCACGTGGTGCTTGCTTCAACCCATACAACGCTCTCTTGAGCCTGCACACATGCGACTCGCTGCTGGCTCAATGTACACCTCCTCCTCAATGACTCCGTTGAGGAACGCAGTCTTCACATCCATCTGATGAATGTGCCATCCCATCTGCGCTGAGAGAGCAAGAATCGTCCGTATGGAAGAATACCTTGTGACAGGTGCAAAGGTCTCCTCATAATCGATCCCCTCTATCTGTGAAAAGCCTCAGGCAACAAATATTGCCTTTTACTTCTCCACACTCCCATCAGCTGCCTGCTTAACTATGTAGATCCATCTCGAACCCACCACTAATTTCCCTTCCGGTCTAGGAACAATCTCCCATGCACTGTTTCTGACAATAGAATCATACTCTTCCACCATGGCGTCTACCCATGCGGGATCCTCCACAGCTTCCTCGAAAGAGGATGGCTCAGTCACAACACACTTGCTCATAAGAGCCATGTATCCAGTGTACCGATCAGGTGACTGTCTCTGCCTGCATTGGGCTGTAGGTGGTCCTACAACTTTCTCTGCATCTTGAGCCAGTCGCTCAGCTTCTGTCAAGCGCTTTTGCCCTCTGATGGTTGGCGCTGCATGAGTGGTCTCTTCCACTCCATGAACCTCGTCCTGTGGCTGATCCACGTCCTGAAGCTCATCCTTAGGAACTAATAGCTCCTCATCTGCATGCAAGTGTAGCTCCCTCTCAAGCGAACACTTCATGGCTTTCTCCTCCTGAAATTTTATATCCCGTCGCACGACAGTTTTACCACTGTCTGGCAAATACACACGAGAGTTGTGGGGCATATCAATGTACCCCACAAATATCCCAACCTCTGCGGTCAGCTCCAACTTCTTCCTGGCATCCTTCATCACATGCATGTAAACGTTAGCACCAAAAATCCTCAAATGAGAAAGATCAGGCTTCTTACCATAATAAGCCTCCTCGGGTGTACTCATGCCAAGTATCCTATGAGGACAACGGTTCTGCACATAAACTGTTGTATTGCATGCTTCCACCCACAAGTGAAGGGGTAGGCCCTGATCATGCAACATTGCCTGTGTAGCACCCACAATCGTTCTGTTCCGCCGCTCAGCTATCCCGTTCTGCTGTGGGTTATGGGGAGCTATGAGCTCTCTTCGAATCCCTTCTGCCTTGTAGAAATCCTTGAACTCATCCGAAATGTATTCACCACCATTATCGCTCCTAAGAGCCTTCACCTTCTTCCCCAACTCCTTCTCAATCAGTGCTTTGAATTCACAAAACTTTGAATATGTCTCGCTCTTCTTATGGATGAAGAAGATCCAGCACTTATGAGAGAAATCATCAACAAAAATCACATAATACCTGTGTTTTGTTGTCGAAGCAACTGAGAAAGGTCCACACACGTCTGTGTGAATTCTCTCAAGGATCGTCGTGGTGTGACTATCCTTCTCGTGAAAGGTGGCTTTCACAAACTTCCCCAAAGTACACCCCTTGCACTGATATGACTGCGCAAGTGTGCCTTTAGGAAGCCCTGTAGTGATCTGCTGCAGTATCTTCAAGGCTCCATGGTGAAGGTGACCCAATCTCCTGTGCCACAACTCGCCATCATCCCGGCTCACCAATACTTCTGCCTTGCCCGCCATTGTTGCGCATCCATCTACATGCAACTGATAAAGGTTCCTCACTCGAACCCCTATCTTTCGGGTCTCACCAGTTGTCTTGCTACGCAGGAAAGCCTTTCCCTCGCTAAAAACAACATCATACCCCTTGTCTTCTAACATTGCCACTGAGATAATATTCTTCTTCAATCCTGGAACATGCACGACTTCCTTCAATACGAAGGGTTTACCAAACTCCCTCTCAAAGGAAATGGTACCGATACCGGTCGCACTGTATCTACCATCATCGCCCATCTCGATGTGCACTCCAAGATCTTTGTCCTCCAGATCAGAGAACAAATCTCTATCTCCCGTCATGTGAAAAGACGCACCACTATCCAAGAACCACATTGATCCCATCACACTTGAAACCAAGCATGCGATCAATGAAAAATCAAGCTCAAACTGTGAGGCTAGAGCCTCTCCTGCTGAAGACCTAGCAGCCTGCTTGTTCTTCTTCTTCTGCGGACAATTAGTGGCATAGTGTCTGTGCTGGTGACAGTGAAAACACTTCACCTTGGACATATCCTTCTTCTTGCCTTTCGCACCAGACTGAGAAGCTTTCTTGCTCTTCCCTTTATTTGCTTTGGCAGCCAAAGCACAATTCTCTTCATCAGATACCTTTGATGAAGATCCATTCTCACCTTTATTGTTTCTGAGTTTATCCTTGAGCACCAGGTCGCTCTTGCTTTGGAATAACATTTGCGATCCGTTGAAAGACATTTTCAACAACACTGCTGCAAATTCGAATTTCCACCAGCTCCAACTCAACCGCTTCTGATCTAAAATTCGTGAGAACACAATATTTCTCGTACAGAGATTGACTGTATGGGCATTCACCAGATATCTCACCTTCGATGAATCCAGAGGCTACCTGGCCCGAAGAAATAGAATGTAAACACTTCCTGAATAGTAGATCTGATGATCAACAGCTCTAATACCATGTAGAAACTTCTTCTACAAATTAGCTAGATCTGATACCCTGTAGAAATTTTGAATAATTTAATACATATTCAATGGAGATTATCCTGATCATGTACTATTGCGGAATACATACACAATACATAAGCTCCTCTACGTTGATCATCATTATAGCAACATCAATAACAATAAAACATCAAGAGCATTCACACATTAACACAGTATGTAACCCGGGGAAAGCATCTCGCTAAAAACCCCACACTATCTGTATATTAATGATTGAGAACATGTAACATTACAAAGTACAATGATTATCACAAGCAATCCAGTACCAGCTCCACCTGTTACACACAATACAGCTCAGATCTGATCTCCAAATCTATTCCACTGCTTGCCTGCCTCTCCAGCTCAATACCTGCTCAAGAACTGATGAGAATGGTTTACCAAACTCGTATTTCACCTGCAAATAATCACTCACACTGTGTTGGACGTGAGCATAGGCTACAATTCTTGATATTGGCCAATTCATTGGCATACTCAATCCCTCTGATTGTGCAAATCATCATGCACAGCTATAGTCACAACTGATAGCAATCTGATCCTCTAACACCTGTCCCTGCTGAACTGAACATGCACTGACATGCAACTGAGTTAACTGATGTATTCTATAGTTTCATTATGAGTTAATAACTTGTGAATTAATTAATAACTAATTCACCCAACTCATCTCTAGTCTATTTGCTAGTTAGACTAAATACAACCAGTTTAACAAAGCTAAACTGAACACAACTCCATCAACTGCACCTCCAGTCCACTAAAATCAACTCACTTGAGTTCTAACTGAAGTCCTGCATGCAAATATTAGTCATCCCATAGGTAACCACGTATTTCCCTCTGGGATCTGCATGTACCACATCCGTAGCTCATCCTGAAGTGCTCCAAGAGAATAAGATCAAGCTTATAGTCCAAATATTATTATGAGACAATAATATTTGACTTTTCTATTTTTGACAGCCAGTTTAAAAATAGACTTTGATCACTCATACTGTGGTCACCCACACTGTGATCACTCATACTGTGGTCACCCACACTGTGATCACTCATACTGTGATCATCCCTGCTGCGATCAAAAATAGAACTTGCGCCATAATTTCCCTGTGGGCCCACTTAGTGAAGGCGACTCTTTTCACTAAGCTCCATCATCTTGTTGCAATCTCAACACATGTACCTTCTTACAACTCCCACTAGATGTGAAATATCAGGCGTTGTGTAGACCATTGCATACATTAAACTTCCAACTGCTGATGCATATGGAACTTTAGACATATAATCCATTTCTTCCTTAGTCTTGGGACACACCTCCTTAGTTTTAAATGGCTATCCAAAGGTATACTAACTGGTTTTTCATTCTATATATTAAATCTTTTAAACACCTTTTCTATGTACACACTCTGAGACAATGTTAATTTTCAATTCTTCTTGTCTCCAGTTATTCTCATACCAAGGATTTGTTTTGCAGCACCCAAATCCTTCATTGCAAATGAGTTTGCCAATTTTAGTTTGAACCCATTTATTTCCTGCATGTTAGAACCTGCAACAAGCATGTCATCTACATACAATAACAATATAATATAGATGCAATCATTTTGCCTTTTGAGATAAACACAATGATCAGAGTGACATCTAGTATAACCTTGTTTAGACATAAACCTATCAAATTTTAGATACCACTGCCTTGGAGCCTGTTTTAAGCCATACAAGCTCTTCTTCAACCTGCACACTAGTTTATCCTTCCCTTTTACCTCATATCCTTGTGGCTGCTGCATATATATCTCTTCCCAAAATCCCCATGGAGAAAGGATGTCTTTAAATTTAACTGCTCAAGGTGAAAATCTTCAACTGCTACTAGACTTAAAATAGTTCTAATCGAAGTCATCTTAAAAACAAGAGAAAATATTTCATCAAAGTCTATACCCTTTTTTTGTGAAAACCCCTTCATCACGAGTCTAGCTTTATACCATTTTCTACCTCCATCTTCTTCCTTCAACCTATAAACCCATTTCTTCTGCAATGTTGTTTTACCCGCAGGTAACCTGACTATGTCCCAAGTCTGGTTATGTGCTAAGGAGTCCATCTCTTATTTCATGGCTTGCTCCCACTTCTTCTTTGTTTCTACCTACACTGCTTCTTCATAACATTTTGGTTCACCAGAATCAGTCAACAATACATAATATAATGAAGGAGAGTATCGTTCAGGGGGTCTACTTGTCTTGGTAGATCTTCTAACACACTTTCAGGTGTTTGAGGTGCTTATTGCTATTGTGGTTGTTGTTTTTGTTCTGGTTGTTGATCATTATGATTTTCAGGAACCTTCATTTTTTTTGTGATCTCATCAAGAACTTTGTATTCTATATTTTCTTTTTCCTATTTCTTTTCCTGCATCTGATCCTTATACAAAACCTTTTCATTGAATATGACATCTCTTCTCCTAATGATTTTTTGTTTTTCATAATCATAAAAGAGATAACCAAAATCACTAACACCATATCCAATAAAGGTACATTTATTTGATTTTGCCTCCAGCTTTGTTCTATTTTCTTTATTAATGTGGACAAAGGCTTCACAACCAAAAGTTTTTAAAAATGAGTAGTTTACCTTTTTACCTATCCATGCCTCCTCTGGAATACAACCATCCAAGGAAATTGAAGTCCCTCTGCTTATTAGATAAATAGTACTATCTACAACATCCGCCCAAAATTGTAAAGGCAATCTTGTATGCAATCTCATGCACCTTACACACTCCATGATTGTCCTGTTCATCCTTTCTGACACACCATTTTCTTGTGGTGTTCCAGGAACTATCTTCTCTCTACGAATTCCATTTTCTGAACAGTACCTATCAAAATCTTTGCTGCAATATTCACCTCCATTGTCTGATCTGAGACACTTCAACCTTTTTCCTGTCTCATTTTCAACCAAATATTTCCATTTCTTGAAATTATGAAATACATCAATTTATTTCGAATACAATAAATCTAGGTTTTTTTGGTTGCATCATCAAGAAAAATAACATAATAATGAGATCCATCATGAGATGATACCTTAGCAGGTCTCAATACATTTGTATGCACAAGCTCTAATTTTTCGCTCTTCTTTTCTTTCCCAACTCTGAGGAATCTGACTCTCTTTTGTTTTCCATAAACACAATTCTCACATAATTTTAAATCAACATGCTTCAAACCTGGCAACAAATTTCTTGAGTGAAGAATCTGCATCCCCTTCTCACTCATGTTCCTGATCCTATGATTCCACAATGTCGTATCTTCTCCTGTAGAGGTTAAATCATTAACAAAATTAGAAATACCATTGCATAAATACAATTTACCAACCCTTTCTCCTTTTGCTATTACCATGGCTCCTTTAGTGACCTTCCAGGTTTTATCTGTAAAAGTAGTTACACAACCTTCACCTCCCAACTGCCCTGTTGAAATCAGATTTTTCTTCATATATGGAACATGCCTTACTTCCTTCAACAACCATTGATTTCCATTCTTTTGTTTTATGAAAACTGTACCCATTCCAATGATTTTACAGGGTTTATAATCACCCAATTGAACCTGTCCAAAATATCCTTAAACATAATCATGAAAATGTTTCCTATCAGGTGGGCATGGAATGAGGCCCCTGAATCTACCACCCAAAAATCAATAATGTTTTCTAATGAAAGAATCAAAGAATCTTGAAACCCATCACCTATCACATTCGCTTCATGATTTTTTTCTTGTTGCACATCTCCTTCTTTTCCCTTCCGAGACTTGCAGTCTTTGTTTAGGTGTCCTTTCTTCATGCATTTCCAGCACACTATCCCCTATCTAGACTTGAATCTGCCTTTCCTTGACTTACTATGATATCCTGGGCTCTTTCCTCTTTCTTTCTTCCCCTTGCCTTTGCAGTCAAAGCATTACCTGATGTCTCACCAGAGCTTTTCCATCGCATTTCCTCGCTAAGGATTGCACCGACAACATTGTCAAACTTTAAAGTACTAGATCTAGAGACAGAGTTACTAATGCCCATAACTAAACCATTCCAACTTTCTGGAAATGAGCATATAAATAACAAAGCTCTAACTTCATCATCAAAAGTAACTCCTAAAGAACTTAATTGACTAGTAACTGTATTAAATTCATTTAAATGATCAGCAACAGATCCATCTTCTAACATCTTAATATTAAATAAAAGCTTCCTAAGAAATACCTTATTTGAGGCTGAGGGTTTTTCATATAGTTTGGCCAATGTCAACATTAAACCCTTCATTGTCATTTCCTTTGAAATATTAAAGGCTACTGACACTGCTAAACATAGTCATATTGTTCCAAGTGCCTTTATGTCGAGAATATCCCATTTTGTGTCTGTCATACTTGTCGGATTCTTTGTATTTCCGCTCAATGGTAGGTACATATCTTTCTGATACAGACAATCTTCCATCTACATCTTCCACAGCTGGTAGTTTTGGCTGTTAAAGTTTTCAACCCTAAACCTACCATCTTCTGCCATTGCTCCCACTCGAACCAGAAACCCTTATGTCCTACGAGTTTATCAACCAAATAGACCTTCAGCTCTGATACCAGTTGTTAGAAAATTATATATTACAGAGCAATGGGACACATAAAATATATTACAAAAATATAAACATAGAAAACACATGAAATAAGAGAGACATAGATATACGTGGTTCACCCAATTTTGGGCTATGTCCATGGAGAAACAGCGAGTCCTTCTTAATATATTATCCAACAAAATGAAGAGATACAACCTACAACAGATCCACTATAATTCCCTCTTCGCTCTCAATCTCCTCTCTCTTCCTCGCTCAGAATATAGATCTGCATAGATGCAATACAATTCCCTCATATATAATGAGGGTTTTCCTTCTAAGGAAAAAAAACCCTAAATTAAACATAACTTCTATTGTCAGATCTCCGCCTAATGAATGGCCCAAATTGACTACGAAATTACAACATTTTACAAGGCAATTTTATATTTATTTTTAGCTTTGGTGGGGGGGGGGGGGGCTCCAAATAATCATCGTTGCTCCCCTTGGACCCCCCTGGCAGCATACATTTTATGGGCGGCATTGCCACCACATTATGAACTGGGGTCCAATGTGGCGATACCTCTAAATAAAGAAGATAATTAGGCTCCACGCCCAATAGATAGTAAATCATTTTATGATGTGTCCAAAGAGAAGATATTCAACCAGTCATTATATAGATGAACTAGGTCAGTTTCAGAATAAAGATGACCATAAAAGGTTTTACAAGTCATAATGGTATTAATATTACTATTTTTTTTAATCTCAGGTGCAAATTCCAAATCCAAACAAATGATTTTACTAAAAAAAGCATGGAAGAGAAAAAAATGGAAAAAAGAATGACCGGTGATGGAACAACAAAAAGAAATCACAAATGTTCATTCTACCGAACAAAAATTGTTCAATCAATTGAATAGTAGTTGTTCAAATGATTAAACAACAGTTGTTCAATCGATTGAACAACAGTTGTTCAATCGATTGAACAACAAACACACAAAAAAAAATCGGTGATGTTCAATTTATTGAACAACAACTATTCAATTGATTGAACAAAAAAACACACAAAAAGAAATCAGTGCTATTCAATTGATTGAACAGAAAAACACAAAAATAAATCGGTGTTGTTAAATTGATTGAACAACAAAACACACAAAAAGAAATCAGTGATGTTCAATTGATTGAATAGCAAAACACACAAAAAGAAATCGGTGTTGTTCAATTGATTGAAGAACAACTGTTCAATTGATTGAAGAGAAAAACACAAGAAAAGAAATCGGTGTTGTTCAATTGATTGAAGAACAACTGTTCAATTGATTGAAGAGAAAAACACAAGAAAAGAAATCGATGTTGTTCAATTGATTGAACAAAAAAAACACACAAAAACAAATCGATGTTGTTCAATTGATTGAACAATGAAATACACAAAAGGAAAAATTGGAGTCGTTCAATTGATCGAACAACAAAACACACAAAAGGGAAAAAATGGAGTTGTTCAATGGATTGAACAATAATTGTTTAATTGATTAAAAAGCAATTATTAAACACACCCAAAAACAAGAGAAATCCTCGTATTTACAGAGTTATGCCTAGCTAAATTGCAACCAACCATTAAGAGAATATATACATTATTTACAGTTGAATAAAGATAAATTTTATGGAAGTAAAGTTGTCGGGTCATCACTCCCTGCTGCTAAAATTTGCATGGTGGGATCATCACGTACTTCTTGGGAGAAAGACCATTTGATGAGTGGTTTATGATAAATATGCACCCGATGTCCATTCACCTTAAAATAATGGCCAGACTCATCAATGGTAGTCAGAGTGAGAGTGCCATTTTTGTGTACCTCTTGAATTTCATAAGGGCCAAGCCACCTTGTCTGTAACTTGCCCGGAAAGTCTTGGAATCTGGAATCATAGAGGAGTTCCCAGTCTCCTTTCTCAAAACATCTTCTTTTTAATAATATTGTCGTGCCACTTTGACCTTTGCTGCTGAATAATTGTGGTGCGTTGTAGAGCAAGTAGTCGAGCCTCATCGAATTCATTTATTTGTTGAAATCGTTTAGTTTGGGCCCCCGTCAGATCTAATCCCACTTCCTGGGTTGTTCTGAGAGTCTTTATTTCAAATTGAATAGGAAAGATAGGTTATTTTCCAAATACCAGTTGGTACGGAGAATATCTAGTAGTATTACGCCAAGTTGTGTGATAGGCCCACAAGGCCTCTGGTAGTCTAGCAGACCAATCACACTGATGTGTCGAAACTATCATGGTCAGAATTTCTTCGATGACCTTATTGGTGCCTTCAAACTGCCTGTTCACCTATGGGTGATACAGGGAAGTGACTCTATGTGTGATGTGGTGGTTCTGTAGAGTGGTTGTAATCTTATGTCCTACAAATTTCCCTCCTCCATCTATTATCACTTCCCTAGGTAAACCATACCACACAAATAACCCAAAAAGGAAATTGATTACGGCTTCTTCTATAACTCTTGGAAAATCTATTGTTTCTACCCACTTGGTTACATAATCTGTGGCAAGAAGTATGTAGGCCTTTTGGTTTTATGGCAGATGAAATGGGCCAACAAAATCCAATGCCCATCGTTTGAAAGGTTCTATTACCAATTAGGGTTGTAGTAACATTTCATCAGATTGACCAGGACGACCCATCCTTTAGCAGCTATCACAAGCCTGGACATATTTCTTAGTGTCTCTAAAAATAGTGGGCCAATAATAGCCCACCTGTAGTACCTTATGCCTCGTTCTATGAATTGCGAAGTGTTCTTCACAATGATCATCATGGCAAGCTTTCAAGATGTCATAAATTTCATCTTCACGAATGCATCTACGTATGCACATATCAGGACCTGTATGAAAAAGGTATCCGCCAATCCAAGAAAATTGGGCGCTGCGCTGGACAATCTGTTTCCCTTCCCTTGCTGTCAAGTGTTTGGGCAGCTTTCCTACCACCAGATAGTTTGCTACATCTGCATACCATGGCGTTTTGACTGCTACGACAAACAAATGTTTGTCTAGAAATTGGTCATCTACTGTTAATGGATCATTTATCTTTGGAACCCGAGATAGAAAATTCACGACTGGGTTTTCCTTACCTGGATATTCTTTAATGGTGATATCAAACTCCTTCAAAAGTAACAACCAATGAGTCACTCGACCATTTGTAGTGGGTTTTTTAGCTAAGAATCTAATGGCAGAATGATCAGTATACATAAAAATTTGATAGCCAGTTATATAATGTCTAAATTTGTTTATGGCATAAATGACAACTAAGAATTCATTTTCCGTTACTATATAATTAAGTTCAGCAGCAATAAGATTTTTGTTGATATAATAAATAGCATAAGGCTTTATGTCCTCTTCTTCGCTGATGATAGCACCTATTGCTACATTTGACGTGTCCGTAGAGATGTGAAAGGGAAGCTCCGAGTTGGGTCCACGCAATACTGGTGTCGTTGAAACTAATTTCCTCAAATCTGTAAAAGTTGTGTCACATTTATCAAACCATTTAAATTCAACATTTCCTGTTAAAGCATACAAAGGCACAGCAATTTGTGAATTTTTTTTATAAACCTGCAATAATAACTTGCATATCCAAGGAAGCTATGTACCTCTGTCTGAGTATAGGGTGTAGGTAGTAGGAGAATTACTTGTATCTTTGTTGGATCTACCTATATCCCAGCTACAGAAATGTAGTGTCCTAGGATTACGCCTTTTTTCATCATCATGTGACAAATGACATTACCTAAACATAGCCCGGTGGCGATGCATCGTTCCAAAACCTTCTCTAACATCTGTAGCACTTGATCAAAGTCATCCCTATATGGGGTAAAGTCATCCATGTAAACTTCAAGTCCTTTGTTTATCAGATAAGCAAAAATACTGAGTATGGCCCTTTGAAATGTAGTTGGGGCATTACATAAGCCAAACGGTAACACTCTGTAAGCAAATGTACCCCACAGGCAGGTAAAGGTGGTTTTGTCTTTGTCTTCAGGGGAAATTTCGAACTGATTGTAGCCGCTGAAGCCATCCATAAAGGAAAAGAACTATTTTCATGCTAGTGTATCAAGGACTTGATCAATAAATGGAAGAGGGAAGTGATCCTTTTGTGTGGCCTTGTTCAATTCCTGATAATCCACACAAATGCGCCATTTCCCGTTTTTCTTGGGAACAACTACCAGCGAAGAGACCCACTTACTATTTGAAATGGGATAAATGAAATTAACATCCAACAACTTCTGTAGCTCTTCCTTTACAATATCTTTGAGATGTGGATTTAGTCTCCGCTGAGGTTGCCAGATAGGACGAGCATCCTTTTCGGTATAGATATGATGTGTACATAACTGTGGGTCTATGCCCTTCATGTTTGGATAGTTCCAAGAAAAAGCCTCGTTATATTTTTGCAGAACTTGACTGAGCTTTTGTTGTTGGTCACTTTCCAAATTATCATTAATGTTTAAAATCTTGCTGGGTTAAATTTCAACAAGATTTTTGTTATGAATGATAGTTTTCTGGATATGCTAATCATCAATATCTTTCAAAGGGTCTTCCAAGGCTTCATTGTCAAGAATTTCTTTTAACATTTAACATTTGACATTATTCATGTGGCTGGCTGATTGATAAAATTATTGATTACATCATCTTCAGTCTAATTCTTGAACTCATGCGCCTCTGCTATTGTAAGCAGTGAATGAATTCTTTCTTCCAGGTATGAGGGTGGTTTTTTATGTATTTTCACAATGGGTGGACTTGGTTTGGTAGGAGGATATAAAACAAGATTTTTTACAACATCCCCCTTTGCAATGGTCATGTTTCCTTCTTGTCAACCTATGTAAGTATCAATTGTTGCCAGCCAAGGTTAGCCCAAAATTAAAGGGTTCCCATTTAATTGACTTTTTGGGTTTATGATGAGAAAATCTATTGTGTACTCCCATGAATCAACAAAAACCGTAATATCCTGTAAAGTTCCCTCTGGTCTTACCACCGAACAATCAACAAGTTCTAGTAGGGTGGTGGTTAGTTCCAGAGCTGTGATACCAAGTTTCTTACAGGTTTATGTTGTTAAGATGTTAATGGTTGCACCCAAGTCAACTAATGTGTTTGGAAAGGAGCGACCAAATATTTGGATTGTAACTATGGGATTCCTAGGATCTTCATTTTTTATCGGTGTTTCCCCGCCCAAGAGAAAATCAGACAAGGTCCCTACAACATGAATAGTGGGTGGAGCTTTTACTTTCCTCAAGAGATTTTCCACACATAGATCTTTAATTGTTAGCATAAATAGGAATATTTTGGATGGCTTGGAGGAGAGGAATTTTAATGCAAATATTTTTCAGTTCCCCTATGAGATCAAATCCTGGTGTTAACACTCAAGTTGTTCCCTTTGACTCCAAAGGGAATACGGTCGAGGTAACCACTAACCAATCTTTTAGCCATAGGTCCTAGCCTACCTGCAACCAGAGAGGGCTCTCTCTTTCTGATTTAGCTTTATTTTCGTGTAATTTTAGGCTAGTTATGATGCACAGGATTTTGTTTTGAATTTGTTGGGATGATGATTTTAGTCAGAACTGGTACGTTGTTTCAGAATAATCTAGGCCATTGGGCATGGAGTCGATGATGGTGTACTGCTGGAAATGTTTCTTGAGAAAAAGGTTATGCTACAGAGCCAGACAGGCATCCATGGAACAATTCTTCAAATCTGTAATATGATGGCATGAAATCAGGGAATGAAAGGCAGCTAAGGATCTTTCACTATGCTGATAGAGGGAAAAAGTGGGAACATTATCTAGGAACATTTAAGAATTCCTAAATAACATTCATAATGAGAGAATGAATACAAACATGAGCAGTTAAGAATTCATGTTTATGATTAATTCTGAAGAAAACACAGTTAACAACAGAGATTGAGCAGAAGGTGCATTCAAACAAATCCTCAGCTATTCTTTTTCTCTTTTGCTAAGTTAATGAAACATATATTTGAATTAAGCAAACACAGAAAGACAAAACATGGTTTAGAATAACTTATTGCTCCATCAAACAACACAGGAATTTTGTAGCAAAACGCAGATCATCACTTTGACATCAAACAGTGCAGAGATCATGAACTTTCCCAGTCATTTGTATTAGATAGTCTGAAAATTTACAACGCAGTGTATTAGAGAGAAAATCATCAACCCCAAATACGTTCTATGGGGAGGTATATATACAAAAATAAGATACAAAATATCTAGCTGATGAGTTAATAGCTCATAACTTCTATGCCAACTCTTGAGGAATTATAGCTGAAAGAGTAAATGTTGCAGTAAATATTTAATGCATTAGCTGTCCATTCTGTCAGAGAGTTTTGACTTTTGTGACCCACTGAGTCGGCTGGGGCTGCGCTGTCTAAAAATCTGTGTTTTCTCCTTTTGGGCTTGCTGTCCCAGTATTTTGCTGAGTCACTGTTCTCACCCGCTCTGCCTGTTGCCTCCATGCTGTATTCAATTCCGTTGACCTGAGGTTGACCAAAAAGAGACAGAACCGAGATCATTTTGGCAAAATTTGCAGCATTGCTTGCCACCAATATTCTTTAGGTAGTTGGTGTCTTCGTATTTTTATTAAAGTCTCGTCCGCCTCTATATATCTGTAAAAATTGGGTGGGACCTCAAACAAGTGATTAATTTCATGTTCAATGTAAAATAAATTTCCAGCTTATCATACAGGCTCTATCCTGATGGAGGTCCTGTTTCTTCTGAGGTACTTGTGGATGTTGTGATCTGATTTGAAATGAAATTAGTCATCCTGGTGGCATACTGCTCACGGGTCAGCAGTCTTCCAGCACCGGTCAATAGGTTGGGCAATCCTTTGCCTTGCAATGCTCCCATTCTCAGCTTGTAATCATCTACCTCTGCCTGCATTTCCTGACATTTTCTCTCCAAACTTTGCACAAAATTTCTAAGTGTCAGCACCTTTTTTGCTGTTAGAACAGTTTTCGTTCTGTTACTGATGTCTAAGGCTGCTAACTCCTCTTTAGTGTGAGTGTTCAGGAAGTGTATCATCTTGCTAGCCTGCTCAGGCATATTTCCTAGTGCTGCTCTAGCTTTTTGACTTTCAATTTGGGCTTGGCCTATTAATTCAATCTGCTCATGCACAGTTCAGATTGATTTCCACTGTCTAGTGATAGAGTGGTCAATCCTGGTCCACAAAATCTTCTTTATTTCAGCCAGAGTCTTTTCTAAATTCAGCTCCTTCTCCAAGGCCTTTATTCTGTCCTTCAGGGCTTTAATTTCTCTTGTCTGTTCAGCCACTGTCACCTTGGATTTATCATATTTTCCTTCTAGCTCAGCCAACTTTTCTTTGGCTTGTTTTATCTCTGTTGCTTGAAGCTCTAGCTCCTTGACAGCTTTTGTCAATTCATCCATGCTTATGCTAGACTTAGGAGCTGTTGTTGTTGCCACTGCAGCATCTGTAGTTGTTGTAGTTGCTATAGTAATAGGAGGGGTCACTGCTACTTGTGTAGCTGCAGCAGTAGTTGGGGCAGTTTGAGGTGGATGGGAGGTCGACTCTCCCTGCTTGTCTTGCAGTGCTCTCTCCAATTCTCCCTCCATTTGAACTATTCTCTGGTTCATTTGCATTAGCAGGTCCAATGTATCCTCAGCTTCTTTCTCTTTCACCAGCTCTCCCGTTTGTGGGTGCATAGTCGAGGAGAGCCTCATTTGCTTTTTCAGAGCAGTAATATCATCCTCCTTTTTCTTCATTAGGGCCTTGATAGCTTTGGTATTCTTAGGATCATGCCCCAGGTCCACAATAATGTCCTCCAATGTTTTAATTCTGTTGTCTTTGGCTATGGATGACATTCTTTCTAAATCAAGCTGAGTATTTGTGTTCCACAGAGATTCCTTTAACTCATGGGCCAGTGTGGCCTTGTCTACAAGTGTGGCATAGACCATTTCCCTTGTTTTCTTATGTAATTCTATTTGATCCATGGGGTGAATGTCCTTTGCCATAACCTCTAACTTTTTCCTGACATAGTCTGCAGCTGACTGAGGCTGCTGAACCTTGGGTTTAAAATGGCTGAGAATCATCTTTTCTTCTTTGATGTCATATGCTGCCATCAACCTTTCCTGCTTGGCCGGTGTTGTCTTAAGAAATTGGTCATACAACTATACTCTTAATAGTTCATTTTGGGCCTTAATTTCTTTAAAGGTGGCCTTGATGCTAGCTGGCCTCTTGCTTTGCTGTGTGGAGGAAGACACCTCCATGCCATGTTGTTTGTCTTGCTCTTGTTGGAAAGAGCTTGTAGTTGTTTGTTGACTCTCTTCTCTATCTCTCCTTGGACTTCCAAGGATTTCTTCACTGAATTCCTCCTCAATTGGAGAATCAACCTTTTGCCTCTTGGCTTCTCGCTATTGTGTAGACCCACTAGCAGGTGTGGAGTCTTCCTGGTCTCGTTTTCTGCCTCTTTCCTCATGGGCAGGAGTCTGTAAGGCAGGCACTTGTGGTGCTTCCGTTTGCTGTAGAGGAGCCTGTACTTGAGGTTGCTCTATTGAAGTGGCAGGTTGTTCTGTAACCACTTCTTTCTCTGCATCCATTATTTCCTTCCCTTTTGCTGTACCTGTTGCTGATGTAGATGGTCCCTGGGCGGCTTGTGTGGCTGCAACAGCAGATGTGCCTTCTCCAATTTGATGTGGCAACTTGAATGTTACCTGCTGCAAAGAATCCAAGTCAAGAGTTTTTTCTAAATCCTTGACATTTTTCTCCATTATTTCCTCTTGAGTCAATTCCTCAACTAATGTGCCTTGCAGCCACTCATCTTGGTTGGCATATTGTTCAATTTGTGGATATTTACAATGGTCATAACCTAGCAGCCTGTATTTAACTCTTCTGGCACTGATAAAACCCTCCGGGTCATAAGGGACCCACCAGAAGCTCCTCTTTAACTTATATTTGTCCCTCAAAATTTGATCAGCATCTTGCCAACCTTCTTTCTTGTTCATAATGAAGGGGCCTAGATGGTCTTTGAATTTCAGGTGAGCTTTCTTTTTGGCACTATGAAAATGAGTAAGATCAGAACTAATGAGTTGCCTATAGTATTCCAAGGCGAACAGTCTCATTGGTACATACCTTGGAAGCCTGTAAGGACAGAGCTCACAGCCATAGATTCTAATGACAGTGTGATTTTGATATAGGTACCAATCACCTATTTTGTAACTCTTGGACAGCTGCAAGGTCTTCTGTATGTCAAATGAAAATCTAGGAGGAGGGGATCTCATTAGGAGACAAGAGACTGGGTATACAAATTGGTCAATGAACTCACAGTAGGAAAATGGAGAGTTTTGAACCTCATGGAAAACTGATGACCAAAAGATGACAGACCTCTTTTCACCCCTAGAATCTAGTTTCCTGATGGGGCATTGGAAGCTTTCAGACTGGTAATACATGAACAAGTGGTATATATATGATGAATATTTGAATACTCCCTCCCTATCCACTTTCAATAGTTGATCATGTATTTTATTGGCTATGAACTTGGTATAGTTATACTTGTAAGCAGGGGGTTGTCCTGGACTATATGCAGCTAATAACACCAACACTATTTCATCAATGTGCTCACTTGTTTTAAAACCCAGCACATAAGAGATCATATCAACTAGTAGTTTGCCCACCTCATTGAAATGGACATATAGGAAAGGAGGTGGCCTTGTAGGATGGCGGTCTGCCCTCATGAATGTCTTGGTAATTTTTTCAATTTCCGAACTGGAGAGTTTGGAGCCTACATCTAGCAAATAGTTCATGGAAAAGGGAAACAACAGCTGAGTCTACTTGAAGTTGAGCATTTGGTTGATGGAGTCAGGAGTAATGTGGAAAAGTATGCTCCCAGATGGAGACTTAACAGCTCTCTGAGTTGGCTCATAGTTCTCAGCACATAAGCGGATGATCTCAGGAAAAATATTGACAGATGGGAGGAAGTAATAAGGCAAATTGGACTCCCATATACCATACATGTCACAGTTTCTTTGATAGCTATTTCTCAACTGGCAGAAGGTCTGCAAGTGATTTCTGTCACCAACTAGATCTTGAATAAGGTAATCTCTATCAGCAAGAGGCATGGCTTCAAGCTCTTTGTTCGGTGGATTCATAGGAGTGACACTAAGAGCTGATGGAGTAGCCATTATAAAACTTTTCATATGTTATCTTTGGAGTGAATTTTTTGAATAGAAACAGACTGAGGATAACTGCTTGTGAAGATTTGTAGAGGGGTGGCAGAATGAGTTCAGCTGAACCAAAAATCTTCAATATTTGTGGCTGTGGTGAAAAAACAAACTTTGCAGAGTTTGATTTATGCTTTGGCTTCTTTTTTAACAAATTATCTGAATTTAGAGACTGTGAGGGCCAAATGCAAAGGGGAAAGGGATTAACACAACTCAATGCACTGAGGCTTTGTAGTGGAATGCGGCAAAAGGGAACAATGCCGAGCAGGTATGAAATTTTATCGGGAACCTGAGCTCAAAAATGGGTTTTGGCACTGTGAGATCGCAAATGGACCATGGTTCTCTTAAATAGGGAGTGTATCAGTGAATTTAGGCCAAATTTGTGAGGGACAGAACCATTAACTTAGGAGATTGCAGGTAATTGAGTGAATAAATTCGAGAAAATGGGAAGAACAGGGGCGAACAAATGGAATTCGGAAAATACCTGGTTTAACTAGCGCCGAGAGTGGTTGAGCTGGTTGAATGGCGAGTACTGACGTCAAATTTGCAGATGGCGGCGTTCGAATTGTTTAAATTCAAATTCTGGAGGTAAAAATGGCGACTCAGAGCTCTCCAAACTTTTCAATGAAAATGACTGAAAATGGTCACTTTGCGCATTTTTTATAACAAATTTGACACATATGCGCTTTTGGCGCTTTCCGCGATGACGTCATCGGCAGGTCCTGGGTACGGCCGGGTGACATGGACAATAACTCGGATGAAGACGTGGCGAGACACGGTGGCACAACGTGGACGCAAGCGGACAAAGTGGCAAGTGACGTGGGGCATCGGCGAAGACGCAGTGGTGACGTCATGGCTGACGTGATTGCTGTCATCAGGGAACGGAGGGTGGTATCCGGTTTCCCCGCACCGCCTTTGAGCCCAAGCGGTATTGGGGGAGGGGCCTCCAAACACCCCGGGCGGTCGACACGTGGCGGGGGTACGACAGGGAAACCACCCATCCCTCGGACGTTAACCCCCGGCATGTTGTGGGCTAAAAACACCCGCCCACCATTGGATCTGGAGGGCTAGGGAACGGACGGCTGGCGGGGCATTTTGGGGTGGCGCGCATCTTTGGAGCGGATCCCTCCCATATATAAAATACTATTGTACCATGGCGGGTCCCAAATTTGGTTCATGCGGATTTGCGGGTTGGGTTAGTGCAGGGTAATATAATTTAATGTTTAATTAAACACATTTAGGCATTAAACATTGGGATTTTGACTGCGGGGGCAGAATTGCAAGGTTTAGATGGGTGGGGTTTAGGTATAGGCTATTAACCTAACCAGAGGTTAGATTAATTCCGGGGTTAGGATGCGGAAGGGTTCATAATAGCCCCAAATGGACTAATATCTCCCATAACTATGTTACCTAGCTATAATGCTAGAGGGTGGGATAGTTAATATGCTTTTTTGGAATTTTATATAGTTTTTTGTAGAAAATATGGGTGGGGAAGTAGCTAGGGAGCTATATAATAGAGTTGGGAGTTAATATGGGTTTGTGAGGTGAAGTGTAAGGGAGAGGTTAAGCTTGTGAACTAAAAACTTAGATACAAGAAATGGATGGAATTTGAAATGAGGGTTTTACACAAGAAATGTGGCTTCTTTTTATTGAAGAAGGTCAAAACTTGACTTGATTTTCTCAAGGGGGAAGTGCAAGTAGGATTGGTTAGGCAGATCCTAAATTCCTCAAGGGGATATTAGTAAGAAACGTTTTAAGGGGAGTGAGGGGAGTTAGACATGCTTTGATAGTTCTGTCATTTAAACCATTGCTTTGACCCTTCTCTTATTGATGAGATAAGATATGATTTTCAATACAACAGGTGATCAGACCTTGCTTCTGCAACCTCAAACTACCTACCCAGCCTAATACACCTAACATTTTTTCTTCTTTTTGAATGGGTGCACTTAGCCTTGCAAACCCTGATTATCCTCTTTTCTTTTGACTGCCCTCCTATCTAAATCTACCCTTATTTCTTCCAAGGGCCCAGATTAGGCAGTTGGGCTCCTTCATTTCTCTATCTAGCTACTCATCTGCCAAGCTTGAACTGTTTGGGCAGATATTCATTCTCTAGTCTAGAACAAGCAATTTAAAACATGGCATGGTCCAGTTTTAACTGTTGGGCCATCCAGCAAGCTAGCAGTGGCATTTTGGCTAGCCACTTTCCTGGTCTTTCTTTGGGGTTCATTTCAATTAATTTTTTCTGACCAATTAATTTTCTTGCCTTTTGATCATTCTTTTAAGGCATACCCTCTTTACATTTTTTAACTCTCTTTTCTTTTCACAAAATATGGAACCTTTGTAGCATCAAAGATGAACATATTTGGCACTTCCACTGACAATCATGAAAAATGAAACCTATTGATATAGGAGACTAACACCTGGATAAACAACTGGTTTAGTTATTGTTAATATTTTAGGGAGTGGGGGAGAAGTAACTATGAGTTCTTCAGGATCTTCATGCTCAACTGTATCTTCTCCTTATTTTATTTTTGTGTCAGTCACATTCGATGGTGTATGTACAGGTGGGGTTTCTAACTCAATTGGTGGTTGGTCTCTATCTTCCTCGGGAGTGATAATGCGTCCTGACCTCAGTCTAATTTCATTGTATTATTTTTGTTCAGCCTCATATTCTGAGTTTTCAACAATTTGCACTAGCTAAACTGGTATGTTATTGGGGTTCAGATTTGATTGGGCTAGTAGTTGGGGACACAGAAGGGGTTGAGGAATTTGCTATAATGGATATGGAGCTAATAATGTGGGTTAAGGTTTAGGACCTGTCCCCATAGGCCTATTAGTTATCCCTAAAGGTTGCTGCCAATTCAGAGACCAGTTTGAATTTTGTGAAGTAGAGGTAGGACACTGGGATGGATATGGATTACCTTGCCAAAAAGGAGAATTTGGCCAACCATTACCTGGAAAGGACTGAGTTGGCCAAGGTGACTGTCAGGCAGAAAGAGTCGATAGTGCGGACACATCCAACCTCCCTAGGAGTCTAAGACTCTCTAGTGACAAACAAGACAAACAAGAGCAATCCTTCTCTAAACATGCATTTACCATACAAGAAATCAAGTGTTTAGATCCTACCTGTAGTCCAACGCTGTTGTAGTAGTCCAATCTCGCTGATCCGGATGAGCTCCTCCTTCACTTCAAAACCTGCATTCACTAACAATCAAACGATTAAATAGCACTTGATAATCTCATAAAATAAAACATATTTAACATATAGACCAAGGAGTACATGAAACAACTCATAAATAACAAGTTATTGAGAAGAATGGACTCATTTGCATTAATAGGAAACAAAAGGAACAATTACAACCTAAGCCTTGGTGTTGTGCAAGTCCCTCCCAGGGTCCATCAAGAGTTCTCCTTTACTTTGACAAAGCTCACCCACTTCCAAATGAAAAAAGAAAGGATGGGAATCTCTCCTCACAAGCTTCTAAATGGGAGTCCTAATTCCTGCAGCATCTACCCTTAGAAATGTTTAGCTTTCAACCTCCCCTCCTTCTGGCCCAATGCCTGTATTTATAGTGCTCAAGAGGAAGTTAATCAGGTCCACCATCAATGGGATAATCCCCTCTTTGGATGGGATAGCTCCTCTCTTGATGGGATAAGTTCCTCTTTCATAGGGGTACATGAACCATCTGGAGGCGCTCAATACATGTCGAACAACCTTCTAGAATGCTCTAGAAATGACCACAAGTAACTTTTTAAAGATGAAACTTGCGCCTTTTGACCTTTACAGGGGTACGCACCTGTCCCTTTACATACAGAGCGTACAAGTATGCAGTTTTTGTGAACATTAGGTGCGTATACGCAGGTAAGGCCAAGAGAATCTGCGTACCCAGAGATAAACACATTTACAAAGACTTTCTCTCTTTTTTGGAGTTTGACATGGAGAGCAGAGGCATAAGACTTGCCCAGGAGGATAGCATGACTGTTGATAGAGCCATACTAACTGTAAATAGCCATGGTGACATTTTTTAGTGTAACAGATTGCCCCTAAAGTGCGAAGCCTGTAGTAGATTAGGGTTTTGTATTATCTAGGAAGGGTGAAGCGCTTTATCATTTCAAGGATTATCTCGTGGAGAGCCTGGTCAGAACCTGCAATTTTCAACACAAAATACATGTATAAGATTATATCATCACTGAGGTAGGCATTCCCATACTCAGATCAAAACTTTAACTAGCAGACTAACTATTCTGATACAGGAATGATCTTGCAGTACATCATAATCATAGACTTTCGTAGACACAGTATGGACGCAGCCATCTATTTATAATTGGTCTACTATATAATGAATACAAAACTCCTCGTAGCCTGGATGGTGGGAACTAGATCCAGGGTCTTCATTTCTACTTCCCGAATTGGTACGATTCTAGCCATGCGAATAAATGAGTTGATGTCGAACATGGTAGAAACCACTTGATTACCAGTCGATGATGTAAATTGTTAACAAGTGTGAGAGAGACCACCAGTAATGTCAATGGTTCTCAAAGTACCCAGTACAATCCATGAGATGTGAATGAATGAGTTGATGTCGAACATTTCACGGAATCCTTCGATCGAAAGTCAATGATGTAAACTGATGTCAAAGGCGAGAAACCTGCCATTGATGCATGCAGATTTCAAGGTACTGACGATTTCTAAGTCATCTCTCTAGATAATGTGCTGATGTCGATAGAAAGCGACCCGTTGCAGGCAGGCCCACAACACGAAATCATTGTTCAAGTTGGAGAAAATGTTGCTGTAAGGACTGACTCAGGGATGGTCAAAATGGATGACAAGTATTTTGCAGATGAAAGTTTTATTTGCAGACCTCTTGAACACATAATGACACAATAGATGGCTTGGTAATGAATGACTCAAAGTTAATCCCCGATACCCGGCTGAAGACTTTCAATGTGATTTGATCAACTGTGAGGCAAAGGATTTCCCAACCCAGGTGAATGAAAAGTGTCATGTTCAAGAGTGGTAATAAGGTTTCTTCTGAGACAAAGGATAACAAATAGGCTCATTCTTCTCTCTTTTCCCCCACCATTTCTGGCAAGTACCTCTTTTTTTTTTACAAGCTTGAGCAGGATAACATATGCTTGATTATAAGCTCATCCTTTGGATGAGTCCAACCTAGTTTTGATTCGAACCCTAGGAAGGAGTGGTTCGTTCCTGTTTGTAATTGAACAGGCCCTTTACTGTGAAATTTTAACGAGCCCAGTATAGGAGAAACTTGGCGTTTTTCAATTTTAGAGAGTCTGAAAAACTTAAGAAGACTCCAGGTTGAACTTTTTCATAAATTTGTGTCCCCCAAGCCCGAAAAAGTATAAAATAATACCTGGGAGAACCGCTTGATCTCGCGACCAAGGAGTACTTTCATGATTAGTGTCACTGACCTGAAAAGTAAAAAGCGATCCAGGACACGTCGTTTTATTTCCAGTATCGAGTTTGAAACGACAAAAACCCTGCAATCTTTTCCTGTTTTTACGGTCAGAAAAGGGCTATAAGGGGACCGTCTTCTAATTCCATTTTAACGAGTGTAAAAGAAACGCTCGGCAATCTTTTCATATTTTAGGAGTCAGAAAAGGGCTTAAAAGATGACTCTGATGTTTTGGTTTGTGAAAAACGACAATTTTCCCTCTAAATCCTTTTGTCCTGCTCAAAAACAACACATTACTCATACCTGTTTAAGATAGGCAAAAATACATTGAAAAATATCCTTTCATGGTGAAAATTAAACAAACTTAGCATTCATTCATCCAAAAAACCTATAAAAAGACTTTTTACCATGTCATTTTTACCATTTTACTGTTGAGGTTGAGAAAAGGGCTTTTGGCAAGAAACTTCCCGTGGACATTGCGGAGAATCTGACCGTCAAAATCGAGCGCCATCTCTTTCAGGTATTCCACAACATCCTCCTCTTCAATTTCATCCGTTTAGAATTTCATTTCAAGTTTTAGTTTGATTTTTTAGGGGGTTTAGGGTTTTAGGATATGTTTCTCGGGGTACGCAGGTGCCCCATGGGTGACCTGCGTACCCCGACCTTTTTCGTATATAGGGAAAAGGTCGGGGTACGCAGTTCGCCTTCAGACCAGCTGCGTACCGCCGCTCTGTGTCCTGAACGTGGGGTGCATACCCCGTGAAACACGCATTTTGAAACCCCAAACTCCAATTTCAACCAACCAAATTTTATTTAATGAATTCTAAGTATTGTTTTTTGGTGTGTAGGGCAGTCACCATGCTAGATTGGAGAGAAATAGAACACGAGGACGTTGATTTGGCCGCAATAAATCATCAACCTTCTATTGATGCGTTAAAAGCATGCGGTCTGTACAAATACTGGGCCATACCTGGCATGAGGGGCCAGGTGGCATTCCTTGAGTCGCTGGTTGAAAGGTGGAACATTCAGGATCAATGCTTCTACATCGGAGAGAACCAGCTCGAGATAGAGTCCTCTGACATATATTTTCTCACTAGCTTGCCTAACAGGGGCGAGCAACTCTCTCTATTCGGGACTAGGCCGGGTGGCCAATCCCTTACTAGTCTCCGACTAGAGTGGTGCAACAATTAAAACCAGGAGAAGGGGATAGAAATCAAATACATATCCCGACCTGAACTTATGGTGATAGCCTTTACTGTTACCAGACTCTGCGGTGCAGCCGCCTTGCACAATGCCACCGGGTCCCAAATGCGGATGGCGATAGATTGCTACCGAGGCACCATTTTCAACTGGTGCGATGCTGTGTTGGCCAATATGAAGGGCCAACTGACTAGGGAAAAGACCGGACGATTGAAGACCTTTGGATATGGGCCTTTGGTTGTGAGCTTTGCCCTAGAGAGAGTTCCAATGCTGATCCCCCAGCATCTTACTGTTCCAGTTGGGGCTCCTCGGGAGCCTAAGTTGACGAGATGGGTTGCGGTAATGGCCCGGCATCCTGATGAGGGCGCGACAATTGTTCGATTTCCTGATGGTTACTTTCACTGGTTAGAGAACCAGGTCTTTGCTATTCAAGATTTTCCTTATGCCGGAATGGATTTTCGGAATGATCCGGACATGGTTCTTCCACAGGGAGAACAGTGGGATGACAGAGGTACTTCATTTTTCACAAGTTTTTAATTTATCTATTTTTTTGTTTTTTTTTTTTTTTATATATATATCGTCTCAAAACTGACAGTGGAAAATTTCCAAAATGCAGATGTAGGTCCACGGCGTCCGGCCAATCTCCGGGCTTTTGAGAGAAGAGTACCAGCTGTACCAGCACCAGCCCCACAGGATGCGGCCGCAGAGACCTTAGCCGAGTTGGAACAGGATCTAGAGCGTCTGACGGCGGATATACCAAAGACCACCATAGATGAAATTCCTATTCGACTTCAGCGCTATGTGGTCGCAGTCCCAGGACCTTTTAGGAGGTTCCTGTGTAGGGTAGCGCGGGCAGTGGTCTCGTATAGAGAGCACCATCAGTGATTGGCTAGTCACTTTTGTAGACACATATGACATTTTTGGTTTTTTGTACTTATCATTTTTGCCGATCATAAGGTGTTTTTCAACCTATGATCGAAGACGATGTATATTTTTGACACACTCCTATCTATATATATATATATATATCATTATTACTGGCTTATCTTGTTTAACATATGTGATGAAATGTTTTTAAATTTACTTGCATGATTATCGCAAATGTTTGTCCAACATTCGAGAAGCAATTGCATCTGCTAATGTATTTAAAGACCTTGGAATATGCTGATATTCAATGTAATCAAATTCACGTTCCAAGAGACGCACTCTCAAAAACAACCTTAATAACACAGGATTTCTAATGGCATATACTCTATTAAGCTGTAATACAACGAGTTCAGAATCTAACCTCACTATCAAACATCGAATTCCGAATGAAATAGATTCAGACAATAATTCAACCAATGCACTGTATTCTGCAATGTTGTTCATTGTTTGACCGAGGCTCACCCCATGCATAGAAACTAACTCGTCAGAGGGCGAATAGATAACCCAAGCTGTGGAAGAGATATTCCGTGTACTACGACAAGCACCATCGACAAATCCAATGTACGTTTGGAGAGGCATCGACATCTGCAATTATCAAGAGTAAAACCAAGATAAGCCAGAATAACGACGAAAAACACACTTTCTAAGCTAAGCACACTATCTAAACTAACAAACATACTAGCTAGAAAGAAAACCTAACCTAACTAAAAATTCTCCATACCCATCATTTAAGCATAATACCTCTTAAGGTAAAGTCCATTTCTGGGTTTACCCAAAGAGTCCCCATCAAAATCTACCAGCTCATAGGCCCCTTTTGCTAGCTTTCGCTTTACAATGTAGGGTCCATGCCACATAGGAACGAATTTTCCAGCACCTAGCTTATCGTTAGCTTGATCATATAATAGCACTAGGTCTCCCTCCGAAAAACTTCGAGGGGTCACATTTCTATCATACTGAGCTTTCATTCGCTTCGCGTGAGTCTCGATTGCCAATGCAGCGTCACGTCGAGTCTCATCTAATTGAGCTAAGTATAATAAACGTTTCTCCTCTTCGGAAGTAGCTGGGAGTAATTCGACAGCCATTTGAAGTGATGGGATTTCGCATTCAATGGGTAACACAGCTTCCAAGCCATAAACTAGCTGGAAAGGAGTGAACCCTGTTGAAGTTTTCACTGAAGTTCGGTATGCCCATAGCGCTGAAAATAACATGTTGTGCCAATTCGACCGATGAATGCCAATGATTCGTCGGATCATGATAACCAGAACTTTGTTGATAGACTCAACCAAACCATTGGCTTGCGGATAATAAGGAGTAGAGCTATCGTGGCGCAAACCAAGCTGGCTTGTAAGCTCAATCATCATGATGTTTCGAAAATGGCTCCCATGGTCAGTGATGATCGCTTGCGGGACACCAAACCTAGTTATAATGTGATTGAATACGAAAACTGCAGCTGTTTTTCCGCTTGCGTCGAATGTAGGCATCGCCTCGGCCCATTTAGTAAAATAATCAACCGCGAGGATGATATACGCATGCCCCCCGGCCGAGTGAGGGTTACAAGTAATAAAATCGATACCCCATTTGGTGAAAGGACCAACGGCAATTATAGGATGGAGAGGAGCAGGTGGTGCACGCATCTTGCGATCGAACACTTGACAGTTGTGGCATTTTCGGACCGCAATAATACAATCTTTAAACATGGACGGCCAGAAATAGCCAGCACGCAACACCTTCTGAGCTGTGGCATACCCAGACATATGACCACCACACGCTCCAGAGTGACAATCATTCAAAACCCTCTCAGCCTCTTCGTGAGTTAAACAACGTCGAAAAACCGAGTCTGCCCCCCGCGATAAAGTGTATCTCCAATAATTCTGTATTGCTGGGATTGAAACCGAATTTTTCGACGCTCCGACTTTGAAGTTTCAGGCCGAAAGGTTTGGGTTTGGAGATAGATGATTATATCCCCATACCACGGATCTAAAGTACTGATAAGAAACAAAGATTCGTCCGCAATGGACTCTCTGCCACAGTTTCTGTGTCAGCACGCGGGAAATCACACATCAATTCCGCAAAAACTAAGGATTTCTTAGACTTGGACTTCTCGAACTCCAAGTCGAACTCTTGCAGGATAACGATCCATTTAGAGTACTTGCCCCCTAGCAGTTGTTTAGTCAAAATATAAATCATAGGGTTGCAATCTGAAATAACTGTAGTTTTACGGAGAAGAATGTAGTGACGAAAACGCTGGACAGCTTGAACGGCTGCCAGGGCCAATTTCTCCACATGCGAATATTTTAGCTCAGTGGGGTTTAATGTCCTACTAAGATAATATATCACATGTTCCGTTCCGAATTCATCTTCTTGGACTAACACCATTCCAATAGTGGAATGCGAAGCTGCGAGGTATAAGAAGTAGTCCTGGTTGTAGTTGGGAGGATGCAACAACGGTGCATGGGTCAACGCATGCTTAAGTGCATCAAAAGATTGTTGGGCAATCTCGTCCCAAAAGAATTGAGCGTTCTGTTTCAACAACCGTGTAAAACCTTTAGTGACCTCGGCGTAGTTTGGAATGAATCGGCATAAAAAGTTTGCTTTCCCTTGCAAACTTTGGAGTTGGCGCAAACTCGAAGGAGGAGGCAATTTGATGATGGCTTCGACCTTCGAGGGATCGACACGAATGCTGGCTTTTGAAACAACAAATCCCAGCAATCAACCCGCTTCTATACAGAAAACACATTTGTGCGGATTCAACCGAATACGATAATGCCTACACCTCATAAAGATTGCTCATAAGTGGACAAAGTGATCAGCTCGATGTAAAGAATGAGCAGGCAAATCATCGAGGTACGGTTGCACAATGTGCTTGATGTCATGAAATGCATAAGACATCGCCCGTTGAAAAGTGGCTCCGGCATTCTTAAGCCCAAAAGGTAATTTGCAGTAAGCAAATGTCCCCCATGGACAAATGAATGTCGTTTTTGGTTGATCTGCAGGTAGAATATTGATTTGATTATAGCCCAAAAAACCATCCATAAAGGAAAACATTTCACTTCTGGCACAATCATCAATTATTTGATCGATATAGGGCATAGGATAGTTGTCTTTTGGAAAAGCTCGATTTATATCCCTATAGTCGATACAGATTCTTATTGTTCCTTGTTTCTTGTTAACCGAAACAATATTCAATACCCAATCCGTTAACGGGATTGGATAAATGAAACCTTCTTTCAATAGCTTTTCGACTTCTGCTTTAATCGCAGCTACTTTTTGAGGGTGAATCTGACGCAACCGTTGCCGGACGGGTTTAGCATCCGGGTAGGTCTTTATTTCATGAACAACAATGGCAGGATCGATTCCTGGCATTTCCTCGTAAGACCAGGCAAACACATCGCGAAATTCTTGGAATAGGGCCTTGTAAGTTTGAATTTCATCTTCTGTACATGAGGCACCTATATGAATGTTTTCCTGAATTCCGGGCTTCACTGAAATTTCAATGGGAATAGTGCAAGAAATATTCCCTAAATTCAACTCTGAATCAGGATGTTTCGTTGGATTCTGAGCGTCTTTGACATATTCAGCGGTAAAAATAGATGAAAAATCGTTTTCAAAAGCATCACCCTCAGGTAAAAACGAAGATCTATGATGGAGATCTTCCCATGGTAGATCGTCTACACTTAGGATTTCGCGAAGTTGTTCGTCAGATGACATGACTTCGGGAAACGCTATCCGTTCTGAGGTTGGTGTGAAAAGTGATTCCTCACTGACCACATTCATTTGGTCGATTTGGGTTGAACGTGAGTCGGTAAAAGACACGACGGCTTCATAAGCAATTTCATATGGACTCAAAGGCATAGCATCACCGAATGAGTCTATCTCAGATTCAGATGGGACAATCCAACGATCGTCGTAAATAATGGTGTCTGATGTAATCATATGAATTGATGCAAATGAAGGGTCTGCGTTGATTGGAGGGAAAGGAAAAGTTCCCAGTAAACCGGAATCTTTAACTAAACCTACGCCAACGTCCCTATAAGGGATTGTCGTCTTACCGACATGCTGGATACTCTCTGAAGAGGCTGGGTCGGATGAAAAGTATGTCAGCTGATCAATTGTCACGATCTTGCCGTTATGTGGAAACTTTATTACTCTGAAGACCGATGAAACGACCGCTGTCATAGCATATGACCAACTTCGACCCAAAAGAAGGTTGTAATCTAGAGGGGCATCAACCACCTCCACATCCAGACTAACGGTTTTACCTTCTACCCCTATAGGCAATTCCTGTAGAATACCAAACGGATGGAACCCATGGCCATCAAAGGCCTTAAGGATGGTCGGGGATTGGTTCAGCGAAGGAGAACCAAGCGATCTCCAACACTGAATCGACATAATACACGTGGAAGCTCCCTCATCAATTACAGTCCGATGAATAGGCCTATTTTTGACTATCACTGGAATCTAGAAAGCCATTTGATGGGGTAGGCGCGGTGTACTATTTTCTAGATCGAAGATTATTAGATTCGGGTCCTGAACATCAACAGCTCTGATAGCCGACAAAAGTAATTTTCGTTGTGCTGGGCATGATTGCAGCACTTCTAAAGCCGACATTGCTGAGGGTGAAACAGCTAAATCCTCAACAATGTTGTAATTCTGGGCCGCTCTTGCATGTGGATTGAAAGCAGACCTTCGAAGTACACCCTTTGCGGGCGGTTTGATTACTAAGTCCGGGTTAGGTTTTTCGATCTGTAGTGGATCGGAACCAGGAGCTGAGGTTGATGGATTAGAATGAGAAGATTCTGCTTCCTTACCATCAACAGGATTCTTACTACCATAATCTTGCGACCGAGTCGCAATCCTCACATGAGACATCATCAAAATGGGTTCTTCACTGGCAGTCGAGGAAGAACCTATCATCTTACTCTCCTGCTTTGGAAAGGGATCTTTCAACACAGCAGGAGTGGGAGAACCTTTGACTATTTTCACAACCTCGGCCCGATGAGGGCAATGTCTTGTAAAATGATCCTCTTCACAAATAAGACAAGGATATCGAGGTTTGCGCTTTTCATCATTGGTTTCCGACTTTTCTGTTTTCTCCTTCGGAGCCTTGTCTGCTTTAGCCTTCTTCTTTCCTTTCTTCTTTCCACCGTTTTTTGATTTGGCCGTAGATGACTCCACAGCGTGAATATCGGTGGAAAGTTCAGGAGAAGACTCTCCTGTCGGGGAATCAGGCAAGGTGATTATAGGAGTAGTAGAATTCTTGGAAGACTTCTTCTTGCTCTTTGTGTTCACCGTACCAATCATACCATCAGTGGCATGAGATCCCGAAGGAGCAGCAGCGATTTGATTCGATTTTGGAAGATCTGGGATCTTCTCGTGTAATGTACCCGACTGAGTATAAACTAAGTCAAGGTACTGTGCCTGAGCAATGACTTGCTCCTCAGTAACTACTCCGGCCTTAGCTATCTTCAGTAATCTTCGGTAATAATGATTTAACAAACCATTCAGCTAAGATTTGGTCCGGAATAAAAACTTTCACTAACCTTCTTCGACGTCTCCACTCATGAATGTGATCGGAAATATACGTGGACGTCGATTGTTTTAGAGAAGTTAATAACTCCGTGCCGTTATCGTATCTGACCGAAAACTGAAAGTGAGTTAAGAACGAGGTAGCTAACTGGCTAAAATTGTAAAAAGAGGCCCGTGGTAACTCAATGTACCACTTGGCCGCGAGACCAATGAGTGTACGTTGGAAAAGACGTAAGCGGATCGAATCATCCGAGATAGAATTTGAAGCACACCAGAGGTGGTAAGTCATCACATGATTCGACGGGTCCTCTCCAGACTTACCTTCGAACTTGGGTATATCGCTGGGCAACTTATTTGGCATTGGCGGCCAGAACGGAAGATAATTGATTGGATCGTTCGTTAGGCGCGACAAGTCTGGTAAATCCAAAGTTGCGATAAACGGCAATTGCCGGTTCGGATCCCTAAAACTCTGAGTCATGACACCAGCCCCAGGAGGAGGATATCCAGGATAACTTGGAATAGGCATTGCATTCGGGATATTGTATCCTCCTGGAAAACCAGGATTAACCGGACCGTACTGGGGTTGTTGAGGTTGTTGATAAGTGTACCCAGGATACGGTTGATACTGGTAAACTGGCTGCTGGACAGCTTGCCCATATTGGTACTGTCCCTGGTACGGTTGATGAACAAATTGTGGTTGAGTAGTGACAACCGTACTTATACCAGGCTAACCTACAGGCATCTGAACCGTAGTTTGAATCGTAGATCCAGATAAGGGTAAAGATGCCTGAGGAGTAGTTACAGAGACAGTAGAAACAGGAGCTATCGATACTCCAGAAGTAAGTGCGGCAGATGTTGTGGTAGTTGCAGCAGCCGTTTGAGATGGAGTACTAGGTGCAATTGGCGGCTGAGTAACTACCGAAGTTACAGAAGTTTGAACATTTGACTGGACAGGTTGCGGTTGCTGGGGTGGACCAGAAACTACGGGTTGTCCAGTTTGAGGTAACAACTGTATACTTGGCTGCAACACCTGTTGACCTTGTGATGGATCCCACACTATCATTCCGGGGTATTGACCCGTAACAGGTTGAGGATACTGAGATCCGTAACCAGGTTGAGGGTAGGGTTGATAATTGAAAGGTACATTTCCCGGACCTTGAATATAAGACTGACCCTGAGGTGGTTGATAACCTTGACTCGAGTATTGACCTTGAGGTTGATAACCTTGGGGTAAATACTGATACTGGGGTTCACCTTGACCTTGAGGTTGATACCCTTGAGGTAAATATTGATACTGAGGTTGACCCTGGGGTACATATTGAGGTTGGGGTTGACCTTGAGGCATGTATTGTACCATAGGTACATACTGGCCTTGAGGTTGCCCCCCAGACACAATTTGTGTACCTTGAGGTTGCCCCCCAGGCGTTAATTGAGGCTGCCCCCCAGGCGGTAATTGGCCACCTTGAGGTTGAGAAACGGGAACTGATCCTGACATCATGTAAATGTCGCCTACCCCCAATGGTCTATTACCATTGTTTCCAGCTAATAACCCATGATCAATGGGTTGAGGAGATGCCCCCGCAAAGGTACCAGAAAGTGACTGATACCCGGTGGGAACAGAAGGACCGCCGTGTAAGAAATATTCAGAAGATTGAGTAAACACGGACGACTGACCAGACATATTTACAGGAGTATAGATACCTCCAGGTGGAAAAGGAGTACGAGGTGGAGAAAAAACTTAACCCTGAGTTGTCTAAATAGTTAGTTAACGAAAGGTACCAAGTAGTACTTCTACGAGGACTGTAAAAGATAGATTCACGCTCCCTTAGATCAATAGTAAGTTGATCTTCAAGGTTAGAGACGCCTATTTCTTCCTCTGGAGCAAGTTCTTCAATAGCAATCAAACCAGTAGGAAGATTTTCGGTGATAACTCGTTCTACTCTTGGTGAATCTGGAACACTAGAAGTTGGAGTAACAGGCTCAGATATTTCAGGTTCCTCACCTAAATCACTAGTAGATGAAAAACTACCAGCAAGCTCGGAAACTGTAACAGCTTCGGGATTATAACCTGTCTCTAGACTTTGATAATCTGGATGGACTACCAAGGAAGACTCTCCTTCTTCAGGTGATCCTACTCTACTGCCACTAGGAGGAGTTACAAGGACCTTCAATCCTTCGTACTGACCCGGGACGTCTTCAGGAGGTCCACCCCGTGATCTACGGAGTTTCCTCAACAAATCAGTTCCGGTAACAATCTCAGGTGACTTGCCCCAAAGTCTAGGGGACTGTCTCGGTAATTCCGCCACAGCTAAAAACTTTTAACTACTACACACGAAAACAAAGTAAAATCTCAAATCAAACCACCTAAAGTCGCTAAAGAACCAAACAAATTTGAATCACACGCCTAAAGAATCTAGGGCGTCAAACCATGCACAAACAGTAGCCTTCCGGACCGAAAACACTAGTTGGAGATGAAACCCAACATCGCCGAATTCAGTACAGAAGTGGAGGGTGGAACAGTTACCCCGGCAACCTGCTTAATGAATAGACCGGCACAAGTTCCTCCACTTTAACCGTCTCGAGTGAAGTGAACCCCCGGAAAATCCAAGTGAGTCTAGCCAACGTCTGCTCCAGGTACAGTGGGATCTTCCCTCCACCGTCACCTGGGTAGAATCCTAAGATTATGGCCACTAAGGTTACAACAGCGGAAAATACACCTGGGGGAACAGTCTAAACTCCGACAACACGCAAGCGCAGAGTATCAAGCTCAATCCCCTTACCGGCTCCTTGACAACAATCCAAGGTTTACCGATAAGTGACCCCTGGCTCCTCGACAATGGTTAATCCGAGGTTTACCGTTTGTAATACGTGCGTGTCTGGCGTCGTTCCCAACGAGGGAGGATTGATCCCCTCACTGGTTCGGACACGAGCTCGTGCTTCTCCTTTAAGAGGAGCTTTCCCAGAGTATAAATGCAACAGTTGGATTTATCCTACCACAAGATAAGCTACTTGTTTGGTTTTGCTGTCTTGGAGAGTTAATTACTCTCCTACTCCAAGACACTAGCCTGATCTATATTGGTGCTTCAGAGCCCTAGTAAAAGAAAAATTTACTATGTTGATTTTACTTTAAGCGTTAATTTTTTATGGTTTTCTTTAAAGACAAAAGGTAGCGGAAATGAAACCAATGGTGTGTAGACTCGACTCAAACCACTACAAAGATGCACTTAGGATGATTTACACTACTTTTCTTTTTCAATGAAATTCTTAGCTAAGAAAGTTTAGAGAATGCAAATTTATATAAAAACAACTCTCTTGGCAACGAAAATCAGAGAAATAAAACTCTTTATCTTTCCAAGCATACAAACATGACCACTCATTACGTGCACGAAAAATTCTTTCTCTTTCAAAATACTCCAAAAACTACTTGAAACAAAACTTTTCAAAGGAGATGTTTTTGTATTTTCCTTATTTAATAAAGCATATAAATCTATTTTAACAAAAAACTATCTCAAAATCTATAAAATCTATGAAAAATTGACTCACAAGCAAATCAAAAGGAAATTTACTCTAAAGCAAACCTAATGAGGCAAAAGCCTACAAGGATGATTCTAGGTTGTTTTACTTGACCACAATCAAGCCAAGGACCAGCTAATGCAGAATCAAAAAACCAGTCAAAACAAAACTCAAATCTTTTTGTTCTTTTTGTAAAATGGAATTCAATACTCAATGAACAAGCACTTCGAAATTCGCCAAAGAGACAACTCAAAGGTAAGTTGCTCTCATAGGTAGACTTTTATGACAGTTCCGACTCCTAAGAAGGCTGACAAAACCAGAGAGATCTAAGGCTTGACAACTTCTACCGCCAAAGTCACTACAGGACCTACTCAAAAATCAAACCCTAGGGCTTAAACTTCTATGAAATCCACTAAAACACTCAATGCTATCGAAACAAGTTCAGGTGAAGATCTTTGATAGGGGACTAATGGATCTGGGCAGTAAAAACTAAGAAAAAGCAAAACCTAAGAGGAAAAATGTAAAAAATGGAAATTTCTTGATTTTTAGCAGGGTACGCAGGCAACCTGTTAAGCCAGGTGCGGGCCCGCTCTGTGCACACAGCAACAGTGCGTACAAGTACGCACTGTGCAATACTCAGAGGGTGCGTACTACTGGAAAAACCAAGAAAAACTAAATTTAATTTAACCCTAAGCTAGCCCACCCAAATACAAAGTCACACAGCCAAAAACCAGAAAATAAATGACTTTTCTCAGATCAAAGTTGCATACAAAGGAAAAAACTTTCACATCAATGGATTCCCCAGCGGAGTCGCCATTTTGTCAGGCGGAAAGAGTCGATAGTGCGGACACAACCAACCTCCCTAGGAGTCTAAGACTCTCTAGTGACAAACAAGACAAACAAGAGCAATCCTTCTCTAAACATACATTTACCATACAAGAAATCAAGTGTTTAGATCCTACCTGTAGTCCAACGCTGTTGTAGTAGTCCAATCTCGCTAATCCGGATGAGCTCCTCCTTCACTTCGAAACCTGCATTCACTAACAATCAAACGATTAAATAGCACTTGATAATCTCATAAAATAAAACATATTTAACATATAGACCAAGGAGTACATGAAACAACTCATAAATAACAAGTTATTGAGAAGAATGGACTCATTTGCATTAATAGGAAACAAAAGGAACAATTACAACCTGAGCCTTGGTGTTGTGCAAGTCCCTCCCAGGGTCCATCAAGAGTTCTCTTTTACTTTGACAAAGCTCACCCACTTCCAAATGAAACAAGAAAGGATGGGAATCTCTCCTCACAAGCTTCTAAATGGGAGTCCTAATTCCTACAGCATCTACCCTTAGAAATGTTTAGCTTTCAACCTCCCCTCCTTCTGGCCCAATGCCTGTATTTATAGTTCTCAAGAGGAAGTTAATCAGGTCCACCATCAATGGGATAATCCCCTCTTTGGATGGGATAGCTCCTCTCTTGATGGGATAAGTTCCTCTTTCATAGGGGTACATGAACCATCTGGAGGTGCTCAATACATGTCGAACAACCTTCTAGAATGCTCTAGAAATGACCACAAGTAACTTTTTAAAGATGAAACTCGCGCCTTTTGACCTTTACAGGGGTACGCACCTGTCCCTTTACATACAGAGCGTACAAGTACGCAGTTTTTGTGAACATTAGGTGCGTATACGCAGGTAAGGCCGAGAGAATCTGCGTACCCAGAGATAAACACATTTACAAAGACTTTCTCTCTTTTTTGGAGTTTGACATGGAGAGCAGAGGCATAAGACTTGCCCAGGAGGATAGCATGACTGTTGATAGAGCCATACTAACTGTAAATAGCCATGGTGACATTTTTTAGTGTAACAGTGACTTAGGAAATGGTTGGGACTAGCAATTCGAGAAAGGTGATTGACCTTGCCACGTTACTTTGGAATTATGTTGTTGATTAAATGACGAAGAAGGAAAGAAATGAGATGTATCTTGTGACATACCTATAGGTCGGCCTTTCCACTGTCGACATTGGTTCATTAGGTATACTTGTTTTGCCTCTTCTTCTACTTATTTAAAAACTTCTTTCAACCCTGGAAGTGATGGACACTACTAAGTGGCATGGTCCTTGGTACAGATAGCGCATGTCTGGACGATGTCCAATGGACACTCCCATTGGTTGTGCTTCTTCTAGCAACGTGGGGAAAAAATGGCTAAGTTCTGTTCTACTAAGACGTGTTTCTGTTTGTCCTACAGGATGTCCAATTGTGTTGTAAGGGTGCCTAGGATGTCCATCTCGAAGTCCTCTAGGAGGTTACCCCTTTCCGTTCTTGTTACGCATCCATTGTGTGGTTTGCTTCCTCTAGTCATAAGATCTCAACTTCTTGACCCACTGTGTGTGCTACCTCGCGAACACCTGATACACAAGCGAAATATTTCATCATAATCCTCTTGACAAAGGTCTCCCTTCCCCATAAAATTTAGATCTTTTATCCATTCCTCTTTCATTCCTTCAATTAAGATGGCTTTTAGGACTTCTTTTGGTAATGTGGAGTGAGGGGATTTCTGCAAATTGTAGTGAAACCATTTGACATATTCTTCTAGAGTTTCATTATCCTTTGCAAACATCTTAAAGATTTCATCTTTTAATTCCCTAGTCCTACAATAGTCCTAATATTTTGTGAGAAAATAAGTTTTCATGTCATCCCAAGAGTTAATAGTGCATCCACATAAACCCATGAACCACCTCAAAGTTGCTCCTTTTAGAGTAGAAGGGAACAAATTTAATTTTTGAGGATCGATGGTGTAATTGTATCCTAGGACGTCAAAATCGAATAAGAAAGCATTCGGATCCTCTGTGGTCATTCCATGAAAGGTTGGGAGCTTTTGGAAGGGAATGGCTTTCATAGGGGCATTGGCTATTGGGTCGACTATGGGGTATTCCAATGTCGAGGTTTGACCTTGAGGTGGTTTATTTGCCATTTGGTTGAAAATGTGCCAATATCCTTCAAGGACTTCAGGGGGTGCTATTTGAGAAAGTGGAGTATTCTCAACCTAAGAGGGTTTTGTGGCACTGCCCATATCTGGGATCATAGGAGGTCCTAGTTCAGACAACTATGACTCTGGCTTAGCAGTTCCACTGGTTTCTCCCTCTCCTCTTAAATTGCACGATGTTCCCTCTTGTAAAGGATCAGAATGTAACTTTGTTGTAACCTAAAAGATTTGTTCATATCTTCCAATTTGACTATGAATCTCAGTGTAGGCTACATATGGTGAGCCTGGTGCCTGAGGGATTACAGTAGGGATTTTTCCATATATAGTCTGGGGTCCTACTGATGCTTGCGACTCTGCTTCTCTTACGATTTCTTCTACAAAATTTTATCTTCCAAGGTTCATCGATCCCTTGGGTTTTGTGGATTTAGGTGGGGGGTTCTGATGTTTTTCAATTTTTTTATTCCTAGCCATTCATAAAAAAAAAACCCTACTCCTATTTAACCTCTATGCATTTGCTGAAAAGTGGGCTGATGAGCAAGCACTTTACTTGCTGGTTACGCAGGTTCTTACCTCGTGTTTTTAAAACCCAATTCTTTTATAGCAAAAATAAAAAAGAAATCACTTTGAAACACTCTCCCCGGCAACGGCACCAAAATGTTGGTGCACTAAGATGACTTTTAAAAGCAACCTTAATACCTACATTAGTTATCAAACCAGGGAAAGTCTGTTTATTTCAAGAATGTTTAGAATTTTCTATGCAAGTGAATTCAGAGGTTAATTCATAATGAAATGATTGAGAATCATTGCAATGATTAATATCTAATTCTCGAAGTTTAATCCAAAACAATTCTAAAAGAAATCTTTAAAGAATTTTCAAATCTACTTTAATCTATTATACAAAGAATTGAATTAGATGCAAGTAAAATGGATCACTCTAACTGGTATTTACAATAATACATTTATCATGAAGGAAAGCTACAAAAATTTAACAGCAAGTAACTATGCAAACATCTCATGGAAAGCAATCAACTATAAGCTAAGATCTTTGGTAACACTACTTTAGAATGAACAACAATTGAAAACTTAAATGAACCTGATCAATTCAGTAAAGATTAACATGCATATGTAAAACACGGAAAGATTTAGAATCTAGTTTGAACATGTTATCCCCTATAATTTCCTAGGCTGAGGAAGAGATCGAAAGAGGTAACCTCGAACCACTTTCAGTTCAGTAGCTAGCCCTAATGAACTAGAGAGGGATCTCTCCAATGATTTGTCAATGAATAACTAAAAAGAAATAGGTTTTAGGCTAGATATACAAGTTTGTTTGAGTATTTGAGAATTTAGGGTTTTTATGTTTGTTGGACTAGGGATTAGAGTAGGTAGTTAGGTCAAGGCCTCAAGTATGCAGTGACAAGTATAAAAAGGAGCTAGATATTAGTGTGTTATGGTGTTAGAGTGTTTTCAATGTAGTATAGGTCTAAAGTTTCAGAGAACATAATGAGCATGTGAAAGCATGAATTCATTAGTTTTAGAAGAAAAGGAACATAAGCATGATTTCCACATAAACAAAGCTTAAATCTAAGAGTTTTGTCTATATAACTGCAAGGAAAACCATAGGAAGAAGATAAAGCATGAAAAGAGAGATGATTTCATCAACTAGAAGCTGAACTATAAGAGAAATAACACCATAGGCTCACTGAACAAGTATTCCTAAAATATAACTGCAACTACTCCTGTATTAGCTATAAGAGGACATAAGGTACCAAGCCTTTCCACAAAAGTCCAACCCTTCTCACTGAATGAGAAAACATACATATAGAATCAAAACAACCATTTCCCCACCTTTAAGGGTTGAATCCTTAGGTGTTGGAATAGTTAGAAAGAATCTCTCAACAAACCAGACGAAGTAAGAAGGTCAAACACAAACTCTTCTTTTAGACTTCAAATTGAGTTTTGCTACCTTTATGAAGCTTTAATTAAACACTAAAACAACCTAGCATGCCTATTAACTCCATAATTACATCATCAAGTCATTAAGATATCCACATTACATCATTAAAACCAAATCTGGTGAAATTTGCAATGAAAAAGTCTCCTACAAGAAAATAAAACAGTGCAATTTTTTCATAAGCATAGCACCAACTTGCAGGCAGTTTTTGGAGGTATTATGGAGGTCAAACCTAAAAAATAAGAGAATGGTCAACTGGAATTTTGTGTCTAGTTTCCATATCAACTCAAATTTTTTAACATGGAGCATGGTAAGGCCTTCAAAAATTCATTCTCCCGAGGTGACTCTATAAGCACAACGCATGTTCGAGAACAGTGGCAGAACGTGTGTTTTTCACTCCTTTTTTGGCTTTTCCTCTTCACCAGTTTGCTGAACTGCTTCCAAAAGTAGATTTATGAAATCCTTAGGAAAAATCTATCTAGGCATATAGATTTTTCATCATTTGGAGCTCTGAAATGAAAGCGTAGCGCCAAGGTGTTGAGCTTATAGAAATTTCTGTGTTTTTTAAACAGTAAAAAATGACCAAAATTTTGAAAATGACAAAATTTTCTCCAAATTTCCTCAAAATTGCTAAGTAGGGGTAAAATAGGATATGTTATGCCATGAGTGAGGCCTCAACAAGTAACTCAAGGCTATCTTTGTCTTTTTGACCAATTAGGTTTTCCTTGAGTTTGCTCTTCAACTACTTGATCCTGACTTGAGATATTTTTTTCCTGGTGTAGTAGTGCATAGCTTGTTGACATGGCTAATATGCACTATGCCAAAAGGGGAACTAAACTGACCACAAGCCCCAATTAGACCTGCTTTCGTTTGGATTGGCTAGCTTTGACGAGTTTGAAGGGACCCCGTAAAACGCTTGAACATGTCGAAAGATTGCTTTCGAGAGGAAGACTTCAATTAAATCAACAAAATCAAACAACTAACCTCTATGTATTAAATCCTATCTATACTACTTCTAACTACTCTAATCTATCCTGCAAGAGCATGATACAGAGGTTTAAACATCATATATATGTTCAACAAGAGCGTGATAAAGAAGGTTAAACATCATGCATAGATTCAAGTCCAAATGAATCAATCACTGAATTCACAGCTAGACAAGACTGTATTAAGGCTAAATTGCAATCCAATCACTCATATATGAATCCACATTCTTCTATGAAATTAAAACTACAACTGATGTTTAATTTAGTTTCAAATCAGAGACCATTCACAAGTTAACCATGAAACTGAATCACATTCAATTTAACAAGACCAATAGTGAATTGTAAGTCATCAATATGCATAAATATAAATCACATTTACATTCATGCCAGTAACAACACTCTAATCCAAACCAATACAAAGAGTTTGAAACTAATGGCTCCCTCTTCCCTCAAAAAACAGTCCTCCTCATTCACAATAAAGAAACATTGTACTTCTCAAAAATCAAAAGCCCTTTCTCCTCTTCGGAGGTAATACTTATACAAAAATCTCTGACTCTATATCTACCCTACCTCTTCATCTTCCCACTATTTCAGATCTGCAAATCAAATACATAGAGAAGGACCGCCATTGCGACTACTGGCACGTAGAAAGCATAACAGTCGGATTGATTCCTTCCCTGAGGAAGAGAATAGATGTTGAAAAAGGGGAACTATATGTTGCCTTCTCATGATGAAGACTGGGACAGCTTTTCCTACAGAATGTGCAGGCAACGTGTGGGATTTTGACCCAGAATGCTTGCGGCCAGACCCTTAAACGTAGCGCTTTTGTATACAATGGCCCTTCGAATCCCCTCCTGCGTCCTTTGCTTCTCACCTGCGGAGATAGCCATCATTAGCTTCATGATTATGAACAATATAATAGAAATATTCATATAAAGCACAAGCGCTGCCTTCTACACTAAAAACCCAATCCCTTTGTTATTTTGGAAAATTTGGAAAACACAGGAAAACAAGGAAAACCTCGCCCTGATCACTCAAACCGGACCTCACATGTTATATATCAGTGCTTATAAATATCGTTGGGTTCAGCATATCACATATCGCAATATGCATGAGCCTGGGGCTCCACCGATATGTGATATGCGATATGCCCCAGACCCGAAAAACATATATATATATATATATATATATATATATATATATATATATATATATATATATATATATATATATATATATATATATATATATATATATATATATATATATATATATATACGTTAATACTGCTGGTGGGTCCGCAACATAGGCTTGCCTTTGAAAACCGAGATTTCAATATTTTTGAGAAACAAAGGAGTATATGGAGAAAACCATGTCCAACCATAACGCCAAACTTGAAACATTATAATCTCAAGTTCATAGAAATCATTGGATCTGCCACATTGCCGTGCACGTTGTGTATAAGGCCCATGCTCTACTGATACGCGATATGCTATGCAGCCCCAGACCCAACAATGTATATAATGCGGTTAATAATGTAGTCGAGTCCGGGGGCCAGTGGCGCGCCATATATATATGCATAAACCTTGGACTTAGGCCGATTGCGATGTGCAACGGGGCTTTCGGACCTGAAAATATATAAATATATATATCATATTTGATAGGTCAGCGGGTCCACTATATCACTATGCGTAATATGTATAAGGACCAGGGCTCCGTCGATATACGATATGCGATTGGGGCTAGACCTGACAATATATATAATGCGGTTCATAGGGCCGGCAGGTCCAGAGACCAGGGGTGCACTGTTTATACACATGGCTTTGGGGCTTGGCCAATAGCGAATTGCGATGAGCTCCGGACCCGAAACATATTTGTTTGAGTTAATAAAACTCATCGGATCCAGAATCCGTGAATGCCTTGTGTTATTTGCGATGGGCCCAAAAGGGTTTACGCCTATTTTTTGGAGTATTTTGGTTATGAGGAATTATGATAGAAAAAGAACACGATGGAAAATTTCATGAGTTAAGTGCACCAACGATTATGATAAGGGTGGGGTTGATTGTTTGTGCGGACCTAAACATATCATGCATTTTTGTGAAGATTAAAAGGTCTTGATGGAGGGAGTGAAAAAAGGGCTAGGTTGTGTCAGGAATGAACCATTGTAGTGGAGGCTTATTCAATGGCTTAGCCATCAGGCATGGAAAATCTAACTCAGCAAAGAGTTAACGTCCTTGTGATAAAACAGATCATTCTGAAAAATGAGAAATCAAACTTCTAGGGGACCCATTCAAAAACTTGCTATCAGAGCAAGTTTTATAGGGTGGTAGTTGTGGCCACAACATAGCCATATGCCTCTGCAAGTTGTTGTTCCTGTTTTCCTTCTTGAGGAGCTGCTCCAGGTGTCCATTTACCTTATCAAGCCAATAAACCCTATCTTCATTGATGTTTCTAGTGATTAGGTCATCTACCATAATCTGCTCTTTTGGTGGAGAAATCTCTCTTTGCTGCTCAAAATCTCTTTTGGCTGCTCTAGTCCTAGGTCTACCTGATGCAATTTTCTTTCCTTTACCCTTGGACACTTTCATTTCAACCACTGCTTTTCCCTTTGTATCCTCTTTCCTTGAAATTTTTGCTTTCTTGTCTTGAATCATTTGGTTGACCTTTAGTTGCATGTTCTCTTGTTGTAGGCATGCTATTAGAGCATTTTCCTCTATCAATTTGCCCTCCAACTTCTTGATTTCAACCTCCTTAACCCTGATTATCTGATCTTTAATTCTGCCCTCTTGTTCTTTCTCTTTAGTTGTCACATGTGTATCCAGATGAGAGGACTCTTCATGCTATGAGGAAACTGCTTCTTTACCTGTTGTAGGCTTGGCCCCTTCAACCATCTCTTGAGAAAACACAAGCCTATCACCTCTAGAGTAGGTCTGAGACCCTTCTGACCTATCCTTTCTCTTGGTTGATCTACTTGAAGAAGTGATCTCTTGCTGCATGGGTGAGCCTGTAGGTATGGTTTTATCATGAGACCTAGTTGAAGAAGATGGAGGAAATGCTAAACTAGCAAAATGGTCCCAAGACACATTTTCTTGTGCAAGTTGATGACAAACAAGCACTTTCACTAGGCCATGATGAGACAAACTAGAGTAGTGTTTCTCCCCTTGCGTTTGTACCTTCTCTGCCATTTTGACCAAACTTTTGTACAAGAAATAGGACAAGTTGATTTGTTGTACACCGGTGAAATGCATCAGAAGTTTCATGTGGTACTTATAAATCCTTGAAAACCTGCCTTCACATGTGAAATACCTCATGATCATTTTCATGAGAGGGGTGTACTTATCCAACAAATGTTTGAATGGAAAAATATAAGTTGGAGTTGCCTGGTACTGTGTTTTTAGGTACATTTTGTAGCTTTGAAGGTCAAGTTCTTCCCTCTTGAACCAGTTCTCTCCAATGTCTGGAATCCCTGTAGCTATGGAGATAAGTTGGCTTGACACAGTGATTTGGAACCCTATTATGGTAACTTTGTCATCTTTAAGCTTAGTGGCAAAGGCACTAGTCAATTGGTCATGATATTTCAGTTCTTCAACCTTCTGACAAAATTTAAGGCAGCCAACATCTTCAAAAGATTTCATGACAAAGGGAGAAGACAATACCTCATGGGTTGATGTAGGTTCATGTCTAATGACATGTCCTCCTCTATGCTTCTTCTACTCTGAAGTTTCAGACTCCATCTTAGCCCTTAGCTCTTAGGATAGTAAATTAGGGTTTGACTACGTGAAAACAGGGGATTTTCAAGGGCTGTGAGGGAGTTTAGGGAAAATGAGGGGGATGGGGATGTGAGAAAATTCTGAGAAAATTTGGGGAAGTAGAGGGGGAGTTTAGGAAGCTAGGGAAACTAGAATTACCAAATTTGGGTGAGTGGAAGGCTTCCAAAACAATAAAACACAGTCCTATAGTGAAAAAGAGTGCAATTTTGCTAGGGTTTGGGTAGAAATGATGGAATTTGGGAGTGGGCTTGATGGGAGGTGTATAGGTAAGTGTATTTAAGGTAGATGATGGTGTGGGAGCATATAGGTATGAGTTTTATCAACAATTTTGACAAGAGAAGAGTAAAAATCTTGCAAACTGCTTTCAAAACCCTAGGAAATAGAGATGGGATAAATGAGCTTAAGTAATGGAAACAAAAGAGTATGAACCCTAGGGTATAATCACCAACCTGTTTCAATTGTAGAGGAGTGTCACCATGAAGGAGAAAGTAGTTGTAGAGGGCCCACACCTTTGGAGAAATGATGGAGCTGCAAACTGGGAATGCGTAGCAGAGGCAGAGTCTTTTGCGTAGCACGGGCAAAGTCTTTTGCGTAGCAGAGTTTCTAGAAATCGGTTTTGGATGCAAAAAAACCCTTCTTGGCATGGCACAATCACCTCACTGGAATGATATGGAGAGTTGGATGTAACAATGAGCAAGTGGAGAATGATAAGAGTGAATGGTGAGCTTTTATATATGAAGAAAATCGATTTTCCTTTGTAGAATAATAGTGGACCCACCAACAATTTACACTTGGACCTTGACACTTTATTTTTTATGTTTTTATGATGATATTTCATTTGAGAAAATGAAATAAAAACATAGCTTTCAAACCTTAGTTACCAAACTAACTTCCACTATTCCTTTTGACATGAATTTGAATGGTAAAAAGACCAATTTTCTAGAATTACACCTAGTGACCTAGTGGTGAGCTAGTGATGACTTATTTATGACCTATTTAGTGGATTATGAACAAAAATGAGAATGGGACTCTACTAATGATGATATGTCTTGACCAAGATAGTGTCTTTGACCATGAGATTGAAAGGAATAGTGGAGATTGAATTTCATAACCGGTGATCAAACTTTTATTGAAAAAACGTTTTTGAAACTAAAAATTTGACTAGAAACCCTAAAAATAGCTATGTAAAAGTACATTTGATCACCAGTGAAAGGATGAAAAGACTGACACTAACACAACAAAAATAAATCATAATCATCAATACTCACAGCAATCAGAATAATGCTAATTTCACAAACTAATAGTAATAAACTATTATAAGAATAAGCAAAAATAAATATGACACAATTAAAGCAATAAATCTCATATTGAATGGCCCAAAGTCTCCAGAAGTCACTGCCGAAAGACACTCAGAATTAGATTATAGGTAAAGCATAGTATTCTTCATTAAACTTGATAATAGAGTTGCAGTGTCACAGTAATGAAAGTACTATGTGTCCAAAACGAATAGTTACAATCTTGAAATTTCTAACTAGCTATTCATTTTCGTCGGGTGGATTTATATTACCTTGGAAAGATAAATAGATAAAAGTGAATCCTTGCGATCAGGAGATCCCAAGGATTTCGTAAATCCCGAGGATTTCGTAACCGTCAATCTAATTTCATCACAGAATAGAATTGATCCTCCTGGTCTTCCGTTGTCCTTCATAATCGAGATGTTGTCATTTTCCTTTCTTGGTCACTGTTGTTATGTCGTTTGAACAACAATCGTTCAATTCGTGTTCCTGCATATAAAGATAGAAAAAGTTAGATTTTCATGCCCAGATTTAGCCAATTCGTTAATGATCAATTTTATCCAGCTTCTACAATTGTTTCTTCTATATTTATTCCTAAAATGAAGATAAACACATAAAGACAAATGATTAATTAAGCTAATATGAGGGTAAAACATACCTTTTCCATGGCCCAACAACTCTATCCTTTGTTTTGTGGTTTCGGGGTTCCCTTGCTCTTGTTTGGATCCACAGACCCAAAGTCTCACTTATTTTATTTAAAGTTTTTCTCAATTTTGACAGCATGTCAATATGCTATGCCAGACAAGGATATGTCCAAGAAATCCATTTTTTCCTGGATGTATTTTTGCAAACAACCATGGTACGTGAGCACTAGATTCCACTCAAAGTCCTTGATACTCATTTTTGTGCATAAGGTATTAGAGATATTTATGAACTCTGACACTTCTTGGTCTCATTCCTATCATAATGTGGCTCATTTTATGCACTTGTATTCATATCTTCCAAAAGGGAAATATTGTTCCTTAACAACAACTCTAAAAGAATTCCAAGAGGGTACGACTACAAATAGTAGGGATTCATCCATGGCCCTTTGCTCACAGTAAGTTTCCCACTCATCCATGACATGGGGGGTGGCCTTAATGATTGCAAAAGAAATATTCTCTATCAAAAAAATTATGGACAAAAAATATCCTTCCAACAAATTTAACCATTTATCCAAATAATTTGCATCTATCTAGCCCTCAAGTGTAGGAATATCAAAATTAATTTGAAATTTAAAGGGGGTAGTACCTTTGAAGTGGCTACTGGATGAATATGTGTTACCTATTGGTATCTATCAAAAGATCTGGGAAAAATTATCTGTTATCTTGTTCCTTTGTCATTCAAGGGATTTTTTGAGAAATAATTTGATAGGATTTTTTCTCCCTCATCCTTCTTTTCTTTTGTCATGGGAGACTGTTGGGGTCGACGAGTCCAGTCTTGGAAGGTCTCAAGAGGTTCTAGTCGCAACACCTTATACCCTAAACTTGTTGGGGACTTCATAAAAAACATAGAAAGAGAATACCACTATGATAGAACTAATCTAACTTTAAGAAGGGAATTATATGACATACAAATTTAAAATCAAACATGGAGATACAATGAAATTGAAGTCTATTTAATAAATATAATTTTTTAAATTGTTTACATGTATAATGAAAGCAGAATAACATGAATGGTTGTAGCTTATCTCTAAGAAGAGATGTGACGACAACACCCTACCTGAACTATGTTACAATGAGGCTTAAAGTCATTTTTATCACGAAGAAACAATTAGAAAACCTAAACATCCAAAATCCTAACCCGAAGAGATGAAGCATTAAAGGCTTAGTGGGCCTCGATGGGGTAAGTTGGAACGTCAATTTTTGGGGTCATAACTTTGGCATACAACCTTTGTTTGGTGTGCCCAATATCCAGTTAGAAATTTCAATCCGAGGAGAACAAATTTAGACTACAAATATCAATGAACGACTCATGCTAGCCCGTTTCCCAAAAATATGCCATTTAGGGCCTTAAACTGGCTCCAAAATCCTAAAACTACCAAAAATAAAAAATTTCCAAAATAGAAAAATTATGTTGTGAGCCAGTGGAATAGGTGGGTGTCCACCCATATCCACCTATATTAGGATACAATTTGTGATTAGTTTTTTTATAATATTATAGATGGCATTGCATAATGCAATAGGTATAAAGTTCCCTAGATCCTCAACTTTGTCTACTTTGGGACCTAAGGGTAAGAAGGTTGTGTTAAGAGTTGGTAGAAAAATAGTTGATTTTATTGATTCTTCTACTAACTCTAAATTTTCTTCCCTTAAAAGGGGCTAGGAATCATGGAATAAATCAACTATGAAGCCATTAGGACCTGGATCCTTATTCTTTTGCATACCTTTATAGCTAGTTCAACTTTTAATATAGTAATATCTCTCATTAGTGCTTCATTTTTCTCTAGAGAAATCAAAGAAGGGATGTGTCTTGTGATATTTTTGATTGCTTCTAATCAGTTGATATGAGAGTCTGGGAGAATGGAGTAATAGTGGACTAGCTCAAATTCATTATGTTGATGGTCTAAGAGTTTTCTACTCTCTAAGTATTTAAGGGAAGAAATATGGTTGTGATTCTAGTGCTACATCATAAAATTGTGAAATAACTTTGTATTCTTTCCCCTTTGTGCAACCATCTAACTCAATATTTTTGTCTCCAAAGGATTTCTTTTTTATTACATTGTTCTTCTAGTTAAGTGAGGAGGTCAAATTCTTTTGCTACAAGTTCCTTTAGATTCCTCTCTAAGATGACAGTTTTTTGTAACTAATGCATACATTCTTCCAACTCCTAATTGACCTAAAAACTATTCATGAATTCTTCCCTATTCCATTTATGCATATTGGTCTTAATATAATTTATTTTTTGTGGAAAGTTATACATGGTAGTACCCTCAACAACTTGAGTTTCATTCCATTATCCATTGATTTTATATTGAAACGTTGGGTCCATGAGCCAAAATCTCTCAAATTAAAATGGTCATTTTTGGCACTGGCTCGAACGTTGAAATCTAGGAAGGTAGGCGAGTGATCAGATATTCCACATGACAAGATAGAAGCTTCAAGATATATATCCTTCTTTATTTTGGATTTAGAGACTACATAAAGATCTAGACAAGAAGTGAATTGATGGATGCCCCCCTTGTGACTATTCCATGTGAAAATTCCATTTATAGTATCTAGGTCTATTTAATTTATTGAATTCAATTGCATAATCATTTCTTTGAATTGATCTATGTCAATATCCAAGCAATGAAGCCATCCCCACTTTTCCTTTGAGGATTTGATCAAGTTCAAGTCCTCTCCAATGATCCAAGGTGCATTCAATATGAGGGCCTTAAAGTTTTACAAAGTTTTGAGAAAGTTGATTTTATCTCATCCAGTATGAGATATGTATATGTTAGATAGAATTCTCACCTCAACCAGGTCAATTGGCTGAAATTTGGTAGATACAATTCATGGAGAAGAAAATATGTGATCCAGGTGGATATCGGTGATCACCCACCTATTCCACCTAGACCTCTAGTCGGTTTCATCCATTTCCTTGATTATAACAACATTTACTATTTTTAGCAGTTTTTTGGGTCCTGGACTTCTGGAGTTGTTTTGACCCCTTAAACGATGCTTTTTGAGATTGCTAGCACATTCGTAGTAATAGGTAGGGGATTGTGGTAAATCTTTCAATACTTGGAGAGATAATTCCAACAAGTTATAGTACACACCAAATGGAGATCATATGACCAAGTTACAACCCCAGGAAGTTAGCTACCCAACTAACCCCAACGGGCCCACAAACTCTTAACGTTTCAACTCCTCGGGTTAGGGTTTTGGTTGTTTAGAGTTTTCCTTTTTTGTTCAATAATAAAAAAGCCATTGAGCCTCATTGTAACACAATTTAGAGGCATGTAGCCACCACATCTCTTCTCAGAGATAAGCTCTCACCACCCGAACTAGTTTATTTCCATTTTGTACGTAAGCATATTTTAGTTCTTTGATTTTTATGAAATTAAGTTTTAATTCAGTTGCATCTCTGTGTTTATGTTTGTATCTCTATTTTTTTCGTTCCCACATAATTCCAGATCAATATGTCTATTATGATAACAATCCTTGGGTTCCATACGAGAGCAAGTTCCCTTTCTTTCCCATTGGCATCCATTTCTATAGATTGACAACCAACCTAGCGATGAGAGGCTGTCACAATTTTTTTTCACTAGTTGTCACAATTTTTCTTTCACTAATACATTAGATTCTTGTATCATCATTGTAGTTGGTTGTTGTGCGTGGATTCTATTTTTGAGAAGTCTTTTCTTGTCTTTTTAGTTAAGGCCTCTCACATTTCATGAGATAATATTCATTGGAAATTAGAAGGATTGAAGGAGAAGTTATCTATTATGAAAATAATCCTTCCAGAGTTGACCAACATTTCCCCAACTCTTAAAGGCATTGTTGTTTTGGTTCTTTTTTCTCTTTTCTTGTCTTATTTTGAAGCTTTGGGAGGATATTTGAAAGAATGAGCATGGATGCCTAAATGGGCAGTTGCAAAATTTGTACCTAAGGGATCTTTCGTTCACTGAGTTTTAGCTTTGAGAAGTGCTTTTCATAGAATCTGCACTTGATGCTCTAGGATGGATTGTGGTGAATGCCAGTATTGCAACAAGAATGCTGCAACTCCTAGGCTGCCAACTTTACTTTTATCAACCCGGTAGTTCGTAACAAACTTGGAAGCATTGGTGCTGTATGCACAAGTACTAGTTCTCACTATAGGTTGTCACTTGGTCAGCCGGCGCAAGATCACTAGAAGCTCAAGCCAACTTCTATAGATTTCAAAAGAAGCTATATGTGTGATGAAAGGAAAGAAAGATTACTCTACATGTGCTATTCTAATTCAAGAAAGGAGATAGACTTGAAGATAAAGCAAAACCTAGTAAAGCCTAATTAACAAGCCAATTCTACTTTTGCCAAAGACACTATGAAAACCATGAAAGAAATACCATTACCTACTCAAGGAAGTAAACAACATCTAACCATGCTAGTTCTGGAAGGAAACAAGCAAAAAACATATATTTGGATTTTTATGTGTTTTTATGTGAATTTGACATGCATCTAATTTCTTGTGTGTGAGTGTGGCAGTGGACAGGTGGCGTTAGAGGGTAGTTTTGGAGATTAGGAGGATGTAATATGGTGTGGATGGGTTCTAGGGGGTCTTAAGTGGCCTTCTGGAGGCTTTTCCCACACTCAGCCTTCAAAATAAAGCCTACAGGAAAAACAACAGGAGGACACAGGGAAACTATAGGAGGAGGCCGAGAGCAATTTTCGCTGTTTTGAGGGTGTGAGAGTGGGTGGAAAAGGTGGATGAAGGTTGGAATGAGGTGTTAGGACACCTAAAGGCTACCATGAATCACCATGACAGAGAAAAATGATTGGGTTTGCTCAAGGAGAGAGGAAGATGTTCTATGAAAAATGCAAGAAACTATGGTAGAATTGAGGTGAGGCTTGGGAGACCTATAGGGCATGGATCAGATGGAGGGTCTAATTGTTGGTAAGCTGGCCTACTACTGGAAGATATCTGCTTCATAGAAACTGATAGTCAACAAAGAAAATCAAGCAACAAATGAAATGAGTGCATCCTAGGAAAAACAAAGTTTTACATAAAATGGTCTAAACTATGACGTATGAAAGGAAATGCTGAGAAATGTTGCAAGAAAGGAAAGCATGAAAGAGGACTATTTCAAATCAAGAAGTGAACATGATAAAGGAGATCTAAATCAAAGCAAAACTGGACTATCAACCTACTAAAGAGCTGCAAACACTAGAAGTCCTAGGAATGAGGAAAATCTGTGTTTTTGGGGCAGCAAGAGAGTCTTTGCCTCAAATCATAGTCCCAGAGGGAGGAAGAGAGGCCAAGGCACTATTGCTAGCCTTTTGAATCTTTTTGATCACTGCTTAACCTACTACAGAAATCACAAATGGAATCAAACTACTAAATCATCAAAAGAAACCTATTCTTAACCATACGGAAAATACATCTAACAAATAATTAATCAACAAACTGAAGTAAAGCATACAAATACAAGTAAAGAGAAGCTTGGATTCATGGATTGGGCCCTAACCCAAGAGCTTCAACCCTCTGAGGTAACTCAGTGCTAGCTCAAAAAGGATTCCATCTTCATTATCAAAACAATATCAAGATTACATGAAACTGTCACAAAATAATAAGCTCGAAATTTGAGCAAAGTTTACATAAGCAAAAAATCCAACCCTAGTGAGGCCCTAGGCCTCTCTACTTATACATCTGAAGCTACCAACAACTTCCTTAAAATCAGGGAGGCTTGGCTCCCAAAACTCGAGATAACTCTCAATCATCTTCCACTTGCTCCACTGCCTTCTAGTGCATGATTCGGCTGCTTGTACTCCGTTTCTGGGAAAACTAGTGTCTTTTCGAATGACTAGCCCTCTAGGTTTGGAAGCTACCCTAGAAACAACAATTTAAAGCAATTCACGATTTCTTCTATGTATAATAAATAAGATAAAGACAATGGAACCAACCTGGAACTTCCGCTTAATCCCTTGCTTGATCTCTCTCCCCCTTGACAGAGCTTGCAACTCCTCCCCATACTTATCTCGCTTGGAGAGTACATGCAGAAACACAGTAACAAAGAACCGTCAAAGAATCTTGATCTATTATATCACAAACATTACAGAATTAGATATATAATGAACATACAATAACATTCACAAATGATAACATTCACAATTGCACAATTATATGGAAGAAAACTTAAAGAACTTTATTAAATAGAAGGGAGAATTACAACCCAGTTGTCTGATCTAGCATCATCCTCCTAGCATCAAGCCCTCTTAACCTCATGAAATAGCAAGATCACACCAACAATACAATGCTCTTTCCTCAAATACAAACTATCAACACTTCCTTGCAATTCACAATATTCCAGCCCCTGGATCTCTTAGTTGAGGGATCCATTTATAGATGTATGCAAGGGTGTGAGTCATCTCTAGGTTTTGATTAGTGTCATTCCACTTATTACATTTGGTTCCACAAGAGGAGAGATAACTGAAGTTTAGATCTCTTACTCATCCTTGGGCGAATTCAGAGAGGCAAGTGTCATAGGAGAAGTTTCTAGAAGATTCCATGAGAAACCACCTAGCAAACTGTCTTGGACATTTGTCCATCCTTGCCCATCGCACCCTATAGAAGGCCCAAATAGTATGCATCGCACCTGAGTAGTGTATCACTCAGTATGCATCACACCTAGCTAGTGTAGCAGTCAGTATGGTTCAGTTTAGGCCATTTCTGGATGGTTTTTCAGGTGGAACTTTTGGGGAATGATGTAATCAGATGACCATGTTCTTTTAGGGTATGAAACAACTCTTTTAGGGGTTTATGAGCCCTAGTTTATCGACATATAAGTTTGGGGTTTAAGTGCCCAAATATGTCTATAACAGATGCCCCCTAAAGCATGAAGTCATAAATCTTGATGTCGGGTGAAATGCTTTATCATGAAGATCCGAGGTTTCGAAACTGGAAGGTGACCTATATAAGATACAATACAGTACATCATCATAATATAATTTCCATGATCTAGCTGAGGCGGGCATTCCCATGCTCAGCTTTATAAATTCAATTCATGTACATAGATCAGATAGTCGTCTGCAAGTGTAGATTGGTGATTCTTAAGATGTAGAGTCATCATCCTTGGTTTGGATGACCATATTTATAGCGTCTTTGTACATTTGATGTTTCTATATCCCTAAATATATCACATCCCGGATGGATGAAACTATATCCGGTGTCTTCAAACTCGTTCAATCTTCGTCCGATGTACAAGTTGATCCATGTGAAAAAATGTTCTGAAGTCGAACATGGAAAGACATTGCCTAATTACCAGCCAATAATGTGAGCTGTTAACAGATGCGAGAGGAATCACCAATAATGATAATGACCCTCAAGGTACTATAGTACAATTCACGTGGTGTGAATATATGATCCGATGTCAAACACCATGCAAAATCTTTCGGTCGAAGGCCATTGATGTCAACCTGTCACCGGAAGTGAGAAAATTGCCATTGTGGCATGCAAGTTTCAAAGCACTAAAAGGATTGTTTCTAAGTCAACTTCTTGGATAATGATCTGATGTCGACAAGAAGTGACCCGTTGTAGGAGGGCCTTGATGTATCCCACATCTATAATACGAAATGAAACAAATGATTTTCTGGAGGTGAAAATAATCTGATGACCCAAGGTTCAGGAATGGTGGTCATGAAAGATGATGGTATTGCAGTGGATGAGACATTAATTGGATGGTGAACTCTTGATTAAATGACTCCTCTTGAACATATCAGCGACACTGAGATGAATTGGTAGTGTTAACCCCAAAAATGGATGGTGTGGAAGACCAATGGTGAGACGACCGGTGAACGGAATAACCCAACCCAACTCAATCACGGAGATGAAGTGAAAGTGTCATGCTCAAGAGCGATTTGCTACCATAAAGTTTTTAAGTTTTCTTCCTTTTTCCCCAATCATTGCTGACCAATACCTCTTTATTTTTGTCAAGCTTGAGGAGGACAACATATGCTTGTTCTATAATTTTCCCTTCGGGTGAACCTGTCGCTATGTTTTAACAAGTCTAGCTACAGTGAAACTCGTTCTTGTCTGGGTGGACAAGTTTGTCGCTATTGTTTTAACGAGTTTAAAAACAAGGATAACTCAGTCCTTTTCATATTTAGAGAGTTTGAAAAGGGACAAAAAGGAAACTCCAGAGGTTCTTTTTCATAGAATAATCCCTTAGGTCCGAAAAAGATTAAAATAATACAAAAGGGATGACTTTTTGATCACCTTAACAAGCCGAAAAAGACAAGCGCTTGAACTTTTTCGTGAGATAATCCCTCAGGTCTAAAAAATATTAAAATATACAGGAGGGATGGCACTTCCAATCACTTTAACAAGCTGGAAATGCCAATTGCTGGACAATCTTTTCATATTTAACGAGCCTGAAAAGGGTTTAAAGGAGACTCGATTTTGAGGAACGAGTGGTGTCTAAGGTAGCAACTAGTTCTGGGTAAGCTTGGAACTTCTCAAAACATGGTCCTTTTTGGGAAGAGATTGGCTAACAACACCACTCGTCGCAAATGTTCCTCAAATGGTAAATAACCAAGTGGAAGCATATGATCGACCAAAATAATGGAGGTGATGGGAGGTGCACAACCAAGGCTCAAAATGTTGATAGCATGGAAATCACGAAGGTTATTTACTCGAGGTGGGTTCATTTTTTAATGAGCTTGGACCGTGGGGGAACTATGCTTGGTTTCAGTTTCCTTTTTTTTCAAGCTTAAAATGGTAAGATATGCTTGAACTAGTTTCTATTTCTACGCAAGCTCAAAACTAAAAAGCTAGAAATGAAAAAGCTAAAAAGCTAGAAAAGTCAAAACTAAAAAGCTAGAAAATGAAAATTGAAAAAGGAAATGAAAATTTTGCATGCCCCCAGCGTGATGAAAAGGAGAGTCTCCAGTAGCCATATAGAAACTTACTTAGGTTAGGCAGGACGGTTTCGTCCACAGAATAGACAAAACACTTCCTTGGCTTCGTCTACAGAATAGACAAAGGTGAATGGTGTGTTAAAACAATCACATAACCTACAGGGAAACTTATCTTTTCAGCTAGGTTCATCCACAAAATAGACAGGGGTGCATGCCTCCTAAGCTTTGTTACATTCACCAGACTACTCATGGAAATTAGGTGGATGGAATGAAGGTTCAAGAGACACCGTTGATATAAAAGGACCATTTAGGGATGATGATTGACTTGGAGCTATGCTTGAATCGGGAAATGAAAGCTAGTCAATGGTGACAATTTTTCCTTTATGTGGGAAACACATCACTCGGAAGAGTGTTGAAACAATAGCCTCCATGTTATAAACATAGTCATGTCCAAGGAGTAGATTGTAATCTAATGGTCCTAGGACTACCATCACGTTCATATGAATGGTTTCATTCCCAAAGTGATTGGTAACTTAGGAAGGATCCCTAACGGTCGACTGGTTCCTTTGTTAAAGCCTAACAGATTCTGTGTAACAGGCATAAGCGATGGTGAACCAAGCACTTTCCAAGCAGTTGAGGAAAGGATACTCACTAATGCCCCTTCATCTATGATAGTACCAGATACGATCATTTTGTAAATTTGTACTATGATCTAGAAAGGTACATAAGAAGGAAGGCGGGATCTTGCTAGTCGATTCCAATCAAAGGAAACGACTAGACTACTTGGAGGGGGTACCAAATAAATAGGAGAAATAACCCTTTGAGTTTCAAGAACTAGAGGATTTTCCTCCTATTGTGAAGCAATGGGTGGATTGCCCCCAAGTTCATCGGACTTTGATGTAACAAAAAGAATTTTAATGGTATCGTTCTCACTCTCTTCGGGAAGGGTACGATTTTCTGAAGGTAAAACCAGGTCAACTATCACTTCGACTTGTTGACTTTGGTCGGGTATAGACTCATGAGATTCACTTTTAGAGAGAGTGATTTCGACTGACGGTTTATTCAAGTCAGTCAATTTTTCAACTAGTAAAGGACTTGGGGAAAGTTTCTGGTAACCAGATGGAAGTCACTGCGGTGAAGTAGGATGGTTATCCAACACTCTTTTGGCTTCATCCAAAAAAGGACAACGGTGAAGGGAATGATTACCTTCACATAACCTACATGGAACTTTGACCTTTCCTTTCTGTCCTTGAACTTCACTATCACTAGTTGATGGTGTATTACCAACATGATCACCAGAGGTTGATGACACTGGTTGGTGCGAACAGGGAGACCATTCTCTCAAGATCCGAGAAAAGCAGGGACAATCTCGATGAAAATGGTCTCCTCTACAAATTATGCAAGGAAATTTTGGTTTAAGAGCTTTAATGTGCAGATTTTCACCAGCTGATGCATCCAAAGCAATGGTTGCTTGGTTGTCCCCTTACTGAATTGGCTTCTTCTTCTTCTCCTTACCTTTCTTCTTCTTCTTAGCCACCTGGTTACTAGCATCACTATTTTCACCAAGCGAAGAGGAAGAAAGGGAGGGAGAAACAAACGAACAAGAAGGTGAAGGGTCAACTTCAATATCAGTTGGAGGTTGATTCGATTGCATGGCATTTTGAACCACAGAGGTTGAGAACAGCCATACCGACAGGCAAATGGTAAGTCCTAGAAGAGACAATGTGGCCATATGAGGAGCACCAAAATTCCCCAAAGAAGTAAAAGGACTAGGATTCCCCTCAAAATGGATTCCTTTATTGGTGGAATCCATATATCTCAACCTAAGATTAGCTAAGGAACAGGGATGTTACTTTGATTTCAATTAATTTTAACGACGCTTTGACACAACTTTGCTTTTTCAGTTTTTAAGAATTGAGAAAAAGCTAAAGATGACTCTAGTCCCCTTCGATTTTTAATGAGCCTGAAGTGACAAGTGCTTAAATGGACCTTTTCTTTTAAAGAGTCAAAAAGGAACGAAAGTGACTACTCTGGAAAATCTAGACAGAGGGATTACCAAACCAATCGCAAAACTGCAATATACACCTTGGTGATAAATTAAAGAGAAATTACCAAGGACTTATGTATGGCACTCAATCTTCCTGAATGCTGTGTTCAGTGCATTGCGATCAATAAGGCGGCAGACTCAGCTTCCTATGGATAAAGGATATAAGCCTATTGTGGTCTCCCAATATATACACGACGGTACAGGGAGCACAAGTCCGTGCTAGCACTTGTCGTATCAAGGAGGAGGAATCACCCAACCTTCGATGAAAATGATAGTTACTAGTTTTTATGACGCTGGAACACATCTCTAGCCTAGACTTCTAGATGTGTTGCGTTAAGTTCCAAAGCGTTGTTAAGTTCATTGAAATTTATTTTAAAATGATCTTGTTTAAAGTTTGCTTTTCAATGGTTCACCGCGTGATGATGATTTTGAAACTCGTAAAATGCAATCTACAATGATAAACAATATTTGTTTATTTTGAGCGATGAAAATCTTAGCTATTAGGGAAAGAAGATTATAATTCTTTCAAACAAAGAGCAAAGAGCAAACACTAGTGCATTTTCCTAAATCATTTTTCGCACACAAACTAAATGCAAATGCAAATGCATGTATTTGTTTTCTTTCTCTTTAATGTGAAAAATGCCAAAAAAGAAAACTAAATGCACCAAAGATCTGAAATATTTCTTTCAAAGCGACACTTTTGGCAATTTCTTCTTCAAAAGAGAAAGGAAGACTAAACGACACTTTTCAATTTTGAACAGTGCTTTCGACACTTCGAATATCAAAAAGTCAAATGAAATGCATGATGAAAAGTTCAATCGACTATTTAGGGAAGGAAGAATCCACAACACTTCTCTTTTCAACAAAAAACAACAGTTACGACACTTTTTGCATCAAAGTGACAAATCGATTTAAACAACTTTTCGACAAAGGATTGTAAATGATGAACAAATACAAAAAAAATTCACTAATCCTAATCAATGGAGGCTGATCTATGTGATGCAAGTAGGCTTCAGTAAGGAGGCACTGTTCATAAGCAGCAAAAAAACTAAACAAAACTGAAAACAAGGACAAAAACCCCAATTTCTAGAATGGAAAAAGGTTCAGTCAGTCATCGCACCTGGGCTTCACAGAAATAGGGATGCATCGCAATTTACACACTTGGGAGGTGCGATGCATACTGGGTTATAATGACAGACAGTGTGATGGGCCAAGGAGCGCAATTGAAGTGGGTTTTGGCTCAGATGTGCAGTTGTTTTCAGTGAGTTAAGCTGAGCTATGATGGACAGTAAAGAGCAAAGTACAGAGGAATGTCTTGAGAGGTTACTGAGCTACCAAAAGGGCATCTAGAATGCTTGTAAGTCAAATGTTTAATTCATAAACTAAACCAGAGATTGACTGAAGCAACATTCATCTACTATGCAATTGCAGAGCAAGAGCAGTTCGAAGGCTACCTAGCTGACTTCAGGCTCTATCTATAGTTTATAAAACAAACAATAACAACAAACAAACATCTATTCGATCCCCAGCGGAGTCACCAATTTGTTTCTGGGAAAACTAGTGTCTTTTCGAATGACTAGCCCTCTAGGTTTGGCAGCTACCCTAGAAACAATAGTTTAAAGCAATTCACGATTTCTTCTATGTATAATAGATAAGAGAAAGACAATGGAACCAACTTGGAACTTCCACTTAATCCCTTGCTTGATCTCTCTCCCCCTTGACAGAGCTTGCAACTCCTCCCCGTACTTATCCCACTTGGAGAGTACATGCAGAAACATAGTAGCAAAGAACTGTCAAAGCATCTTGATCTATTATATCACAAACATTACAGAATAAGATATATAATGAACATACAATAGCATTCACAAATTATAACATTCATAATTGCACAATTATATGGAAGAAAACTTGAAGAACTTTATCAAATAGAAGGGAGAATTACAACCCAGTTGTCTAATCCTGCATCATCCTCCTAGCATCAAGCCCTCTTCACCTCATGAAATAGCAAGATCACACCAAAAATACAATGCTCTTTCCTCAAATACAAACTATCAGCACTTCCTTGCAATTCACAATATTCCAGCCCCTGATCTCTTAGATGAGGGATCCATTTATAGATGTGTGCAAGGGTGTGAGTCATCTCTGGGTTTTGATTAGTGTCATTCCACTTGTTACATTTGGTTCCATAAGAGAAGAGATAACTAAAGTTTAGATGTCTTACTCATCCTTGGGCGAATTCAGAGAGTCAAGTGTCATAGGAGAAGTTTCTAGAAGATTCCATGAGCAACCACCTAGCAAACTGTCTCGAACATTTGTCCATCCTTGCCCATCGCACCCTATAGAAAGCCCAAATAGTATGCATTGCACCTGAGTAGTGTATCACTCAGTATGCATCGCACCTGGCCAGTGTAGCAGTTAGTATGGTTCAGTTTAGGCCATTTCTGGATGGTTTTTCAGGTGGAACTTTTGGGGAATGATGTAATCAAATGACCATGTTCTTTTAGGGTATGAAACAACTCTTTTAGGGGTTGATGAGCCCTAGTTTATCAACATATAAGTTTGGGGTTGAAGTGCCCAAATATGTCTATGACATACTCCAAGCTGAATGAAGGGGAATTCGAAGTGAGGAGTAATAAATGAGGGGGATTCCCTCCTATAAGTCCTCTCCTCTGTCTACTTTGAGTTATTGCTGCAATTTGGCCACTAGATCCTTGACTTTGACCTCGAAGTCCATCGATAATCTGCATTAAATACATGCTAGACCACATGGCATAATAACTAACTCAACTCACCCTATAAGCATAAATATAATCAGAAAATCATACAATAAGCTTAGAGAATGGTTGATTTGACTAGGTTAGAAGGTAAAATGAGCCCATATAATTACCCATTTATGAGGCTCATCGTCACCCCATACTGAAGGTGTTGTTCATCCTCTAAGAAACCTAGTCAATCTCTTCATCTTTTATGGCCCTGGTGGCCTCCCTAGCATTCCAGGCTTCTGATGTGGTCTGCTCATGTTCTCCATAAAATCTTGTTGTTCTGTCTATGTCCTTCCACTGCTCCTTCTCTTCTTCTTCTCTTCTGCCTTCCAACATGCCTAATAGGAGTGGAGGACTTAGTTTGAGGCCAATCCAGTTGACCTTCATCCTTTGCATGGAGTGCTTGTACATTGGCACTCTTTTCAATGCCTCCCTTAGCCTCATTGGGGAATGGTATTCTCTAATCTGCAAGATGTGGGGTAGGGTGTTCCATCTTCTCATGCATGCATGCACACAATCATCCCCAAGTAGCCTTTGCATATATTCAAAGTGTGCAATGGCTTGTGCGTGATTGGCTAGATATTTAGGTGCAATCCAAGGGTCATTGGCAAGCAGGTCATGTGTGCTGATGAGTGCCATAGGATCTGATGGCTCAAATCTTATCATTAATGGTTCATTATGCTCTTTTATCAACAATCTTTTCATTTCTGCTGCCCTCAATTCTTCAAGGTTCATCCATGAGGCCATGGCCATTAGTTGCAGATCCCCTATCTTAGCATTGGGGTCCCACACATTCATGACTATGAGGGCCATGTTGTGTAGGTAAAACTCTACATCTTTGCTTTATAGTCTGAGGTGCTTTGGTCACACAAATCCATGAACTACCTATAGTCTTGGAAAGGCATGGTGCCTCTTTGTGCCAAAGTTTTTATTTGGAATTGGAGCCATTGATCCTTCATAAAGAGGCCACAAGACTTGGCTGGTGTTCTACATTGTAATGCTTCCATGGATAAGCTGGCCATGTATTCCAAATGAGTCTCTTTCTCCTGCAGCTGCCTCCTTAGTATTTCATTCTCATTCTCAAGGTGGATTATTGTGATGGCTTCTATATCTCTAAGAGCACTCAACTCCTTGCCCATTTCCCTGAGTTTGTTTTCCATGTGGCCAATATCCTCAACTCCTTTGGACTTGGCTATCTTCATCCACCTATGTGTTCTTACTCTCTCTTTCTCCAATTCGAAAAATAGTGGAATTGCAAATTTCTATGGGATTATCTTGCCTCCCTCAAGTAGATTGTAATACGAGGAAAGACTAGGCTAGGGGTTAGGTTCTTATAGCTCTTGTGCTTCCTCTTTCACCTCTGGTTGTCCTCCTATCCTTTCCTCAAGCTTTTGGGTCTCCTATAGTTTGGACAGTGTCTCCTATAGGACTGTTTCAACCTCCTATAGCTATGGTTTGGGGCCCTGTAGAATTGACATCCCCTTCCATGTAGAAGATCTTGGAGTCCCCCTTTCATAGGTTATGGGTGTCTTGGAAGGAGATTCTTTCACCTTGAAAGATGGTGAATCTTCAATGGTAATGGAAGTCTTTGAGGAGGGCTAAGGTTTGCCTGTTTTAATTCTTGTGCTCTTCCTTGCCCTGAAATACATGGAGGTTTTCCTTTTCCTCTTCTTCTTTGGCTTGATTGGTGTACTGAGGGCAGTGAGGGTAGTTGCTTCTTCTCTTTCCCAAGTTTCAAGGGACTCTTCTCTTTGGTCTGCCCTCTCTGCCTCCTTTTCTCCCTCTTCTGTCTCTTTTTTTGTCTCTTCAACTTTTCCCTCCTCTATTTCTTTTCCTTCCTCCTTCCTTTCTTGCTCTGCTATGTCACCACTGGCTTCATCTTCTCCTCCTTGTTGTTCATCCTCCTCACTGCCAATAGGACTAACATCATAGGTTAATGCCTTTATGTCATCCTCAGCTCCATATTTCGGAAGACTTCCCATGCTATAGGGAGTGTAAAGGTATGGAGGGCTTCCTTTACTAGGATTTTGATTAAGCCATGGTGAGCTAACTACCCTGAATTTCCTACTTGTACCTTTGTGTTGGAGTCAATGAGGGACTGAAGGAGAAAGTAAGGGATACTGAGCTTTCGAGGTGTTGGGGTATCCATGCCATACCTCAAGTCATGGAGGATTCTGAAATGGTATCCATAAACAATGCTATTACTTCGCTCACAAGAAATGTATTTGATTACTTGATAGCTAACCTCATCCTGGGGATATGGTATACTAGCCCTTCTAATTCCATTTTTATCTTCGATGGGAGTTTCATTATTTTGGAAAATTTTCTTCTTGGCAGCCTGGCCAATTGGTTTCTCATCTTTACTCCAAGGCAACCCAAGAGGAAGGGTAGTGACCCTACTGATGAATTCAGGGGTTATTTCAATGGAGAGGCCTCTAATGGTTACAGTAGCATGAGTTCTTGTGTGAGGGACCAGAGAGAGAGAAAATTCTTGGGCAATTTCATCATCAAACCCTCGAAATTTCTCAAAGAAATTCATCTAGTTTTCCCTTGTGAATATGTCCACCAGTTGAGGATGGGCATGGCGCCTATTGGAGTTAGTGGGCTCCTTTCTCATAAAACCCCCTGTCATACTGCCTATAATTCTTTGGAAAACCAAATATGGAGGTGGAGACAACGAATTCCTAGTGAAATAGAAAAACAGAGGAGACTGTGTTTTAAAAAAAAAAAAAAAACAGAAACTCTTTTTTATATATATATACCCTCCTAAAGACTTATTTCATCCTCAAATTGAGACTAATTCTTTCTCATTTCAATATTCAATAGAGGGAATTCATGAACCCTACCTCTTCAGACTAAAATTTGTGCCAAAAACTGTGTTTTCTCCCTTCAAAATGACTCACTGCCCCTCCTGTAGAGGCCCGTTGTCCCTCCTATAGATTTCCTATAGGTGCTCCTATAGATTTCCTTTAGGAGCTCTTGTAGACAATGCCGAGAGAAAGAATATGGAGGAAATTGATGGAGGATGGTGGTTACGAGGCTGTGGGGGCACAAGAGGACTGTTGTGGCTGAGTTACAAGGAGAGAATGAAGAAAAGGTGGTGAGAATGCGCGGGGAGGAGTGCTCATTACCCTTTATGGATATTTTCGGTTATGAGTGTTGAGCTGGCAAGGTGTACGTTGCCCATATTTAGACCATTGGTCCCCACCTGCTTGGTCATCATGGCCCCTCCTCGTAATCATCCCTCATTATTGCATCGGAGTTCACACTTCCTCCCACTACCTGTCCTTGGCATCTTGTGCTTGAGTTGACTATGCGCACGTGTGGGTGACATCTTGGATAAGTGGAGTCAACTAAATGAAGGTGGCCAAGTTAACTGGCCACCTTTCCCTCATTCGATCTCAACCATCTCGTTTCCTTCGTATGACTCCTAATTACACAAATGCAAATAGAGGAGTGATTTAGTTACTTACCTGTGATCCGAGTGTATTTGCTATGAGGTGTTGTAGCTTTCTCTATTGCATGCCTTCATTTTCCTTCATGCATGTTGTCTCTGCTGGATAATGTGTGGTTGTGTATTTTTGTAGGTTCTTCTTTTGCTGGAGCTGAACTGCATGTGCATTTTCAACCTGCAGATGTGCACTCTTTTGCTGTTGGTGGTGGACTTCTATGGGATCAACTACTACAGGAATTCTTACAGGAGCTATTATAGTTGCTTCTCCCCTTGAAACTTTAGTTTTCTCCTGTGTTTGGAGCTTGAGAATGATGCTAGAGGTGTAGATAAAGATGGAGGGATAGTAGGTAGGCTTCAGGTGAAGTTGATGGTGCCTTTTCTCCTTTTTTTTTTTTAAACTGAAAAACTGTTTTTCTGTGTTTTTTCTTGGACATGGAAAAAAAAATAATGATGCTTGGGGTGTGATGTAGGCTTGGAAATGATGGCAAGGAGGTTTGAAGATGGTAGGAGGGATTATAGGTCCTTCATGAAGCTTTTTTTGTCCCTAAAACTGCCTTCTGTAGACACTTTTGGCTCTCTGTAATTCCTATAGAAGCCTCTTGTAGAAAACACAATTTTGGAAGAAAAAGGTACAGTGGGGTGGAAGAGATGCCAAAAATGATAGAGGAAGGTGTGGAGGAGATGAGATGGATGCTAGTGTGAATGTCAGGGTCCCCTTGGCACCTTCTTCTGCTCCCTGTAGTCCTCCTGCAAACTTGCAATGCAATAAAAATTCATTTTTTTTTTAAAACAACTAGGGCACCTCAGAGAGATTTTCACCTTAATTGCCTGCCTTGGGGACCTCCAAGGGACGTTTTCACCCAGGGATATTATTCTTTTTCCTCCTTTTTTTTTAACATCACTGGGCCGCCTCAAAAGAGGTTTTCAATCCAATGATGGGACTCAAGCGCCTCGTGGAGGTTTTCACTTGAGTTCTTATTTTTTTATTTTTTCTTTTCTTTAGTGAGTGGGTGAAGTGGAAGCTAAGACATGCTCCACTACCATCACTGTTTTATTCAAATATTCAATAAACTCTCGCTTGGAGAGGGGTTTCTTGTAGACCTTCAACCGATGTCCATTGACAAGCATGGGGATGGCTTCATCATCAATGGTTCTGATCAGAACTGAACCATTGTCATTTCATTTCTCCATAGTGTAGGGTCCCAGCCATCTTGTCCTCAGCTTGCCTTTGAAATCCTTGTATCTTGAATCATAGAGTAGTGCCTAATCTCCCTCTTGGAATTGTTTCTCCCTGATATTTTTGTCATGCCATATCTTTCTCTGAAGCTGAACTACTTCTGTATGGAGAAGGCCTTGCAATCTGTATTCATCCAACCCATTGAGCTGAAGTAATCTTTCCTTCTGTGCATGGCTGAGGTCTAGGTCCAGTTGAGCTACCATCCTTAGGGTATTGAATTCAAACTTTATTAACAGCAAAGCCTTCTTCCCATAGACCAATTCATAGGGTATGAACCCGGTGGTGGTATTCCATGTTGTGTTGTAGGCCCAAGTGGCCTCAACTAATCTATCCACCCAGTCTTTTCTATTGTTGATCACTACCTTAGTTAGGATCCCTTCCAATGCTTTGTTAGCGACCTCCACTTGCCCATTGGCTTGTGGATGGTAAGGGGTGGAATTCTTGTGCTTGATCTTATGATGTGTGAGTAGGTCTTCAATCAGGCTAGAAGTGAACTGACTGCCTTGGTCTGTGACCAACTCTCTCAGATACCCGAACTTGTAGAATATGTTTTCCCTCAAAAACTCAGCTACTTTTTCCTGTGTCACTGCTTTGATTTCTTTCGTCTCCGCCCACTTTGTCAGGTAGTCGATGCACACAATGATGTACTGCTTTTTCTTTGAAGGGGTATTGATAGGCCCCACAAAGTCCATGCCCCACTTCTGAAATGGCTCAAAGGTCACCTGAGGTTGCATGGGAATTCCATCCTTTGGATTAGGTTTGCCCATCCTCTGACACTGATCACACTAGCTCGTGTATCTCCTCACATCCTGATGAAGAGTGGGCTAGTAGTAGCCTGGTTGCAATATCTTGAAGGTGGTTCCTTTTGCTACAAAATGACCTCCACAAGGCCTATCATGACAGGTCAGGAGGATGTCAAAGACTTCCTCCTCCCTGACACATCTTCTCAAGATCTAATATGGGCCAAGTTTGAAGAGATTGCCTCCAATCCAGGTGAAAGGGGCACTTTTCCTTACTATGTTGCTCTTCTCTTTTGAGGATAGGTGTGGTGGGAACTGTTCTGAAACTAAATAGTTTGCTATATCAGCAAATCATGGAGAGAGTACTGATATAGCAAATAGGAGTTCTTCTAGCATTTGGTCATCCACCATTCCTTCTTCACCTGCAGGCAAATTTACTCTAGACAAAAAGTCAGCAACAACATTTTCTTTACCAGGCTTATCAATAATAGTCAGATCAAACTACTGCAGTAAAAGAAACCATCTAATAATGCGAGCATTTACATCTAGTCTGTTCATTAAATATCTAATTGTAGCATGATCAGTGTGCATAAAGGTTTGACAGCCTGTGATATAATGTCTGAATTTGTTTAAGGAATGCACGATAGCTAGGAGTTCCTTCTTAGTCACGGTGTAGTTTAACTCTGCCTCTGACAAGTTTTTGCTTATAAAGTATATGGAATAAGGTAACTTTCCATGAATTTTTCCTAAGGCTGCTCCTATCGCTTTGTTCGAGGCATCTGTGTGAATGTGAAAGGGTAGGGCCCAGTTTGGGCCTCTGAGAATTGGGGCAGTCACTAGCTTGCTATTCAAGGTATCTAGGGCTTGTTGACAGTTTTCTGACCATATGAACTCAACATCTTTACCTAGGAGGCCAAACAAAGGAGAGGCTATCTTGCTGAAGTCTTTAATGAATCTCCTGTAATATCTAGCTAAGCCTAGGAAACTTCTAACATCTCTCACCTTTTGAGGAGGTGGGACCCTTTGGATGATGGAAATTTTTTTGGGGTCCACCTACAGTCCTTGTTGAGATATTGCATGACCTAGCATGGTCCCTTCAGTCATCAAAAATTCACATTTTTCCGGACTAAGGGACAGGTTCATCTCAATACACTTATCTAGAACTTTTCCTAGGTTAGATAAAGCTTCCTAAAAGTCATAGCCATAAGGAGTAAAATCATCCATGTATATTTCTACTGCATCATGAACCAGTTCAAAAAATATACTCAATACCGCTCTTTGGAAAGTGGCTGGAGCATTGCACAAACCAAAAGGAAGGACCCGGTATGCAAAGGTATCCCAAGGACAAGTGAAAGTGGTCTTATCTTGGTCTTCTGCGCTGATTTGCGTTTGATTGTACCCGCTAAACCCATCTAGGAAAGAGAAAAACTTTTTCCCTGCCAACCCATCTAACACTTGATCTATGAAAGGTAAAGGAAAATGGTCCTTTTTAGTGGCTTTGTTCAATTCCTGATAGTCAACATAGATTTTCCACTTACCATTTTTCTTTGGCACTAGTACCAAAGGAGAGACCCATTCACTATCAGAGATGGGATAGATGAATCCTGCATCAAGCAATTTTTGCAGTTCTTCCTTAACAATATCTTTAAGTGCTGGATTCATCCTCCTTTGAGGCTGCCTGACTGGTTTGCAATCTTCCTTGATGTATATATGATGATTACAAGCTGAAGGGTGCACTCCCTTCATCTTATTATAACTCCAAGCGAAGGCATCTAGATGTTTTCTTAGTAGGCTGCATAGCTCCTCTTGGGAAGTAGATAGGGATGGATTGATTTTCAATGTTCTTTGGGCCGAACTCTATATTTTTGACATGGACAAAAGTAGGGTCGGCCACACAGAGATCAGTTGAGGGGTTGTTGTGGGTTTCTCTTACTATGTCTTCTAATGGTGATACACTGGGAGGTGGATTCTGAATCAAATTTTCAATCATATCATCCTCATCTTGCAGTTTTCCCCCCATAGCGATTTCTAATGCACAGTGGTGCAGAATAACCTTCACCCTCATCCTCCTCCTCCAACCAAAGAGGTAGATCATGCTCTAGCAAGGGTTGGGTAGGAGGATATAGGGTTAATTTCTTGGACATGTGCCCATTCTTTATGGTCATGTTCCCAGCTCAACAGCTGATGTAGGCATCGGCTATAGCCAACCAGGGTCTTCCCAGGATGAGAGGATACCCAGTGAGATTTGTCTTTGGCTAGAGAACTAAGAAATCAGCAGGGTACTCCCAAGAATCATTGGAGACCATAACATCTTCCACAATCCCCTCAGGGGTCACTGTGGAGCGGTCTGCTAGCTGCAGCATTGTCGTGATCTTCCTCAAGGAGCCTTGGAGGTTAAGTTCGAGCATTGTGTCCTTTGTCATCACATTAATGGCAGCTCCCATATCAATCAAGGTATGTGGGGCCATTGTGCCATTGATGTGGATATTAACTATTAGGCTTCCAGGATCCAGATATTTTGGACAGATTATCTGCCCCAACATCAGGTCGAACAGTTGTCCTATGAAATTGATGGTTGGGGCATCTCTCTTGCGCCTTCTTGGATGCCTAAAGCACTTCTCTTTGATCAACCTATTGTAGATAGGCACATATTTTATGGCTTGGAGAAGTGGTATCTTCACACATAAGTGTTTCAATTCTCCCAGGAGTTTAGTCTCTTCTAGGGTAGGCTGGATTGTCATGGATAGTCTCTCAGGAAAGGGTGGATTTGCTTTAGGTTTGCTTTCCTTTTTATCTTCTTCAACCTCCCTGGGTGGAGACTGGTTATCTGGGAGAACTTTCCTGGATCGCAAGTTAATTTCTTGAATCTCCATAGCATAAGTTGGGCATGATGGTTCCCCACAATACACTTGCTGGTTCGGATTTGGCTAGGCAAGCATTTGGGATTTCCTTGCTGGAGCAGAAGGTAACGATTGTGGTTAGGCAGGTGTTGGAGGCAGAAGAGTGGGAAGAGAGTTGTATTGGGGCCTCCACCCCTGATAAGATGCATTCCACTAAGGTTGTGGCTGAGCATAGGATTGAAATGAATGGGTGGTTGGTTTGGCATGATATTGAGATGTGAAGGACCAAGGATGAGGCATGGACCAGGAAGGATGAGCAGGGGGCCCCCAAGAAGGTATGGAGGGGACTTGGTTGGGGTTGTAGTATGCCTGAGATGTCCCTGGCATCCCTTGCTGGTATGGTCTACGTCCATGCGGCCTCCTTTGGTTTATGTAATAGATATGTTCAGTGACTCCTTCGGCCCCTTAGTATACAACTTTAAGTCCGGGCAAGGAAGGGCACTTATCTGTAGAATGATTTTCTTCACAGACTGAACAAACCTCTATAGAGTTCAATGGTCATTCATTCCTAGGATGCCTCCTGGTGCATCTAGGACAAAAGATGGCCAAAGTCCTCTCTTCTTCCTCTTGTTTTCGTTTGATATGTAACATATCCATTTGCATGGAAAGAATCTGCAGCATCTCACTCTTGAAGTCTTCTAGCATGTTTCCAATTTCACCTTTAATGGACGAATTGGAGGAAGCAGTACTGGCTATGGGTTGACTCCCCCTACCTTTCTTTTTGGCTGCTCTAGAATGGTTTCTGAAAACAATATTTATGTCCGCATAGAATAGTTGGTATATGTCTCCCCCAGCTAGTAGATGGGGGTGTCTAAAAGGTCTTCCAGAATTCCCCTGAGCAGGACCAACTTCAGAGACTCAAGGTCAAGTGTACACCCAACCCTTTTGTAATTGAGCTGGAACCTCTCTTCATAGTCTTCCAGGGACTCATCACTTCCCATGGTCATTTGGAAGATTTCTTCTTTAGTATCTTTTGACCTACAATAGTCTCGATACTTATTGTTAAAGGCCTGCTGCATCTAAGCCCAAGTTGTGATGCTATTGCCAGGTAATCCTATGAATCAACGTAGTGTTGCGTCCTTGAGAGTAGAAGGGAATAGTTTCAACTTTTGCTCGTCTTCTACATAGTCATAAGTTCAACAGATGACAACAAACTCAAACAAGAAGGTGTCAAGATCTTCTGTAGTCAGACTATGGAAGTGAGGTAGGGCCACTAGATCCTTGACTTTGACCTCAAAATCCATCAATAATCTACTTGGCTACTTGGATTGGGCCCTAAACCAAGAGATTCAACCCTCTAATATGGGCCAAGTTTGAAGAGATTGCCTCCAATCCAGGTGAAAGGGGCACTTTTCCTTACTATCTTGCTCTTCTCTTTTGAGGATAGGTGTGGTGGGAATTGTTTTGAAACCAAATAGTTTGATATATCAGCAAACCATGGAGAGAGTATTGATATAGTAAATAGGTGTTCATTTGGAATTTGTTCATCCACCATTCCTTCTTCACCTGCAGGCAAATTTACTCTAGACAAAAAGTCAGCAACAACATTTTCTTTACCAGGCTTATCAATAATAGTCAGATCAAACTACTGCAGTAAAAGAAACCATCTAATAATGCGAGCATTTACATCTAGTTTGTTCATTAAATATCTAATTGTAGCATGATCAGCGTGAATAAAGGTTTGATAGCCTGTGATATAATGTCTGAATTTGTTTAAGGAATGCACGATAGCCAGGAGTTCCTTCTCGGTCACGGTGTAGTTTAACTCTGCCTTTGACAAGTTTTTGCTTATAAAGTATATGGAATAAGGTAACTTTCCATGAATTTGTCCTAAGGCTGCTCCTATCGCTTTGTTCGAGGCATCTGTGTGAATGTGAAATGGTAGGGCCCAATTTGGGCCTCTGAGAATTGGGGAAGTCACTAGCTTGCTCTTCAAGGTATCTATGGCTTCTTGACAGTTTTCTGACCATATGAACTCAACATCTTTACCTAAGAGGCCAAACAAAGGATAGGCTATATTGCTGAAGTCTTTAATGAATCTCCTGTAATATCTAGCTAAGCCTAGGAAACTTCTAACATCTCTCACCTTTTGAGGAGGTGGGACCCTTTGGATGATGGAAATTTTTTTGGGGTCCACCTACAGTCCTTGTTGAGATATTGCATGACATAGCATGGTCCCTTCAGTCATCAAATATTCACATTTTTCCGAACTAAGAGACAGGTTCATCTCAATACACTTATCTAGAACTTTTCCTAGGTTAGATAAAGCTTCCTGAAAGTCATAGCCATAAGGAGTAAAATCATCCATGTATATTTCTACTGCATCATGATCTAGTTCAAAAAAAATACTCAATGCCGCTCTTTGGAAAGTGGCTGGAGCATTGCACAAACCAAAAGGAAGGACCCGGTATGCAAAGGTATCCCGAGGACAAGTGAAATTGGTCTTATCTTGGTCTTCTGCACTGATTTGCATTTGATTGTACCCGCTAAACCCATCTAGGAAAGAGAAAAACTTTTTCCCTGGCAGCCCATCTAACACTTGATCTATGAAAGGTAAAGGAAAATGGTCCTTTTTAGTGGCTTTGTTCAATTCCCGATATTCGACACAGATTTTCCACTTACCGTTTTTCTTTGGCACTAGCACCAAAGGAGAGACCCATTCATTGTCAGAGATGGAATAGATGAATCCTGCATCAAGCAATTTCTGCAGTTCTTCCTTAACAATATCTTTAAGTGCTAGATTCATCCTCCTTTGAGGCTACGTGACTGGTTTACAATCTTCCTTGATGTATATATGATGATTACATACTGAAGGGTGCACTCCCTTCATCTTATTATAACTCCAGGTGAAGGCATCTAGATGTTTTCTCAGTAGGCTGCATAGCTCCTTCTCTTGGGAAGTAGATAGGGATGGATTGATTTTCAATGTTCTTTTTGGGTCGAACTCTATATTTTTGACACGGAGAGAAGTAGGGTCAGCCACACAGAGATCAGTTAAGGGGTTGTTTTGGGTTTCTCTTACTATGTCTTCTAATGGTGATACACTGGGAGGTGGATTCTAAATCAAATTTTCAATCATATCATCCTCATCTTGCAGTTTTCCCCCCATGGCGATTTCTAATGCACAATGGTGTAGAATAAACTTCATCCTCATCCTCCCCCTCCAACCAGAGAGGTAGACCATGTTCTAACAAGGGTTGGGCAGGAGGATATAGGGTTAATTGCTTGGACATGTGCCCATTCTTTATGGTCATGTTCCCAGCTCGACAGCTGATGTAGGCATCGGCTGTAGCCAACCAGGGTCTTCCCAAGATGAGAGGATACCCAGTGAGATTTGTCTTTGGCTGGAGAACTAAGAAATCAGCAGGGTACTCGCAAGAATCAATGGAGACCATCACATCTTCCACAATCCCCTCAGGGGTCACTGTGGAGCGGTCTGCTAATTGCAGCACTGTCATGATCTTCCTTAAGGAGCCTTGGAGGTTAAGTTTGAGAATTGTGTCCTTTCTCATCACATTAATGGCAGCTCCCAGATCAATCAAGGTATGTGGGACCATTGGATATCAACTATTGGGCTTCCAGGATCTAGATATTTTGGACAGATTATCTACCCCAACATCAGGTCGGACAGTTGTCTTATGACATTGATGGTTGGGGCATCTCTCTTATGCCTTCCTGAATGCCTAAAGCACTTCTCTTTGATCAACCTATTGTAGATAGGCACATCTTTTATGGCTTGGAAAAGTGGTATCTTCACACATAAGTGCTTCAATTCTCCCAGGAGTTCACTCTCTTCTGGGGTAGGCTGGATTGTCATGGATAATCTCTCAGGAAAGGATGTATTTGCTTTAGGTTCGTTTTCATTTTTATCTTCTTCAACCTCCCTGGGTGGAGACTGGCTGCTTGGGAGAACTTTCCAGGATCACAAGTTAATTTCTTGAATCTCCATAGCATAAGTTGGGCATGATGGTTCCCCACTATACACTTGCTGAGCTTGTCTGTTGTTCGGGTTCGGATTTGGCTAGGCAAGCATTTGGGGTTGCCTTGGTGGAGTAGAAGGTAACGGTTGTGGTTGGTGGAGGCAGAAGAGCGGGAAGAGAGTTGTATTGGGGCCTCCACCCCTGATAAGATGCATTCCACTAAGGTTGCGGCTGAGCATAGGATTGAAATGAATGGGTGGCTGGTTGGGCATGATATTGAAATGTGAAGGACCAAGGATGAGGCGTGGACTAGGAAGGATGAGTAGGGGGGGCCCAAGAAGGTATGGAGGGGACTTGGTTTGGGTTGTAGTATGCTTGAGATGTCCTTGGCATCCCCTGCTGGTATGGTCTAGGTCCATGCGGCCTCCTTTGGTTTATGTAATAGATCTATTTAGTGACTCCTTCAGCCCCTTGGTATACAACTTTAAGCTTAGGAAAGGAATGGCACTTATCTGTAGAATGATTTTCTTCACAAACTGTACAAACCTATATAGAGTTCAATGGTCATTCATTCCTAGGATGCCTCCTGGTGCATCTAGGATAAAAGATGGCCAAAGCCCTCTCTGCTTCCTCTTGTTTTCTTTTGATATGTAAGGTATCCATTTGCATGGCAAGAGTTTGCAGCATCTCACTCTTGAAGTATTCGAGCATGTTTCCAATTTCACCTTTAATGGATGAATTGGAGGAAGCAGTACTGGCTATGGGTTGACTCCCCCTACCTTTCTTTATGGCTGCTCTAGAATGGTTTCTAAAAACAGTATTTATGTCTTCATAAGATAGTTGGTAGATGTCTCCCCGGCCAGTAGATGGGGGGTGTCTAAAAGGTCTTCCCGAATTCCCCTGAGCAAGACCAACTTCAGAGACTCAGGGTCAAGTGTACACCCAACCCTTTTGTAATTGAGCTGGAACCTCTCTTCATAGTCTTCTAGGGACTCATCACTTCCCATGGTCATTCAGAAGATTTCTTCTTTAGTATCTTTTGACCTACAATAGTCTCAATACTTGTTGTTAAAGGCCTGCTGCATTTAAGCCCATGTTCTGATGCTATTGCCAGGTAATCCCATGAATCATCGCAGTGTTGCATCCTTGAGAGTAGAAGGGAACAATTTCAACTTTTGCTCATCTTCTGCATAGTCATAAGTTCGACAGATGACAACAAACTCAAACAAGAAGGTGTTAGGATCTTCTGTAGTCAGACCGTGGAAGTGAGGTAGGGCTGGAAGGCTTATATTCTTCATTTTGGTGTCCCCTTTGGTCTCCCGAATGGGAAAGTTACCCTCTATTCTCTCTCATTTCCCCTGGCATTTCTGTTTTCAGCCATTGGCTCTAGAGGAATGTTTTCTTCTTCTTGTTCCCCTATAGGTTCTTCAAATATGTCTGGCTGTTCACCTAAGGGTTCTTCTTGATTGCAGCCACCGAAGAAGAGAGAAGGTTGGCTATGTGAAGCAGTGGGGGTGTTGGGCAAAAATTTTCCTAAGTTATCTCTATTCCTACAAGGCATGAAAGGAAATCTTTTTGGTTGGTTTTTGTTTCTTTTTCCCCACACTAATAGTACCCGCAGAAGCTGAAATTGTGATTGAACAAAAAAAAATTCAACTAGCTAAAATGAACTTGCTGAATGGAAATTTGCAGAATTGAAAAGGAAAGCAAGGAAATGCAGAACTGAAAGGAAAGAAATGACTAGTCTACTTTTGCTTAAATAAACTATTAGCAGAATGTCGCAATAGGAAATAGAAGAAAGTAGTAATCACAGAGTACTCCAACGCTTCCCCGGCAATGGCGCCAAAAAGTGGTGAGCGCCAGTATTGCAGAAAGAATGCTGCAACTCCTGGGCTGCCAACTTTACTTTTATCAACCCGGTAGTTCGTAACAAACTTGGAAGCGTCGATGTTGTATGCACAAGTACTAGTTCTCACTGCAGGTTGTCACTTGGTTAGCCGGCACAAGATCACTAGGAGCTCAAGAAAACTTCTATAGATTTCAGAAGAAGCTCTATATATTATGGAAGGAAAGAAAGATTACTCTACATATGCTATTCTAATTGCAAAAAGGAGATAGACTTGAAGATAAAGCAAAACCTAGTAAAGCCTAATTAACAAGCCAATTCTACTTTTGCCAAAGACACTATGAAAACCATGAAAGAAATGCCATTACCTTCTCAAGGAAGTAAAAAACATCTAACCATGCTAGTTCTAGAAGGAAACAAGCAAAAAACATATTTTTGGATTTTTATGTGTTTTTATGTGAATTTGAAGTGCATCTAATTTCTTGTGTGTGAGTGTGGCAGCGAATAGCATTAGAGGGCGGTTTTGGAGCTTAGAAGAATGCAATATGGTGTGGATGGGTTCTAGGGGGTCTTAGGTGGCCTTCTAGAGGTTTTTCCCACACTCGTCCTTCAAAAGAAATCATACAAGAAAAACTACAAGAGGACAAAAGGAAACTACAGGAGGAAAATAGGGAAACTACAGGAGGAGGCTAAGAGCAATTTTTGTTGTTTTGAGGGTGTGAGAGTGGGTGGAAAAGGTGGATGAAGGTTGGAATGAGGTGTTAGGGCACCTAAGGTCTACCATGAATCACCAGGAGAGAGAAAGATGATTGGGTTTGCTCAAGGAGAGAGGAAGAAGTTCTATAAAAAATGCAAGAAACTAGGGCAGAATTGAGGTGAGGCTTGGGAGACCTATAGGGCATGGATCAGATGGAGGGTGTGATTGTTGGTAAGCTAGCCTACTACTAGAAGATATCTGTTGCATAGAAATTGATAGTCAACCAAGAAAATCAAGCAAAAAATGAAATGAGTGCATCCTAGGAAAAACAGAGTTTTGCATAAAAATGGTCTAAACTATGATATATGAAAGGAAATGCTAAGAAATGCTGCAAGAAAGGAAAGCATGAAAGAGGACTATTGAAAATCAAGAAGTGAACATGATAAAGGAGATCTAAAGCAAAGCAAAACTGGACTATCAACCTATTAAAGAGCTGCAAACACTAGAAGTCCTAGGAATGAGGAAAATCTATGTTTTTGGGGTAGCAATAGAGTCTTTGCCTCAAATCATGGTCCCAGAGGGAGGAAGAGAGGCCAAAGCACTATTGCTAGCCTTTTGAATCTTTTTTGATCACTTCTTAACCTGCTACAGAAAGCACAAATGGAAGCAAACTACTAAATCATCAAAAGCAACCTATTCTTAACCATAAGGAAAATACATCTAATAGCAAATTAATCTACAAACTAAAGTAAAGCATACAAATACAAGTAAAGAGAAGCTTGGCTACTTGGATTGGGCCATAACCTAAGAGCTTCAACCCTCTAAGGTAACTCAGTGCTAACTCAAAAAGGATTCCATCTTCATTATCAAAACAATAGCAAGATTACATGAAACTGTCACAAAATAATAATCTCGAAATTTGAGCAGAGTTTACATAAGAGAAAAATCTGACCCTAGTGAGGCCCTACGCCTCTCTACTTATACATCTGAAGCTACCAACAGCTTCCTTAAAATCAGGGAGGTTTGGCTCCCAAAACTCGAGATAACTCTCAATCATCTTCCACTTGTTCGGCAACCCTCTAGTGCATGATTCAGGTGCTTGTATTCCGAGCTGAATGAAGGGGAATTCGATGTGAGGAGCAATAAATGAGGGGGATTCCCTCCTATAATTCCTCTCCTCTATCTACTTCGATTTATTGCTGCAGTTTGGCCACTAGATCCTTGACTTTGACCTCGAAATCCATCAATAATCTGCATTAAATACGTGTTAGAACACATGGCATAATAACTAACTCAACTCACCCTATAAGCATAAATATAATCAGAAAATCATACAATAAGCTAAGAGAATGGTTGATTTGACTAGGTTAGGAGGTAAAATGAGCCCATATAATTACCCATTTATCAGGCTCATCAGATTGGGGATCCCTTCCTTGCCATGCCACTACCATTACCGAAAGATCCAAAGAATCCAATCCATATATTTTGTTGTTTCACTCTCCATATCTTTTGTTGTTTCACTTTGCTAACAACTAGGACATCTCTAAATTTCTTATCCCCATGCATGGTCCTCTTCAAAAGGAACAATGGGCATAAACCTACACCAAAAATATGGTAAGAATGTCAACCATCAAATCTAGAGGATGTAGAAGAGTATAATGATGTAACTCAAAACCTAGTGAGGTACTTATTCTAATAATAAATAACTTTAGACATTTGACATAAATGTAAATACTCTCAAAACATTTAAAACGATGCTACATGCTACACCAATATCATGTTAAGACAACATCATGTTAAGCCAGTTTAATGATGATTTGTGTCAACCGCAATGAAACACAATCAACACTAGATATACCTTACGAAAGATTGAATTAAAAGATGAAAACTCTATATAAAGTTCTATGCTAGAGGTCCACAAAAACCAAATATGTCATTTTAATGAGTTCATACACAATTATCAAACACGATAATTTATTTCACTTAGACACACACAAACCTATTGTAATTCTTTGGATTTAAATTTTTAATTATCATATTCAATAAAAATAGAAAAATATAATTTTATAGTAAAGCATTTTCCTTTCCATAATAAATCAAATAAATAAAATTTAACATAAATAATTCAATTATAATGTAAATATTATGTATAATAAATACTCTTAACTATTTTAAATCAATGTAAATTATGGAAAATTCAAATAAAATTCTAACTTAATAAAAACATCAAATTTCAAGTACTAATTTCTCTTTTTTCAAACTTTATAATTAACACAGTCGTATATTATAGTATATTTGTAACGGTTATGAATAGGAGTGTTAATTGTTTATATGAATACCAAATTATAAATAGGAGTGCTAATTGTTTATATAAAGACCAAATCATGATCATTGGCTCTAATTATATATTTATCATTTTTGGAAATACTTAAAAATAATTTCAATAAAATATTTATTACTATATTACATATTACTATTATCAACCTCATGCTAAGTTAATTAAAAATATATTTTTCCTTTGTTGAAGTTTGTTTTTATTCTTTTCATATATTGTCCTCACTTTGCTGGACACTTACCAAATATGGGCAATTAAAAAAGAATTTTCCTTATTGTTTAGTTTGAATTGTTGGGGTTTTGCCTGACAATCAGCAACCTTAAGAAAAGCATATTCCCCTCATTCTGTAACTTCGAATTTATTTATTTTTCATTTGGTTTCCTTTAGTTCAAATGACATTGACTACATAACTAAATTTTGAAAACGATATTTTTTAATTAAATATATATATATATATATATATATATATATTGAATTTCCTCGTATGATTTGATTACCTTTAGCACATATGACATTGACCTCTAACCAAATTTTGAAAATAACATAACTAGCATATTTTTTTACAAGAATGCATGAAAATTATTAAGTACACTGGCCTTTGTTTAACATACAGCAATTAGGGACCTGTTCCTTAATTGGTTAGTGCAAAGGAAAGACAAAAATATTCAGATATAGTATGCTCTTTTGTCATTTTATAATACACTGCATATTCCCATATTTTCCAAAGTAATGTGACCTGGTCAATTCCTTGGAAACATGACCTGGCCTGCTCATTTTTGTATTGAAGGATGTTTATGTCCCATATTTAACAAATAAGAAAATCAACTTAAACCAAAACAAAATATTGTGTAAAAAGTAACAAGAACATGAAAATAAATTAATGATCATAATTTTTAACAAAAAATAATCTAAATAAACTACACACTACTTAACAATAAAAACATTAAAAATGCAATATGCATATGAAAAACATGAAAAACCCAATGTGAACGATTGACAACAGAAATCGAATTTAAATAAACTATTGAGAGAAAGAGTAGGCAAACTACTCCATGAGATTAAAATGTCTGTAGAGATCCTTACATTTCATGATAACTATCCTTGCATTTCACGATAACTATGTCCATTTAAAAAGGTTTTTAATTTATATATAATTACAAGTATATTTATATAAACTGAAAGGTCAGTAAGGATCGAAAATTTATATTACTTTTGGATTTATCAAATATCAAGAAAGATGAAATATTGGATATTACTTTTAGATTTATCAAATATCAAGAAAGATGAAATATTAGAAGTAAAAACATATTTTTTTAATATAAAATTTGAGGAAAAAATTGCACTAAGAGAAAGTTGATTAGATTTGGAGTTAAATAGACATAGGCTGATTTAATTTTTATAAATAAAGTAAAAAGGTAAAATAATATAATTCTCATATTTAATATATATGATATGGAAGAAAATATTTTAGTAATTAAAAAAAATAAGTAACAAGTTTATCATACTTATCCAACAAAAATTAATAAAATTTATATAATTTCAAAAGTGCAATAATAAAAATTCATATAAATTCAAAAGTGATAGAAAATTCAAAATAAGACAATAGAGCTAATATATATTTAGCAAAGGTGGAGCAAATTATTATTTTTTAATTTTAATTTTAGTTTAATTTACTTTAAATAATTTAAAGGAGTCAATATTACATAACATTTTACAACATTACATGAGTCTCGATCCATCTTAACTTTGGATCTATCAAGCTATGAGAGGAATCATATTTCTCGACGTACAAATCTTTTATACATTTTTGCACTCGAAAACGAATTTGACCCCTTTTTGTAGATCCATACTTCAGATAGATCTAGACTAGTTTAATTATCAATAATTAATAATTAGAATTTTTTTATGTTTATTTTTATGCAATTTGAGTGAGTCAATTTGAGTGAGTCAACTTGTCCTGACGATGAACCACACTGGTTGGTTCGAAACGCGTCGACAAATGATGTCTCATGTGATCTTCGCCGAAAAATCCTTTATAAACATGAGTCAAAATGTTCTAATTAATAATTATAATTATTATATATTTCTGTAAATTTAAATTTATTCTATTTTTAAGTAATTTGATTGAGTCCAAATGTTTACATAAGATGACATAACTTAACCATACAACATCTCTTCCATACTAGGCTCGAGAGTGCCTCTTGGCACAATAACATTTTACAACATCCCTACTATATTGGATTGTAAAGGGCCTCTCAGTGAATAAACATGAAAAAACTTATATCACAATATATTTCACATTTCCAAAATAAAATAAATTAAAATCATTAAAACTAAATAAATTATTATTTCATTTTAAATTTATATATATGTAACAAATTCTTAAATATGGAGTTTCACCTCCACTTTATCATGAAATTTGTTAATATCTAAATAGGCTTTGTTATGATATCATGAGCCAATACCATTACTCACCAATACCACATAAAGAAAAAAACCATAAGTCGATCAATTTAATTAAGTGGTAGAAATGAGATCAGTATTGAGATAAATGTCAACCTTTATATTGTGACCACTACTAAGAATATTACAAAATATTCCATGGAGGTCAAATCCCCATCATCCATTTAATAATTATTGAGAATAAATTAAAATTCTAAAAACTTGATTCCAAAATAAGCACGCTTAAATCTAATAAAATTAATAATCTTGTTTAACTTCTTCTTTTTCCAAAGAAAAAATCTGCATATATTATATAAGAAAATAAGATATAAATAAGATGTTCATTTTATGGAGACTAGTAATACAATGGAAAATAATCGCTCTGTAAACATCTATGCAAAACTACTCCTGTATCTTCCTTAGTAGCCAGAATTTTACATCATATTGTTGTACTGCATTATCACCACATGTTACAAAATATAAAAAAAGGAAAAATAACTAGATGATATGGAAGACTACTAGAAAGAGGGATTGATCTCCATGGAATCAATCTCATTCTCATCATCAAATTCATGCATCCCTATAGAGGCAATTGGGAGGGTGGAGGCCTCCTTTGTTGCTTCCAAATTTAACTCTCAGAGGATATGATAGTGAGGAATCTAGTCGAATGAGGCCTCAACAGGTCAGATGTTGAGAAGAAGGTAGTTGAGTCTGATGCTAAATACTTCCGCCCCATGGTTAGACCAATGAATGAACACTTTTGAATCCCCAAAAAACTATAGCCTAAATAACCTTTTCTTCCTTACCAATTCCAACATGATCCATAAAGCTACAATTTTCTTTACTATTTGACTCCCTGCCAAGTGCATATTACCCATATATGAAGTGTGAGTGACTAAAATATAGAACCACCTATACACCAAAATGATGGGGATGTCCTTGATTAGCTTCATCAAAATAACCACATGGGGTGTCCTAATCTATGGCAGGCATGATCAAAATTTGATGTTTAATGGCTTTGGATAAGATTTATATTCCCCAACCAAAGAAGCCACCATGGAAGCACAAATCTTAGGGGTTATGAGTGAGTTTTGAAAAATAAATATATTCCTAGCCCTCCATATAAGAGAGATAAAGAAATAGGAAAAACCATCAAAAGGGAGCATCGACTTATCAAACCACCAAGCACAAAAAGCATCACACAATGCCTTAGCCAACCATTGTGCGTTTGGTTTGTAAGAATCACACAGGACCTCATAAACCTTTGTTGAGTACTTACATCCCATAAAAAATTTCATGTGAGATGCTTTCTATTCCTTACACAATGCACATTGACTCACATTGACTTAGTCTAATCCACCCATGTCTAACCAAGTTGTCCCAACTAAGCAATTTTTGTTCAAATCTAGCCAAGCTATAAGTTTTGATTTTAATGGGGCCAAGATGCTCCAAGTGACCTTCCAACACCATATTATAGGGCTTCTTAGGACTCCTCAAACCATGCCCAATACCCATGTTTGGCAGTAAGCTCTCATGACTGTGAATTTTTTTACCAACAGATTCTATTAGGAACCTCATTCCTTATATAAATATGGTTTTCAACCAACAAGCTAACATACCCATCCCATTCTATTTCTAATGGCCTAGATAATCCTAGAAGTGCTACATATTCCACCCAATTATTCCCCTAGATTGAGGATCCCAAGATCTTGCATCTGCCAAACCACTGATATGAAACCGCATCAAAGTCGCATGCAGTGGGGAGGGATAGATAGAAGTTGTCTCCAACACCATACTATGGATCCTTCCCTATTCTAATCATATGCCCATCCCAACATGCCAAGCCAACCATTTCTCCACCAGAGGAATAGCCTTGAAAAATGCCTTCCATAAATTTGACCCATTGTTTGATTTGTTACAACACTTGTATTAGTCCACTATGAAATTTCCTGGAAAAAAAAGTCGGCCTTTAAAACCTTAAACCAAAGTGAGTTTCCAGTTAAAAAACACAATGAATTCTTTCCTTCGAGTGCCTTAGTGGATAAGTGAATATTCTTTAATCCCTAACCCCTAATATCTTTTGATGCACCAAGATGGGACCATCTTACTAGAGCCATTTCATGTTAACTTAAATCTACTGACCATAGAAAATGAAAACTGACTTTTCTTATCATTGAAAGGATGCCTTTTGGGACCACTATGATAGAATTCCAATACATAGAAATGCTATCTAGGACTGATTTAATCAACACCATGTGCCCTTCTCGAGATAGAACCTTGTTTTCCCACAAAGTAATACATTTTCCCACATTTTCACCATCCATGCCTAATTAGTTATGTTGTAACCTAGTTCGATCCTCTTCAAAAACTGAGCTACTTATGTGGGTGCCATCTCACATAAATATTTTTTCTCTTACTGGTGGTATTACTTGGACTCCTAAACACATTTTGACCCCCTCCTTATGGTTGATACCTAAATCACATGGAGAATTAATTAGTAAAAAAAAAAATGAATTATAAAGAAGTGACATTAATATAAGCGAAATTATAGATGAACAGGAATGTACATGTGTGTATATTATTATTATTATTATTATTTAATTCTTTTAATATTATTATTATTATTCTTAATCACGTGCACACATCTATGCTCATGAATCAAATAATTAATTAGATATATATCACTAGAAATCATTAACAACTATGATGTCCACATAATAAGGAAATAAGTCCTAAAAAGAAGGAAACATTGTCCATAAGATTTGGGAAATAAATGATTAAGACATATAAACAGAGTTGACTTTTGAAACTACTCAAAATACACATTATAAACTTCACTTTTACAATGTCTAAAAGAATTCTATAAATACATATAGATATTATCATATTAGTATGAAGAAAATTCCATTTTATTTCACATATCCTATGAGGTCAAATAAGAAAGTTCATTCAAAAATAGTTTCACACGAGAAATGAATGTGAGTCATTAATTAATTTTAACTCTAATCTTCAGTTGTAATTGGGGCTTACTTGTCTACTTAGGGTTTCTCTCTCCTCATAACCCTTTGGCCATAATGTTATATAATATTTTAAAGAACATTTTGTTTAAATCTCACCAATATTATTACATAACTAAAAATCTTCTCAAAAAAACATGTAAATAATATTATCATATTTAAAATAAATTCTTCTTGGTAAAATATTTTTTTTTACATTGCGTTGTTTATCTTTTTTATGGGTGATTAATGTTTTTACATTGTTTTACTATCCATTGTATAGACACTAAAGAATTAATTTTTATATATACCCTATATATAATTATTTCAAATTCTGTACAAATTTAAGCTTTTAAATTCACCTCCTAAAACTTTATTAATTTACTTAAAGATCTGTTGTATACCTGAGAAATCCTATTTCAACTAGACTAAACAACAAAACTAGAGAGAAAAGCATTTTTAATAGCATAAACATATTATAATCCCGAATAAAAAAACGAAGTACAAAGTTTAAATATAATTCATAGGAATTTCTATTATTTTAACACTTAGTTATTAAAAAATAATAAAAACATTTTTATAAACCTCACAAAGCCTCTCTTTTAAACCATCGGCATGTTTAATGTTCTATGCCTTGTAAATCAAAAATCAAGCTAAAATTTAAAGCCATTTATTAAAATAACCTTCTAAGAAATATTTAGAATGATTTATTATAAAAATATGACATTTTATTAAATCATTCACATGAACCCTTTCTCTCTCAAATGGTATTGCATGGAAAGGAGGTTAACGTTAAAATTATTTATTAAATCATATGACATTAAACGTGTCTGCACAAGTACGTATGTCATCGCGTCGGAATTGAAGCCTAATTTACCCCATTGTTTCACAACTGATGTGTATTTCAACCATTCATTAAAAATCATACCCATCATTCGATCCCATTGAACTTCAACCGAGTCATAATAATTTATCTCTTCTCACTTTTCAATGAGCTTGAGATATGTTATATAAATATCCATTGAAATCCTATTAAATTAGTTATATAAATAAATGTTATCTAGTAGCTAGTACTACTTGTTTATTTTAAATATATCTAATTGGAGTATGAATTATTGACACTATGTGAGATGATCAATTAAAGATTTTATAAAAAAATACAAATGAAAATGAAAATGTTGTTCTAAAATGTTTTTTTGGTGAGCACTCTATCTCTTGATTATAATGAAGACTTATAACTTCATTTTTTTGGCAGTGTTTGGTTCAAATTGATATGGAGAAACTTAGTTTCAACAAAATGAAATGTAAATTCCAAGAAACGTGTTTTGCACAACCAATTATCCTACAAAGTCTATGGCAATTGTACATGATTGATATAGAGTTGAATGCAATTGTGTTTGTGGGGGTGAAGGCATGGGGATATGGAACAAAACTTTTAATGTTATCTCTGAGATGATGTCCCGTTTTAAACATGATTTGTTTCTTTTGCAGAGCAAAATGGAGTTGAGATGATCTATAATTTGTGATTTAGTATTAAATTAATTTTTAAATTAAATTGTAAAGCCAAGTTAATTAATATTTATGAATAATTGGTAATAACAATTGTTTTACTATTAATTTAACAATTAAACTATGACTAGCACAATTATATAAATTAAATCATTAGTAATTATAGATGGATATCAAAACACTTAGTTTCTAATCAAAATACATAGTTCCTAAAACATTTCCTATGGTGAAAATAAAGCACTCTTCCCTTGTTCCTTCGTTCGCTCAGATTAAGCACCCTCTTAATAATTCTAGTGGTTGTCATATTTTTCTTAATGCTAGCATGGCATTGGTTCGTTTGGAGATTGGCAGGGTGAGAAAGTTTTTGGATTTTATTTCTTGTAATTTGTTGTCTCTCCTTTTGGAACTTTCAAATCAGATCTCTGCTCCCCTTTGGTCAAGGATTGAAGCATGCTCAGCTCTGAAATCTTCTCGTCTGGAAGAAATATGGAAAGTAAAGTAGGCTAAGAAGTTCAGTAAACTCTCGGAGAAATTCATCTCGCAACCTAATGAGTCTAATTACTTTCGTGGTCCTTCCAAAAGCAGAATTAATTCTAATCAAATCTCTGCTCTCCGATCTTGGGTTGACGGTGTTTCTCACCCTTCTGCCATCGAAGGTGAAGCTAGCACAATCTTGTATTCACCAGGTCAGATTCCCTCAAGTTCGTTCTCTATTGATTCTTCTTTGGTTTCTGTTGGTATCAATAATAGTGGAAGTGGTTCTATTAATAATAATATTCAATTAAATAATAATATTATTAATTGGTTTAATAATAATACTAATAACAGTGATTATATTTTCACCTCACATAAGAATAATAATATTAAGAATAATAATAATAATTTATGTTTGGATGATGATGATGATAATAATAATAATAATAATAAAAATAATAAAAATAACATTGGGTGTAATAATAATAATAATAATATTAATGAGGTTAGTGACTCTGTTTTCAATTCTGATAATTGTAATAATAATAGGATTGGTAATAAGACTCTAAGTTTGGATAATATTGGTTGTTCTAATTTTTTTTCCTCTTCTAGTAATAGGGTTGTCAATCTCTCTAGCTTTTCTTTTGATCCCCATGCCTTTAGTCTTTTGGAGAAAGGTTTAAATTTTTCTCTTGCTCTTAGAAAGATCCCGGTCGACGATATCATCTGTGACATTGAATATGGTATTAGAGACTTACCGGACGTCACTAAAGATATCATTCGTCAAGACTGTGTGGTTTTCCTTGGAAAGGCAAAGCCCCTTAAGAATAACATCAACAAACCTGAGTTTGATGCTCTCATATCGTTAAACAATAATAAGAATATTATTGTTCTTAAAGCTGAAAAAGGTGGTGTTGTGGTTATTCTTGATAAAGATGATTACCGTCGAAAGATGTTGGACCACCTCCATAATAGCGGGAGCTACAGGAGACTCACAAGCTACATGAGACCCAACGAGGATCCTCTGAAGAAGATTTCCAAAAGTGTGGCTCTTACTATAAAGGTGTAGAAATTCCCATTGTATATCAACAGATTATGCGATAGACTAAAGCAAAATACAAAATCTACTTCTACAAAAAACTTTGTGGAAGCTTAATCGAATTGAGCAAGATCAATGAGAACACATATAACTGAGAATGAGAAATCAATCACACATAACACAGAAGAAATAACCCAGGGAAAGCCTCAACCTAAAACCCCAATCTCTGTATTATCATACAAGTGGAAATATTGTTCAAGTTACAAAAAGAATTAGCTCTCAAGCTATCCTGCTCTCTCTACAATCAAACAATATTGCTCATAGACAGTCAAAGGCGCTCACAAACTTCTCCTCTACCCTCCAAGCCTCCTATTTCCTTGCGCAGTTTTTCTTGGGGTCCAGTGCTTCCACTTGTGTGAATTCCCACCTCACACAGCTCACTTGGCTCAAAAATAACTGCACAAACCTGAAGGAGATAAATCCTTCTGCATGGATTAGTTTCCTTTATAGGAAAAATTCATCCAACTAATTGTACAATGTCCCTCCTCTAATCTCAACTAGGTCTCTGACATAATTGACATGCATGAGTTATTTATGAGATAATATTCAATTATCTGAAGTGCAGTAGTTACATGTATGCAAGCATTAACTAACTGAACTCTCAGTTAATTCAACGAACTTTTTAAATTAATCTAACTAGACTTGACTTAGTTAACTGAGCCAACTAATTACAACTCAATATTACAACTCATCCTTATCTCTTTAACTTTTGGATAAAGTCCTCAATCAATGGAGAAACTGTTGCATGTCCCCACATAGACTTCATGTTTGATTTTCTACAGCTAATTAACTCATGGTGAATTAATTAATTAATTTACAAACAGCTGTTAAGATCAAATTCGAATTTTACTTCACTATTTTAGTTCAGGGACTGACTAAAATAGGAATCTATCCCGAACTGCTATTTTTAGAAATTCTATTTATAACACTTCCATTTTTTATTCCTTTCTGCTATGTCCAACACTGATGCTCGAACTACTATTTATAGTAGTGCTATTTTTAGCACTTCTATTTTTATCATTTCTTGTTGCCATTTTCAACACTTCCTCTCAACAAGAAAGGCATTCAACTTGAACCTGATCCTGAACCTTTGGAATGTTCTGCATGCAACACTTCTCTCGAGTGTGGTTGGTCTAGCAACTCTAGAAACGAAAAACTCCCAACTGACCTCTCTGTTGAGCTAGAAACATACTCTGATGCTGAAGCTCCCTCTGTTGTTGAAAAGTGTTCCCTCTCTGACCTCTAAGTTGCTGCAGCACTCCATGCATCTTGCACCGTTACACACCTCTCTGTGTCATCCTGCACTGATGCAACACTCCTGTGCCTCTTGCACTGTTGTAGCCTGCTAGCTCTACACTGTCTTAGGATTCTTGCACTATAGCTCTCTCTACCACTCCATCAAAATCTGCCTCTACCAACTCAGCTAGTCCTGCTACTCCTCGTCGGGGCTTCCGTAGCAAACTCGAATCCAAAAGGTTTGGTACCTCAAGGATCCAGCCCCTATTTAAGCCTTCATGGGACAATCACTCCACATTGCCCCACCTTCCACCTGGAGGTATCGCTGCATGTGATCCCTCTACCCACTTGGCTTGAAATTTCCCCCTATTAGAGGTCTCTGTATGAATGGATGCCTCCACTCGATCTCCTCTCAACTCCTCTAGTCGTGGCTGCTCCACAACCTCTTGAAGCTGCTTCACCAATTGTGGCTTCTCCACAATTGTCTGAGACTTCTTTTAGCACTGCATGTTGAGAGGTAGTGTACTCTCTCTCTCAACCACCAAGTCTCCATCAGTTGCCTTGATCCTTGAGGCTTTGCATGCATCTTGAACCTCAAGAGCATACACGTTCTTGACTTGTGAACTGATCTGCTTCACTTGTATCATGGTGATGTGTCGAAGGAAAACCTTTCCATTACTGAAGACTACATCATAGCCTTTGTTTTCCAACATTGCAATTAACACCAAATTTCTCTTCAGTCCTAGTACATATTTGACATTGGTCAAGGTAATGCGAGCTCCATTATCCCTCTGAAAAACAACCGTTCCTACACTTAAGACACTATACTTTTCATCATTACCCATCGCTATGAGTATCTGGAGATCTTTCTCCTCCAAGGTACTGAATGACCTCTTGTCACTGGTCATGTGGAAAGAAGCTCCACTGTCAAGAAACCAACCACTTCCCACTATGGATGAAACCATGCATGCGAAAAGTGTGAAATCCAACTCAAACTGTGAGGCCAGTGCCTCACCTTCTGATCCTTCCACAGATCCCTTCTTGGATTTCCTTAGTGGACAATTTGTAGTAAAATGGCCCACTTCATGATGACGAAAGCATCGCACTTTCGATTTGTCAAACTTCTCCCACCATGGAAAGAACTGGATTTGGGATGAGAATCCTTCTCCTTCCCTTTCTTTGCCTTACTCACTAAGGCGCAATTTTCTTCATCTTCCTTGGATGAAGAAGATCCATATTTGATGCTTCTCCATATCTCCTCTTACATCAGATCTGACCAAAGCCATTCCCAATCTGGCAGTTTCTCTCTTCCGTTTACTGAGTCTTGGTAGCTATGCCAGCTCTTAGGAAGACCGAGGAGTGCAAGACTCACCATGTCATCATCAGCAGTTGAGACCCCTACACTTCCAAGCTCATCCTTACATATGGTGAGCTTGTTTAGATATGTAGAGATCATGTCGCCCTTTTCACACTTGATTTTCCGAAGCTTGTCTTTCAGCGCCAGCTTCCTCTGATCGTTGCTATTCTGATATATATCTTTCAATGTTTTCCACATCGAAAATGGTGTCTCCTTCCCATGGAGACTCGAGACTATGTGGTCTCGAACTCCCTCTAGAAGGATTCTCCTTGCTCTAGCCACACATTTCTTCCATTCCGCCAATTGAGTAGCATCAATCGGCTTGGGGACTTCTTGATCAATGAAGTCCTTTAGACCATTATCCTCTAATACTGCTTTCATGTGATCCTTCCAAGCTATATAATTCAAGCTGCTATCAAGGGCATACTCGAGTCTTAAATCACTGAATTCCATTGGTGAAATTGAGATGTGATAAGAACTTGATTTCTATATTCAAGAACCATAAACTTCAAACTTCTCCTTCTTGTATACTTTTCTTCACCTTAATCACCTTTACTACAATACCATGTAGAACATTTTATACAAGACCTTTCTTTGATACCATGTAGAAATTCCTAGTGTAGATCAACAGATTATGCAATAGGCTAAAGCAAAATACAAGGTCTACTTCTACAACAAACTTTGCGGAAGCTTAACCGAATTGAGCAAGATCAATGAGAACACATATAACTGAGAATGAGAAATCAATCACACATAACACAGAAGAAATAACCCTGGGAAAGCCTCAGCCTAAATCCCCAATCTCTGTATTATCATACAAGTCGAAATCTTGTTCAAGTTACAAAAAGAATTATCTCTCAAGCTATCTTGCTCTCTCTGCAATCAAACAATATTGCTCATAGACAGTCAAAGGCTCTCACAACCTTCTCCTCTACCCTCCAAGCCTCCTATTTCCTTGCGCAACTTTTCCTTGGGTCGAGTGCTTCCACTTCTGTGAATTCCCACCTCACACAGCTCACTTGGCTCAGAAATAACTGCACAAACCTGAAGGAGATAAATCCTTCTGCATGGATTAGTTTCCTTTATAGGAAAAAATCATCCAACTGATAGTACATTTTCCCTCCTCTAATCTCAACTGGGTCTCTGACAGAATTGACATGCATGAGTTATTTATGATAGAATATTCAGTTATCTGAAATGCAACAATTACATGCATGCAAGCATTAAGTAACTGAACTCACAATTAATTCAACAAACTGTATGAATTAATCTAACTAGACTTGACCCATTTAACTGAGCCAATTAATTACAACTCATCCTTATCTATTTAACTGATGGATAAATTCCTCAATCAATGGAAAAACTGTTGCATGTCCCCACATAGACTTCATGTTTGATTTTCTACAACTAATTAACTCATGGTGAATTAATTAATTATTTTACAAATAGTTGTTAAGATCAAATTCGAATTTTACTTCACTATTTTAGTTCAGGGACTAACTAAAATAGGAATCTATCCTGAACTGCTATTTTTAGCAATGCTATTTATAGCATTTCCATTTTTCATTCCTTGTTGCTATGTCCAACACTAGTACCCGAACTGGTATTTATAGCAGTGCTATTTTTAGCACTTCTATTTTTAGCATTTCTTGTTGCCATTTTCAACAAAAGGCTAGTAGCTCGGTCAGCTCATTTAGTCATAAGCTTATTGAAAGTTGCCCTCTTACCCCCAGAATCTATGGTCTGCTAAAGATTCATAAGGAAGGGGCTCCTCTGAGACCCATTGTCAACACAATAGGAGGGCCAACATATCTTCTTGCTAAATATTTAGCCCAGAAGCTTAAACCCCTTGTTGGCCATACAGAATCCTTCATCAAGGACTCTACATCGTTTGTTAATGAGTTAAAGAGTTTCAAGCTTGATCCATATGACAAGCTTGTGAGCTTTGATGTGGTCTCTCTCTACACTAATATCCCTAGCAACGAGGCCATCGAAGTCATCAAGCACATCACAAATCCTGATATGGCTTATTTAGTTGGTATTTGTCTTACTTCTACTTTGTTTTCATTCGATGGGGAATTCTAAGAGCAAACTTGCGGTGTCGCCATGAGTTCCCCCCTCTCCCCTGTGATAGCTAATCTATTCATGGAGGATTTTTAATCAAAGGCCTTAGCCTCTTCTCTTCTTCTACTTAAGTTGTGGAAGAGGTTTGCGGATGACACTTTTGTCATTTGGTCCATGGTAAAGAAAAGTTGGAACTATTTTTCCTCCATCTTAACAATCAATCTAGTTTTATAAAGTTCACCATGGAATTTGAACGTAATGGTAGTCTTCCCTTCCTTGACGTCCTCCTCTCAAGGAATGATAATGGCTCTTTCTCTCATCAAGTATATCGTAAGGAAACTCATATGGAACAATATCTTCATGCTAACTCTCATCATTTCCCAGCTCAAAATCTTGGTGTTCTCAACACCTTAGCGACTATAGCTTTAAGAGTTTCTAATGAGAACCATCTCAAGGAAGAGAATGCACATCTCCTAAGTGTTTTCTTTAATAATGGGTATAGTAGACACCAATGTACTAAGGCTTTCCTCAAAGCTAAAAAAGGTCCTAGTACTACGAAAGATACCAAGGATCGACTTTCTGGTGTTCATCTTCCTTTTATCCAAGGGACCACTGACAAGATTGCAAGGTTCCTAAGGAAGCATAAGGTGGCTTCAACCTTTCAGCCTTTAAATACCATACGGAGCTCCCTTAGATCTGTAAAGACCTAGTGGACCCCAAGAATATGAAGGGTGTTTACGTTATCTCATGTTCTTATGGGACTCCCTACATTGGTGAGACTGGTCGCTTAGTTAATCAAAGGATTCGTGAGCATGCTGCTGACATCAAGCATGGTAGGACCCACTCCTTTGCTTCGGTGGAGCATGTAGATAAATTTAAGCATCACATCTGCATTGAGAAGGCCTAAGTTGTTGCTAAGGTTAGTCATTTTCATCATCATAAATTGAGGAAGGCCCTAGAAATTGAAAAAAGACCCAAAATTTTGAATAGAGATGATGGTTGGAATATTAGTAGAAATTGGGTCCCTATCTTGTCCTCCTAGTTTTTTTTTTTTTTTAATCTATGTTGGTATTGGCAACCTTTTTGTAGTATTTGTTGTTGATGTACTCTTCATTAGAGTTTATTTTCTTGATCCTTCATAATTTTTTATGTATTTTATCATCCTATTCGTTCTTATCACCTTTTAGTATTTTTCTTATTTGTTTAATGGGCCTGAGCCCCATATTTTATTGTTGACCCCGTTTTATTTATTGATTATTTTTCTTTGGATATATATATATATATTTATTTATTTTGACTTGTGTATATTTTTGTTTTATTTTATTTATTTTCCCATTAATTATTTTTAATTTATTTTACTTTTCATTAGTTATTTTATTTATCAAATGATCTTGTCTCGATTAGGGTCTTCACTCGTTTTTATAATTTTTGACTCCCCTATTTTAAAATTTGACTTTGATTATTTATTTTAAAAACTAGTTGTTTAATACAACGGTTACTTATTAATATTTGTTTTTAATAATTTAATATACTAATATCACAGTTTAAATATTATTTTTCAAAAACTAGGTGTTTAATATAGCCGTTACCTATTAATATTTTTAATAAATTAATGAAATAATGTCATTTTTAAAATATTTTGTCAAAAACTAGCCATTTAATATAGTTGTTACATATTAATATTTTAATAAATTAATAAACTAATATATTATTTAAATATTATTTTTCAAAAACTAGCCGTTTAATATAGTTGTTACCTATTAATATTTTAATAAATTAATGAAATAATATCACTATTTAATTTTTTTTTTTCAAAAACTAGTTATTTAATATAGCAATTACTTAATAATATTTGTTTTTAATATATTAATAAATTAATATTATAATTTAAACATTATTGTTCAAATATAGCCAATACTTGAAATTATGTCTCTACATTGCTCTCTATTTAAGCCTTTGCCATGGTCTACATCTTCATCTGGTCCTGATGATGAACCACACTTGTTGGTTCGAAACGCGTCGGCCAAAAAAAAAAATCTCTCATGTGATTTCTACCGAAATACTTTGTTTAATAAAAAAGCATTAAAAGAATAATTATTAAAATAAATAAAATATATCATTAGCCCTTTTCAAATATTTTCTAAATATTATACTTTTGTCTATGATTTGTTATCTAATATTAAAATGGATAAATTTGATACAGTCACTTGAATAGCACCAAGAATAAAATTGCACTAGAGATCCTAGTAATACCTTGTGGGAGTTACAAATCCTTTGACCTGCCAAAACACACATGAAAACATAATACTAATAATAATAAAATTCAAGAAGATTAATTTCTAGATTCTTGAAGTCAATTTCTTGTTATAAGATCAATTTCTTGAATTCTTGATATACTTAGAGGCAAAAATTATAAAAACTATGCGTAAATAAAACAAATTCAACAAATTTAGGAAACAAATGCTCACGATATCCTAAAAATTAGTAACTATACATCAATAAAACTTTCTTAATAAAATTAGCAAAGAAATACTCATAAGATTCTAAAAACTAATAACTAATTATCATAATTACGTCGTAAGGCGTTCCCTTTTGAAATCAATTCCCCTCTTGTCTTGCCTGTCTTACTATGATCTGTCTGATATGATGTTAAACGATTAAAATGTTTGCCACCATTGGTTGAAAGCTCTCGTGATAACTGAAACACTACTAATCTTCACTCCTTGAAACCATATGAATAACAACTTCGGTAGGTTTTGTAGAACACTGCTCTATGATGTCAAAGCCATGCATGCTCTACGATGTCACATGGGAGTGGCGAGGACTTGTGTCCTCCAGGATCTTGGATGAATCTGCTCAGCATTGTGCACGTAAATTTCAAAATGGAGTGGGTAGCCTCTCGAAATAACTGTTTTTAGTTTTTAGGGATTTTGTCTTTTTACTGCCTAGAGTTCTGTGATGAAAAACTAGAAATTGTTGAGGTTTCTCAATTTATTTTTATGTATTGTGAGACCCTCCCCCTTGTGGATTCACCCCTTATACCTAAAGGTTTACTTCATTAATTCATCGTTCAGGGTTGTTAGAATAAGAGATTGCCTAGTGGTACACATGGGAGTGTCGAGATCACTTCACAAGGCCGATGATTTCTGATTTTTCGATCGTGGTTGTTAAAGGTAAGTAGATTTGGGAATTTTAATGCATCTTTAGTTGTGCTTTTTTGTGTTGGCTAGCTAGAATTAGAGGCATTTTAGGGCTCTCTGAGATTGCAAGGGTGATAGCTTTTTGGGTGTTTTTTTTCTATGATTGCTTGCATTGGCATAGTCATGCAGGTGTGTTGGGTGTTAATGAGCTTCAGTTCCTACACATGATGGTTGCAAGGTCTCTTCTACGAGATCGTAGTTGGATTTCCAACACTGCTCTTACCCTAACTGCTATTTTGTTCTATAATTGCAGATGCAGATTTGTTTTGTTAAGTTATTTTCTCTCTTCATTCCTGAGCGATTTCGAGTCGACGCCTCTAAGGTTTTCACATAAAATCACTATCAAGAGGGTTTTCAACATATTTTGTTGGCTCACAAAATCACCACACAGGTAATTAGATCTGTCTTCAACCCTTACTGATATTTAATAAAACAAAATCCCAATTTACCTTTAACAGTCCAACGCTCTAAGAATTGGTTAATATTTGAGAAGGGTTTCAGAGTTATGATGGGCCGCAGGTCTTTTACATAGGTAAATCTTACCCTATTTTTTTGTTCACCATAGATCCAATCGAGTGAGTTTCTTTTAACAAATTCATGTTTTGGATGTCTACAGGTTCGACCCTTTCTTTTATGAAGTGTTCTCCTAACAAGGGTTCATTTAGTAAGGGTTTTTCTTGGAAATCGGTCAACATTCCAGGTTCTTATTCATTTTCTTTTGCTAATTTCCATTTTTTGTCAGAGGAAAATGTTTGCGTTCTTGCACCTCCAATCAGGAATAGAATGGAAATTATACAAGTTTCTTATATACTTAAGGTTGCATTAATCATGCTTGAATTTCTAACATTGATGTTACCCTAACTATTGTTTTGTAATTGCATATGAAAACTCTTTTTGTATGTGGACTCGAACTTGGTAGTAAAAAGAATAAAGTTGGTTTAGAAGATTTCCTCAAAGGTCAGAAATAGAAGAAACGAAGACGAGTTGGAACACTTTATTGATGATAATAAAAGTAATGAAGCTAGCATTAGTGTTGTGCATTTTCTTCGTAAGAATATAAAGCTACAGTAAGAGGACGAATAACTGAAACAATTATAAGCCTATCCCATGTACTGCACTACCTCTTAAAAAAATTGTTGGGTTTGATGATTGTCTACGTTACCTGAACATGATGGTTTCAAGCTTGTATACCCATATTTATCCACATAGGTAATGCAATAGCAACACTTATCCTAAATCAGAATTTTTATGTGATGCTCTCAAGGAAGGTTTTAGGACTTTCATCCTGGTTATAGAAAAATGTGCAATATTCCATAAGCCCTACCGTTTTCCTTGTCACTCAAAGATCTATGGAATAAAACTCATCATCTCTCTAACAATTACGATACGAGAATAGGGCTATGTTTGAGGATCCTGGTACATAATTTGAATTTTAAGGACTTCAATTTGGGCTTGTTTATGTTGATGATTTTAAAGAAGATTAATAGCTCCTCCAGAGGCTACACCAACTGGATATCTGATTGGCAAAGGTCTTTCATTTTCAAACCTAGTGAGCAAGAGTGTGTAGTGTTGTTGCACACATAAGAAGAATCCCATGGGATTGAAGCTGCTCAGTAAAGTGGAATTAGGAGAAGTTCATGAGCTGAAAAGTGCAAGGTATATGGACAAGCATCCCAAAGGGAAGCATTAGGCAAAGAGCGTGTATAAGAATGTAACGTGTGGACACCTTATACCTTCAGGTTATAAAAATAATGATTTGATATACAATGAGTATATGATATAAAGCTATAATAAGAGGAGTGAACTGGCATTGTGGTACATGGATGATCCAGGAGCAGAGGGGAAATGCACACTATCAGTACTACCACCACCCATACATGGATTACATAGCATAACTGGCTCAGGAGGAGCCTGATTGTCATGTTTATAGTTTTTCTTAAAGTATCAGTATATTTGTATATTTCGATTTTATTAGCTGTATATATATGACAGACAACTATACTCCCTGCGAGGAGTTTTTTTATCTCTTTTGAACAACACATAAGACATGTTCTCCCTACGTGGAGAATCATAGATCCTTTTTGATACATTCTTTTTTTGATAGGAAATAAGCCTCACATATAGCATATGCGAACTACATCTACAATATATAATTTTCTTATATCAATGAAAATTATGATTTTTCCAATGGGAAAAAGCTATAGTAAGAGGACAAATAACTGAAAAAATTATAATCCTAACCCATGTACTACACTACCTCTTAAAAAAATTCGTTGGGTTTGATTATTGTTTATTTTACTTGAACATGATGGTTTCAAGTTTGTATACCCATATTTATCCATAGAGGTAATGCAGTAGCAACACTTATCCCAAATCATAATTTTGATGTGATGCTCTGAAGAAAGGTTTTAGAACTTTCATCTTGGTTATAGCCAAAATGTGCAATATCCTAGACACCCTAACTTTTCCTTGTGACTGCAAGATCCATGGAAGAAATCTCATCATCTCTCCAACAATTATGACACGAGAACAGGGCTATGTTTGAGGATCCTGGTGAAAATTTTGAATTTTAAGGACTTCAAGTCAGCCTTGTTTATGTTGATGATTTTAATAAAATTATGCCTCGGCCTGGTCTTTATTTTTGACATATACGTATAAATGGGATATCAAACAGTTCAATATGTATAGTGAAAAGATCACCTAGGTCTAGAAATCGATTATGATGCATGATAAACTTTTGTAGAAGTTTTCTAGCATTCCCTGTAGCATAATTCAATACACTTTGAAGGCTTTGAAGTCACTACAGATATTATGTAAAACAGAGCTCTTGTATACTAGCATCATATACCATGTTATTATAACTGGTTTGAAGTGAGATAACATGTGCCATATTGATGAGTAAGTGCAATAAAGGAGGCATGTTTGTGGACTGTTGTTGTTCCAGAATAGAAAATTCAATGAGAATGATGATGAGAATGTGGGTAGGTGCCTAATAAGCATGTGTTATGTTTGTGTCCTAATCATCATTAGCTCAAAATAAAAAACAAATGCAGCCATACAGTGGAAGGTCAATATGGTTGAAGCACTATGAGATTTTATGATACTGGGGGGTCCTTTACCAATTTGATATTATGTGTCCCTCAAAGGCATCCTACAATTGATCATAAGCCTTGGAAAACATTTGATCTTTCGTTAGACGATTAGATTATTCTTACCCATTGATTTGGATTGCACCCACACATGGCGGTTGCAAGGTATCTTCTACGAGGTATACATGTTTCTTCTATACTTAAGGTTCCATTAATCATGGTTGAATTTCCAACATTGCTCTTACCCTAATTAATGTTATGTTCTATAATTGCAGATGTGGAATGCTTACCCATTGATTTGAATTGCACCTACACATGGCGGTTTTGAGGTCTCTTCTGCAAGGTATACATGTTTCTTATAACATAGGCTTTCATTAATTGTGGTTGAATTTCCAGCATTTCTCTTACCCTAGCTATTGTTCTTTTCTATAATTACAGATGTGGACTCTTTTTGTTAAGTTATTATCTCCCTTCATTCCTGAGCAATTTCAAGTCGACGACTCTAGGATTTTCATAGAAAATCACTATCAAGAGGGTTTTAAACATATTTTGTTGGCTCACAATTTCACCACATAGGTAATTATTTCTACCTTTAATCCTTACGATATTTAATAATTTTTTTCCCAATTTACCTTTAATAGTCTACCGCTCTAATAATTGGTTAATATTTTAGAAGGGTTTCGGATTTATGACAGCTCCCAGGTATTTTACACATGTAAATATTACTCCTATTTTTTTGTTCACTGTAGAACCACTCTAGTGAGTTTCTTTTAACAAATTCCTATTTTGGGTGTCTACAGGTTCGACCCTTTCTTTTCTAAAGTGTTCTCTCGACAAGGATTCATTTAGGAAGGGTTTTTCTTGGAAATCGGTCAACATTCCAAGTTCTTATTCATTTTATTATGCTAATTTCCATGTTTTGTCAAAGGAAAATTCCTGCGTTCTTGCACCTCCAGTCATGACTAGGATGGAAGTTATACATGTTTCTTAGATGCTTAAGGTTGCATTAATCATGCTTGAATTTCTGACATTTCTCTTACCCTAACTATTGTTTTGTAATTGCAGATGCAAACTCTTTTTGTATGCGGACTCAGATTTGGTAGTAAAAATCATAAAGTTGGTTTAGAAGATTTCATTGAAAGTCAGAAACAAAAGAAACGAAGACAATATGGAATTATTTGTTCATGATAATAAAAGTAATGAAGCTAGCATCATTGTTGTGAATTTTCTTGGCAAGAATATAAAGCTATAGTAAGAGGATGGATAACTGAAACAATTATAAGCCTGGCCCATGTACTACACTACCTCTTAAAAAAATTCGTTGGGTTTGATGATTGTGTATGTTACCTGAACATGATGGTTTCAAGCTCGTATACCCATATTTATCCATAGAGGTAATGCAATAGCAACACTTACCCTAAATCATAATTTTGATGTGATGCTCTTAAGGAAGGTTTTAGGACTTTCATCGTGGTTATATCCAAAATGTGCAATATTACAAAAGCCCTACCTTTTCTTTGTCACTCAAAGATCTATGGAATAAAACTCATCAACTCTCTAACAATTACGACACAAGTTTAGGGTTATGTTCGAGGATCTTGGTGCTTAATTTGAATTTTAAGGACTTCAAGATGGCCCTGTTTATGTTGATGATTTTAAATAAGATTAATAGCTCCTTGAGAGGCTACAACAACTGGATATATGATTGGAAAAGGTATTTCATTTGAAAACCTAGTGAGTAAGAGTGCATAGTGTTGTTGCACACATAAGAAGAATCCCATGGTATTAGAGTTGTTGGGAATGGGTTCCCCAAGAGCACTTTTGGGGCCAAAAGCCCATGTTTTGGGATAATTTTGTAATAAAGCTATAAAGTCTCCACATTTCGTGGTCAAGTAGCGCGAAGGTGTCAAGAGTCATAAAGGGTTGTTCGCCCTTATTTTGTAAAGTTTCAAGTCAGCTGTAAAGATCCACCCATGGTTCGCAGACCATGGGATTGTATAAAAATGAGCTATGTAAGTAAGCTCTAAGTAGTTGAGAAAAGGAAGAAAGTAGCGAAGTCGAGTGGAGAAGTCTAAGTGTTCTCAAGTCTTAGCGTAGGTAGAAGCTTTGCAGGTGAGTGCACAGAGGCCTAGGGTGGAAGTTCGCAACTAAGTGTGCGAACCCCTGCAGCTGTGTGTGCAGGGTGGATAGAGTTTGTATTAAACTGGACGATATCGATAAAGAGAAGTATTCTGCAATTACTGTGTATTTATTTATTGTTAATGCATCTGATTATATTGCATTCTGGGCTTAATTTACAATTTTTATTTGATGCGCTAATATATGTGATTGTATCGGCTAATTGAACGCAAGTAAGGATATTAGTGTACGCAGTGCTAACTGTGATTGATTAGTAAGATAAGTAAAACACTTGAGATAACTTGGGAACCTATACAATACATTGTCATAGCTACACGAAAGTACGTAGACCACAAGTTGGGGTTGCGTGAAGGTCAATCATACACCTTCGTGGAGGTACTGAAGGGCGGAATAAAGGGTAGACTGACATAGCCCTAAGGATTACCAACCTGCACGAAAGTAGGGACAGAGGGCATAAACCGACATCACGACCATCCCAGGGTGTGGAAACTTGGTTCCAACATCCCCCCATATTGCTTTGGGTGAGAGTTTAGTCCGCACCCCACGGGCTGATGCCAAAAGGGCCAATAGTGTAGGGATTTGTTTAGATAACTAACGCTAAACCTGGGTTAGGGCCCACAGAGCCAACAAATGGTTCTGTTGCTGGGACCAGAATATGCATGAGAGATGTGTGATGTCATATCACTAGAATCCAACTAAGAAAGGGATCGAGGACTGGCTGGATAGAAAGATCCATGAATTCGCGGCGCAAGAGAACAAAAACCTGTGGCTAACAAAGGAACAGTGGATAGACAGGTACCTGTATACAAAAATCCACAAGATCTTTTTCTATTCCTTTCTAGTTGAGTTATACGAGTGGATCGCGAAGCTAGCGGATAGCCAAGGAAGGTGGAGGCTTGATGGTCCTATTGTCTAGACCCGGAGCTAGTACAGAGACTGGAAGCTTCTGAGGATAAGATCGCCTACGCTGTTGATCATTGGCTTGATTGTGTCATAGGAGGATTTGTGATTGAATTCGTGGTCAATACCCCAGTCAGTTACAACGAGGCGGAGTGACACTTTTTCAAAGGTCCGTGAGGTAAGTACTTGAAGTCCTTAAATACTTGGATTAAGATGTTATTGTGTGAAAAACAAGTTATGCAGCTACCTTGATGTTCGGAGCTACGCGAAGTGGAAAGACCTATAGGAACGAAGGAAGAAAGGGCCCTAAATATAGCCCACTTATTTCACCTCCTTTGAGTAACGAAGAGGGAGTAGCGCAACCTTCTCCACAAAGTTCAGTTCAATTGATAAAACAAGGATTCCCGTGACTGCCACCTCCACCTACACTACCTCCAACTTCACCACCGTCACCTGCGACTTCGCCCACACCACTACCACCTCCACCACAGTTCAACATGGTGAATTTATTGAAGCTGCCTTTGTTTAAGGGCCTGAGAAATGAGGACCCAGACCAGTTCTGGTTCATCATAAAAGCTGTATCGGAAGCTCAAGGCGTCACAGAAAATCACGTGAAGAAGGCAACATTGGTTAGTGCTTTATAGGATCGCATGCTAACTTGGTACATCAAGTACTTTAATGATAACCCAAACGCTGGGTTGGAAGAGATCCAAATCAAACTGAATAAAGAGTCCAATAAGCCTAAATCCGAGGCACAATTGATTGTGGGGTTCAAGGAAATCGCAATGAAACTAGGTGAGACACCTTGGGAATTGGATCAGAGATTGAACTTTAAAATCTGTGAAGCTAACATGAACTTAATAGATGGACAACACCACGCCTTAGAGATTGCAATAAGACTGCATGAAACATCGATGCAAGATCCGAATCTGGGGGTTCAGCAGATCCATGCGCAATTGCAAAATATTTGCCTCAAAATGCAAAGCTTGAAGAAGGACAGAATAGTTTGACTGGAGGCGCGCAAAGAGATATGGTGCCTGAAATGTAAGGGACAGGGGCATGACAAAGACCACTGCTCAGTCTTTTTGAACTATATTGCAAGAGGAGGACCAATGCCTTTGACGCCAGAAGCCCAAGCAAGACATAGCGTGGCACCTGCATTGTGGTGCGCTATATGTCAGGTAGCAGGGAAACATACGACTGATAACTATGATTTGCTACAAAAGTTTGCACAAACACTGCAACAACTGTTCTGCAACTTATGCAAGTCGGTAGAGCATGACTGCCAAAGTTATGAATTGATGATGGATAGAACACCCACCTATAGAGTTCAGGGAGAAATGCGGCCCACTGACCAGAGCGCTCGGATGGCGCGAATAGTATTTCAGTGGTGCGGGTGAGGCCGAGGCGAAGGAGGACTTGGAAAAGGTCGGGGACAACTAATCTGTTACAATTGTGGAGGACTAGGACACTATGCTCGTGAATTCACTAACTCAACGCGTTCATTGTGCAAATGTTGTACTCAGTTTGATCATGAGACGAAGGATTGTCCTACACTAATAGCGAAGATACGCGATAAAGGGGTGCTACCACCGCAACCGACTCAAAACCTACAGATGATGAGGGCTAAGCCTCTCAATGAGGATCCAAATGTGAATATAGTGCTCCAAAGTGGAATTACAACGAGTGACGATAAGGGGAAACAACCCAAAGACAGTGCATGGGTTCACAAAGCTCTAGCAAAGGAGGCTGAATTTGATTTGAAACATGCATGCGCAACGTTCATGGAAGAAAAAAAGAGCTTCACTGAGGCCTCTACCTCAGGGAGCCGGGATAAGCCTATTTAGGAAATGGACCCTCCTATGCTTACGACCTTTCTAGAAACCTGCATGAAGCTGCTACACGATGGGAAGGTTGTGAAGGGGTTACAGGAACTAATAAATATATGCACCAGAAATGCTCCGGGTGCACTGCGCATGGTACGGAATATTGGTAAGCATAAGGCAAGGACAGCGCATGAGATGAGACTCACCATGCAAATAGGAGAATATGAAATGGATCAAGTTATTCTAGATCTGGGGTCAGGCGTGAACGTTTTGTCGAAGCAGACTTGGGAGCGGATGGGGAGACCCGCGCTGCAATGGTCTCTGATTCAACTAAGGATGGAAAATTAGCAAAAAACCATCCCCATGGGATGGCTGCAAAGAGTAACTGTATATATTGAAGGCGCGAGCGCATTGGCTAACTTTGAAGGGATAGAAATTGTGGATGACAACAATCCCTACCCAGCGCTCCTTGGCATTGATTGGGCTACTGACATGAACGAGGTAATCAACCTAAATAAGCGAAAGATGATATTTGAAAAGAAATCACTTTGCGTAATAGTGCTCCTAGATCCTGCTGAAGGATCACGTTATACTAAACCATTCCGCGATTACGAAAGTGATGATGATTTGGACTACATATATAAAATAACAGTGTGAGACCTAGATTGGGTGAATCCAATAGCGGATGGCCGAATTACATGGGATTGTGAGAGTTCCTGTACCTCAGACTTGGATGAAGAATTAGAGCACTGGCGGAATCGGCTACATGAAGTAACTACGTTGAGCTGTAACATGATGACCTGGTCACTGCACTGTGTGTCATCAGAGGTATGAAATCTTCCCACTTATGATCACTTGAATGATGTGGATGTGTTTTTGGATGTATTTGAGAGGGAAGGACCAGAGAAGCAATTCTTCTAGCCTTTGGACTGGGCACTACGCGCTACACCTGTGAGATGGTGGGGTACGCACAAGGGTAGTTTTGATGACTGACGCGAGTGTAGGAGGATGATGAGAACACGCTTTAGGAAGCCGAAGGTACGAGTGACATACAAGTATGATGGGAAGGATGATCCATGCGCACACTTGGCCAAATGGACTAAGGCCTATGGCGTGAAGCCCCAACTTGAATGGGTGCACTTGTTTTGTCACGCCTTGGATGTCATCCCGATGAACTGGTACTTGGAGATAGAGCTCCACCATGGCACAAGCGAATGGGATATTCTGCATGAAGGATTCATAATGACGCTCAGCTTCGAAGATGGGTTTGACTGTATTGACGAAACGCTACAAGAAGTTAAAGCAGCAATCTTTAGGATACTGTAGGATCCTTTGGATATGATTCAACCTGATTGGACTACTTGGCTGAGCCACGTGATGGAATGCTATAACGTGACAGTCGAAGAAGAAGACGAGGACCCCTGAAAGATTGATATCCCTAAAACCGAGGGTCACCGCAAGGTCGAGGGATAGTAGATCGAGAATCTTGATGTAACTGCACCACTGAAATAGAAACAGGGAAATATTGGTATCGAGGTGGAGCCCAAATTCGCGAAGATTGGAGATTACTGGGATGACACGATAGTGGGTAAGGTCGCTGAATTGCTTCATGAATACCAGGATTTGTTTCCTACAAAGTTTACAGAGTTAAAGGGGATAATAGGAGACCTAGGCATTATGAAGATCACGTTAAAACCCGACGTGAAGCCAGTTAAGCAAAGACCTTACCGTCTCAATCTGAAGTATAAGGAGAAGGTCCGCTTAGAGTTAGATAAGATGCTCGCGGCATGCATCATTGAGCCCATAGAAGAATCTGATTGGGTGAGCCCAATGGTGGTACAGGAAAAGAAGCAGAAGGATGAAATAAGGATATGTGTAGATCTCAGGAAGTTGAATGACGCTTGCATGCATGATCCTTTCCCAACTCCATTCACTGATGAGGTATTGGATAATGTAGGTGGCCAGGAAGCGTACTCCTTCATTGATGGGTTTTTTGGGTACCATCAGATCAAAATCACACCTGAAGATAGAAGAAAGACTACCTTTGTGACTGAATGAGGATGTTTTCAGTACACTGTAATGCCTTTCAGATTGAAGAATGTGCCTGCGTTTTTTTTCGCGCCTAGTCATTGCTGCATTCAAAGAATTCATTTATAAGTTTTTGGAGGTGTACTTTGATGACTAGATTGTGTTTGGGTTGGTAAAACTCCATGTGGCCAGTTTGCGCTTAATGATAGATACTTGTCGAAGGCACCAGATTGTGCTCAATCTGAAGAAATGTCTGATTTTTGTTCCTTTTGGGACTTTGCTGCGTCATGTGGTTTGTAGGCAAGGACTGATGGTAGATCCCGTGAAGATCGCATCGATACTTAACTTGGAGGTGTCAAGGAGTGTTAAACAACTGCGCGCAACCTAGGGACATACTGGGTACTACAGGAAGTTTATCAAGGGCTATGCCTAGATCATTGCACCTATGGAGAAGCTGTTGAAAAAGGATGTCATGTTCTATTGGAATGATGACTGTTATAAAAACTTAGATTTGCTGAAAGGAAAAATGGTCACCGTGTCGATTTTAGTCTTCCCGGATTTGAACAAGGAGTTTCATGTACATGTAGACGCGTCATGTATAGCACTAGGAGCAATACTGACATAGGCCGGCAGAGGAGACTTGGACCATCCTATAGCGTTCGTAAGCAAGAGGTTATCCAAGGCTGTAAAGAACTATTCCACCACTGAGCACAAAGGATTAGCCATGGTATACATGCTCCAGAAGTTTAGACACTATTTTCTGGGTGGACATCTTAAAATGTATACAGATCATTCTTCGTTGAAATACCTAGTCAATAAGCTTCTGTAGGGGGGAGAATCTGTAGGTGGTTATTATTGTTCCAGGAGTATGATTTTGAAGTTATTATGAAGCCTATACAACTGAGCGCGGGACTATACCATATGTTGCACATTGAAACGGGGGAATAGCCCACTAATTTGGAGGAGGGATTACCTGATGCACAGCTCTTTGCGGTGCATGTCATGGATGGTCACTTTGTAGATATCATACACTTCCTAACGATAGGAACTGCCTCGGAAGGCTAAACCATCCAACAGAAAAAGGAGTAAGTGGTGCACCCAGCAAAATTTTCTATCATTGCCGGACATCTGTACAAAATGGGGTCTGATGAAGTATTGCGACGATATGTACCAGAGTTTGAAAGAAGTAGTATCCTCGTGGACGCTCATGGGGGTGCTGTGGGAGGCCATTATGTAGGAAGAGTGACTCACTGAAGATTCTACACACAGGGTTGTGGTGGCCAACCCTCCATTAGGATTCCAAGGCTTACCGCAGGGCGTGTGACATGTGTCAAAGGACTGGCAAGCCATTGCGGAGAGATGAGTTGCCCCTAAATCCACAGATGATGTTACAACCTTTTGAGAAATGGGCCATAGATTTTGTGGGACCCATTCAGCCCCAAGGAAAGAAGACGGGAGTGCGGTACATTATCACCGCGATTGAGTATTTGACTCAATGGGTGGAGGCACAGCCTGTGAAGGACTGCACAGGCGCGACCACTACGAAGTTTCTCTTTGAGTATGTACTGATGTGATTTGGGTGTCCAAAGGTTTTGATGAGTGATCATGGTACACACTTTCTAAACAAGACGATCAATGCACTGATGGAGGAATTTCAGGTGTATCACCAGAAACACACACTTTATCACCCACAGGCTAATCGTATGGTGGAAGCATTCAATAAGGTTCTGGAGAATGCACTGACCAAGGTTTGCAACACTCAGTGAAGTGATTGGGATATGCGCATACCCGTAGTATATTTACCTGGAACAGGTCCAAAAGTAGCATGTAAAAGCATGGCATGATTGGCACATTAAACTGCACACCTTTAAGGTAAATGTTCTGGTTTTGTTATATGACAACAAGTTTGATAAATTTCCACGGAAATTCAGAATGCACTAGCTAGGGCCCTATGTCATTAAGGAGATTACTGATGGTGGAGCAGTTTAGTTGGTTAAATTGAATGGAGATCCCTTCCCAGGAAAGGTGAATGGAAACCAATTGAAGCCATACACCCATGCTCCAGCTAGATGACTATATGAAGGTATCATAGTCTTAGCACTCTAGGCAGCCGAAAGGAGCCACGGGACTATAAACTACACTGCTCTGGTTGGGGAACTGTATGATTGGAGGATTGTTCAGAACGAGGCAATGTCACAGGGTTTGTGATAGCGTGAAGAGAGCTACGCTACCTAGGGAAAAATAGCGCAGGTCAGCTGGAAAGTAACCATTAAAGTCAATGTTCATGATTTGATGATGAGAGTGCAGCCAAATGGAGTGGGCAACTGGCATTTAAGACAAAATTTATGGGTAAGATCCTTGGAAATCTTCCGCCAATCCGGAATTAATGAATCGAATGTGGGGGGAACAGTCGGATTTGAATTCAAAATGGCCTATAAATTATAGGTGGAGGCCCAATGAAAAACACTTGGCATTTTGAAAATTGAGTTGGTGAGCTCTCAGATGTGCATGATCCACGCATCCTTCGAAGAATTTCTTGAATGCCCAGTGTTTGATTGATTTCCAGAGTCTAGCCGCAATTTAATCTATGATTTTATCTAACGATCCGAAGCTATGGATGCCAAAGTAGTGACAGCCGAAGGGGGCTATGTTGGAGGTTGTTATGGAGGCAGAATGAGCTGCTCCATAGGTTGCAGAGGTACTAGCTTAAGTCCCCAAGTCACCATGGATGCCTAGACCAAAGCCTACCCTGACCAAAGAGAGTGTGAAGGATAAGAAGGACAAGAAGGTTGTGATACCGGTGCATGCATCACTTAGAAGAAAGCCACAGAAGGACAAGTCCACTGCACGGGAAAAGGGAAAAAAAATTAACTTGGAGCTAGAGGAGGAAGAAATTGAGGACATCCCGATGGATGATGAGGATTTGGGGGTGGAAGTGGAGAACATTGAAGTCGAGGGTTCTGATCCTATCACTAAGCTACCCAAATACATCCCTCCACACAAAGGCAAGACAAAAGTGCTGAAGTACATCGACGAAAGCAAGGTCACCCTGCACATACCTCTGCTACCAGACAAGATTGTCTTTGAAGGACCACACTTGGGGTGGGTTTCTGTATTGAAACTAGAAGATTGGGACTTAGCTAACAATGAGAAGTTCTTACACTTGGCGACAAAACAGCTAATGCACCGTGTTTTTCACACAACCATTGGGATGACTGCATTGGAAACACGGAAGTGGCTCAAGGGTGTAGACAAAGCAGGTTTGCTCAACCTGTTTTGGGTGCCACACTACAACTGCACACCCATTACAATATTGGTCATCAAGCAGTTGCTATGCTTGGTGCATAATGGTTGTTTGTGGCTGGAGGAGCTGATACCCATCATTGACAAGATGATCCATAGGATCACACAGCTACCCTATACAGGGGAGAATCCAACTATGATGTTTGGCAAAAAAGGTGGTAAGTAGGCCCTCGCAGAGGCCATGAAGGGGATATTCAAGTTCATGAAGAAGACGTGCAACTATGCCATCTCGAGTATCTGCGACCCTGTGGTCAAGATGGCCACGCAGATCCTAGCTAGAAATGTTATGTGGAAGTGTCGCACAGATGAAGTGCCAGCACCTGTCGTTGCTTTAGCAGCCTAGTGCGGCGAAGGAGTCTAGTTTAATTGGGTGCACTATCTCTGCGGTGAGTTCCTTGTGAACTACTGCGAGGCATAAGAGCTCAGCAAGACCTTCCACTATGCATGGCTCTTGCTGTCCATTATGCTGGTATCCAGGGAGCTACTGGAAGAAAGTCAATTCCCCTCGGTCGCGCTGGACTTTCCAGAAATAGTGAAGTATGCTTCGTTGTGGATGACCAAGGATGCTCAGTGTATCAAGGATAGCAAGATCTTCTGGATCTTGATGGAAATGAACATACGCATGGCTATCAATCGCAAACTGTGATTGTCGCCTACTATGTTTTCCAAACTGTAGGAGTATGTGGAGTTCAAGGCAGACTTTCAATGCATCGTGATCAGGGCATGGAAGGACCCTAAACCAAAGTGGCATGACTTGCCTTACTTGAAAATGGACGATGCAATTGATGCAGTTCTTGATTGTTGGCCAGTAGAGTGGCACACTGCCTCAGACTCAGTGGTGGGGTCGAGAAAGTACATCACACATCGCAAAAAGGAGGAGGCAAAGCTCAAGATGGTGCAGCTGGCCGAGAAGAGGAAGAAGGAGGCCACTGAAAAGGCCCAAGCAGAGTGTGATGCCACCCAGCAGGTGAAAAAGAAGACAAGCGAAACAGAGCATGGATATGATAAAGGTGCGAAGTCGCCTTCACCCGAAATAGAGGAAGAAATGGATGAGAAAATAGAGTAGCATGGAGCGTACCTGCAGGCAGTGTCATACCACATGAAATGTCCAAGAGAACAAGAAAAAGTGGGGCCGTGGAGGAAATCCAAGGCTAGTAAGACGTCACTGGACCCAAACACCCTAACAAAGGGATATTTGAATGACATTAGAGACACAGTGCGAGATTTCACCGTGGAGGTATTGCAGCAGTTCAAGAAGTAGCAACAACAACTAATGGGGGCCATCCAGACGAGTCTGCATGAGCTGCAGATCAATGCATCATAGACTGGCATGTGTCTACGAGCCTCGCTATAGGTACTTCAAAAGCTGTTGAGACGCTGCGTGCGAAGGACTCTCGAGTGATAGTGCTACTGGATGGAGCACTGACCACATAAAACAAAGTTGACAGGCCCGCTGTTAGTGCCCTCAAGGGAGTGGGATTGAACTTGACGGTGCTTCCTGGTGAGGTTTTTCACCTACTGCAAGATGGGGTGATCGCAGAGCTGAGAGCCCATGAACAAAACACTTTGCAGGTAATCAGTGAGCAGAAGATTAATAACGTATAGATGGCCCTGCAGCAAGACACCGCCCTCACTTCCATGGTGGAACTTACTAACACAAATATGAGCATGATTAAGGCCATGAGGGAATCCTGCCGAATGGTCCCCGAATTAGCCATTCCTGAGGATGCGGAAGCAGATGAACATGTCTACAAGCTTGCTTCAGGGGTGCATGATGCTCGTGCAAAGTTAGCTAAGGTTTAGCTAGCGCTGAACCTACAGATTGAAAATTTATAGTTGAAGGCCCCGCCTTCAACTCCGCAGGAAGTAAAGGTGCAGCATGCAACCACTGTCACAGAGGCGATAACGGTGGTAGATAGTGCAATAGCAGACTGCACATGGTTGTTTGAATAGTTGTTCGAGGTCCTGAAAAGTCTACAGGAGGATCCTAATGTACAGCGGCTGGAGACAAAGGTGCGAGAACTACAGCAATACTATGACGAAGTAAAAGGTACAGCACACACCATCGCTCTCACATAGAGAATCGCGAAGCTGCATGAGGACAAAACATTGAAGGAACAGGTAGATGCAGCACAACACAAAGAGGCAGTGCTGAAGGCATGCTTGAAGCCCTAGTTGGACAAAGCTTACCTAGTCACGGCCTCCATTGAAGGCAAGCTTGCTAATCTGCAAGCGATTTAGCAGAAGCTTCAAGCTGATAGTTCAAGACCAGCGACAAAGCAGTTGTGGTTGAGGAAGTGAAGCAGGCGACCGTGCCGTGCATCGCCAAAGTGGTATTCATATAGGTTGAGTTGGGAGGTCTTCGCGCCAATATCTCCATGCCCGCAAAGTGACTCAAGGGTGAGTCACCATGTTTGTGTTGGGGGCCTATTGGGAATGGGTTCCTCCAAGAGCAGTTTTGGGGCTAAAAGCGCATGTTTTGGGATAATTTTGTAATAAATATGTAAAGTATTCGCATTTTGTGGTCGCAAAGAACAAAGGTGTCAAGAGTCATAAAGGGTTATCCACCCTTATTTTGTAAAGTGTTAATTGGCTATAAAGATCCACCCATGGTCCATGGACCATGGGATTGTATAAAAAGGAGCTAAGTAAGTAAGCTCTAAGTAGTTGAGAAAAGAAAGAAAGTAGCGAAGTAGAGTGGAGAAGTCTAAGTATTCTCAGGTCTTAGCATAGGCAGAGACTCAGTAGCTAAGTGCACAGAGGCCTAGGGTGGAAGTCCGCAACTGAGTGTGTGGACTCCTACAGTTGTGTGCACAGGGCAAACTGGAAGATATTGATAAAGAGAAGTATTTTGCAATTACTATGTATTTCGTTCCTGTTAATGCATCTGATTATATTGCATTTTGGGTTTAATTTACAATGTTTATTTGATGCACAAATATATGTGATTGTATCGGTTAATTGAATGCAAGTAAGGATATCTGTTTACGTGGCGCTAACTGTGATTAATTAGTAAGATAAGTAAAACACTTGAGATAACTTGGGAACCTATACAATACATTGTCATCGCTGCGTGAAAGTACCTGGACCATGGGTTGGGGCTGTGCATAAGTCAATCATACACCTTCGCAGAGGTACTGAAGGGTGGAATAAAGGGTAGACTGATAGAGCCCTAAGGCTTAGTGACCTGCACGAAAGTAGGGGCAGAGGGTATAAACTGACATCACGACCATCTCAGGGTGCAGAAACTTGGTTCCAGCATCCCCCCATACTGCTTCGGGTGAGAGTTCGGTCCGCGCTCCACGGGTTGATGCCGAAAGGGCTAGTAGTGTAGGGATTTGTTTGGCTAACTAACGTTGAACCCAGGTTAGGGCCCACAAAGGCAACAAAAGCTACTCAGTAAAGTAGAATTGGGACAATTTCATGAGCTAAAAAGTGCAAGGTGTGTGGACAAGCCTCCCAAAGGGAAGCATTAGGAAAATATTGTGGATAAGAATATAACTTGTGGACACATTGTACCTTTAGGTGTTAAAAACAATGATTTGATATACAATGATTATATGATATAAAGCTATAGTAAGAGGAAAAATAACTAAGACAATTATAAGCTTGACCCATGTACTGAACTACCTCTTAAAAAAATTCGTTGGGTTTGATGAGTGTCTATGTTACCTGAACATGATGGTTTCAGATTGTATACCCATATTTATCAACAAAGGTAATGCAATAACAACACTTATCCCAAATCAAAATTTTGTTATGATGCTCTCAAGAAAGGTTTTAGGACTTTCATCCCGGTTATAGCCAAAATGTGAAGTATTTCAGAAGCTCTACCTTTTCCTTGTCAATCCAATATCTATGGAAGAAAACTCATCAGCTCCCCAATAGTGATGACACGAGAATAGGGCTATGTTTGAGGATCCTAGTGCAGAATTTGAATTTTAAAGACTTAAAGTCAACCTTGTTTATGCTGATGATTTTAAATAAGTTTAAGCCTCGACCTAGTCTATATTTTTGACATGTAGGTATAAATTGGATATCAAATAGTTCAATATGTATAGTGAAAAGAGCACTTAGATCCATAAATCAATTTATGATGCATTACAAACTTTTGTAACAATTTTCTAACATTTCCTATAGCATAATTCAATACATTTTGAAGGCTTTGAAGTCACTACAGATATGATGTAAACAAAGCCCTTGTATACTAGCATCATATCCCATGTTATTATAATTGGTTTGAAGTTAGCTAATATGTGCCATATTGATGAGTAAGTGCATCGAAGGAGGCATAATTGTGGACTATTGTTGTTCCAGAATAGGAAATTCAATGAGAATGTGGGTAGATGCCAAATAAGCATGCATTATGTTTGAGCCTTGATCACCATCAACTCAAAATAAAAATCAAATGCAGCCATATAGTGCAAGGCCAATATGGCTGCATCACTATGAGATTTTATGACACTGGGAGGGTCCTTTGCCAATTTGATATTATGTGTCCCTCAAAGGCATCCTACAATTGATCATAAGCCTTGGAAAACTACTCTGCCGCAAACTTGTGCAAAATCCAAACACATATGAAAGTGTCATTGGAAATACTTGGGCTCTGATTTCTTACAAGCATTTATTCCTAAATTTTGTGCATTTATTTCTACTCACCCAAACTTGGAAGAATGGATAAAATGGTAAAATTTTAAAATTTAAATATTAATGGCACAAGCCTTAGGTTAAGGTACCAAGAAATTATTTTCAATATCATAATACTTATGGTCATTCCAAGTTCCCAATGGAGAGTGTCTCAATTGTAAGGACAATAAACTTAAGAAGGATCTCAAATTACAAGCTACAGAGCAAGGAAGATGAGGTAATGAGAGTATGTAATCTAAACACTTCTAAACCTCAACTAGTGCTCATGATGATAGATTGTTTTGCCTTCCATTTCATCAATTTAATATATCATATTACAATAAAATTGCTTGGAAAATGAAGAAAATAAGTTCGTTAAGGAAAAAAATGCATTCAGAAAGTTGACCAACATAAAATAAAATTTCTATTGTACCTAATACACATCTTCATATTCTAAAGCAACTAGTTGCAACTCATCATCTACATTGGGCTTCTCAAGATCTTCAAAATAGAAGTTGGATACAATAATGCTTAGGTAAAGCTGGATTTTTTATTGAAGCTATTCTAACAAAGGATGGATTAAAGGAATAACCCAACAACATGAGAGATATAATGAAGGCAAAAACCCTTGGTGGTTGGGTTTCCTTTGGGAAGTTCTTTGTAGACAATTGAAGTCTATTACATAGATCACAGGTAAACCTTTTTCATATCCTACTGGTGGATTTAGAAGAAAAGTTCCTTATAAGAAAGGAAATTTATTGCTACTTCGGGATATCCTTATTCTAGATGATTATGATGATGATATTGAACCCCAAATAACACAAAGAAAACTTGTACAACAAAATAGGTTAGGGTGCATATCAGGTCAATTATGGGAGTCTCCTGCAAAAGGATAAACCTTTGATGTTGAATATTTTCCTCGAGCAACCCTTAACTATAATCTTAATTTGGACAAGACTGTAAATAAATAAACCCGCATTAAATTGAAAATGAATCTCCTTATTGTAGGATAGAGATTTGGGTTCAAATATCGTAGGGGGCATCATGATGTTTGTTATATTCCCTTACAAGTAAAATTTACTATTCTCTTCTACGAGCATTTTTGGCATAGAAGAAACAACAAAAGATTCAGGGAGTAACAGATGGAAATCATGATGATGATGATGTGGAGGCTAAAAAGTCAAGAAAATGATTTTGGGGGGTATTTCTTCATTTCCTCTTCTTACAAAAAACTAGGGCATGGGATGTGTTTTTCAGTTTAATTGTCTTAAATTGTTACATGAATTATCGACTAGGATCAGTAAATTGGTGAAGTGTAAGTGCACTATATGTGTTATAAGCCTTTAATTATCCAAATTGAAATGCATATTATTGAATTCATTATTGAGATTAATCCTATGAAAGATGAGAACATTCTTATGAAAATGATGTCTAAGAAATAAAACTCAAAAAGAAAACAATCAAACTCTTAATCTAGACAATCAATCTCACACTTGCAAAAAAAATTAATAAGACTCAATTCATGAAACTATTCAAATTCTATTGCATATCTATCACTCTATTTTGTAAGAAACTTGAATCAATACAACACACTCTTTGCATAAATGAAAAAAAAACAAAAGATTGCTTGAAAAGAATCACACACTTGAATTTATAAATCAACTATGAATTAAAATTGTAAATAAATCCTCTATTTTATAAAACTGCATCTTATTCTAAGTGCAAAATTTTATCAATTTCACTACTACTAAGTTCAATACATATTCCGAAGTTATCATTCAAATCCTGTTATGAAATCTAAGATTAGTTCAAAGAAAAAATTTTAACAGATGCATCTACTTAATAAAAAGTAACTAATGAACTGAGTTAAGAAGGAATTCTAATGAAGAAAATAAAAAACAAATTGAAAAACCTGACTGCTTGAGGGGGGCCTCCATATGCATATTGTTGTGAATTGAAGGCAACACTCAGCCAGACATTGAAACAAGAAGTATTCCTTTTAATTGAATTGAAAACAAAGTTTTTAATTATCACTGTCACATAACATAAGTCACTTGAAATTATCTGCTATGAGGTCTTTTATAAGCACGCATCATAAATGTTCAGAGCTTAAACTTCGATAATGGAATACTACCATTAAACATAAAATATAATATTATGAGATCTGCTCACGATTTTCTATTTGACAAAGAAAATGGTGAGGTGCATATATCATTTCTCACTCACCTGATTTAGCTAACAGAGTTGAATTTTCCTTTGACTGCGTGACTGGAAGCTTCCTTCGCTGATTTGGTTCGTGTAGATATGAGGAAATCCTTGTACACATCTTTATCCACCTTCCCATATATTTCTCACTCCAGCTGGAACTCTGGAACCTATCAAACCATGAGCTTAGTTGCAGAATCAGATGTTAGCTACAGAATCACCCTGCTTCGGTAGCTAAAACAAATATTAGATTAACAATAAGGAACATTATGAATTTATGAAAGAAAAGACAAATATATACCTTCCATGACATTATTCTTGTTATTTGATGCCCATGGAGTGATTATGGTGGTGAAAATTAGGTGAAATGAGTGAAAAAGGTGTAAAAAAGGAAACAACTATGAGGCTCAACAAGATGCAAGAAACATGTCTTCAGACATTGTATGCCCAAAGATGTTAAGAAGAGTTTATAGGTTTAGGGGAGTAGTAAAACAATAAAACAAAAATAATGAAATTGTTGAGGATGATTTGAAAACTGATATTGAACTCAATATTGAGCTTTGAATAAAAGAGCTTTGACTAAGAAAATGTGATGAAAAGTGCAAGCGCACAAGGACTGAAACTCAAAAAGTGGAGGCAAAGTCTACTAGAAATTTCTAGATTTGGTAGTAAAATGAATAAAATTGGCTTAGAAGACTTTCTTTAAGGTCAAAAATGGAAGAAAGGAAGACCATGCCCCCTTGTGAAGAGATTCCTATGCTACCCATGCCCAATTTTTACTACACTCTCAAGGATATTGTATTTGAGGCTGCAAAGAATAAAGAAGGATTAACTTGGTCCATTCATAGTTCGACACACATATTTGGCTTCTCTCCTTGGAGCTTGATGGATGTTTTAGGCACACTGTGTGTTTACACTACCATTTGCAAACGTCAGGGGTTGTGTTTCAAGTACCCACGATGTAGGTTTTAACCCCGTATAGAAATTACCTGCATACGAATTCTAAAACACAGAAAATAAACAATGCGAGAGCATAACACATAAAACACATATACATAGAGATTTTCCCCTGGATCCCAAAACCGGGACTACCAGCTTGATTTTTCATTATGTTCCTTTCAATGTTATAATACATATTTATACATGCCGAAGCATCCAAAACCATGGACTGAAAACCATCGCGTCCAATACCATGTACCGAAAACCATCATGTCCAAAAAACATGTGCGAAAATCATGCAAAAAACCATAGGTGGGTCCGCCCATCCTAACATAGGGTGCAAAACCAAAATTTTCCAAGGCGCTACCCTAGACCCCATAAAGTGGGGTTACGAGTACACCTCAAACCCCTTGTGAACCCCCCCGCTACAAAATCGGTGCAACGAAGGGGGTCTTCACCCCCCCCTCTAACCCCGTGGTTAACTACGTGGGCTAGTCATGGAAAGAATATAACACAACCCAACACATGAAACAATATTTCATGGGAATAATTTATGGATGCATCTAATGCAGAATTGATTGCAAAAGAAAAAATTTGGGTTGCCACAGACCCTTATCCAAAGAACTAGGCCTTTGATTATGCTAATGGAGACGTGTATAAATGGAAACTCTGCTCAAGAATACTTGCACAAAAATTTGATCTGGAACCATTACCATATGTGTTATGAAACCAACTCACAAAAAGATAGAAAAGATAGATCAGTGCCTTAGAAATAAGCCTCTTCGAGGGGGCAACCTCTTTTACATTACACAAATGAACAATTCTTAGATGATTCAAATGACAAAACCTCCTTTCTATATATAGGAGTCTAAGGGGTCCAATATAACCAAAGCTGACCTAACAATAATAATATAAAGGCACAATAATAACAATATGGGGACAATAGGGGCACAACAATAACAATAAGGGATACAACAACAATAGTAATGGGGGAATCACTAGTATTATAGGGACCTAACATGCCCCTCTCCTTCAAAAAAGTGTTTTCCTCAACGCTTGAGTAGTTCTGGATGCTTCTGTATAAAATTCTCATCCTCCCATGTGGAATCTTCAACAGGTAAGTTCTTCCACTTGATGAGATACTCTAAAATTGATTGATTTCGTAGCTGTCGAGTTCTTGTTTCTTTGTCTGCTTCAGGTTCCAATATAATTTTTCCTTCCTCATCAAGTTCTGCCAATATTGTTTGAACTGGAAGCTTGTCACCTATAACCTTCTTTAAGCATGAAACATGGAAAACTGGGTGCACTCAGGAAGCTGCAGGAAGCTCCAATTTGTATGCCATAGTACCTATCTTTTGCAACACCTTGTACGGACCATAATACTTTGGTGATAATTTATTATCATGCTTATCTTGCTTGAGGGACATTTTTTTATATGGTTGTAGCCGTAGGAATACCCAATCACCTACATCAAAACTTATTTTGTTGCGATGTGATCTGCCCGCTGTTTCATTCTATTCTCTGCCAAGGTGAGGTTATCGTTTAAGAGTTGGAGAACTTCTTTTTGATACTCGATGTGATATTCCACTACTTGAACCTTATAATTTTCTCTTAAATATGATGTGATGGATGGTGGGTGATATCCATAAAGTGCCATAAATGGGGTCATTTTTGTTGCAGTATGGAAGGAAGTGTTATACCACCATTCAGCTAGAGGCAACCATTTGACCCATTGTGTATGTTTATCAAATACAAAGCAACGAAGATATCCTTCCAAACATTTGTTTACTATCTCAGTTTGCCCATCAGATTTAGGATGATAAGATGAGATATGAGCTAACTGAGTACCAAGACAAGAAAATAATTCTGTCCAAAAATTTCCAGTGAAAATGGGATCTTTGTCACTTACAATAATCTTTGGGTTTCCATGTAGCTTTTGAATTGTTTCCATAAAAGAAGTAAAAACTGTACTCGCTTTAAATGGATGTGATAATGCACAAAAGTGTGCATACTTGGTAATTTTGTCAACTACCACCATGATAACACTCTTTCCTTCGGACTTGGGTAAACCTATGATAAAATCCATTGAAACCTCCTCCCAACATTGGTTTGGAATGGATAAAGATTGTAATAGTCCCGTGGTCTTAATTGTTTCAACTTTATTTTGTTGGCAAACCAAACATTCCGCCACAAACTTTTGAATATTTTATTTAAGGCCACCCAAAAAAATATCCTTCTTAACCCTATGGTAGGTTTTTAGAAATCTTGATGCCATCCTAAGGGAGAGGTGTGCAATTCCCTAAGAATATTTTGTTTGAGTTGTGAATTCTTACATAGGTATAATCGATCCTTGTACCATAATGAATCATTTTTCTAGCTAAGTGTATCAGATATACTGGGATCTTGTTGTATCTTTTGAATGATTTCCCACACTTCCTCGTCATTATTCCATTCATCCCTTGCTTCGTTTATCCAATCTAGTTGGATAATAGAAATGGCACAAACAAATGCTTCCACATCCTTATCCTTTCTTGAGAGTGCATCTACCACAACATTTTTCTTCCCTTTTTTGTAGATGATTTCAAAGTCATAACCCAACATCTTTGTGACCCATTTTTTCTACTATTTTGAAGATAATCTTTGTTCTAAAAAGTATTTAAGACTATCATGATCTATTTTTACCTTGAAGTGTCTTCCCATTAGGTAGGGTCGCCGTTTATTAAGTGCATGTAGTATTGCCAACATTTCCTTCTCATAAATAGCTTTGTGTAAATACTTTCCTTTGATTGGACGACTTTCAAAATAAATGGGTCTTTCTTCTTGCATTAAAACAACACCAATTCCATTTCTTGAGTCATCACATTCCACAATAAAGGTTTTTGTGAAGTCTGGTGTAGCTAAGACTGGTGTTGTTACAGTGTGCGAAGTAACCTGTGCAAAGGTAGGCACAGTTTGACTAAATCGACACCACAAACATATCAAGGGTGCGAAAACTTGGTTCCAGCATCCCCCCATACTGCTTTGGGTGAGACTTTAGTCTGCGCTCCATGGGATGATGCCGAAAGGGCTTGTAGTGTAGGGATTTGTTTGGCTAAATAAATTTGAACCTGGGTCAGGCCCCATCAAGCCAATAAATGGTTCTGTTTCCGAGACCAGAATCTGCATAGAGATGTCTAATGTCGTACCATTGGAATCCAACAAAGAAGGAAATTGAAGGCTGGTTGGATAGAAGAATTCACAAGTTCATAGCACAAGAGAACAGGAACCTGCAACTGTCAAAAGAAGAGTGGTTGGACTACTACCTGTACACGGAGATCCATGAAATCTTCTTCACGTCCTTCCCTATTGAGCTATACGAATGGATTGTGAAGCTATCAAATAGCCAAGGAAGGTGGAAACTTGACGGTCCTATTGTTTGCACCCCAGAGTTAGTGTGAACGTTGGAAGCATTGAAGGATAAGATCAGACGCGTCGTTGATCATTGGCTTGATCGTATTATCAGAGGATTCATTATTGAGTTCATGATTGGCACCTCAGTTAGATACAGCGAGGCAGAGTGACACTTTCTCAAAGGACCGCAAGGTAAGTATGTAAAGTCTTTGAATACTTGGATTAAAATGTTATTGTGCAAAAAGAGGGTTATTCAGCTACCTTGATGTTCGGGGCTACGAGAAGTGGAAAATATTACAGAAATGAAGGAAATAAGGGACCAGAAACTAGCCCCTTGATTTCATCTCCACGAGGGGACGAGGAAGAGCTCACGAAGGTCTCACCGTGAAGTGCGATCCATCTGATAAGGCAAACAATTCCACGAATACCACATCCACCCACACCACCACCAGTTTCACCACCATCACCTCCATCTTCACCCATACCGCCTCCACCACCACCAAGATTCAATATGGCAAGCACAGTGAAGTTGCCTGTGTTCAAAGGTTTGGGGAATGAGGATCCAGACCAATTCTGGTTCGTGGTAAGGGCTATATGGGAAGTGCAAGGAGTTAAAAATGACAATATAAAGAAAGCAACACTGGTTAGCACCCTGCAGGACCGTGCACTGACCTGGTATATTAAGCACTCCAATGATAATCCAAATGCGGGAATCACAAATATCCAAGCAACGCTAAATATAGAATTTAGTAGGCCGAAGTCTAAAGCACAGTTGATCATTGGATTCAAAGAGATCACAATGCTACCAAGTAAGACTCCTTGGGATCTGGATCAGAGGCTGAAATGTACGATTTGTGAAGCTAATATGAATCTGACAGATGGACAACATCACAAGTGGTTTGTAGCTTCGCTAATGCCACATTTAAGGAGTGTGCTATCGCAGCAGAAGATAACAACTCAGGCAGAGGCCTTAGATATTTCTATGAGGCTACATACCCCGATGAATGATCCTAACTTAGGAGTTTAGCAGATCCACGCGCAGCTGAAGAATTTATGCCTTGAGATGCAGAGTCTGAAATAGGACATGACAACTCGACCATAAGTGCACAAAGAGGTATGGTGCATAAAATGAAAGGGTCAGGGTCATGACAAGGACCACTACTCATTTTTCACAAATTACCTTGAAGGAGGAGGACTGATGCCCTTATGATCGAAAGCGCAAGCAGGACCTAGCACGACACCTGCTTTGTGGTGCGTGATTTGTCAAACAATAGGAAAACATGCCACATACAATTGTCACTTGTTACAAAAGTATACACAAAATTCACAACAGTTGTTTTGCAAATTTTGTAGGTCAGTGGGACATGATGAGCGCACTTGTAGAAGCTATGAGTTAATTCTGGATAGAACTCCCACCTACAGAGTTCAGGCCAAAACACGGCCCCTTGACCAAAATGTAGGAATGGCACAAACAAGATTTCAGGGGCGCAGACAAGGCCGAGGTGGAGCAGGACCTGGAAGAGATCATAGATAGTTGATATGCTACAATTGTGGAGGCCTAGGACATTATGCCATTGATTGCATGAATCCAATGCACCCATCATGTTTGTATTGCACCTTGTTTGATCATGAGACAAAATATTGTCCTACACTGATAGCTAGGATACGCGACAAAGGAGCACTACCGCCTCCCCTGACTCAGAACCTACAGATGATGAGGTTTGAGCCACGCGAGGAAGATCCGAATGTGAAAATTGTGCTCTGAAGTGGAATCGCGATGGGAGATGACAAAGGAAAACAACCAAAAGATAGTACTTGGGTTTGCAAAGCTCCAACAAAATAAGCAGAGTTTTATTTGGAGTGCACTCAGGAAACCTTCATGGAAGCCAAGAAGAGCTTCGTTGATGCCTCCACTTCAGGAAGAAAAGATAAACTAGAGCCGGAGATGGACACATCTATGCTCACAACGTTCCTGGAAACATGTATGAAGACACTGCACGACAGTAAGGTAGTGAAAGGGTTATAGGAACTCTTTAATGGATTCACTAGAACCACGCTAGGAGAACTGCGCGTAGTCAGGAAGATCAGAAAACATAAGACAAGAATGGGAAGAGAGATGAGACTAACCGTGTAGATTGAAGAATATGAGATGGATCAAGTCATCCTAGATTTAGGATTGGATACGAATGTTCTGTTGAAACAGACATGGGAGCGAATGGGGTGACCTACTCTGCAGTCATCTCCAATTCAACTAAGGATGGCGAACCAAGAGAAAATAATACCCATGGGGTGATTGTAGGGAATAACTGTGGATATTGAGGGAGGAAGCGCGCTGGAAGACTTTGAAGTGATAGAGATTGTTGATGATAGCAATCCCTACCCCACTCTCTTAGGAAGTGATTGGGCCACTGACATGAATGGGGTGATCAATCTGAAAAAAGGAAAAATGATTTTTGAAAAGAAGTCACTACGCGTAATTGTACCCCTGGACCCCGCTGAAGGATCATGCTATACGGAGCCGGTGCACAACTATGAAAGTGATGATGATTTGGACTGAATCTATATGATAACAACATGAAACCAGGACTAGGTGAATTCCTCCGCGGATGGGCGGATTACATGGGAGCGCGAAAGCTCCTGTACTTCAGATTTAGATGAGGAAACAGAGCGATGGTAGAATCAGTTACATGAGGTAACTAAACTGAATTGTAATATGATGACAAGGTCGCTACGCTTCATATTGACAAAAGTAAGATACCTACCTACTTATGATGGTCTAAGTGAGATAGATACCTTCTTGAATAAATTTCAAAGGGAGGTGTCGGAAAAGCAATGCTTCCAGGCCTTAGACTGGGTACTATGTCCTACGCCCGCGAGATGGTGGGGTACGTACAAAGGGAGCTTTGACGACTGGTGCAAATGTAGGGGAATGATGCGCACATGATTTGGGAAACCTAGGGTGCAACTGACAAATAATTACAATGGGAAGGATGATCTCCGTGCGCATCTGGCCAAATGGATGCAGGCATATGGAGAAAAGCCACAACCTGAGTGGGTGCACCTGTTCTTTCATACCCTGGATGTTATACCAATGAACTGGTATATAGAAATAGAGCTTCTCCATGGGAAAGGTGAATGGGATGTTTTGCGTGAAGGGTTTGTGATGACCTTCAGTTTTGAGGATGGGTGGGATAGTATTGATGAAATGCTACAAGAGGTAAAATCAACCATCTTTAGGATACCACAGGAGCTGGTAGAATTGATTCAGCTTGAATGGGCTACTGAGCTGAGTTGCGTGCTATAATGTTATAATGTAACTACTGAAGAAGAAGATGAAGATCTGCGAAAAATTAACATTCTAGAGACGGAAGGCCACCGCGAGGTTTAGGGACCACAGATTGAGAACCCTGACATAACCGCGTCGGTGAAGACTAAGCAGGTGTGTATTGGTACGAAGGCGGAACCTAAATTTGTGAAGATTGGTGATTATTGGGACGACGCGATGGTGGATAAGATCATTGAATTACTCCGCGAATATTAGGACTTATTATCGACCAAGTTTACGGATTTGAAGGGAATAATTAGAGATTTAGGGGTAATGAAGATCATGTTAAAACCTGATGCAAAGCTAGTTAAGCAGAGGTCGTATTGCTTAAATCCAAAATATAAGGAGAAGGTCTGTGTAGAACTAGACAAGATGCTCATGGCAGGCATCATTGAGCCTATGGAGGAATCCGATTGGGTAAGCCTGATGGTGGTACAAGAGAAGAAGCAGAAGGACAAAATAAGAATATGCGTGGATCTCAGAAAATTGAATGACGCGTGTGTACATGATCCATTCCCAATTCTGTTCACGGATGAGGTGTTGGACAATGTAGGCAGTCAGGAAGCATATTCTTTCACTGATGGGTTATCAAAGTACCACCAGAGCAAAATCACGCTAGAGGATAGGAGCAAGACAACCTTCACGACTGAGTGGGGTTGCTTTCAATATATTGTCATGCCATTTGGATTGAAGAATTCCCCTACTATTTTTCGCGCGTGGTTGTTGTGGCATTTAGGGAATATATTCATAAGTTCTTGGAGGTTTATTTTGATGACTAGACTATATTTGGGCTCGTTAGGTGCCACATAGCAAACTTGTGCTTGATTCTGGATACATGACGGAGATACCAAATCGTGCTTAACCTCAACAATTATCTATTCCTTGTTCCTTTTTGGAACTGTTGTGCCCTACAAAAACCCCCCATTTCATAACATTTTTATCACAAACAATTAACATATGAAATGGGTCCCTTTTAAAATTTTGATTGGCATTAATGAATTTGTTCGAAAAAGGAATGATAATCAAATAAATCTGTGAATAAAAGCCTTTTTGAACAAATAATAAGCAAATTTTGGTTAAGTCCGAAAAAGCAATCGCCGGATTACTTGTTACCTTGATTTTTACCGATGTGATATCGCTATCGGCCATCGGCGATAGCCAATGCACACACAGAAAAAACACATGTCTCTTCCCCGATGCGACACGATATCGGCAATCAACTATCGGCGCTGCTTCTTATGAAAAGTGTTTTAAAGCTTCGACCCGATGCGATATCGCTATCGGTAGTCGGCACAATCCCATACATCTTCATAAGACGTTCAGATCTTTTCCCGATGCGATGTAATATCGCTATCGGTAGTCGGTAAGTCAATTGATATGCATTTAGGGATTATGTTCGCACGTTAAATATGATGCAATGTCGCAATCGGCATTCGCCAAGACCTTTTCCAAATGATAATGTCACTCACACCCCCGTTGCGATGCGATGACTCTTAATGATGACCTGAATTCCTAAAAGGTGATTAGTTCAAAGCTTTAAAGTTATATTTAAATCCGATTTGACAAAAGCACAAATTTCAAAATGCCGTTAAGTAAAGGGATAAGGTAATGCATGCGTATTTAAAGCTTTGCCCCTTCGAATTAACGAACAATTACGATTAGACCTTTGAAGAAATCTATTGCACGCTTTAAGGGGTCATTCGGTTTAATAACTTAAGTAATGGTCATTTATGGAACTGCAGGCTGTAAAATCACCATCATTGCATCTGCGGTGCCTTCTCAAATCATTAGATCCGCAGCCACTTTTAGAATTAATCTCACCACGCTTCAAGTTATATATCTATCCCGTTATGGATCGTCATTGTTATTTCCTTGTTACGATTTCTCTTGCATTTGTGTAGAATTCAACCGTCGAGAGAAGTCTGAATATGATGGGAAAGAAGTTCAAGAAGGTGGCAGGTTCTACTACGACACCTGTCTCAGGCCAAGCTGCTATAGTTTCAAAGAAAGGCTTAATCTCAGATACTACATGCACTGGTCTTCCTGGCACTACATGGCAAGGTACATACAATTTGCTAGAAGCAGAACAACCAGAAAAGACAGTAACGGAGGCTAGTGTGGATGAACTAAGAAAGTCTGAGGCAACTCTTAAAGATTTGGCTGACTCCTTTCTGCACAGAATAGCAGCCAGAGAACAAGTCTTGCCTTATACTGATGTGGTACGTTGGGCAATTGAAGAAATTACTCTCACTGATAGAACCTTCCATACTAAGGATGGAAGGATTTTCGGTTCCTTCAAGCCTGACGACTTGAGACGAATGTATCATTTGCCCAAACCTGAGCAAGTCTATAACAGAGCCTTTGTGGAGAAGTTCGCGAAAGAGAATGAATCACCATCCGAACCGCTCCGAGATTGGAGGCAGAATCCAGCTAAACACAAGCATGATATGTCGGGTAAGTACTCCAATGCTTCTTTGGCTTCACCTTATTGCTATGCTGGGATTATGATGTGTAGATTGTGGGGATTTCATGACTCTGCTAATATCCATGTTGATATGGTCCCCTTAATGGAAGCGGCCGTAAATAGTATAATCATGGATTGGGCCACTATTCTGTCCGATAAATTGGTCATAGCTATTCGTGAGTTTAGGGCCAAAACCAGAGTCACCGAGAGAAAAATCCCACCCTTCTATTACTCTGCTTACATTATGGATACCCTTTGTTTTAATTCTGAATTTCCTGTCCTTGGTTGGAGATGGACCACCCACGACCCAACACCTATTCATTTGTATCATCGGAAATTGTGGAAACCCTCCCACAAAGACCATTTGTATCAAATCTGCAATGGTTTCATGGTGCCCGTTCACTACTCTATTTTTGACAGACTTATCCCTAGAATTTCTTATGAAGCTTCTTTTGACCTACCAGCCGTAGCCCATTGGTTCGACGAAGAACATTTTACTTATATTAGAGTTTTTGGAAGCAAGGCTAGGCCACATGTTCTCCCCCTGTACATCCCAGATAAATTGTTAGCCCGGGAAATCTCCTACCAGATTATGTCTGAGGGTGTCACACAAACTCTCAAAGAGGAGAAAAAGAGAGGATGGCCCTCTTTTCCTTTAAGAATTGGAGTTTATACGCTGCTAAATTACAAGCATGCAGAAAAGGAAGCAGCAAAACTCCAAATGATATCCCTAGCTTCTATTCCAAATAGACTCTATGATCCAAAAAAGACTGCTTTCATTGCCTTGGAACAGGCCAAACTATCAAAGGTCGTCCATCAGGAGGATCAGTTTGATGACCTGTTCATGAGTGCTGATTCAATAAGCCAAGTTAGACAACTTGCTTCACTGAGATATGAAGATGTGGAGTTAACTGAATTTAATAAACTTAGAAAGCAAAGGTTGCAAACTTTGCCTCTAGATTTATTATCCACAACCCCAACATCCTCCTCAAGCGAGTCTGGTCAGCAGCAAATACACCTATCTCCTGTTACAACTAAAGAGTATGATAAACAACAGGAGGAAAGGCAAAACAAGCTGCAAGCAGAAAAGCATCAAAGGGAGCAGATAGAAAGGCAGCAAAAGGCACAAAAGGATCAAGAGCAAAGAAAGCAAAAGGAGTTAGAAGAACAGAGGAAAAGAGAAGAAGAAGAGAAGGCAAAAAAGTTGTTAGAAGAACAGAGGAAAAGAGAAGAAGAAGAGAAGGCAAAGAAGGAATTAGAAGAATAGAGGAAAAGAGAAGAAGAAGAGAAGGCAAAGAAGGAATTGGAGGAACAGCAGCAAAGAGCACAAGAGGAGCAACAGCGGAAGGCATTCGAGGAACAGCAGAGGATTGACCAGGAGAAAGAACAGAGTAAAGCCCACACAGAACAAGGTGAGCAAATCTCTACTGATCCTGAATTGATTAAAGAATGGAACCAATTCGATTCCATTATAAGTGGTAAGGAAGCCTCCAAAGACTCAGACGCCTCCAAAACAAATAAAGCTCCCGATACTACTTCTTCTCCGGTTCTAGAAGGAACCAGCGGCCCACCCATGGTACAGAATGTCGAGGTAATTACTCAAGACCCATCCGATCAAATTGATCTTCAGGTGGAGGAAATTCCTCCTCTAGACATTTTCTACAGCCCAAAGCATAGAGCCGTTGTTAGACGCTCTAGGAAAAGACGAAGGCTTGATCAACCTTCTATTTCACCTGAGCAAACAGTCACGGGCAATGTCGTCTGGAAGGGAGAATTAGATCCCTCTGAAGATCTGACAAAGCTATCACAATTTGCGGGAGCTTATTCAGCGGCAACTATTGACAAAGCATCCGAAGTAAGTCTTCTTTTGAAGACTAAAGAGCATGAGATATACGCATTGCAAGCAGAAGTGATTGAGGCAAGAAGAAAGGCAGCGCAGGTAGAGGAACAATTGCTGGCCCAACAACAAGAGAATCATTTGTTAACCCAGCAAATCGAAAAACTGAGGATAGACCAAAGTGACATTCAAAAAGCAAAAGAATTGTCAGAGTCATTATCCCAGTTAAAAGCATCTAATGAGCTGATGATGAAATCTAAAGACGAGCAAATAATTCAGCTATCAGCACAGCTCGAAGGTATTAAGAGCGCCTAGAGTATTGATGATTTCAGAACAGAGGCAACTCGAATAAACAGCGCATTGATATCTCAAATCAGGCTCTTGTGCCAACAACTTGTTGACGCTGAATCACTTTGTGAAACATCTACAGCAGTGTGTGAACAAATAGAGAAAGCCAGGAGTAAGTTGGATCAGGCTGAAGACGATATAACAGAGTATATTGAATGGCAAGACACTCCAGAAGGGCAAGCAGCAAACTTTTCCCGAATCCATGTAACATACAAGGATATACTTTTCATGGAATGGAACACACAGGTGATGAAAGCAGAAAGGGCAGCCTCTAGATGCAAAATCATTGCCAGCAACATGATCAATCTAGTCAATGATACATTGTATCTGGCAAATATGATTTCCCAATGCACACCTGGAAACATAACAACAGCAAACATGCTGGAGCACAGGAATTACCCTGATCTGGAGAAACAAGGGCAGTTAATTGCTGGAGTAAATACCTTGACCGCCGACGCATACTGGCTTTTCCTGATTAAACCACATTCTCAAAGGTCGGCTCTTAACTGTCTGACAGATGCTCTTCGATACCTGATTGCCGATATTCAAGATGCCACATATGATGCACAGCTGACTTCACGCCTCAATACTCCACCAGAAGTAGAGCCAATGCTGGCGATATGTCAGCGAAGGAGTAAAGGCAAAGAGACCTCTGACTGAAGCATCGCCGCCGACTGCCGAATCACCAAAATGCAAGATGATGTTTGTTAATGCCGATTTAGTAGCTTTTCAGTTGTAGATTTTTAGATATTTAGATATTTAGATTAGCATAGTATTTATAGACCCTTTCATTGTTTTGGAAAGGGTCGTAAAATTTTGTAAAAGACTTAAAGGCTGAAGTTTGCACTATTGTGCTTCAGTCTGTATTCTTTTTGAGACTCGACCACTGGTTCTTAATTTTACTTGGAAGGCTGTTTTAAGTAAATTGTGCACTATTGTCGTTTGCTTGGAATGCTTTCTGGTTTGAAGGAAGGACCGCGACATAGCGATTAATATATTGGATTGATCAAACAGCTTGCATGGTACTATTATCTGTATCTGTTCTCTTTTCTATTATATGAATTGCTGTGTTATTATTTTTGCTATTGTTGATTACATGTATGCAATATAACAGCAAGTCTGCATTTCATATCACTATTGAATGTTTTGTGATTTGTTATCTCTCTTACTCATGCGTGTAACAATGATATAAATGACTGAGTGCAGTAATTCGCTATTATCGCTCTGCATAACTACTTATGCAGAGCAATCTTAATAGATTTAAACATCTACGCTTATTGTTAGTGTCATCTATATGCCTGCCAATTAAGCACAGACTATCAAACGCTGCATTCTATGAATCGATAAATCCCGGGATTAGTTTATAGTTATTATATTTTTCTTGTAGTTTAGTTGTTTATTTATTATCACCTTATATCGTAAATCATTCATCCATCCCGTTTACTTATAATCTTTGGGAAACTGGTCTCATTATCCCCAGTCGGAGCCACTATTCCAAACGGAAAAGGAGCTGCACTAAGTTCCGGACCGGGTGGTTTCCCCGATGTTGTTGCAACGAATTTCGGGGCATCAACATTTTTGGCGCTAGAAGGAGGGCCATCGACTGTGAATGGCAAGTAGGTCCAAATCTGCAAACCATTCTAAGAGTAATTCTCCCTCCAAATCCTCTTCCCCTTCTCAATCACATGCTGGTTCTCCGGCACACAATCAAGAAAAGGAGGAATCAACCACCACTGCTCATATCCATCATATTTCAGAACATTTAAGTCTTGAATCCCCTGAAGTTCAGTCTCTTATTCATAAACTTCAGAACTTCTCGATTTTGCCTCAGAAATCTGAAGTATCACAAAGCAGTGTGACCTCGCAGTTAAACTTATCCCATCCACTTACCAGACTTCAGAGCGAAAAACTCGGTATTGAACCTATTGAGTTCCCTTTACCGAAAAGGAAAAAGGCTAAGAAGATTACTGAAGTATCTGATAGTGAAGATCTTTCTTCCATATCCTCCATCTCCACTCCTCCTCTGCGAAGTCAACCATCCACTCCTCCGTTACATACTGTTGTTCATCATGGAATAAGTACTACAACATCTCAAACTACTCACTCTTCAACAATCTCTTCTCCTCAGTCATCTGGAATCCCTACAGTAGTAACAACTATTATCGCCAGCATAATGGCAGATCCATGGACTACGCCAGGTGCAGTTAATATGCCCGGACCATTACATGATCTACCTGATGCTCCCGAAAAATGGTTGCCTAAATTTAATCCAGATAACGGAACACAAGTTGAAGAACATATTAACAATTTCATGTTAGCAGTTAATTTAAAAGGAGTGACGGAACAAGATGTTGTTGTTAGGCTTTTCCCTTATACCCTGCAAGGATCGGCAGGATCCTGGTACTTCTCTTTACCTTCTGGTTCTATTACCAGCTGGACCACATGCCAAGAGCAGTTCCTTACCAAATATGGAGATGACAGGTCTCTAGCCACTTTAATAAATGACCTCTCCAATTTGAGAATAGAGCATAGGGAACCAATAAAGGAGTTTAATGCTCGATTCAACAAACTCCTAAATAAAATCCCCACTGCTTCCAAACCAAGTGAACAAATTAGGAGCGAATGGTATATTACTGCCCTCCCTTCCAACATTGCAATTTTTGTTGACAGGGCTGGCAAACCTACCTTAGCTGAAAATATGAAGGAAGCACTTGCCGTTGAAAAGCGTATTAATGCTCTAGAGAAGAAAGCTGCCTTAGAGGATAGAAAATCCAAAAAAGTTTCATTTAAAGAAGATTCTAAGAAAAAGACCCCAAAGGACCCATACGACATGGAAGGTTTACAAAAGGTCCTTAAAACATTGTCTAATGAAATGGTTGAGATTAAAAAACAGGTGGCCGAAACTTCGAACAAAAGACCATTTAGAACTTTCAAGAAAACTGAAACAAAGCCACCCAATGTTATATCTAATGCAGACTCTGAACAGGAAGAAGAAGAAGAGGAATCAACCTCTCAAACGGATGATGAAGAAGAAGTAGTTGAGTGCCACGGCATGTGGGATTTTATACTCCCAAACTCTGACACTGAGAATCAAGAAGAAGCGTTTCCTGTTACTACAAGAAGTAAAATTGCTTCTGAACCTACTCAAACAACTACAAAAAAGAGGAGTGCAGGTGCTGCCACACCAAAAGAAAAAGTTCTTCCAAAAAAGTCTCCGGTAGCAGCCCCTCAAAACCAGCCTCCAATTTCTAATTCTCCTTCGACATCTAAGACATTACTGGTATCTGACTCCATGGAGTATAATATTGTTGATGATATGAAAAAGACTAAGGCAAACATAACCATGTTTGAACTAAGTAAATTAAAACATCAGCAGAAATTGCTCCTAAGAGAATTTAACGCTGTCCCCTCTTCTCCTCTTCCCAGTTCAAAAGCTGCTAATGATTCAGGACAACCCCCTCCAGATATGGTCGAAGCTACCGATTCGGTTCTGATCGGAGATAGATCCAATTCTCATACCCCACCTTTCTTGCTCACCTATGAAATCTATAATCGAAATCTGCATAACTGTTTAATTGATTCAGGGGCTTCATCTAATATTATGCCAGCTTCAGTTTGTTCTAAACTGAACATAGAACCCCAGAAGTCCGCGATTCATATTGTGCAGTTAGACAGAACCAAAGTACAGGTTATAGGAGAAATTAATTCCGTGACTATCAGGTTGTCTGCTGATCCCAGAATAGTACAGAGAATAGATATTTTGATAGCTGACATACCTGAATTCTACGGCTTAATTTTGAGCAGGGATTGGTCTGAGAAACTTCATGGATACATTTCCACGGATTGGTCACATATGTGGCTCCCCTACAAGGGTAAGCCAAATCAAATAAGGATCGACCGTGAGAAACACATGACTCACACAGTAACCGATTTCGAACAAGAAAACCAGCCTGTGGCCTTCAACAACAACATTTTGGGAAATTATTCCTCAGAATCATTCTTTGGCAACTTTGTTGCCCAATCTTCCCCTTTTTCAGTTAACCATTGTACATGTTGGATTTCAAGCCTCTGTGGAAGTTTTTTGAAGTTTCATGTTCCGGATTATCCACAGTTTCCAGTTCAGTCTGTCGACGTTTCAAACCCCAATGGGGGTCCATCATCAGGACAATTCTGAAAGATAGAAATGAAATGAATGAAAGATGATGAGAGAAGCAGCTAGGCACCTGGATATAAATACACCAAGGAACCCTAATATGAGAGCCGACACATGATTTTACTTTCTTGTTATTATTTCTTGTTATTTATTTATAATTGTATTTATTAATTATTAATTTTTATATTAAATATTTAATTTATTTTATTATTTTTAGCCTTGATAAACCAACCATAAATTAATTAATTAATTAATCAATTAAATAAAATTAAATTTTCCTTCCCTTTCTTAATTTATTGAATCACCACACCATAGGTTAATTGGAAATCCATCAATTACTCAATTAATAGTATTATTTTAGAATTTATAAAAAATCAATTTTAATGTTCATTTTTATTTTATCTTATTATTATTATTTATATTAGATTAATAAAATAAATCAAGTTAATTAATTTATTTTACTTTCATTTTAGATTAAACCACCCTTTTTATTAATACCTTATTCCCCATTCTATTTTACTTTTATTAATTAAATTTTATTTAAATTAATATTTTTTATATTAATTTAATTAAGCCTTTTTATATTATATTAATTAATTAAATTAATTATATTAATTAATTTTAATACCATATTCCCCTATTTTATTTTATTTTATTTTACTTTTGTTAATAATATTTTATTTTTATTTTTATATAAATTAATATTTTTATATTGATTTAATTAAGCCCTTAATTTAATTTCAATTTAATTAATTAAGCCCTTAATTTAATTTAATTTAATTAATATAATTAATTAAATTAAATTAAATTAATATAATTAATTAAATAAAATTAAATTAATATAATTAATTAAATTAAATTAAATTAAAAGACTAATTAATTAATTGATAAATAAACCTTCTGACTGGAAGGTCTATTGATCTTGAGCTTCCACGGGCCTCGAGGGGTTTATTTGTCTGATCAGGGGAAACCAGTTTCCACTGATTTCACTTCCATTGTCCCTGTTGAGGTTGTGCGGGAATTTCATAATTTCAATGGCCTCTCTGATTTTTCTTTTATGGTAATTGTCCTCCCTTGCAATTATCTTGGCGTCTTCCAAACACATATGATGTTTGGTCTTGGATGAGTGTTCTGCAAGGGCCGACGTACGAGATCTATCATTCCTTATGTCAGCTGCGTGTTCCTTAAGCCTTGTTTTCAGAGATCGACCTGTTTCCCCAATATAACTCTTACCACATGAGCAATCAATCTTGTACACTCCCTTGAGTTGTTGATGATCGATGTTATCCTTAACTGACCTCATCATCTGCCTTATCGTTCCACATGTTGTAAATTGAGTATCTATGTTTTTCTTTTTTAATATTTTAGCAATCCTGTCGGTAACCCCTTGGATGTAGGGAAGGTAAACCCTCCCCTGATTTTCTTTGTCCTCAGGGGTACGCTTAGAGAGGGCCCTGTCTTGAGCCCTTTTTATAGCTTTCTTGATACTCCATTCTTTGTACCCAATGTTTTTGAAGACAGAGGTTAAGTGTTCAATCTCCTCCTTTAGGTGATCAGGGTCAGAAATCCTGAAAGCTCTGACAGCAAGGGTGTTTAAAATGCCAGATTTTGAGGAATGATTCTCCTGTTCCTACATTGTTTTAGAAATTGCAGGTCCGCAGCTCTTCTCTCAATTTTTATCCTCAGGATTTCGAGAATACAGATCTCTTTCCATGTTTCCCCTCCGTACAGGGAAGTTATGTTGGTTTTCAAGCCTCTGTGGAAGTTTTTTGAAGTTTCATGTTCCGGATTATCCACAGTTTCCAGTTCAGTCTGTCGACGTTTCAAACCCCAATGGGGGTCCATCATCAGGACAATTCTGAAAGATAGAAATGAAATGAATGAAAGATGATGAGAGAAGCAGCTAGGCACCTGGATATAAATACACAAAGGAACCCTAATATGAGAGCCGACACATGATTTTACATTCTTGTTATTATTTCTTGTTATTTATTTATAATTGTATTTATTAATTATTAATTTTTATATTAAATATTTAATTTAATTTATTATTTTTAGCCTTGATAAATCAACCATAAATTAATTAATTAATTAATCAATTAAATAAAATTAAATTTTCCTTCCCTTTCTTAATTTATTGAATCACCACACCATAGGTTAATTGGAAATCCATCAATTACTCAATTAATAGTATTATTTTAGAATTTATAAAAAATCAATTTTAATGTTCATTTTTATTTTATCTTATTATTATTATTTATATTAGATTAATAAAATAAATCAAGTTAATTAATTTATTTTACTTTCATTTTAGATTAAACCACCCTTTTTATTAATACCTTATTCCCCATTCTATTTTACTTTTATTAATTAAATTTTATTTAAATTAATATTTTTTTATATTAATTTAATTAAGCCTTTTTATATTATATTAATTAATTAAATTAATTATATTAATTAATTTTAATACCATATTCCCTATTTTATTTTATTTTATTTTACTTTTGTTAATAATATTTTATTTTTATTTTTATATAAATTAATATTTTTATATTGATTTAATTAAGCCCTTAATTTAATTTCAATTTAATTAATTAAGCCCTTAATTTAATTTAATTTAATTAATATAATTAATTAAATTAAATTAAATTAATATAATTAATTAAATAAAATAAAATTAATATAATTAATTAAATTAAATTAAATTAAAAGACTAATTAATTAATTGATAAATAAACCTTCTGACTGGAAGGTCTATTGATCTTGAGCTTCCACGGGCCTCGAGGGGTTTATTTGTCTGATCAGGGGAAACCAGTTTCCACTGATTTCACTTCCATTGTCCCTGTTGAGGTTCTGCGGGAATTTCATAATTTTTCAAGTAGAAAATTATACATCTCAAGTAGAAAATTTTTCACAAACCAATTTATCCAAATGCTTCAACGAAAATCAAAAGGATGTAAATATTCTTGTTAATTCTCCTTTATTTTGGTCTTTGTATTTTGATGGCTCTAAGTCCAGCGAGGGCTCAGGAGCAGGTTGCATTTTGGTTAGTCCACAAGGCGAAAAGACGATGCTTTCATGTAGATTAGAATTTGAATGCACCAATAACACGGCTGAATACGAAGCTTTAGTGCAGGGATTATATAAGGCAATTGACCTTAAAGTCCAATATATAAAAGTATTCGGCGATAGTGAGATCATTGTTAAGCAGGTAAGAAATGCAATTCATTGCCTTTCAAGCCACCTTAAGCATTATCAATCACTAGTGCAAGATCTTACTTCGCATTTCTCAGCATTCAACATTTCTTCAATTCCTAGATCATAGAACTCAGCAGCCGATTTACTAGCCAACGTAGCTTCCAAACTTCTGCCTTCCGAAGACTATAGTCTTGATAGATTTTCTATAGAATTAATTTTTAGACCTTCAGTTCCTGATAACATCACCAACTGGAGGGTTTTCAACCATGATGATGACATCTTGCAATTCTTAACCTTTGAAAAGTCTTATGACAATCAAATCATTGAAGAAGATGAGCATGATTCTCAAATGAAAGAAACATCTCAAGATAACGCGATTCCTAAGCCTGTAGTAAAGCTCGAAGATCTTTATGACATTAAAGACAGGTTCAAACCTGTAATTAATACAAAACTCCAAAGCTCTACTCTTAGGTTTGAATTGATTAATTTGGGAACAGCTCAAGCTCCTCAAAATATCAACTTAGGATTAGGACTTTCTATAGAAGAAAAGGAAGCATTCATCAAACTCTTAAGGAAAAACAAACAAGTTTTTGCTTGGAAGTATGACGACCTCAAAACATATGATACATCTATCATACAACATACTATTCCTATGCTTCCCAATCAAAAACCGATCCAGCAGAAGTTAAGAAAAATACATCCAAATTTGGAGAGCCAGATAAAGTCGGAACTTAATAAGCTCTTAAAAGCTAAGATTATCTTCCCTGTCCGACACTCAAACTGGGTCTCTAATATGGTACCAGTCAGGAAGAAAAACGGCGACATCCGAATCTGTATTGATTTCAGAAACTTGAATAAGGCAAGCTTAAAAGATAATTTCCCACTGCCTACCATGGAGCAAATCCTCCAATCGGTAGCAGGGCTTGAATTGATGTCTTTTCTCGATGGTTTCTCAGGATATAATCAAGTGCTGGTTCATCCTGATGACCAATTAAAAACCACATTCAGAACAAAATGGGGGACTTATGCATATCAAAAGATGCCTTTTGGACTCATAAATGCAGGAGAAACATTCCAAAGAGCTATGGATACAGCCTTTAGAGGGTTAATTAATCGAACAATAGTCGTCTACCTCGATGATATTACTGTATATTCTAAGAAGAGATATAATCACTTGCATGATTTAAATCAGATTTTTCAACGATGCAAAACACATGGTATCTCTCTTAACCCGAAAAAGTCTTTCTTTGCTCTTAACCAGGGTAAGCTTTTAGGGTTTATCGTATCTAAGGGTGGCATTTATGTAGATCCTGATCGAATTAAGGAAATTTCTGAAATTCCTTTTCCACACAACAAAAAATCGATGCAGTCGTTTTTAGGTCAGATTAATTTCGTTAAACGATTTGTTCCAGATTTTTCACAGATTGTACTACCACTACAAACGATGATTAAAAAGAATTCAACCTTCAGATGGGGATTAGAGGAAAATCAAGCTTTTAATGACATTAAGCAATCAATAATCAATGTCCCAGCTCTGAATACTCCAAATCTTTCTAATCATTTTACATTATATACCATTGCATCCGACTTATCTTACGCAGCAGTGCTCACCCAGTTGAATGATGACAATTTGGAAGCGCCCATCTCGTTCTTCAGTTCAAACTTTCAAGGCGCCGAATTGAACTATTCCGATATCGAGAAACAAGCTTTTGTTGTCTTTAAAGCAATCAAACATTATCGACCCTTTCTTTTAAAAACCCATACTAAAGTGATAGTTCCTTTCTCAGCAGTTAGGCAACTATTAATCCAAAAGGAATTGGGTGAAAAGAGGGCAAATTGGGTCGCAGCTCTCCAAGAATATGATCTAGAAATAAAGCCAGGAAAGTTTGTTAAAGGTCAAGGTTTTTGCAGGATATTAGCAGGAGCATCAAACATTCCGGAATCAAGTGATACAGAGCAAACCCAAGAAGTTAATCAGCTAAGTATTCCCGATTCCGAATCTCAATATGCAGATCTGATCTTTTATTTAAAGAATGGTTATGCACCTACCAATTTGTCTTACAAGAACAAAAGAGCCATTAGATTGAAAGCTGAGAGTTTTTCCATTATTGATGATGTGCTCTTCAGGAGAAATTATGATTCTGTCCTATTAAGATGCCTTGAGAAACCTGAGGCTCAAAAGGTTTTGCAGGAGCTACACGACGGACCAGCAGGAGGACATTTCGGAGCTGATACAACAGCTCATAAAGTCATCCATGCTGGATACTATTGGCCTACTTTGTTTAAGGACGCTCACGAATATGTAAGGAAATGCATCAAATGCCAAACTGCCAGTGGAAGACAACAAAAACCAGCTTTCCCTTTGCAGCCAATCAACATTGAACAACCTTTTGAACAATGGGGATTGGACATCATTGGAGAAATTAATCCTTCTTCTTCCAAGAAGCACAAATATATTCTTACAGCAACTGATTACTTTACAAAGTGGGTAGAAGCAGTTCCGTTAAAGACAACAAACTCTGAGGCGATTATTGAATTTATAGATCAGTTCATCATTACCAGGTTTGGTGTTCCAAACGCTCTTGTCTTTGATAATGCTTCTTACTTCTCAGGCAATGCAATGATTGATTTCACTATCAAAAGAGGGTTTAAATTAAAGTATTCTGCTAACTACTACCCTCAGGGCAATGGCCTAGCAGAATCAACTAATAAGAATCTAATCAAAATCATTAAGCGAACAATCGAAGAGAATCATAAGAACTGGCATAAATCCTTGGTATTTGCATTATGGGCGGATAGGATAACACAGAAAGCTTCCATAGGGACCTCTCCGTTTAATCTTGTCTACGGAAAAGAAGCAATCGTACCAACCAATCTTCTTCTTCCATCTCTAGCCCTAGTGCAATTTATTGACGAAACTCCTTCTTCCTCTATCCAGTTTAGATATGATCAAATTCTCAAACTTGAAGAAGAAAGGGAAAAGGCCAAGGTTACACACGCAAAACATCAGCAAGTCATTAAAGCAGCTTTTGATCTAGCCTCATCTAGTCCTAAACAATTCCAAGTCGGAGATCTAGTTCTGAAATGGGACAAAGCCCATGAAGACAAAGGTAAACATTCCAAGTTTCAGAGACTGTGGCTCGGACCATTTCAGATCTGTGAAAAAATAGGCCATTCCACTTTTATACTGCAAAATCTATCAGGGTGAGAGATTCTCTCCCTGTCAATGGTCTAATCTTGAAGAAATTCTTTAATTGAGGAGGTACCCCCTTCTCTTTGTAGTTTGATAGTTTTTATATAGTTTGTAGGATTTGTAGAAATAAGGATGTGGGACATCTTCCATTGACCTTGCGCTGTAATTAAAAGTTGTCTCGCCACCGCACTATTAATATTTACTTTTGGATAATAGCGTCTTAAACCAAGAGAGATCATTTCTAGGAAATTAGATATCTTTTTATTCTGAACATCACAGTCTAACCTTTGTAAACTTCACTCTGAACGAAGTTCTATGAGTCATCTTGGGTTTTTAAAATTAGTCTCCAAAGGTTATCTATATTAAAATAGGAGCTAATCCATCTTCAGCATCTTTAACTCTTAAACCTGTCATCCATTTACTCTTAAGAAGATAGTTGTTCATCCCATTCACCAAAAGTTTATGATTACTCAGAGTGTAATTCTAAAATATAAAAGATTAAAGATAAGAGGTCTTATTGCAAGCCTGCTTACCATGTTCATAGGAAAATAATTTAACTGACATTACCAAAACTGCATATCAAACAGGGTAATGGCTTGAAATTTCAAGACAAGGGGTCTCATCACGAGCCAGCTTGTTCAGTTTGATTACTACCCGTGAATGGCATTGTCATTATCTGGCCACCAAACCAGGACAATGGCTTTTATCTTAAGCAAAGAAGAAAGTGAAATTCAAAAAATACGAAAATATCTTTTGAATTCATTCTGTTTAGTCACACTCTTAAGTGAATGGAACAATGGACAACAACATGGTTAAAAGGTAACCCTGCCGAGACTATGAACGTTTGCTGGCAGCAGAGGCTCTACCTGTGACAGAGGAGTTTATTTTAAAAAAGCTGATATGGAAAAGTTTTCTATTTTACCTTTATGAACCGATAAAGACTTGTTTTAAAACTTAAAGTACATTTAGTCCAGAGATAACTGGTTCTACCAGCGAATCGCCAATTGTTGTGCCCTACAACAACCCCCCATTTCATAACATTTTTATCACAAACAATTAACATATGAAATGGGTCCCTTTTAAAATTTTGATTGGCATTAATGAATTTGTTCGAAAAAGGAATGATAATCAAATAAATCTGTGAATAAAAGCCTTTTTGAACAAATAATAAGCAAATTTTGGTTAAGTCCGAAAAAGCAATCGCCGGATTACTTGTTACCTTGATTTTTACCGATTCGATATCGCTATCGGCCATCGGCGATAGCCAATGCACACACAGAAAAAACACATGTCTCTTCCCCGATGCGACACGATATCGGCAATCAACTATCGGCACTGCTTCTTATGAAAAGTGTTTTAAAGCTTCGACCCGATGCGATATCGCTATCGGTAGTCGGCACAATCCCATACATCTTCATAAGACGTTCAGATCTTTTCCCGATGCGATGTAATATCGCTATCGGTAGTCGGTAAGTCAATTGATATGCATTTAGGGATTATGTTCGCACGTTAAATATGATGCAATGTCGCAATCGGCATTCGCCAAGACCTTTTCCAAATGATAATGTCACTCACACCCCCGATGCGATGCGATGACTCTTAATGATGACCTGAATTCCTAAAAGGTGATTAGTTCAAAGCTTTAAAGTTATATTTAAATCCGATTTGACAAAAGCACAAATTTCAAAATGCCGTTAAGTAAAGGGATAAGGTAATGCATGCGTATTTAAAGCTTTGCCCCTTCGAATTAACGAACAATTACGATTAGACCTTTGAAGAAATCTATTGCACGCTTTAAGGGGTCATTCGGTTTAATAACTTAAGTAATGGTCATTTATGGAGCTGCAGGCTGTAAAATCACCATCATTGCATCTGCGGTGCCTTCTCAAATCATTAGATCCGCAGCCACTTTTAGAATTAATCTCACCACGCTTCAAGTTATATATCTATCCCGTTATGGATCGTCATTGTTATTTCCTTGTTACGATTTCTCTTGCATTTGTGTAGAATTCAACCGTCGAGAGAAGTCTGAATATGATGGGAAAGAAGTTCAAGAAGGTGGCAGGTTCTACTACGACACCTGTCTCAGGCCAAGCTGCTATAGTTTCAAAGAAAGGCTTAATCTCAGATACTACATGCACTGGTCTTCCTGGCACTACATGGCAAGGTACATACAATTTGCTAGAAGCAGAACAACCAGAAAAGACAGTAACGGAGGCTAGTGTGGATGAACTAAGAAAGTCTGAGGCAACTCTTAAAGATTTGGCTGACTCCTTTCTGCACAGAATAGCAGCCAGAGAACAAGTCTTGCCTTATACTGATGTGGTACGTTGGGCAATTGAAGAAATTACTCTCACTGATAGAACCTTCCATACTAAGGATGGAAGGATTTTCAGTTCCTTCAAGCCTGACGACTTGAGACGAATGTATCATTTGCCCAAACCTGAGCAAGTCTATAACAGACCCTTTGTGGAGAAGTTCGCGAAAGAGAATGAATCACCATCCGAACCGCTCCGAGATTGGAGGCAGAATCCAGCTAAACACAAGCATGATATGTCGGGTAAGTACTCCAATGCTTCTTTGGCTTCACCTTATTGCTATGCTGGGATTATGATGTGTAGATTGTGGGGATTTCATGACTCTGCTAATATCCATGTTGATATGGTCCCCTTAATGGAAGCGGCCGTAAATAGTATAATCATGGATTGGGCCACTATTCTGTCCGATAAATTGGTCATAGCTATTCGTGAGTTTAGGGCCAAAACCAGAGTCACCGAGAGAAAAATCCCACCCTTCTATTACTCTGCTTACATTATGGATACCCTTTGTTTTAATTCTGAATTTCCTGTCCTTGGTTGGAGATGGACCACCCACGACCCAACACCTATTCATTTGTATCATCGGAAATTGTGGAAACCCTCCCACAAAGACCATTTGTATCAAATCTGCAATAGTTTCATGGTGCCCGTTCACTACTCTATTTTTGACAGACCTATCCCTAGAATTTCTTATGAAGCTTCTTTTGACCTACCAGCCGTAGCCCATTGGTTCGGCGAAGAACATTTTACTTATATTAGAGTTTTTGGAAGCAAGGCTAGGCCACATGTTCTCCCCCTGTACATCCCAGATAAATTGTTAGCCCGGGAAATCTCCTACCAGATTATGTCTGAAGGTGTCACACAAACTCTCAAAGAGGAGAAAAAGAGAGGATGGCCCTCTTTTCCTTTAAGAATTGGAGTTTATACGCTGCTAAATTACAAGCATGCAGAAAAGGAAGCAGCAAAACTCCAAATGATATCCCTAGCTTCTATTCCAAATAGACTCTATGATCCAAAAAAGACTGCTTTCATTACCTTGGAACAGGCCAAACTATCAAAGGTCGTCCATCAGGAGGATCAGTTTGATGACCTATTCATGAGTGCCGATTCAATAAGCCAAGTTAGACAACTTGCTTCACTGAGATATGAAGATGTGGAGTTAACTGAATTTAATAAACTTAGAAAGCAAAGGTTGCAAACTTTGCCTCTAGATTTATTATCCACAACCCCAACATCCTCCTCAAGCGAGTCTGGTCAGCAGCAAATACACCTATCTCCTGTTACAACTAAAGAGTATGATAAACAACAGGAGGAAAGGAAAAACAAGCTGCAAGCAGAAAAGCATCAAAGGGAGCAGATAGAAAGGCAGCAAAAGGCACAAAAGGATCAAGAGCAAAGAAAGCAAAAGGAGTTAGAAGAACAGAGGAAAAGAGAAGAAGAAGAGAAGGCAAAAAAGGAGTTAGAAGAACAGAGGAAAAGAGAAGAAGAAGAGAAGGCAAAGAAGGAATTAGAAGAACAGAGGAAAAGAGAAGAAGAAGAGAAGGCAAAGAAGGAATTGGAGGAACAGCAGCAAAGAGCACAAGAGGAGCAACAGCGGAAGGCATTCGAGGAACAGCAGAGGATTGAACAGGAGAAAGAACAAAGTAAAGCCCACACAGAACAAGGTGAGCAAATCTCTACTGATCCTGAATTGATCAAAGAATGGAACCAATTCGATTCCATTATAAGTGGTAAGGAAGCCTCCAAAGACTCAGACGCCTCCAAAACAAATAAAGCTCCCGATACTACTTCTTCTCGGTTCTAGAAGGAACCAGCGGCCCACCCATGGTACAGAATGTCGAGGTAATTACTCAAGACCCATCCGATCAAATTGATCTTCAGGTGGAGGAAATTCCTCCTCTAGACATTTTCTACAGCCCAAAGCATAGAGCCGTTGTTAGACGCTCTAGGAAAAGATGAAGGCTTGATCAACCTTCTATTTCACCTGAGCAAACAGTCACGGGCAATGTCGTCTGGAAGGGAGAATTAGATCCCTCTGAAGATCTGACAAAGCTATCGCAATTTGCGGGAGCTTATTCAGCGGCAACTATTGACAAAGCATCCGAAGTAAGTCTTCTTTTGAAGACTAAAGAGCATGAGATATACGCATTGCAAGCAGAAGTGATTGAGGCAAGAAGAAAGGCAGCGCAGGTAGAGGAACAATTGCTGGCCCAATAACAAGAGAATCATTTGTTAACCCAGCAAATCGAAAAACTGAGGATAGACCAAAGTGACATTCAAAAAGCAAAAGAATTGTCAGAGTCATTATCCCAGTTAAAAGCATCTAATGAGCTGATGATGAAATCTAAAGACGAGCAAATAATTCAGCTATCAGCACAGCTCGAAGGTATTAAGAGCGCCCAGAGTATTGATGATTTCAGAACAGAGGCAACTCGAATAAACAGCGCATTGATATCTCAAATCAGGCTCTTGTGCCAACAACTTGTTGACGCTGAATCACTTTGTGAAACATCTACAGCAATGTGTGAACAAATAGAGAAAGCCAGGAGTAAGTTGGATCAGGCTGAAGACGATATAATAGAGTATATTGAATGGCAAGACACTCCAGAAGGGCAAGCAGCAAACTTTTCCCGAATCCATGTAACATACAAGGATATACTTTTCATGGAATGGAACACACAGGTGATGAAAGCAGAAAGGGCAGCCTCTAGATGCAAAATCATTTCCAGCAACATGATCAATCTATTCAATGATACATTGTATCTGGCAAATATGATTTCCCAATGCACACCTGGAAACATAACAACAGCAAACATGCTGGAGCACAAGAATTACCCTGATCTGGAGAAACAAGGGCGGTTAATTGCTGGAATAAATACCTTGACCGCCGACGCATACTGGCTTTTCCTGATTAAACCACATTCTCAAAGGTCGGCTCTTAACTGTCTAACAGATGCTCTCCGATACCTGATTGCCGACATTCAAGATGCCACATATGATGCACAGCTGACTTCACGCCTCAATACTCCACCAGAAGTAGAGCCAATGCTGGCGATATGTCAGCGAAGGAGTAAAGGCAAAGAGACCTCTGACTGAAGCATCGCCGCCGACTGCCGAATCACCAAAATGCAAGATGATGTTTGTTAATGCCGATTTAGTAGCTTTTCAGTTGTAGATTTTTAGATATTTAGATATTTAGATTAGCATAGTATTTATAGACCCTTTCATTGTTTTGGAAAGGGTCGTAAAATTTTGTAAAAGACTTAAAGGCTGAAGTTTGCACTATTGTGCTTCAGTCTGTATTCTTTTTGAGACTCGACCACTGGTTCTTAATTTTACTTGGAAGGCTGTTTTAAGTAAATTGTGCACTATTGTCGTTTGCTTGGAATGCTTTCTGGTTTGAAGGAAGGACCGCGACATAGCGATTAATATATTGGATTGATCAAACAACTTGCATGGTACTATTATCTGTATCTGTTCTCTTTTCTATTATATGAATTGTTGTGTTATTATTTTTGCTATTGTTGATTACATGTATGCAATATAACAGCAAGTCTGCATTTCATATCACTATTGAATGTTTTGTGATTTGTTATCTCTCTTACTCATGCGTGTAACAATGATATAAATGACTGAGTGCAGTAATTCGCTATTATCGCTCTGCATAACTACTTATGCAGAGCAATCTTAAATGATTTAAACATCTACGCTTATTGTTAGTGTCATCTATATGCCTGCCAATTAAGCACAGACTATCAAACGCTGCATTCTATGAATCGATAAATCCCGGGATTAGTTTATAGTTATTATATTTTTCTTGTAGTTTAGTTGTTTATTTATTATCACCTTATATCGTAAATCATTCATCCATCCCGTTTACTTATAATCTTTGGGAAACTGGTCCCATTATCCCCAGTCGGAGCCACTATTCCAAACGGAAAAGGAGCTGCACTAAGTTCCGGACCGGGTGGTTTCCCCGATGTTGTTGCAACGAATTTCGGGGCATCAACAGGAACCTATTGGGGCATGTGGTTTGTAAACAAGGGTTGATGGTAGACCCTTGAAAATCGCGGTGATTCTGAATTTGGAAGCATCATGGAGTGTGAAATAGCTGCGCACTACTCTGGGACATATGGGTTACTACAACAAGTTCATCAAAGGCTATGCCCAGATCATCGCGTCGATGCAAAATCTGTTGAAAAAGGATGTCATGTTCTGCTGGAACGATGATTGTAAGAAAAGCGTGGATGTATTGAAAGAAAAGATGGTTACTACGCCAATTCTAGTCTTCCTAAACTAGAAGAAAGAGTTTCATGTCCATGTTGACGCATCGTGTATAGTGTTGGGGGCAGTACTAACACAAGATGGTGGAGAAGGCTTGTATCACCCTATCGCGTTCGCGAGTTGCAGAAAATATAAAGTAGAAAAGAACTATTCCACCACTAAGCGTGAGGGACTAGCTATGGTGTATGCACTCCAAAAGTATCGACACCACTTGCTAGAGGACATTTTAAGATGTATACAGATCATTCCGCGCTGAAGTACTTGGTCAATAAGCCTGTGTTAGTGGGGCACATATGCAGATGGATTTTATTGTTCCAAGAATATGATTTCAAAGTTGTTGTGAAGTGTGGATGATTGAACATGAGACCAAATCACCTGTCGCGCATTGAGACAGGGGAGGAACCTATTAGTCTAGAGGAAGGATTACCCGACACGTAGCTCTTTGTTATGCATGTAGCGGATGTAAATTTTGAAGATATAATTCACTTTCTAACAACTAGAATTGTGCTGAAAGAATACTCTGTCCACCAGAAGAAGGAATTAGTGGTGTGCATGGCCGATTTCTCTGTCATTGTTGGGAATCTATACAAGATGGGGAATGATGAAATACTATGAAGGTATGTACCTAAATTTGAATGAAGCAACATCCTCGTGGACGCTCACTGGGGTGCCATGGGAGGACATTATGTGGGAAGAGCAACTGTGCAGAAGATTCTACGTGCTAGGTTGCGGTGGCCAACCCTTCATCAGGATTCAAAATCACATTGAAAAGCATGTGATGTATGTAAAATAACATGTAAGCCATCGCGGAGGGACAAAATGCCTTTAAACCCACAAATGACGTTGCAAACTTTTGAAAAGTGGGCAATAGATTTTGTAGGAAATATCAAACCTCAAGGAAAAATAGGCACGAGGTATATTATCACTGTGACAGAGTACCTGACTCGTTGGGTAGAAGTGCAGCTGGTGAAGGATTGCATGGCCATAACTACCACAAAGTTTCTATTTGAACACATACTGGCACGATTTGGATGTTCGAAGATCTTAATGAGAAATCACAGTACGCACTTCCTGAACGAAACAATCAGTTAATTGACGGAAGAGTTTTGGGTGTATCATCAGAAGAGCACACCGTATCACCCACAGGCTAACAGGATAGTAGAAGCATTCCAAAAAGTACTGGAGACTGTGCTAGCCAAAGTATGCAACACGTAGCGAAGTGATTGGGACCTGCACGTACCTGCAATATTATGGGCTTATCGGATGACATGCAAGAAACTGATGGGACAGACACCTTTTAGGCTTGTCTATGGAGTGGAAGTTGTAATGCCTATGGAATACATCATGCCTAGTCTACGCATAGTAGTAGTCACAAGTATGACGGATCATGGAGCTCTGGAGGATAGGCTCACGCAGTTGGAGGAGCTCGAGGAAGAATGATTTTTGACTGGATTTCACCAGCAAGTCCTAAAGCAGTGTGAAAAGGCTTGACACGATCGACATATTAAGTTGTGCACCTTCAAGGTGAATGATTTTGTGTTTTTGTATGATAGTAAGTTTGATAAATTCCTAGGGAAGCTTAGAATGCATTGGTTGGGACAGTATGTTATTAAGGAGATCACAGATGGTGGTGTGGTGCAGTTGGTAAAGTTAAATGGAGAACTCTTCCCAGGAAAAGTCAATGGTAGTCATTTGAAGACATACACAGGGGGCTCAGCCATTTGACTAGCCGACAAAAGCACAATCTTAGCGCTCTAGGCAGCTGAAAGGAGGCGTGGAACTATAAAATACTCTACCCGGGGACTGCACGATGTCAAGACTATGCGCAGTAGAAAAGTGTCCCAGGGTCTGCGACAGCGCGGGCGTAGCTACGTTGCCACATGGGTCGGCTGGAAAGTGACCATTACAGTCACTAGTCATGATGTGATGCTTTGTTTGAGACCAAATGGAGAAAGTGGCAGGCAATTAAGGAAAACTTTATGGGCTAGATTCTTGAAAATCTGCCGCCAATTGAGCGTTAATGAACCGAATGTGGGGGAAATGGTCGAATTCAAACTCAAAAGGCACTATAAATTACAAAGGGTTGTCAAAAAAACAACACTTGCAAATTTGAGGACTGAGTTGTTGTGCACATAGACACTCATGAACCTAGACTTGTTCAATCTTCTGAAGGTGAATTCGTTGCTTGAGAAATTACCCAGAGTAATGACCACTGAGGAAGCCGTGCAGGCCATTATGGAATTAGAAGCCCTTGAAAGTGTCGGGATAGTCACAGAAATCCCTAAATCGCCACGCACGCCGAGACCCAAGAAAGACAAGAAGGCTATGGTACTAGTGCGCGTATCCCCTAGGAATCCATTAAGGACTAGGCTGACCATGGAAGAAAAGGGGAAGGCTATTAATTTGGATGTTGATGAGTCGGAAGAATTTGAAGAAATCTTGGTAGAGGAGGAGGATGTAGAAATGGAGGTTGAGACCCAGGGTGCGGACTCTCTTACCAGGCTACTCGCATATGTTCCTCAACGGAAGGGTAAAGCAAAGGTGCCCAAAGATATAGATGAGAGCAAGAGCTCTCTGCAGACTCCGCTACTCCCTAATGACATTATTTTTGGAGTACACTTGGGATGAGTTCCCATGCTGAAGTTTGAGGATTGGGATCTCGCGGACCACGAGAAGTTCCCGCATCTCGCAACCGCACAACTCATGTGCCAGAAGAAATATGTGCCGGTTGGAATCATAGAATTAGAGTCACGTAAATGGCTGAGAGGAGTTGAGAAAGCAGGGTTGCTAAACCTGCTCTGGGTGCCGCATTACCATCGTGCCCCAGTGACCATTTTTGTCATCAAGCAATTGCTCTACCTGGTGCATGATGGGTGCTTGTGGCTGGAGGAGCCTATCCCCGTCACAGATCATTTGATTCACAAAATTACTTGGCTCCCTTGCAAAGGGGGGGACCCAAAAAACATATCAGAGGGAAAGAGCGATGATTTGGCCATCGCAGAGGCCATGAAGAAGAATTTTAAGTTGGAGAAGAAGAAGAGAGCGTACACCATTTCCATCATCAAAAACCTTGCGGTTAAAGTCACGACGCAGATATTGGTAGGGAAGGTTATGCGGAATTTCCGTGCGAATGAGGTGCCCACACCGGTGGTTTCACTAGCATCATAATGTGCAGAAGGGGTCCATTTCAACTACGCAAACTACTTATGTGGAGAGTTCCTTGAGAAATACCATGAGGCACAGGAGCAGGGAAAAACTTTTCACTATGCGTGGCTTCTATTGTCCATAGTATTGGTGGCATGGGATTTGCCTGAAGATAGCCAGTTCCCAACGATCGCGCAAGACCTTCTGGAGGCAGCTAAGTACGCTTTTGTATGGGCTACCAGGGATGTGAAAATGATAAGGGATAGAAAAATCTTCTGGGTGTTCATGGAGTTGAACATCAAAATGGGGATTAATCACAAGCCACAGTTATCGCCCACAATTTACAACAGTCTGCAGTGCTTCGTGGAGTTCAAGGCAGATTTCCACCACATTTACATCAAGGCGCAGAAGGACCCCATGAAGGCGTGGTGCGAGCTACCCTATCCGGTGACAGAAGATGCCATCTTCGCAATCCTTGAATTGTGGCCGCCAGAGTGGCGCGCTCCATCCAGCTCCATGGTGGAAGCAGAGAAGTCTGTCACACAGTAGAAAAAGGAAGAGGTGAAACTGCATATGGCGCAATTGGTTGAAAAGCACAAAAACGAAGCGGAACAGCTAAGGCTCAGGCAATGTGCGATGCTGCGAATTTGGCGGAAGAGTAGCAAAAGGCAACAGAGGAAGAGCGCGAAGGACAAAAGTTGCCTTCACCCGAGCCGGAGACAGATACAGAGCAAGGTGGTGCGGACCCGCAAACAATGTCCACCCAGCTGAAACATCCACACCTAAGAGAGTAGGTAGGGCTGCAAAAGAAGTCAAAGGCTTCAAAGACTTTGTTCAAACTGATCACCCTCACTGAGGGGGACCTACACGACATTGCCGAGACGGTGAGGGACATCACTGCAGAGGCCCTCCAGTAGTTTGAGGAGAAACACCAGATGGTGTTGGGGGCCCTCCGAGCATAGATACAGGAGTTGCAAGTGCACAGTCCACAGGCTAGCATTGTGTCAACCAGCCTCACAGTAGGCACATCCGTGGCCGAGGAAATGTTGTGTGCCCAGATGACCAACACCATAGTGCTGCTAGATGGAGCACTCATTACATAAAATGAGGTCGGCAGGCTTATGGTCAGCGGGTTGAAGGGAATCGGGTTAAATGCAGTTGCGCTCCCTCAGGAGACGCTCTATGTTCTACAAGAAGGAATCACTGTAGAACTACGAACATGGGAGGGTCATACACTCCAAGTAATTAGCAAGCAGCGCATCAAAATTGAACGACTGAGCTTGCAGCATGACGAGGTAGTGGAAAAAAATAGGTAGATCATGCAGGTGGTGGAGGAAGCCTGCTAGATGGTCCCGGAGTTGGCCATCCAAGCAAAAGAACCAGTGGAGGCGTGCATCCAGAAATTAGTAGCAGGGGTGCATGGGGCAAAAGATGAAATGCCCAAGGTTCACCTGGAGCTGAACCTTCAGATAGCAGAACTGTAATTGAAGGCGCAACCTTCAACTATGCCAGAGGTTAAGGAAGAACATGCCGTCGTGATTACAGTAGCAATAGCAGAGGTTAACAGTGAAGTGAGAGACTGCACAAAGCTGTTCAAGCAGTCATTCAAGGTTCTCACTATCTTACAGGAGGACTCGAACAGGCAATGCCTAGAGATAGAGGTGCATGAGCTACAGAAGAAACATGACGAAGTAAAAGGGACTGTGCAGACAGTTGCCCTTACACAGAGGCTCGCAAGGATGTAGCAGGCGAAATCACTCAAGGAACAGGTAGATGTTGCTCACCATAAGGAAGAAGTTTTGAAGGCGCGCTTACAGCTGTGGATTGATGAGGCGTATATCATTACAGCCTCCATTGAAGCAAAGCTCACGCAGCTGCAAGCAACATAGGAAAAGGTTCAGGGCAGCAGTTCAGCCACATCGGTCTCTGAACAATGCGTTGAGGAAGTACAACAGGCAGTCGCTTAGTGCATTGCTGATCTTGCAATGATCCAGGCAGAATTGGGAGGTCTTCACGCAAATATCTCCACATTGACAGAATGAATCGAGGGTGAGTCACGATGTTTGTGTTGGGGGCCTGTTAGGCGCAGGATCCCCCAAGGGAAGTTTTAGGGCTTAGAGCCCAGATTTTGGTCAAAAATTGTAAACTCCAATGCAAAGACTCTGCATCTTGTGGGCACAGAGTGCGTAGCTTGTAAAAGATTCATAGGTTTGTCTGCCCTAAATTTTGTTAATGTAACATTGGCTGTAGAGATCTACCCATGGTCTGCGAACCATGAGATTGTATAAATAGAGTGAGGCTCTAAGTAGTTAAGGCATCTAATGATTAGGAGAAGGATGAAGAGTTGAGTTGTTGACTTGTATGGGCCTGACCTAGGTTCAGAGGTGATTTAGCCAAGCAACTCCCGATACTACTGGCCCTTTCGGTAATAGTCTGCAGAGCGCGGACTGAGGTCTCACTCGAAGTAGTATGGGAGGGTGCTAGAACTAGGTTTCCGCACCCTGGGGATGTTTGATGAGCTTTTGGTAGTTTGCAGTTTTACCCTGCACGCATGTTGCTACGCGCACCTATTAGTCCCTCACAACCAGTGATGATGCCTTCACGCAACCCTACTTGGGACGCGATCCATATTATATCCAAGTTCCTTGCTATTTAACCTATTATTACCCGATTACTTAACTTATCTTTGTAATGCTAGTGATAATTAACAGTATATCTAACAATCATATAAGTGCACGTAGATAAACAGAACAAAATAAATGTAAAGAATACAATATACAAGCAGATGCACCAAATTTGGAATAAACTTCTCTTTATTATTCTTCGTTCAAGGTTACAGACTTCACACTGCCCTGCGCACTTAGCTGCAGGGATCTGTTGTTATAGATCTGATATGAAAATATAAGATAATTAAAATATACCTAGAAATAATATGAAATGATTCTTTATTGATCAAAACCCTAAAGGTAGGGCAACACCATACATTCACTCCTTAAGGAAGGAGAACACTCCACAAGCCATATGCCTATTCATACAATAATCCTTGACATCTCTCCATGTGGAGTCTCTAGCCTCTATATAGGCCTCATACATACAATACCATGGGTCATTACCATGGTTCCCTCATACCATTGAACTAATACCATGGGCCCATTACATTATTACTAACTACTTGTGGTCCCTTACATGATATGGGTTAACCACCTTATTTATTACTATGGCGCATCCCATTATTACATTATTCCCTTGGGTACCTCTCTTTGTACCCCATATTATCCCCCCCTAGGTATATAACATTCCACCCCCCTTAGCATGTTTCGTCCCCAAAACATGGGAAGAACATAAATAATAAGATCTACTCAAAAGAGTAGTCCACTGGTACCATGCACATGCATCTAGCCATCCAAGAGAAAGGTGAACCCTCGATCTCACTGGTGCCTCGCTTGCTTGAGATGGAAGTTGACCGTGGAATCTCTTCTGTGTTGAGGTGTAGTAGGTGGATCTTCGCTCCTCTCTATGTGTCATGCGGGGGTTTTTGTCCTTGTGGCTAATTGGTTGCCATATTGTTGGTTGTTGTCTTGTGGGGTGATGTGGGTGATGATATGTTGAAGTTTTAACCCACGGTGTCTTTTTCTTTAATTCACCCCTTACTAGAGCTTGATTGTTATCTGGTTCATGTTGTGGTGCCTGTTGTGGTGTCTTATCTTCCAATATTACTTCAACCACTGAGCCCTCATCTGATGTATCAGCATCTGTATCCTTTTCTACTTCAACCTCTGTTTGTGTTTGATTGTGATCATCAATGGCTCATCATCTGATATGTCAGTCCTTGGAACATCTTCTGATTCAGCCTCCGTGGAATCTACCTATTTATTGATGGAAATATCTTGTAATGTAATTTTCTTCTTTTTATACCAGAGCTTTAGGAATTTCTTCTACACATTAATATTGATAGTACCCACTGATTCCATCCAATGGTATCCCAAAAAAACATCCATGTTATCCATATCTGAAGTATAAAAATCACCATGCAACACATACTTATCCATAGAAAGCTTCAAATCCTTATAAACTTGAACATCCTCATCATCAACCTGTGTGTTATCAATGTGTTTTGCTGGAACTTGTAATTTTTTTGCCAAATTAACATTTATGAGATTTTGCTTGCAACTCGGATTTATAGACACAATGATTTTCTCCTTCTGAATCAATCCACGAACCTGCAATAAGGAGACACTGGTAGAACATAACCCCTAACGTGTCTCATTCTTTTTTCTAGCACAAGACCATTTGTCCATAAGGAGTTTTTCAAATTCTTCATCCAAAAATTTGGACAACTGTTTGATGCCAAGTGAGTTCCACCATATGTCAGCCTCTTCTTTCAAACTAATCGGTACTATAGCCTTCCAAAATACCCCATATTTGAACTTTATTCTTTGTATGAATTCTTCAATAGTAGGGCTCTCATCTTTCCTTGTAAAATTAAGATCCGCCATGAAAAATATTTTGAAAAAATTTCGCTTACTTGGCGAAAATTTAAAATGGCCACAATTCCGTCAATATTGCTCAGAATCCCTATTATGACTTGTTTTTGGAAATGGAACAACCATTCTGCATCTTCCCATGTGGTAGAAATCCCGATCTATGCAGTGGAATTTCAGATCCGCACGACAACTCTTCCGCCGTCACCAAAAATTCTGAAAAAAAAAAACTGATTTTAAATCAACGATATCTCCCTCATCTGAACTCTGATTCGACTGATTTTTTTTTGAAATTGGGTAATTTTCCACAAAAAATCCAGATCTATAATTATATTTTGAATATTTGGCACCAAAACGTCCATATCTGTGCACAAACTCACTGCCCCGAAAAATTGTCTGCAACACCATTGATTTTTAGATCAACAATAACTCCCTCATCCGGACTCCAATTCGGCCGATTTTTTTTTTTTGAAATTGGGTATTTTTTCACAAAGAATCCAAAAATGCAATTATTTTTTGCATATTTTTCCCCAAAATATATAGATCTGATCTGCAAACTCACCGCCCCAAAAAGTTCCTGCAAAAAAAAAAATTCTCCACTTTTGCCCAAGAAAGTGCTCTGATACCACTTGTTATAGATCTAATATGAAAATATAAGATAATGAAAATATACTCAGAAATAATATGAAATTATTCTTTATTGATCAAAACCCTTAAGGTAAGGCAACACCGTACATTCACTCCTTAAGGAAGGAGAACACTCCACAAGCCATATGCCTCTTCATACAATAATCCTTGACATCTCTCCATGTGGAGTCTCTAGCCTCTATATAGGACTCATATATACAATACCATGGTTCCCTCATACCATCGAACTAATACCATGGGCTCATTACATTATTACTAACTACTTGTGGCCCCTTACATGATACGGTTAACCACCTTATTTATTACTATGGCCCATCCCATTATTACATTATTCCCTTGGGTACCTCTCTTTGTACCCCATATTATCCCCCCTAAGTATATAACATCTATGCACTCAACAGTGGACTCTACTAGGCCTCTATGCACTCAGCTACAGAGCCTCTTCCTACTACTATGACCCAATACACTTACACTCTTACTCTATGCTCTATCTCCGCTCCTTCGCTTCTTAGCTGCTCCCTTTACAACTTAGAGCCTTGCTCTATTTATACAATCCCATGATCTGTAGAACATGGGTAGGCCGACATGACATTACATTACCTTACAAAATTTAGGGCGGACAACCCTATGACTTAACCTATACTTCGTGCTCCACGCCCATAACTCGCGGAGTTTTACAATACATTTGACCAAAACTTGCGCTTTGAGCCCCAAAACATGTCGTGGGGGGATTCCATGCCCAACATGCCCCTAACACAATCATTGTGACTCATCCCTAAGTCACTCTGCTGGCACGGCGATCTTGGCGCAGAGTCCCTCCAACTGGTCCCATACTGCTCAGAGGTCCACAGTGCACTATTCTGCGGTTTGCTGGACCTGCTGCATGCACTCTTCCGATGCTTCTTTGTGAGGATCAAATCCCTGTCTTAGTGCGTAAAGCCCCTACATATGTGCGAGCTTGCCCTCGATATCTGCCATAATGGTGAAGGCCTCATCAATCCATGGCTAGACGCGCGCTTTGAGGAGTGCCTCTTTCTGTCTTGTGGCATCCACCTGCTCTTTCAAAGCCCTTCCTTGTTGTATCTTTGAAAGCCATTGACTGAGGACGACTGTCTATGTAGTTCCCCTTACGTTATCGTAATGCTCTTGAAGCTCGTGTGCCTCTGTTTCCAGGTGCTATATGTTGGGGTCCTCCTGCAAGGATGTGAGGACTCCAAAGGCTTGGTCCAACATACCGATATAGTCTTGTACTGCCAGTCCAATTTATTCCAACCCTGTTTGGATAGCACTAACGTCTTGCTCTCTAACTTCCAGGGGAGTGGAAGGCTGCGCCTTCAACAAAAACTCGGCAATTTGGAGATTCAGCTCCAGCTGCGCACGCATTTTTCCTCACGCACGTTGTTGGGCACCAAATCGACCTATCTTTTTCCTACATTTCCACTCCTCCTTTCATCACTTTTGTATTCATTCACATATATTTACTATGTAAAACTATGAGGTAATTCCCCTTTATTATCTCTTGGGATATTTAATTAATGAAGTAGAGTCATGAGGGTTTTACCTATGCGAACCACTAAAACATGTTATGACCGCAGATTATGGAGTGCAGGTGTTGACCTCACGGCATATCGCAGCAGTTCCGTGATTCACAGCAGCTGATCGACCACGATGAAATAGCATAACTGATTTGCAGCTATTCTCAACCCATTTTGGATCATTCATGTTCTTTCTCTCTCGGCGCTAGTGCTGCGTTGAACTGATGTATATCTTTGGGCATATAGTTGCCAGGTTTTGGGGAGAGATGTTACTCCCCTTTGTACTGTATAAGAGACGGGTCACTCTTGTACAAGGGGTTAGCCAGACCCTACATTGTATTGTAACAACATTTTTCAGATTAATAAAATAAAACCCTTTTTACTGGTCTATCTTTCGCTGTGAGTAACGCAGCCCTGATCAGAGAGCTGGGCCCACTCTTCTGATCAGGTGCTACGTGTTTCCTTGTTATGTGTGTATTGTTCATTATTGTGTTTATTCCTTGATTGCTATTGTAGATTCTTTAGATCACTGTTAATACCTTTTTAAGTTCTACAGATGAGTTTCTATTTCTTTTTCAGCAATGCTTTGATTTTGTAATCACGAACCCTTGGTTGATGACAGATTGTAACCTTACCCCTCCATATACCTTGCGTGTTGCCTTGAAAACAATACACACTCGGATTGATACATTAATGTAGGAAAAGGGGTGAATAAATTGTTCATACCTGGACACCAACATTTTGGCGTCATTGCTGGGGAGGCTAACAAGGTGCAAGACATGATATGTATCAACCAGAGGGTCAATCTCTCGTCTTGGGGAGAGAACGAGCTTCCTCACTCTGCTTGAGGTCCTAAGCGTAGGTATTTCGTTTATTTTGTGATTTTATTGTTTTCCTATTTTGTTAGGGCCAATCTCTTGCCCTAGGGAGGGAGGATTCCTTTGACGCCCTGCTCTAGGCCCTGAGCTTAGATTTCCCTAACATTTTTGTTGTTTTGGTTTTGAGAAACCCAATCTCTTGCCCTGGGGAGGGAGGGGTCCTTTGACACCCTACTTCAGGTCATGAATTGTTAGGTTTTCTCGTGTGTGTGTTATTTTTCTTGATTGAGTTTCTTGTCCTGGGGAGGGAGGAGTCCTTTGACACTCTTCTCCAGGCCCTAAACCCTAGGTTCCTATTTTCTTTTCTTTTTCTATTAATTGTTCTCTTTTCAACGTGATCTCTCGTCCTGGGGAGGGAATGGTATTTTGATGCCCTACTCCAAGTCTTGGGCACTGTGATTTGGTAGCAACACCTTTAATCACACCAACTTGTATGAATAGAGAGCCAAATAAAAGGGGCAGAGGGAGAGCCCCAAAGAAGGGAGGATAGGATTTGGGAAGGAATACTTATATCTAGAAAATTGTTGCAAAGCTAAATCAGAGGCATCTTCCTATGTAGCTGTGAGGCCAGGTGCGTAGACAAGATCTAAGGGACAATCTGTAGATCAACCAGTGTTGTCCACAGCACCGCCTACTGATTCAATACAACAGGCCCTTCCAGCAGCCAGAGATACAAGCAACAGTACGCTTGATAAAGGGGTACCATTGCTCATAACAGAGGAATAAGAAGTTGCAAGTAAAACATCCAAGGAAATGGTCCATCTCAGTAGGGAAGAAGAATTTGAAGGGAGGAGATCTGAAGGGTCAAGCCACTATGACAGGGAGGAAGAAATTATAGACACTCCTATCACCAAAGGATAGAGGGAGCGCTGTTAAGGAAACTTGAACCCCTGTGATAAAAGCCCTTCCTGCGGAGCCTGCTGAAATCACCAATGAGTATTGGAGGATATTCATGGCACCTACAACCTCTACTATTGAATTCCCAATTGGGGATCTTGGGACTGGTGCACCAACAAATCCCATTCCTTTAACAGCTTTACCCAGTTTCCATGGGCTTACTTCAGAAGACCCTGACATGTTTTTATTTGAATTTGACATTGTGTGTCAAGGATATGATTATATAACGGATGCTCAGAAATTGAAGATCTTCCCTGCTATGCTAAAACGGACAGCCCTGCAGTGGTTTATGGGTCTTGGGGGAAGGTCTATCACCACATGGGATGAGATGAGAATTGCTTTCTTAGAGAAGTACCAGGACTACTCTAAATCATGGGATATTAAAGAAGAACTTTTCAAGTTTACATAGAAAGAGGACGAAAATATGGAAGACTGTGTGGAACACTTTAAATACACATTGTAGAGATTAGGTCACTCTGACCTAGATAAGGACATTTTGAAAATCATCCTTCTCCGGGCCTTCCGAGAGGACTCTCTGGAATTGTTAAATATAGTCAGAAAGGGAGATATATCAAAGGAGAACTTTGACACCATCTACGAGTTGTGCATCCAGTGCTCAAGGGGAGTTGCAAGGAATAAACAAGGGATTTGATCAACAAAAGTATCTAGTGGAGGTGTTACAAAAGCAAAAATTGGGAATCTGTTGGACAGCCTGAGGCTTGATATCTTGAGTACCTTGTCTGAACAAATAGACACACTGTAGGTAAAACAGAAACAATTATAATTGGAAAGAACTATGGTTGTATTTTGCGCAACATGCAGGAAGAAACACCCATAGAGGGAATGTCCATTAAACTCTGTAGAGGAGTGTACAATCTGTGAGTTGAATCATGCGACAAGTTCATGCCCATCCTTGCCAGGACTAAAAGTAGTTTTTCAAGGGACAAGCGAAGAGATGGAGCAACTGTACTTTATGGGACCTAAAAAGCCATGGCAACCTCAGCCATCAATGGGAAATCAAGGTATGTTTCCGGATCCATCTCAATATTTTAGTAATTTTAATATGGGTCCCCAGTCCATGCCTTATCCGCCCATGTGGCCCCAATACTAGTTTCCACCTTGGCAACAGTGGGATCCTCAAGCTAGTTTGATTTCCTTGTGGGCTCCGAACTGGCGGGTATCTTCTCCTCCTGGTTAGTTTCCCCAGTCAATGCCACACTAGCAACTTCAGTTACCCTCTAATGTGCCTCCTAGTGTTACATAAAATATTGTCACCATGACATTCTGCAGTCAATGTGAGTCTATCACCACTCATACTTTCCTCCTATGCAAGTCTTAAACCTCAGCTCTTCATGTCAAGCCTTGAAAAATGAGAGAAAGTCCTTGAAAATATCTAAAACTCTAGTTCCACACTTTTTCTTATCATTACCTATGGTCCTGCACCCCCTGGTCATGTCCCCTACGGACTTGCCCGCTCTGTTTCTGTGTAAAGGGTGCGGACCCCTGTAAAAGTAAAAAAGGCGCAAGTACATTCTTAAAAACTCACTTTGGGTTATTTATGGAAGCTTCTAGAGGGAATCTTGAGGTGGAAAGTTCGCTCCTTTTAGGTTCATGCATCCCATAACTAAAGGAGCTAACCCCTTGATGTGAGGAGCTTATCCCTTTGAAGGATGATTCTATCCCTTCATAGGTGGACCTGTAACTTCCTTCCTCTGCACTATAAAATGAGGCATTGGGCTGGTTAATAAGGAGGTTGAAAGATGAATATTTTTTAGGGTAAATGTTGTTGGAATTTAGACTTCCTAATTGAGCTTGAGAGGAGAGATTACATACCTTTTTATCTCATTGGGAAGAGTGTGAAGCTTGTCAAAGTAGAGGAGATTCTTTCTTGGACCCTGGGAGGAGCTTGTACAACATCAAGGCACCAAGGTTGTAAAGTTCTTCTTTGTTTAAAGTGAATACAATCAAGTTTATTTTTCTCAATAAGCTGTCTTGTATGGTTTATTTCATGGATTCCTTGATCACCGTGATGAATATGATTTATTATATTGGCTATGCAGGTGTTATTTGATGTGTGCTTGTTTGTGTTTGCAGGTTCTTAAAAGGAAACTCATTCGGACGGTCGAAGCGTGGCTGCCACAAACTAGCGTTGGACTTACGGTAGGGTCTAAAGACACCTCTTGGTTTTTTTTTATAAATCACAATATTTAGAGAAAGGTAGATTTGCTTATTCTGCTTGTCGCTAGATATCAGTTGATACTAGGGAGATCTGTCTTGTCTGCAAGAACGATTTATCCGAACGACAAAATGGTGACTCCACTGGGGATCGAACCTAGAATCTCTGGTTTCTCACTTGGACTCTCTTGGGGGTTCTCTTCTCTTGAGACGGTTTAGTGAAGAAACTTGTGCCAGTCTATTTCATTAAGCAGGTTGTCGGGGTAACTATTCCAACCGCCCTTTCTGTATTGAATTTTGCGACGTTGGATTTCATCACCAACTAGTGTTTTTGGTACAGAAAGTTTTTTAGGCGTGTGATTCAAATTGTTTGGTTCTTTAGAGACTTTAGGTGGTTTTATTGAGATTTTTCTTTGTTTGCGTGTGAAGTAATTAAAATATTTAATCATGGCTGAATTACTAAGACAATCCCTTAGACTTTGGGGGCATCCTCCCGAGTATTCACCAAGCCAGCTTGAAGGGCTACGAGATCTTGTAACTCCTAGTGACAATAGAGTTGGGTCACTGGACGAAAGAGAATCTTCTTTAGTTGTTCATCTTGATTATCAAGTTCAAGAAACAGAGTATATTTCTGAACCAGTTTCATTTTCTGAAGTTACTGGTAGTGTTTCTTCTACTAGTGAATTAGCTGAAGAACCTGAAATTTCTGAGCCTGAAACTGAACCTGCTGCTACTCCATCTTCAGGATTTGCTTCTCCAACTTCCAGTGGTCCTGGTTCACCCAGGGTAGGAAGGATCATTACTCAAAATCTTCCTTCTGGACTTATTGCTATTGAATAACGTGTTAGTCTGGAAGAATGTATAACTATCCCTGAAAATAAACCAACTATAGAACTTAGGGAGCGTGAATCAATTTTCTACAGTCCACCTAGGAGGGACGCTTGGTATCTTTCATTGACCAACTTTTCAGAAAATCCGGGTCTCAGTTTTTCACCACCTCGAGTTCCTTTTCATCCAACACCTACATGTTATTATCCTCCTTTGAATATGTCGAGACAGTCATCCATGTTGTCCCAATCCCCAGAAACATTTTTGTATGGCGGTCCCTCTATTCCTTCTGGGTATCAGTCACTCACTGGTACTTTTTTAGGAGCACCTCCTCAACCCATTGAACATGGGTTATCAACTGGTAATAATGGAACTAAACCGTTGAGTGTAGAAGACATTCTTATGATGTCAAGTACCATTCCAAATCCGTAACCTCAAGGTAGTCAGTTACCGCCTGGGGGGCAACCTCAAGGTACTCAATTATCACCTGGGGGGCAACCTCAAGGTACCCAGCTACCGCTTGGGGGGAAACCTCAAGGACAGTACATACCTTCGGGACAATACATTCCTCAAGGTCAACCCCAGACTTAGTACGTACCTCAAGGTCAACCCCAGTATCAATATATACCTCAAGGTCAACCCTAGTTTCAGTACATGCCTCAAGGTTATCAACCTCAAGGTCAGTACCCAACCCAAGGTTTCCAACCACCTTCAGGTCAATCATTTGTCCAAGGAGCTAGAAATTTACTTTTGAATTATCAACCCTACCCTCAACTCGGTTATGATCCTCAATATGCTCAACCTTCTATGGGTCCATACCCCGGAATGAACATGGTGTGGGATCCATCTCAATCTCAACAGATCTTGCAACCAAATGTGCAGTTTTCATCTCAATCTGGACAACCTTTAGTTTCTGGTTCAACCCAGCAACCTGTCCAGCCTACTATTCAAACTTCTGCACCTAGTATAGCTCATCATTCTGGGCCTAGTTCGCCTCGAACTCCACCTCAAACGACTGCTGTAACTATTGTAGCTTCTGTTCAATATACTCCACCTACTTTTGGAGTATTGGCAGCTCTGATTTCTATTGTTCCTGCATCAACTCCTCAAGCATCTTTACCTTAGTCTGGACCTATAATTCAGACTTTGGTTCAGATGCCTGTAGGACAACCTGGTCCAAGTACAGTTGTCACAAGTCAACCTCAATTTACTTATCAACCGTACCAGGGACAGTACCAATTCGGTCCTGCTGTTCAAAGCCCAGTCTACCAGTATCAACCATACCTTGGATATACTTATCAGTAACCTCAACAACCCCAGTACGGTACAGTAAATCCTGGTTTTTCTGGAAGATATAATATCCCAAATGCAATTCTAATTCCAAGTCATCATGGATATCCTCCTCCTGGGGCTGGTCTTATGACCCAGGGTTTTCGAGACCCTAACCGTCAATTATCATTCATTGGAACTTTGGACTTGCCTGATTTGTCGCGCCTTACAAACGATTCGATTAATTATTTTCCGTTTTGGCCGCCAATGCCGAATAAGTTGCCCAGTGATATCCCAAAGTTTGAAGGTAAATCGGGAGAGGATCTGTCAAACCATGTGATGACTTATCACCTCTAGTGTGCATCTAACTCCATTATAGATGATTCAATTCACTTACATCTTTTTCAACGCACTCTGATTGGTCTTGCGGCCAAGTGGTACATTGAGTTACCGCGAGCCTCTTTTTATAACTTTAGTCAACTAGCTACTTCATTCTTAACTCATTTTCAGTTGCCTGTCAGATATGACAATGGCATGGAATTATTAACTTCATTAAAACAGTCAACATCCACTTATATTTCAGATCACATTCATGAATGGAGACGTCGACGGCGTTTAGTGAAAGTTTTTATTCCGGATCAAATCTTAGTAGAATGGTTTGTTAAATCATTATTACCTAAAATCACTGAGGATGTAGCTAAGGCAGGAGTTGTTACTGAAGAGCAAGTAATTGCTTAAGCTCAGTACCTTGACCTCGTTTATACGCAGTCGGGTACTTTACACGAAAAAATCCCCGACCTTCCTAAACAAAATAAAATAACTGCAGCTCCTTTAGGGTCTCATGCCGCTAACAGTATGATTGGTTTAGTTAACACCAAAAGTAAGAAGAAATATCCAAAGAATTCTTCTCCTATCATAACTTTACCAGATTCCCTGACAGGAGACTCTTCCGCTGACATTCCTGCTGATATTCATGTCGTAGAATCATCTATGGCCAAATCAAAATCCGGCGGTAAAAAGAAGGGGAAGAAGAAAAATAAACAAAATTCAAAAGAGAAATCAGATAAAACGGAATCTACTGACGAGGAACATAAACCTCGTTATCCTTGTCTCATTTGTGACGAAGACCATTTTACAAGAGACTGCCCCCATTGCTCTGAGGTTACGAAAATTGTCAAAGGTTATCAAACGCCTGTTATCTTGAAGGATCTTTTTCCTAGTCAAGATAGTAAGATGATCGATTCTTCCACAAATGCCTCAGAAGAACCCATAATGATGATGTCCCATGTTAGGATTGCGACACGATCACAAGATTATGGAAGTAAAAGTCATAATGGTGGTAAGGAAGCAGAAACTTCTAATCCAAACCCATCAACTTCAACTCCTGGTTCTAATCCGCTACAGATCGAGAAACCTAACCCAGACTTAGTAATCAAACCGCCTGTTAAAGGTATACTTCGAAAGTCATCTTTCAATCCGCATACGAGAGCTACTCAGAACTATAACATTGTTGAAGGCATAGCTATTTCCCCTTCAACAATGTCAGCTTTGGAGGTGTTGCAATCATGTCCAGCACAATGTAAATTGCTATTGTCAGCTATAGGAGCTGTTGATATTCAGGACTCGAACCTTATAATATTTGATTTAGAAAATAGTACACCTCGCTTACCTCATCAAATGGCTTTCTAGATTCCAGTGTTAATAAAAAACAGACCTTGCTTTAGGACTGTAATTGATGAGGCAGCTTCTACATGTATTATGTCGATTCAGTTTTGGAGATCACTTGGTTCTCCTACACTTAATCAATCCCCGACAAATCTAAAGGCTTTTGATGGCCGTGGGTTCCATCCTTTTGGCATTCTATAGGATTTACCTATAGGGGTTGAAGGCAAAACTGTTAATCTAGATGTGGAAGTGGTTGATGCCCCTCTAGATTACAACCTTCTCTTGGGTCGTAGTTGGTCTTACGCTATGACTATTGTTGTTTCATCGGTCTTTCAGCTTATAAAGTTTCCTCATAATGGAAAGATCGTAACTATAGACCAGCTAACTTACTTTTCATCTGGCCCAGCCTCTTTTGAAAGTATCCAACATGTCGGCAAAACAACTATCCATTATAAGGATGTTGGGGTAGGATTGGTTAAAGATTCTGGTTTACTAGGAACTTTTTCCTTTCCTCCTCCTAATGTATCGCCTTCTACTGGAACCATTCATATGATATCATCAAACACTATTGTTTTGGATGATCCTTGGATCGTACCTTCCGAATCTGAGGTGGATTCATTTGGTGATGCGATGCCTTTGAGTCCCTATGAAATTGCGTATCAGGCGGTACAGTCATTTTCTGACCCTTCTTCAACCGAAATTGATCTAATGAATGTGGTCTATGGACAATCACTTTCAACATCAAACTCAAATTCAACAACTTTTTCCGAGCTTGTTCATACTGATGAGCAGATTCGTGAAATTTTGTCTATTGATGACTTACCATGGGAAGATCTTCATCATCGATCTTCGTTCTTACTTGAGATTGATCATTTTGAAAATGATTTTTCATCTATTTTTACAACTGATTATGTCAAAGAACCACAGAATCCATTGCAAAATCCTGATTCTGAGTTAAATTTGGGAAATATTTCTCGAACGGTTTCTATTGACATTTCAGTTAAACCTGGAATTGTTGAAAACATTCATATAAGTATGGGGGATTTACGCAGTGCATTATATTAGATATCATTTTTGGGATTCAACTGCGTTAAGTAAGTCATTCAAACGTATGACCATTTCCATGAGAGGTAGTCGTAACTGACTAATTTCTCATGATTTTTGAATAGTTCACTTAGCACTCATTGCATCGGGTGATGCTCACAGGGGTGAAGAAGTGGGATTGAAACTAGTGATCTCTACTTGAATGGTTCATGAGGCACAATACTTGCTAAGGTTTTGCAAATGGGGTAGCAAGCTAAGTGGGCTTGATTGTGGGGAAAACTCCACAGTTAAGCGCGCTTGAACCAGAGGAGTTCTGGGATGGGTGACCTCCTGGGAAGTCCTGGTTACCGGGTGCAAGCCCCGGAAGTGATGATTGATGCTATGTGATTCGTTCTCCACATTTCACTAGTTTCAATCCCACTTCTTCACCCCTGTGAGCATCACCCGATGCAATGAGTGCTAAGTGAACTATTCAAAAATCATGAGAAATTAGTCAGTTACGACTACCTCTCATGGAAATGGTCATACGTTTGAATGACTTACTTAACGTAGTTGAATCCCAAAAATGATATCTAATATAATGCACTGCGTAAATCCCCCATACTTAAATTCAAAAAGAGTCAAGGGATCTCTACTTGAATGGTTCATGAGGCACAATACTTGCTAAGGTTTTGCAAATGGGGTAGCAAGCTAAGTGGGCTTGATTGTGGGGAAAACTCCACAGTTAAGCGCGCTTGAACCAGAGGAGTTCTGGGATGGGTGACCTCCTGGGAAGTCCTGGTTACCGGGTGCAAGCCCCAGAAGTGATGATTGATGCTATGTGATTCGTTCTCCACATTTCACTAGTTTCAATCCCACTTCTTCACCCCTGTGAGCATCACCCGATGCAATGAGTGCTAAGTGAACTATTCAAAAATCATGAGAAATTAGTCAGTTACGACTACCTCTCATGGAAATGGTCATACGTTTGAATGACTTACTTAACGCAGTTGAATCCCAAAAATGATATCTAATATAACATTCATATAGGTGCCTCCTGTACGGAAAATGAACTCCAGACTTATAAGGCCCTATTTCAATAATTACGCGACGTGTTTTCCTAGTCATATGAAGAAATGCCAAGAATTGATCCAGCAATTGTTGTTCATGAAATCAAAACTTACCCAGATGCTAAACCCGTCCGGCAACGTTTGCGTCAGATCCACCCACAAAAAGCTGCTGCTATTAAAGCAGAAGTTGAGAAATTACTTAAAGAAGGTTTCATTTATCCAATTCCCTTAATGGATTTGGTATTGAATATTGTTCCTGTTAACAAAAAGCAAGGAACGATAAGAATATGTATTGATTATAGGGATATTAATCGAGCTTGTCCCAAAGAAAATTACCCAACTCCCTATATCGATCAAATCATTGATGATTGTGCCGGTAGTGAAATGTTCTCCTTTATGGATGGTTTTTCCAGTTACAATCAAATCAACATTCTACCTACTAATCAACCAAAAACAACTTTTATTTGTCCATGGGGGACATTTGCTTATTGCAAATTACCTTTTGGGTTGAAAAACGCCGGAGCAACTTTTCAAAGAGCTATGTCTTACATGTTTCATGACATCAAGCACATTGTGCAACCTTATCTCGATGATTTACCTACCCATTCATTACGTAGATCCGATCATCTCATTCATTTACGAGCAATCTTTATGAGATGTAGGCATTATCGAATTAGGTTGAATCCACACAAATGTGTTTTCTGTATAGAAATGGGTCGTTTACTGGGATTTGTTGTTTCGAAAGTTGGAATTCATGTCGATCCCTCAAAGGTTGAAGCTATTGTCAAATTGCCTCCTCCTTCGACTCTTCGCCAACTCCAAAGTTTACAAGGGAAAGAAAACTTTTTACGTCGATTCATTCCTAACTACGCCAAGATAACAAAGGGTTTTACCAGGTTGTTGAAACAAAATACTCCATTCTTTTGGGATGAGATAGCTAACAAATATTTTGATGCACTTAAACACGCGTTGACCCATGCACCGTTATTGCATCCTCCCAACTACAACCAGGATTACTTCTTGTATCTCGCCGCCTCTCATTCCACCATCGGGATGGTGTTAGTTCAGGAAGATGAATTCGGTAGTGAACATGTGATTTACTACCTTAGTCGAACTTTGAATCCGACTGAGCTAAAATATTCACATGTGGAGAAATTGGCCTTGGCAGCTGTTCAAGCTATCCAAAGATTTCATCATTACATCTTACTATGCACAACTATTGTAATTTTTTACTGTAACCCTATGATCTATATTTTGACCAAACATTTGCTAGGGGGCAAGTATTCCAAATGGATTGTTATCCTGCAGGAATTTGACTTGGAATTTGAAAAATCCAAGTAAAAGAAATCTTTAGTTTTTGCAGAGTTGATGTGTGACTTCCCGCGTGCTGATACTGAAACTGTGGTGGAAGAGCCCATTGCAGACGAATCCTTGTTTCTTATCAGCACTCTTGATCCATGGTATGGAGATATCATAGTTTATCTCCAAACCCAATCTTTTCGGCCTGAAATTTCACGATCTCAGCGATGGAAAATACGTTTCCAATCCCAACAATACAAGATCATTGGAGATACACTCTATCGTCGTGGGGCAGATTCTATTTTCTGACGTTGTTTAACTCATGAAGAAGCTGAAAAGGTTTTAAATGACTGTCACTCTGGAGCGTGTGGCAGTCATATGTCTAGGTATGCCACAGCCCAAAAGATATTGCGCACTGGCTATTTTTGGCCGTCTTTGTTTAAAGATTGTATTTACGCGGTCCGAAAATGCCACAATTGTCAAATTTTTTATCGAAAGATGCGTGCTCCACTTGCTCCTCTCCACCCTATAATTGTCATCGGTCCTTTTGAAAAATGGGGTATCGACTTTATTACATGTAACCCTCACTCGGTCGGGGGGCATGCGTATATCATCCTTGCGGTAGATTATTTTACCAAGTGGGCCGAGGCGATGCCTACATTTTCGACAGATGGAAAAACTGCTGCAATTTTCGTTTTCAATCATATAATTACTAGATTCGATGTTCCACAAGCGATTATCACTGATCATGGGCGTCATTTTCAAAACATCATGATGACTGAACTAACATATCAACTTGGCCTGCGTCACGATAGTTCTACTCCATATTACCCACAGGCTAATGGTCTGGTTGAAGCCATCAACAAAGTTCTAGTCATTATGATCCGACGAATCATTGGTATTCATAGGTCGAATTGGCATAACATGTTATTTTCAGCGCTTTGGGCATATCGAACCTCAGTAAAAACATCAATTGGTTTCACTCCTTTCTAACTAGTTTACGGTTTGGAAGTTGTGTTACCCATTGAATGTGAAATCCCATCATTGCAAATAGCCATAGAGTTACTCCCAGCCACTTCCGAAGAGGAGAAACGTTTGTTGTACTTGGCTCAGCTAGATGAGAATCGACGTGATGTTGCACTAGCAATTGAAACTCATGCCAAACAAATTAAATCTTAATACAATCGAAATGTTACACCTCGTAATTTTTCAGAAGGAGACCTAGTATTACTATACAATCAAGAAAATGATAATCTAGGGGCTGGAAAATTCGTACTTATGTGGCATGGTCACTATGTTGTTAAGCGAAAGCCGGCAAAAGGGGCCTATGAATTGGTAGATTTTGACGGTGTCTCTTTAGGTAAGCCCAGAAATGGTCTTTATCTGAAGAGATATTATGCTTAAATCTGGGTGTGGAGATTTTAGTTAGATTAGTTTGGTGTGTTTTAGATTAGAAAAGTGTGCTTAGTTTAGAGAGTGTTTTTATCATTATTCCTGCTTATCTTGATTTTACTCTTGATATTGCAGATGTTGACATCTCTTCAAACATACATTGGTTTCACTAATGGTGCTTGTCATAATACATGGAATATTTCTTCTGCAGCTTGGGTTATCTATTCACCCTCTGATGAGTTGGTATCTATGCGTGGGGTAAGCCTCGATCAAACAATGAACAACATTGCAGAGTATAGTGCAGTGATTGAGTTATTATCTGAATCCATCTCATTTTGGATTCGGAGTTTGATTGTGAGGTTAGATTCTGAACTCGTTTTATTGCAGCTTAATAGAGTTTATGCCATTAGAAATCTAGTGTTATTAAGATTATTTTTGAGAGTTCGTCTCTTGTAACGTGAATTTGACTATATTGAATATCAACATATTCCAAGATATTTAAATACATTAGTAGATGCAATTGCTTCTCGAATGTTAAATAGACATTTGCAATAATCAAACAGTAAATTTAAAAGCATTCCATAACATGTTTTACAAGATAGCCAGTAATAGTGATATAGCATAGCATAGAAGTGTGTCAAATATACATCGTCTTCGATCATAGGTTGAAAAACACCTTATGATCAGCAAAAATGATAGTACAAAAAGAAAAAATGTTATATGAGTCTACAAAAGGTGATCATCCTATCACTAGTGATGATCACGATAAGAAACCACTGCTCGGGCCACCCTACAAAGGAACCTCCTGAAAGGTCCTGGGACCCCAATCACATAGCTCTATAACCTAAGAGGGATGTCATCTATGCTAGTCTCCGGAATATCTGCTGTCAAACGCTCTAGATGGTTTTCCAATTCGGCCAGGGTCTCTATAGATTCGTCCCATGGGGCTGGTATTGCTGCAGCTGGGTGTCTCCTCTCATAGGGATGGAGAGTGGTCGCGGACCTACATCTTCATTTGAAACTTTTTACTATCAGTTTTGGACGATTTAAAAACAAAAAAAAATTAAATTAGAAAATGTTGAGAATGATTTTACCTGAGTCATTCCATTGCTCTCCTGGTGGAAGAGCCATGTCTGGGTCACCATGATAATCCATCCTAGCATAAGGAAAATCCTGAATCGTGAAAACTTGGTTCTCCAACCAACGAAAATACTCAGGAGGAAATTGAACAACCTCTGAACCCTCCTCAGGATGATGGGCCATAACTGCAACCCAACGCATCAGTTTGGGCTCTCGGGGAAGTCCAACTCTAATGGAAAGATGTTGTGGGACCAACATCGGGACCCTCTCTAGACCAAAGCTCACAACTAAGAAACCATATCCAAATTTTTTAGTTTTCCGTTCTTTGCTCTAGTCAGTTGGCCTTTTACATTAGCCAACACAGCTTCACACCAGTTGAATATGGTGCCTCGATAACAATCTACTACCATTCACATTTTGGATCCAGTGGCTACATGTAGTGTTGCGCTTCCGCAGAGTCTGGTGATGGTAAATGCAATCACTTTGAGTTCAAGATGAGAGATGGTTTTGATATCAATCCCTTTGTCCTTTGTTTGGTCATTACAAAACTCTAGTCAGAGACTATCGATAGATTGGCCACATGCCCTAGTCCCGAATAGAGTCAATTGTTCACCTCTCTTGGGTAAACCAGTCAAGAAGTAAATATCCTCTGGCTCCATTTCGAGCTAGTGGCCACCAATAATGAAACACTGATCCTGTATATTCCATCTGTCCACCAGCCACTGCAAAAAGTCTACTTGGGCCCTCATGCCAGGTATGGCCCAGAATTTAAATAACCCGCATGCCTTCAATGCATCTATTGAAGGTTGATGATTAATTGCGGCAAGGTCCACATCTTCGTGCTCCCGTTCCCGCCAACTGAGCATTGTGTATATCCTACATTGAAAGAAAAAGTGGATTAGAACATTTTAATTCAAAATTTTTGGGTGGAAATTGAAAAAATTGAAGTTGCAAAACCTATGTCGCGGGGTCCGCACTCTCCAGTTAGGGACAGTGTGTAGGCCGCACTCTACCCAAACAGCAGGTGCGGGCCCCTAGCTCTTTCCTTTGTAGGAAAAAGTCAGGGTCTGCAGGTTTCATAGGTTGCACTTGTAGACCCCCGCGAGCGGTCTTTTAAACTAAATTTTTCCTAAAAATCAAAATAGAAGCCTAAAAACAAAATTCAAATGGTTGAAATGCAAGATTAAAGTGATGTGGATTACCTGGAGGTGACGGTTTTTGATTCCAACAGATAGATTTTCCGCAATCTTCACAGGAAGTTTCTTACCCAAAAGCTCTCTTTTCTCACTCTAAAGTCAAACGGTAAAAATGAATTTACAAAATCCCTTTTTATAAGCTTTTTTGAATAAATGAATTTTTAATTTGTTTATTTTTTACTTTTAAAAGGTAACTTTTTGACGCATTTTTATTTATTTTAAACAGGTATGAGTAATGTTTTAGTTTTTGTGCAGAATATCGGATTTTTCAGGCAAAATTGATCATTTTCAACAAAAACATTAGATTTATCTTTAAGCTCTTTTCTGACTCCTAAAATATGAAAAGATTGCCAAGTTTTTCTTTTTAAGCTCGTTAAAACGAAATTAAAAAGACGGTCCACTTACAGCTCTTTTCTGGCCGTATAAACATGAAAAGATTGTAGGGCTTTCATCGTTTCAAGTTCTATATTGGTTATAAACGACATGTCGTTGATCACTTTTTTACTTTTTCATATCAGAGACACTAATTATGAAAAGTACTCCTTGATCGTAATGGTCAAGCGGTTCTCTCAAGTATTATTTTATACTTTTTCCGGCTTGGGAGATACAAATTTACAAAAAAGGACAACCATGGAGTTTTCTTAAGTTTTTCTTCTGACTCCCTAAAATTGAAAAACGCCAAGTTTCTCCTATACTGGACTCTTTAAAATTTAACAGTAAAGGACCTATTCAATTACAAACAGGAATGAACCACTCCTTCTTAGGGTTCGAATTTTAAACTAATTTGGACTCATCCAAAGGACGAGCTTATAACCAAGCAAATGTTATCCTCCTCAAGCTTGTAAAAAATAAAGAGGTACTTGCCAGGAATGGTGGGGGAAAAGAGAGAAAAATGAACCTGTTTGTTATACTTTGTGTCTCAGAAAAGCATTCAACCACTCTTGAACACGACACTTTTTGTTCACCTTGGTTGGAAAATCCTTTGCCTAACAGTTAATCAAACCATATTGAAGGTCTTCAGTTGGTTTCTGGGTATTAGCTTTGGGTAAATTATCACCAAACCATATACAGTGTCGTTATGTGTTCAAGAGGTCAGTGCAAATAAACCATTCATCTGCAAAATATCTGTCATCCATCTTGACCATCCTTGAGTCAGTCCTTGCAAATATTTTTCTTCAAACTTGATCTATGATTTCGTGTTGTGGGTTTGCCTACGACGGATCGCTTTCTATTGACTTCAGCTCATTATCTAGAAAGATGATCTAGAAATCGTCAGTACCTTGGAATCTGCATGCCTCAATGGCAGGTTTCTCACCTTCGATGACAGGCAGCATCATTGACCTTCGATCAAAGGATTCTGTGACATGTTCGACATCAACTCATCTATTCACATTTCATGGATTGTATTGAGTATTTTGAGAGCCATTGAAATTACTAGTGGTTTCTCTCACACTTGTTAACAGTTTACATCATTCACTGGTAACCAAGTGGTTTCTATCATGTTCGACTTCGACACATTCATTCACATGGACAGAATCATACTATTTCAGGAAGTAGAAATCAAGACCCTGGATCTAGTTTCCACCATCCAGGCTGTGAGGAATTTTGTTATTCATTATACAGTGGACTATTCATAAACAGATGGTTGCGCCCATACTGTGTCTACATATGTCTATACTTGTGATGTATTACAAGATCATTCCTATATCAGAGCAGTTTAGTTATTTTTCTAGACAGTTTTGATCTGAGTATTGGAATGCCTACCTCAGCGATGATATGATCACACATATATATATATATATATATATATATATATATATATATATATATATATATATATATATATATATTGTATTGAATGTTTTTACAGGTTCCAACCAGGCTCTCCACAGGATGATCCTCGAAATGATAAAGTACTTCACTCTTCTTAGATGACAAATACTATCCTCATCTATTACAGACTTCGCACTTTATGGGGCAATCTGTTACATAAAATATTGTCACCATGACATTCTACAGTCAATGTGAGTCTATCACCACTCATACTTTCCTCCTATGCAAGTCTTAAACCTCAACTCTTCATGTCAAGCCTTGAAAAATGAGAGAAAGTCCTTGAAAATCTCTAAAACTCTAGTTTTTCACTTTCTCTTATCATTACCTGTGGTCCCGCACCCCCTGGTCATGTCCCCTGCGGACCTGCCCGCTCTGTTTCTGTGTAAAGGGTGCGAACCCCTGTAAAAAGTCAAAATGGTGCAAGTACATTATTAAAAACTCACTTTGGGTTATTTCTAGAAGCTTCTAGAGGGAATCTTGATGTGGCAAGTTCACTCCTTTGAGGTTCATGCATCCCCTAACTAAAGGAGCTAACCCCTTAATGTGAGGAGCTTATCCCTTTGAAGGAGGACTCTATCCCTTCATAGGTGGACCTGTAACTTCCTTCCTCTGCACTATAAAATAAGGCATTGGATTGGTTACTAAGGAGGTTGAAAGATGAATATTTTTTAGGGTAAATGCTGTTGGAATTTAGTCTTCCTAATTGAGCTTGAGAGGAGAGATTACATACCTTTTGATCTCATTGGGAAGAGTGTGAAGCTTGTCAAAGTAGAGGAGATTCTTGCTTGGACCCTGGGAGGAGCTTGTACAACATCAAGGCACCAAGGTTGTAAAGTTCTTCTTTGTTTAAAGTTAATACAATCAAGTTTATTTTTCTCAATAAGTTGTCTCTTATGGTTTATTTCATGGATTCCTTGATCACCATGATGAATATGATTTATTATATTGGCTATGCAGGTGTTATTTGATGTGTGCTTATTTGTGTTTGCAGGTTCTTAAAAGGAAACTCATTCGGATGGTCGAAGCGTGGCTACCACAAACTAGCGTTGGACTTAAGGTAGGGTCTAAAGATTGGTTTTTATTTATAAATCGCAATATTTAGAGAAAGATAGATTTTCTTGTTGTGCTTGTTGCTAGATATCAGTTGATACTAGGGAGATCGGTCTTGTCCACAAGAATGATTTATTCGTCCGCAACTTCCCATCCAACCCAATCTGAATCCTAACAATAAAGGGGTTCAGCAAGCTGACACCCTCAACCTACCTTCATACAACATCTCTACCACAGAATTCTATGAGATGAATTTACGATCTGGGCAGACAATAGATGCTCAACCCTCACCAGTTATCATTGAACAAATTGATAGTGAGGAAAAGGAACTAGAAATGGTTGAAGAGGAATCAAATCGAGTCAACAAAAATCATACACCTCCTTAACCACCAGTTACTCAAAAACACCAAACTAAACCACCCTATCCAGAAAGGTTGGCTTTGAGTAAAAAAACCCCTCAAGCTAAGTTTGACCTGTTAGGGGAGTTACATAATTTATTTGTCAAGATTCCCCTGTTGCAAGCTATGAGGGATGTACCTATATACGTAAAAACTCTTAGGGAATATTGTGCTAAGAAGCCTAAAAATAAATCAAGAGACCTACTCACCATTCATGTAATGGGGAATTTCATGATGGGAAGGTCCATGTCTGTAAAGTATGGGGATCTCGGGAACCCAATTTTAATTGTGAAAATTAATGGGGTAGAAATTCCAAATATACTGGTAGATTTGGGTGCTACCATAAATTTCATCACTGCTGAAACTATGCGTGCATTAGGTCTTCGTAACTTGAAACACACACCTATAGTGTTAGAGCTAGCAGATCGATCTACAGTGAAACCAATAGGGAAGTTAGAAGATATCACATATTCAGTTGATTCATGGCACTACCCTATGGACTTCCTAATACTCCAAATGCAATCTCCAGCTAGAGGCCATCCCCTGATTCTGGGAAGACCGTGGTTGGCAACCGCAGATGCTTATATTGGGTGTCAGTCTAGACATATGATCATTTCAAATGGACAAAACACTAAGAATATAGTATTATACCCTCCCGCAGAACCTAACCCATCAACAAAATCAACAGGCCGCAAGAAATATTTACCAAGGAAAGAGTCTGAATAAAAAAATGAGGAGTTAAGACCAGTTCTTAATATTGGATAGGCCCTCCAGCTGAAAATCGAAATGGAAGATGACACAATTACTACCTTTATTAGTGATCCCTATTCTGTTTCAGATTTAAATTAGCAAATTTTGGAGTCTGTCTTGAGTTGTGAGACTCAGGAAAGTATAGGAACAGTAGATGGTTGTGATGAGATACCTACAACTGCACCCCATGATAGTATTTCTGTGGAAATAGAACCAGGAAAAGCCCTGAATATCAATCCAGATCTGTCAGAGTCCCAGAAGAAACAACTCTTGGATGTTCTTCAGAAACACAAAGAATCCTTTGCCTGGGACTACTCAGATATGAAGGAGATTCTTGCTAATCTATGCACCCATCACATATACATTAAATAGGATTGTCGTCCTGTGAGGCAACCCTAGAGGAAAATGAAACATGCTCTGAAAAACATTGTTAAGGAAGAGGTTCAAAAGCTGTTAGACGCAGGATTTATCTACCGCATTTTAGACAACCAATGGGTTTCCCCATTAGTACTGGTCCCTAAGAAAAATGGTAAATGGCGAATATGCGTGGATTACAGAGAATTAAATAAGGCAACTCAGAAAGACCATTTTTTGTTACCATTCATTGACCAAGTCTTGGATACATTGGTTGGGAAGAAGTTTTTCTCCTTCCTGGATGGATAGCTCCTGAAGATTAGGATAAGACCACTTTCACATGCCCTTGGGGAATGTTCACATACCAGGTCCTCCCATTCGGTCTCTGTAATGCACCTGCAACATTCCAGAGGGAAATTTTAAGGATTTTCTCTGATCTAATGGATGATAGTGTTGAGATTTATATGGACGATTTCACAGCATATGGAGATTCATTCGAAGAATAATTGGGGAAGCTAGAAAATTTTCTTGAAAGATGCAAGCAAGCGCATGTCTCTTTAAGTACAGAAAAATGCCATATGATGATGAACAAAGGAGTAGTCCCGGGACACTTGCTTTCGGCTGTAGGAATCTAGATGGATCCAACTAAGATAGAGGTAATACAACATTTCCCAATACCCAGAACACCCACTTAGGTACGTAGCTTTATCGGTTGCACTAGTTATTACAAGCGCTTTATAGAAAATTTTGCTAAGACAACACATCCGCTTTTTCAATTACTAACAAAAGATGCAGAATTTATGTGGATAAATGACTGTGATGCAACCTTTGTGAAGATCAAGGAACTGGTCTATAGTGCTCCGATCCTTAGAGGGCTAGACTGGGCATTACCATTCCATATTCATGCTGATTCTTCCCAGACAGCAGTTGGGGCAGCAAGTGGATAAGGTACCATAAGCAGTTTACTATGTTAGTAATAACTTGGCTCCTACTGAGTTAAACTACACAGTGACTGAAAAGGAATTCCTTGCTGTAATATACGCCATCAACAAGTTCTAGCACTATATCAGTGGTTACCCCACATTTTTACATACTGATCATGCAGCCATCAGGTACTTGATGAATAAACCCATTACTCTTGATCGTATTACAAGATGGCTTTTCCTACTTCAAGAATTTGACATTACCATAGTAGATAAACCAAGAAAGGACAACATGGTTGTTGATTTTCTGTCTAGGTTAGAAAATAATGCCGAAGGTACACCTATCAAAGATAGCTTTCTAGATGAATATCTCTTTGCAATTTCTGCTAACACTCCGTGGTATGTAGATATTGCTAATTATCTTGCTACAGGGAAGGTACCTCATCATTTGTCATATAAGGATCAACGGAAAATTATTCATCATAGTACCCAATATTCATGGATGGCAGGATACCTCTTTCATACAAGGGTTGATCAACAGATTCGGCGTTGTGTATCAGAGGATGATATCTATGAGATATTGAAGGGCGCCCATGGTGGACCTTGTGGAGGACATTTTGTAGATAAAAGAACAAGCCACAAGGTGCTGCAAATGGGATACTATTAGACTTCTATCTTTCACGATGCTAGATATTATGTCCGAAGATGTGACAACTATCAACGAATGAGACAACCTGGGAAATCAGATGAAATGCCATTACAGCCCCAGATAGTCCTTGAACCTTTTGAGAATAGGGCCATTGATTTTGTTGGGTCCTTCAACCCACCTTCTCACCAGAAGGTTCACATCATGGTCTTAATTGATTATGTGACTAAGTGGGTGGAAGCTAGAGCGGTTGCGAAAGCAACAAAACAAGTGGTTGCATATTTCCTTTTTGAAGAGATTTTTGCCCGATATGGTACCCTGAGAGAAATTGTTTCAGATGGAGGAGCACAGTTCACATCCCACATGATAGAGAGGCTTATGTAGAAATACGGGGTTAAACACAGAGTGACAACTCCTTACCATCCCCAGGCGAATGCAAAAGTAGAAAGCACAAACAAGGTATTAGAAAATATATTGACAAAAACTGTAGCAAGTCATCACCGGGATTGGTCATAGAAACTTCCAAAAGCTCTTTGGCCGTATAGGACAACATGGTGGAATACAACCGGGTTTTCCCCATTTGAGCTAGTCTATGGGAAGTCCCCCTTGTTTCCAGTAGAGTTCAAGATTAGTACACTCAAAACGGATTTGGAAGTGGGATTAGAATTATCAGAGGCCTAGAAACACCAACTGGGATAGCTCAATGAGTTAGACGAGATTTGTGCAGTAGTTGTCTAGAGAACCATTGCTATCCAACAACAAAGAATGAAATGGCATGATAAATTTATTAAGAATAGGGTGTTTCATACAGGAGACTAGGCATTGCTCTATGACTCCCAATTCAAATATTTTAAAGGAAAGCTCTGCACTCGTTGGATGGGACCCTATGAAGTGGACGCTATAATCAACAATGGAACAGTCAGATTGGTTATAATAGATGAAAATCATACTTCCTTCCTAGTGAACGAACACCGTCTAAACTTATATCACCATCCAACTTCTAAGGATGCCTTCATCAAACGTCTTTCTGATACATCTGGTTTGATGGTTGTTGGTGCAGAGAATACTCCCTCTGCCTTCTAATAAAAATATATATTATAATAATAATAATAATAATATGTTGTTACTACTTACTTGTTTGTCTTTTTGCAGGAATAAGAACCGAATTATGACAAGGAGAAACTGAGAAATTTTCCAAGTAACAGTCGTTGCTGTTACTCCGCCATTGTTGTTACTCCATCGGTGTTGTTACTCCGCCGTTGCTGTTATTCTGTCGGTGCTGTTACTCCGTCGTTGTTGTTACTCCATCGATGTTATTACTCCGCCGTTGTTGTTACTCCGCAGGTGTTGTTACTCCGCCAATGCTGTTACTCCGTCGTTGTTATTACTCTGCAGGTGTTGTTACTCCATCGTTGTTGTTACTCTGCAGGTGTTGTTACTCCGTCATTGTTATTACTTCACCGGTGTTGTTACTCCGCTGTTGTTGTTACTCCGCCAATTTTGTTACTATGTAGTTGCTGTTACTTCACCATTGTTGTTACTCTGCCAGTGTTGTTACTTCGCCGGTGCTGTTACTCCGCAGGTACTATTACTCCGTCGTTGTTGTTACTCCATCGGTGTTGTTACTCCGTAGTTGCTATTACTCTGTAGTTGCTATTACTCCATCGTTGTTGTTACTCTGTCGTGTTGTTACTCCACTGGTGTTGTTACTCCATCGGCGTTGTTACTCCACTGGTTATTTTTGTTGTTACTCCACCTCCAGGTAGGTCACCAGGTATGCCTTCATTGACTCTTACAGATTTAATTAAAATATTCCAAAGAAGAGACTAGTACGTGCCACGGATGGCCACATTTATGTTGGGGGAGGTCCCATCATAAATAAATGATGGCGTACCTAAAATTGTAATCATATCACATCATTACCAAATCTAATGCGAACGAAAACCAAAAATATTGCGATTTTGTAATCATGATTCTGACGCATTGGAATTTGAAATCGTATGCCAAAAACCTTATCGGTCATTTCCCTAGTATGCTATATTCAATCACCATAATCATTCACCTGTACTACCATACCCTGCCATTATTTGTTGTGTTTTTTGAGGTGTACTAGCCATTATTACCATTCTTTTACCCCACAGCCACCATGCTAACATTATTGCCATTGTCAGTTGGGTTGCTGTTACTCTCCCCCTACCAGCCGACTGTATCCACCATGTTGATCTAGTTCCTATGGTGATGGGTGGGTTGGTTGTGCACCAGGAGCCCGAGAATATGAAAATGGTCCAAAATAATCAAGACGTATGGCAGGTTTTTGGGAATGCAAGGTGGAACGTCTATTTCGACATGTTGCAGGGGTTTAACCAAGCAATTGCAATTGAATTTGCACTCAATTTAAAGGAAGGGAGCTCTCGAGTCTGGGGGATAGAAATCCCTGTTATAGAAGAAACCATTGCAGAGGTTAGCAGGCCACCCTAATAGGGGAAGAGATGGTTTTCATGAAGAACCTCCCTCCCAGAGTTCCCTAAAGCATTTTTGAAATCTGGAGGAAATGTTGTTCAAAAAGGTTGGGGGTATGACCGGAATTCATTACCACACCCATGGGGTGAGGTAGCAAGTTTTGTAGTGAGATACATAACCTGTGAGGGGAGGTATCCACTATGTTTAAATATCATTTCAGAATGTTGGATCATCTTTGGTTCCCACAGTCATAAGCCTTCTCATTGAATATGCTTTTCTTCCTGTTAAAAAGTCTCCAGTTGATGGCACAATTTGCTCAGCATTCGTGACAAGTGGTGGCAGTCATTACCAACCATGGGCTGGTCCAAATGTTAGTCATGCATGCAATCGACTGACTTCAAATCCCGTGGGAAACATTTCAGGATTCTACAGAGGAAGAGATAGCAGCTACTAGAGTCACTAGAGAAGAAGAGCCGAAAGCGATGGAGGAAGAACGTGGAGCAGAGGACTAATACATAGATCAAGAAGAACCAGAAGAAATGGAGATGGAACCCGAGGGGCTGGAATAGAATCAAGAGCATGAACCAGAGAGGATAATCGAGGCTGCTCCACAAGAACCAGCCTTGACCATAGAACTAATGGAAGAAGAAGTGTTGCAGCAAGGGGCCAATATAGAAAGGGTCACCAGCACCACGACCGAGGCTGTCTCACAAGAACCAGCCTCGACTATGGAGCCAGTGGAGCAAATCAGCAGCACTGTAATAAGAGAAGAGGTACCACATCAGGTTGAGGTGGAGGAATTCGTTAATATTGCGGCCGGGGGTGTCCCACAAGAACCACCCTCGACCGTGGAACCAATGGAGGAAGATGAACCAGGACGAGAGGGGCCCGAAGCTGAAAGAACCATGGGGCCAACAGAAGGAGAGGCTATGGGTATAATGGACAGAATTGACATAATGATGCAAGAATCCATTTTTATCAATTCCATGCTGGAAGAAACAGTGCCAACATCATCTATTCAAGAGCTGCTGGATATGGAAGGTGGTGTTACATAAGAACCACCATCAACCTGTCCGACCCTAGAGATTGCAGAGGAATTAGATGCTGAGACTGACGCTGCTCCACAAGGACCAATGTCAACCTCGAAACGGGGGACTACATAGGTAGGGGTTTCAACCCAGAGCAGAGATGTTGCAGATAGAGGGAAAGAGCCCGAGGCCACAACCGGGGCCGAGATAGATCAGGTAGGAAAATTCTTTCAATTTTCCTCTTACTTCTCCATTCCAAAAGGGGTGACGGTGTCTCTCTCATCCCCAAACGCGGAGGAGGATGTTGTTGTTCCGCTAATTTTGAATTTTGATGGGTCGAATAAGGAACCATTTTCCATAGGTTTGTTGGCCGCAAACTTCCACAGAGACCTTTCCTAGGAACCCAGAAGAGAGGAAGAGGTAGGTGTTTTTGAAACAAGGGAACCTAGAGGGGAAATTTTGGCTGAAACACCAATGGACACCCATTAAGTGAGTCCACCACCTATTGAGATAGCTTCATATTGGGTCGAGGCAGGAGTCAGTAAGGAAGCAGTTGCTCCCAAGGAAGAGAGACAAAGCAAAGCAGCCCTATCGATTAACCCTATGGATACTCCCTTGAGTAATCCACCACCTATCGAACCAGCTGCAGTACCAGATGAGGTGGTGGTCAAATAAGAATGGGTAGAATTGTGTGACCAACAAAGGCTACCTATTAAGCAGAAATATCAGCTGCAATTCAAAGAAACAATGCGGCTCAAAATAGAGGTCAAGAGGCTGAGAAGGTAGGTGCACCAGTTGAAGAAACATGTGAAGAAATATAAGCAGCGGGCTAAGAAGCCCAAATCCATGACAACCAAAGTAGAGACATAGGTAGATGGAGTGGCAACAACCTCTATTGCCACTCAAACAGACCCTATAGAGCATTTGTTTGAAGGCCGTGAGTTTTCTTTGACGACTGAAGTACAAACCTAGAAATCCACCGTGGCGCGATATCAGAACGAAGTGAAGAAAGCCCAAGAACGAGCATCAACGACTATCTTTGAATATGTGGAGTGCATAGATATAATGCGATTGAGGTATGCAAAGCAACAAGTCAAGGTGGAGTGGCTAGAAAGGAAAGTGACAAAGTTGAAAACCGACAAAGAATAGATGCTCCATTTAGCACAGGAGGTGATGGCATATCGCCCTCCTGCTTCCAGTTATTCTTTATTTTTGCATGAACATTTTCTTTTATTATATTTGGAAAGCATCCAAAAAGAAATTAGTCACAAGATTGAGGATGGTGTACAGTTCCTCCGGATATTGAGAGCCCATGATGTGCTAACTCAGCATTTGATGTGTGAGCTTTACATGCATGGGTATCTCCTACGTGTTGATAGAGAATTTAATTTGGTTCCATATGTGGGGGAAATTAATTTAAGGGCCCTCACCTCTTACACTTTCAATCAGATAAACTGGCCGAAGGCTTCTAATACGTTTAAGTCAAATCAGGACATGAAGCCTTTTATGGTAAGAGGAGAACCCGAGAGATCAATGACTATGTACAATAAGCACACTACATTTTTAGAAATTATGGGAAATAAGGAACGGATGCTGAGGACACAAAAGTGGTGCATTGATCTCTGTGTCAAGAAACTAGTCACGTTTCAAGATAAGGCCCTGGATAGTTTTCAGAAAAGGCGGATGATGTCACCCACATCTGTCCAGAACAGAGAACCGTTTGGAGCACCAAATTTTGCACGAGCACTTAGTAGGGTGCCAAGATACATGGCATGCATCCAAACATGTGGGGTCTGGTGGATAGGAATTCTATTTCAGTACCCTGTCCTTTGGTTGCCAACAGAGCACTACACCCCAACATATAATGTACATGATTGGTGGAAAGAAGTTCTTCTCTCACAGGGGTTTAAGGTTCTAGGAATAGAAATGGTTGAGGAATACGATCTCGCCCGACTTCATTAAACACACAGCCTATACAACCCAGAACTGTGGAGACGGTGATATACACGAGGGCATGTAGAAGGCTAGTTGGGGGGAGATGTTGGGCACCAAATCAGCCTATCTTTTTCGTGCATTTCCACCCCTCTTTTCATCCCTTTTGTATTCATTTACATATATTTACTATGTAAAACTATGAGGTAATTCCCCTTTATCGTCTCTTGGGATATTTAATTAATGAAGTAGAGTCATGAGGGTTTTACCTATGTGAACCACTAAAACATGTTATGACTGCAGATTATGGAGCACAGGTGTTGACCTCACAGCATATCGCAGTAGTTCTGTGATTCACAGCAGCTGATCAACCATGATGAAACAACATAACTGATTTGCAGTTGTTCCTTAACCCGTTTTGGATCATTCATGTTCTTGCTCTCTTGGTGCTAGTGCTGTGTTGAACTAATGTATATATTTGGGCATATAGTTGCCAAGTTTTGGGGAGAGATGTTACTCCCCTTTGTATTGTATAATAGATGGGTCATTCTTGTATAAGGGGTTAGACAGACCCTACATTGTATTGTAACAACATTGTTCAGATTAATAAAATACAACCCTTTTCACTAGTCTATCTTTCCCTGTGAGTAACGCAGCTCTGATCAGAGAGTCGGGCCCACTCTTCTGATTAGGTGCTGCATGTTTCCTTGTTATGTGTGTATTGTTCATTGTTGTGTTTATTTCTTGATTGTTGTTGCAGATTCTTTAGATCACTGTGAATACCTTTTTAATTTCTTAAGTTGAGTTTCTATTTCTGTTTCAGCAATGCTTTGACTTGGTAATCATGAACCCTTGGTCGATGACATATTGTAACCTTGCCCCTGCATATACCTTACGTGTTTCCTTGAAAATAATACACACCCAGATTGATACATTAATGTCGGAAAAGGGGTGAATAAATTGTTCATACCTGGACACCAACATGCCAAACAGTGGATTCACATTTCTGTTGGTAGGTCCACGGCGATGGAAAACTCTGGGACTCGCCAGCACGCTTCATTAACTGTCTACAATAACTACTGGTTTTGTGACACCAGATCGTCACGCTATAGGCTGAGCTGTTTGATGTTGATATTTTGCTCACTCATCACCTAAATCACACGGCCCTCCATGGCGCGGAGCTCTACTGTTATTCCATCCTACAGTTGGTATAGTGTGTCTTGCAGAAGAGTAGCCAAATTAAGGCCAAGTCCCTTGATCTTGCCAACCGCGGCTCTATCAATCTCATTCTCTACTGCTAGCACCCCTTTTGGTAGCACTATGGTGTTGGCCATATTTGCACGTTGCATCTGCTCCGCTGCTGATGTGCCTACTGCGTGGTAGGTGGCTATGGTTCCTTCCTGTGGGGGCCACACCTGAAGTTCCTGCAGCTGTACCTTTAGGGCCCCCAACACAATCTTTTACTCTGGCATGGCTTCTTGGAGTGCTTCCTTGGTGACCCCGCGAATCATGTCGCCGATATCGTAGAGGTCACCTTTCGTTAACATGATTGGGTCGATGACCAATTTGGAGGCCTTGACTATTTTTTGTGGACCCAATCTTTCTATGACGCGTGACTTTTTGAGTTGGGTGGAAGTTGTGTCTGGGTCCGCGCCTTCTTCTGCAAGGTCTGTGTCCTCTGCCTCCTATCCTATAGACAATTCCTGGCCCTCCTCTTCATGTGTTGTTGTGGCCCCTACTGTCTGCGCTACTTCTGCTACTTCGAAAGCCTTTGCCTACTCTGTCGCTGCCTTTGCTGCCTCGCAAACTACCCATACCTCTGTTGTCACTTTTTCATGCACCTATTCTCGGCCAACTGCGTGACATGAAACTTAGCCTCATCCTTTCCTTTTTGTGCTACTACCTTATCTGGCTCCGCCAAATCCAGGGCATGCCACTCGAGAGGCCATGATTCTAACAATGTAAAAATTGCATCATCAGTGGCGATGAAGGGGAGCTCGGTCCACTGCTGTGCCAGATCCTTTCATGCCTTGATGTAAATATTATGCATGTCTGCCTTGAAATCTGCAAAGCTTCGCAGACTATTGTGCATTGTAGGGGACAGGCACGGCCTTCTATTAATCCACACCTGAATGCTCACCTCCATGAGCACCCAAAAGATCTTCATATCGCGAATTTTCTTCACGTCCTTGGTAGCCCAAAGCAATGCATACTTTGTGGCCTCTAGAAAGTCACACTTAAGTCTTGGGAACTGACTATCCTCTAGTATTTCTCCTGTTACTAGCAAAATGGACAAGAGCAACCATGCGTAGTGGAAGGTCTTACCCTACTCCTAGGCTTCCTTGTAGTTAATCAAGAATTCCTCGCAAAGGAACTCAGCCCAGTTGAATTGGACCCCCTCATTGTTTAGCCAACACAACTACTGGCATTGCTACTTCATCTCCACGACATTTTCTCATTACCTTCTTGGCCAAGAGTTGGGTGGCTATGCACACCCCTTTATCTTTGATGTCGCTGATTGCGTAACCCATCTTTTTCTTCTCGAGCTTATATTTTTTCTTCATGGCTTCTGCGAGAGCCAAATCGCTGCTTTTTCCAGCTATTGCCATGGGGTCCTTTCCCTTACAGGGAATCTGAGAAATTCTGTGGATGAGATCTGCCATGATGGGAATAGGCTCCTCCAGCCATAAGTACCCATCATGCACCAAGAAAAGTAGCTGCCTGATGATGAAAATGGTGATGGGTGCATGGTGAAAGTGTGGTATCCACAGCAGATGAAGCAATCTAGCCTTCTCCACATCGCGCAACCATTTTTGCGGCTCTAATGTTGTGACTGGCCCCTCCATGCTCTGCTTCATGAGGCTCTCCGTCTCTAAGTGTGGGAACTTCTCGCTGTCTGCGAGGTCCCAATCTTCAAACTTCATTATGGGCACGCAACCCAGGTGTGAGCCTTCAAACACAATTCCATTAGGGAGGAGCAAGGTCTGGAGTGCGCTCTTCATGGCATCCAGATCCTTTGGTATCTTGGTTTTCCCTTTTCGCGGAGGGACGTACATGGGCAATTTCGCTACAGAGTGCACCGGTTGGATATCCTCTTCCACATCCTCTACTTCTTCTATCTCATCGATGAGAGCCTGTAGGTCCTCCTTCTCATCATATGTCTCAATGGTGACATCCTTGCCCTTTTCTTCCATTGAGAGCATACCGAACTGTGGATTCCTCGGGGACATGCGGACTGGTCCCATTGCCTGCTTATCTTTCTTGGGTCTCGGCGTCTAAGGAAATTTCAAGATTTCGACAAGACCCCAGTATCTTTGGGAACATCGTGTACCATGGGGTTCTGCGTGGCCTTGTCAATGGTTCCTTCTACAAAGCCCAAACCTCTCTTGGTAGCCATCATCTTGTTTGAACTGTATGTGGTCTTTTGCGAACTTAGGGGCTTGAATATCACTCGGTACTCAACACTCTATGCTCTGATCAACTGCTCAAATCTCAAGTGAACAAGTGTTGTCTCGTGGCTAACCCTAGGAGTTTTATAGCACCTTTTGAATTCAAATTCGACCACTCCCCCCAATTCTGGGCCATCAAGGCTTTCTTGGTGGTAGATTGTCCCAAATATTTCCCTTAATTTTTGTCTTAAATGCCCGCCACTTGCTCCCTTTTGCCTTAAATCAGCCATCCTGTTATGAATAGTGACACCAACGGTCACTTCCCAACCTACCCGCGCAGCAGCGTAGCCCCTCTTGCGCGGGCGCGAACCTTGTGACATGTTGATTCTGCGTGCACCTCCCTTATCGCGCAACTCCTAAACAGACTCTTTTATAGTCTCACACTCTCTTTCAACTACCTGGAACACTGAGACTGTGCTCCCTACGACTAGTCAGGTGGTCGCACCACCTATGCGAGACTTCAACTCGCCTTCCAGTGTAGTATGCAGAAACTCCTCAATTTCCCTCGCAACAGTTGACGCCATGCGTTCTACCATATGTAGTGCGCTCCCATGGTTATTGTGTTTGGTGAGGTGCGGTCGTAGCCATGGCAAGATAGTCATAAATTCTCGGTGACAATCTTATAATCTAGTGGTATGATCATCCGCACCTTGTCTTTTCATCCTTGGTTTATCAACAAGACATGCTTGCTTGATCTCATTTTCCAACCTCTTGATCTTGACGTCCATAAAAATTATTTTCTTCCTCAGTCATACTTCATTTTTGTTGAGTTCGCGAAGTCTAAGGTTCCCTCACCGAATGGCTTCCTGAATCTTTATTTGTTTGACCTCGTGTGGCTATGTGATTTCTTTGTCCCGGTCTTCGCGCACTATCACAATTGCGGGAGCTTACGGATGGACTCCTCTTTGCATTCTCTTCATAAATTACAGTCTCTACTTTGTTCCACACCTTTGGAAATGTTTCCACGGTCAGGGTTTTGCACATGGTCCTATAGGCCCATCGAACCGTTGGTACGCGTAGGTCCCAATTAGTTTTTCTCACCTGGTGAACCTTGTTTAGTACAGTGCATGTCGCCTTTCCTGCTGCCACAGTTTGTTCTAATTCTCTATTCTAGTAGGGGTGTGCGCTTGTGCAAGCTATTCAACATATGTCTGTACCCATCGGGAAAGGTGGGCGCACAAGTTCTTCTGCCTCTACTGACTGGCTCTCGTTCTGAGCTAGGATTTTCCAAAGCATAGTTGCATCATCCTTATGCATCCACACCAATCCTCAAAACTTCCTTGATGCATGCCCCACCATTGTGCAGGCGTTGCATGTAATGCCCACTTCAGAGCATTGAATCACTCTTATTCTAGTACTGCGCTTTCAAATTTTCTTAGGAATTCATCGACCACTATCAACCCATTGTATTTCGGCAGATCCCTTACTTCTGTTGTTACACAGTGTATTTATCTAACCATCATGTTGCAATTAATCATTGTTACTTCGTGCAGCCGATTCTGCCATCGCTCTATCTCTTCATCTGAATCCGAAGTGCAGGAGCCCACGAAATCCTTCCATCTTGCATTAGATTCACCCAATCCTCTTCTCGCATGGTTATTTTGTAAATACAATTGTGATCATCATCACTATTATCGTCATGCACCGATTTAGTGTATCGCGCTCCTTCGGCTAGATCTAGCGGTACTACTACGCGTAGTGACTTTTTTTCAAAGATTATTTTGCGCTTCTTTAGATTTATGACTCCATTCATATCGGTGGCCTAGTCTATTCCTAATAGCGCGGGATAGGGATTACTGTCATCGACAATCTCTATCACTTCAAAATTTGCCTATGCGCTATCACCTTCAATATCTACCTTTACCCCTTGCAATCTTCCCATGGGCAAGATCTTCTGTTGATTCACCATTCGTAACTAAATAGGAGACCAATGTAGTGCGGGTCTGCCCACGCGTTCCCATTTTTGTTTTGGTAGTACATTCACATCCAATCTAAGATCTAGGATTACCTGATCCATTTCATATTCTCCGATTAACGTAGTCAACCTCATTTCCCTTCCCGTGTGCAATGCATTCTTACCAAGTTTCCGGACCATGCGTAGCTCTCCTGACCCCGCGCACCTAGTGATAAGTTCCTGCAGTCCTTTTACTGCCTTGTTGTTGCGTAGCAGTTTCATGCATGTCTCCAGAAAGGTAGTGAGCATTGAAGGATCCATCCCTGGTTCTAGTTGATCCTTACTACCTGAAGTGGAGGCCTCTGTGAAGCTCTTCTTAGCTTCCATGAATGTCTCCTTCGCGCATTCTAAATAAAATTTGGAGGAGCCTTGCGAACCCATGCACATTCTTCTGACTGCTTACCTTTATCATCACCAGTGGTCATACCGCTCCTGAGCATCATCTTTACATTCGGGTCTTCTTCACATGGCTCAAACCTCATCATTTGTAGATTCTAAGTCGGAGGGGGTTGAAGTACCCCTTTCTCACACAGTCTAGCTATCAATGTAGGGTAGTCTTCTGCATCATGATCAAACTGAGTACAGTGCAAACATGATGTCCTTGTTGGATTTGTACAATAATGGGCATAGTGCCTTGGCCCTCTGCAATTATAACAAATTAATTGTCCACGACCCCTTCTTGGTCCCATTCCACCTCAACCTCGACCATGCCCCTGAAATCTAGCGCACACCATTCCCACATTCAGGTCGAGGGCTCATGTTTTGGTCTGCACCATATAGGTAGGATTCTGATCCATCATTAGTTCGTAGGTTCTACAGGTGCCCTCATCATGGCCTACCAACCTGTAGAAGTTACAAAACAATTGTTGGGACGTCTGCATATACTTCTACAATAGATGACAATTATCCATAGTGTGTTTTCCTCCTATCTGACAGATCGCGCACCATAATGTAGGCACCACGCTTGGTCCTGCTTGTGCCTCAGGTCTTATCGGCAGCGGCCCTCCTCTTGCTAAGTAATTCGCGAACACTGGACAATGGTCCTTATCATGCCCCTGGCCTTTGCATTTTATGCACCATACCTCCTCGCACGTCTCTGGCTGAGGTGTCCTATCCTGTTTCAAACTCTGCATTTCCAGACACAGATTTTGCAATTGCACGTGAATTTGTTGGACTCCCAAACCAGGGTCTTGTATACGGGTCTCATGCAATCTCATCGCCATCTCTAAAGCTTCGGCCTGGGTGGAAATTTTTTACTGTGACAACGCCATCCTTATGTGCGGTGTCAGTGATGTTACAAACCATGTGCGGTGTTGTCCATCTGTTAATGTCATGCTGGCTTTGCGAATCATGCCCTTCAGTCTTTGGTCCAGATCCCACGGGGTCTCACCCGGGAGCATCACGATCTCCTTAAACGCGATGATTGATTGTGTTTCTAACTTTGGCCTGCTAAAATCCCTGTTCAGTGCGGTATGGATTTATGTGATTCCTACATTTGGATGGTCATTAGAATGCTTAATGTACCATGTTAATGCACGATCCTGCAACGCGCTCACTAGTGTAGCCTTCTTGATATTGTCATCCATGACGCCTTGTGCTTCCCATACTGCTCTTACCACGAACCAGAATTGGTTCGGATCTTCATTCCCCACTCCTCTGAATACCAGTAGTTTGATCGCACTTTCCATACTGAACTGTGGTGGTGGCGGAGGTGGGGTGGGTGGAGATGGAGGTGAGGAGGTTGAGACGGGTGGCCGTGTACGTGGAGGTGGTAGGTGCGGAATTCGCTGCCTTATCAGACTGACCATGCTTCTTGGAGAGACTTTCACGAGCTCTTCCTCGCTTTCCCACGAGGAGGAAATTAAGGGACTGGTATCCAATTCTTCACTACTTCCGCTTCTGTATATCTTTCAACTTTGCGTAGTCTCAAACATTAATTTATTCACATAACCCGCTTTTCACACAATAGCATCTTAATCCAAGTGTTCAAAGATTTAATATACTTACCTCGCAGTCCTTTGAGGAAACGTCGCTCCGCCTCACTATATCTGATGGTTGTGTCTACCATGAACTCATTGATAAATCCTCCTATAATTCGGTCGAGCCAATGGTCCACAGCTCGTGCGATCTTATATCCTGACGCTTCTAGTCTACACACTAATTTCGGAGTCCACACGATTGGTTTGTCGAGCCTACACCTTCCCTGACTATCTGCTAGCTTCACGATCCACTCATACAACTTAGAAGGAAAGGATGCAAAGAAAATTTCATGGATTTCCATATACAAGTAGTGATCCAACAACTTCTCCTTAGTTGCTCGCGGATTTTTGTTTTCCTACGCCACGAACTCGTCAATCTTCTTGTCCAACCACCCTTCAATTTATTTCTTTGTTGGATTCTAGTGGCACAACATTAGACATACCTTATGCAAATCCTGGTCCCAGCAACGAACCATTTCTTGGCTTGTATGGGCCTGACCCAGGTTCGGAGGTGATTTAGCCAAGCAAATCCTGGTACTACTGGCCCTTTCGACAATATTCCGTGGAGCACGGACTGAGGTCTCACCCGAAGTAGTATGGGAGGGTGCTAGAACTAGGTTTCCACACCCTGGGGATGTCTGATGAGCTTCTAGCAGTTCACAGTTTGACCATGCGCGCACATCACTACACGCACCTATTAGTCCCTCGCAACCTGTGATGTTGCCTTCGCGTAACCCTACTCGAGACGCGATCCATATTATACCCAAGTTCCTTGCTATTTAACCTATTATTACCTGATTACTTAACTTATCCGTGTAAGGCTAGTGATAATTAACAGTATATCCAGCAATCATATAAGTGCACGCGATAAACAAAATAGTATAAATGTAAAGAATGCAATACACAAGCAGATGCACCGAATTTGGAATCAACTTTTCTTTATTATTCTTCGTTCAAGGTTACAGACTCAACACTGCCCTGCGCACTCAGCTATAGGGGTCCGCACCCTTAGCTGTAGACTCTACTAGGCCTCTGCGCACTCAGCTGTAGAGCCTCTTCCTACTACTACGACCCAATACACTTAGACTCTTACTCTATGCTCTATCTCCCCTCCTTCGCTTCTTAACTGCTCCCTTTACAACTTAGAGCCTCTCTCTATTTATACAATCCCATGGTCTGCAGACCATGGGTAAGTCAACATGACATTACATTACCTTACAACACTTAGGGCAGACAACCCTATGACTTAACCTATACTTCGTGCTCCGCGCTTGCAATTCGTGGAGTTTTACAATACATTTGACCAAAACTTGGGCTTTTAGCCCCAAAACATGCTGTGGGGGGACTCCATGCCCAACATGAGTCATACCTATGGAATAAAATCTAGTTTTGGGTCATAGAGTAGGAGAAGGCTCTGCAGTTGAGTGCGTAGAGGCCTAGTAGTCTTTAATTGAGTGCATGGACCCCTGCAGCTGAGTGCGCAAGGCGAGTCAAGTCTGTAACAGTTAGAAGTATTAATAAAGAGAATTTTCATATCCATTCTGTATATTTATTTCCTATTTTATGCATTGAATATATTGGGTATAAATTGCACTTCTACTGTTTATATGATAGGCAAATATATATGAATGTGTTGTTTAAGTGAATGCAAGATAGAATATTTGTTTCCGTGAAGTTAACTAACATTTGTAAGAAGATAAGTAAGATTCACAGTGTAATTTGGGGAAATAGCATAGGATGGCAACACAAAAGCATCTCAGCCCCTGGTTAAGGCTGTGCGAAAAATGAATATAATAGATTGTGAGGGTATTGAAGGTTAGAACAATGCACGAAGTAACCTGTGTCAAGGTAAGCACAGTTGGACTAAATCGACAACACAAACATCTCAAGGGTGCAGAAACTTGGTTCTAGCATTCCCCTCATACTACTTCGGGTGAGACTTCAGTCTGCACTCTGTGGGCTGATGTCGAAAGGGCCAGTAGTGTAGGGATTTATTTGGCTAAATAACTCCAAACCTGGGTCAGGCCCCCTCAAGCCAACACCTGATGTTTGGAGGAACACTTCCTAGAATCAAATTAATAGCATGAACATGATCATGAATAGGTGGGAGGCCTTTGGGAGTCTCAAATACCTTGTAATGATTGTCTAAGACTTTTTGGAGATCTGGAGAAATGGATGATTTCGATGTGGGGACCTCTAGTGAACATAATTGTGCAATTATGCCTCATTTTTCTTTCTTTAGAAGCTTTGTCATTCTGTTATAGCTGATTATCTTTCCCGGTTTCCCTGTGATACCCCTTAATTCAACTTCCTTTACCCCTTAATTCAACTTCCTTTCCTTCTAAAGAGAATTTCATGAAAAGTTATTGAAATTAAAAGCTATTGTACCCAAGGATTGTAGCCATTGGACTCCTAGTACAATATCAACACCACCCATTGGAATGGAAAGCATTGGGTTATTCAATACATATTCTCCCATGGATAGCTTGATATTATGTCACTTTCCTAAGCAATTTATGGTTCCCCCACTTGCAACCATCACTTGACATTATGGTGCTAGATATAGGAAGCAATTCAATTCCTTGGCTACCTTAAAATGAATAAAATTATGGGTACTCCCCGAATCAATCAACACTGTTACCTATTTCTTCTTGATATGCCCTTCTATCTTGATAGTTTGAAGAGTGGTAATTCCAATGGCAATCAAGTCTTTGGTGGAAAAATCTAGGACAAGGAAAATATTAAAGCTTTGGAAGAGAAACTTAAGGAGATTGAGATCTTTGATCATTTCCTAAAGTCTCAAAATGCTACCTTGAGAACTAGAAGTGAAGAGTTGTCAAAAGAATTCTAGGAGTGGAAAGAAAGGAATAATAGGTAAAGAATGCACTCTGCCTACTTAAATACCAAGAACTTATGGCTTAAAAGGAAAATTAAGCAAATGAAAAATTCAGGTTCACAGATCAACATTCGAATAAAAAAGTGATAAGGAGGAACTTCAAATTTTGGTTTTTTATAGTGGAGCGAAAATATACCCTTTTTTGTGTGAGGAAACACAAAATAGTTGGGTTGGGGTAGATGTGAGGACCATAAAATGCTTCACTTTTTCCTATATAATACCCTCCCTTTCTCCCCTATTTTACCAATTTTTGAGCCTTTACCTAACATTTCCATAATCTTTTTGATGTGATAATGAAGACTTGAGTCCAAGTTGAATATTATTTAAAATTTGATAGGTAAATTATTATTTTTTATCAAATTCATTCGTTTATTTTGTTTTCCAAGGTTTATGATCTTTTGTAAGCCACTAACCAGGGTTGGTGCAGTTCTTCTACTCGTTATAGAGATCCTGCACTACAACAATGGACATGTAGGAAACTTTGATCATTGAAACCAACCATGAGGGCCAGTGGTTAATGAGTTGGTACACATATTGACTTTTTGAAGCAATCTCAAGTCAAAGCACACCTATTTTGATCACTTTCAATTTCAAGTCGAGGATAGAGGAGCTATCTGCTGAATTTCCTCTCGTACCAGAATTTGATTTTGTTTTTTAGACTCTGGCTTCATCAAACTTCCTTTGATGACTGACTGTTGAGACTTTTGTCTACTTTATTTTTTATTTACTTGGCTCATTTGAAAATCACTTGTATTGTAAAGACTTATATAAATCAAGTTATGGGTTCGAGCCAAGCCAGCATACCTATGATAGTGAGATGCTTCTAGTTTTATGAGAGGGTTTCATTTGTTGTCAATTAGATATGATTCATTGGCCTCCGATGTAATATGAGACTAAACTTTATTAATATAGCATTTGATGTCAAGTTTCTCTCTCCATTTCTAGTGTATCTAATGGTTATTTTGACTTTGTGATTTAAGTGCTTGTCAAGGGTGCGAGCCGATTGATTAGGACCCAACAATACCTGTTCGACACAACTCTTAATATTTATTTTGTTGTGTGGTTTGTTAATCTAGAATATAATGTGTGTTCATTTATAGATATGGTGTATTGGTTGTGTGTTTTGTTTATAAATTCATTAAGTCCTATGTGTGAACTTTTATACTTTGTCTCTTGGATATTTGCACAATGCCTTGAATTATATATTTTTGGTATTCAGATCTAGTAGAGTAATGTTATAAGTGCAATATATCTCTTTGAAACCACTTCATATATTTGATTGTGTGAACCAAAATTATAAATGATAGCAATACTTTGTTATAAGCTCAATGGTAATTTGATTGACAATATTTTGATACTTGTCTTCTCTTAGGGTTTCGGTCCCATTATAGATCTGAGATATTTCGATGAAATATTGTCATAGAGATACTATTAAGAGAGAGATAGATCTATAGCTCTTAAGTCAATAGTGACATAAGAGCTGGAGATCTCTTGAACCCTAAAACCTTTGTTTCACTACAAGAAATATAATATTTGTGATGTACTTAAGAACTTTAGTTCAAAGAGTAATCTGGGTTGTGAATGATACAGTGAGACCTCCTGTGATTATCAAGCAAGTTAATAACCTTGTTGAGGTTTGACAAGTGTTGTGGATTGACTTGTATTTACTTGATCTAAGGCATGTTGATAATATAAATATTAGTTACAACTAGTTGGGAAGTGATTTGAACCACCATTTAAGTATAGTTGTAAGCTATGTCGTATCATTTGATTTTTTTATATTAACATAAAAAAAAGTATTGTATACTGAGTTTTTATGGTCTTCAATGTTGATTTGGTTTCCAAAGCTGGTACTTTTAATTATTTGGAGTAGTGGTTTACATTCTTGGCATGCACTTATAATATTGATAAATAGTGAGTGCAACAAGGGTTATTGAAGGAAGGAGACTTTGATCATCCGAGTTATATAACTGTAGCCTTCCTTGAGTAATTGTTTTCAAGATATTTGTTGATGGAATTATATTTATTCTAATTCCAACATTTAATTATCATCCAGGGTCGTAAGACTTAGAGATGCAAGAACAAGAAATGCAGGATTAGAGCCTAAGTTAATCTAGTTGAGAATACAAAACGAACTTTAAAATATTGAAAGGAAATTTTATTCTAAGTCTATTAAATAATAAATTAACCAAGCACTACTCACATTCTTAGATCTAAAATATAATGTAAAATAGGTTCAAAGGTAAATGCTTCAATCACAGTAGAAACTGAAATCTCCCTGTTCTATTCTTCACACACCCTTCAAAACTAAATAACACTACTCAAGGAAATAAATCCAATGAATAACATGCAATCTAGAAACTACTATGTTTCTGCAAATTAACTAAATCATTTCAAGACTTTCCATTTACTAGCTCATGAAGTATGAAAGATGGAACCTTGAATTGTTCTTGTAGAAACACACTTGAAACATAAATCTCAAAGAAATTCTGCAAGGGATTGGAAAGGAAACAATTCTATAAATTCAATAAACAAATCTCAATAAATCTATAAAACTACCCTAAAGAAGGCTGCTTGTAATGGCCTAAGAAACTTGGTGCACCACACACCTATTAAATTCACACAATATCAATCATATAAGATAATCACTTCATCAAATATATAAAAATATAATTAACCATAAACATTCAACACTCTGCTTTCATTGTATGAACTTGATTGTAACATAGGTACCAAATCAGAAAACTATATTAGCATACATAATAGAACAAGTACAAAAAAAAGAAATCTAAACTAATCATGTACAATAGCTTACCAAGCTAGATCAGTGGGCCCTTTATGACACCAACAAGGTAGCTAAGAACTCACAGGCTTAAATGCTTCAGAAACTCAGTGAATCATCAACTGTGACTTTTATTAACCTTCAACAAAAATACAATTTACAAAGAATTCCAAATGATGATTTCTCTCCCTCACAAAATATTCAATTACAAACTCATGATCCCCTTCCTTAGACCTATGAGGTCTTATTTATACACTAAAACTAGTGGGTAAGGATAAGATCCAATCCCATAAACTCAGAAAACAAATTTACAACTTTAGAGGAAAATCTCAGAAATTTGGTTTTTTTGTAATTTTATACAAATTGGTGTTAAAGAACCAACCATATCTTCTCGACCATGATGTATTTTGGAAATATGTTTCTATGGAGTATAATTTTCCATCTTATAAAAAAAAATGCTCTTTTAATTTCTCGATTCAATTCGACAACCTCGTAAATTGTGCATGAAGTTGATTGTTTGAATATGTTTTCCAACCTGGTTTTTGCAGAATATCTTTACAGAACTTCTTCGAAGAAATAGCTATAACTTTGAAACAATAATGATTTTTTAGAAACGGTTTGAGATATAAGTAAATTGATATTTTTTGAAAAAACCCATTTCTCATATTCTTGATATTCTTGGCCATATGCATGTAAATCGAGGTAAAAAATGAAAATTTCAAAATTGTTACCTATTTTTTATAGTAGCTTAAATCATGTGCTAGGATCCCGCACGTGTGAGCTAGGTATATTCCAATGCATGTGCCAACATATGGCACCTAATATGTCATTCTTTAAGGAACAAAAACATATTTTATAATTTTTACCTTTTTCTCCATTCGTGCAGGTGCAGAATTAAGTACCAAATTGTTGAACTGGTATCGAACCAAGTACTGAACTGCCAAATTGTTACTGAGTTGGTAGAGAAATAGAAATTTTCATATTCGAACATGCTTCTTGGCCACATAACCACATTAGTAAACCGTCATTGATAAAACCATGTTAAAAACACATTTAACCATTAAAAAGATAAGAAATCCATCATAATTAACCACAAGGTGAAAGAGGTACATTTAGCAGAAGTTGGTGGTATAATTGTTATGGAAAGTGTCATAAATGTGAGAATACAACTTATGAATGGAGAATTTATATACTGAATGATATGACATATTCAGAGCCCAACATTCCCTCATGCCTAATATTTTACATGCCCTCATGCAAACAAAAATCCTCATCTATGAAATTGTTTCTTGGTGCATGTGATTAAAGGTGAATTGCAATACCATCAAAGACTTGATATGTTTCACAACAAGATAGCAAAAAATTTGGGACAAACAAAATATGGACTAGGAAGGGATGGTGGATGATATAAGTTAAGGATGAGGATGAGGGCTGGAAATTTTGTAAGACCATTATTCACTTTATGGTTCTTTTCTTAGATAAACAACAATGACTTCATCCTCCTATTGAGAGCATTCAGATGATGATTTTGTGAATGATTTATGATGTACAAGGAGAAGACATTGTAGATGTAGATTTATTCATGTTCCATAATACCTTTTTCATTCTTATGGTCTTACTATAATATGCAATGATGGATTTGGAAACGGGGGGTTTAATGGTGGTTTAAGAAAGTATAGATTCATGGAATAGGAAGTGGTTAATCATCAAGTTTCCTTAAATTTTAATGAGTTAAAGAGTCTTTAAACTTGTTTTACCTCAAGTATACCTTTTGATTTTTGATTTGTACCACAAGCTGCAATGGAAGTTGTATGAATCTGAGGATGAAGGAGAGTAAGGCTGAGAGTCTAGAATGATCTAGAATAGTTGGAGTTGATGAGTTCCAACATGATCTATTGAAGGAGTTGAAGAGAATGAACTGAAGATGTTGAAAAGGTCCCAATAACCACTCCCCCATGCCTAAGGTTTTGCATTTCCTTATGCAAACAAAGTGAGGTACTGAAGAAGTGAGGAGGGTTGCCGAGATGGCTCTAGTACAAAAGGGGACTTGAAAAAAAAACAATGAAACTAATGAGACGAATATTGAACAAAAATAAGTCATCTCATCTTTATTAAAATGATGCTAAACTAACACTAATCATAAAATAAATTCCAAATCACTCGTTACATATGATTTCATCAATGTTTAATAATTTTATGCTCAAGAAAAAGAAACACTTTATAAATTTAAGGGCTCTCCTTCTTTGTAGGTAGGAGGAGTTTTTAATGTCACAAAAAATGATGAACTAATGAAAAATTAGTCATTACTAACCAAATCCCAAAGTCTTATAGTCATCCAAGTATTACAGATAAGCTTTGCAGTTGAGCTCTATCAATTATATGTGATCATAGGTCCCACTTCTAAGATAATTCAATCTTAGGTATAGTATGAAAAAACAATGGCAAAGGTCTCAAGGTTACCTTAAGGTCATTCTTTAGAAGAAAAATTATGGTGTTAATTTTTCCCTTGAATTCATCCACACATGCTTCCTTTTGGTTGTAACACTATAGAGTAACCATCATATGTGTAGACAAAAGCCCTGGTTGGTTGACACTTCTTTAGGCAGAATGCCCAATTTCCCATGAGCCTCCATAGCCCCGATGGGTTTTCCTAATGATATTACAGGTCAGTATCCATTGCCAATAGACATCCATAGCCTCAATGGATTAACCTCTTAAACTTATTTTACATTGAAAGCTCTAGTCCCATGTTTCCTACCATTTTAGTTTTATATTACAGATATTTCTTTTTTAATTGGTAGATGGGGGAGCGGCTTCATAAAGCCCCTTAAAGGCATAATATGGCATCTTTCAAGGTGACTTAGATTACCTACGTAATGTATTGGATGCATAAGGTACTTATAGGTACTCAAATGACATAGCATGAATGAATCATTTTAATGTGAGATGGATGAGGCTAACCAAAGAATAACCAAAAGACACCTAAAGTCCTACCTATCATAGTTTTCATGTATTCTTTCGCTTTTAAAGTAGTGTTCCACTATGAACAAAGACTTCATCAATTGTTTTGCAAGTCTTAATAAAGATGCTTAGATATCATGCTTTGGTGTTTTGGTTATAGTATTCAAGTTTCTTTTCTCATTGGTATCACTGTGTGGACCTATTAACTTTGTTTTAATCCCCTTAATATGTTTTGGCAACTATATTTTGAGCAATTGTTTTGTATTGATAATCAGAAATCTATATGTATAAGAAAAATGAAATTCCAAAAAGGGTATATTAGCTATGAATAGTTTGGAATTATCATTGAATTCATATTTTATGAAAAGGATTGCTTATTCAATGATCTTTATGAAATAACAATCTTAAAACATATAAGTAATGATAAAGAATGAATGCATCATTTTTAACAAATTAAGGTAAAAGGAAATATGTCATCAAATACTCCCCTAAGTGTTACATTCCATTTATGAATATGTATTTTCCTCTTTTGAAAATATTCTTCCAGCATTTAAGCATCCCAAATGAACAATATCCTTGAATCTTGCTTTATCTTGAAAAATAGAAAATTGGCACAAACATTATGGGTAATGATTAGCTTAAAGAAGGTATTGGCTAGTTGGTATACAATATGAGACGATGTTGCAATGCAATCATTTCCAACTTCACATAAGATTCCAAACATAATGGTCATAGCTTACTTTATTGAAAAAAAACTAGAAACAAGTCTAATAAGAAATAATAATTGGGACAGGAAAGTAATAGTTGAACCATGTTTTTATTTGAAATAATATTGAGTAACAATCTTCGTTAAACAAATATGTGGTTGAAAGAGACCCCAACAGAAATATGCAATAGGAACATAGATATCCCATTTTCAACTAATTACTTTTTAGCTATTAACATGCCCACTTATACAAAACAAAAAGATGCTGCACTATATTTTATAACTAAGCTAACTACTATATGCAACACTTATTTATTTATTTATTATCCTACTCTACTTGATAAAAATAAATTATTCTCCTCAAGTATAGAAGTATTTCTAATGTAACCATGTGCGTAACATGTATTAAAATACATTCATACTCAAGTTTCAAATATAATCTTCAATGCATACTTGTGTATGAATAACCAACTATTTTAATGATGATGTCAAGAAGTAAGGAAGAATGAAGGAGTGGTATGGCCTTATAGTTGCTTGAAACCAACTTTCAAAACAATCAAAATGCTCTTGTTTTACCTCTTTATTTGGCTCATTTAACATATCCTCCTTTACCATGCCATGTAGATCTTCTATTATGAGATGACTACCCTCTTGCATACTTAGAGGATCCACATATAGGCATGTTGAAAATTATTCAGTGTCAGGTTCTAATGGTTTCTCTCCATTGGATGTGGTCCATGATTCTTTAGTTTCTTTGAAAAAATTACAAGGGTCAAGATCTTCCTATGGATGTGGTTCATGGACTTGTTGTTCTTCTATCACTTCTATGGAGGCAGATAAATTCTTGATTGTTGTTAAGATTTGTTCTTCCTCAGAAGCAAAGATCCTAACTACTGCTAGGATTTGAGAGAGTTATCCCAAAATATTGATAATCCTTGAATATTGCTTTGATCGTTCCTAATCCATGTCCTACACATGGATACATGTATGCAATTCTTATTAAAAATGCTAAATAAATAAGAAGAAAACACACTTAAAACAAATGCAAGAAAACCAATCATGTACTCGAAGTGTCATAGTGCTACAAGGATTTGTTGTCACCAAGTTATTTGTTCACACAAGTTAGGCTTCTCTTCTCTTCATGAACTAATCTAAACGAAAACACACTTGAAAAGAAAAAGAAAGAAAAATGAGGCTTTGGATCCTATCTTTAATTCTACACATATGAAAAAGAATCTAGAAAATCAGTTACAGATAACCAGACATTGGAGCGACCCCAAACCAAAACGAATGTGTGGCTCTTCACTCATGTCTTACCATATTTATCTGCCCTCTAGTTTCACTACAACTAATATCATGCATAAAACTTGTGAAAGAAACTATACTCTAAACTCTTTAGCACCTCCCCAACAACGATGCCAAAAATGTTGGAAAAATTATATGTATTCCAGTTCCAGCATTTAATTATCAATCTAGGGTTGTAATATTTAGAGATGTAAGCACATGAAATGCAGGATTAGAGCCTAAGTAAATCTATTTGAGAATACAAAACGAACTTTAAAAGATTGAAAGGAAATTTTATTCTAAGTCTATTAAATAATAAATTAGCCAGGCACTAGTCACATTCTAAGATCTAAAATACAATGTAAAATAGGTTCAAAGGTAAATGCTTCAATGATGGTAGAAATTGAAATATCCTTATTCCATTCTTCACACACCCTTCAAAACTAAATAACACTACTCAAGGAAAGAAATCCAATGAATAACATGCAATCTAGAAACTACTATGTTTCTGCAAATTAACTAAATCATTTCAAGACTTTCCATTTACTAGCTCATGAAGTACGAAAGATGGAACCTTGAATTGTTCTTGTAGCAACACACTTGAAACATAAATCTCAAAGCAATTTTGCAAGGGATTGGAAAGGAAACAATTCTAGAAATTCAATAAACAAATCTCAATAAATCTATAAAACTACCCTAAAACAAGTTTCTTGTAATGGCCTAAGAAAGTTGGTGCACCACACACCTATTAAATTCACACAAGATCAATCATATAAGAGAATCACTTCATCACATATATACAAATATAATTAACCATAAACATTCGACACTCTGCTTTCACTGTATGAACTTGACTGTAACATAGGTACCAAATCAGAAAACTATATTAGCATACATAATAGAACAAGTACAAAAACAAGAAATCTAAACTAATCATGTACAATAGCTTACAAGTTTGATTAGTGGGCCCTTTTTGACACCAAAAAGGTAGCTAAGAACTCACAGGCTTAAATTCTTCATAAACTCAGTGAATCATCAACTATGAGTCTAATTTTCCATATTATCATCAAAAACCTCTCTTGTAACTTCCTTATTTTATTCCATGGCCTCATAAATCATGCATGAAGTTGATTGTTAGAATACTTTTTCCAATCTGGATTTTGCAGAAATTTTGTACAAAATTGCTTCGAAGAACCAGCTGTAACTTTGAAACAGTATTGAATTTTGGGAAATGGTTTGAGATACAAGTAAATTCTGTGTTTAAAACCTCCATTTCTTGAATTCTTAAGATTCATCAACATATGCATGTAAATCGAGGCAAAAGATGATTATTTCAAAATTGTTACCTATTTTTTATTGTAGCTTAAATAATGTGCTAGGTTCCCACATGTGTTAGCTAGGTATATTACAATGCATGTACCAAAATATTAAGCCCATTTGGCAGCTAATATGTCATGCTTTGAGTAACAAAAACATATTTTATAATTTTTACTTTTTTCTCCATTCGTGTAGGTGCAGAATTAAGTACTAAATTGTTGAACTAGTACCAAACCAAGTACTGAACTTCGAAATTGTTATTGAGCTGGTAGAGAAATAAAAAAACTTCATATTCAAACAAGATTCTTGGCAACATAACCACATTAGTAAACCACCATTGATAATACCATGTTAAAAACACATTTAACCATTAAAAAAATAAGAAATCCATCAAAGTTAACCACAAGGTTAAAGAGGTACATTTAGCGGAAGTTGGTGGTATAATTTTTATGGAAGGTGTCATAAATACGAGAATAAGACTTATGAATGGAAACTTTATATATTGAATGATATGACATATTCATAACCCAATAATATTTGTTAGAAAGTGTAGCAAGAAAGGCTCAATTTGACTTTAGCCTTAGTTAAATAGAGTAAATCGAATTTCCACATCAGTAGGACAACTTGGAGGCAGTTAACTAGTGTGACATAGCTCTTGTCACTCAATTATCTCACTACATTCAAGTTATTGGGCTTGGAGTTCAGTCATGCATGTCTTGATTGCTAAATTTTAGCAACCTAGTTCAGTTATTTTCAGTTGTACTCAGATAACTGACCTCTAACAATTAATAGGGTTAGTTGAAGGTCAGTTGAGCAATATGACAACAGTCTAACTTAGATATTTGTCAGTTAACTCAATCAATCAACTAAAATAGCTCATTAATGTAGGGAACTCAAATTCCTCGGCTAGAGTGGAGGAATGAAGGCCAATGTAAACAAATTGTATACTAGTGGAGTGTACAGAATTTTGCATGTAGGCAGTCGATGAATCCTTGGGAATTACACAAGGAAATAGGGACCTTTCCTATTGTTTAGGAGCTCGAATTTTCTCTGAATTGCGCAAGGAAATAGGAGGTTTGAGGAGGCATAAAGTGGCTAGGTGTTGGCCAGAGGTCCTCATTCAGTAGGGAGAACAGTTTTACCTTTGCAGGTGGTGCTCAGAGCTGGAGCATGCTAATGTAATCATTTCTCTATTCAACTAATTAATGAAAAGAGGCTTGAGGGGTTTATCCTAGTTGGGTTCCCCTATAAATCATTGTGTACTTGTGCTTTTGCTTGTTGCATGTTTATGCATGTTGTTCTAAATTATGATTTCTATTCTGTATATTAGTAAAGTAGAATTGTGTCTATTGTTTTCAGTTCGAAATCTTGAGTAGTTGCAATTTCTATCAAATTTTTACAATATTAGTTTGCATTATTAGGCTTACAAAGTGCTTTGCATCTGGTTTCTTCTCTGCATATACCTTGACACCATAGTTTCTAGTATTTATGCTTGAGTGAGATAAATCATTTGTTAAGGTGTGTTTATAAGTTTGAGAAAACATTAGAACAGAGTGAGATTGTTTCTATTCATGCACATAGTAATTACTCATACATTCAATGCATTTGATTTGAGTTATTAGCACTAGAATCATATTCAAGCCATACTTTTAATTCTTTGATTGCACATAGGGTGGAGTGCAGATGGAACCTAGTGCGGGAACTTTAACATAGTTTTCACTTGTATTTCAATGTCCTACTTGGCATTAGAAGAAAGTTGAATTGTCTAGGGTTTGCATGCTTGTGTTTTGTAGTTGTTAAGGAAAACTTTTCAATTGGTTTGTTCAGTTAATTAAGGAATTACTTATTAGTTTCTAAGTTGATTGTTAATTAAGATTTTACTTCTAATAAACTACCAAAGTGGTTGCAGGATCTATATTTGGATTTAATATGTGATTGTAGGAACTTCAAGGTGTGTTGATGAACATAATAGAATAGGGTTTGTCTTGCAAGTATTCAAAGTCTTTTAAGGAATTTATTGTGTTGCACCTCCAAGTCTACGGACTCAAGTTGATAATTTATGTTTGGTCATTTTTCATACAAATAATGCAACCAAAAATAAGATGATGAAATCAATGGATCAATTGAGATTGAGTAATGTGATTAGCATATTGGTCATAGGTTTGGACCAATATCAATGTTCATTTTAATCTAGTTGTATATTTGGCAAACAATATAAAGAGTGGTAAAGCTCAAAGGTTAGATGGTTTTGATAGTTAAGGGTTTGCAAGGTAAAAATATCCATGTAATATGCATATATTTATGTGTTTTCCATTGCTTATTTCTATTTTTTTCTATCCGATAAAGGTCTAATTAATTGAGTCATAAATTATAGTTTAAAGCTCAATCAACTCATGAATTCATATCAATGCTCGATTCAGAGCACTGGTCGGTCATAACATTCTTATGTCATGGAGACTACAATACATAAACAAAGCTTTCCATATCATTATAAATCTATGAGAGACTATGATCTTCTAGAATTTTCTACAATATGTTTATGTCTCTTTTCTCTATTACCACCTCCTCCACACTCCTACTCCTACTATGGACCAATTGACAACTAATGAAAAAGTGAACCCTCTTCCATCGTACTAGGTTTTTGATATAAAGAATTAAGGTTACGGTTAGGTTCAAGGTCTTAAAACCCTCTTGGAACCTCTATGAAAGATGTATCTAGTAGATTCCTGCACATTACTAAGTCCCCATATTTAAGTTATGGTGAGTTGACATGGTCACCAATTAGACAAGTGGACAATATTTGAACAATTTTCTTGTTAGTGCCGGAACTTTCTCATACAAACTCTGCTTTAGGCACAAAATAGCTCCTTAGAAAGTTCTCAATGAACAAAGCAAATATTGTCAAGTTTTAAGGAATCATATGGTAACCCTAACCTTTTGTAAGACCAGAAAACATTCTTTTGAGACCTCACAAGTTGTTGAAAATTGATGACTCAAATTTGACAAAATCAACACTATCTTTGATATGTTACATATTATAATCTCTCCCATCTAAAACATCAATAAATTTATATAGTTCAAGTATACATCCATTTTAAATCTCTACCTATACAAAACAATAAACTTACAACATCATACTAATAACAATACTATCAAGCAAATAAATTAGCCCTCAAAAAATGAGTAATACAATCTTTACATATACCATAATTAAAATAAAATATAATAAACATATCTTTATAGATACTTAAACCCCGCTACATATCAATTAGAAAATTATAAATTAAAAACATTAAATATAACAATTAAATAATCCTTATAATCCATATTTTATTTATTTCATTTTATTGATCAATATTTTTAATATTTTATTATAATCAAAATTCAAAAAGTTATTACTTTAAAAAAAATTATAAAAATAATTCATTATTATAAGACCAGATAATAACTACTTATCATTATTATACACCCATAGTATAATAAATGTTATTTTGATAACCATTAATAATTATTTATCCAAAGTATAATACTTTATGAGTAGAACATGATTATATCATTAACACCAAAATAAAGCTCACATGTAATAAGGTGATTATTTTATTATGCGCAATGACGCTTGCATATCTGCACTTGACCAGCAAGGGTGTCATTACTAATTGAGTGGGAGTAGTTGATCCAAGTTACAATGAACACCATTACTAGTTGAGTGGAAGTAGTTGATTCAATGAGGTATAGTTGGAAATTTTTGCACAATTATAACTTTTCTGAATAAATCCTAAGCCAACGTTGCTTTTGGTATACACATTAACCATCATTGATAATAACCCACCATTGACAATAACTAATGCTAGATATGTTTTTAGTGAACATTGTGTTAAATGATTAAATATACCTTTACACAAGTTAAAGGTAATTTACAACTTACTCTAACATTGTATAATAAATTTATCAAAAAAATACATTAAATATTTTAATATAAAATCTAAAAATTATTAAAAATTAAAAATAACAAAACAAAATTATATATAATAAAAACTTAAAATTTTAAAATTCAAAATATAAAATTATATTTTCACATTTTAATAATAAATAAAATTAAAAATTAAAAACATTTTTAAAATTATGGCAAAGCATATACATCATTCTTATACATTGATTAATATATTAAACTCATAACCTCCACTGCACTCTCTTAACTTAAACTATAAGTTTTCATATCACATACATTTTGATTCTTTGGTTTATGCCTTATCAAATCAAAAGATTTTTCCAATGGAATATTAGAACCTTTATTCACATGTCTAGATTTATTCTCATCATTTGATTTCCTCTGAATCCAAATGGCATTGATACCATAACCAATTTTCAAAACAATATTAATATTTTATAGGTCACAATAGTGGCACACATGATTTTTTCAGGTACAAATGTATTAAAACTCCGGACTGTTATATTAAGATTAAAATAAAATATAGTAATAATTACCACAAAACACTCCATGATTGGAGTGGGTTTTTTTGTGAGGGTGGGAATGATTAATGATTAAGTTAAAATAATTTTTTAGCAAATAAACAAATCTTGAAAAAATCAATTTACATTGACATTCAAATTAAATAAAGTACATACAAAGAATATTTTTCCAGAGAGAATATTTCAACTCACCCGCGATATGCGGCTTAATATAAGCCATAATTAAAGTCTACGCCAACTTCGACTTGGTGCTTCATTCTTGCTTCTAATGATAGACAACGCTGATTTGTGAACATTGTTTACATTTTATAAGAATCTTTATGACACATAGAAGCGTTTAAAAATTTATATCAGCCCCATTTTATTGTTTAAATTTAATTTAATTAAATTTTAAGTTGAGTGCATAGTCAAAACATGACAGGGTTTTCATTTTTTTAGAGGTCACATGTAGGGTTGATTTTGAAAATTTATCATGCAATTGTTAAGTAACATTTATTGATCAATTGCTTTAACTTTTTTTACCATCTATATCGTGTCCCATTCTTTCTTTTTTGGATGGTTAATTTTACATATGTAGGTTGTCAAACACCTTTTTATTCAATCCTCCCTACATTACTCACAGCCCAAAAATCTTTAATACTTAATCGTTTTCCTTGTATGCACGTTGAGGACTCTCATTTTCGACAATCCATCCTACACCTACATTCTATAGTTTTCACCTACATTTCTGCCATCCACAAATCACACTCCTTCTTATACTTAGTTGTTTTTCACATCAATGTTGGTTGCGAAAGGCCTTTTCATCACTTATCCTATCACGTGACTCCATACTTGATCATTTCTACACTTTCTTTTGCAAGTGGACGTGGGAGCATTCTTCAACAACATCCCGTATCTATGCCTTGCAACTCACCTCTTACATTCCATATTCATTTTATCCAATGCCTTTTTCAAGGCACATTAATTTACCAAGGCTAGTGCATATTTCGTGGAACTAAAGATATATTTGATATTAAATATTAAAGATATATTTGATATTAAATGAGGCACATTTTTTGTTGAGATGATCCAGATTTATGCAGGAATGAAATGAAATATATATATAAACAAAAACACAATGTTATAACAAAAATAGAACTTTAATTCATTAATAACAAAGTATTGAAAATTGTTACATGCAGAATGGAAATAAACTAGTTCGGGTGATGGTAGCTTATCTTTGAGAAAAGATGTGGTGGCTACATGTCTTCTGAATTGTGTTACAATGAGATTTGGAGACCTTTTTATAATCAAGAAATAATGGGAAATCCTAAACATCCAAAAACCTAACCCTAGGAGATGAAGCACCAAAAGCTTGTGAGCCTCGTTGGGTTAGTTGGAATATCAACTTCCCGGGGTTGTAACTTTGGCATACGATCTTCGTTTGACTATCATGATACCTCATTTTGAAGATCTCCAAGACGAGGTTGAAAAGTAATGATAGAATTGGCCTTAGGCCCTCAAACTGGCTCCAGAAGTTTAGGAGCCGAAAAACTGCCAAAAATAGTATATTGTGCTACAATTAAGGAAACTGAAAGAAACAACGATGGGTTCCAAGTGGAATAGGCAGGTGGCCACCAATATCCACCTCGATTAGTGCTCCCCCCAGGAACAAATGGTTCCCATTGCATTGAGTGCCTCGATGAGATGGGGAAACTTCTATTGGACTTGGTCCCTAGTGAGCCACTTGCCTTGGTGCAGGAGTCGGTTAGATTTGACAACCTGATACTGTTGGATCTTCTTTTGGAAAGTGGTCTTGATTTGTGTGTTCATAATTTGATTAATTTTGGCATGTTCCATGCAATCTAGGTTGAGCTCTATTGGTGTTAGTTGTTCTACAATGTTTGATGTGTCCAACAATCGTAGAAAGTATGGTCGAAGGCGGTCCACATTGAACACTAGGTGTAGGAAAAGGAATGGGGGAATGTTGAGCTCAAAAGAATTGTCACCCACAACCTTGGTGATGGTGTAAGGTCCGTATCGGAGTGGTCGGGTCTTCCACTGGGCTTCAACAAGGTGTTCTTTCTACAAATGCAACCAAACTTTGACACCCACTTGAAACTTATGTGGCACTTGATGTTGATCATGTTGCTACTTGTACTTGGCATTGGACTTCTCCAAGATGTCATGAACCTACTTGCGGATGTCTTGTATGTATTAAATAACCCTGAAGGCTTTATCACCCTCGGATTGTACATGTGTGGATTTTGTGTGTGTAGTCGCATGAGGCATGGAAACATGACATAATGATTAAAATAATAGACCCACTTGAAAGGGATTGCGACGAACCTAGCTATGGAGGGATCTATTATAGTTGTGTTGCACATAAGGAAGACTCTCATCCCAAGTTCGTGGAGGCTTGGATTTGTACATGCGGAGTATGTGCACTATCATCATGTTGACAACCTTTGTATAACCATCATTCTAGGGATGGAATGCAGACGACTTGGTGAGTTTGGTGTTCAATAGTGTCTAAAGGCTTGACTAGAATGTGCTTGAGAACCTGCTATCCCAATATAATATGATGGTCTATGAGATCCCAAAATGTATCCACACTCATTCAAAGAAGAGTTTGGCAGTGTCTTCTGTTGTGATACTATTCTTGTAGGCTGTCAATATAGCCATCTTAGAAAATATGTCCACGATCACAAATACATAGTCATTACCATGTTTGGTAGAAGGGAGGCCAAACAGATAGTCCATGGAGATGGATTCCGAGGGAAAGTTGGGAGTAGGCAAAGGAGTGTACAAACCTTTCTTCTTGATGGTTGGCTTGGCAATGGCACAAGTAGTGCAAGGTCTGATATATTTTCCAATATCCTATCAGAGTTTTGGCTAATAAAAATACTTATGCAATACTGCCAAATTTTTCTCCACACCAAAGTGTCTTGTGACCCGACTGTAGTGCACCTCCAAAATCAGCTTGGCACGCTCACTGAAAGGAACATAAAGGTGTCCCAAGTAGCATAATAATGTGTCCTAGAGGTGGATATGTTGAACTTGCTTGCAATCTAGTATAATTTGGTATGTGGTTGCAAACTCTGGCTCATTTTTGTATAGTTATATCCATCCATATGTCTTGTGGCCACAAGAGTTGAGAACAATAGTCAATGTTGGTACTAGGGGCCAACTGAAGCAATCTACAACATGATTGGTGTTTCCCTTTCTATATTTATTGTTCAAGTGGATTTTTTGAAAATATGAAGACCAATTTTGATGATGATCATTCTGTGACTTCCCTTGTGTCTATATAAACTAAATAGGTTGGTGATTAGTGTGTATGGCTATCTCCTTCCCTATAATGTAATGTTTCCATTGTCGACAAGCCTACATGATAGAATACATTTTTTTATCATAGGTGGGTGTTGTGCTCTACAACAACCCCCATTTCATATCATCTTTATTTATAAATATTAACGTATGAAATGGGTCCCTTTAAAGTTTAATTGGTATCAATACTTTTATTGTTCAAAAGAGGTCCGATAATCAAATGAACTCATTTTATAAAACCCTTTTTGAAAAACCCATTTAAAGAAATAAGGCAAATCTTTGTCATTGCGATAAAGCGATCGCAAGATCGCATATCGCAATGACATAAGAAATATAAATAAACGACACATTGATTTCCGCCGATGCGATATCGCAATCGGCGATCGGCAAAACTTCATGCACATTTTAAAAGCGCCCCATGCCATTAACCCCGATGCGATGCGAAATCGGCGATCGGAAATCGGCGGTAATCTTTACTTAAGTCTTAATATGCTCAAAGATTTTCCCCCGATGCGATGCAATCGGCAGTCGGCAATCGGAAATATCCAATGCACATCATTAAGGCGCACAGGTCATATCCCCGATGCGATCCGATATCGCTATCGGCGATCGGCGATACACTATATGTGCACTTTATAATCCTCATCCCCCGACGCGATGTGATAAAGCGCAGTTTTCAATAAAAAGCCGTTAAGTGATGGGATATCGCAATTCATTCATATTTAAAGCTTGATCGGTTAAGCAGTCATTTACCTGCACTCAACCGCCAAAATGCCCACTACACACTTAAGTGAATCATTCAGCCGAGAGACGATATAATGGGCATTTAAGGGATGACAGGTTTTAAACGGCCAATTAATGAAATCATAATTCTTAAAATCTTTCCATGGATTGTGTCCGCGCCCATTTTTAAAGGCTAATCCCTTATTACGCACCTATGCTTATGTTCTCATCACTTGCAAGTTTTCATTGCTATCTCTGTATTACGCACATTTGTCTCTCTGTGCAGAATCCATCCGAAAGAGAAAACTCAAACAAGATGGGGAAGAAATCAAAGAAGACCGCAGGCGCCTCCACTACATCAGCAGCTAGTCAAGCTCTTGTGGACAAGAAGAAGGGCTTAATTTCTGATACTACGTGTACGGGTCTCACCAGAGTCACTTGGCAAGGCACTTACAATTTGATTGAGGCCGAACAACCAGAAAAGACAGTAATAGAAGCTACTGCTGATCCTACTCGCAAGTCTGATTGTACTCTCAAAGATTTAGCCGACTCTTTCCTTCACAGAATAGCGGCTAGGGAGCAAATTCTCCCATACACAGATGTAGTGTGATGGGCGATTCAAGAAATCCCAATTTTGGACAGAACTTTCAACACTAGAGATGGGAGAATCTTCGGATCGTTCAGGCCGAATGATCTAAGACAAATGTATCATTTGCCCGAGCCGGAGAAGATATATAATAAAGCATTCCTGGAGAAGTTTGCAAATGAAAATGAAGTTGAATCCGAACCCATCCGGGATTGGAGACAAAATCCATCCAAACACAAGCACGAATCTTCGGGTAAGTACTCAGTCGACTCTCTGGCTTCTCCTTATTGCTATGCGGGGATAATGATGTGTAGATTATGGGGATTGCATGACTCTGCTAATTTTACCATAGAGATGGTTCCTCTAATGGAGGCAGCTGTAAACGGTATAATTATGGATTGGGCCACCATCCTTTCTGACAAATTAGCACAAGCTGTGCGTGACTTTAGACATCAAACTATCGTCACAGAAAGGAAAATTCCCCCATTTTATTACAGTGCATATATCTTAGATACACTATGTTTCAATTCTGAATTCCCCGTGCTCGGCTGGAGGTGGACGCCACAAGATCCCACGGCCATCCACATATACCATCAGAAACTATGGAAGACCTCTTACAAGCACCATCTATACCAAGTCTGCAATGGCTTTATGGTGCCTATTCAATATTCTATTTTTGACAAACCCATTCCCAAGATTTCATATCAAGCTTCGTTTGATATAACAGCGGTAGAAAGTTGGTTTGGGGAGGAGAGATTTACCTACATAAGAGTTTTCGGTAGCCAAGCCGACCCACATGTTCTCCCTTTGTATATACCAGATAAGTTGCTAGCAAGAGAAATCGCCTATCAGATTATGGCTGAGAGTGTTACACAAACTCTCAAGAAAGAAAAGAAGAGGGGCTGGCCCTCTTTTCCCTTCAGTTGTGGTGTTTATAATCTGCATGATCTCAAACATGCAGAAAAGGAAGCCACAAAGCTTCAATCTTTAACTCTAGCGACTATCCCAAACATGCCATATGATCCAAGCAAAGTTGCCTACAATGCGCTAGAGCAGGCCAAATTAACAAAATTCGAGCACAAAGAAGATTGGTTTGACGACCTATTCATTGCAGCCGAAACAATAGGTCAAGCTAAAGAACTTGCTCGATTGAGATATAATGATGAAGGGCTGACTGAGTTCAATAAGCTTAGAGAACAGAGGTTGCAAACTCTTGTTGTGGGGAAAAGTATCCGACTCGGATGACCTTATCCCTACTCTAAGGGTGACAGTCCTTAGCAACAACCGAAAGTAAAGCTTTGATGTTTTCCTTTATGAAAGTACAGAGAAGGAAGAAAAGATTGACCAACCGGAGTCTTTCGCTTTTGTCGATCCTATCCTCTCTCTTTGTCTCTTGTTCCCAGCTCCTTGCTCCCTTTGCCGGTCCAGCTACACAAAGATCCTGCACAAATAAGAGATGGAAACTACAAAGAACATGTACTCATAACTGATGCATGGATTAGAGTGAATCAGATATACAAGTAAATACAATACATCAATGCAATACAAGTATATAGGAGAACATTCAAAGCTTTATTGATAGAAGTAAAAGGGTTCTGAGAAGGTTACAACCATCAATGGCTCCAATCCAGCAGCACCTCCCCAGCAGCAAGAAATCTCCTCTTCACCTCTATAAAAGCAATCACCCAATAGCTCTAACTATAAACCAACAGCACTTCCTTGCTTTGCACAAAATTCCAGCCTCCCTAGACCTCATAGAAGAGCTCTATATATAGGAGAGAAGAAGAAAGGATGAGTCAGCTTGAGACTGACATAAAGCTGCCTTGTGTCCTCTCCCTCTTCAGTTAAACTTCAGTTCTTGAGTCCACTTGGAGATCCTTGCTTACACATGGAGATCAAGTACCTCTTACTCATCACAGGGCGAATCCCATGAACCAAGTGTCAGTTTGGAAGCTTCCTGGGCAATTGACACCTTGCAAAATGACTGTGCCACTTGGCCAATCTCGCCCAGCGCAGGTAGCCTTCATTAGATTTGACTTTTAGCGCAGGTACAAGGAGGAGCAGTTGCATTCCAGCGCAGATGCTCAGTGGAGCAGCTGACATGATCCAAAAATAGCCTGTTTTTGAGTGTTTTCAGGTGGAGAACTGATGGGAAGTGCTGTGGTTTGTTGACCTTGTTCTTCTAGGGGTAAGAACAACATGTTTAGGGACTGAGGATCCCTGTAATTATTGACATTTCATGCTCCATGCTGCGAGGCACAAAAATGTCTATAACAACTCTGCCTCTAGATTTACTGGCAACAACCCCGGCGACATCATCAAGCGGGCCTGTTCGGCAACAATCAAAAGAACCTCCAGTAGTGACAAAGGATCATAAAAAGGAACAGGAGGAAAGGCAGAGAAAAGAAAAAGAAGAACGGAAAAAGAGAGCACACGAGGAGAAACAGAGGAAAGAGCAAGAGGAACAGCTGAAGAAAGAGCAAGAAAAAGGACGGGAAGAGTCCCAAACCGAAAAAGAGAAACAGACCACCACCGATGTCAATGTGGACACTACCATAGACCCCAAACTATTCTAGGAATGGCAGCAGTTTCATTCCATCATCAGTGGATTGGAATGTTCAAAAGATGGGGACACTTCCAAGACAAATGACACACAGGACATCACTCCACCTCAGGTTCTAAGTGGAACCAGCGGCCCACCCATTTCTAAGGATGTTGAGATAATTCCAAAGGACCCCTCTGATCAAATCATTCTCCAGGTAGAAGATATTCCTCCCCTGGATGTTTTCTACAGCCTGAGGCATAGAGCAGTTGTAAAGCGATCAAGGAAAAGACGAAGGACTGATCAACCTTCTATTTTTCCAGAGCAAACAGTCACGGGTAATGTAGTATGGAAGGAGGAATTGGACCCCTCCGATGACCTAACAAAACTGTCACAGTATGCAGGAGCTTATTCCGCAGCAACAATCGACAAGGCATCGGAGGTAAGTCTTCTACTGAAGACTAAGGACCAAGAAATTTTTGCACTACAGACAGAATTGGCCGAGACAAAGCAGAAGACAGCGCAAGCAGAGGAGCAGTCGCTGGCACAACAGCAAATGAATGATCAATTAACCCAGCAATTGCAAGAAGAAAGGCAAAGGATTGACCAAAATGCAATCCAGAAACAAAAGGAATTGTCGGAGGCATTGGCACAATTGAGAGCAGCAAATGAACAAATGATGAAAACGAAAGATGAGCAAATCGCTCAATTGTCATCGCAGCTTGAAATAATCAAAGGCGCTCCACAGGTGGATGAGTTCAGAAAGGAAGCATCACTAATAAACAATGCATTGATATCACAAATTAGGCTCCTTTGTCAACAACTCACTGAGGCAGAGCCATTGTGTGAGTTAACTACATCCATTAATCAGCAGGTAGAGAAGGCCAGGAATGAGTTAGACCAGGCTGAAGAGATCATAAGTGGATATCTTGACTGGCAAGATTCTGATCAAGGGAGAGAAGCAAATTTGCCCAAGATTTCAGAAACATATAAAGACATACTTTTTACAGAATGGCACACTCAGGTGATGAAAGCAGAAAGGGCAGCTTCAAGGTGTAAATCAACCTCCAGCAACCTAGTTGATCTGGTTAACAACACTCTCTACTTAGCGAATATGATCTCCCAATGTACGCCAGGAAAGATAACAACAACAAACATGTTGGAGCAAACGTGTTATCCTGACTTGGAGGAAAAGGGGAGATTAATCGCTGGGGTTAACAGTTTGACTTTCGATGCATATTGGCTTTTCCTGATTAAGCCGCACACACAGAGAGCCGCCCTTAAGTGTTTGACAGATGCAATCGGGTGTATAATTCCCGACATTCAGGATGCCACCTATGCTGCCCAACTCAGTTCGCTTCTCAACAAACCACCTGAAGTAGAGCCAATGCTTGCGACAAGTTAGCTCAGGTTTAAAGGCAAGCAGCCTACCTGATGAATCATGTCGCCGATTGCCAAATCGCTCCAGGAAAAAGGATCAATATTTATTGATGCCAATTATGTAGGATTTCTGTTTATTAGATATTTAGATTAGTTTAGTATTTATAGACCCTTTCGTTGTTTTGGAAAGGGTCGTAAAGTTTTGTAACAGACTTAATAGACTGAAGTTTGCACTATTGTGCTTCAGTCAATATTCTTTTATGAAATTGGGCCAATTGTTCTTAATTTAACAAGGAAGCTTCTTTATGCAATTGTGCACTATTGTCGTTGTTGAGGATGTTTTTGCATTGAAGAAAGAACTACAAATAGCGATTGATATTCGGGAGTGTCAAGCAGCTCATATGGTATTTCTATCTATGTCTGAATTCATTCCTTTTATATGAATTGTTATGTGATTATTCTTGCTATTGTTGATTATATGCATGCGCTGTAACAGCAGATCTTTATTCATTCCACTATTGGATGTTTTACGATGTGCCTTTCCTTTCAATCATGCATGTGACAATGATATAAATGATAAAGTGTGGTAATTTTGTTTTAATCGCTCTGTTTAACTATTTAGGCACAGCAATCTTGAATGAATTAATATCTATGCCTTAAAGATGGAGTCATCTATATGCCTGTCTTTAGACACAGACCATCAAACGCTACGCTTTAAAGCTCAATAAGTCCCCGGGATAGATCATAGTTATTATATTCTTGCTGATAGTTTTAATTATTCACTCGCCGCTAGCGTAGTTTATAATCATCCATCCATCCCATTTATCTACTTCTGGGAAACTGGTCCCATTATCCCCAGTCAGAGCCAATATTCCAAACGGAAAAGGAGTTGTACTAAGGTCTGGACCGGGTGGTTATCCCCGATGTTGTTGCAGCGATTTTCGAGGCATCAACAGTGGGGTACTTCCAAATTGTATTGGAAAATGTCTCACTATGATAGGTCACAGGATGCCCGTGTTGGGTGAGGACTGCACCAATAGGATAGTCGGAGGCATTTGTCTCAATTTCAAATGGTTGTTGTAGGTATGGCAATGTAAGTACAAGTGTAGAGTAGAGTCGTTGCTTTAACTCAACCAAAGAATTTTGTTAGGACTCACACCAGGAAAAAAATTCTTTTTCTCTTCCCTTGGTAATCTGACTCAAAGGCCAAGTGATATGGGAGAATCCCAACATAAACCTCTAATAAAAATTTGCAAGGCCCAAAAATACGTGAAGCTCAGTTAGAGTGGTGGAGGATGTCCAATCTCAAATGACTTGGAACTTAACCGGATCCACATGCATGCCTTGCTCATGTAGGATGTAACCCAAATATTGGACATGGCTCATGCCAAAGGTTCATTTCTCCAAGTTGGCATACAATTTGTGCTACCGCAGGATTTGAAGGACCTATCAAATTTGTTGCAAGTGCTATTCTCAACTCTTGTTGAAGATGAGGATGTCGTTTAGATAAACAACCACGAACGATTTGGTGAAGGGGTTGTCTCCTTTTCTAGCACCTGTAGCATTAGGCGATATAGACACTTCCTAGAGACAACCTCTGGGTTGATTGTAGACCAGTGCCTAGAATATCTGAAGAGAGGAGTGATTTTGAATAATATCAGTGGGGCTTTCCACTGCACTCCAATTACCATGTAGTTTGAAAAAGATAATGAAGGGGGGCTCGGTTCAATGGTCCTTCATCAAGGTAAACTCAAGAAATTACATGGATCTAAATGCTCAGGGGATAAATCGGGCTGATCTTAGAGAGAAATGTCTGGTTCTAGTGGCCGACACACAACAATAGGAAACTTTAATATTGGAGTTGTATTAAAGAGAATAGGAGGAAAGAGAGGATGGAATTCGATGCATAGGGATAGAAACAAGATAGAATCCTAAGCAACAATGTTCTGGTAGAAGTATGGAAGACTGAAGAGGTGGAATGACAGAAATAGTGGAGCACTAATTAAGGTTCCAAGATCTATAAATCATGAATAAATTTGTTACTAATTAGAATATGTAAATTTGTGCTCATATAGGTATTGTAAGCTATCGAATAACGTAAGTAAATTTGTAATTACCACAAGTACTGTTACTACTTAGTAGCAAAATATACAACCATGAATAAGAGTGAAACCGACAACTTCATTACACTATTTCAGAGGGAGAAAAACATACATGAAGTGATGAACAAAGGGGAAACATACTATATATTTCTCTGGTTGGAATCACCAAAGAGTTTCATTCATCATTTAAAATGAGTCCAATTCACTAGTCCATTTACATTCAGGAAGGTATCGCTCAAGTTCCTCATGAACATGCAAATAGAACCGAAAGTGGAATCATAGAATTTGGACCCCTCGGGTGTAGAATTCTGGAACCTCTATTAAGTGTTTCTTCCCCCTACTTATAAGGAGAGGGGGAGCTTTGAATTAATAGTTAAAAAATATTTCAGTCAAAGGCCAGCTATCCGATTGACTAGCTATCTCGACGAACGATATCCTGCTACCCAAAATGATTACAAAGGATTTGATGCCTTTCTTGAAAATATCCTTATGCCATTCTTGATAACATGAAAATATCCTTATGCCATTCTTGAGATTTCCCTTGATCATGCCACATCTTTGCCTTGGTGTGCCTCTCGTGTTGCTCCGCTGGTTCCCGTCGCTTTCACCTTAACCACTTGAATTCCCACCTTTTAGAGTTGGGATCGATCAATTGTGATGGCCTTAGTGGTATCATGGAATCATAGCTATCGACTCATCCATCACATAACTCCCTACCTTTCACTATCGAGAGTGCTATATTCCCAGTAATATAGCCATACTGTTATATCAAAGTTTTTTCTTCATCGAGACTTTTACTCTAAAAGAAAATACAAAACAATGATTAACTGTGGTCCTAGACCCCTTTTATTTATCCCCTTTCTGCTTTCTTCGTCATATATGGGGGTAATGACCGGGTGCTCAGCCTTAAAGCACTAAAGCGTTTAGACTCCTGTTGGGGGCTATCGTTCCTTTGTAAATTGTTCTTCGCCCTTGGTTCTTCAAGTCCCTTTTGACCATGGGCCAACCCTTATATCGAAGCTCCCTTATCGACAATTTCCAATCGGGGCATTTACTATGGAGTCGCGACATTAGGTTTTTCCAATCGTCAATTATCCCTCTATGTTCAACCTTAGCCCTTGGTTCTTTAACTCTTCACTGTTGTGTGCCAGCCCCTCATATTGGAGCTCCTCAATTAGGGATTTTACTTTGATCAAAACAACATGCCTCAACCTACGAATGTCAATTTTTGATCTAATGTCATCCTTTACCACGTGGCACCTCGTGAGTGGTGACACATGTCACCCTTTTTTGGCCTCTTATGTCCCTTGAAAATGCCCAATCTGCCTGCCACATGTCCACTGTACTACCACGTCATGATGATGTCAACCACCACGTAGCTTATCGAATCATTTTTCAACACGTGTCTCTTATCAGAACTAATCTTTGTTCACCACGTGTCCCTTATCGGAACCAATTTTTGTTCACCACATGTCCCTTATCAGAACCAATCTTACATTTCCACGCGTCCTATTAAAGGAGAGAGAAAAGGACCAAACCAACTCTATTTTTTCACTAAAATCCTTTGTTAATTCATCCTCAGCCTTTCCTGGTGCCTCAACACTGAAGGCATAATCCCGCCGATTTAACACTATAGGCATTCACCGATCGCAACTTTTTTAAGGTTTAAATTTTTAAAACGTCGATCACTGATATGGGATATGCCCTAGACCCACCAACTGTCGATCACCAATTTGATCTTGTGCCTTTCATGTGATATGCATTAACTTCAATGTGCAGGACCTCAAATTTGCGGGACCTCCGATATTGTGATCATCGATATGCCTTTCTCCTTCATTTCAAAGGTGACAAAACCCTCAAATTCAACAGGCCATATCTTCTGATCTAGAAGTCCATTTTTGGACTTCCACATACCGTTGGAAATCTTGTTCAAAGAACTTCCCAATGAAAAGGGTTTGATTTATCTTTGAGTGCTTTTGTGTCTTGGAAGATGGCTGTAAACTCCTCTTCTCTCCTGCACTTTAGACAGCTGAAAACACATTTTGCAGTGAGTGACAACAGAAGGGTTGCAAGATGTCATCCATCATCCTCATAAAATTAGCAAGGGAATTTTCCAACCCAAAGGGCATGACCAACCATTCGAAAAGGTCCTCCTTGGATTTGAAGGTGGTTTTCCATACTATTGTAACCCCAGGGACAATCCTTGGCTAAGAGGAGGCCAGTGCCTAGGACATCTATTCAAAATAATTAAAAAGATTTTCTTTTATAATTGTAAACATTATTGCCCGAAGATGTTTCTTTAAAATGTAATGTAATCTTTGCTCTTGGAAAAAGTGACAAAACGCCTTCAATATGGCCAAGATGTATATTAGTGTAGGTTACTGCAGTTGTAGTATGGCAAGAAAGAATACTAAGAAAAATATTAAATGCAGACGGTTAAGAAAAAATACTTTACACAAAATATTAGTTAAAATAATGGAATGCAAGAAGGTGACTTGATGAAAAATGTGGAGAGTAGTATAAGGTTACATCAAATAAAATCTAAAGGTACTTTTTGTTATTATCAAAGCATCTATAAATCTGTTAATAGAAAGGAACCAACAACTTCATTACACATTCTTACATGGAAGAATAACAAAATAAAAGCTTACAGAGACAAAATAACATGCTTTAATCAACACACATATGGAATCATCTGTGTTAAAAATAGCAACAATAAATTCCAATTTAATTTGTCCTCAAATTAAATTGTGAATTAAATCGAAATTATATTCTCATAGCAACTTGTAATAGTTAACTACTTGTAATAGTTAACTAATTTAATTTGACTTAGTTGACTTAGAAAATTTGAGTTGGAAGTCTATCTAGAGTCATGTAGAGCGATTCCTAAATTTTAGGGGTCCAGGTTGAGTTCTTTTGAGTTGTAATTAATTAACTTGGTCTAACTAAGTTATAGTCAGTTAAACTATTTCTAACTGTTGGAGGAACTAGTAGGAGGTCTAATAGTGGGGACGGGCACTAGTGCATCGTTAGTGACACACCAGTTAACTGAAGATTCACTCATAAATAACTCATGCATGTAAGTTCAAAGGAAGACCCAGTTGAGATTAGAATTTAGGGACAATGTACTATCAGTTGTATAATTTTCCGAGTTGTACAAATGGTGCATGCGATCAGTTTAGGGCCTAGGGATGGATTGCACATTTAATTTCCTTAGATTGAAAACCAAAGGACACCGCTCACAAACAGATCATAGATCAATACACCAGTATTCTTGACGTGGTTAAAACCATAAAATAGGGAAACAGTCCACAGTTTGAGCCAACTCGACCACTTCAAGAAATATTATTAATAAAAGAAAGAAAATTTACATAAGCTTCTCTCATAAATAGTCTTAGACAAATTACCCTCCATGCTCTTTAAATAGAGATCATGGACCAATCATGTGTTAAGCCACAGATCAAGTATCACTAATACCGAGGAGAGAATGAACCATCGGATCACTTCATGTCTAAAACATACCCTGGCTGTCAGATTGTAAGTTATAAAAAGTACATACTAAAGAAACACACTTTACCTACCTATACACTAGACCAAGTTATACTTAATTATTTCCTATGTGTTGGAATGTCCTAACATCCCTCCTTAAGAACAACTTGGGATAGGATTAAAGGATGAACAAAGATGACACAATAGGAGAAGGAAGGAGACATTAGAGTCTATCCTTCCATAATGACAACTTCCTGAACTCCAACCATAAATCGAAGTTTAGTAAACTTTTCCTTTGTGAGAGACTTTGTAAAGATGTTTGCAACTTGATCATCAGTTGAACAATATTTCACTTCAAGAACATGGTCATGAATGAGCTTTCTGATGAAGTGCATGTGTAGTTCAATGTGTTTGATGCGATGATGTTGGATTGGATATTTGCATAGTTGAATGGCACTTTGATTATCACACCAAAGTGTAGTCGGATGTTGATGCTGAAAACCAAACTCTAATAGGATCAGACGAAGCCACGAGGCTTCCTTACTTTCTTCAACAACTCCATGATACTTTGATTTTGCTAAAGAAAGAGAATTGGAACTTTGTTTCTTGCAATCCCATGCAATAGGTCCAAAACCAAGAGTGAAGACATAACCTACAGTAGACTTCCAATCATCAGGGTCATTAGCCCAATCAAAATCAGTGAAACCAACTAATAGAGGAGATTCTCTTGCACTATAATGAATCCCAAACTGAATTGTACCTCGAACATAATGAAGTATTCTCTTAACTGCTTTCTAATGACTTTCATGTAGTTTGGGCATAAACCAAGCAACAAGGACAACAACAAAGGAAAGGTCAGGACGGGTGTAGTGAAGTAAAATTATAAGTGAGGACACGAACGAATTCCTCTAGCCCAATGATGGGTCTAGCCACAACAGTTACATTCTATGGAAGATTTCATTAGGTTAGAATCAATCAAGAGGTCCTATCTCTTGGTCACTTATCCTGCTTGATGGTGTCCTCACTTATCGCTCCAGCAATATCTCCTTCCTTCTTCAAGTTCTTGAAACAAGTAAACAACAATAGAACACAAAAATAATAATAGACAAATTGCAATTCAACCTACTTAACGAGTCAAGAAACATTAAGCCATGAGTATGTAATATTACAAAACATGTAGGAAATCAATTGATAGTTCCATATATTAATATTAAAGAGAGATTACAACCATTCGTCTTGACGTTGCAGTCTTCCTCTGACAAGACCAGGTTCCCACACACTTCTACTAGCATTCCATGATGGCCTCAATCAACAATAGTTTTAAGGCTCTTCCCTTTAGACTTCACTCCAAACCAAACACACTTCTCCCTCACACAACTAGATGGCTACAACTAGTAATAGCTTGCTTGTCTAATCAAAATACACTCAGCCAACACTCTAACTAGCTTGTGCTTGGGAAGAAGGGAGGTTTATATAGGAAATATGGATGGGAGATGGATCCTCTTCTCATGGGGGAAGGACTTATCCCTTGAGGTAGTTCCATCATTATAGGGGAAGGGAGCCCAAACTGTCATCCTCGACCCCATCTGGCCAAACCATTTACCGGACTTCTGTTACAGAGCTTCTAGAACTGGAAGCTTCGGCTCTAATTTAAAAAAAATTCCAGAACAGGACTGATGCTACTGGAACATAGCTCAATTGCACCAGTTGGCACGGGGAATAGTGCTAATCTCTGCACATCGGTGTGGGGGAGACAAAGGTCATTAGCGCCAACCTTGTAAACTGGGCAAAACAGAAGTTTCAGGGTAAATGGTGCAAAAGGGGAATGATCTGCTCATGAAGAGGGACATAATGGGAGTTTCTTCATGAAGGCAAAGCATGTGAGGTTCATTGTAGAGGTCCTCCAAGATCAAGGAACAGGGAGTATAGGGAAAGTGACAAAATGTTGTGTAACAGATGCCCCCTAAAGCGTGAAGGCTGAGCCGGAGTGGGGGATGAAATGCTTTATGAATCAGTGTGGGGAACCAGTCTGTCATTGGAAACCATACAAGCAAGTACAAATACATATACATAAACTGAGATCTCTGTCAAATGATACATGAATCTTGGCATGGACGCAACCATCCAGAGAATGATCATGTAAATGGATCCAGGTATGGGTGCAACCATCCGTCAAAGAGGATCATAATGAAACCACGGTATGGCCACAACCATCTAATAATGAGAAGGATCTCACATGATAACCCATGGTCTGGTTGCAACTAGCCATCTGAAAGAGACATGCATATCATCATCACCATGTCACACCACTTCACAACCTAGACGTGTGTGATCTAAGTCTAGGGACTTACGCTCCAACACAACCCGATCAAAGTACAGATCCTAGCATGTGAATAGATGTGCTGACATCGAACATGCTAGAAAGTCACTTGATTACCAGTCAATGATGTAAATTGTTAACAAGCGCGAGAGAAACCACCAATAATGACCATGGTCCTCAAGGTAATATCAGCACAATTCACAGAATGTGAATACAGAAACTGAATTCGAACACCTGTGAAATCACTCGATCGAAAGCTAATGATGTGAACTCGTCATTGAGTGTGAAGAACTTTCCATTAAGGTATGCAAGCTCTAAGGTACCAGAAGGGAATCTCTTGATCAACTTCCCGGATAATGAATTGATGTCCACAGAAAGCGACCATGTCGAAGGAGGGCCATAATGAATCCCACATCATCGATGCGAGAAGAGAGGATGCAAAATGATTTTGGATGATACAGAGGATCAGAGGTAAGTGTAATTGCAAAAGGACAACTCTTGAACATATCGGTGACACAACTGGAAGTTTGGTAGCTTTTGGATCCATAGGATTAGTGGTCATGGTGACATAGCAGAGATCAGATGGAAGACAAAAAAGAATGACCCAAACCCAGGAAGGTCAATGATACAAAGGAGGATGTCCCAACCCGACACGAAGCAAAGAGTGTCATGTTCAAGAGTAAGCTACCGACACGACTTGATAGATTTCTAGCTTTTCCCCCACAATTTCTGGAAAGTACCCCAATTATTTTTTAATTGCAAGCTTGAAGGGAATAGCATATGCTTGCACTGTAAGTTCTTCCTTCGGACGAATCCAACCTAGTATTTTTAACGAGCCCTAGGAAGGAGAAGCTCGTGCTCGTCATGATGATGAAACTGATGTCGTTTGATAATTTAACGACTTCGATAAAGGTGTAACTCGGTATCCTTTTCAAGTTTAGAGAGTTTGAAAAATACAGGTAAAATAAAACTCCACATGTTCCCTTTTCGTACATTTGTGTCTCTCGAGCCTGAAAAGGTAGAAAAGAATACTTGAGAGAACCGCTTGACCATTTCAGTCAAGGAGTACCTTTTTCGTAAATAGTGCCTCCTAGCCCGAAAAGGGGGCAAAGTTATATTGGGCGCACGATGTTTCACATCCATTAATGAGTTCGAAATGACAAGGGCTCGGCCATCTTTTCACTTTTAAAAGGTCGGAAAAGAGCTGAAAGCAAACCACCCATTTTTATTCTCTTTAACGAATCAAAAAGGGAAAAAATACTCGGCAATCTTTTCATATGAGTTCAACGAGTCGAGAAAATCGCTGAAATGTGACTCGCCGCCATCATCGAACATCCATCACCTGTTGTTGCACAAGTAAGGAAAAGTGTATTATTGAGTCCTTGAGGTAAAATAGGTCAAAAATATTTACCAAACCTAATATTTTCATGAAAAAATGAGTAAAAAGGGGAAAAGTAAATAGATTTTTACAATTTACCATTTTACCTTTGCAATGAAGACTTTTCACCCAATTTTTCCCTAGTTTTTTCGGAGCAAAGTACGGGAGATCCGGGAGGTAAATTGATGAGCTGTCAGTTCCAAGTAACAGCCGAAGTCCTGAGCTCCATTTTCGTGCTATTCATTTATGATTTTAACCCTTTTTTAGGATTTTTAGGGAGGTTTTTGAGAAATTTTTCGCCCTCGGTTGACGCGATTTCCAGGCACGGGATCATGCCTACCGACGGTTATTGGCATAACCATCCGTGTCAACCGGTGCAACTATTTCTAAAACAGGCACGTCGGCGCTGACGATAGGGAAAACCCATTTTTTCTCAAGAACTGACCGTTAAAACTTGAATTTTATGTGCCAAAATTGATGATTGGCTCAAATAAATGGCTTTTGCAGGAGAGAAATTGCCAAAATGGTGATTTGAAGGAAAGAGAACACGAATATGTTGACACCCAAGCATTGAATGATCCAAATTGCCTGGAGGCTTTGAGGGCTTGCTGGCACCTCAAATTTTTCCTTACACCAGGGATGCGGGCCCAGCCTGAGTTGCTTTGATACTTGATAAGGCTTTGGGACATCAATCACGAGATTATTGTCATTGGGGACCAGGAGCTGGAGTTGAAAACTTTAGATATCTACTTCATCACTGGACTGTCTCATAGAGGTGAGCCAGTGAACTTGTATGGGTCACATCTGATCGAGGCAAGCATATCTTCCCTGCTTGCCGAACACTGTCCTGAGGCCCTAAAATCCAAGAGTGGGAAGATAGAGATTTCCAGTGTGCAAGATCCGACACAAAGGGTGCTTCTATTGACTATCAATAGAGTGGCGGGGTCCCAGGCGGAACATGAGACCAAAAAGTTGAAGTTCCTTTATGCTATTCACTGCACAACTCCTATGATCTTCAACTAGGCAGAGGCCATGAATATGAACATCAAGCGCCAGTTGTCCAAGGCCAAGGTGAGGAACCTGAAGCAATTTGGCTTCGGATTAGTACTTGTGACCTTCTTCCTAGAACGAGTGCCACTGTTCCAGTATCAGTCGACTGTGTAGAAATTTTGAATAATAAACACATATTCAACAGAGATTATCCCGATTATACACTATTCCGGAATACATGCATAATACATAACCTCCTCTACGTTGATCATCAATTTATCAGCATTAAAAACAATGAAACATCAATCGCATGCGCACATTAACACAGTATGTATCCCGGGGAAAGCTTACAGCTGAAAACCCCACACAATTTGTATATTAATGATTGAGAACATGTAACATTACATAGTACAATACTCCTTACAAGTATCCAACACTATCTCCACCTGTTACACACAATACAGCTCAGATCTGATCTCCAAATCTCCCTCGCTGCTTTGCCTGCCTCCACTGCACAATCCTGCAAGAGAATGAATGAATCCAAACTCATTCCAAGTTATATTTACCTTGGAGAATCACTCACACTGGAAATCACATGAGCACAGGCTATATCATTGGGCATATGCAATTCTCATGGGCATACTCAATCCTTTGATTGTGCAAGATCTCATGCACAACTATAGTCACAACTGATAGCAATCTCAACCTCTAACACCTGTCTCCACTAAACTGTACATGCACTGAGTTAACGGATGTATTCTTCAGTTGCATTATGAGTTAATAATTAATTCACACAACTCATCACTAGTCTATTTGCAGTTAGACTAAGTACAACTAGTTTAACAAAGTCAAACTGAACACAACTTCATCAACTCCACATCCAACTTCACAGAACTCACATGCATGAGTTCTAACTGATGTTCTACATGCAATAGCTCAACTGACCCACAAAGAAAGAGTATTTCCTTCTGATAGCTACATGTGCCACATCTGTAGCTCAAACTGAAGTGCTCCAAGAGGATAAGATAAAGTTTATAGTCTAAATATTATTATGATACAATAATATTTGACTTTTCTATTTTTGACTAGCAGTCTAAAAATAGACTCTGATCACTCCTGCTGTGATCCAAAAATATAAGTCCATCTATTTTTCCCAACATGACCAATCATCCATAAACAGAAAACTGCAACTCATGGACCATGATCCATATGTCTAAAAATAGACTTTGCGCCAAAACTTGCCTGCGGGACCACTTAGTGAAGGCGACTCCTTTCCACTAAGCTCCATCATCTTGTTGCATTCTCAACAAGAATTTCTTGTTGAACACTTTTCAACACTCCCTCTCAACAATAAAGGCTTCCTCTCAAACCCGATCTTGTGACTCTGGAATGTTCTGCATGCAACACATCTGCCCGGTCCACTTTTCTCCAACAACACTTGGAACAAAAACACTCCCAACTGACCACTCTGTTGGGCTAGGAACATACTCTGATGCTGAAGCTCTACCTGCTGTTGACAAGTGCTCCCTCTCTAACATCTGCGCTACTGCAACATCTCGATGCATCTCGCACCATTTCACACCTCTCTGTGACACCTAGCACAGTGAAAAACACTTGTGCCTCTCGCGTTGCTGCAGCCTGCATGCTATGCGCTGTCCTGGGATTCCCTACACTATCGCTCTCTCTGCCGCTCCATCCGCATCGGTCTCTACCCAATCAATCAGTTCTTGCTACTCCACATTGGGGCTCCCGTAGCAAGGTCTCATCCAAGAGGTTGGGTACCTCAAGGATCTTGCCCCTCCTCCTTGGGATGATCAATCCACATCACCCCACCTCCTACCTGGAGGTATGGTTGCATGCGATCCCTCAGCCCACCTGGCTCGAAGTTTCCCCCTACTGGAGGTCTCTGCATGAGTAGATGTCTCTACTCGATCTCCTCTTAGCTTCCCTTGTTGTGGCTGCTCCACAACCTCCTGAAGCTGCTGCACCAATCGTGGCTCCTCCACAATTGTTTGAGACTTCTTCTAGCTCTACATGTTGAGAGGTAATATACGCTCCCTCTCAACCACCAAGTTTCCATTAGTTGCCTTGCTGCTCAAGGCTTTGCATGCGTCTTGAACCTCAAGAGCATACAGGTTCTTGACCCATGAACCAATCTGCTTCACCTATCTAGTGATGATGTGTCTAAGGAAAACCTTTCCCTTACTGAAGACTACATCATAGCCTCTGTCTTCCAACATCGCGATCGACACCAAGTTTCTCTTCAGTCCTGGTACATACTTGACATCGGTCAAGGTAAGGTGAGCTCCATGCTCCCTCTGAAAAATAACCGTGCCTACACCTGAGACACTATACTTCTCATCATTACCCATCCCTATGAGTATCTGGAGATCTTTCTCCTCCAAAGTACTGAACAAACTTTTGTCACCGGTCGTGTGGAAAGAAGCACCGCTGTCAAGAAACCAACCACTTCCCACCATGGATGAAACCATGCATGCGAAGAGTGTGAAGTCCAACTCAAACTGTGAAGCAAGTGAGGCTGCCCCACCTTCAGATCCTTCCCTGGATCCCTTCTTGGACTTCTTCTTTAGGCAATTAGTAGCATAATGGCCCAACTCATGACAACAAAAGCATCACACCTTCGACTTGTCAACCTTCTTCCCATCATTGGAAGAACTGGATTTGGAAAGAGAAACCTTCCCCTTCCCCTTCTTCACCTTACTTGCTAAGGCACAGTTCTCCTCATCATGCATAGATGAAGAACTATCTCTGGTGCGCTGTCTAATCTCTTCTTGCACAAGATCCGACCAAAGTCTCTCCCATCCTGGCAATTTCTCCCTTCCATTCACCGAGTCCTGGTAGCTATGCCAACTCTTAGGAAGGCCAAGGAGTGCTAGACTCACCATATCCTCATCCTCAACAGTTACCCCCACACTTCCCAGCTCATCCTGGCATTGGGTGAACTTCGTGAGATACTGGGGCATACTGTCTCCATTCTCACACCTAATGTTTCTGAGTTTATCCTTGAGCACCAACTTCCTCTGGTCGCTCTTACTTTGGAATAATTTTGTCAACGTTTTCCACATCAAATATGGAGAAGCCTTTCCATGGAGGCTGGACACAATGCGATCCCTCACGCCCTCCAACAGAATCCTTCGACACTTTGGTGTCTTCTTTTGCCAATCCCCGACTTGAGCAGCATCAATAGGTTTTGGAACATCCGCATCTATGAACTCCTTCAACCCATTATCATCTAACACTGCCTCCATCCTGTCCTTCCATGCAATATAGTTCGAGCTGCCCTCAAGAGCATACTCCAATCGCAATCCGTTGAAAGACATTGCAACGTTGACACCAAGAAAACACTACTACAAATTCGAATTCCACCAGCTCCAAACTCAACCGCCTCTGATCTAGAATTCGTGAGAACAAAGTATTTCTCATACAGAGATTGACTGTATGGGCTGTTACAAGGAAAAGTGTCTACACAGAACTTCTTATCCCACTAAGGTGTGGTAGCTACCTTAGAAACAAACAAAGTAAAGCTACTTTCGTTTTTCCTTTATGAAATATAGATGAGAGAAGAACAAATAAGACCAACCTCTGTCTTGCGCTAATCTCCTAATTCGATTCCTGTCTCTCTTGATAGTCTTTCGCTACTTTCTCCCTTGTACACCTAGCTTCACAGAGTACCTGTAAGATCACAGTAGCATGACACTATACAAGAACATGAATCTATAATCATAAACAATCTAGGATCAGATGTAAATTGACCATACGAATGCATAAAACATAAATGACACAAGAGTATGGAGGAAAACTTGAATAGCTTTTATTGATAAAAAAGAAAGAGCCAAGGGAGTTACAACCAGTTGTTCTGACCCAGCATCATCCTCTCAGCAAGTAAGCCCTTCTTCACCTCATACAAAGCTCAGATCACCCAACGCTATGATGTTGTCTCAAGAAATCAACAGCAATTCCTTAGTCATTACCATGTTTGGTAGAAGGGAGGCCAGATAGATAGTCCATGGAGATGGATTCCCAGGGCAGGTTGGGAGTAGGAAAAGGAGTGTACAAACCTTGATTCTTGATGGTTGGCTTGGCGATGGCACAGGTAGTGCAACATTTGATATATTTTCGAATATCCTATTAGAGTTTTTGCCAATAAAAATACTTATGTAGTACTTCCACATTTTTCTCCACACCAAAGTGTCATGTGACCCGACTATAGTGCACCTCCCAAATCATCTTGGCATGCTCACTTAAAGGAACACAAAGGTGGCCCAAGTAGAATAATAATGCATCCTAGAGATGGATATCTGGAACTTTCTTGCAATCTAGTAGAATTTGGTATGTGGTTGCGAACTCTGGATCATTATTGTACAATTTTATCCATCCATAGGTCTCGTGGCCACAAGAGTTGAGAACAATAGTCAATGTTTTCACTAGGGTCCAACTGAGGCAATCTAAAACATGATTGGTGTTGCCCTTTTGTATTTAATGTTCAAGTGGAATTGTTGCAGATATGAAGACCACTTCTGACGACGATCATTCTGTGACTTCCTTTGTGTCTATATAAACTAAAGAGGTCAGTGATTATTGTGGATGACCATATCGTTCCCTAGAATGTAATGTTTCCATTGTCAGCAAGCCTACACGATAGAATACATTTCTTTATCATAGGTGGGGTACTTCCGAATTGTATTAGAAAGTGTCTCACTATGATAGGTCATCGGATGCCCATGTTGGGTAAGGACTGCACCAATAACACAGTCAGAGGTATCTATTGTTGGCATTATGATTCTGGTATGGCTTTATGATACATATGTTGTACTTGATGGCAACCCACTCATCTCAGATGATAAATTATAGTGCAGAAAAGTTCACGCACTTATATGCAGAGAAAAGCTTATTCTATGTAGAGAAAAGTTCACGCACTTATATGTAGAGAAAAGTTTATTTCATGTAGAGAAAAAGTTCACGCACTTTCATGTTGGAGAACTTACCTTTGGTCCATGGTAGTTAGTCCTTGGTATTTGAACCTATGGTTTTGGACCATGGTACCTCGTCAAAAGTGTGTATATGTTGGAGAACTTACCTTTGGTCCATGGTGGTTAGTCCTTGGTATTATTGAGCCCCATGTTTTTGGGCCCCTTGTATTGGTTATCTATGGTATTGATCCATGATTTTAGGAAGAAGCTTGCTTATATAAAGCAAAGGAGATCACTTGGCTAATTCATTCTTGCAAATCGAATATCTTAAGATCTGAAATATTGGGTTATTGTTTTAAAAGTTTGATCTATGAAAGGGAAGTTGAAAGCGAATATGTGAAGGGTGATCTCTCGAGCGCTGCAACTGCGGAAGTGCGGAGGCGCCACAGAAGGCGCAGTGTGGAGGCGCCACAGAAGGCGCAGTGCGGAGACACCACAGAGGCGCCACAGAAGGCGCAGTGCGGAGACGCCATAGAGGCGCCACAGAAGGCGCAGTGCGGAGGCGCCACAGAAGGCGCAGTGCGGAGACGCCACAGAGGCGCCACAGAAGGCGCAGTGCGGAGGCGCCACAGAAGGCGCAGTGCGGAGGCGCCACAGAAGACGCAGTGCGGAGACGCCACAGAGGCACCACAGAAGGCGCAGTGCGGAGGCGCCACAGAAGGCGCAGTGCAGAGGCGCCACAGAAGGCACAGTGCAGAGGCGCCACAGAAGGCGCAGTGCGGAGGCGCCATAGAAGGCGCAGGTGCGGTGGTCGCGGTGCCACAGAAGGCGCAGGTGCGGAGGTAGTACAGATATCCGCAGATCTATAACAGTGAAGTTGCGATCCCTGCTTAATTTTTTTTTTAACTGCCTTTGACTATTCTGCAGGGTTTTGGGTGCATAACTGATGTTTGGTTACTGGTATTGAGTTCAGATAACAGCATGATTAATGACTTATCTTTATGTACTAGATCTGGTTGATAACTCTCATAATATCATTGTGATTCAGAAGGTTGTTGTTGGATCCAGTTTGAAAATTTATGAAAAGTGGTCCTTGAAAGAAAAGAAGTAGGGGGTTGTAGCTCCATTCCAGGAGAGACTGGAAAACGAGAGAGAGTTGTAGCTCTCTGCAGGTTGCAGCCTGCGTACTGGTAAAGGACTGCACCAGTACAAAATCATTGTAACAGGAGTTTCTAATTTGAAAGAAGATAGAGACATATTGCAGCAGGTGGTTTTCACCCACATTGGGTTTCCACCTTATATCTGGTGTTCTTTGGTGTGACTATCTGTTTTTCTTGTTCATGCTCATTATTTTATGGTACTGATATGCAAAAATAATTCAAAGTGTAAATAAGGAAGATTTGTTAAAATAACTTGATAATACTGATTCACCCCCCCCTCTCAGTATTATTTTCAACAATTGGTATCAGAGCAGATCCTTCAGAGAAGCTTGATCGCTTGAAGGTAGATCATTCATCATGAGCAACTACGAGAGAGAAGCATCAATCAGGCCACCAATTTTTGATGGGACGAACTTCAATTATTGGAAGATAAGAGTTACTGCCTATCTTCAATCTCTTGGTACAGAAGTTTGGGATATCATAGAGACAGGCTACACTTTTCCTTCAGCTACTCCTACAGATTCGGCCGAGAAGAAGAAATATGAAACAAATGCGAAAGCAGTCAATACTCTATTGGGATGCTTATCCCAATCAAAATTCGTGAAGGTAATGCACTATAAATCCGCAAAAGAAATATGGGACAAAATTGTCACGAGCTATGAAGGAGACGAACAGGTAAAGCGTGCTAAACTTCAAACTTTCAGGATTCAGTATGAGAATCTCAGAATGTATAATGATGAAAGTGTGGCTAACTATTTCCTTAGGGTAGATGAAATTGTTAACTGCATGAAAAACTTGGGTGAAGAAATAAAAGAGGCTATTGTGGTTGAAAAAGTCCTAAGATCCTTGTCCCCCAAGTTTGAATCTAAAGTGTCAGCTATAGAGGAAAAAGAAAATCTACAAACTCTCACCATGTCTCAACTACATGGAATTCTAACTGCTTATGAAATGAGAAAGGGAGGTCCATCAGACAGAAGAGAAGCGGCTTTCAAGGCTTCAGGCAAAGGAGATTACTATGAAGCAAGTCACGTGCCAGAAGAAGAAGAAGAAGAATCAAATTTTGTCAGAAATCTTCAAAGGGGTTCTTGAAGGTTCAGAGGTAAGTTACCTTTTAAATGTTTTGCTTGTGGAAGAGTAGGTCATTATGCTGAAAAATTTCCTTATAAGGATAAAGGAAAGGAACCTGCTAGATGGAACAAGAAACAGAGTGCAAACAAGAAAAGTTACTACACTCATGAAGATAGTGATGGTCTATCGATTAGTGATGAAGATGAACAAGGTAATGACTATAAACTGTTAATGGCATTTGAAGATGATGATTATATGGATGCTATAGATGTGGATAGCCTTTTTGAAGAAATTACTAAACTCAAGAGATATATAGAAGAAAAGAATATGATCATTGATACTCTACAATTTCAAATTGATGAAAAGGAAAAACATCTTGAAAAATTAGAAGGTGAAATTGTTGGTCTTAGAAAAGAGATTGAGAAAACAAAAGCTATTAATCTTAAGTTTGTCAAAGGATCTGAAAATTTGGATGAGATTATCAATGTACAGCGTTCTCCACTAAACAAGACAGGTCTGGGCTATAATGGAGAAACTTCTCAAGCAACCACTTCAAAAAGTTATCTTGATGCAGCAAGAAGGAATGAGCAAAAGCACAATGAAGACCATCAGGCATGGCAGGGACGAATTGCAAACAGAGACTATCAAGAGCAATCTGTTTTAAGGGTGAACAAAAGCTACAACCAGCCACAGGTAAAATCTTCTCAATTTAGTTCAAGAATGGATGACAATAGAAATTACAATCATTTGGCCGGTAGATTTGATAACCGCAGAAATTTCTTCAATGGACAATGTTTCTCTTGCCATAACTTTGGTCACAAAGCAGCTCAATGTGTTGCATATAAAACAATCATGACTAGAGAAGCTCAAAAACAAAGAAGTATGATCGGGATTACAAAACAGACCTATAACAACTTTTCGGCTCTTGAAAATGAAGTTGAATGTTCTATTTGCAATAACTTTGGTCATGAAGATTCTGAATGCAGGAGCAGGTTTCAGCAGAAAAAGGAACAAGCCTCAAACACCAAAACATGGAGAATAAAGGAACCACAAACAAAAAGATGTGGGATAGCATTCTATGCAGAGGGACAGGAAAATCTATGATACATTGACAGTGGATGTTCGAAGCATAAAATAGGTGATAAAGAAAAACTTGAGTCATATTCTGCTCTAGAAAAGGGAAAGAAATTTTCTTTTGGAAATGATACTCCTGCAACTATAAAAGGAAAAGGCACTGCTCAGTTAAAAGAAAAGGTCAAGGCTGGAAATGTTTTGTATGTTGATGGATTGAAACATAATCTTCTAAGTGTCAGCCAGATGTGTGATCAAGGAACCGAGGTGATATTTAGAACAAATGGATGTCTTGTTCGTGATCTTGATACAAGTAAAACGGTGATCAAAGGTAAAAGAACTCCAAATAATCTATACGTATTTGAAGAAGGACAACAAAAATGCTATCTAAGCAAGGATGATGAACACTGGCTATGGCATCGGAGGTTGGGGCATCTAAGCTTTTCACAAATAAGGAAAGCATGCAAATATCAGGCAGTTCGCGATCTTCCAGATATCAAAATTCCAGACAACACCATATGCAAATCATGTCAGTTTGGAAAGCAAACCAGAACTAATATTCCAGAGAAGGAAGGATCAGCTAGCATGCCTCTTGAGCTAGTACATACAGATACATGTGGTCCATTCAGAAAAAGAATACCTCGAGGAGAAGAATACTTGATATTATTCATTGACGATTTCTCCAGGTTTGTCTGGTTAGGACTAATGAAGCACAAAGATGAAGCATTCGAAAAATTCAAATCCTTCAAAGCCTTGGTTGAAAATGAATCAAGATACAAAATTAAGTGCCTCAGATCTAACAGAGGTGGGGAATTTACCTCGAATGAATTTTTCGATTTCTGTGAAGAACATGGGATAAGAAGAGAATTCTCTACAGCTAGAACTCCTCAGCAAAATGGAGTTGTGGAAAGAATGAACAGAACAGTCCAACAAATGGCTCGTGCTATGCTTGATGAGTCGGGTACTCCCACAACTTTCTGGGGTGAAGCTGCACATGCTGCGGTTGTTATTCTCAACAAAACAAATGTCCGTGTTAATAGCACTCAAACCCCTCATGAGCTCTGGTGTGGTGAGACTCCTTCGGTGAAGCACTTCAAAATCTTTGGGAGCAAATGTTATATTAAGAATACTGATGAGCAACTTGGCAAAATTGAACCTAGAGCAGATGAAGGCATTCTTCTTGGTTATTCTCCACATAGCAAAGCATACAAGTGCTACAATAAAAGACTTGGCAGAATTGTTGACAGCATTGATGTAGTGGTTGATGAGAAGGGATACATTCCTAGGCAAGTACATAATGAAGACATCGAAGAAGATGAAGGCTACCCTCAAAGACAGAATGATGAAGAAGAAGAACCTCAAGAAGAACTAGAGGAGCAGACAAGAATAGAAGAGAAGACTCCATCCAGATATGTTCAGAAGAATCATCCAGAATCTCAGATTGTGGGGCAGAAAGAAGCAGGTGTACAAACAAGAAGAACAATTGCAAAAGCTTCAAGCTATTTGGAATTACTCTCTTCCACTGAACCACAAAATGTGAAAGAGGAATGCAAAGATGAATGTTGGGTCAAAGCAATGGATGAAGAACTTGAGCAGATCGAAAAGAACAACACTTGGGAGTTGGTTCCTAGACCAAAAGATAAGAATGTTATAGGAACAAAATGGGTCTTCAAAAATAAATTGAATGAAAATGGAGAAGTAATTAGAAACAAGGCCAGACTTTTTTGTAAAGGGTATGCGCAGCAAGAAGGAATAGATTTTGAAGAAACCTTTGCTCCTGTTGCAAGACTTGAGGCCATCCGAATGTTCCTTGCTCTCTCAAGCTTTCAAAACTTCAAAGTATTTCAAATGGACGTGAAATCAGCCTTTCTGAATGGAGACTTAGAAGAAGAAGTATATATTGAGCAGCCAGATGGTTTCATTCTTGGAAATGATCCAAATCTTGTATGTAGATTGAAAAAGGCTCTCTATGGTCTCAAACAAGCTCCAAGGGCTTGGTACTATCGTTTGGACAAATATCTTCATCAACAAGGTTTTTCAAAAGGATCAGCAGATAGCAATCTTTATATAAAAGTTGAAAATGACAAATTGCTAATACTTGTTGTGTATGTAGATGACATTATCTTTGGCAGCAATGAAGAAGCTATGAGTCAAAGCTTTCCCTTGGTCATGCAGAAAGAATTTGAAATGTCCTTGCTGGGAGAACTGACATATTTCCTTGGTTTGCAAATCCAACAAAAGGAAGGAGGAATCTTTTTGTCTCAAACGAAGTATCTCAAACAGATTTTGAAGAAATATGGCATGGAAGATGCAAAACCAGTATGTACACCCATGGTCACAGGATGTAGCCTCAGTGCAAATGATGAATCTGCAGCAGTACATCAACCAACCTACAGATCTATGATTGGAAGTCTACTTTATCTGACAGGTACCCGACCGGACATCATGCATGCAGTTGGAATAGTTGGAATATTTCAGGCAAATCCGAAGGAGACTCATCTTCAGGCAGTGAAGAGAATTTTCAAATATCTTCAAGGGACTCAAAATTATGGTTTATGGTATCCTAGAGATACAAATCTCACACTTCATGCTTATACAGATGCCGATTGGGCCGGAAGCGTGGATGACAGGAAGAGCACAAGTGGTGGCGCATTCTTTATGGGTTCCAGAATAGTATCTTGGTTCAGCAAGAAACAGAGTTCGATTGCCTTATCTACAGCTGAAGCAGAATATGTTGATGCTGCATCTTGATGCACTCAACTCCTTTGGATGATGCAGATCTTGCAGGATTTTCAAATCACTTGTACACCACCTATCTCCATCTTATGTGATAACACAAGTGCAATCAACATCTCAAAGAACCCAGTCATGCATTCAAAAACCAAGCACATACCAATCAAGTATCATTTTCTTCGGGAACAAGTGCTTGAACAGAAGGTCAAGTTGGAGTATGTTCCTTCTAAGGAGCAAGTTGCTGATATACTCACCAAACCATTGCCCAGGGAGACTTTTGAATACCTCGGGCAAAAGCTGGGGGTTGTTGATGCATCATCTTGTTGTTGAATCTCTTCTGATTGTTGGTTGTACGGGAATATGCCTACATGTGCTGGGTTGCGGATTGGTTGAAGATCAAATAGCACTGGTTCAGGGGGAGATTATAATGCATTGTTGGCATTATGGAGGATGTACAGAAGGTGATCATGGATGCTGATCTGAATATTACTGCAATATGTCTCTATCTCTTTCATGGTCATTTGTGGTGTTTGGTGGATTATGTTTCTTCTTTACAGATCTGGTTCATATTCAGGGGAGCATGCTCTTAGGGGAGCATAACCCTTTGCCCTTGATGTCAAAGGGGGAGAATGAGCTGAAGATTTTGAGGTTGCCATCAAGTCCAAAGGGGGAGATTGTTGGCATTATGATTCTGGTATGGCTTTATGATACATATGTTGTACTTGATGGCAACCCACTCATCTCAGATGATAAATTATAGTGCAGAAAAGTTCACGCACTTATATGCAGAGAAAAGCTTATTCTATGTAGAGAAAAGTTCACGCACTTATATGCAGAGAAAAGTTTATTTCATGTAGAGAAAAAGTTCACGCACTTTCATGTTGGAGAACTTACCTTTGGTCCATGGTAGTTAGTCCTTGGTATTTGAACCTATGGTTTTGGACCATGGTACCTCGTCAAAAGTGTGTATATGTTGGAGAACTTACCTTTGGTCCATGGTGGTTAGTCCTTGGTATTATTGAGCCCCATGTTTTTGGGCCCCTTGTATTGGTTATCTATGGTATTGATCCATGATTTTAGGAAGAAGCTTGCCTATATAAATCAAAGGAGATCACTTGGCTAATTCATTCTTGCAAATCGAATATCTTAAGATCTGAAATATTGGGTTATTGTTTTAAAAGTTTGATCTATGAAAGGGAAGTTGAAAGCGATTCTGTGAAGGGTGATCTCTCGAGCGCTGCAACTGCGGAAGTGCGGAGGCGCCACAGAAGGCGCAGTGCGGAGATGCCACAGAAGGCGCAATACGGAGACGCCACAGAGGCGCCACAGAAGGCGCAGTGAGGAGGCGCCACAGAAGGCGCAGTGCGGAGACGCCACAGAGGTGCCACAGAAGGCGCAGTGCGGAGGCGCCACAGAAGGCGCAGTGCGGAGACGCCACAGAGGCGCCACAGAAGGCGCAGTGCGGAGGCGCCACAGAAGGCGCAGTGCGGAGGCGCCACAGAAGGCGCAGTGCGGAGGCGCCACAGAAGATGCAGTGCGGAGACGCCACAGAGGTGCCACAGAAGGCGCAGTGCGGAGGCGCCACAGAAGGCGCAGTGCAGAGGCACCACAGAAGGCACAGTTCGGAGGTGCCACAGAAGGCGCAGTGCGGAGGCGCCACAGAAGGCACAGGTGCGGTGGTCGCGGTGCCACAGAAGGCGTAGGTACGGAGGTAGTACAGATATCCGCAGATCTATACCAGTGAAGTTGCGATCCCTGCTTAAAATTTGTTTTAACTGCCTTTGACTATTCTGCAGGGTTTTGGGTGCATAACTGATGTTTGGTTACTGGTATTGAGTTCAGATAACAGCATGATTAATGACTTATCTTTATGTACTAGATCTGGTTGATAAGTCTCATAATATCATTGTGATTCAGAAGGTTGTTGTTGGATCCAATTTGAAAATTTATGAAAAGTGGTCCTTGAAAGAAAAGAAGTAGGGGTTGTAGCTCCCTTCCAGGAGAGACTGGAAAACAAGAGAGAGTTGTAGCTCTCTGCAGGTTGCATCCTGCGTACTGGTAAAGGACTGCGCCAGTACAAAATCATTGTAACAGGAGTTTCTAATTTGAAAGAAGATAGAGACATATTGCAGCAGGTGGTTTTCACCCACATTGGGTTTCCACCTTATATCTGGTGTTCTTTGGTGTGACTATCTGTTTTTCTTGTTCATGCTCATTATTTTATGGTACTGATATGCAAAAATAATTCAAAGTGTAAATAAGGAATATTTGTTAAAAGAACTTGATAATACTGATTCACCCCCCCCTCTCAGTATTATTTTCAACAATCTATCTCAATTTCAAATGGTTCTTGTAGGTATGGCAATGTGAGTACAAGTGAAGAGAAGTGGCAGTGCTTTAGCTCAACCAAAGCCTTTTGTTAGGACTCGCACCGAGAAAACATTTATTTTTCTCTTCCCTTGGTAATCCAACTCAAAGGCCAAGTGATATGGGATAATCCAAACATGAACCTCTGATAAAAATTTGCAAGGCCCAAAAAGACGTGAAGCTCTATTAGAGTGTTCAGGGATGTCCAATCTCGAATGACTTGGATCTTAACTGAATCCACATGCACGCCTTGCTCGTCTAGGATGTAACCCAAATATTAGACATCGCTCATGCCAAAGGAGCATTTCTCCAAGTTGGCATACAGTTTGTGCTACCATGTGGTTTGAAGGACCTATTGAATTTGTTGCAAGTGCTCTTCTCAACTCTTGCTGAAGACGAGGATGTTGTCCAGATAAACAACCATTAACAATTTGGTGAAGGTGTTGTCTCCTTTTCTAGCACCTATAGCACAAGTGCTTTAGGTGATATAAACGCTTCTTAGGGACAACCTCTAGGTTGATTGTACACAAGTGCCTAGAACATCTGAAGAGAGGAGTGCTTTTGAATAAGATCAGTGGGGCTTTCCGCTACACTCCAATTGCCACATAGTTTGAAAAAGATAATGAAGGGGGGCTTGGTTCAATGGTCCTTCTTCAAGGTAAAATCAAGAAATTACATGGATCTAAATGCTCAGGGGATAAATCAGGTTGATCTTAGAGAGAAATGTCTAGTTCTGGTGGCCGACACACAACAATAGACAAATTTAATATTGGCGTTGTAGTAAAGTGAAGAGGAGGAAAGAGAGGAGGGAATTCAATGCATAGGGCTAGAAACAATACATAATCCTAAGCAACAATGTTCCAATAGAAGTATGGAAGACTGAAGAGGTGGAATGATAGAAATAGTGGAGCACTAATTAAGGTCCCAAGATCTATACATCATGAATACATTTGTTACTAATTAGCATATGTAAATTTGTGCTCATACAAGTATTGTAGGCTATCGAATAACACAAGTAAATATGTAATTACCACAAATATTGTTACTACTTAGCAGCAAAATATACAACCATGAATAAGAGTGAAACTGACAGCTTCATTACACTATTTCAAAGGGAGAAAAACATACATGAAGTGATAAACAAAGGGGAACATACTATATATTGCTCTTATTGGAATCACCAAAGAGTTTCATTCATCCTTCAAAATGATTCCAATTCACCAGTCCATTTACATTCAGCAAGGTATCGCTCAAGTCCCTCATGAACAGGAAAATAGAACCAAAAGTGGAATCACAGAATTTGGACCCCTCGGGTGCAAAATTCTGGAACCTCTATTAAGTGTTTCTTCCCCCTATTTATAAGGAGAGGGGGGGATTTGAATTAACAGTTACAAAATATCTCAACCAAAGGCCAGCTATTCGATTGACTAGTTGTCTCGGCGTGCGATATCCTGCTGCCCAAAATGATTACAAAGGATTTGATTCCTTTCTTGAAAATACATAGAAATTACAAAATAAAAGAAAAAGAGAAAATTGAACAATGATAAGAGGAAAATATTCCTATGCCATTCCTGAGATTGCCCCTAGTCAAGCCACATCTTTGCCTTGGTATGCCTCTCTTGTTGCTCGGCTGGTTCTTGTCGCTTTCACCCTAACCACTTGAATTCCCACCTTTTATAGATGGGATCGATCATTTGTGATGGCCTTAGTGGTATCATGGAATCAAAACTGCTGACTCATCCATCACATAACTCCCTGCCTTTCACTATCAAAGTGCTATATTCCTAGTAATATAGCCATACTATTATATTGGATTTTTTGCTTCATCGAGACATTTACTCTAAAAGACAATACAAAACAATGATTAACTTGTTGTAGCATTTTTTTGTTTCTGTTACTTAGTATCAATTAGTCAAAAAATGAAAATATATTTAAAAAAATGTTAAGTTAGGATATGGACAAAAAGGATATTAAATAAAAAATGTTAAGGATATTTTTATGAATAAGTCTATATCAAGTAAAATGATAGAATAGATGCCCTAAAAAATGGAGGGAAAAATAAAATGTTAGGTTAGAGAAAAAAGAAAAAAATTAATGAACTCTGAAAGTGTTGCAAATCCAAATGCCACTACTCTTAGTATAGTTTAGTTTTGCAAATAAAATTCTGTGCAGATTGTTTAAATGCCACACTAGTTCATATAATCCAATTGTACAGTTTAATCATAATTGGATTTTATTTGAATTATTTGTCAATAAGTAGCAAATAAAATTGGATCAATAGTTTAATCTGAGCCAATGGAGGAAATAAGGGATAGAGGTAGATTAGTCATTAAAAAGGAAATATTGAGTTGCTAGCCTAAATTCACTTGGATGAATAAATGAAAATGTTAGGAGTGTAAAGGGTAGGTAGACATATGAGAAACAATTGGAACATTAAAGGATTTTATCCTAAGATGTAACATTGGATAATGCATGCATACGATGTCGCATTTTAAATTAACTATGAATTCTAAGAACCAATGTTATTTGGTAAACACCCTAACTTCATTCATTTATTCCCCCATTACTCAAAACTGTCACATCTGCCAAAATCGTGACCCCACCATCACTTGTCGCTCACATGTTAAAACCTTCTCACCTTACCTTACATACCGTATGCTCCCTAGAGATCCGATGGTCCACATCGCTCCTCGGCCCTCTTTTGCTGTCCGAACTTTATCGGTGGGGGGGGGTGGGGGTCTGAAGTGGGCAGTTTTCGAAACCACCTTCTTAAACCACCTTATTTTCATTTTAGTCTTTCGGGACTTAAAATCCCGAAACAACTTACCATCTCAAGTTACTCTCGAATGTGGTTTACATGTGACCGTTTACCGCCGCTCGATGTTAATATCCACATCCGCTCCATACCACTTCTTCCATCCAATCAACTTTCGCCTATCCGTTATTTACTTAATTCATAACTCCCGTGAATTTATGTCCCAAAGATCCGTTAATTAATCCCGTTGGATAATTAATGCAGATTTAATTGTTCATTCAACAACTCTGCTCCAATTTTTCCATTAAAAGTCATGTTCCTCCATGAAAACGGTTACACAGTGCATTTCTGTAACCAAATTGATCACTAAAGGTTTCCTCCTTACAACTCAAAGATGGTCCGACAATTGAGCAGCTATTTTTTCCTAATCAGAGGAAAGCCAACATCCAGATCCACTTGTCTCTATTCAGTCATACTGTTTTTACTGTTATCACTCAGTTTCTGACCAATTTTTTCCATTTCCATCACTTTCAGTCTGTAATTCATTTTGTAAGATGCCTCCTAAGGGAAAAGAAATTGCGGAAATCCCAAATCCTCTTATTCATCCGTAGGTTGAATTCCATCATACTCCCCTATTCGACAAAGATTGTAAAATCATTGAGTCTTCTTCTCAAATCAACTTATATGAAATTTACTGCTGGATGGTGGATTAATTAATTGATTAGACAAATGAAATAGGACTGTGGAACTCCCTCCTTCCCTAATACATTTTCCCTCAGATGCACAGAGCACCTGAATTTTCCAGGAAATGCCATGATTCCTATGATCTTACTCAAAGAGGAATTATTTCACCCATAAGATAAATTCTTGTTTCACCAATGCTAACTCCATTGAAAAGATATTGCAAGTTCCAAATATTACACCAACCCATCCTTTTTCTCATGAAAGCCTGATAGAAGCTTATCAAAAGCTAGATTTTACTAAAAGATCCCAGAGTCTTGAACTTTTTCTAGCTATAGATAGTCCTCTACCTAAAATAAATCCTCCCTATGATTCATCCATGTTCCCTGATAGAACCAAGCAAATCATCACTATTTTCTCCTATCTACTTGGTTACAATTCTAATAAATATGTTAATGAAGCTATCCTAGGTTTCTTGTCAATCTTTTATGCTGATTCCAAACCCATTGTTCTCTATAACTTAAGCCAATTCCTAGATACATCCATACATGAGCAATTTGTCCAGTTTAACACTGAAGAAGTATTCTGGTATGCTTCAGTACTTGTGTAACTTTTTATATATTTTTAGGGAGACAAATTTCCATTCACCTTACAAAAGCTAGATGAGGAAGGCAACCAATAATCAGTTTTTTGGACTACAATGGGAATGAAGGAGAAAGAAGAGTTTACCTATAAACAGTTCATAGAATTGTTTATTCGTCTAGCTATTAGTCTTATGAGCATCACTCTAGTACCAAGAACCAGTGATGAAATTGTGAAAGCGTTGTAGCTAGTTGATCAAGCCACAACAGGGGATTGGTATATTTACCAAAACTACACAGAAATCAGGGTTTATGGTTGTGAGCTTCCACCCTAAAAACTTCCCAAGTACCTTCTGTTGGAGAGGTAAATCCCCTCTACGGATAGAGGCGATCCCTACTAGCCCAGAACGGGTCTAGCAACAATAAATCAATGCTACTGTGTAAGTTCCTAATTGCAAATAAAAGAGAGGCAATGAACACCTACTTGGATTCCAACGCTATTGTTTGATGAAGAGATGCTGCTCTCGCTCCTTCACTCTGGCCGGTCACGATCCTCCACGATCTCCGTGAATAGATACCTGCACACACGAAGAGAAAGACAAACACAAGCGTGAAATCTAATAAAAGCAATTATACATCAGTCAGAAAGGATGTAATTCACATTAACCATTACAAAGACAAATGAGAATGGAACCATAACAGTAGTCATCTATTATTAATCAATAACAGAGAAAGGTACAACCAAAGTTCTGACGCTGAGTCCTTCTCTAGAGGGTCCAGCCAGCAAGTCTCTTAAGCATTCACCCTTGGAGGTAGATTCTCCCAAAACAAAGCTCTCTCTCACACAAGCAATACTCACAACCTTCCTTAAGCTTCCTCTAGCAAAACCACACTTGTCACACCAACTACCTACTAGCAGCAGCAGTCTAAGCACTATGAATTCCACACTATCCAAAACTAGCTGCTCATGGCAATGGTGGAGGTTTAAATAGGAGAAGGAGTCTCCATGAATGGTGGGGGGATGAGCTTATCCTCAAGGAAGGTGGTTTCAAATGACGAACAGACATGCCATAGAAAGGAGGGCGATACTCACAAGGCCAACAACCAAGTCTGGAACCATCTGGAAGGCTGGCTGTTGGAACAAATTCGCCCAAACTGGATCAGCGCGGGTGCATAACTGGACTGGGGCGCTGACAGCGCATCATAATAACGGAGCAGGCTGTGTCAGCGCAGCTCAATACTTTCATAGGATGCGTTGGCCCATGAAATTCGACCAGTGCGGAAAACCCGTGTGCTTCCACACTGGCAGCGCATCAGTTACATTACCAGCCGCCAGTCAGCATGGTTATTTTAATAACAGTCGCGCTAATGCAATAAACTTTGGCAAAGTGGGTCATTTGGCCAGTTTAGAGAGCATGAGCATGGTGCATTTGATTTCATGACACAGTAGGGAGACTGACAGGGAGACAGTGACAAATTACTGCGTAACAACGACAGTATGGTCCGTTCCAGTTTGTTCCTCCGGAATAATATCCGACAACTCTTATGTTGAAACTCGCCAGATTGATCCATTTGGAGGTCAATTTGGGCAATCCAGTCCCCAAGGAAAAACAATCCCCTTGAGTTCCGGATTGCCACCATATGGGGGGCAGTATGCCCTTTCATTACCCCCTCCGGGAGAGTATCCATACGGGAGTTCACAATGGTATTCAGGTTATACTGGAGTTACATCAAGTGGTTGGGTACCTATGCTACCTCAACAACCAAGGGTTGTGTATTCTATGCAACAATGTGTACCTATGTCGAGCATCCCGACCACACCGGCTATTGTGACAGTGTCGCGAGTTCAAATGTTGCCTATTGTATGTCAACCCCAGATTTCTCAGGTTGTAATGCAACAGCCTCTTGACCCTGTGACTCAACCACAATCGCCTACTGGTGGGGCGACACAGGTCCAAATGGGTACAATTACCCCACACCTTGGTCCAACGGTTAGTATAGCGCAACAGAACATGGCTTCGCAACCATGGTTGGCGCAATACCAACAACCACAATTCCAACAAGTATACCAAGGCTCTGAGCAGCAGATCTTTGCGAACAGTGGATAACCGTACATTCAAAACAGTCAAAATCAACCACTTTACGGTGGTCATGTCCACCAACCGTATCAGTCATACCAGCATCAATTACATTATGCTGGTATGCAAAGACCAACTGCTCAGGCAATTCCATCATATCCTGGGTATGCTTCACCTAACCTGAATCAACAGTTACCATTCGTGGCAACTTTAGAGTTACCCGATTTACACCGGTTGACAAACGATCCAATTGCTTACGCCCCTTGGTGGCCAGCGATTCCTCACAAACTTCCTTCAGACATTCCTAAATTTAATGGAATTCCAGGTGAAGATCCATCGAATCACGTGATGACATTTCATCTATGGTGTTCATCAAACACCCTGAACGATGATTCGATAAGGCTTCGCCTTTTTCAGAGGACGTTAACGGGTCCAGTGGCAAAATGGTATATTGAATTGCCTAGAGCTTCGTTCGACAATTTCAGCACCTTAGCCACGACATTCTTAACCCATTTTCAATTACCAATAAGGTATGAAACGAGAACGGAAATCTTAACCAACTTCAAACAGACGACAGCCACTCACATATCTGATCATATACATGAGTGGCGACGTCGTCGTAGGATGGTAAAAACGTACATTCCCGATCAGTTATTAGCTGAATGGTTTATCAAGTCGTTACTTCCTGCTATAACGGAAGATGTGGCAAAGGGGGGAGTCGTAACGGAAGAGCAAGTTATCGCTCGTGCGCAGTATCTAGACTTAGTCTATACTCAGTCTGGCACGCTCTACGACAAAATACCTGACGCCCCTAGACCGGAATTCTCAATTCCTCCTCCTCCTAAATCAAACAATGACTCTCATGCCGGTGATGGCGTGATTGGCACGAAAAACGTGAAATCAACAAAGGCCAACTCCAAGAAGGCCCGTAAGATTTTGGATCAAAATGCAAAAGACGAAATTCTTGCTTCGGAAGTAAATGCCGTATCAGCAGATAAAGGCAAAGAAACCAAACAACCAGGGAGCAAGAAAAAGCAAAACAAAGGGAAGAAGAAGAAAGAGGGTGAGTCATCCCCTGAAAAAACTTCTTCAAACCCTCCTGGAAATAGGAAATATCCATGCAGTATATGCAATGATGATCACTGGACAAGGGAGTGTCCATACAAAGCTGAGCTTAAAAGTTTCTTCAAGAGTTCGCAAACCTCAGCTGTATTAACTGATCCGTTTCCAAATCCAGGTCAAAATCTGGTTGATAGTGGAAATTCTTCCCCATCGCAAGTGCTTATGTTGTCGATTTCCAAGCAACAAAATGATGCTTTGATTTCGACAAGGAACAAAGATTACGGGAATCCGCAACTGTCGAACGGCAAGGAAAAAGATCAACCAAGCAGTTCGACAATGACTTCAACAGAAGTTGTACCACCCATGATTCCTGAATTAACAATAAAAATGCCAAAGGGAGTAGTACACAAGTCGACATTTAATCCTCGCGCCAGAGTAGCGCAACATTATAACATAGTGGAGGATTTGGCCCAATCGCCATCCGCTATGTCGACTCTTGAAGTACTACAAAATTGCCCATCCCAAAGGCAGGCTTTGTTATCAGCCATTGGTGGGGTTGATCCTAAGGATTCCAATCTTGTATCCTTTGACCACAAAGGATACGATCCTCAGTTACCAGCTCAACTCGCTTTCCTCATCCAAGTGAAAGCCCTCAACAAAACTGTTCACCGAACAATTATTGATGAGGGGGCATCTACATGTATTATGTTGATGAGTTGCTGGAAAACTTTAGGATCTCCAACCTTGTCGCGATCTTCGACAACATTAAAAGCATTCAATGGAAGGACATATACCCCATATGGTATCCTAAATAACTTGAAGGTTGAACTAGGGGGAAAAACGGTAGAAATAGATGTTGAAGTCATCAATGGGAATCTTGATTACAACATCCTACTAGGAAGACCGTGGATCTACGCCATGGCAGCTGTTGTGTCGACCTATTTTAGAAAGATTGCCTTCCCCTTTCAAGGGGGGATTACAATTGTTGACCAACAAAACTTCCTCCCTAATGGTTCACAAGTTACAGGAAGCATTCCTATGATCCATGGTAGCAACCATTCGCTTCAAAATATCAGAGTAGGCCTACTGAAAGACCCCACATTAATGGGAACTTTCGCACTTCCACCTCCAATCTATATAGGAGAAGTGACGTTGGTAGGAGCCTGCAATATGATATCTTCCACGAAGATCTCAGAAGACGATATAGACATGGATCATGCAATGGTTTTGCCCCTGAGCCCAATAGAAATTTTGTAGAAATCAATGTTTCTGGCATGGGAGGCGAACCCAAGTCAACGCTCATCAAGCGTTTGGGTAGATAAGTCTAGAGAATATGGTACCCCATTAGATCCTTGGTCGCAAGTGCATGGAACCGACGAAGGAATTCTACAATCAATGTTGATTGAGGGGGCACCATGGAATGATAGCCACCATCGTTCCTTTCTTCTGGATTATGAAGAAGATACTCATGATGACCTTTATCACCCTTCACTCTTTGAATTCCTATCAAATACGGTGGATTCCGAGCGGAAACTATCCAATATTGAAGAGACTATAGCCATAAATATATCAACCAAAGCAGATGTTGTAGAGAATATTTATGTTGGCAAATGTTGTTCTCCTTCAGAACTGGAAATATATAACGCTCTTTTTCGCGAATTCAGAGATGTCTTTTCTTGGTCATATGATGAAATGCCAGGCATCGACTCGAGTATCGTTGAACATGAAATTAAGATGTATCCTAATGTTAAACCAGTAAGACAACGGCTTCGGCAGGTGCACCCCAAGAAAGCCGCTGCCATTAAGGCAGAAGTTGAAAAACTTCTCCATGCTGGTTTCATCTACCTGGTTCCTCTAACCAATTGGGTATCGAATATTGTCCCTGTTATGAAAAAACAAGGAACAATTAGAGTGTGCGTCAATTATAGGGATGTAAATCAAGCTTGTCCAAAAGACAACTACCCTACACCCTTCATCGACCAGATAATTGATGAATGCACCGGATGTGAAATCTTTTCATTTATGGATGGATTCTCCGGGTATAATCAAATAAATATCCGCCCACAGGACCAGTCAAAGACTGCTTTCATTTGTCCGTGGGGCACATTCGCATATTGAAAATTACCCTTTGGTTTAAAGAACGCTGGGGCGACGTTTCAGAGGGCAATGAATTATGCCTTCCATGACATCAAGAACATCGTTCAACCATACCTCGACGACCTTCCGGCTCATTCGCGAAAGCGGACTGATCATCCGCAGCATTTAAGAGCGATATTTCTACGTTGCCGACACTACAAGATACGACTCAATCCACACAAATGTGTATTTTGCGTCAGCTCTGGTCGTTTACTTGGCTTTGTAGTCTCCAAGGACGGGATTCGTCTCAACCCCTGTAAGGTTCAGGCAATCATAAATTTGCCTCTACCTTCAAATTTGCTTCAGATTCAGAAACTCCAAGGGAAAGCAAACTTTCTGAGGAGGTTCATTCCAAATTACGCAGAACTTGCTAAAGGTTATACTCGTCTTTTGAAAAAGGATGTACCTTTTGTCTGGGATTAGGTGGCGCAAGCTTCTTTTGACGCTCTGAAAGATTCTCTAGTAAAAGCATCATTAATGTATGCCCCGGACTATCAAAGAGATTTTAACCTGTATCTGGCTGCAGCGGATACGACCATTGCGATGGTTTTAGTTCAAGAAGTCGATGGAATTGAACATCCTATATATTATTTAAGTAAAAACTTGAATGATACAGAAAGCAAATATTCTTACATTGAAAAGCTAGCACTCGCTGCTGTTCAAGCGATACAAATATTTCGACATTATGTCCTCTTTCGGAAGACTACCATTCTATCAGATTGCAACCCCATGACTTATATATTGTCGCGACAGTTGCTGGGGGGCAAATATTCAAAATGGATAGCGATCCTTCAAGAGTTTGATCTGGAATTTGTAAAATCCAAATCAAAGAAAGCTTTGGTTTTCGCAGAATTATTATGTGATCTCCCATCGTCGTCCAACGATGAAACATCCCAAGAATCAATCGTGGACGAAAGTTTGTTTCTGATATCCACAAGCGATGAGTGGTATGGAGATATAATCGTTTATCTCCAAACCCAAAAGTTCAGCCTAACACCTCTCACTCAGAACAAAAACATATACGATACCAAGCAAAAGACTACATGTTCGTCGGTGATACGCTTTACCGTTGTGGTATCGATACAGTTCTGAGAAGGTGCCTCACTCATGAGGAGGCCGAAAAAGCCCTAAATGATTGTCATTCAGGCGCGTGTGGGGGGAATCAATCTAGATATGCTACAGCACAGAAAACCTTACGAGCAGGATACTTCTGGCCAACCATGTTCAAAGATTGCATAACCGCAGTCAGAAGTTGCCATGCTTGTCAAATTTTTGATAGCAAAACCAGAAAACCACCCGCACCTTTACAGCCAATAGTTGCTGTTGGGCCTTTTGCCAAATGGGGCATCGATTTCATGAAATGTAACCCCACCTCGACCGGGGGGCATGGGTATATTATAGTCGCCGTTGACTATTTTACCAAATGGGCCGAGGCGATGCCTACATTAGATAACACTGGTGAAACAACTGCCCTATTCTTTTTCAATCATGTAGTCGCCAGATTCGGCGTACCACAGGCTATAGTTACGGATCATGGATTGCATTTTCGCAATCACATGATGGTTGAATTAGCTTCCAAGCTAGGGCTATCTCACGACAGCTCTACCCCGTATTATCCGCAAGCCAACGGACAGGTTGAAGCGATCAACAAAGTCCTGAAGCGTATGTTGCAAAGGATGATCGGAGTTCACAAAAGAAGGTGGCACCTAATCCTGTACTCAGCCTTGTGGGCTTACCGAACATCGGTAAGGAATGCGACCGGGTTCACACCTTTCCAACTGGTGTATGGCCTAGAAGCAGTCTTGCCAATCCAGTGTGAAATCTCGTCTCTTAAACTCGCAATTGATCTCCTCCCCGGAACTTCAGAAGAAGAGGCCCGTTTCTTGGAATTAATCCAATTGGATGAAACCCGTCGTGATGCCGCTTTGGCTAACGAAGCCCATAAGAAACGAGTCAAGGCGCAGTTCGACAAAAATGTCAAACCCCGTGTCTTCTCAGAAGGTGACTTGGTCTTGCTTTACGACCAAGAATCCGATAAATTGGGAGCAGGTAAATTTAATTCTTTATGGATGGGCCCCTATATTGTTAAACGAGTGTTAGCAAAAGGAGCCTACCAGTTAATGGATTATGACGGAATTCCACTGGCGCAACCCCGTAATGGGTTGTACCTCAAGCGTTACTATGCTTAAATAGTAACCTGTGTGCTTTTGTTGTATTTTTTTTCGCTAAAGTGTTTGTTTTGGTCGAGTAATCCACCTTTTTACATTTATTGCAGATGTGAAACCTTTTGGAGATATGTCGACGGAGCGAGTCGTAGTTCGCGGAGCCTGTCCTCCGCAGCCTGGGCCATTTTTGATCCAAGTGGCGAGTTAGTAAGTTTCAGAGGTGTATGTATTGGGAAATCAACGAATAACATCGCTGAGTATAGCGCGCTGATAGAACTACTCTCTGATGCCATCACCCATGGTATACGCCGACTAAATCTCAGGCTAGACTCACAACTCGTAATACTACAACTCAATGGTATATATTCCGTCCGCAACCCAGCTATTTATCGCATGTTTCTAAGGGTTAAGATTTTGGAAAGAGAGTTTGATTTAATTCAATACCAGCATATTTCCAGAAACTTAAACACATTAACCGACTCATTAGCAAACTATGTGTTAGATAGACATTTGCGACATTTATAAAAAGAAACACATCATCGATGTTGTACATATGGATCACATAACTCAACCAGAATAAAACCCCGAAAATCAAAATATATATATATATATATATATATATAAGCTGTTTATGGTTTACATATAATGTTCTGTAACCAAGACAAAATCAGTCACATGACCCAAAAACTCAAAAGTGTTAGGGGGCACCCCAGTCTAGTGATGCTCATGATAGCACGTCACGGCCTGTGCGATCATGCGTAAGAGACGAGTCCATCGTCTAGGCACACCAGTAGTATTCCGCTGCAACTGTAAGGACAGCTCGTCGATCCTCACGTCTGGAATGCCGAGAGTAAGGCTCTCGACCTGCTCCTGCACAGCTGTAAGGGTCTCGGCCACATCAAGGTCACGAAGAATAACCCTCCCAGCAGTCTCCCCTGCTGGGGCAATGGCTGGCGCTCTCGGGCGAACTGCTGGACGAACAGGACCAACATTTGCATGCACACATGAGTTTGATTAAAGTCTTGATAGAATAAAGCACAAGGACATTATAAATAAAAACAGTAAATAGAGATATGGTCGAAGATTTTACCAATAGCGCCCCACTGCTCGCCGCCCTGCAGTACCAAATCCGGATCGCCCCGAAAATCCATGCCAACATATGGATACTCGGAATAGACCATCTCCTGACGCTCGAACCACCTGAAGAAGGTATCAGTGAAAGAAATCTGAGATTGACCGGCATGCCTAGACATGTGATCAACCCATCTCTGCATGCGTGGTTTAGTAGGAGAAGGCAAGTCGAGAAGGCAAGTCGAGTGCAATATACTGTGGCTGCATCAGTGGTATCTTCTCCAAAGCAAAGGCGGTCAAAATAGAACCAAATCCAAAGTTCTTCAGCTTCCCGTCCTTTACCTTGGTTAACTGACTTTTCATCTGAAGAATTACTGCATCACACTGGTTGAATATTTTCGGTTGGAGACACTCCAAGGCATGCTGCACATAGGATCTGTTGGCTACGTGAAGAGACGCGCTACCAGCCATCCTACCAATAGTATACAAGATAGACCTGAGGGACCTGTCAGCGATCTCATGGATAACGATCTTGCCGTCTCTGCTCGGCTGAGATCCTTCCCTGCAATACTGACGGACATAATCTCTCAAAGAGTCACTCCCTCGGGCCGAACCTGACAAAGAAATGGGGGCACCCCACCTCGAAAAGCCAGTCAAGAAGTAAATGTCTACTACGGTCAGGGGGATAGATTTGCCCCTAATCTGAAATACTTGGGTGATAGGATCCCAAGCGTCGAGCAAATACTGCAGTAGAGAGATCTGTTGTCTCATGCTAGAGATATGGAAGAACTTCAGCAGGCCACAGTTCCACAGCGCGTTCACCGTGACAGGATCATGTAAAGCAATCATGTCCTCTTCTTCATGCTCTCGTTCTCGCCATGTAAGGGTCATTTTGCTCAAAGATCCCTGCAAAACAAACAAGAGAAGGAGTAAGATCCTGATTTTGATGCAAAACAGGCAAAATTTTCATCAAAAAATGTGCAACAAGTTCCTCTTTTTCGCCCAACGCACCTGCAGGAGTGATTCACCTACGTTGAATGTCAAACTGCCTTCATACTGGCTGACATTCAGCGTAGGTTTCGCTAGGCATAGGGTGCGTTGATGGGAAAACGAGCTCATGAAACTCCAGGGGCTCAGAAGAACAAGAAAAGAGGCACAGAATGAAAAAAGGAAACCATGAAAAGAAAGAGCTAGGGTTTAGCTCCTACCTGGTCCAGACGGCGCCAAGAACCGTCCACAGAATCTCCCGAAATCAGCTGGTGGAAATCAAGGGGGAAGAGGCACCTCCAAAGCTCCAACAAACCAAGTTCAAATGAAATGGTAAAATGAGAGGTAAAAACACTTTTTAATTGTTTTTTACGTAGTTCAAAACAAAATATTAGGGTTTTAATCTCATTTTCAAGCCAACGTTATTCATTTCTAACTAGTTTGATGCAGCAATTGAAGGTACAGTACTATCTTTGAAAAGGGCAAAGCTAGTTATGGTAAAAAATCAAAATTAGACCATGTTATCGAGCAGTTTTAGCACACAGTTCATGCTCGTTAAAAAATAAACGCAAGATCCGAGCAGTTTTAGCGCATAGTTCATGCTCATTAAAAAATAAACATAAGATCGAGCAGTGTTTTGCCGCGTTTAAGCTCGTTAAAAAATGGACTATCTTCCGGTAAATAACCACCGTGAATGTAACATTATCAGCCATTAAAGCCTTGGTCGTGTTTGCACCGTCACCTCCACTTTTCCATTGGCCGATCGTTCACCTCCATATGATTGTTTACCCATTTTGAGGAACATCTGCGAAGAGTGATTTCACTAGCCATCCTTGTGACACTGCCATGATTGGAAAATTCCAACCCGTACCTGGAATCAGCTGCTAACCCGTTTTATCACTCATTCCTGAAAAGACGAGTCTTCTTTAAGCTCTTTTCATCTGACTCGTAAAATATGAAAAGATTGCCGAGTTTTGGCCTTCCAGCTCGTTAAAGCGACCGGAAGTGCTATCCCTCCTCTAGATTTTAATCTTTTTGGACTTGAGGGATTATTGCACAAAAAGATCGAGCGCTTGTTTTGTTCGGCTCGTTAAAACTATCGAAAACTCATCCCTTCTGTATTGTTTTATACTTTTTTGGACTTAAGGGATTAGATAACGAAAAAGGACTTTCGGAGTTGACTTTACATACCTTTTCAGACTCTCTAAAAATGTAAAGGACCGAGTTATCTTTGTCGTTAGACTCATTAAAAGCATTAAATAGCGACAAACTTGTCTTTAGATGAGAACGAGTTTCACTATCGCTAGGCTCGTTAAAACATAGCGATGGGCTTGCCCGAAGGGCAAGTTATAGAACAAGCATATGTTATCCTCCTAAAGCTTGACAAAAATAAAGAGGTACTGGTCAGCAATGACTGGGGAAAAATTGGGAGAAACTCAAGAAAACTTTGATGGTAGCAAGTCGCTCTTGAACATGACACTTTTCCTCTGTACCACAGTTGGGTTGGGTTGTTTCATTCACCGGTCACATCACCATGGTCTCGCCATACCATCCATATTTGGGGTAATGCTACCAATCCATCGCATAAGTGTCGCCATATGTTCAAGAGAAGTCATTCAGAGAAGTCAACTGTGTCCCATCCACTGCCATACATTATCCTTCATCCTTTCATGATCGCCACCCTGAATCATATGTCATCAGATCGTTTTCACCTCCATCAAAATCATTTGCTCCGTTCCGTGTCACTGATGTGGGATTCATTAAGGCCCTCCTTTGACGGATCGCTTCTTGTCGACATCAGCTCATTATCCAAGAAGTTGATCTAGGAACAACCCCTTCAGTACTTTGAAGCTTGCATGCCTCAATGGCAAGTTTCTCACTTCCGGCGACAAGTATACATCAATGACCTTCGACCGAAAGATTTTGCGTGGTGTTCGACGCCAAGTCCTTTATTCACACCACGTGAATTGTACTGCAGTACCTTGAGGGTCATTATCATTATCGGTGATTCCTCTCGCGCTTGTTAACGGTTTACCTCATTGACCGGTAATCAAGCGATGTCTTTCCATGTTCGACTTCAAAACATTTCTCACATGGATCGACTTGTACTTAGAGTGAAGATCGAACGAGTTTGAAGACCCCGGATCTAGTTTCATCCATCCGGGCTGCGATATATAGTCAGGAAAGATAAAGATATTGACATGTACATCATTGCAGCAGATAATCATCCTACCCAAAGGATGATAATTTCATCAAAATTATCAGTCTACCATCAGACGATTGTCTGTTCTATGTACAGAAAAATGAATTTATAAAGCTGAGCATGGGAATGCCCGCCTCAACTAGATCATGAAAGCAGTATGAAAAATAATGTATTGTATTGTATTACAGGTCTCCTCCCAGCATTGAATGAACTTCGGATCCTCCTAATAAAGCATTTCACCCGATAAATGACATCATACTTTAGGGGGCAACTGTTATAGACATTTTTTTGCCTTACAGCATTGAGCATGAAATGTCCATAATCCAAGGGATCCAAATTCCCTAAACATGTTGTTCCTACCCCTAAAGGAACAAGGCTAACAAACCACAACAATTCACAGAAGTTCTCCACCAGAAACTGCTCAAAAACAAGTCAATTTAGGATCAATTCAGAGGCTCCACTAGCTGTTTGCGCTAAAATGCAGAGATTGCACTGGCTAGGTGCACTGTAACGCAGGTAGAAGCACTACCAGGGTGCGCTGAGCGGGAAGTGACAAATGGCAAGTTCATTCAACGAGGTGGAAAGACCCTGGAAGCTTCCAGAATCTTCTCCAATGACACTTGCCTCAAGGAATTCGACTAGTGATGAGTAAGAGGCTCTTAGTCTCCAAGTGGAAGCAAGAACTGACAGAGGGAGAGGACACTAGTCAGATCTCAAGCTGACTCATCCTCTCTCCAAACATCTATATATGGATCTCTCCTCCATGAGATCTAGAGGCTGGAATTTTGTTATTGCAAAGAATTGCTGTTGGTTTGAGATTGGAATCATTGGGTGCTTAATGCTTTGAAGGAAGGTGAAGATAGGAATTTCATTTGCTGGGAAGGAGATGCTGGATTGGAGCCCTCTGGGTTGTATCTCTTCCTAAACCTTGTTATTCATCAATAAAGCTATCTTGGTTTCTCCTATATACTGATGTATCTTTGATGTATGATTGCATTAGTATGTTTAGTTTATTTCTAATCCTGAACTAGTTATGAATATGAATCTATGTCTTTGTGTAGCGTTCTCTTCTTGTGATCTCGCAGGGACCTGTTGAAGCTGGGCGAGCGAGAAGGAAAGTAGCTGGGAACTCTCAAAGAGAAGAGAAACCGGATTGAGGGACAAACGGAAGACACCGGTTAGTCCATCCATCTCTCTTCATTCTTAATTCATAAAGGAAGAATACTAGAATAGCTGTTTCTGTTTGTTGCTAAGGCACTGTCACACCTTAGGTGGATAGGATCGTCCTGCATAGGCATTTTTCCCCACAACACTCATATTTAGGCCTACTGAACTCTTTATTCAGCACATTCTGGATCTTTGCCAACCCAGCGTTTGGGTTATCATTAGAGTACTTGATGTACCAAGTTAGCGCGCAATCCTACAAAGTTCTAACCAATGTTGCCTTCTTCATGTGATCATTTGTGATGCCCTAAGCTTCCCATATAGCTTTCACGATGAACCAAAACTGGTCTGGGTCCTCATTTCCCAAGCCCTTAAACAAAGGCAGCTTTTCTGAATTCGCCATGTTGAACTATGGTGGAGGTTGTGGTGGAATGGGTGAAGTCACAGGTGACGGTGGTGAAGTTGGAGGTAGCAGTTGCAGGAATCACTGTCTTATTAACTGAACTTCACTTCATGAAGAAGCCTGCGCTACTCCCTCTTCGTCACCCAATGGAGGTAAAATCAATGGACTATATTCAAGACCCTTTCTTCCTTCGTTCCTATAAGTACTTCCACTTCGTGTAGCTCCGAACATCAAGGTAGCTGCATAACCCATTTTTCGGACAATAGCATCTTAATCTAGGTACTTGAAGATTTCAATTACTTACCTCGCGAACCTCTAAAAAAGCGCCACTTCACCTCGCTATAACTAACCGAGGTATCAACCGCAAATTCATTCACAAATCCTCCTATGATTTGATCAAGCTAATGATCGACAGCGCGGGCGATCTTATCCTCAGAGGCTTCCAGTCTCTGTACTAACTCCGGGGTCCAGACAATAGGACCATCAAGTCTCCACCTTCCTTGGTTATCCGCTAGCTTCACGATCCACCCATATAACTCAACTAGAAAAGAACATAAGAAGATATTGTGGATTTCTATATACAGGTACCTGTCCAGCCGTTGTTCCTTTGTCAGCCGCAGATTTTTGTTCTCCTGCGTCGTGAATTCGTGGATATTCCTATCCAACCAGTCTTCAACCTCTTTCTTAGTTGGGTTCTAGTGATATGAAATCACACATCTCTCATGCAGATTCCAATCTCGACAACGAAACCATTTTTTGGCTTTGTGGGGCATGACCCAGGTTCAGCATTAGTTAGCCAAACAAATCCCTACACTACTAGCCCTTTCAGCATCAGCCACGAAGCACGAACTGAAGTCTCACCTCAAGCAGTATGGGGGGGATACTGGAACCACATTTCCGCACCCTGAGATGGTCGTGATGTCAGTTTTTACCCTCAACCCCTACTTTCACACAGATCGCTAAGCCTTAGGGCTCTTTATTAGTCTACCCCTTTATTCTGTTAACCCGCGATCCAAGTACTTTCACGCTGCTATGACAACGTATTGTATAGGTCCCTAAGTTATCTTAAGTGTTTTACTTATATTACTAATCAACCATAGTTAGCATCACGCAAACTGATATTCTTACTTGCGTTCAATTAACCAACATAACTACATATATTCACGCATCACATAAACATTGTAAGTTAAACCCAAAATGCAATATAAGCAAATGCATTAACAATAACTAAATACACATAATTTGTAGAATACTTCTCTTTATTGATATCTTCAGATTAATATAGACTCTATCCGCTCTGTGCACACAGCTGCAGGGGTCTACGCACTCAACTATGGACTTCCACCCTAGGCCTCTACAGCTGCAAAGCCTCTACCTACGCTAAGACTCGAGAACACTTAGAATCTAACCCTTAACTACTTACTCCATTCTTCGCTCTTCACTAAAGACTACCTAGAGCTTACTTACTTAGCTCCTTTTTATATAATCCCATGGTCTGCAGACCATGGGTGGATCTTTACAGCCAACTTTACACTTTACGAAATAAGGACGGACAACCCTTTATGACTCTTGACACCTTACCGCTCCGTGACCACAAAATGCAGAGACTTTACAACTTTATTACAAAATTATCCAAAAACATGGGCTCTTAGCCCCAAAACTATCCTTAGGGGAACCTGTTCCCAACAGAGCCTGTTGAAGAATCCAAGTGGGTGAGCCCAATGGTAGTCCAAGAGAAGAAACAAAAGGGATAAATAAGGATCTTCTTAGATCTTCCAAAGTTGAATGATGCATGTGTTCATGATCCATTTCCAATGTCGTTTATAGATGAAGTGTTAAACAATGTCGGAGGGCAGGAGGCCTATTCCTTTATTGACAGGTTTTTCAGTTATCATCAAATTAAGATTGCACCAGAGGATAAAAGAAAAACCACCTTTGCGATAGAGTGGGGTTTCTTTCAGTACACGGTTATGCCGTTTGGATTGATGAACGCGCTTGTGATATTTTCCTGCGTACTCATAGCAGCATTCAAATAATTCATTCATAAGTTTCCAGAAGTATACTTTGATGACTGGACTCTATTTGGATTGGTAAAGTGCAATGTAGCATGTTTGCACCTTATGTTGGATACATGTTGAAGATACCAGATAGCGTTGAATTTGAAAAAATCTATTTTATGTGTTCCTTTTGGGATCTTGTTGGGTCATGTCATGTGTAAGAAAGGATTGATGGTGGAAACTGCAAATATCATGGTGATTGTGAACTTGGAGGCCCCTAGGAATGTTAAGCAGCTACACGTGATGCTAGGACACACGGGATACTATAGAAAACTCATCAAAGCTTATGCTCAAATCACCACGCCCACAGAAAAATTGCTAAAGAAGGATGTGACATTTTGTTGGGATGAGGAATGTCATTGAAGCTTGTATGTGTTAAAGGAAAAGTTTATGACTGCGCCAATCCTGGTATTTATCGATTGGAAAAAGGAGTTTCATGTACATGTGGATGCTTCTTGCATTGCGTTGGGTGCAGTACCACAGGCAGGTGAAGGTGAACTCAACCATCCTATAGCCTTCACAAGTAAGAAGTTATCAAAGGCTAAGAAAATTTATTCAACAACAGAGCGCGAGGGGTTTGCCATGGTCTACGCACTACAAAAATTCAGGCATTATCTATTAGGGGGAATTTCAAGATGTATACAAATCATTCTGCCTTAAAATACCTGGTCAACAATGTTATGTTGGGCAGAAATATTTGCAGGTGGTTGTCATTATTTTAGGAGTACAATTTTGAAGTGATTGTGAAGCCGGGGAGGTTGAATGTTGGACCTGACCATCTGTTGAGAAATGAAACAAGCGAAGAACCCAGTAATTTGGAGGAAGGACTGCTAGACGTGCAACCATTTATAGTGCGCATCGCAAATGACCACTTTGCTGACATTATTCATTTTTTTATGACGGGAATTGGTCCAGAAGAATATTCCACTCAACAAAAGGAGGAGCTAGTAGTCCACACAACATATTTTTCAGTAATTGTTGGTCATTTATATAATATGGGGATGGATGAGGTATTGTGAAGGTATGTTCCGAAGTTTGAGCACGCGAGCATCCTAGTTGAAGACCATGGAGGAGCTGTAGGAGATCACTATGTGGGGAAAGTGACTGCGAAAAATATTTTGGGTGGTGGGTTATGGTGGCTAACGTTACACAAGGACTTTAAGGCATATTGTAAGGCATGTGATGCTTGCCAAAGGACGGGGAAAACTTCACAAAGGGATGAAGTGTCATTAAATCCCCAAGTCTCGTTGCAGGTATTTGAGAAATGGGTCATTGACTTTATAGGCCCAATACAACCACCAGGAAAGAAGACAGGTGCGTGGTACGTTATTACTGCAACAAAATACTTAATTAGATGGGCAGAAGCACAACCAGTAAGGGATTGTACCACTGTAACAATTGTGAAGTTTATTTTTTAGTATGTCTTAGCAAGGTTTGACTGCCTGAAAGTTTTTATGGGTGATAGGGGTACACATTTTTTGAATGAAACTATCAGCGCGATGTTGGAAGAGTTTCAGTCATATCATCAGAAGATCATGCCCTATAACCCACAAGCGAACGGAACGGTGAAAGATTTTAATAAGATCTTGGAGCATGCATTGACGAAGGTATGAAACGTGCAAAGGAATGACTGGGACATGCATGTACATGTTGTGTTATGGGCCTGTAGTGTTAGGGTCCTATAATAATAGGATTCGTAATTTTGAATTGGCTATGGTTAGTCTTGTAATATTGTACATACTTTTACTTTCTGCAAAATGTTTTCTAATATTAAAATTAAAAAATGGAAAGAGGGTATGTCCTAAAAGAATAATAAAAGGAAAAAAAGATAGAATATATCAAAAAGGTAAAAAAATATGAACCCCACAAAAAGAGATAAAAATAGATCATGAAAGTGTGCAAATTCAAATGCCACTCCTTTTACTTTACTTTGCAAATTAAGATTGTGTGCAGCTTGTCAAAAATGCCACAATCCATGATGGTCAAATAGTTTAATCTTGACTCATTCATGCATTAAATTTCATGTTGATAGATAGAGAAAGATCTAGCCAAATTGTTTAATCTTAGCAAATTAGTAGTTAGGTAGAGAATAATAATGAGCTCATCAGTTTAATCTGAGCCATTGGAAGTTATAAGGTTAGAATTAGATAGTTTTCTTATCAAAAGAAAAAGAAATAAAGGGTCAGCAAGCTCAAATGCACCCAATGAATGAAGAGAAAATGCTAGGCTAAATAAAGGGTAGGTAGAAGAAGTTTTGCAAGTGCACAAGGTTGCTAAGTCAAAAGCACATTCATCATGCTTAATCCTATGTTTCATGTGTAGGAAGAATTGTGAAAGAGAAAGGATATTCACCAAAGCTTATTTACTAATTTCCCCTCATTTCACTAGACCCCCACATACTTAGTTTACTAATTTCCCCTCATTATCCCTTCATTACTTATAAATAGCCTTTCCCCTCATTTTGACCTTTTACCCTTTGGTTTCACACATTTCCCTAGATATTACCCTTCAAAAATCATCCCCTCTTCCCAAAACCCCTTTCCCTAGTGTGAAACCCATTCCCATTACAAATATTACATTCCCCCCTTACTAATTTCTCTTTTCCCCTTAAGAACACACTAAACCCCTTTTATCTTAAGTTATTTCCTAAAGTCCCGCTTTATAAATCCCCCACGTTATAATTTCCCGACACCCTTTTTTAACCCACCAAGCCTTGGAGTATAGTTAAAAAACTCCACAATATAACCCATGGTCCCTACCTTTATTAACCCGCTGCTTATATTAAAAACCCATAATTAATTATTAATTAATTACAATTCATTGTAACTAAACCCCAGGCCCTACCAACCACATCCCAACTCCCCCCGTGCAACTTCCCCACATGATATCCCTCTGATCTCACACCTCTAGATCCAACAGTGCACAACCATATCGTGCAGATTCATCGTCCGACAGTTAACGGCTCGAGAGCACGTGAGATTCACGGTTTTGGCTTAGCACTGTTTGGCTACGTGGCAGCACCAGGTTATATTGTGTGCTCACAAAAAATACGGCCCTCCATCCAAAAGTGGTGCGATATGGCAGTAAATCACCTCCCTGCCTGTTAGTGCCTAAATCTGCCTTAGGTTGAAGGAAGGCAAAATTCAGGGTAACCACAAACCATGCTCAGTCTGGTAGCTAGCCCTACCAGAACAGAATAGGGCTCTCTCCGGGTCACGCTTAGTGAAGAATAAACAAATAGGGTCTGAGAATGAATTAAAATAGATACTGATTTTAGGCTAGTAAATAGATATGAAAAAAGGCGATTTTTGAATGACTGAATTTTCTGGGCTGTGTGGGACCAAAGGACAGAATGAGCTAGGAAATTAAATCGAAGACACAGAATAGTTCATGAGGCAAGATAGGCAGGAATATTAGCAATCAGATTTAAATAATATGGAGTGGGAAAGCTTGTTGAGGGGGCTGAAAAGGGCATATGTGATGAATCCTTTTTAGACAGAAGAAGATACACAGAATATGAACGTTTTTCCAAGGCAGAGCAATAAAATGGAGTCTACCTTTCTCACTAAAAACATTCAACTGGAAATGATCATGAATGAACTATAAACATAACAAGATACATATGAAACTGAGAAGAAACAAATTGCTAAACTCACACCACAGGTGTCACGCCCCCAAGCCTACGGTAGTCTTCCAACCGTGCCAGCGAGGTGTGGCACCACCGAACGCTTTCTTTTTAACAATACTAACGTTTATGGCCTACGCCTCTTTCAACATAAACTTACTTAACTTGTGTTCTTATAACTGAATAAAATTTTATCCTTTATACTTTCAACAAAGAACATTCCCATTCATTAACCATCAACAATAAACCGAGAACAATACACAAGTATAAAGGGAGGGGCAACTCCCGAACAGTCTGCCCAACAATAATATTATATCAAAATATCAGATTTTACAACAAGTGTGTCTTGGCCGAACCAAGTCTCACACTTAACCAATTTTCACAAAAGACAGGCCACCTGCCTTTTACAACATCTCATGCATCCTTGTCCAAGTGAGAGTGCTCACCTGAGCCACTCAACCTCCTTACAAAAACCTGCATAAAGCCGTGTACAAAACTCCACTCGCAATGGCACTCTTTGCCAACCTCCTCAAACCATACTTAAGTAAAACCTATACCTTAGAAGTGCTACACATGAGATATGTGCAGCCTTCTTTTACCCCTATGTGTTTTACCCCTTGTACGAATGAAGATGAGCGAAGTTCCTTGGATGAAATGAGGTGCATCCACCTCTTATATATACGCTCCATACCATGCGTAATCTCCTTTAAAGCCGACTTATGTCATGAAGCCCTTTTCACATAATAATATTATATTATTATGTCCACCCCATAATCTTTGTCGTATGGCTCCATTATATTATTATGTTATATTTTATTCACATATAATATGTTCATATCGCATATAATATTGCATATAATATGTTCATATTATTTTCATATAATATGCATATAAACTCCCATATACGCTCAAGTGTACTAACACTTAGCCATTTTTTCACATACTCCTTATCGTCGCATTTCGTCACATTTAACGCGTATGATCGTCGCACCAACGTCGCAGCTCGTCGCACTCCCGTTTGCCCGTGCGCCCGTGTGCCTGCCCGCGCCCTCGTGCACGATCGCCCGCCCGGCGCCCGTCGCACCGCAGCTCGGAGGCCTTACATTCTCCTCCACCTGAAATCATTGTCGTCCTCGACAACATACCATCTCGGTAGCTCTCCACCAAGATCATCATCATTCAGGATGTCGACCTTTCTACACAAGGCAAACATCCTTGCAACATATGTAGAGACTCTTTCTCCACTATGTCTCGGCCTAGTGACCACTGCCACCAAGCTCACCATCCATAATCCATGCTCAGGTCCATGGAAACTCCATCCATCTCATCTGCAACATGTTGTCCATATCAAACCGACTCTCGATGTGCCCCATTCAGGTTCATGAAGCCTCTTCATCATCTGCAATGTGCCATCCCTCAAGTCTCCATAGAAACAAGTATGCACTTGTCTCACCAAAGAATCATCATCATCATCGTTGTAACTCCATCACCCCAAAGTGCCTCATACCGATCTTCTACATCAAGTCACTCTTCCAAGCCATGCCCATACATGCACCTTGAAAGTATGCATCCCATACTGTATCAAAGTCTCCTGACCTCAGCTCCTCAATGCATTAGATCCTCCAAGTCCACCATATGAAGTCCCTAAAAGTCACAACAATCTCATGTCAGCATGAGCTCCATAAGCCATCCCTCAACTAACACCTTAGCAAGCATACAATATGCCTCAGCTCCCCATGTAGTAGGAATGCTCCATAGCTGCTCACAACCCCATCCAAGTAATCAACTCTCGATGTGCCCCATTCAGGTCCATGAAGCCCCCTTCATCATCTGCAATGTGCCATCCTCAAGTCTCCATGTCACACTAGCAAGTCCTCCTGCATAACATTCCTGCCCTAGCACTCCTCCTTGGATGTCCCTTGACACCTCTACAAGTGCTTCCACACAATGTCCTTGCATAGGTCTCTGCCATGCTCCATGTCTTCAAGTCTCCAACCTGATGTCCATGACTATGTTGTCCAGGTAGTCCAACCAAGTAGACCTACCACAACAATCGGTCATCCTCACTCAAGCTGCTATTTTCGGTTTAGTGAACTCGGTCACCCAACCATCCCATCATTGTATCATCATCATGTCATGAGCCCCTTCACCATAGCTCCTCCACCAAAGTGTCCACCAAGATTATCTCTTGGTCTCGGCCATGAGAAGTCCACCCAAAACATCACAAGTGTGTGCCCTCCTCAATTTGTCCATGAGTCATGCCGGGCACTTAGCCAATTATCCATGTGGATAAAGCATGACTCATTCTTCCACAATGATCATCAAGTTCCACCCTTGTCAAGGGCCTTTGCTCCTTCAACCATAAGGTCACAAGTAGCCCCAACAAGCTCTGCAATAGTTGACAATCCTTGCTTCTCCATACAAGGTTCCATCATAGTCATCCATGGTAAGATGTCTCCTTGCCTTGGCAAACTGACTTTGCCCTTCATTGCACATGGTCCATCTACCAAATGCCCAAATGAAACACAAGTACCACTACTTACTTCATCATCATGAGGCTCCTCCATGTGAGTGACCTCATCCACACATGTTGACAAACTGCACGATCCTGGTTCAACTTGATCAGCCTCAAGTTCATCCTCCATCATGTCTTCATCATCATGAAGTCCCATGTGAGTGTCCTCATCACTCCATGCTGACAAACTGCATGATCCTGGTTCAACTTGATCATCTTCAAGTTCATCCTCTATCGTAGTCATGTCTGCAACATCTTCCTCTATCACGGCTTCCTCTTCCTTGTTGGCACAATCTGCAACTTCACCTTGCTCCATTGTCCAACCGGGTTGAAGAAGTTCATTTTCAACACCTTCTTCCAAGGCTTCAAGCTCTTCATGGATTCGGGGCCTCTCTTCCTTTAGCTTCTTTTCCTTGCCCAAGAAAAGAAAGAGTCTCCTTTCACGTTCATCCAAACTTGCCATGCCTTGTTGTCAACTGTCACGAGCAACCTTTGCTCACCAGCTCCAACCGAGCTCTGATACCAACTGTCACGCCCCCAAGCCTACGGTAGTCTTCCAACCGTGCCGGCGAGGTGCGGCACCACCGAACGCTTTCTTTTTAACAATACTAACGTTTATGGGCTACGCCTCTTTCAACATAAACTTACTTAACTTGTGTTCTTATAACCGAATAAAATGTTATCCTTTATACTTCAACAAAGAACATTCCCATTCATTAACCATCAACAATAAACCGAGAACAATACACAAGTATAAAGGGAGGGGCAACTCCCGAACAGTCTGCCCAACAATAATATTATATCAGAATATCAGATTTTACAACAAGTGTGTCTTGGCCGAACCAAGTCTCACACTTAACCAATTTTCACAAAAGACAGGCCACCTGCCTTTTACAACATTTCATGCATCCTTGTCCAAGAGAGAGTGCTCACCCGAGCCACTCAACCTCCTTACAAAAACCTGCATAAAACCGTGTACAAAACTCCACTCGCAATGGCACTCTTTGCCAACCTCCTCAAACCGTACTTAAGTAAAACCTATACCTTAGAAGTGCTACGCATGAGATATGCGCAGCCTTCTTTTACCCCTATGTGTTTTACCCCTTGTACGAATGAAGATGAGCGAAGTTCCTTGGATGAAATGAGGTGCATCCACCTCTTATATATATGCTCCATACCATGCGTAATCTCCTTTAAAGCCGACTTATGTCATGAAGCCCTTTTCACATAATAATATTATATTATTATGTCCACCCCATAATCTTTGTCGTATGGCTCCATTATATTATTATGTTATATTTTATTCACATATAATATGTTCATATCGCATATAATATCGCATATAATATGTTCATATTATTTTCATATAATATGCATATAAACTCCCATATACGCTCAAGTGTACTAACACTTAGCCATTTTTGCACATGCTCCTTATCGTCGCATTTCGTCACATTTAACGCGTATGATCGTCGCACCAACGTCGCAGCTCGTCGCACTCCCATTTGCCCGTGCGCCCGTGTGCCCGCCCGCGCCCTCGTGCACGATCGCCCGCCCGGCACCCGTCGCACCGCAGATCGGAGGCCTTACAACAGGGATCTCATGAATCAGAGATGCATCATTCTATTAATCTCCAAGCCAAAACTGTACAATGAAAATGTTGGGTTTTTTCTCCATGCTATTCCCAGAAATTCCAACCCTTTACAAATGAATTTCAATACAATAAATAAGCTCATAAGTGGGAAAGAAAATCAATGAAGATAGGGAGTCGTTTAATCATCATTAATGAATTGAAGCTGAAGAGCCAACTGTTTGCCAGCATTACATTTTCCACCCAAACGACCGATGGAGATGTCTCAGGAATCAAAACTTGCCGAAATTTCTTGGCCATGCACCATCAATCATGATTTTTCATGCAAAATCCAATGATGTAAAAAATTTTCAATTTGGAGCTCCCTAGCAAAAGCGCGCGCCACGTGCGCAGCGCATAGGGAAGTGGCGTAGCGCATAGAGCCTGTGCGTAGCATTTTTTGCAAGAGAATTTTGGAGGCCTTCCCGGTGTCAAAATTGGGTGCAGTATAGCTCATTGCAAATTTATTTGAGTCTACTTTCCAACTAAACTAGAATTTTTCAATTTGGAGTTCATTTTCCCTGTCAAAAATAAAATCTCCCAAGACTGGTCAAAATGTGCCAAATGAGGCTGCCTCAAGGCAGAGTGCTGTTGCAGTCAACTTTTGAAGGTGTTCCTCAAGTCCACATTGAGCTCATGATAGATCATTGGAAGGCTCTTTGTGTCTAGTTATCATTTACTCATCACGAAAGTCATTTGGCTAACCAAGCTAGGAAAAAGCGTGATTTTCCCAAGGTCACTTTAGAGGTGCATCAATTCTCCCGAGACACTTGTATTTTTGACATTTCTCTAAAACCATGCCACCTGTGTAAAAAGTGAAGGAGGTTTTTCTTCCTTGGCCTATTTTGGACAAAAACCTCTCTCAGTTTTCCAAAATTCATCTTTTCTTGCTCAGAAACATCATTTGAGTGAATTATTGAACCTTCCTCTAGCTTGCAAGTATTATTGAAGCACTTTGAGAACAACAATTTGCAAACCCTAGACCTAATGACCAAGTTGACTCTTTTCTTATCAAGCGATAAAAACAAGACTGTAAATGATTTCGAGACTATCTTAATGAACTTTAATAAACAGAGCTGAGCCAGCAGGACATGGCATAAGGGATAAATGAGTGACCAGGTCCTTCCGTTAGAATATGGCATGCTCCTAAATGGAATGCAGGTGATCGAGCAGAATGGGACACCTAAAAATGAAATGCAAAAATAGTTTTGATCTCTGAGGAGGACTGACAAGACCGACTCTAACATTGGCTCCAATGGGGGATGGTAGCTCCCTAGAGGTGCCAAGAACTGCAGATCTTTGGGAGAGAAGACAGTGCCTTCGTCCATTGGGCTATGGAATCGATGACTTGACAAATCCACATGACTCAATTTATTGACTGAAACCGGACTCAGACCGACTTAATTATGGAACCTGTTATCACTCTAGGAAACTCTCCGAGGTTGTAAATCAGAGATGCCTGGTAACATATAATTTTTAATATTGTTCTTTGAACTATTGGAATGAAAGATGGTTTGGATCAAGTCGGATAACCATTTCAGCTCTATTCACACTCAAGACATGCATGAACACCCCCAATAACACAAGGCTTTAGACTGCTAATGCTCAATAGTTTGTAGATTTAATGGATAGATGGAGAACACTGACTATGCCAGCAGATTGCATACATGGACCCATATGAATGGCTAGCTACAGGCAGCAAATGAACTTACTGACTGTACCGGCAGATGCATATATAATCACACATATAAATGGCTAGCCATAGGCAGCAAAGAAGCTTGCAAATCTAATATATCAAAGCAGAGATAAGATGACAGTTATCTGGCCTCAAACACACAGAAAACCTGAACAAATTGTTCAAGTGCAAGCATAGAACAGAAGAGAAATGGACATTAAACATGCAACAGCAAAAGAAGCTTGTATTACTAAAGACTGCAGATGAGAAGCTTGAGGGAACAGGGGAGGAATAATCTCCAAAAGTTGAACCCTTGTTACATCTTGTTTTCAGCTATTTATAGCTTGTTTACAATGGTCCTCAGCCTTTTGAGGCTTCATGTGTCTTAATCTATCCTTCTGTCTTGTTTAACTGATTGATTCCCTCAATAGGTAGGCATGGCTCGGCCGTCTTCCTCTTCTGACAGAGAAATAACCATATTCAGATATTTTGGGTGGCCTGCGGTGATGCATAGGAGCTCCCTCGTGCCAAAGATGCCCCATTATGTTTGTTAGGATGACTGCTGAACTGGCAGGGCCATTAATGCTCCATGATTTCGTTTGGTTTGGGTTGAGGCATGTAGTGGCCATTCTCCTTCCCTTTCCGGGCTCTGTTTGCCGGCCGCCGCTTCTCCGCCGAATCCTTCTTCTGGTGTGTATCATGACTGCAAGACTCTGCTACGGATGGCTTGGCGCCTGAACCTGCAATGGAGTGGCTGCCGTTCCTATGAAATCCCTGCACCGGTTCCTTTCGGACTTCCAAAAGGTTCATACATGCATATTGTCTCTATCGGGTCCGCCTTTCAGGTCGCAATGCATATGATAGCCGGCCAATCCCTCTGTTTCTTTATATTTGAAAATACATAAGAAATGCTGCAAAACATGAGAAATTCACCTTTGGCGGACATAAAAATATATATATTTTACTTCCCGGACCCCATCGGGTCTGGGCTTCATCGCTATCGGCACTCGCCCAAGCTTCCTTATACACAGAAAATGCGCCCCAAACCATTGAAAATGGCCTAAGCGCGGATTTGAAATATTATAAGAAATGATCCATAAAATATCGGGTCCGGCTTATCGGGTCGGAAGCATATCATATGTGAAGGCCTCGCTGCGGACCCGATAATATATCAAAAGGAGTTAATACGCCGTCGGGTCTGGCCCATCGGCGAACACAAAACATAAAAGCCCCGATTTCTTTGATATTGCCGATATTGCTCCAGACCCGATAATCTATTAAAAAGAATTCATACCGCCATCGGGTTCGGCCCATCGGCGAACGCTCATATATGCAAAAGGCCATGCTCCATTGCAACTCGCCGATGCGATATCGGTGATCGCTCGTCGATGAATAATAAAGCCCCTTTGGTAAGTCCTCCATTGTGATACGCCGATAGCGATATTGGCGATCGCTCATCAGCGATGTATCATGTCGCTGCCGCTGCCTCCCCCGACTTGTGATATGCCGACGCGATCTGGACCGTAGATCGGCCAGATCCAACGGCTGAGATGAAAGTGGACCCTTAAGCCTCTAGTTTGATCTTTACATGGTTTTTGGGGTATGTTCGCCTCCCGATAGTGTATTTCTGCCCTCCAAAGGGCTTTCCTCTTGCAATATTTTCAATCGGTGGAAGGCTTATAGCCAAAATTTGAGGATTTCAACAGCATCAATGGTTCCTTTGGCATGATTATAAGTGTTTTTGCAGCCTTTAAGAGTGCTTGAATCCATTTCTGATGCTTTTGCATAGCAAAGCTAACACTGGCTCCTTCTAGGGATGAGATCCTCCCTGTGAGGTCTCAAGAACTGCAGACCAATGCCTTCCTACAAAACAAGCTTTAAAAACATTTTCCTATTGTCCATTGGTCATGGAGTCAACTAAGAATACAACAGAAAACTGTAAAAGAACTTAATTACAAACATAAAAGCCTGAAAATGGAAACTTCAAAATTTGCCCATTTGCTGGGCCACCAAAATTGTTTCTCCTGCTCTCAGCCTGGTTCATCATATATCAGCAGGACAGGATTGATTTGATCATCCACCTCAACCAGTTTAGGACACTTGAGCTTAATAGGTAGAGATGATCGATTCTTCATTCCCTTTCTGTGTGTTTTCCTCCTTGGACGTTGTTCAGAGGAGCCTTTGTACACCTGCTGAATAACTATCGCTGTTGTGTACTTATCTTTTTCTTCTGTGGTCTGCACGACTAATATGAATAAGGCACCATTGAATTCTTGTGCAGGAGACACAGAGACGACATTTGCCCCTGAATCTTTCTTTGAACAATCCTCATCCAAGGAGGATTCCCATGACTGAACATTTTCTTCCTCTGTCATCTGGCAAGCTGCCCTCTCATTCAGTGTGGAGGCCATCTGAGCAGACATTAGAATATCAAGACTGCGATGATCAGCTTCAGACTTGAGCATTAAATTACTTGCTGTCTCAGTGTTCAAGGAACAACTTCGAGGGAATTCTACTTGAGCAGACAGAGAAACATAAGATGATGGGGAGCATTCTTCTCCCTTCTTGATTACTGGTGCGGGGACATCGGCAGGTTGCTCAAATTGCAAATCTGCGTAGTCATGGGAAGTTGAGCTGGCTTCGGGCTCAGACTCTTCGAAGACGGAAGGATCTGCTGCTAGCTGCCTCCGCTGATAAGCTTGTTGTTCTACAGGTACAACAAACTGATAAGCAGCGCCTCTGGATAAAGCTTCTTCATAAGCAGCTCTAGTTAAGAAGGGGGCATTGCCCTTGTTTTCCAAACCATTGACCTCCTCCTCATCAAACTACTCTTCTTCTGAATGCTGCGCAGCTCTTAATATGGAAATTTCAAAGGCCAATAGCTCTATCATCCTGGCCATTTCATCGATCTCATGATCTGATGATGATGAGAGCCCATCCCTCTGCGAGTTTCCAGACTTAGTATTATCATAGAGCAGATCTTCCTTATTCCCCCAGTACTTTAAAAATACCTCATCTAGGGCCTCAATGTCTGCAATAGACCTAGGGGCTAGTTCATTGAACCATTTTTTAGCATCTCCCTCTAGGCTTTGGATAAACACCCTCATCCATACATCCTCTTCATAGATGTCCAGGTTATCAGCATAATTATAAAAAGACTCGAGGTGCTCTTCTGCTGATACTCCTTTTGTACCAGTAAACTTAGGCATGTATTCTTGATAATCTCCTGCAGGCATGGCATGTAATGGGACCGGCAAGACCAGGGGTCTATACCTAGCAGCAATGATTTTTTCTATTTTTGTGGGAGCTTGCTGGCTTGCCATGACTGAGGTAAGGTAAAAAGATACTGGTAAACTGAGTGAAATGAATCAATGAAAAGAATGAGAGAAGCAGAGGAATACGATAGACAACACGGATGCTTCTTTCAACTGAGATCCGAAAGGGAAGTGAATAACAAGGAGCTGTATGAATCTCTGAAGGTGAACTTCACTAACAGAGACACATAAAAATCCTTTAAGGCTTACCTGATCCTGATGCTCCCTTCCGCAAAGTTTCTTCTGCTTATCGATCCTCTCAGGTTCAGGCACTGGCCAGCTAGTGATTTCTGAAGATTTCTCCGAGCATGCTTCACGAACTAGACCAGAACTTCAATGTGGAGTCGCCAAAGGATGGCCTTCCTCCAGTGGAGTCACCAGACAGATGATTACAACCAAAGTCTGTGCTCAAACCTTGTCTGTCATCAAAGCTTGAAGCTGTGTCATCTCCCAGGGAAGCTGAGCTTCAATTCTCCTCTCCCCGGCAACGACGCCAATTATGTTATCACTCCAGGAAACTCTCCGAGGTTGTAAATCAGAGATGCCTGGTAACATATAATTTTTAATATTGTTCTTTGAACTATTGGAATGAAAGATGGTTTGGATCAAGTTGGATAACCATTTCAGCTCTATTCACACTCAAGACATGCATGAACACCCCCAATAACACAAGGCTTTAGACTGCTAATGCTCAATAGTTTGTAGATTTAATGGATAGATGGAGAACACTGGCTATGCTAGCAGATTGCATACATGGACCCATATGAATGGCTAGCTACAAGCAGCAAATGAACTTACTGATTGTACCGGCAGATGCATATATGATCACACATATAAATGGCTAGCCATAGGCAGCAAAGAAGCTTGCAAATCTAATATATCAAAGCAGAGATAAGATGACAGTTATCTGGCCTCAAACACACAGAAAGCCTGAATAAATTGTTCAAGTGCAAGCATAGAACAGAAGAGAAATGGACATTAAACATGCAACAGCAAAAGAAGCTTGTATTACTAAAGGCTACAGATGAGAAGCTTGAGGGAACAGGGGAGGAATAATCTCCAAAAGTTGAACCCTTGTTACATCTTGTTTTCAACTATTTATAACTTGTTTACAATGGTCCTCAGCCTTTTGAGGCTTCAGGTGTCTTAATCTATCCTTCTGTCTTGTTTAACTGATTGATTCCCTCAATAGGTAGGCATGGCTCGGCCGTCTTCGTCTTCTGACAGAGAAATAACCATATTCAGATATTTTGGGTGGCCTGCGGTGATGCATAGGAGCTCCCTCGTGCCAAAGATGCCCCATTATGTTTGTTAGGATGACTGCTGCACTGGCAGGGCCATTAATGCTCCATGATTTCGTTTGGTTTGGGTTGAGGCATGTAGTGGCCGTTCTCCTTCCCTTTCCGGGCTTTGTTTGCCGGCCGCCGCTTCTCCGCCGAATCCTTCTTCTGGTGTGTATCATGACTGCAAGACTCTGCTACGGATGGCTTGGCACCTGAACCTGCAATGGAGTGGCCGCCGTTCCTATGAAATCCCTGCACCGGTCCCTTTCGGACTTCCAAAAGGTTCATACATGCATATTGTCTCTATCGAGTCCACCTTTCGGGTCGCAATGCATATGATAGCCGGCCAATCCCTCTGTTTCTTTATATTTGAAAATACATAAGAAATGCTACAAAACATGAGAAATTCACCTTTGGCGGACATAAAAATATATATATTTTACTTCCCGGACCCCATCAGGTCCGGGCTTCATCGGTATCAGCGCTCGCCCAAGCTTCCTTTATATTTCTTAATATTTCCTTATACACAGAAAATGCGCCCCAAACCATTGAAAATGGCCTAAGCGCAGATTTGAAATATTATAAGAAATGATCCATAAAATATCGGGTCCGGCTTATCGGGTCAGAAGCATATCATATGTGAAGGCCTCGCTGCGGACCCGATAATATATCAAAAGGAGTTAATACGCCGTCGGGTCCGGCCCATCGGCGAACACAAAACATAAAAGCCCCGATTTCTTTGATATTGCCGATATTGCTCCGGACCCGATAATCTATTAAAAAGAATTCATACCACCATCGGGTCTGGCCCATCGGCAAACGCTCATATATGCAAAAGGCCATGCTCCATTGCAACTCGCCGATGCGATATCGGCGATCGCTCGTCGGTGAATAATAAAGCCCCTTTGGTAAGTCATCCATTGTGATACGCCGATAGCGATATCGGCGATCACTCATCGGCGATGTATCATGTCGCTGCCACTGCCTCCCCCGACTTGTGATATGCCGACGCAATCTGGACCGCAGATCGGCCAGATCCAACGGCTGAGATGAAAGCGGACCCTTAAGCCTGTAGTTTGATTTTTACATGGTTTTTGGGGTATGTTCGCCTCCCGGTAGTGTATTTCTGCCCTCCAAAGGGCTTTCCTCTTGCAATATTTTCAATCGGTGGAAGGCCTATAGCCAAAATTTGAGGATTTCAACAGCATCAATGGTTCCTTTGGCATGATTATAAGTGTGTTTGCAGCCTTTGAGAGTGCTTGAATCCATTTCTGATGCTTTTGCATAGCAAAGCTAACAGAACCAACATGACTGAAAAAACTGACTCAATGCAAAAGGAAATGACTCATCACTGACTTAACTAAAATAAGAACTTACAAAACTTGTTCAATGGCAGCAGTCCATCAAGATTCAAGGGTTTCAAATCATGATGACAGCCACCTACATACTAATGCAATATGTACAATCATGTGTAATGTGTCTTCCAATGTAACCAATCAAGTAGATGCCTCCTTGATTAATTCTCCTGATCAGATCTTCTGGTCAACAACAGATACTGGTAACTGGGCATCCAAAAACATAGTTGACCATGATCTCTTTCATCACTGAATACTGCAATAATCACCTTCACTGCTGACTGCAACAGATTGTTATAGACATTTTTGTGCCTTACAGCATTGAGCATGAAATGTCCATAATCTAAGGGATCCAAAGTCCCTAAACATGTTGTTCCTACCCCTAGGGGAACAAGGCTAACAAACCACAGCAATTCACAGAAGTTCTCCACCAGAAACTGCTCAAAAATAAGTCAATTCAGGATCAATTCAGTGGCTCCACTAGCTGTCTGTGATGAATGTCGAAGTCAACACTGGCTACCTGCACTGCAACGCAAGTAGAAGCACTACCAGGGTGCGCTGAGCGAGAGTTGACAAATGGCAAGTTCATTCCAAGAGGTGTCAAGACCCAGGAAGCTTCCAGAATCTTCCTCAATGACACTTGCCTCAGTGAATTCGATTGGTGATGAGTAAGAGGTTCCCAATCTCCAAGTGGAAGCAAGAACCTCCAAGTGGAATCAAGAACTGACAGAGGGAGAGGACACTAGTCAGATCTCAAGCTGACTCATCCTCTCTCCAAACATCTATATATGGGTCTCTCCTCCATGAGATCTAAAGGCTGGAATTTGGTTATTGCAAAGAATTGTTGTTGGTTTGAGATTGGAATCATTGGGTCCTTAATGCTTTGAAGGGGTGAAGATAGGAATTCCATTTGCTGGGAAGGAGATGCTGGATTGGAGCCCTCTGGGTTGTATCTCTTCCTGAACCTTGTTATTCATCAATAAAGCTATCTTGGTTTCTCCTATATACTGATGTATCTTTGATGTATGATTGCATTAGTATGTTTAGTTTACTTCTAATCCTGAACTAGCTATGAATATGAATCCATGTCTTGTGTAGTGTTCTCTTCTTGTAATCTTGCAGAAACCTCTTGAAGCTGGGCGAGCGAGAAGGCAAGTAGTTGGGAACTCTCAAAGAGAAGAGAAACCGGATCAAGGGACAAATAGAAGACACCGGTTAGTCCATCCATCTCTCTTCATTCTTAATTCATAAAGGAAGAATACTAGAATAGTTGTCTTTGTTTGTTGCTAAGGCACTGTCACACCTTAGGTGGATAGGATCGTCCTGCATAGGCATTTTTCCCCACAACAAATTGGCGACTCCACTGGGGAGGTCTGTTTAGTCATTTTATTTGTGTCTCTATCATTGTTTGTTTCATAGACTCAATAGCAACAATCGAACTGCATCTGCTATTCTTAGATGCAAAGTAGAAAGTTGCTGCTTTGATCCAATCACTGGATTTATCTATGATCTGAACAATGGACTCACAAATGATTTGATGATCCTTTGTGATAGATCTTAGTACTCCCTCAAAGCATCCCTTTGATTGTACCTTGCTTGTTGCTTTGATTTGGCCTGAAACTGTAGATTAATCAGCAATCTGTGACCCAGAGCCCAGTGAGAAACTCTCGTTTCTCCTTCAGCGCAGACCCTGTGAAGAGGTTCTGCATTTCAACGCAAGTCCCGTGAAGGCTACCTGCGCTGAATGTCAAAACCCCTGTGTTGAGGTTGCGTTGATCCAGTTAGGCCTTGTGCAGCTGGGGTTCTCTGCTCTGTTTTGCCTTGTTTTGATCTCTGATTTTTGCAGCCTGTAACCAGCATAGGTACCAGTCTGATAACTCCTTTTCTCTGCTTAAATTCCACCTCCTTTTGTACAAAAAGACTGTGAGTGTTTTTATGTGTTTGTGGCGTCATTCGCAGTTTTCCTTTGCAAAAGTGAAATAGTCATCCTGTAGCCCTTGATTCAGATCGGTTGATTGTGATCTTAGAAGAGAGTTCATTGGATGTTTACAGTTGATTATACATTTACTTTTGCTTTTGGTTTGAGTTTGTCTCTTTTAAGTGTCGAAACAAGTATTCATTTCAGAAATCGTTAAGTGTTGTAATCTCTTCTACCCTCTCTGATTTCGAAAAAGTAAACTTGTTTGTATTCGTCATTTAAAAGCAAATTCAAAGTTGTACAAAAAGCTTTCTTTGTAGGCATCAATACTAAGAAAGCGGAAAACAAACACCTGCATTGTGCATTTGCATTTTGATAGTTTGCATGACTGATTTAGGAAAAGTGCATTAGAGTGTGCTGATTGCTCTTTGAGAAAAGATGGTGTCTTTCTTTTCCCTTTGTAGCTAGGATTTTCATAAGTTGAAAAGATATAAAGCTTGCTTATCATCTTTAGACTGCATTTAGGAATTGTATCATACATCTCGTGGTGAACCTCAAAAGGCAAACTTCTAAAAGATCAACCTAAAATAAATTGAATGAACTTAACAACGCTTTGCAACATAATGCACAACATAGAGGTCTAGGCTAGAGACGTGTTCCGGCATCGTAAAGCCTAGTGACTGTCGATCTCGTTGATGGTGGGTGATTCCTCCTGAGGGACGATAGCGCCAGTACGGATTGTGCTCCCACGTACTGTCGCGTATATATTGGGAGACCCCTATAGGCATAAGACCTTTATCCATAGGAAGCCGTGTCGGCCGCCCTACTGATCGCAATGCACTGAACACAGCATTCAGGAAGATCGACCGCCCGTACCCTAAAAAGTATTCTGCGGTTTTGCGAAACGTTTGGCACACCCTCTGCCTATAACTCCAGAGTAGTTCCTTTTGGCCTTTTTCAGACTCTATAATGGAAAAAGTCCATCCGAGCATTTGTCACTTCGGGCTCGTTAAAACATCGAAGGAGACTAGAGTCATCTTTACCTTTTTCTCGACTCTTTAAAATTGAAAAAGCAAGTTGTGTCTAAAGCGTCGTTAAAATTTATTTTAAACGGAACAATCACCCCTTCTTCCTGCATTGATCTTTAGGTTGAGAAAATGGAGCACACCAACCAAGGAATTCCCCTTGGTGGAAATCCTAGTCCCTTCTCCTCTTGGGGAGATGTTGGTGCACCTCATATGGCCACATTGTCACTTCCGGGACTGACAATTGGCTTGCCGGTCTGGCTCTTCTCAACCAATGTCGTTCAGAACACCACTATTCCTGAACAGTCGAATCAACAGTCAGAGCAGACCAGAGTTACCCACCAGCCTTCTACTTCATCTAATTCTTCCTCTCCTCCTTCCTCTTCGCTTGACGGAACTGGTAAAACAAAAAACCAAGTTCCTAAGGAGAAGAAGGAAAAGAAGAAGAAAGAGAAGAAGAAGAAGGAGCCAAAAGCGACTGGGGGCAAACAAGTGGCGTCTGACAAAAATCCACACACAGCACTGACTAGGCCTAAATCGCCATGTGTCATATGCAAGGGAGACCACTTCCACAGAGATTGTCCCTGCATCCCTCGGATACTAAGGTACTGGTCTCCCCGTTTGCACAATTCGGTGGCGTCAACCTCTGATAGCCATGTTGACAGCTCACCGTCAACTAGTGAAAGTGAAGTCATAGGACAGAGAGGGAAAGCTGGATTTCCCTGCAAACTGTGTGAAGGCGACCATGCCATCCACCATTGTCCCTTCTTAGATGAGGCTAAAAGAGTTTTGGAAGATCGCCTGGTTTTACGAGCGCAACTTCCTCCTGGATATCAAAAACTCCTGCCAAGTCCTTCACTAGTTGAGAACCCGGCTGGCCCGCCCAGGTGGTCAGCCGAAGCACCTATCATTGAAGATGAACTGTCTGGATCCATACCTGACGAAAGTCAAAAGGTTGAGGCGGCAGTTGACCCGGTTTTGCCTTCAGAGGCTCTATCTTCGAATGATACCATCACAGAGGAGAATAAAGACGACACCGTCCAAATTCTCTTCATCAACACAGACTCCGACGAACAAGGGGGCAATTTGCCCATTCCTTTATCACAGGAAGGAACTTCGTCAGAGTCATACCCGACCGTCTATTCGGTCCCACCACCAAGCAACCTAGTTGTCTCGTTCGACTGGAACCAACTAGGCAGACCCCGGTTGCCAGCAAGCATACCATTCAGAATTATCGTTCAAATATACAGAATGGTAATGGCTGGCACTATCATTGATGAGGGGGCATCTGTGAGTATCCTTTCCTCTATTGCTTGGAAAGCGCTTGGTTCGCCAGCGCTTTTGCCTGAAATGAGAAATCTATCAGGCTTTGATAAAGGAACCAGTCGACCTTTAGGGATCCTCCCCAATGTGCCCATAACATTGAAAGGGAAGACCGTTCAAATCAGAACCTGATGGTCATTCAAGGACCCTTGGATTATAACCTACTCCTTGGACGAGACTATATATATTGCATGGGAGCCATCGTCTCCTCACTCTTTAGAGTAATGTGTTTTCCACATGAAGGAAGAGTGGTCAAGCTCGTGGACCAACTTTCATTTCCCAGATCACGCATCGCAAATAGTCATGTACCATCCCTAAATGGTCTCTTCACGCAAGAAGTGTCTCAACCCACGGTCCGTCCTCCTGATGAGTGCGAGTAATCTGGGAGGATATGACTGGAACCCAGGGGGCATGCGTCCTGGTCTGCTTCGGCAGGAAAACTTTGGGTATAGGGTAGGTTTCCGCGGGAGAATATGACTAGTCCGTACCCCGTCCGTGAGTGGAAGAGGGGTTGTTCTAGAATAAGATTCTTTTGTCAAAGTTATGTGAGTTGGCAGGCATCGTTGCTCACTGTTGTCTATTTCGATAGACATCACCGAAGAAGTGTTTTATTCGTGGCCGCGAATGGAACAATCTTTGGGTAACCTGAAAGAGGTAGGCCTCTCCCGGTAAAACAAATGTTTTGACGGAAATGAAGTAGAGGTAACCTTGAAATTGTACTTTATGCCTGGGGGCATGCAAACCTTTTGGAGTGCAAGCAAAGAGCGGTTATTTATCTGTTTTTTGGGTTAGCCGTTTCCTAACTTGCATAAAGAAAGGATGCGGAGCAAAGCTTAGTGAGATGAAGTGTCACACGGAATCTGTCAAGGGTGCGGACATGACTGACCTTCCTAGAAGTCTAAGACATTCTAATGACAAACAAGACAAAATGGAGTGATCTTTCTCTAAATACACCTTTTACAACATGAAAACTACAAGTGTTTAGGCTTACCTTATTCCAAAACGCTGTTGTTGAAGTCCGTTCTTGACGATTCGGATGAGCTCCTCCTTCAAGTCAATTCCTGCAACCACAAACAATCAAACAATTACCAAGCACTTGCATTTCATATAATAAAACATATATTCAACATGCAGACCAAGGAACACATGAAATAACTCATTAACACAAGCTATTGAGAAAAATAAACCAGTTTGTATTAATAACGAAACAAAGAAACTCTTACAACCTGGCCTTGGTGTTGTGCAAGTTCCTCCCAGGGTCCATCAAGGGTTTTCCTCTACTTTGACAAAGCTCACCCTCTCCCAAGTAGAATCAAGTGAAGACAATCTCTCCTCACAAAGGCTCTAATGGAAGACCTAAATCCTGCAGCATTTACCCAAAGAAAATGTATAGCTCCAACCTCCTTTCCTTCTGGCTCAATGCCTTTATTTATAGTGCTGTAAAGAGGTTATTCAGGTCCACTATCAATGGGATCATCCCCCTCTATGGGTGGGATAGCTCCCTTATTGATGGGATAAGTTCCCCTTAATAGAGATACATGAACCAACTGGAGGCGCATCCATTTCATCAAACCGACCTCTAGAATGTTCTAGAAGTAACCACAAGTAACTTTTTCAAGATAAAACTCGCGCATTTTGCCTTTTACAGAGGGACGCACCTGTCCCTTAACATACAGAGCGTCCATGGACGCAGATTTTTGTGAACAAGGTCCGCGTCCCCGCAGGTAAGACTAGAGAGAACCTGCGACCCCAGAGATAAACATGATTTTTACAAGACTTTCTCTCTTCTTTGAGTTTGAGATGGATAACAGAGGCATGAGACTTGCCTAAGAGGGTAGCATGACTGTTGATTTGAGCCATACTAACTGTAAGTAGTCAAGGTGACATTTTTTAGTGTAACATGAAGCTCCATAAAAAATAGAATCTTGATGAGACACTCTTATCATATGACTGGGTTAATCGAGCAGTTTTAGCACACAGTTCATGCTCGTTAAAAAATAAACGCAAGATCCGAGCAGTTTTATCGTATAGTTCATGCTCGTTAAAAAAAATAAACATAAGATCGAGCAAGTGTTTCCACCCGCGTTTAAGCTCGTTAAAAAATGAACTATTCCGGTAAATAACCGCAGTGAATGTAATATCATCAGCCATTAAAGCCTTGGTCGTGTTTGCACCGTCACCTCCACTTTTCCATTGGCCGATCGTTCACCCCCATATGTTTGTTTACCCATTTTGAGGAACAGCTACGAAGAGTGATTTCACTAGCCATCCTTGTGACACTGCCGTGATTGGAAAATTCCAACCTGTACCTGGAACCAGCTGCTAACCCGTTTTATCACTCGTTCCTCAAAAGACGAGTCTTCTTTAAGCTCTTTTCATCTGAATCGTAAAATATGAAAAGATTGTCGAGTCCTTGGCCTTCCAGCTCGTTAAAGGGACAGGAAGTGCTATCCCTCCTCTAGATTTTAATCTTTTTGGACCTGAGGGATTATTGCACAAAAAGATCGAGCGCTTGTTTTATTCGGCTCGTTAAAACTATCGAAAACTCATCCCTTCTGTATTGTTTTATACTTTTTCGGACCTAAGGGATTAGATGACGAAAAAGGACCTTTGGAGTTAACTTTATGTACCTTTTCAGACTCTCTAAAAATGAAAAGGACCGAGTTATCTTTGTCGTTAGACTCGTTAAAATCATTAAATAGCGACAAACTTGTCTTTAGACGAGAACGAGTTTCACTATCGCTAGGCTCGTTAAAACATAGCGATGGGCTTGCCTGAAGGGCAGGTTATAGAACAAGCATATGTTATCCTCCTCAAGCTTGACAAAAATAAAGAGGTATTGGTCAGCAATGACTGGGGAAAATTGGGAGAAACTCAAGAAAACTTTGATGGTAGCAAGTCGCTCTTGAACATGACACTTTTCCTCCGTACCACAATCGGGTTGGGTTGTTTCATTCACCGGTCACATCACCATGGTCTCGCCATACCATCCATATTCGGGGTAATGCTACCGATCCATCGAATCAGTGTCGCCATATGTTCAAGAGAAGTCATTCAGAAAAGTCAACCGTGTCCCATCCACTGCTGTACATTATCCTTCATCCTTTCATGACCACCACCCTGAATCATATGTCACAGATCGTTTTCACCTCCGTCAAAATCATTAGCTTTGTTCTGTGTCATTGATGTGGGATTCATTAAGGCCCTCCTTTGACGGATCGCTTCTTGTCGACATCAGCTCATTATCCAAGAAGTTGATCTAGGAAAAACCCCTTCAGTACTTTGAAGCTTGCATGCCTCAATGGCAAGTTTCTCACTTCCGGCGACAGGTATACATCAATGACCTTCGACCGAAAGATTTTGCGTGGTGTTCGACGCCAAGTCCCTTATTCACACCACGTGAATTGTACTGCAGTACCTTGAGGGTCATTATCATTGTCGGTGATTCCTCTCGCGCTTGTTAACGGTTTACATCATTGACCGGTAATCAAGCGATGTCTTTCCATGTTCGACTTCAGAACATTTCTCACATGGATCGACTTGTACTTAGAGTGAAGATCAAACGAGTTTGAAGACCCCGGATCTAGTTTCGTCCATCCGGGCTGCGATATATATTCAGGAAAGATAAAGACATTGACATGTACATCATTGCAGCAGATAATCATCCTACCCAAAGGATGATAATTTCATCAAAATTATCAGTCTACCATCAGACGATTGTCTGTTCTATGTACAGAAAAATGAATTTATAAAGCTGAGCATGGGAATGCCCGCCTCAGCTAGATCATGAAAGCAGTATGAAAAATAATGTATTGTATTGTATCTTATTACAGGTCTCCTCCCAACATTGGATGAACTTCGGATCCTCCTGATAAAGCATTTCACCCGATAAACGACCTCATACTTTAGGGGGCAACTGTTATAGACATTTTTGTGCCTTACAGCATTGAGCATGAAATGTCCATAATCTAAGGGATCCAAAGTCCCTAAACATGTTGTTCCTACCCCTAGGGGAACAAGGCTAACAAACCACAGCAATTCACAGAAGTTCTCCACCAGCAACTGCTCAAAAACAAGTCAATTCAGGATCAATTCAGTGTCTCCACTATAGCTATCTGCGCTGAATGTCAAAGTCAACACTAGCTACCTGCACTGCAACGTAGGTAGAAGCACTACCAGGGTGCACTGAGCGAGAGTTGACAAATGGCAAGTTCATTCCAAGAGGTGTCAAGACCCAGGAAGCTTCCAGAATCTTACTCAATGACACTTGCCTCAGTGAATTTGACTGGTGATGAGTAAGAGGTTCCCAATCTCCAAGTGGAAGCAAGAACCTCCAAGTGGAATCAAGAACTGACAGAGGGAGAGGACACTAGTCAGATCTCAAGCTGACTCATCCTCTCTCCAAACATCTATATATGGGTCTCTCCTCCATGAGATCTAAAGGCTGGAATTTGGTTATTGCAAAGAATTGTTGTTGGTTTGAGATTGGAATCATTGGGTGCTTAATGCTTTGAAGGGGGTGAAGATAGGAATTCCATTTGCTGGGAAGGAGATGCTGGATTGGAGCCCTCTGGGTTGTATCTCTTCCTGAACCTTGTTATTCATCAATAAAGCTATCTTGGTTTCTCCTATATACTGATGTATCTTTGATGTATGATTGCATTAGTATGTTTAGTTTACTTCTAATCCTGAACTAGCTATGAATATGAATCCATGTCTTGTGTAGTGTTCTCTTCTTGTAATCTTGCAGAAACCTCTTGAAGCTGGGCGAGCGAGAAGGCAAGTAGCTGGGAACTCTCAAAGAGAAGAGAAACCGGATCGAGGGACAAACGGAAGACACCGGTTAGTCCATCCATCTCTCTTCATTCTTAATTCATAAAGGAAGAATACTAGAATAGCTGTCTCTGATTGTTGCTAAGGCACTGTCACACCTTAGGTGGATAGGATCGTCCTGCATAGGCATTTTTCCCCACAACACAGATTTTCCATTGGATCATGAAAAACATGAAGATTTCCCTCCTGCTGAGGAAACAAGATGTCTTTTTCTTTTGATTCTTATCTTCCTTCATAATGTACTTCAGAAAAAGTATGGTACTGGTCCTCAAAAATTTCTAAACAAGTGGATGAGCAGATTTCCTCTTCAAAAAACATTTCAAAACATGAGACATATGAGGAAGAATCTGAAAGGGAATCCTGAATGGTCTGGTTTGCTGAAGTCTTAATATATTGTAGATCATCTTCATATGATATGACAGCCAGATTGTCTTTGCATTCACCAATCATGAGAAAAGAAACTTCAAATGATTTTTGAAACCCAACACTATCATTTATATCATCTACCACAAATTCATTCAGAGAAACTTTTTCACTTTCTTGAGAAAAGATCTCATCTTGCTGTTCATGAGCTGACTGGATTACCTCTTCATTAAGACTGTGTTCTGATGACATGAGAACATTTGGATCCAAAACTTTGTCTTCTTCATCCCAGATGATTTCAACAGTAGAGTTCTCTTTCATGGGACTTAGTACAAGGTTTTCTTGGTCATCACAATCTGAATCTACATCTGAAATGGTTGTCTTAACATTATCACCTTCTGAGTTTGAAACTTGACTTCTCTGCATGCTGTCTTCTTCTATGGACAGATCTGAAACGACACTTTTTCTTTCATCACTTTCAGCCATATGGAAATATTCAACCTGCTGATCTATAAAGCTGCTTACAGGACTGTCATCCTTTTCAGAAGAGGAAGAAGTTCCACCATCACCTTCTTGACCATGTGCACATTGCATATCTACGTTAACTTGAGCTGGAACATGATCGTTCAAGAGTTGATCTATCTCGCCTTCAGACAGAGGAGATAATATTTTTTGTTTTCTTCTGCTCAAACATTGATTGTCTTCATTAATTTCAAGTGAAGGAGTATACAAATTTTCCTCATATTGCTGATCCATTTCATGTAATTCCTGTTGACTGTTAAGATGCAAAATTCCTTCATCTTCCACCATACTAAAATCTTGATTCTGCTACAAATTTTCATGATCGTCTTTATGCTGCTGAAGTGGTTTTTCATACAATGGTTCCATGATTTCTCCATCCATTAAGTCATCACGCCCATAAAAATTCTCAAGAACTTCAATAAAACTATGAACATGGCTACAACAGTCCTAAAATAAAGCCAAGGATGGATACGATTCTTTATACCTTTCAAATAATATTGTATGAAAATCTTTCAAACAATGAATAGAAGCATGCGGCAAACTTTCATACCAAGATTGGGCTTCGTCTTCCAGAGTAGCCATAAACATTTTCATCAAACAGTCTTCAGGAAAATTGATCTTTAGTTTATGCACATGAATGTGAAATTTCACCAGATGAAGAGCAGCGTCATTACCTTCCACATTTCTGAACATAGGCAAATTTTGAAGCCAATCCACCTTGGGCATTTTATTCGTAAAACCTAGGATGTGATCTCGGCTCATGGGAGCGTACCTTCTTGCAACCCACTCCATTTTGAAAATCTCAAAGCTACTGAAGCCTCAAACACACAGAAAGCTTGAATAAATTGTTCAAGTGCAAGCATAGAACAGAAGAGAAATGGACATTAAACATGCAACAGCAAAAGAAGCTTGTATTACTAAAGGCTGCAGATGAGAAGCTTGAGGGAACAGGGGAG